>FR997849.1:12400000-13877363 GCA_905475405.1 Schrankia costaestrigalis
ATATGATAATGATTCTTTAATTAATGAAACATCAATTTCAAGATAATGAACGAAAGCATACAAAGCAAAATATTTACAAATGAGTAATGTCATTCGAGATGTTTAAAAGTATAACGAGCTGGTAACTTGAAGACATATACTTGTTTTGCATACTCTACGGAAGATAATTGCATTATGTTTTTAATAATGATGATTTTTATGCGTAAAATTATATTAGTGAATGACAAGTTATAAATGTAAATACATAATATAGAAAGAAAACGCCCAAACCAATGCAAATATTCATGTTATTGCACCCAAAGATTTAAATTGAGTGGGAATCAAATCCGAGGCCTATGCTTAGCAGTCATGAAATGTTATTATGGTAAAGTAGAGTAAACTTGATAGTAGTGTATGTAAACTTAAGTCAAGTAGAATAAAACTGGCATTAATACTATATAACTATGTTATAATTATAATGATGAAAATAACATTATTGAATTGAATTTATTATCACTAGGTAATTATGTGTTTCTAAATCTTGAATGTGTGACCTACAACTGGCACATTCACCTTATTCTTTTAATTGACAAATACATCTTAGCTTTTGGAATTATGTTAAGGCAAAGATAAATGTTACATCCCGCTTGATAAACCGCGCCACCTAGAAAGGGTTGTTTTAACAACACGCACCGAATTCCTGTGACAAGTTTTTTGGTAATTTGTCAAGTTTTTATAAGACAAGGTGTCCTTTTGAGATTTTTTGTGCCTGATTTAGAACTTTATACACTGCAATAATTGGGGCCAAATTGTTAAGTTATCTTTGAACTATGTATTACCAAAAGTCAAAATTAGGTTAATTAGGTATTTAAATTATTACTTTGATTAGGTATCGACGATCTCCGTGGCGCAGTCGGTACATTACATGGCTGCTACGCAGAGGTCTCAGCACGCAGAGGTCTCGGGTTCGATTCCCGCTCAATGCAAATCTTTGTGTGCATGAACATGATTGTTTGCATTGGTCTGAGTGTTTCTATGTATAATAAGTATGTACACACATCAAAAAAGTCTGAGCAACATGCATGATATTACAAATTTACCATTTATATTAATTAATTTCTAAGTATTTACTCACTCAAAGTGTATAGGTAAGTAAACTTTTTTGTTATTGATGACATACTGGCTGGTTGTAAAAAAAAAATTTCGATTATGTTTTGTTTTTTTTCATAAAATTCAAATGACTGCGAATTTGTTTGAATTTGAGTGCATGTTAATTGCTACGTTTTAGTCTTGATTTTATAATTTTACCAACCATTTAAATACAGTTGGCGACAAAATTGAATTGTTAGATATTCTTTACGTCATGGAGCGACGTCATTTGACGGCAGATGAAATGCAAAGAGCTGTAGGGATGTTGCAAGCGGGAAGTAATCAATCTCAGGTATCTCGACATTTTGGTATTCATAGAAGTGTTATTTGTCGTCTTTGGCAGCGCTACAATAATACAGGGGAACCCGCTGAACAGCATCCAGGCCGTAAAAGGAGTACAACCACTCGGCAAGACCGGTACATACAACTGACTGCAAGACGCCAGCCGATGTTAACCGCTCGAGAGATAAGTTTGAGGCTACAAAATTCAAGTGGTGTTGATGTAAGTCCCCAAACTGTGCGAAATCGACTGCATGAGTACGGCCTACGAGCTCGACGCCCTATCAGGTGCCCACCGATACGTCACGGGAATCGCGCTCGTCGAAATGAATGGTGTAGAGAACGCATAACATGGACCCAGGAACAATGGGATAAAATTATGTTTTCCGATGAGTCGCGATTCGGGTTTAGGCCTGATACAAGAAGGGTGCGAGTGTACCGTCGACCCGGAAATACTGAAAGACTCAGGTGCGTTCAGGAAGTTCATCCATACAGCGGCTCAACAGTTATGGTATGGGCGGGTATTATGAAGAACAGGCGAACTGAGCTCGTTTTTGTAAATGGAAACATGAACGCTGAAAATTACGTTGAGGATATTCTCAGACCTTATGTCCATCCATTTGCACAAACCTTTGGCTCCGATTTTACGTTAATGCATGACAATGCGCGTTCACATACAGCTCGGCGAACCAGTGAATACTTGGCAACGGAGAACATCCAGGTATTGCCCTGGCCTGCACAATCGCCAGACCTCAACCCCATCGAGCACGCATGGGACATGCTCCAGAGACGTGTTTTGAAGGACTTGGACGGAGTGACAACAACCCAACAGCTGAAGGATTTGCTACAATTCCATTGGGAGCGAATACCGCAAGATGACATAAACAGTCTCATTCATTCAATGAATAATCGTTGCCGACAAGTTCTGAATAGCAGAGGAGGCCATACTTTGTATTAAATTGTCCTATTCTTTCACAATAAATTCATTTTCTTAAGAAATTTCAATTTGTAAAAAAAAAGTTTAGTTTCTTATGTACCTGTATATTCTAATATTGTTAATTTCTGTTATTAAAAGAACTTATAAAGAAAACAGCTGTTATTTTTACATCATAGAACCCTAAAAATATTATTTTAAAAATAAAATACAACGTTATAATTAAAATAAATGGTAAAATAAATTAATATAAATGGTAAATTTGTAATATCATGCATGTTGCTTAGACTTTTTTGATGTGTGTATTTACAAAAAAAAAGTATTTAAGTATGTTTATCCGTTGTCTAGTACCCATACTACAAGCTTTGCTTAGTTTGGGACTAGATGGCGTTGTGCGAATGTGTCAGGAATAATTATATTTATTATATTTTTTTGATTTTTTCACCATAAATCTATGTGACAGAAGATAATCTTTACTTACTATTAACAACTGGATCAGTATTGTCATCAGGATATACCACTGCAGTTTAGAAGTAGACTAGTTAAAAGGTTTTGAAATAAAAATAAATACTAAGAGTACAACAAATAGTTAGTTTAATACAAACACATAATGTATAAATTAAAACTATGTTAGCTTATTCGTAATATTATGATTCGACGTCTAGCATTATTGACAAAACATGTTAATGCATGTAAAATAAACTTACGTTGTCATATCAATGTACACTTCATACAGCCCCGGCTTTAAACTTTCAGCTACTCTTTTATTTCTTCTGTTTAATTCATCGATGTTAAATATTTTTTCTAAACGTTCTAATTTCATTGTATTTTTTAAGTACAGTGGTTTCAAAAAGCGCAATTTGTCATCTGCATAAGCTCGTGCTTCTTGTAAAATCTGTTGTGATATCGGATTTGTTTGCCAGTCCTCAAGCCTAGTCTTAAGACCATTGATACCTGTTTGCTTGTAATTTTTAATCTCAAGGTTTTCTAAGACAGGATTTGCGGTAGTCACTTGCTCTGTTCTTGTTTCTTCATGTTTTTTATCATGGCTTTCGTGAATTATCGTTTTTTTATTTTGTCGTATCAGTTGAAAAAAATTAAATGGTAGATAGTTTGAAGGGTTATTATCGCTTTCATATTTTGGTTGATTCTTTGCAAATTTGAATGGAGATACTTTTATGGCAGGGCGTATGTAATTATAGATCGGTTTATAAGGTTGATGTACATAAGAAGCCTCTCTTTCAAAGTCTGAAAGTGAATAGTAATAGGGTAATTTTCCAAAGTCTTTATTTACTAGAGTACCGCTAAAAAAAGAATTACTTGTTTGAGCTAGTGTATCTTGTTTAGTAGAGTATAGTGGTAGGGTTATTAATTTTGCCGTAGTTTTGGTTGGTTTCGGTGCTGTTTTTGTTTGTAAAACATCCGGAAAATTTCTTTCACTTGCTCGTATCCGGTCTTCTATGTCTTGTCGCTTACTATAATCATCAGGATCGTACCAATAAGATATTTGGCCCATATTGTCAACTTTAAAGCGATTTGTCTGCATAATACTACTACCATTTGAATTTAAATCTGTTTCTTGTAATAGAGCGTCATTATTTGTATTATCAATTTCTTTGTAAATATCTTGTGCTAAATGATACATTTCTATAACTGAATCAACGTCACTTTTCTTTACCGTATGAAGTACAGTAGCTATTGTTTTAATTTCTTCATCTGTCAAGAATCTATCACCGTCTTGAAGTGTTGTTTTATTTACTGTAATATTTTTGTTATGACTTGGATCACCGATATCGGTTTGAAAGATTCTGGCAACGGTTTCAATGTTTATAGTGTGTTTACTAGTGGTATCATTTTGTTTTCTAGTGGTATTGAGAACATTGCTGCTTTGCGTAGGAATACTTGTAAGAGTCACATTAGTTACGTTGAATTGTCTTATCGGCTCAGATTCCTCAAAATTTGAACTTCGTTTGCGTAGTCTGCAATGATAGTTACCACAAAAAGTGCTCGACCGCCAAGTTGAATTTATTTCGTGGAGTTTTCCTGTATCAGGATCTCGACAAAAAAACGCTGAAACAAGACAATGTACATTTAAGTAACATAATTATCATTAATCTTAATTTGATATGGTAATGGAGGTTTTTTCAGGAATTTTTCCAATGTAAACAAATCATAACTCAATTTTTCATATTTTATATATAGCATTTTATTAGCACGCAAATATTCACTCAAAAATTATCCTCTATCACTAAAGGAGAATATAAATCCCTACTTATTCCTTAGGCTAGTCTAAGATTCATCTTCACAAATCCTACTTAGTCAGATTTTACAATAGGCATGAGACGAGACGAATCTCACTGGGTTAATAGATTTTGTAGCGTTATCCAATAAAGAAACAGAATTATAACTAAGTAATTTAGAATGATAATGATGTTATGTACTTATGTCATTATGATAATGATGTACAAATTATTTTATAAAAGAATGAACACTATATTTCTTGCGAAAGAAAATACTTATTTGCGAATAAACAAAACTGTGATCATTATGAAAGAAACAGTTTATTATTTTAAACGATTGGTGATTTGTGCCGTAACAAAATTACGATTATTTCTCTGTGTCGTAACCAAATAAGACCTCCATCTTTGCACAAGGCACACATAGCACCTATGCTCGTTTTTTAAACTACATATTACCTTAAAAAAGAGAATTTTAACACACCAAAAATCAAACAAATACTTTGACAGTTTAGGTACCAGTTCTAAGCAAAGAAGTAGTACCTTTGCTTTGTCAGTTCTGTACCACGCTAAATGGTTCCTTAGCTTTTTTAAACAGAGACTGCATTAGTTCTCTTCTAGTTAATGTCTAATGTATAATCAATAGGATATCAATAGGTAATTAACCCGTTATGTTCTGTAATTGATTTTAATTTTCTCAATATGCATTTCATATTGGTGCCCCACCTCGGGTATAGGCCTCGGCCAGTGACAAATGCTAACTTGATCTACTAATATTATGCTAGCATCATTTTTGGCTTATGCGCAGGGTAGGGAAACCTCTCACACGGTGGACCGACGATCTAGTTAGGACGGCGGGAAGCCGATGGATGAGGGAGGCACAGGACCCCACAAGGTGGCTATACTTGGAGGAGGCCTAAGTCCAGCAGTGGACGTCGATTGGCTGATATGATGATGATGATGATGATCTTTGGTATGAGTAGTTTTCGAAAATTCATTAGCGACATCCACAGGATCAGAAGTGGTGGTGAGAAGTTGTATTGTACAGAATGGCTTACAACCAACTCCAAATCGTGAAGGAGTCAATTCTCTGCTTTTAGAATCTAATTATATTTACTCCATTTTTAAAGTGTTAGTTTTAAATTTGTGTAACTACAATCATCCCATCTCATCCCATGGGTGTCGTAGCAACCGACTAAGGGTTTATCTGTGAATATTACCTTTACTTAAAAAGAAGGAAAACTTGAAATTAAACCCTATACCAATCCGTCTGGCCAGCGTGGTATTAGTAGGCCAAGTATCCCTCCGTCTCGCGAGGAGGCCCGTCCCTGGAGTGGGACATTAATGGGCTGTTATGATGATGAATACTACAATAGTAAATTAAGTAAGCGGATAGTATGATTTAATAATGCCATCATTACGTTTTATCATATTTCATATGTATACTATTGTTGATGTGTGAACAATTAAATATTACGCTGATTCTTACGTAATAACTATAGTAATACAAATGACTAATACTATGATTTGACTAATGATGTAACTAAACGAGCCCAGCACAATTACTACTAGCCCTTAAATGTCCCTCTGCTCTGCTGGAAGAGTTACATATTTTATAATATTTACATTTCCATACTCCCATAACATGGTTTTAACAAAAAGTTAGTTAGTGAATCATACCCTGCACAAATATTTTTTGCGATCAAACAGAACAGTGAAAAGTCAACTTACATACATAAAAAAATCCGCTCAAATTAACCAGACATGTGCATGCATATAGCTCTTGTCCAATATGTTTAACTATCTGTACAACCAGTTGAACATATTAGACAAATTCAAACTGATGGCGACTGAATGAGACCATTTCGTGACTTAATGATGAAATGAGCTTCATTACTCAACTGCTCTTTTAATAGGTTCCTTACAGATACAATGTTAAGTGAAATACATAGTTGCTGAATACATCCATGTGGCGACGGAGTAAGAATACAGTGGGTAACCACCCCATCTCATCCCATGAGTATCGTAAAAACCGACTAAGGGACTATCCGTGAATATTAACTATACGAAATAAAAAGAAGGAAAACTTGAAATTAAACCATATACCAATCCGTCTGGCCAGCGGAAGGAGGCCCGGCCCTGCAGTGGGACATGAGTGGCTGTTATAATGAATATGATGTTAAAAAGATAACTGTTACTTAGAGGGCAATGGAGAGATGTTGGGAGTTTACCAGCGTGATTGAAACAGATATAAGCAGTTTCGCTGGAGAAATAAGATCAATGACGTACCGCTTAGGATTGTTCGTTAAAGTGGTGATGCATAGAACAGCTACGCGCATAGCAGATGGAGCAGAAATGGTTTGCGTTTGCTGCCTATGATGATAAAACTTATAGATAAATATATTTTCCTTTTGGTGGTTTGAAAAACCAACAGATAACTTTTACATAAAAATGCATAGCATAAGCTTTAATAATTTTACCATCAATTAAATTGTAGTATTCGCCAAAAGATGGTAAAGGAACTTTACATTTTATTTTAATCCCTAAAGAAATCAGAACATCATTTCATTATATTCTTATATAAGTATTTAGTTTATCTTAAGTAACTAAGTTTATTAATCTTAAGTTACAGCAAGTTTAAACTTTGGAAGCCTCTCCTGTAAAGTTGTCATTTTGCATTTTGGCCCCTATACGTAGGACCCATCGTTATATGAAACTAGAATTAGCTGCTAAAGTTAGTACATTATTCGAAATTCAATAGATTACTGGGTACTATTTTGTACGCGTCGATTATTTATGTTAATGCCAATAAATTACATTCACAGCAACATTTTCATTTTCGAATCGTTGAATTAGTACATTGATATTACATATCAACTTATTTACAGAACCATGAATATTATTCAACACGATTCATAGTTACAATATTATTTTAATTTTGTTAAATGGTACTATTGTTTAAGTTAGTTTATGTTATTAAATTTTACGCACTATTAGTTTGATGTTATGTATTATGTATCGATGTGTTTATATAAGAGTTCCAAATGATCAAGTCACACATTCACACAATGATTTCAAAGATTGTCCTTACTTATTACATGCAGTAAAACTGAATGCTTTACAAACAAAGCTCTACACTAAAATCGGGGGTAAAGTTTTTGGTCAGAAGAAATCCTCAACTAGAACCTCATATTGATTTCTCCCGACCAAAACGGAAATCCCTTTATTGTCCCCTCCGCGGAGGTCAAAAGTTTTGTCAGACTCCTACTGACTGAGATACCGTTTGAGAGTTCTGTCTCTTTTGTAAACCTGGAGCCACGAGAAAATATGATTCTTCTGCAGCTCTTGACTAGGTGCACAATAACCGAGACCAATACGGTTAAGACTTACGTATTTTTTTAATTTTGCTTGCACCTTCTTCGATACTACAGTAATATTAGCAAACTACTGCTACTTACAGGATCATGGGTATTGGGCAACTTATGCCTTATGCTACAGAAACCGAGGAGAAAGCTTTCTTGCTTCCCTCAACTGACGCTTATTACAGACATGTAGATAAGGTTGTAAAACCAAAGTTTTCTATTATTACTAAAAGAAACTATATCTCTCAGGAGCAGTTCACTAGATTCTCAATTTAGTCTCAACTCACCGGATTCGCAATTGACCAGAAGAATCATCAAACACAAAATATCAACAATAGAGTATTAAAGCAGAATTAAATGCCATTATAAATATTATAGCTAGTTCTACAAGATCAAATTAAAAATTTAAAAAAAAAACGCCTATCGATAAAAATAAACGTAAACAGAACTAGTTAAGACAAATCTAACGATCTCAAAACCGATAGATTTGGAAAAAATCCTATCACACCTAACAAACTGCCCGATGAACTTGAAGACCTGAACCGACTTCCACCAAACATAACTAAGAACACTCTTGACTGATATACCTTTTAAACAAAAAAACGATGCCACAGACAGACACATACACGATATACATACACACACAAACACACACACAGACACGTCAAACTTACCCCGTCTAATAAACAATCTAAACCCCATCGTTTTTGCGTCGGGGGTTAATAACTGCGAAACAACCCAAATATTAAAAATAGATTAAATTATGAAGTAGGAACTCTGTTTAATAAACAAGTACCTGTTCTCTTAAAATAAGTAATTATTAATTTAGACTTTCAATAATGCAACCATACAGAAAAAAACAAAGTATAGTATTTTGCTAATATGCGTACAGTGTAAAATGCCTAACATTTCAATGCCTTTACTCACTCCTACGTACGTGTATAAAAAATAGTCCACATTAGTCAGTTACAACTTATTCTAGTGCTTCTTCAAGGAACATTAATCGCCATGAATGTACGTCGGAGGGCTCCAGGGTTATAGGACTTTCCTGGAGTCCATGTCATAATGACAGCTGAGAAAATCAAGGTGTGGTTTCAGACGGTTCGAGTCCAACCTGCCAATGACACTGACATCCTTCAGTACCGTGAAGTCAGTTCGGAATTTTCACACGTAAAAACAGGGGTTCTTCAAGGACTAACACTAGGACCTATATTCAAAAACACTGGTACTAACCTCTTCCAACAATCAATTTCGCTTCTGCGCATATTAAAACATATAACACTACACACATTCGATACATTTTCGTACAACTGCGACTCTACGCGGACCGGACGCATAATGCTTTATTATTATGTCCGAATGTTTGTTTTGGTATGATTTCAACGTCCACTATGTATACTGGTTCTCAAAGTTTGTTTTATAAGTTGAGCCTATTTGAAATGAAGTCGGTTGAAAAAAAAATATCATTAATGTCTTAAATTTATTTTGTTTTGATATTGACTAAAAAGATTCTTCCTTGTGCAGACTCTACCGGCTAAAATCCACGTAGCCAGCAACCACATATCGGTCACGCTAGTCATCTTTGTATTTTCTGCGCAACCGAATCACAGAATCTTAGCTCACTCTTAGGGTAGCTTGAAAGGTGATTAAGACAAAAGTATCCTATACAAATTCATTCTATGCTAAAGTTCAATAACTATAAAATAAACAATTTTTCTTTCAATAATAATTTCTATAAAAGTAGGTTAAACAAATAAAAAACACACACTACACTTTAATTAAACAACATTCTACTGAGAAATATATGAGTTAAAGTAAAGTAAGTACGTATAAAGTAAAACTAATTTCAATAAGCTTCCAAATAGAAATACGTCGTATTTCTATGACAAACGACTTTAAAATAGCCTAATAACAATATAGTTTTACCACAAGGACCTATTCTAGGGCCGGTAAACTTTTAACAAAGGATAAACGACAAAGGCATTGAAAAGCAGAACCTTTGAACAAGTTGTTCCGTCGGATATTTTTATTGAATTAGAGAGTATAGTGAAATGGTTGTTAGTACTTGTTGTAGTTTATTCTGTAATGCGAACAATTCTTTGATATTAGAGTTTCTTTTTATTTTTTTTAATACACAAACAAACATATGTATCACATAATATATTCTACATTTAATTAAATGTTAGTAAAAAATCACAAAGCACTTTCTGAGTCTAACAAAGATTATGATTTCTGAAGGGACACACATTTACAGGACGCACCGTATTAAGGTATCTTTATACAGGGGAGTCCTGGAGATTTGTAATACAGGTCCAGAACCTAGTACAGACTCCAGCTCTCACTAAAGAACATGTACAACTTAACATAATATTATATATGTTTATAATGTTTGTAAAACTTATTGTATTGTTACTTTAAGAGAAAAATAAACTGATTATTTATTTATCGTACATTCAATTAAATCCTAGAAAATTCCTTTACAAGTTACTTAGCCTCTCTATATGTAACTATAAATCATTGCAGCTCTTTTATAAACTTCAGCTAAAAACAAAGAACCCTGATAAATTACCCGTAAATTATTTGAGGATCGCACAAGCAACATAGAGACCTATAGAAATGACAGTCTGGTTCACCATTCATTTCTTGACTGTCACCGCTTGTACGCCAATTTATAATAATATCAAACAAAAAAAATGTTCTGAAACTTTGAGAGCCACATTGTTATTAAATTAGGCGTCTGTGTGCTACCGGACTTAGAGTACTGTCTGTCACTAATCAATTAAAAATATCGGGGGCCTTTTATAAGCAAATTAAGTTATTACAACTACGTATACATTACTTTTTGATTTAAAGGAAAACTTGATGTCAAATCCGTTACTAAGACATCTGATTCATCATCATCATAACAGCCCATTGATGTCCCACTGCAGGGACGCGCTATCTCCCGTGATGGAGGGATACTTGGCCTACTAATACCACGCTGGCCAGACGGATTGGTATAGGGTTTAACTTCAAGTTTTCCTTCTTTTTTTTTCGTAAAGATAATATTTACGGTTAGTCCCTTAGTCGGTTTTTACGACAGACATAGGATGAGATGGGGTGGTGACATATTCTATTCTTACTCCGTCACCACACCTCCTCTTGATCGTCAGAAATTTAGAGATAAAAAGAGATAACATCTACAATTATCTGTTAAGTAACAGTTATGACACCACTGGACTTCTAGATTCAAGGGTGATATCGTGTATTTTTTCCACACTATCGAGTGGATACATTCTCCGTGTGGTAACGGAGTATGAATACAATAAGTCACCACCCCATCGCATCCCATGGGTGTCGTAAAAATTGACTAAGGGGCTATCCGTGATTATTATCTTTACGAAATAAAATGAAGGAAAACTTGAAATTAAACCCTATACCAATCTTGGTATTAGTAGGTCAAGTATCCCTCCGTCATGGGAGGAGGCCCATCCCTGCTGTAGAACATTAATGGGTGTTATGATGATGACTATCGAGTAAACTACAATAAAAAACCGGCCACTTTATTGAATTCCAAAGATTACCGAAACCCTTAACTAGTTTAATTTATCCTTTCAAACATCTTTTAAAAAGGATTTCAAAATAAAACAATAGTGACTACCCACATTATTCAAAATTACACGCCACTCAGCGCTTTACCGCGTTAATTTGGTACGGGGTCCAATTTATTTTTTACACACGTCGGGCTCCCCGGTGGGACCCCATGCTGTTACTGTAAAGGACTTGGCGTTTTAGGGTTCTGTAGGATTATGGTTTTGAATAAATATATTTTATTGTGTTGACTATTAATTTGAAGATGATTTTAGTGTATGAGTTAAAGTATTATTTTTAAAAGATATCGTGTTCGGTTTTCGCACTAGACCAGATAGGCCTTGAAGTCTTTTAGTAAGACTATTACCAAATAATAAAGTGAGCAGTTTTCAAGCTAAAGAATGTGTGTTTGTAAATACTAAAAAAATAGGAATAATTTATAATTAACAAATGGAAACCAAAACCTTTTCTTTTTCATTAATTTAATATTGTTTTGCTTACACACAATTACATATACAAAAATACATATAAAAATATAAGAAACCCACATAACCATATCAATCATTATCTTTCCCTAAAAAGGAATAAAATACGGAACCCAGCCTTTCAAATCATTCACGCTTAACAACTTCGCATTGTTTTGATGTCCCGAGCGAGGATATAATGTTCTTTACACTTAATACGTGTCGTGAGTTCAAGCGGGTCACCCTTATACAACCTTCATTACAAAATAAACCTTAACTTTTTCAACATAAAGTATAGAATATAATACAAGGATGTTAATTACGATTTCAATTTTACTATAATTCAAAGAGACTATCGAATAGGTGTGTTTCGCTTTGGTCTTTAGGATTTATATTATTGTCATAATATTATTTTTAAATAAGTATCTAGTGCAGCCAGGTATAAAGGCAGGGAATGACAATCATGAAACGGCTTCACTTTGTGGCCATCACCTCCTTTGTTCTGTCTCCTGACCCCTCGTATGCGCTGGATATGCACCGGCTGATCCCAAAACACGGTATACAAGTGTAGCAAAGTAGGAGGATTTTGACTCGATGATTCACGCGGCAAATTAATAATAGATTCAACCAGCAAGTCAATTCTCGTACCTTAAAATCGTTAAAAAATCGGTTAAGTTAACTTTAGTTGTTAAATTGTCACACAATAGGTAAGACAATTTGACAACTAAAGTTAACTTAACCGAATTTTTAACGATTTTATGGAACGAGATTGACATGCTGGCTCAAAAGATAAAAGATAGTTCCTAGACCTGCTGTTGTGTCTGTGCCATCTTATGATCACCACGGGTATGCAAAGTAGAGACAAGTTATATTCTAAAGCCATCACTTCACAGCTGAAATATGTTCACAACATGAATACACTTATTTCTACTGAACATATAAAATATTCACGTTCATGATAATTATCTGTATTTATGTATGTGTTTGAATTAATGTTGTTGCTGTAAAAGTAAGGTCTGCAGCAAAACTTTGTAAACGGACTACGACAAAAATTCTGTTAAAGAATTATCGACTACCGCTGTAGCGCAGTCGGTACATTACATGACTGTTACGCAGAGGTCTCATGTTCGATTCCCGCTCAATGCAAATCTTTGTGTGCACGATTCTTTGTTTGCATTGGTCTGACTGTTTTCTATGTATAATAATATGTATGTATAAAAAAGTATTTAAGTATGTTTATCCGTTGTCTAGTACCCATAGTACAAGCTTTGCTTAGTTTGGGACTAGGTGGCAATGTGTGAATGTGTGAGGATTATTTATTATTTATTTATTTCCAAAAAGATATCATATCTGGAATCTATAATTGAATGGATGGTCTGTATGAAATGGCAGGCTATGTTACTCAAATTACTTACGACAAAAGGAGTCTGTATGTCTTGGCTTCTTCCAAAAACATTCAAAACTTTTAAGTAACAAGGAAACGAGATATAACAAATACATTAAATTAGTTAAAATGTTATCTATTTATATTATTAATTTATGTAATAATATTAATGTTATTATTTGTTTTGTTACAGGTAAGTTAATGATATAAATACAACTTGTCATTCATCGGCAATAATCTAACTCCCTTAAGTGTAAGTAGTGTTAAAATGACACATATCAAGAAAAATAGGACCGCACAAGGTGGCAACACTTGGAGGAGGCCTATGTCCTGCAGTGGACGACGATTGGCTGATGATGATGATGATGATGATATCTTGGTGGAGCAGAAAAGTGATACATCATTAGAAAAATTGGTTAGGCAGAGAAATTATACATCAATGGATAACTTGTGGGGCAGAGAACTGCCACTTTAGTAGAAATATTTATTATCATTAGAAAAACAAATCGTGACAAGTGGCGTTCTGTCGTCTCTGCCTACCCCGGACGGGATACGGTGTGATGTATGTATGTATGTAAAAAAACTGTAAATGTAGATTTAAGTCTATGGTATAATGTCAAAAGGACGTAAATACGTAAGTAATTTACACAAAAACACTTAATATTTCATGCAAATTAATCCAGTCGCTTAAGCGTGAAGAAATAAAAAACATGTAGTAGGTACACACATACTACAAATACTTTTATAGTAATTGTAAGATTCCAAGCAACAAAGTAACATTTATTATTAAAGCAAAAGTAGCTTTAGCGTAGTAGAACACGCTAATAAAATGAACATAAAGAATGTATTCAAGAAAACTATTGACTTACGTCATAGCTTAGTTTATTAGACACGTCAGTCTGCGGTTAAAGTTAGATCGATATCATGTTATGAAACTAGTTTTTCCTCGCGGCTATGTCTGTGATTTCGTAATAAACAATAGCCTTTAAGTTAATCTAAAATGGGAGCTACCAACATACGAAATGTCTTCCAAATCGGTTCATCCGTCCAAGCGCAATTGAGTAACAAACATGCATCCATCCTTTAAAAAAATCTGATTTGTAATTTAGTAAGAAGTCCATTGTTATGTTACTGTAATCTTAGAATTGCATCACAATAATTTTGATAGTTTCGAGAAAACTTTGTATTTTATATATTATCACTATGGATATCTTTAAGTTAATGAGAAATTAAAATTATCATTTACATAATGCGTATTAATAATTAATTATCATTCGTAACAGTACTCGAAACGTGCTAGCGACTGCCTGTCCTCTAGAAGCCTCACAGCAGTTTGGTGCTGCCCACAGATATCTGAATAAAGGAGATGTGCCCTGAATGTCATTTTGTATGGAAACCTAATGTCGCCAGTTTATGTATGTGTGGACTGAGGGCCCATTTTTTTTTTGCGGTTTTTTGCAGATTAATCAACAAAAGTGCATAGTTAAAGTTGTTAAAGAGTTTGTTAAACGATTATCAGAGTTTGTTAAGACTTCATTCAAAAGATATATCGATTTAAGTGGGTCCCTCAGTTCAAACACAAAATCTCCCATAATTAGATAGGTAATGAATTAAACAACAATTTTTTGGTAAAAATCCTTAGTTAAACATGTATAAAAGTATAAAAAGCATTGAAAAGCCTAATATGAGTAGCTAATAAAAAATAACAAACGTTTTAAAAGGTCCCTGAGGGCCCACTTGAATTTATCTCATAATTAATCAATTATAGCATGAACATTAAATATTCCTAAGCCAAACATTTGTTAAAAGGGCAAGGATAAATTTAAAATTAAAGAAAGATCACAAACAGTGATAATTATTGTTATTTTTAAGTTTTTAAGTGGTCCCTCAGTCCACACACTATGCAAATGCTAATTGTTAAATATATAATTAAATACAACAATTACGAAAATGGGGAGCCTTTCAGTGCATAGTTAATTTTGTATTTTATCGATCTGTATTTATCTTGTGTCTGGTTTATTTATATTTTTTGTCATTTTAACTGTTTTATTAATTTTCATACTAAGTCTGGTGTGGGGTGTCCACGTTTTAAGAAAACGGCTGTATATTTGTTTTTAATGTCATTTATTATTAATTTAGATATTTATTTATTTATAATTAGGATAACCCACGAAACATACACAAAGTCAATCAGAAATAATACAATATTTAAGTAGCTCAAGCAACAGTGCTGATTCCATTACAAGTTGCCACGGCAAGCAAAACATTACACAATATTAATATTAATCAATTAAATCTAAATTGCAACCTTTTTTTTAAATGTAAAAAATAAAACAATAAAATTTGCAATACAGTAAAATTAAAATGTAATAAAATTTTAAGTTTTAGACAAGTGACAGGTTATATTATTAATTAGCTACAATCGTAATACATATCTGTCTAATCGTAATACATGTTGGACGGTGATGGTCGTTTCAGGACTTAACTGAGATGGGAGGACTGATTCGGCAGCTCGTTCAGCGACAAAGCAGCCCTATTTAGGGGTAGCACTGCTTTCCCCAATCAGGGGAGGGGCCTAGAAAAGGTGGCTTAAACAAATGCCCGTTTCACTTCAACCCAGATGGTTAACCGCGATCGTCTGGTCACCAACTTCTACGCGGTCGAAAATACAAAGAAATATGTTATAAGACTATCAACATAGCGACCTGGAATGTGAGAACACTTTTAGACAATGACAAAAATCAATGCCCCGAGCGCAAGACAGCGCTTATAGCCCGCGAACTCTCGCGGTACAATATTGACATTGCCGCGCTTAGCGAGACACATCTGCCAGATACTGGAGAACTTTGCGAAGCTCTTGGTGGGTACACATACTTTTGGTCTGGCAAGCCTGCGTCAGAACGTTCTGCGAGTGGTGTAGGTTTTGCAATCAAGAGCAACATTGCGCGTACTTTAATTGAACCTCCTAAAGCTATTACCGATAGGCTCATTACACTTAGACTACACACAGCTAATAAGAAGTTTATTCACCTTGTTAGTGCGTATGCCCCCACCATGACCAACTCTGATGAAGAAAAAAATAAGTTTTACGATCACCTTAACAAAGTTCTCCAAAGTATCCCAAAAAATGAGAAAATCATTCTGCTCGGCGACTTTAATGCACGTGTTGGTTCAGAATGTATCGCCTGGAATAACGTTCTTGGCAGGCACGGCATTGGAAAGTGCAACTCTAATGGCTCTGACCTACTGACTTTGTGCGCGGAATTCGACCTTAGCATAACCAATACGTTCTTTCGGCTTCCTGACAAATACAAAACATCTTGGATGCACCCCCGCTCGAAGCACTGGCACCTTCTTGATTACATCATCGTGCGTCGGCAGGACATGAAAGATGTTCTGATCACTAGAGCCATGCGCGGTGCCCAGGGCTGGACTGATCACCGACTTATAAGGAGCAAAATGAGGCTTAATATAAGGCCTCCACGCAGAGCGCCACACAAGGTGCCGGCTAGGCTGGCGTTCGCAAAGCTAGTTCGGAATAATGAACTCCAACAAAGACTCGACGCTGAATTTGGGGCTGCAGTACCCGATGCAAATAAAAACCTCCCAACTGACGCAAATTGGCGCTCCTATGCTGATTCTTTACACAAAGTGTCTCAACAGGTTGTCGGTAAACTGCGAAAGAAAAACCAAGATTGGTTCGACGAATCTGATGCAGATATGCGGAAGCTTGTTGAGGACCACAGACTCTCATTAAGACGAACACATAATAATCAGCAACGGAAAGTATTACATCAAACTCTTAAAACTAAAGTGCGCGAACTAAAAAACCACTGGTGGCTCCGCAAGGCCCAAGAGCTTCAGTTATTTGCGGATTCTAACCAGACATCAAAATTTTTTGAAAACCTCAGAACTGTTTTTGGCCCTCGTCTGAAAAAAACTGCTCCCATTTACTCGCGAGACAACACTACTAGGCTGACAGATCCTTCAGAAGTCCTACTTCGTTGGAAAGAGCATTTTAATGAGGTGCTCAATCCGGGAAGCCAGGGAGTAGATCTGCAATATATTCGTTCTCTAGACACCCTGCCCGCCGAACTTGACCTTGAGAACCCACCATCTTACGATGAATTTATTGCAGCCGTCAACCGTCTAAAGAACGGCAAATCTCCAGGCTCTGACAGTCTACCTGCAGAAATTTTCAAATATGGCGGGGAAAACATTAAGACCAGACTGTTTGAGCTAATATTGCAGGTTTGGGACTCGGAAGTTGTGCCGCAGGATTGGAAGGATGCTTCCATAAGCAAACTATACAAGGGTAAAGGTGACCTTTCAGACTGTAACTCGTATAGAGGCATCGCCCTGCTGTCTGCAGCTGGCAAGATTATGGCGCATATCATCAATAATCGTCTAGTAAAGCTAGCTGAGGGCTTCCTTCCAGAAAGTCAATGTGGTTTTCGACCAAATAGAGGCACAGTTGACGCTATATTTGTCTTAAAACAACTTCAAGAAAAATGTCTTGAGCAACACCGTGATCTCTATTTATGTTTTGTCGATCTCGAAAAGGCATTCGACCGTGTCCCAAGGTCTGCCCTATGGGTAGTTCTTGAAAAACGTGGATGTCCGCTAAAGTTTGTCAACCTAGTACGCCAGTTCCACGAGGGTATGTATGCCCGCGTACGCCACGAAGACAGCCTTACGGAACAATTTGCGGTAACCAGTGGTGTCAAAAAAAAAAAAAAAAAAACAAGGCTGTGTTATGGCTCCTACACTCTTCGCCATATACTTCTCTGCAGTAATTGATGACGCCATCCAGAAATGCATGAACAAGGTCACTCTAAGTGTTCGAATGGACAAGAGCGTCTTTAACCTATCACGCTTCAGAGCAAAGACAAGGCTAAGAACTACCTCAGTCGCCGAAATACAATATGCTGACGATGTCTGCCTCATGGCTGGTAGCTCTGGTGATCTCCAGAAGGGTGTCGACAATTTAGACGAGTCATGTCGCAAATTTGGCCTGGTTATTAGTGTATCGAAGACCCAGATTCTTAAACAGCCCGTAAGGGGACAATCTGCGGACGATACGCCCATTAACCTAAGCGGAAAACCTCTTCGCGAAACTAGCACATTCCGATACCTCGGAAGTCTGGTACGTTGCGACAACCGTCTTGAGACTGAGATATCCGCAAGGATTGCAAAGGCTGCAGCAGCATTTGGTGGACTAAACCGACGTGTTTGGGGCTCCCATGACCTCAAGCTGCACACCAAGCTTGCTGTGTATAAGGCGATAATACTACCGCTGCTTTTATACGCATCTGAGACCTGGTGTCTTTACAAAGGCGATATAAAACGCCTCGACACCTTCCACATAAAATGTCTCAGATCTATACTCGGCATACGCTGGCAAGATCGTGTCCCCAACACGGAGGTTCTTCGACGAACAGAAATGACAGGTATGGAGAGCATGCTCATGAAGGGTCAGCTACGCTGGTGTGGACACCTTGTACGTATGGAGTCCTCCAGATTGCCAAAAATTGTTTTCTACTCTGAACTCAGTTCAGGTAAACGCAATCCTGGAGGACAGTATCTACGATACAAGGATGTCCTAAAACGCCATCTAACAGCAACTGGTATGTCACCAAACACCTGGGAGGATTTAGCGACCCGCAGACCAGAATGGCGCAACGCTGTTCAACAGGGAATATTAGGTTACGAACGCAGCCGCCTCGACGAACTTGACGCCAAACGCCAATACCGTAAATCTCGCCCTAAGACCACCTACAACTACACCTATAATGCGCAAGGAGATTTGTATTGTGCCTCGTGCGATCGAGTTTTTAAAAGCAAATTTGGTTTTGCGAGTCATATCCGCGCGCACGAACGAAAGGATTCCGAATGCCATTGACAGGGTGTCGCCGTCGACGGATACGTCTGGGAGGACATCATCATCACATATCTGTATGTCTATACATATAAATAAAATTGGAGTGTCTGTTTGTAACACGAAATCCACAGTTTTAAGGTTCCGTACTCAAAGGGTAAAAACGGAACCCCAATTACTAAAGCTCCGCTGTCCGTCCGTCCATCTGTATGTCACGAGGCTGTATCTCCTGAACCATGGCAGTTAGAAAGTTGAAACTTTCACAGATTATGTATTTTAGTTGCCGTTATAGCAACAAATACTAAAAACAAAATAAAATAAATATTTAAGGGTTATTTATTTTATATTGGAAAAATAATTTTTGACAGCTAAGTCACGTCGTAAAATTTTTAAAAGATGAGTCCTGAAGTCATCGCATTCTGGCGCGAAAATAAATAATAATATGGGTAGAATAATAATACAATTTTATTTTATTTTAATTTAAAATTAATACTCGTAACTGAACGAATTCACGATAATCAACAAGCTGACAGTTTACCACAGATTTGAGAGTTCTACTTTCTTTTATATGGTTCTTGTTTTTATGGATTTGAGAGTTACTATATAAATAAATAATTTAGAATAAAACTGTCAATATCTACTGCTATTATAAGAGGTCAGAGTGAAAGTAAAATAAAAAAAATATTTCAAAAGTTATGTAGACTAAATTATTATGTTTTTTAACATTTTTATCAATTTATTATTAACTGCAATACGGGACCATAAGAATTCTATGTCATAATTTTGGAAAATTTAAAGATTAGGTACTTCGTAATATATATTTTTTTAAATCATTAATTTAACAGGAACATGTATTTTTTTATTGTTTGTTTACGTTTGCATCAAATAGCACATACGGCCCAACACAATTACAACTATTTACTTTTATCTCACACTTTATGACTATGCAGAAACTTTAAAACGTAATGTAACATCATTAATGTATGTAATGGTTCTTGATTATCTCTTGACTGCATGGACACTCTACTTGTACGAAAAACATATTTTGTAAATTTTTCGTAAAAGAATTATAAAACCAGTGATAAGATAAATACAGATCGATAAAATACAAAATTAACTATGCACTGAAAGGGTCCCCATTTTCGTAATTGTTGTATTTAATTATATATTTAACAATTAGCATTTGCATAGTGTGTGGACTGAGGGACCACTTAAAAACTTAAAAATAACAATAATGATCACTGTTTGTGATCTTTCTTTAATTTTAAATTTATCCTTGCCCTTTTAACAAATGTTTGGCTTAGGAATATTTAATGTTCATGCTATAATTGATTAATTATGAGATAAATTCAAGTGGGCCCTCAGGGACCTTTTAAAACGTTTGTTATTTTTTATTAGCTACTCATATTAGGCTTTTCAATGCTTTTTATACTTTTATACATGTTTAACTAAGGATTTTTACCAAAAAATTGTTGTTTAATTCATTACCTATCTAATTATGGGAGATTTTGTGTTTGAACTGAGGGACCCACTTAAAGCGATATATCTTTTGAATGAAGTCTTAACAAACTCTGATAATCGTTTAACAAACTCTTTAACAACTTTAACTATGCACTTTTGTTGATTAATCTACAAAAAGCCGCAGAAAAAAAAATGGGCCCTCAGTCCACACATACATGCCAGTTTTATTAACACACACAGCAATAGAATATACGAATAGACTACTGTTCTCAGTTACATCTAGATAATCAATGAACTCAATACTCTGTCTCGTTTTTCCTTGAAATATCTCCCTTACACGGTGTCACAACGAACCAATCAGCGCTACTATATTTAAACAAATAAAACAAACTTCAAAAAGTTTAGATAGAAGAACTACTACAATTTAAAACTACTACATTCAAAAAAATTACATTTATGCTAGGCGTTGACCTTATCGATAAATAATTAATCAAATTTATCGATAGACAAGACTTATATTTTATTAAAAATTAAATACTTATCATATAAATAATAATTACTTTTATATAAATATGTATAATATAATAATATATAATTGTACAATACTTTTGTAAAATAATATTGTGTGTAAGATCGTACATGTCGTGAAACAAATTAATCCGAGAACTGATGTCGCAATATCGCAGAAGGAACTCAAGCGTCATACTTCTTTTTCGTCCTTATTGTCGCAGCAGTTTGTAACATTTTGACTGTTGTCATACAAAATTAACGCTCTGTGTGGGAGAGCTAGCGATAATTTATAATTTAGCGTGTACAGTTCATTTATTCAAGCATGAGCATGCGCATGCCAAAATGCACGAGCAATATTGCGTCTAGATAAAATTAAAACAATAGCATGAATATAGGAATTGATAGATGAACATTTAGACTGATTTAAAGCAAATCTGATAAAACCAGTTAAAAGCATGTGTGTGCTAATAAATAGATGAGCGTTTAAAAAAAAGTTTCAAAACCACTGTAATCAACATTTTAAACCTTTATGTTCTAGAGTACTTACTCCACCTTTGATTTAGGATATTTATTATTTCAACATTGTAATACTTATATTAAAATTACATAATTTAACATTAAAAATTTTTTTTTTTCTAAGTAAACTTTATAAATCTTTTATAATTTAAAATTCCTACAATACACGACTTTTTATACGAAAACGATAGATAGTCGTAGTCATGAACGGGTTGTCACTATCATTTGGTTGTTAGGGCCAGATTCAGAGACCGCACTTTGACTTTACTTTAGCAAAGTCTAGTTATTATCTCTGAATTTGAACAACATTAAAGTAATCTTTTCGCATGAAAAGTTTACTTTGTAGTAATAAATAATGAAAGTAAACTCTTTCATGCGAAAAATTACTTTAATGTTGTTCAAATTCAGAGATAATAACTAGACTTTGCTAAAGTAAAGACAAAGTGCGGTCTCTGAATCTGGCCCTTAGAGCGATCACGGTTAGCAACCACTTGTCATACGTAATATCGTTGAGCGCATAGTTCACTGCTTCATATATTCATTGAATGACTAGTTTAGACAACATTAGAAAATCAATGTATATGTTACAAAAATATTATAGTACTTAATTGTCCGAACATGAAAATAACATAGTGAGGACATCGAAGATTATTTTTTCATGATTTTAGAGGTAAATACAATAAAATACATGTACTAACATATGGTAAGTGATTCCATTATTAATAAAGTTTTTTTTATTGCTCTTATTTTTACAGGCAACCACTGAACAACTTGGCATTTTATATGTTATCTCGGTCGTTGTCAAAACACAGCTAAACCTAGGTGACAGACATTTTTAGCTATATAATCGTTCTAATCATATTGCGTTTTGACGAAAACCCCGTCATACCACTTCTCCTTTTATTTAGATTTCTGTGGTGCTGCCTAATTTTAGTTTTTCACCACTATTTAAAAAATTTATGAAGGTCACCAGACCTATAGTTGTTTCTATAAAGCCTCCGCGGGTGTGAATGGGAGGCATCTTAAATTCTAAAGTCTAATTTTGATGCTGCCTAATTTAAGTTTTATCATCTTTAATTATCGAAATGGTCCATGAGGACAAACATATCCGCAATATAATTCTGTGTTACTAATGTTTACTTTTTGGGTTAAAAAGTCACACTTACTACTAACTGACGACCTCGGTGGCGCGCCGGTAAAGCCAGCGGCTGCCGCGCATGAGGTTGTGGGTTCGATCCCCACGCAGGACAATAATTTGTGAGATCCACAAATTATTGTCCTGAGTCTGGGTATTATATGTGTCCGTTAATTGATGTTTGTAAAAGTCCCCGCGACACAGGGCATGATCCCTAGTGCGGGAGTTGTCTTTTTTATGAAAATAAAAAGTTTTTATGAAACCTCAGTAAGCTGATTCTAAAAATATCTGCAAACATATAAAAATTATAACAAAATTCCATATTCCTCAAAAGGTTTTTCGTAACTGAACTCTGGTAACCGGAAATTTGAGGCCGTACGTTTTATATTTAACGTAACAGGATGGTGAAGTTCCGGTGTAGAGACTGCCTTTTGTAAAATATTACTGGATCTCTCGAAAAGACCGTTACAGAGTAGTGACGATGTTAAACGAATGACGAATTAGGTTATATCGTTTAAGCTATTACTTTACATGCATAGGGAAATTAATAGGGTAGAAAATTTACTTTTGCTTGACGTTTAGGCACGCTAGGAGTCGTGTGTCATACTTTAACCTACTATTAACCTGATTTAGATCTTTGAAGTTGCTTCTTTCAGCTTTTGCAGTTGCCTCTACAACCCACTTATATCTATCCACTAATCTAAATATTTGTTTTTAGAGCAGAGTTAAATAGTATATATAAAGGTCTAAGCTAGCTAGCAGCTGACTTTACGGGGCTATAGTAATTACTGGGAAATAGCAGCATGTGTTTCAGAGTGGCGAGAGAAGAGCAAAGGCAATCCGTGCTTTATTTTTTGCATTACACGGACAAAGTAACGTGGATCTTGTCGTTAACTAAGAGATTTTAGATTTTCTATTATCATTTCAAAAACTATGTTTTTACTCCAAATAAAGACTATAGTATCTTTAAAAAACGAAAGAAAACAGTTTAGTAACAGCTAATAAAATACGAATACTACGTATATATCTAACATTCTCAGATATTGCACATTGTCTTTGCAAACACATAAATCTCCCCCATTTTATCGTTCCGTGACTTTTGTTTGACAGCTTTTTTCCAATATATGATGTCGATACGATTCGGCAATAAGTTTGTCGATTTTATAAAAAGTTATTGTTCTTTCTTTATACTTTACGTGCTATGTTTTGGTAGTATTTATGTTTTTGGAAAAGATTTTTACACTTTTAGACTTGTGTTGTGTAGATTTTTGTTAGTACTAGGTAGTTAGATTGGTTTTAACTTTTTGGGGAAGTGCTTTTCGCAGGTCACAAGAATCACAGTTTTGGAAAAGATGCTACTAAAAGCGACTATTTCTGTATAAAAGTCATGACATACGTAGTTGTCCTTATAATCGAGTGACCTAAGCGTAACCTATGCCAAAACGTCAAGCAAAATCAGATACAAGCTACGTTTATCTGTAAAGCAGCGTGTTCTGCATTTAGTATGAAAAATAATTCATCTTGTCAAGGGCAAGCGAATTTCTCGTCTTGATTGCATGAAAATTAAATCAAAGTACCTATACCTACTATATCTCCGTGTGGTGACGGAGTAAGAATACAATATGTCACCACCCCATCTCATCCCATGGGTGTCGTACAAACCGACTAAGGGACTATTTGTGAATATTATCTTTACAAAATAAAAAGAAGGAAAACTTGAAATAAATCCCTATACCAATCCGTCTGGCCAGCGTGGTATTAGTAGGCCAAGTATCCCCCCGTCAAGGGAGGAGCCCCGTCCCTGCAGTGGGACATTAATGGGCTGTTATGACGAAAAACTAAAGTTTCTAATATATTTTTAATAACTAAAACACGAGCACTACGTTCTTAACCCCAAAAAACCGAACACTATATCGTAGTGTGTAAAACACAGTGATTTGCAGTAGGTACATGTATCGAACGCTTCAGACGCTGATGGACAAATGAAATGCTTTAAGTTATGGTATAGGGGCAAGTCTATTGCTCTGTTAAGTCGAAGGTAGTATTTACGATTCCCTTACAAGACAATTCGTGTGCAATGGGTTTGCGTGTCTCTGTGTTTAATTGCTAACAGTGGCGAAACAGTTGCGAATGCATCTGCCTTGCGAAGCGTAGGGTTCGAATGCTACGCAAAACAATTTTTGTGTAATCTACAATTCCGTTTATTATAATGTCTGTAAAAGTTTCGTTACGGCGAAAGATTTTCTGGTCACCATTATGATGCGTCATCATATTGCATGAAAATTAAATCAAAGTACCTATATCTAATATCTTTTTAATAACTTAAACACTAGCACTACATTCCCAAAAACCCAACACGATATCGTAGTGTGTAAAACACAGTGATTTGCAGTAGGTACATGTATCGAACGCTTCAGACGCTGATGGACAAATGAAATGCTTTCTTATCACGCGAACACCACATTTGTTGGAAAACGTAACTATACTAACATTTGCTCTTTTGTTTTATGCTGTACGGTTCTTTGATGGGCACGTGATATGTGTTTTTGGGAGGTTAAATTACATGTTACGCGGTTGTTTAAAATATTGGGTTATTTTATTTTGAAGAGGCTTGGAAGTTAGTGAAGTTAATTAGTCGTAGTAAAACTATTTAGTTTTAATTATATTTTTACCTTAATAGTACAGGCATCTAGATAGATAGGCCTTGTGCATTAATGTGTTAATGCCCAAGCCTACAAGCAACTGTTATAGAATAAGATTATAATATTAACATTACTTAAGTTATTAAAAAAAAGGTCATCACCCGCACAAAGGATTGAGCCCTTTCTCCCTTACAAACGCTTCTTAAATTTTAGTCAATGGATTAGCTTAAATTCTTACGGTATATGGTGGTTTTACTAATAGAATACTCGCTAAACAAAATTAAAGAGGCGTTTATGAGTAAGGGGGTATGTCGCGGGACGACTTTTATACATTGTAAATATACATACTGCTTTTAACTTTCGATGTTTATAAGTCCCCGCGATTCATGCCATGACCCTTAGTGCCCAAATTGTCTTTTAAAAATACAATAAACAATAATATTATTGTGCCTACAGTACTAAAGTAAAATACGTAACGTAAAGTACTAAATAGATAGAATTTGTAATGATTTATTACAGAGAGTTATACTCGTGATTTAGTGAACGGATTAAACTTGTACTATGTATGTGATGTTTTACTAACTCGTGGTTATAAAGTACATATTTCATATTTATGCAAAGGTTTCAAATATTTTTTACTGTGTTTGAAAACGCAGTAAATAATAGAAAAAAAAAAGATTTTTACCCGTGTTGGGAGAGGCCTATGTCTAGCATTGGACTGCAATAGGCTAGTTGATTTGATTGATTGATTGTGTTTGAAAAGAGTAACTTTAACTTCAGAACTTACGCCATTTCTTGATTGGTATTGCAGTTCTTTTTGATCTAGGATAATCTTAGACCGCTTGACCACAGTCCATGGCTTCTCAGCTCCTCTGATACCGTTCTCTTCTCTTGACAGACTTCTTCCCGGACTTTCTTACGAAAAGCCCCTACGGCCAAGCCTTAATCAACGAGTTATGGTGGACATACACGATCCTTCCTATCGTCCAATCGGCATGATACTGCAGGCTGGATCCAATCTCAATCAAAAGAAACGAATTCGATCCTGCCATCAATTCTAACTGTCATGCCGATCCACTTCCACACACGGCCAATTCTAACTGATCCAATCGGTAGCGTCATGCCGATTGGACGATAGGAAGGATCGTGTATAGCTACCATTACGGTAGGGAAACTATACCTTTCAGTCTGTTGTCCGTCGCCTATTTAAAGATCTGACCGATGCTATATTAATAGGCCAGAGTTGCCTTAATTATTGAATGCATTCAGTCCCAAGAGAGATTAAATTTTGGTTTAGGCAGTGACAATAGTAAATCAGTTCTAAGCGCATTCAACGCTTAAATATTTGAAACGTCGGTGTTAAAACGTTAGGTTAGTAGGTCAGGCCGTATGTGTATAATAAGGAGAAATAAGTTGTTAACACTATTTAGTGTACTGCATGGTTTACAGATAGCTATCTAACCAGATGATCTGGTATAGGATATTGTGTCAAGATTATCTTGTTGTTAGAGATATTGACTTGTCCCAGTCGTATTTTAAGACACTTCATAACAGCCCATTAATGTCCCACTGCAGGAACGGGCCCCCTCCCGTGACGGAGGGATATTTGGTCTACGAATACCACGCTGGCCAGGTACAGGGTTTAATTTCAAGTTTTCCTTCTTATTTCGTTAAGATGATAGTCCCTTAGTCGGTTTTTACGACACCCATGGGATGAGGTGGGGTGGTGACATATTGTATTCTTACTCTGTCGCCACATGGAGAAGAAGTTTTAAGACACAACATCTTAATAATAAAAATCTGAAATGTTATAATGGTTTTTAATAAGCAAATTAAATGAATGCAAGGACGAACGAACGAATGAATCGATGGATCAATGCATGGATGGACGAATGGATGAATGAATAAATGAACCAACAAATGGATGTACGATTGAATAAACGAATGGTTATTTCTTAATGTTGTTTCTTTAATATGTTATGTAAAATTTAGTTCCGTATACCTTTCCAATACTGGTACAGAAATGTAATTTAACTCCAAGCAATAATAACACTTAATACCTTTTAACATTTTAAGTCGATTCCTTTAAAAACTTAAATACATAAAGTTACGATGTATCGGCATTACAAAGAAATAACATAATTTACAATTATATTCTCAGAAAGCGAGCTTAAATACAACAATAATTGTCTGTTTACCCAAATTTACGTACACAGAACGGCAAATTTACAAGCCTTTTTAACAATATTTACGGTCGAATTGTATCTGTATTTTGTAGCCAATTACTGGCAGCTTCCAATTAAAAGTAACATAATATTACTTTATATATATGAGAAGTTTTATTTATAAGTAACAATGGGAGTACTATGCATTTTGTAACATATTTATGAGCTTTTTTAGTAGAGGCAAAGGCTCCGTGTGGTGACGGAGTAAGAATACAATATGTCACCACCCCATCTCCTCCTATGGGTGTCGTAAAAACCAACTAAGGGACTATTCGTGAATATTATTTTTACGAAATAAAAACCCTATAACAATCCGTCTGGCTGGCGTATCCCTCCATCATAGTAGGAGGCTCGTCCCTGCAGTGGGCTGTTTTGATGATGATGATAATGTGAGAAGTTTTATTTATGAGTAACAATGGGAGTACTATGCAGTTTTTTGTAACATATTTATTTGGGAGCTTTTTAGTAGAGGCAAAGACAAATACTCGTAGGTCGTGTAGGTTTTTTTTTTGTATTCCCCGGCAGGTTAAAACCACCTACCGGGGGAGTTTATTGCGACAGTTTGCGCTAATCCTCGCTATTTGATACAAGGTTTTCTTAATGTTAATATTAAAATTTATTGAGTATAACATTAATAGCATATTTTTTTTTTTTTGATTGTTTAATAAAAATAATTAAATTTAATAATAAGTAGATGTAGTGTTTGTATCAGTAGTTATGTGTTGTTAAATAGTTTGAGTGTATTTATTATATGTGTGATGTGGTTCATGAAGTGTGATGTGGTTCATGAATGTGGTTGGCTGAGCTTACTTGATTCACCTTCAAGCAATCGTGTGTAAATGTTACTAGGTTTAGGTGGAAGGGTAGCTAGTGAAATGCTTTTAGTTTTAGTGCAAACCCTGAGCTCTATATTCCTCACACATTCACACAACGCCATCTAGACCCAATCTAAGCAAAGCTTGTACTATAGATACTAGACAACGGATAAACATACTTAAATACTGTTTTTTTTTATTTATACGTAGAAAACACACAGAACAATGCAAACAATCATGTTCATGCACACAAAGATTTGCATTCAGCGGGAATCGAACCCGAGACCTCTGCGTAGCAGTCATGTTATATAACCACTACGCCACAGAGTTCGTCAAAAGTGTGTGTGTGTGTTAAATTATTGATCTTAGTAAAGCACCCGTTTTACTAGACACGATCCCTAGTACAGGAATTGTCTTTTAAAAACAAAAATATTAATTCAGATTAAAATCGTCAAATTCCTATATTAACCCTTCAACAACCAATCATCTGTATTATCGTTACTGACAAACTCCTTGACAGGGGTGATTAATTAAATAAAATTTAATGTAATCTTCAGATATACGGGCAGAGACGCGGCAAGTTATTAGTATAATTGGATGCTTGTTGTAATATTGATTAACTTAGTCCAGTCAAAATAAATATCCAGTTTGCATTAATTCCCAACAAGCTGGATTTTTGTACAGGCCTTGAATACGTCATTACAAATGATATGTCAAAAGTCCCCATCGATCCCGCTTGTGCGTTGTTTTTTATTCAAGGTCAAAGGTCACAAATTTGCGTTTTTTGCGTATATCTCTGAAACAACGAGAGCTATCGAAAAATGGTTCAGACAAAGTTTGTAGGTCGTAAAATAGTCTACAAAAAATATCTGAACACTTTTCTCCTACAAAGCATCGCTTTTGAGATATCGTGACTTTAGAGCGCAGGAAAGTCGTATTTTTGACTATATGTACACACTAGCTTTTTCCCGCGATTTCGCCCGTATTTATAAGTATTATTAAAAATTACGCTTATTTCTATATATATAGTAGCATATGCATGCTTGGTCTCTGCCTAATCGGTTATAAATTGACAAAGTTATATACAAACTTTCATCCCCTATCTTATCCCTTTAGGGGTCGAATTTATCAAAATCCTTTCTTAACGGATGCCTACGTTATAACATCTACCTGCATGCCAAAATTCAGCCAGATCCCACCAGTGGTTTGGGCTGTGCGTTGATAGATCTCTATGTCAGTCACCTTTAAGTTTTATATATATAGAAGATTTCGGCACCACCTCTGAGGTAGGTAAGGCCAATCTTGCACCAACATTGAATTAAATACAACCGTACATTGAATCAAATACAACAGTACATTGAATCAAGTACACGGCGCTTTTTTTAGAGTGGTTTCTCTAGAAGGAATTCTCCTACTACATAGCGATCTATGAACGCACAACCCAAACCACTGGTGGGATCTGGCTGAATTTTGGCATGCAGCTAGATGTTATAACGTAGGCATCCGCTAAGAAAGGATTTTGATAAATTCGACCCCTAAAGGGATAAGATAGGGGATGAAAGTTTGTATATAACTTTGTCAATTTATAACCGATTAGGCAGAGACCAAGCATGCATATGCTACTATATATATAGAAATAAGCGTAATTTTTAATAATACTTATAAATACGGGCGAAATCGCGGGAAAAAGCTAGTGTGTACATATAGTCAAAAATACGACTTTCCTGCGCTCTAAAGTCACGATATCTCAAAAGCGATGCTTTGTAGGAGAAAAGTGTTCAGATATTTTTTGTAGACTATTTTACGACCTACAAACTTTGTCTGAACCATTTTTCGATAGCTCTCGTTGTTTCAGAGATATACGCAAAAAACGCAAATTTGTGACCTTTGACCTTGAATAAAAAACAACGCACAAGCGGGATCGATGGGGACTTTTGACATATCATTTGTAATGACGTATTCAAGGCCTGCACAAAAATCCAGCTTGTTGGGAATTAATGCAAACTTTAATCATAATTTTGTCTATTTTGACTGGGCTAAACTTGTTAGACGCGAAGTATATAATCGTAATTGAGACGAGTATTTCTGTCTTCGTGATATTATATTGTAGAAAAGGTCCTTGTTTATTTCGTTTATTTCTCGTGCTTTTTAAGATAATCATCTTAACAGTCCATTAATGTCCCACTGCAGGGATGGGTCTCCTCCCATAACAGAGGGATACTTGGCTTACTAATACCACGCTGGCCAAACGGATTGGTATAGGGTTTAATTTCAAGTATTCCTACTTTTTATATCGTAAAGATAATATTCACGGATAGCCCCTTAGTCGGTTTTTACGACACTTATGGGATGAGGTTTTAAGATAATGCTTGATAATAACCTGCTGTGTAAAAAATGAGGATTAGAAGAAATAAGGTAACTGGTATAATGCCAGATTGATAATTGGTAAGGAGCATAGTAAGCAGAGCAGATAGCCGATGAGGCAGAAAGGTATAAGAATAGTGACGGGTCAATCAGGTTGTGGACTGACTTGATCAAAGTAATAAGAGAGAGATAGGTTTCAACGCGGTTGAAAGAGTTAGAATCCGATTTATTTATTTAATTGCTTTCGTATATTTTCAAGTATGTCCTACGATAATTTCGTCGGAATTGTATAAGTTATAATGGTTATGATGTCCTATTATAATATGTATTTTTTTTTAATATGTATTATTTAAATTAAATATTATTTATTTTACTTGAAAGTATACAGAATTTATGAATTTAGGAACAGAATTGAAAATCTTCTTTTCTATAATATTTATTCCTTAATATTATAATATAATTTTACAATACATTGATACAGTACCAAGTAACAATAGAGGCGTTTATCAGGCAGTTGGATTGATAAACGCCGCCGTAACAGAATGGTACTCGTACGTAGGCGTGAGTGGGCGGTGTTTAATGCCTACCAGATAATTATCGCAAATGGGTAAGGAAGAAATACGTATTAAGACTTTTATTTGGTGTTATAAATTATTTGGGACGTGTATTGATTGTGGTTATTTCAATCATCATAAAATCATAACAGCCCATTAATGTCCCACTGCAGGGACGGGCCTTCTCCCGTGACGGAGGGATACTTGGCCTACTAATACCACGCTGGCCAGATTCATTGGTATAGGGTTCTTTTTATTTGGAAAAGATAATATTTATGGATAGTCCCTAAGTCGGTTTTTACGACACCCATGGGATGAGATGGGGTGGTGACATATTGTATTTTCTCCGACACCACACGAAAACCAATTATATCCAACAATAGCAACCGAACCTATAGTTATGCTCATTATTTTTCATTAACGTCCATACTTTTTTACGACACCGAACCCCCTATACAGTTTGAAAGGCACTAAATCGTTCATACAGTTACAATGCCACTAAATCTCAATAAGTATGTAAATGGGTCATCTATTTTAATTAGTTACTTGAATTGTTACTGTGTTTGATGAATGGATGACATAGAGTTAATCATTGATAGATAGGCTTTTTGAAATGAATTTGATAGACAGGCATTAAAAAAAATAAATGACTCTTTTTTATTGATTACCTGTAAATAAATAAAGAAATAAGTACATGAATGCACGCCTAGATAATATGGTGATTAGACTTTGATTTATGTAACATTTATATTGCAATACTAGCTGATTCCCGCGTTGTTTATATAAATGTTATTCAACACCCTAAACTACCAATATTTCAAATTTCATCAAAATCCATTTAGTCGTTTTTGCGTGAAATAGTTACAAACATCTATACATCCATTCTCACAAACTTTAGCATTTATAATTCTAGCTGATGCCTGCGGCTTCTCCCGCTTTGTATAAGTAGCTTAAATGTTATATTACACCTTAAACTGCCAATATTCCAATTTTATCAAAATCCATTCAGTTGTTTTTGCGTGAAAGAGTAACAAACATCCATCCATCCATACATCCTCACAAACTTTCGCATGTATAATATTAGTAGGATACATTCACATTACTTTCAATTAACACAGATTCAATCCCTCACCCAATATTTTCTTATCACTCTCTAATTTTAAATATTTGATGTCTATTAGATTAGATAGATTTGTTTGTCTATTAGACACACCATAACTAAAACAACAACAAAAGTAAATAACAGCACCTCTACGAGATTCATAGCTCTATACACCTCGTTACTCCTCACAATTTAATTGGTAGATTCTTCGACAGATATCGGTTCCCGTCGTCTTCAAATTCTGTATATTATACTATAGTACCTCTAATAATAATACTATTGTTTCGTTCACAATAAATCCTTAACGTTTATTTATACAGCTCTGGGAGAGAATTACGTTGATAGAAATAGATTTCAAAGAATGATAATTAAATATGTTTTTATTAAAAGTACCTACATATTTATTCTCCGTGTGGTGATGGTGTAAGAATACAATATGTCACCGCCCCATCTCATCCCATGGGTGTCGTAAAAACCGACTAAGGGACTATCCGTGAATATTTATTATCTTTACGTAATAAAAAGAAGGAAAACTTGAAATTAAACCCTATACCAATCCGTCTGGCCAGCGTGGTATAAGTAGGCCAAGTATCCCTCCGTCACTGGAGGAGGCCTGTCCCTGCAGTGGGACATTAATGGGCTGTTATGATGATAAATATGTCATATATTTATTTAGATTAAGGTATTTTCAACGAAGCCTTAAAAAGGCTCGTGTTTGTTTAATTTGTTTTGTAGAAATCTAATACTTATAAAGGCGGATTACACATTCTCGTAATTTCGGTTCTTTTATTATGTTTGCGAAGTTTCCTCCACAACTGCTCATAGGCGATTGTTGAGCGGCGTTTGTAAGGTTTTTCAACATTAATTAAAGGCATTGTTGGTATTTAATTTTAGCTACTGAGCCATAGCACTAATAATATATCAAAACGGTAAGGGATCGGCACTGCCTCTCCTTTTTCCTAGGTGTCAAACGTCAAAAATCCGATTACGTTATAATTCCGATTAGTGTGCGTTGCAGTAAGGAGTTTCATACAAATAATACTGAACGGTTTGAGTTGATACGGTGCCGATCCCTTTACGTTTTGATATAATAATATGTGCTACGACCCCAACAGGTCTAGTACCTAGTAGTTTATTAAATACTAGCCGACTCGTGCCCACTTCGTTGGGCGGCGAAAAAAACGCGTCACTTTTTTAAACATATTTCATTACTTAATACTATTTTTACGGGTCTTACTCGCGGTGTTACTAATTATCCTAGATACTAGTTATATAAATACCTAGGTTTTTCTCCGACGTTTCGGCCGACTTGCAAGGGCCGTGGTCGCGGAGGGACTGAGGGACAGTCCCTCCGCGACCACGGCCCAAAAATAGTATTATGTATACAAATCGCGATAATTTAAAATCTAATATTTCGTGATACTATATTATAGCCTATGACACTCCGCGATAAATGGACTATTCAACACAAAATCGGTTTATTAGATCCAGAGATTACCCCCCTACAACGTCACAAACACACAAACTTTACCTTTTTATAATATTAAGTATAGATATAGAAGACTGCCTAACCATAAGCTAAAAACTTCCTAATCCCATACAAATAGCTTCAAATACATTACTATACTAATACAAGTAAGCCAAAAAGGTTTTCATCAAAGAGTCCCACACACAATAGCAGTGGTGTGACTTAGACCGGAAGCTGACGTCACTTGTACTTCCTGTTTCCTGTACAGGCAGCCATTAAACAATTGACATTCAGAAGTACAATTTTGTTTAGTTATTATAGTTGGAGTAATTGTTTTAGTTTGTTGTTTATTATGTAAACTTTATAAAGTTTAGGTTTATATTTATTGTAGCAGCCTGGTGAATGTCTTACTGGAGAGATGACTGCCTTCAAGTCTAGAAATAAACGTAAAAAATAATAATATTTAGTAAGTACCTATGCTTAGTTTGGGACTAGATGGCGTTGTGTTAATTTTTGACAAAACATTTTTTATTTAGTGCGTGGTTTCCAACCGTGGGTTGGTATAATCATCACATTTAAATTTTCAAAAATACTATTAGCCGTTTTTATCTGAACTTTGTTAGATCACTAAATCAGGAAATCTCAAAATGTTTTGCCACTCTGGGTTTCTTTTTTTGTAAGAGATATGGAAATGTAGCCACATTGAAACTGCATCTAAAAGACATTGAAAAGTAACTAAAAACAGTAACAAAAAAAATATTAAAACTGCTGAAAAGCGCGAATACAGTAAACAGAAACATTAACACAAGAGATTTAGTAGCATTCACCACGACTTAAATCGACTTTATGTACATCTTTTTATCGAAGACAAAAAAATCCAGAAGCAGGACAATAATTAGTGGATCGCATAAAGAATTAACCTAGTGGACTGCAGCCATACCGGACCCGTTGCGCCACCAAAGCAGTTAACATTTAATTTCTTTACAATTTGGAACTAGAAGGCGTTAAATTACATGACCTATAAAGCTTAGGTACAACAAGAAAAACAGAAGAAGAGAGAAGAAAAACAATAGAAAAAATTGCTACTCGAGGCAGAACTCGAACTTGCGTCTTTGGATTATACGCGTCCAGCGGCTTGGAACGCTAGACAGAGACCCGGGTAGCCTAGCCTAGATGTAAGTATAGATGGCGTTGTTTAAAGTGAACAATTATACTTCTGTATCATAACTGTATAATGTAACAAAGTGGTGTGTAATGGTAGCAGTGTAATATACACGTGTAGTACAACATGTTCACAAAGTGTACGCCTTCTTGTAATCTGTCTTTATTATGACTATTTGATTATATTTGTCTTTAAAGACAACTCCTACACTAGGGATAATGCCGTGTGTCGCGAGGACTTTTACAAACATCAATTTAACGAACACAAAGAACATCCAGACTCAGGACAATAATTTGTGGATCGCAAAAAGAATTGTCCTGCAGGCAAGATGCTATATGCATTCAAGCTCAACACACGACGACAACCTCTGTGGCGTAGTGGTTATTTAACATGACTGCTACGCAGAGGTCTCGGGTTCGAGTCCCGCTCAATGCAAATCTTCAACCAATGGAAACATTCATGTTCATGCACACAAAAATTTGCATTGAGCGGGAATCGAACCCGAGACCTCTGCGTAGCAGTCATGTTATTTAACCACTACGCCACAGAGGTCATCCAATTTATTTCAAATTATTGTTTATTCTATCTATTTTAAAGAGCCTTTCCTTTACCACATGGACCTTCACTGAGTAATAAATACAAGAAAACACAAGCACTGACAATATAATTGACCACTAACCATCCAACCTAACATACATAAAGTGGCTACGATGTAAGACCTATGACGAGACTGAGGCCCTGTTGATTTATAGGTTTCTATAAAATAAATAAAAGCATGCATGCACACGTATTATTTACACTAAACACATTAACACACACACCCACACACACACATACACAAAAACACACACACACACACACACACATATTATACAAAAACAAGTAGGGTAACACTTTCACATACTAATAATTAAATCGAGAAATCGTTATTAAGTGTATTACATAAAACAATTTATTTTCCCTTTTTTATTGTAACTTGTAGTAGTAAGGAAGAGACTGTTACCCACGACACAGGGTATCTTAGTGTGGGTACAGTGCACTTGAGTATTTTAGTTTATAAGATTACTTTTACCTGAATATCTCTGTATAATAAATAATGTACCAGTGTATTCTTAAATAAATAAAAATACATGACTAAACAAGACAATTGCTTATACCCCAGAGGTCAAGTCGTGAACATATCCTTTTGTAATAATACAGTACATTAATCTATTGTCCACGGTTGAATAACAGCGGTTGGTACATTATTATAAATTAGTCTATTGAAGACCCATCATTGTTCTAAGGTTAAGCTCGGTATTGTGTTTTGGTTAAGCGGTTTCTCTTAAGGCCTCCGCAGACCGGGACGGCATGGCAAGGGATTTTAATTTTTACTAATGGAAATTCAACCGTACTGTTACAGAAATACGACATAAATTGCTATGCTTTAAAATGATGCCGTGGGATTAAAAGGGATTTTATCGCACGGCATTTTTCATTTTAAAGCATAGCAATTTATGTCGTATTTCTATAATAGTACGGTTGAATGTTCATTAGTATAAAATAAAATCCCTTGCCATGCCGTCCAGGTCTGCGTAAGCCTTTAGACATCTACGTTGGTATTGTGAATGCAAATATTCATGCTAAGGCTAGTTTATGAAATATATATTTTTTTAATATTCCTCACACAACGTTCTCTAGTCCCAAACTAAGCGGATCTTGTACTATGGGTACTACACAACGGATAAACATACTTATTATGAATACTTATTTTTTGGAAATACATATACGTAGAAAACACCCAGACCAATGCAAACAATCATGTTCATGCACACAAAGATTTGCATTGAGTGGAAATTGAACCCGAGATCTCTGCTTAGCAGTCATGTTACATAACCACTACGGCATCGAGGTTGTCAGTCAGGTCGTCATTTAAAATTGCCATAGTGTGAAACATGTTGTGTGCTCAAGAATTTTACTCAACGTACAAATAATGACGAGCTCTGTGGTTTAGTCGTTATATTGGCTGCTACGCAGAGGTTTCGGGTTTGATTCCCGATCAATGCAAATCTTTGTGTGCATGAGACATGATTATTTGCATTTGTCTGGGTGTTTTTTATGTAAAATATGCATGTATTTACAACAACAAAAAAGTATTTAAGTATGTTTATGCGTTGTCTAGTATCAATAGTACAAGCTCCGCTTAGTTTGAGACTAAATGGCGGGTAAATATTATGTGAGAAATATAAATATTATCATAAAAGTATTATAAAAGCTAAATTTAAAAATTCCGTTTTCCACTTTAAGTCATATTTATGTTTAAATAATATAATAAATTTTCTTACAAAATAATTGCCAAGAAATGTGATATTATATGTAATACGAAATCACATCTACGAGACAATGAATAATGATCAGCGCGGTTAAGATTAATGACAAATCGGAGGTGAGTTGCTCTTTGGTTTAGTTAACTTCTGAACGTGGGTATAGTAATAGGAGGTAGCGATAGCGGGAGTAGATAAGTAGGCAAGTTATTTTTACAATCTTTTATCATCAAGATATCAGCCAATTGACGTCCACTGCTGGACATAGGCCTTCTCCAAATATTGCCACCTTGTGCGGTCCTGCGCCTCCCTCATTCATCGGCTTCCCGCCGTCTTAACCAGGTCGGCGTTCCACCGTGTGTCTCCCCACCCTGCGTTTTCCTGTACGTGGTCGCCACACCAAAACCTTTCTGCCCCAATGGCTGTCGGTTCATCGCGCTATGTGCCCTGCCCGACAAAAAACATTTATCGGTTTGGCAGGTAAATTGCTTTAAAGCCAAAGAATCAGTCACGCACACGCAGTCACTGCCTCGCATTCCAGGATTACACGGAGGACACGTAATCCTGAAATGCGAGGCAGTGACTGCGTGTGCGTGACTGATTCTTTGGCTTTAAAGCAATTTACCTGCCAAACCGATAAATGTTTTTTGATAATTTATTCTTGTTTTTGCTTAGTTAGGTAATGCCTTATTTTGTGTAAAAATGTATACGCCATACTCAAATACAACATTGTATACATACATACATACATAAACTCACGCCTTATCCCGGCCGGGGTAGGCAGAGACGACAGAACGCCACTTGTCACGATCCTGGCAAACAGATTCGGCCTCGTATACAATGAGTTAAGAACCGCCTTCAACTAACATTCTGAAGTGGGTTAAAAACAAAATATTAATCCGCTCCGCTTATCAACAAGCCCTCACCCCACACAGCTAGTTACTACAAGCAAGTCACGCTCACATCATAAGCCTTTGTGCGACGAAGTGCGGAACAACCACAATTTCACATCAAACACAAATAGTTCACAACCTTGTTCTTAGGATAACATAGATTATTATGATTACGTATATACCTACTCTAGCTGTTACTGTAGGAATTTAATTTAATAAGTATTTTTTTAAACATACAAACCTCCGGAAGTATAACACGGTGCGAAGACTCTATCTCAATGCCATGTAGGACATCTAACAAGAGTTCCTTAAAGGTCTATTATGGGAATATCTCTCCATGTGGTAACGGAGTAAGAATACAATATGTTACCACCCCATCTCATCTCATGGGTGTCGTAAGAACCGACTAAGGGACTATCCGTCAATATTATCTTTGCGAAATAAAAATGAAGGAAAACTTGAAATTAAACCATATACGCCTGGCCAGCGTGGTATTATAAGGCCAAGTATCCCTCCGTCACGGGAGGAGGTGCGTCCTTGCAGTGGGACATTAATGGGCTGTTATGATGAATTACAACAGTAAACTAAAAGCCCTGAATATTTAAACTCATCTTTAGTAGGTACTCAATAAGTTTTTTTATGCACCGAATAATCGTATAATGTTCGATATTCGACAGTTTATTCATTGCTTGTAAATGGCCGAATTATTCGGTGTAAGTACCGAAAATTCATTTTAAATCTAGTTCTTAAAAAAATAGCGACAAAAGCTCGTGTTAATCAATATAATCCCGATTAAATAAGTACCTTATCGTAGCCATTATTAACCGTCAGTCAATATAATTCTCACTAATTAAAAGCGTAGCGTCATTATCGGCCTAAATAATGCCAGTAAACTAAAAGCCCTGAATATTCCAACTCATCTGCAGCCGCTATACGGTCCGAATGTGTGTCAATCACAACATTCTATCACAGCTGTTACGTTGGACCACAGCCAATATCACACGCTGTTAAAGTACCGTTCATGTGCTGTAAGGAGATTCATCTATTTAAACTAACCTACTTTTATTATTTAAAAGCTGGACATAATAAGATATTTTTAGTAGGTATATATTAAATAATCGTATAATGTTCTATAATATTGGACAGTTTATTCATTGCTTGTAAATGGCCGAATTATCCGGTGTAAGTACCGATAATTCATTAAAAATTTGGTTCTTGAAAAAATAGAGACAAAAGTCCCGATTAAATTAGTACCTTATCGTAGTCATTATTGACCGTTAGTCAATATAATTCTCACTAATTAGAAGCGTAGCGTTGTCATTATCGACCTAAATAATGCCAGTAAACTAAAAGCCCTGAATATTCCAACTCATCTGCAGCCGCTACACGGTCCGAATGTGTGTCAATCACAACATTCTATCACAGCTGTTACATTGGACCACAGCCAATATCACACGCTGTTAAAGCCGACGTTCATGGCGCTATAAGGAGCTTCATCTATTTAAACTAACCTACTTTTATTATTCAAAAGGTGGACATAATTTGAGTAGTTATTAAGTTCCTATTTTTATGTGTTCCAAAGATGCGTCGGATAATCGTTCTGTGTTCAATTTTGGTACCGAACATTCATCATAAATCTGGGTCTTTAAAAAGATTGAGCAAAAATTCTCCAGTGAGCCAACATAATGCCGATAAATTTAATGACATACCGTAGTCATCAAATATCACCCCAAAATTACCAATAATGCCAGTAAACTAAAAGCCCTGAATATTCCAACTCATCTGCAGCCGCTATACGGTCCGAATGTGTGTCAATCACAACATTCTATCACAGCTGTTACGTTGGACCACAGCCAGTATCACACGCTGTTAAAGTACCGTTCATGTGCTGTAAGGAGATTCATCTATTTAAACTAACCTACTTTTATTATTTAAAAGCTGGACATAATAAGATATTTTTAGTAGGTATATATTGAATAATCGTATAATGTTCTATAATATTGGACAGTTTATTCATTGCTTGTAAATGGCCGAATTATCAGGTGTAAGTACCGATAATTCATAAAAAATTTGGTTCTTAAAAAAATAGAGACAAAAGTCCCGATTAAATTAGTACCTTATCGTAGTCATTATTGACCGTCAGTCAATATAATTCTCACTAATTAGAAGCGTATCGTCATTATCGGCCTAAATAACGCCAGTAAACTAAAAGCCCTGAATATTCCAACTCATCTGCAGCCGCTACAGGGTCCGAATGTGTGTCAATCACAACATTCTATCACAGCTGTTACGTTGGACCACAGCCAATATCACACGCTGTTAAAGCCGACGTTCATGGCGCTATAAGGAGCTTCATCTATTTAAACTAACCTACTTTTTTAATATTCAAAAGGTGGACATAATTTGAGTAGTTATTAAGTTCCTATTTTTATGTGTTCCAAAGATGAGTCGGATAATCGTTCTGTGTTCAATTTTGGTACCGAACATTCATCATAAATCTGGGTCTTTAAAAAGATTGAGCAAAAATTCTCCAGTGAGCCAACATAATGCCGATTAATTTAATGACATACCGTAGTCATCAAATTACCAATAATGCCAGTAAACTAAAAGCCCTGAATATTCCAACTCATCTGCAGCCGCTACACGGTACGAATGTGTGTCAATCACAACATTCTATCACAGCTGTTACATTGGACCACAGCCAATATCACACGCTGTTAAAGCCGACGTTCATGGCGCTATAAGGAGCTTCATCTATTTAAACTAACCTACTTTTATTATTCAAAAGGTGGACATAATTTGAGTAGTTGTTAAGTTCCTATTTTTATGTGTTCCAAAGATGCGTCGGATAATCGTTCTGTGTTCAATTTTGGTACCGAACATTCATCATAAATCTGGGTCTTTAAAAAGATTGAGCAAAAATTCTCCAGTGAGCCAACATAATGCCGATAAATTTAATGACATACCGTAGTCATCAAATATCACCCCAAAATTACCAATAATGCCAGTAAACTAAAAGCCCTGAATATTCCAACTCATCTGCAGCCGCTATACGGTCCGAATGTGTGTCAATCACAACATTCTATCATAGCTGTTACGTTGGACCACAGCCAGTATCACACGCTGTTAAAGTACCGTTAATGTGCTGTAAGGAGATTCATCTATTTAAACTAACCTACTTTTATTATTTAAAAGCTGGACATAATAAGATATTTTTAGTAGGTATATATTGAATAATCGTATAATGTTCTATAATATTGGACAGTTTATTCATTGCTTGTAAATGGCCGAATTATCAGGTGTAAGTACCGATAATTCATTAAAAATTTGGTTCTTAAAAAAATAGAGACAAAAGTCCCGATTAAATTAGTACCTTATCGTAGTCATTATTGACCGTTAGTCAATATAATTCTCACTAATTAGAAGCGTAGCGTTGTCATTATCGACCTAAATAACGCCAGTAAACTAAAAGCCCTGAATATTCCAACTCATCTGCAGCCGCTACAGGCTCCGAATGTGTGTCAATCACAACATTCTATCACAGCTGTTACGTTGGACCACAGCCAATATCACACGCTGTTACAGCCGGTGATGGTGCTGTAAGGAGGTTCATCTATTTTAACTAACCTACTTGTATGACTTAAAAAGCTGGCTACAATCTAGCTTGATTCATAATTTAAGTGAGTCAAAAGTTCCTATTTTTAAGTCGCTTAGAGATATAATTTTTTCATAGTTCGGTATTTGGGACATAATTCGTTGCTCTAATTTGGCCGAATTTTTCGGTTTCTGGTACCGAATATTTATTATTAATCTGGTTCTTTAAAAAGATTGACACAAAAGCTTGTGATAATCATATTTATAATCTCGATTAAATTAGTACCTTATCGTAGCCATTATTAACCGTCAGTCAATATAATTCTCACTAATTAGAAGCGTAGTCATTATCGAACTAAATAATGCCAGTAAACTAAAATGCCTGAATATTCCAACTCATCTGCAGCCGCTACACGGTCCGAATGTGTGTCAATCACAACATTCTATCACAGCTGTTACGTTGGACCACAGCCAATATCACACGATGTTAAAGTACCGTTTATGGCGCTGTAAGGAGGCTGATCTATCTATACCTACCTAATTTTAATACTTAAAGCTAAACTTAAAACAGCCTTTATTCATTATTTTAGTAGGTTCTATTTTAAAGTGTTCTAAAGATTCGCCAAATAATCGTTCAGTGGTTGGTATTTGGGACAAGGGGTAAGGAGGTTTATCTATTTAATACAACCTACCATCTTTTATGAGTTAAAATGCTGACTAAAACAGCCCATTAATGTCCCACTGCAGGGACGGGCCTCCTCCTTTGACGAAGGGATACTTGGCCTAGTAATACCACGCTGGCCAGACGGATTGGTATACGGTTTAATTTCAAGTTTTCCTTCTTTTTATTTCGTAAAGATAATATTCACGGATAGTCCCTTAGTCGGTTTTTACGACACCCATGGGATGAGATGGGGTGGTAACATATTTTATTCTTACTCCGTCACCACACGGATCAAGCTACGTAATGTAGCTTAATTAGTAATGAGTGCATTTTGTGTAACATTTTCTAGAGATGTGATTTTCCTTCAGTACTCGGCGCATTGGCATCTTATCTTTGACGATTACGATTATAATGTGATTGAATTCGAATGATTGACGTTACGATATAAATAAGTATCTCCCCACAAGATATTTTTAAGTAAACTATAATGTGTGTATAAAAAATAATGTGTTAACATTTATTTAACGGCAGTTATAGGGCAGATTACACTTTTACGAAAAAGAAAACGACAAACCGCATGGTTCAGTCAAATATCCGAGAAGAGGTTAAGCCGTTATTCGATATTCAGTTATTCCACAAAATTAATATTTAACACATCTCTTTTATTTACTAATTATAAACCCGATTTACGTTTACGTGATAAAAGGGTATAGTAATTACTGTGTCTTCCTAGATACAAAAATTCCATTTAATTTCTTAATAAACTACTTTGATAAAACTTATGTAAGACCAGCTGGGAAGTATAACTTTTTTAAGCAAAAAATATTTTTTGTCATAATAATTTAATTACTGAGCACTGAAATAACACACATGAAATAAACTAAGAATCTGTTTTCTTTTTAAAAGTCGTTATAAAAAGGTAACTCTCGCAATATTGCAAACATTACAAGTGTAGTAACATTGATTAGAACACAGTTAAGTGCGAAGCATTTACAAATCGCTGCATCGAATATATTTGAAATCAAAAAGCTTTACCGTTTAGAACATGGATTATGTAATATAAAATTAATGTGCTCGCCTACGTCGTATCTTTCCGTGTGGTGACGGAATAAGAATACAATATGTCACCACCCCATCGCATCCCATGGGTGTCGTAAAAAACGACTAAGGGACTATCCGTGAATATTAACCTTACGAAATATAAAGAAGGAAAACTTGAAATTAAACCCTATACCAATCCGTCTGGTCAGCGTGGTATTAGTAGGCCAAGTATCCCTTTCGTTCTGGGAGGAGGCTTGTCCCTGCAGTGGGACATTAATCGGCTGTTATGAATGTGCCTGAATCGCCTACCTTACCCCTACTTACTATCATTTAGATAACAAAGAGGTGCAAGAAGAGATCCCAAGGCTGTTCTTCTATACCTGACCTTCCTAAGTATTTTGAATCAATTATTAGCCTATTGCTATTCATCTGTGTGGTGACGGAGTAAGAATACAATATGTCACCACCCCATCTCATCCCAGAGGTGTCGTAAAAACAGACTAAGGGATTAACCGTAAATATTATTTTTACGAAGTAAAAACACGGAAAACTTGAAATTAAACCCTATACCAATGTGTCTGGTCAGCGTGGTATTAGTAGGCCAAGTGGCCCTCCGTCACGGAAGGAGGCCCGTTCCTGCAGTGGGATTAATAGGCTGTTATGATGATGATCATTAGCCTATTGCAGATCTGCACTATCTCAAACTCTCATCTATTTCATTTCTCAGTGTGTTACGAGACTATCTGTCAATCTCCTTAATCATGTCTTAAAGTATAATTAAAACAAACGCTCCTTATGCTAATATTAACTTTAAAAAATATTGAAATAATTTTAAGAGTGTTCTCAAAAGTAAACGAATCCCAAAAGTATAACTAACAGCAAGAATGAAAACACTCTCAAACAATTAAAAAGGTTTTCTTAAAAATAAATTAAAAAGTTTTTTTTTTTAAAAAGCGATCTCTTAACAATAAGAAAAGTAAACAAAAAAGAAAGAACTTAATAAGGTAAAGCCCCTTGATGTCTATTAAGGTAGAAATACACTAGAGCGTAATGGAACAATTCGACAATGAGCATTAAGGAATAAAAATATTAAATTTTATTTGTATGTAGCGTTATATCCCGTTTATATAATATTTATAAATAAATAGGGAATTAGAGTCAGTAAGAAAATGATTGTTTTTTCGTTTATTTAGTTTTTTAACTTTTAACTTGTACTGTTTGTGTTTAATAAAGTTCAAAAGCTTTTTCATTAAATGGATAATGATTTAAACGAACTATAACTTAGACTAGCCTGACTGACCCCCTGCCCTTTCTTCGTTGGGTGGCGAAAAAAGCGCGTCCGTTTTTTAAACATATTTTATTACTGCTCCACTTCTATTAGTCATAGCGTGATACTATATAGCCTATGACACTCCCCGATAAATGGACTATTCGACACAGATTTTTTTTTTAAAATCAGTTTAGTAGATCCAGAGATTACCCCCTACAACGTCACAAACTCACAATCACACAAACTTTACCTCTTTATAATATTAGTATAGATTAAGGAACGTCATCGAGGTAATTCCATAGATGGGTGACCACTCAACTGTATTTTATCTGCGTATCCGTGTTTTCGGGGTGCGTAAAAAGTTTCGGCTTTCGTCGTAGTAATACAGTGTACCTACTAGCAAAAAGAAGTTACTGCAGTTAGGTACTAAGAAATACCTAGTACGCAATAATACATGGTGCTTAGTAGTCTCTGCCTACCCCAATGGGAATAAGTCTTGAGTAGAATATCTATTAATATCAAGCTAAACAATGATCTAGTGGGTCCGGACCCGTGCTCCACCTAGGTTCTCCACCTGGGTGAAGCACGGGTACTTGCTATAATATTATAGGTCCCGTGCTCCAACTGATGATTAGTACAGTCAAGTAATTAAGAAAAATGCATAATTATATAATCAATCAAATCAACAGGATTTATTTTAAGACATTTTTTAAAAAAGAATAAAAAATGTCTTTGCAGTAATCTTTCATCTTAGTAATCTTTGTGTCGTTTAGTTACCGATGAGCCCAAAGACTTATTATTATTTTGAGACACACTGTTAGCAGTTTATTCAACGAAACAAATGGTTTTTGCACTCTTTATTGCGTGTAGAAAAAATGTGTTCCGTTATTTGTACGATGCCTCTTGTTGAACACACACCACTTATTTTAACTCATATTATTTTTTTGTTTCAAAACATTCAATGAATTCCCGTATCTTCGCATTTAGAAAAAAATTACTTTGTGATAAAATATTAAAATAAGTACATAAGTACTATTATGATTGAGAAAGGTAGGTATAATACTCTAACTCTATTATGTGCATCACAAAAGCATCATATTATTATTATAAACTAGGTAACCAGTGGCCACTTTGTTGGGCGGGGAAAAAAACGCGTCCGTTTTTAAACATATTTCATAACTGCTCTACTCCTATTAGTCATTGCGTGATGCTATACAGGGTGGCTCATTCAAATGGGTCAGTATGGGAAAGTCTTAAACTATAAGTCATACGAAGATTTGTTCTTAGGAACCATGTCACCGATTTTGATAAAAAGAAAAACTGCATTCATACATTTTAAAAAAGATACTGCACCCAGACGGGAATCGAACCCGGTTGTTTTGCAAAAATAAAATTTTACTTTTTCTTTTTAAATATCGATTCTGTAGGTCTTAAGCAGTAAAGTAGTGTCTCTAAGAAACATTATGTCTAAAATTAAAAAAATGCGTTGTTTTCACATACTTTAAATTATCATAGTAGGTGTTCGATGTGGCCACCGTTGTTCGAGGTCTCCGGTTACGTTAAGGATGAAGTGTGTGAAACAAACTATGATACCGTTAAAAACCTTTTAGGTCAGCCATAAAGTCAATTTTAACGCAAACTCACCACATGAAAATACAAAATGCAATTTAACAAGACCGTTACCTAAACGTGGCCACTTCGAACACCTATTAGGATAATTTAAAGTATGTGAAAACAAAGCATTTTTTTAATTTTAGACATAATGTTTCTTAGAGATATTTACTGCTTAAGATCTACAGAATCGATATTTAAAAAGAAAAAGTAAAATTTTACTTTTGCAAAACAACCGGGTTCGATTCCCGACTGGGTGCAGTATCTTTTTTAAAATGTATGAATGCAGTTTTTCTTTTTATCAAAATCGGTGACATGGTTCCTAAGAACAAATCTTCGTATGACTTATAGTTTAAGACTTTCTCATACTGACCCATTTGAATGAGCCACCCTGTATAGTCTATGACACTCCCCGATAAATGGACTATTCAACACAGAAATAATTTTTAAAATCGGTTCATTAGATCTAGAGATTACCCCCTACAACGTCACAAACACCCAAACTTTACCTCTTTATAATATCATAAGTATAGATATAGATAAACTGTTTTACTCCTTTTACAGAATTGTTTAAGATCATTTTAATTATAAGGGAAAACAATTTACTGATTCACTGTACAATAACGTCATCAGTTGGAGCACGGGACCTTGCAAGGTCCCGTGCTTCACCCAGGTGGAGCACCTAGGTGGAGCACGGGTCCGGAACTCGATCTAGTTGGTAAAGACGTTAACAAAACAGTTGTCTATTAACAATGTTCAAAGTATTTTGCGGAAACGTTTTGTTATGAAAGAAAATGTTGCGGTTATACTAGACGAGTTAATCGAGTGTTTAAACTATGTTTAGTACTTACAGTTGTGTGTACTGTACTGTTATGTACTAGTGAGATTGCGTGTTTGCGTTTAATAGAGTTCAGAAGCATTTTCATCAAAGGATAATAAACTGCTTTTATATTTATTGATAGACGCTCAAAGACACTTGATATCATTGATACATAATCGATAGGGCTGATTAACTCGTCATTACAACGTCAACGAGAAAATTTAATAGTTGGGTGACTATTCAGTGGTATTTCTTCTCTTCTTTACACGAATAAATTTTAATAACTTCCGTACTAGCACTTTTCGAAATCCCAGTTATAGAACAAAATGTTTCAAAACCCCTATATATTCTTTACCCTACCAACTTGTCTGGTAGAGTTATAAATAGGGACTGGTAATTATACGCATTTATTAATTATTGTTATCTTCAACCAATAGTATTTATACATAAGTCACAAAAGATGTAAACTAAAACAGATGTAAACTATTTACAGGTCGGCCTGCCCTTGCAGTAAGACATAAAAATGCTGTCATAAAATAAATAATTACAAAACGAATAACTAAGCCTAGACATTTTTGCTGTATAAACACAAAAGGGCACATTGTAACGTCCCAAGTACATTTTAATTCATTTCATTTTAAAAACAAAAAATGTCAAAGAAAACTCGGTCTCAATTAAATCAAGCGAGAAATTTTCTTCTGAAGTGTAAAGAAACAATTAATTGCAAGAAAAAAAAGTTTAAATTAAGGTGCGACTTTTTGTTTAGATAAGCTGAGCGGAGCGAGTAATGAACTTAGTGTTAACAAAAGGTGTTTTGTAGTTCTTTCTCTTTTAGATTATAGAATAAAAGAACGACATTTTATTTTCATATTTTGAAGTAAGTTCATGTTTTTTTTTAAATCTTTATTCCTAAAAATAAACAATTACAATTTACAAAATTCCTCGCCAAGCGACAGCTTGTTGGACCTTTGTTTGGACCCCTCAAGCGGTTTACTGACCCCACAGAAGTGGTGAGATGATGATGAATAAGAAATGCACACAATTAGTGATGGATTTATCCGCGTGGTGACGGAGTAAGAATACAATATTTCACCACCCCATCTCATCCCACGGGTGTCATAAAAACCGATTAGGGGACTATCTTTAAATATTATCTTTACGAAAACTGAACGACTACGAAACTTATGGAAAACTTAAAATCAAACCCTGTACCAATCCGTCTGGCTAGCGAGGTATTAGTAGGCCAAGTATCTCTCCGTCCCGTAAGGGTTCCTGCAGTAGGACATTAAAGGGCTGTTATGATGATGACAATTAGTTTTGCATATTTTTGATGGATGAACATCAAAATCTGTCCAACAAGGAGCTTCAAGCTTTTCAATTCAAGTTGGGCAACTTCTAAATATGTATTATGCCCATTAGTTAGTTGGTGTAAGGCATATCAAACTAGACGCGGTAGTATTGATTCATGTATTGCGGGATGATCGGAAACTCTACCTCGATGTGATTGATGACACTCGTTAAACATAACACACTGTACATTGCACGTAAACCTACTCTAAATGATCAAGTACCTATGTATAACCTAAGGTAAGAAACCAGAGACTCTATTTCATCATAATCATCATAATAGCCCATTAATGTCCCACTGCAGGGACGGGCCTCTTCCCAGGACGGAGGGATACTTGGCCTACTAATACCACGCTAGCCATACGGATTGGTATAGGATTTAATTTCAAGTTTACCTTCTTTTTATTTCGTAAAGATAATATTGACGGATAGTTCCTAAGTCGGTTTTTACGACACCCATTGGATTATGTAGGGTGGTGACACACTGTATTTTTACTCCGTCGCCACATGGAGATTATGATTTATGTATTATATACCATGTGAATATCGTTTGATTGTGTAACAAAATTTACCTATGTATGCAAACATCAAATCAACATTCACAAAAACCCCAGGATCTGGACAATAATTTGAGAATCGTGTAAGCATTTAGGAAGCCCAAAACCTTGTCCAATACAGCTGCTTATCACGGACCCTTACTTAGTTTCATGCTGGTCCAAAACGGTTTCTTATTACGACCTTAATTCTACGCTTAAAGGACATTGACCACGTTTGTATGAACGTTGGCCCAAATGCTGCCCACTACTAAGACATCGTTCATAATGGTCCTTAGACTTATACTAATCTGTAACCTAAAGCTTTTCGTAATCTACCCGAGGAGTATTTAGAAAAAAAATATTTTGTCTAGGTTTTACAGACGACAACAGTCACTATCTCATCAATGTAAAACCTAAACAATAATTATTATTTTGTTTAGTTAGCATCAGCTTATGGAGGCAACTATTCTTTCTAAAATAAAAGGTTGTATATTAGAAAATAATGTATTTATTATTATAAATAATCTGTTCAATCCTCATTGTCATCTATAATAATATTATCTAAAAATAAAGCAGGGCGCGTCACAGCGTCTTGGTGCCTAGCCCATCCCAAATACCAAACAATACACACCACGTGGCCACAACTGCCGATAGTTCGTCGTCCAGTAAAACATGAGCAGTAGTAGTGTGTAATGGAATCAAGACCTTGTTTTTTCTCGTCAATTAAAATGAAGCAATGGTACACTTTTGACGATGTATAGCGGCTCTTTATGTGCGCACGAATAAGTAGCAGTATTTGATACGTCCCTACAGCAAAGAGAGTCAATTGTTCAAGTGTTAACCTGGGAAAGGAAGGGTTCTCCGCACTCACAGAAATATTATCGAAGTTGACTCTGTTTCGGGTTAACCGTTTTTCGTCAACATACTCAGCTAAGTTATTATCAGGTGGAGCGCTCTGTACCAGGCACGGCGTGGCACCAGAGACGCGGCTACGGGACCGCGCTTATTTTTTTATTATCATACATTTACACAACTTATTGCTTTATATTATTAAATAGATTAATACATAATATGTATATTTATGTTAATCATCCTAATTAATAAAAAAGTAATTCATCTATGTAAATAATACTCTTCATTCTCTTGTTTTCGTTTCACTATCATTCTTCTTTTCACTTCAATATCTACCTTATACCATCGCTTGGTATAGCTGCTACAACTAGCTTAGTGCTGACATGTTTATACAGACAAACCGTAGTAGTATACTGACAACGCTACAGCACCTTAAATAGACAAAAATGCTTTTGAAGAAAAATGAGTTTTGTCCCGTGGATGTTTTTTTATTTTATTTATTTTTATATATGTCTGGTGATGTAAGGAATACAATGTAAGTATTCCCAAACCTGGGCAGCACTTGGGCCAAAATGGTCAATATCCTTTCATAGTTTTGAAAAAAATAAGTCTGGCAATAGGTAGGTAGATAAAGGTGCTCATAATTTCTCTGTACTTAAGCGGTCGACTGCGAACTTGAGAGTTAGGAACAAAGCATTGTCCTAGTACTTAAAACGAGTGGGGACTGTAAATTATACCTTAAAGCCGTTGTTATAGTGCAGACGCAAAGAAATAAGCTGTGCTGTGTTTTGTTCTGCTTGGCCGTGCTCCTAGTAATAAAATAGAAAAAGCCTTATTTATATATAAGCTTATTTAAATACATAGAGTTAAGCCGACTTAATCTATATGATGTATGGCTATTTTTAAATAAACAAGATTTAAAAAAAAAATACCTAGAGTTACTATAATAGCTCATTAAAAAAAATTGTAATTTGTAAATAATCTGAAGTATAAAAAGTCCTAGACTTTACCTGGGACTTTATTTTAGCAAAAACGGTAAAATAGTTAGAAGCTGATAACTAAATAGCTACAGAGGTTTTTAAAATCATTTTCCGGGTTTCGAAAATAAAAATTCTAAAAGCTCGTAACAAGCCTTCATAACACAAAAGTGTGGTGACGGAGTAAGAATACAGTATGTCACCACCCCATCTCATCCCATGGGTGTCGTAGAAACCGATTAAGAGACTATCCGTGAATATTATCTAAACGTAATAAAAAGAAGGAAAACTTGATATTAAACCAAACGGATTGATATAGATCAATCCGTTTGGCCCGCGTGGTATTAGTAGGCCAAGTATCCCTCCGTCACGGGAGGAGACCCCTACAGTGGGACATTAATGGGCTGTTATGATGATACATAGAGTTACTATGATAGCTAATTAAGAAATTTTGCAATTTGTAGATGATCTGGAGTATAAAGGTCCCAGTAAAAAGTCCTAGACTTTACCAAGGACTTTTTTTTGGCAAAAACGGTAAAATAGTAAGAGGCAGATAACTATTATTATGTACAAGAGTTACAGAGGTTCTAAATTTGGATTTAGCGGGAATCAAACCCAAAACCTCTGCGTAGCAGTCATGTTATATAACCACTACGCCACAAAGGCCGTCTTATATAACTATAACTATGTTATGTATACTTTGAAAAGGTATTTACTATACATAGTTCCTTGTTATTGTACTTTGAATACTAAGTCAATTCCCACGGTATATTTTGATAACTAAATAGAACAATAAAATTATTATAAAACATTCTTAGATTTGTTTAAGTATGAATAATATGGTGACACAATTAAAAATCATTTATTTATCCCATGGGTGTCGTAATAGACTAGCTACGGTGAGGAAACGTTCTCAGATATTAGATGTCTCGTCTTAAAGGTCCATCCTCACCAACCGGTCCTCAGCGAAACGAATTTTACAATCTTTAAACGAAATTAAATCTTGTATACATAATAATAATAAATATTCACGGACATTTCAACACAGCGCCATCTGTTCCCAAAGTATGCTAGGCTTAACCTTCTTGTGATATAGGTAACAGCACAACGGACAAACATACTTAAATACTTTTTTTTTGTAAATCTACATCAGCCTATTTAACTCAGTGCGAGTGTGGTTTCGACCCTCAGACAATGTCGCACCTCCATAAAATGCCCTTGATGTCCCGCTACATGCAGCCCTCAAGACCTATGGGCTGCCACAGACAATGAAGTTACTGTGGCCAAATTCTGGGCCGGTACTGTCTGAGTTTTTTTGCCAATCGACACAAAGAAGAAGAAGCCTATGGACGTCCACTACTGGACATAGCCTCCTCCCAAAGTTTCCACTCTGTGCGATCTTGTGCCTCCCTCATCCATCGGCTTCCCGCCGCCCTAACCAGGTCGTCGGTCCACCGTGTGAGGGGTCTCCCCACTCTGCATACCCTAAATACATACATATTATTATACATAGAAAAAACCCAGACCAATGCAAACATAAGGTCATGCACACAAAGATTTGCATTGAGCGGGAATCGAACCCGATACCTCTGCGTAGCAGTTATGTAATATAACCACTACGCCACAGAGGTCGTCAAAGTAAGTTTCATGTTTATAGAAATCCCTACATCATTAGGGTTCCGTACCAGTTTTGAAAAAACGGAACCCTTATAGGATCACTTTGTTGTCCGTCCGTCCGTCTGTCCGTCCGTCTGTCCGTCCGTCCGTCCGTCCGTCCGTCCGTCTGTCTGTCAAGACCATTTATCTCAGGAACGCATGGAGGTATCAAGTTGAAATTTTTACCAAATACTAAGGCTTGTTGCCTCTTAGTGCCGTAAAAAAATCAAAGTGCTAATCCAACGCAATCAAGAGATATAGCCGTTTTTGTCGCAAATTTAGAGGGGTAAAGGCAAAAACCTACAGGGTACTTCCAGTCTACCTACAAACTTGAAATTTGGCATGAAGCAAGGTCTTATTGTACATGTAATAGGAAAATTCCGAAAACCTCATATTTTTACTTCAATCATATTATATTTTGATTTCATTGAATTTTGGCGGGAAAGCTGAGTCACGTGACCTGTGACGTCATACAATTTTGACAGATGAGTCGTGACGTCACAGAATTTTGGCGGGAAAATATATTTTGACAGTTGAGCCGTGACGTTTTTGAATTTTTGACAGATGATTCGTGACGTCACAGAATTTTGGCGGGAAAATATATTTTGACAGCTAAGCCGTGACGTTTTTGAATATTTGACAGATGAGTCGTGACGTCACACAATTTTTGACAGATGATTCGTGACGTCACAGAATTTTGGCGGGAAAATATATTTTGACAGCTGAGCCGGGACGTTTTTGAATTTTTGACAGATGAGTCGTGACGTCACAGAATTTTTAACAGATGATTCTCTTAGAGTGATACAGGGAAATATTGGGGCGTCCAAATAAACAACATCTTAGAGTTAATCAGTGTAATTAATATTCATTATTACTCACAGAGAAAAGCCGACCCGCAACCGACATAGTTCCTTATACATAAGCATAGCATAAAAAAGAGAGTAATCACAGACAATTAACATCTATAGGTATATAAAACTATTTAGTCCTAACACCCCCTCTCAATATTAAATTACATGACCATTTGATATTGCCCATTAAACATAACTTAATTCAATATAAAGTCTTATAACACAAAACGAACAATGAAATTAACTTAAACAATCATGTGGTCAATTAAATTATCACTTAATTATTACAACTAGTTATATATCATAAACAATAACATTATATTCTTGCATAAAGTCTTACACTTGAATCTGAAGCTTATTCAGGAAATAATTATGTTTTACAGTTGACAATGACTTAGTAAACATATCTGCAACATTTTCATTAGTGGGCACATATGAAATAGAAAACATATTCTTATTTACACAGTCTTTTATAAAATGAAATTTGATATCTATGTGCTTTGTTCTCTTACTATTTTCATTACATAAAATCATTTGAATGGCACTTTGATTATCTATTAAGAGCTGTGTGTCAGCATAACAATTAAAATTTGTAAGTATTCCTTTAAGATAAATCAACTCTGAAGACACCATTGCAGCTGCTATGTACTCCGCCTCTGCTGAAGATAATGAGACTGTTTGTTGCTTTTTGGAAAACCATGATACTAAATTATTATTATGATAAATAGCACAACCACTTACGCTCTTACGGTCCTGTTTATCGCTTGCCCAATCTGCATCAGTAAAGGCTATTAAAGATGATTCCTTGTCGGATCTAGTATATGTTAGATACTTACTTGAAGATTGTTTTAGATATCTTAATACCCTTTTAGCCGCTATCCATAATGTCTTGGTTGGCTTATCTAAATATTTACTTAAAAATGATGTGGCAAATGTTGTGTCTGGTCTTGACGTAGTGGAGATATATGTTAGACATCCTATCAGTTCGCGATACGGTACATTTGTTATTACGTCTTCATCTTGTATATTTAATCCAATTTCCATAGGAGTTTGTGCACCTTTGCAATTATGCATATTAAATTTTAGTACTACTTTTTCTATCAGTTTTCTTTGACTAATCTGAATTTTGCCATTTTCTTTAATAATTTCCATTCCAAGATACTCCTTTACATTTCCTAGATCTTTAATTTTAAATTCTTCTTTTAATTTCTCTACTGTTTTTGATGTTTCTTTATCGTTTCCTAGTATTAGTATGTCATCAACCCATATCAAAAGTAAAGTTTTATTTTTCATGTACAAACAAAAGTCATATTTAGATTGTTCGTACCCTTGTACAGTAATGAAGTTGTGAAATCACTCATTCCAACATTTTGGAGCTTGTCTCAGACCATAAAGAGCCTTCTTGAGTTTTAATACTTTTCCTTTTTCTACTCTCACTCCTTCAGGTGGTTTTATGTACACATCTTCATTAAGTTCACCATTAAGAAATGCTGTTGGTACATCAAACTGTTTCATCTGTTGATTTTCTTGTATTGCAAAACTAAACATCATTCGGATTGTAGACATTCTAGCTACAGGTGAATACACATTATATGTGTTATTTATTTGGAAACCTTTAGCCACAAGTCTTGCCTTCTTGTTATCATCTTGTTTGGTTCTAAACACCCATTTTGTATCAATAGCTTTTTCACTCTTTGGTAGTTCTGCTTCTGTCCATGTTTCCATACTTTCTAATGACTTAATTTCAGCTTCTATTGCTTTTTCCCATTCTTTTCCTTTGTTTATAGCTTCTCTGTATGTTAATGGATCAGAATCACTTATAAGACAGTATGCTATATTAGACATATCACTACAATCAGCAAACTCTTCTTCCAAAATATAATCCTTTAAATAGCTTGGTTGTTTCTTGTTTCTTTCAGACCTTTTAAAGATTTGTTGTTGTGAACTTTCTTGGTTTTGTATGTTTTCATTTTCTTTTTGTTGTGGTCTACTTATTTCTATCTCTATTTCTCTCATTTGTTCATAATTTTTCTCACATACTTTAGCTTCTTTGTTTTTATCTATACCTTTTTCTCGTTCTTCATCATCATCCGAACTTTCTTCTACATTTTTATTATAGAGATCTTTATTATCTTTTCTTTCTTTGTAGCAAAAATTATTCTCATCCATTCTTACATCACGAGACACTATTACTTCATTTATTTCAGGATCCCACATGCGATATCCATTAGGTGCATATCCTACCATATACATTTCTCTTGCTCTGTGGTCAAGTTTACCATGTCTAGGCATTGTAACTACCCATGATGTACTACCAAACACTTTTAATCTCGACAAATCATTCTTGCCATACATAATTTCTGCAGGAGTTTTAAAGTTTATAGCTGATGATGGACAACGATTTAACTGATAAGTAGAACATATTATAGCTTCACTCCACAAATGTTTTGGAAGTCCTGTTTCTAACAGTAATGTCCGTGCTCTATTATACAGAGTACGATTCATCCGCTCAGATACACCATTCTGCTGAGGTGAGTAAGGTAAAGTGTATTGTGTAACTATACCTTTTTGCTTACAAAAATCATCTAATTTACGGTTTTTAAATTCACCACCATTGTCACATCTAATGTTCTTTACTTTGGTGTTTGTTTGTGTTTCAAATTTTCTAATATAATCTATAACATTTGAAGTAGCTTCACTCTTATTTTTCAATACATAGGTTACACAAAAATGCGAATAATCATCAATAATAATTTGATAATATAACTCACCGTTAATTCCAGATACTCTACTTGGTCCGGCAACATCAGTGTGAATTAACTCGCCTATATGAGTTGATCTTGGTCTGGTTACAGGAACAAAGGGTAATCTAGTGGACTTACCTAGTATACAAGGAGTGCATGTTTTACTACTCGCTGGGAGACTCATTTTACGTAGACATCTCCTGTTTAAATGACCAAGCCTACGATGCCACAAATCATCTGAAGTTAAAGCATTTTACATACAGCACTTAAACATATTCCTAATTTTAATTTGAACAATTTGTTTTCAAGTATACCTTTCAAATAATCCTGTGTATTTTCTTTTTGAATAATTACATTGCTTTTATGAAATTTGATAATATGATTTTTATTTACCAATTGTTTTACTGACAACAAATTAAAACTTAGTTTCTTTATAATTAGTGCCACCAAGCTTATTTCTGAATAATTATTAAACATTTTAATAGAACCTTTCTTTTCAGCTAAAATATAATCACCATTTGCAATATAAATTTTCATAGGAATTTCAAGTTTTTGAATATTAAACATGTACTTTTCAAAGTTTTCATTAATTAAATGCTCTGTACAACCTGAATCTATCACCCATTCAATATTTGTAGTTTCATTATTATTTAAGTTTGATCTAACAGAATAACAATTTTCATTACAAGTCGATATAAATGTATAATCACTCTGTCTTAAAGCTGTATTTGCTTCTAAACTTCCTTCATATTGCTGTTTAGGCTGTGTGTTCTGATAAACTTTATATCCTCTTGCTCGGCCTCTGTTGTTACTGCTGCCACGTCCTCGACTGGACCAACAATACTTCGCAATGTGACCACGTTTATTGCATTTATTACATGTTACAAACGCTGTTTCTGTACCTGAATTTATGTTTGAATTCTTTTCGTTCAATTTTAGTTCTTCATCCAAAAGTCGCTGTTTCACAAAATCTAATTTTATGTCTGCTGACACACCTGACATATCGCTATACTGTGTCATATTTTGAGTCCAAACCTGTTAGTAAGCATGCGATTTTGTCCCTGTCATTTAACTTCTCCTGATTACATTCAAGTTCTCTTATGATGCTTTCAAATTTTTCAAAATAGTCCTCAAGTTTTTCCTGACTTGACTGTCTGAGGTTAAGTAACTTGCGCCTTAAATGTATGATTGAGATGATGCTTTTCCTCTCGAACATATTTTTCAGAACTTCTACCATATTTTTGGCAGTTTCACAACCTTTTATTACATTTAAGTATTTATCTGGAATGCATTTTACAATTATGCTCTTTGCTCTGGCATTTTCTTTCACAAACTCTTCACTTTTACATTTTGTTTCGTCGTTTGTATTTATAGTATGCATTAACTGTTTTTCATCCAATATACACTGAACTCTATAGATCCAATTATTAAAGTTTTCCGGTTTTAGTTGTGGAAATTTTTCTGTACTAGTAGACGCCATTTTCTATATATTAATATTCATTATTACTCACAGAGAAAAGCCGACCCGCAACCGACATAGTTCCTTATACATAAGCATAGCATAAAGAAGAGAGTAATCACAGACAATTAACATCTATAGGTATATAAAACTATTTAGTAACAGATTCGTGACGTCACAGAATTTTGGCGGGAAAATATATTTTGACAGCTGAGCCGTGACGTTTTTGAATTTTTAACAGATATGAGTCGTGACGTCACAGGATTTTTGACAGATGATTTGTGACGTCATATTATTTTGGCGGGAAAATATTTGAAACCTCTGTCACTTTGACAGCTGTCACTTTTGACAGCTGTCAATTTTGACAGATAGGCGTGACGTCATAGAATTTTTGCCAGATGAGTCGTGACGTCACAGAATTTTGGCGGGAAAATATATTTTGACAGCTTAGTCGTGACGTCATTGAATTTTTGACAGATGAGTCGTGACGTCACATAATTTTTGACAGATCAGTTTTGACGTCATAGTATTTTGGCGGGAAAATATTTATTGACAGCTTAGTCGTGCCGTCATTGAATTTTGGCGGGAAAAATAGTATTTAAACAGCTGAATCCTGACGTTATCACAATTTGGCGGGAAAATAAATAGGTTTGTACGGAACCCTCGGTGCGCGAGTCAGACTCGCACTTGACCGGTTTTATTTTTATTTCTAACCATAATGCTGTTAATGAGTAGGTATACTTAACTACATTTTATCATTTGCACAGATTATACTAACCAAAAAGTTTTCTATGCTTATCTTCATTATCGATAAAAGTGCTCTAACATTAAAATGCTTTTATTGCTTATAATAATGTTTATTTATTGCAAAATATAATCATTTGTTTGTTAATCACTTGATAATGTAATATGTTTTATAGTGTGCGATGTTGTAGTTATCATTTTGTTTAGTTTTTGATAACAGAAATACATCGCTCTATCACTTAGGACTCCGTATGTAAAAATGCAAAAAAACATGTGGTATTCTAGTGTCTCCGTGTGGTGACGGAGTAAGAATACAATATGTCACCACCCCGTCCCATTCTATGGGTGTCGTAAAAACCGACTAAGGGACTATACGTGAATATTGTCTTAAGACCGACTAAGGGACTATAGAAACGAAGAAGGAAAACTTGAAATGAAACCCTTTACCAATCCGTTTGGCCAGCGTGGTATTAGTAGGTGTGCCAAGTATCCCTCCGTCACTGGAGGATGCCCGTTCCTGCAGGGGGACATTAATGGGCTGTTATGATGATTGTATTGTTGTTTTATTATTGCTATAATCTGGCAGACTAACAACCGGCCCATCTGATGGTAAGCGCAGTTCGTTAACGTCAGCATTGCCAGAGCAATCAAGCCATTACATACTTTTGACAGAAGTTGTCATTTGGAGATACACATAAATAACAACTTCTTTTAGAATTGGAAGACTACAATAGCTAATGAGCTATTGTATTCTTTCGATTGAACCCAGTAACATTTGCACACACACACTACTAACTACTTGGAGTTGGATAAAGCGGTCACAGCGGTGGTACCAACAGCTACCTGATAAAGTACCTATGGCTAAATGAGCATAGTTTATTGTAGACAAACCGTATCTGTATATACGGATCTAGGTTTTTACTATTATTTTGACGTACCTACGGTATCTATACTTATCTATACTAATATTATGTAGAGGTAAAGTTTGTGTGTTTGTGACGTTGTAGAGGGTAATCTCTGGATCTCTTAAACGAATTTAAAAAAATCTTTCTGTGTTGAATAGTCCATTTAATAACGCTATGATTACATAATAGAATAATTGGAGCAGTAATTAAATATGTTTAAAAAGGGATGTGATTTTTTCGCCGACCACCGAAGGGGGCATGGGTCTGCTAGTTTATAATATTATTATAACAAAAGACGTCTGTCCAAACTGAAATGCCAGGCGCTTGTATATACGTACCTACATCGGTAGTACTCACAAAATATATCTGTTATCGGTAAAACATCAGTGTAACTACGAGTATGAAGGTTCAACTTATTTGTACGTTCCAAAATACCATAGCATAAAAGGCAGCATAATTGGAGCTCAGTATTATGAAAATGTTTGTACGTTACATTACAAAGCTATTTTATGGTTTCTTAGACATAAATTCAAAGCGAGTTTATCGTTTACTCCCGTCACTCGGTTCACTGTATACAAATACACAAGCGCTTCCAAAAACAATGAATACTAAACTCTATATAAACACACAAAGAGAGAACCGGTAAACATTATATACAGCAACAATATTACACCCTTATTCGACCGACTAAAACCATATTAACCTCATTTCGTGAAAACGCCTGATACAATTTTAATAGCAAAATTACACGTAAGCAGAGCTCTTCTCTTAGTATTTCACAAGGCGCACGTATACTGTATTATTACAAGTAAATAGCACGTTAATGTTGTTTTAAATACGTGTATTGTGATTTTCGTGTTTCGTAACATTAATAATACTCCATTCGTCAACTGAGTGAAGAGATTTACGACAAAATTATGAAACTGGAAATGAACTTCTACTTATTTAATGTCGAGACATTTTTACGGCTCACAGCCTGTATGTCGGAAAGGCGACCCCTATAATTACGTATAAAGTATTATTTTTTTGTCATGAAAAAGAAATTTCGGTGAAAAAATTGTGGTTTACTTTTGCCATAAATTATGGATCTGAACTTGATTTCGAAATATTAGTTTTGATTTGAAATTAAATTTAAGACTTATCCTTCTAGACTGTGAATTAAGTTCATTCATAGAATAACGTTTTCTAAAATAATCATCATAACAGTCCATTAATGTCCCACTGCAGGGACGGGCCTCCTCCCGTGACAGAGGGATACTTGGCCTACTTATACCACGCTGGCCAAATGGATTGGTAGAGGGTTTAATTTCAAGTTTTCCTTCTTTTTATTACGTAAATTCACGATAATATTCACGGATCCCTTAGTCGGTTTTTACGACACCCATGGGATTAAATGGGGTGGTGACACACATGTGGTGGTAAGTACATAACGTAGTATGTAAGAATATAATGTAATAGTTAGACTTTACAGTAATAAACGGGCCTTTGTCATAAACACACGTCTTATCATTTACCTAGCATACCTCACACACTACTAGCCGACCCGTGCCCACTTCGTTGAGCGGCGAAAAAAACGCGTCAGTTTTTTAAACATATTTCATTACTGCTCCATTCCTATTAGTCATAGCGTGATACTATATAGCCTGTGACATTTCCCGATAAATGGACTCTTAAACACAGATAGAATTTTTAAAATCGGTTCAGTAGATCCAGAGATTACCTCCTACAACGTTACAAACACACAAACTTAACCTCTTTATAATATTAGTATAGATAGAAGTGTTATTTCTTAGACACAATGTTGAAAATTATTCGGGCTTTGCATTCAAGGTATCAACAAGAGATCTTAATTTTCAATTCATGGATCTGATGTTTGTCTTAGGTGCATAAATTTATGCACCTGGCTTCTAAGATGAACGAGGTGAGGACGAGTGAGTAAATTCCCATTACTTTGTCTACATAATTTATTAGCATTTTCTTACCCACATTCCTAGAAAGACTCCTTTAAGCACTGGATGACTTCACAAAAATCCTGAGTATTACAGTAGATGAATTTCAGGAGAATATTACAACGTATTTAACCCTAGCTCACTAATCATATTTTCGAGTAACATTATCACTTACCATTCGTAAATTTTACGACGCATTAAAACATCAATATTTATTTAGTAAACTTTATTTATGACACAAAACGACCTTTATTAGCAGTCTTGGTTGTCTTTTAATAAAATAACATAACTTGTTTTAGAAATACCTTACATTGAACAATGGTTACACATAGAAACAATAAGCCCTCTGAAAACAGCTTTTTTGCAGCCTTGCAGAAGTTGGTGGTCATACTACGTTTTTTTGCAGAAAAATAGTTGCAAGTTTTTTGTGATCTGTGAACTTCTTGACCGGAACCTTCCAATTTATAAGATCTCCGCGATGGTCTGCTTTAAGTCTGATACCTCTCTTACAAACTTTCGTAATTTTACGACGATCACTCGATATATCCTAATGTAATGAACGTACATCCGCAATGACTAATTCCGGGTCACTAGTGATACTACTTAGGAAGGTACTAGGAACTAGAAGGGCGGCGGGAGTCGGGATCTTACCAAAACACTAAATCCGCAAGGTACGTGTCGTCATTTTGGCGAATGGTTAGTGATCTAGGGTTAATGTAGTATGAATTTTTCGTGAGAGTCTGTTATTACGACATCCTAGGGATAAGACGGGATACGACGGGATAGTGTATTATATGATATGTTTTAACTCCGTCACTACATTATACATAAAACAATAAAATAATGTTTATATCTGAATGTTTTCTTTCACCGATTGTTCCAGTCGGAATCTTTTATGCGATAACTTTCCGCGAACTTCGATAAAACTTAACGAAAACTTTCGTAGATTTTACTGTACAATAGTGACGGGATTACATCAACTATCGATATATTGATGTGTTTTTGATAAATGATTGTTATATATTTTTGTAATAATTTATTAATACGTGTTTATTCATAGAAATTTATTTAACCTCCTGCGGCCCAGAATTTTTTTAAATTATGAAAAATATTATTTTTTAAGTTTATTATTAATTCAATAAAAAAAAAATATTATTTAAATCACTAAACGTTAGTGTTTAAATATTAAAAGTTTACACGAATTTCATTAAATGGAACTGTATTTTATATTTTCTGGTATGTATTATATATATGACGCCAGGCCCCAGGAGGTTAAGATGTTTTCTCAGTTTGCCTTATTAATATTATTCCTGACACATTTACATTACGCCATTAAGACCCAAACTTAGTAGACATCTGTTATACAACTTAACATAACTAGTTTTAGGCAGGTAGCTCAAGATCTCGCTTAGTGGCGTTCTATGGGGAGGTCTTAGTCCAGTAGTGGACGTAAAAGGCTGATAGATGGATGTATGATAGAAACTGATGGAATTTATCAACAAGTTTATTTAACACAAGTGTAGGTTTAAATCAACGTCGCGTCACTAACAAAAATAGTTGGAAACCTTTTTAACAAAACACTTTAAAATGTTCACAGCTTAACAGTTTTTCGTAGAACCTTAGATACAGAAGAATACTGAATTATTTGGACTCTTTTTTATTCCAGGAATGTAAGAATCTAAGGTCCAGGATAGATTCCTTGAATAAAAAAAAAGAATTCAATCTGTTCAACTTTTTGCCTTATTTTTATCCTGACTTTTACAGTTGAAATAAAAGGACAATAAAATATCCTGGCTCTAGACAATCACTAGTAGATCCTACCAAATAATTACCATGCGCAGGATTCAAATCCACGATCTCTTTCACGACTACTTAGCCTACATGGCAGTCAAGGCAGCAAAAATACATCTATAGAATAAAGAATTGGTAAAAAGTTGTCTGTTAAAAATATGTAAATGTCGCACTCGGGATTACGCCCTGTGTCGCGGGACTTTTACAAATATATATTTAGCGGGCACAAATAACCGCAAAACTCAGGATAATAATTTGTGAATTACACAAAAAATTGTCCTGCGTAATAATCGAACCCACGACATTGTGCCACCAAGGTCAATTTGGAGGCTTACAGTGCTTTCCACTGGTCGGCCTAATAATGTTCCACTGCATGGACAGGCTTCTTACAGTAACGAAAACTAGGACTATTACACTGGCAAGACACATTGGTTCTATATAAAGTTTACTTAGCGATAAGTAACAACCTACATAACTTACCCAATTCATCTTAATGTAATAGCAATTAAGTAAGCACATGCACAATCATGCACTTTGTGTAACACATCTGATGATAATAATTTTCTGTTTATATGTAAGTAATAATTCTCCGTGTGGTGACGGAGTAAGAAAACTAGATGTCACCACCCCATCTCATCCCCTGGGTGTCGTAAAAACCGACTAAGGCACTATCCGTGATTATTATCTTTACGAAATAAAAAGAAGGAAAACTTGAAATATAACCCTATACCAATCCGCCTGGAAAGCGTGGTATTAGTAGGCCAAGTATCCCTCCGTCATGGTGGTCCGTCCCTGCAGTGGGGCATTAATGGGCTGTTATGATGATGATGTTCTGAAATTACGACCGTGTTGCGGACCCTGCACGGTAAACATACGACTTAGATTTTTTTTTATTTATCTTAGTTCTGGCGTCAGAAAACCAATGGATGAGTTAGCACATGACTGCTTAGTGTGGAAATATTTGGATGAGGCCAGCGGTAGACGTAAATATGTGCGCTGATTTGATGATAATGATGAATATCGCAACGCAGGGATAAGAAGGGTTTAGTGATGATCGAACTCTTCGATTTTAAATTTTGAGTAAGAACCGTTTAGAAAACTTGCGATTTTAGTGCTACGCTGATCTAACACATTCTACGTCAGGTTCTTTTAGTGATAATGTTTGTCTTCAAACTTTAACTAAGTGTTGTTGACAGCATTGAGATGTGGTAGGGTACTCTTACACCACACTTAGTTACAGGTTTATAATTAGAACTTTATTTTGTTGCAGGTACCAATGAGTTAAGCACATAATGTCATGTGAGGAAGTGCAGCGGTTAATTTGACGACATGGTGTTAAGGTGTTTGTTCTTCGTGGTTCTGTGTGCGGTAAGTACCTACTTACCATTAAATTAATAATTTATAAGAAATTTAAAAATATCAATTAAAAAAATCAAGTGTTACGAGTATTTAAATAGTGGTTAAAGAATATGATTGTTACGCAAAGGCCTTAATGTTTTTAATATTAATATTTTAGAATGTAGCAAATTAAGTCTTAGATTGATAAATCTATTTAAATCATACAATATAGTTAATATGTTTATGGAACCTACTAGGATAACATCAAATAGTGCAACATGTATAGATAATATTTTTACAAATATAATTCCAACTCAGAAATGTATTATTAACAAATTAAATTCAGATCATAGTGGGCAATTAATATAATTCGATAATGTAAATAAAATAATATCAAAGAAGTATATAACTTGTGTACCGGTAACTGCAAACCGTTTGAATAATTTAAAAACAAAGTTACTAGTATTGATTATTCATTTTTATTAAATACTAGCTGACCCGACAGACTTCGTCCTGTCAAAAAGATTTGTAATGTGGCGGTTTTTGTGCCTACGTATTTTAAAAAATTCTCCTGAACAGAACCGTCAGCCTGGTGATAGGGCGTTGTGAATAAAAAATATAATTAAATAAAACTTATATAAGGATTTAAAAGTAAGTAATCGCTTTATTGTTAATCAAGTGAATCATAATTATTATTATTATCATTGTAGTGCTTTGTGGTATACAATGTTTTTTGTTTGATTACCTGGCGCATAGATAAACAAATCTGATGGTTTTCCAACACGGGAACAGGCAACATACAATTGACCATGTGAGAAACATGGGTTTTCTAGATTAATACCACAAACACTTAATGATTGCCCCTGGGACTTGTTTATAGTCATAGCAAAAGCAAGCCGCACTGGAAACTGTAGTCGTTTAAACTCAAATGGCACATCAGTCGGAATCATTGGGATGCGCGGTATGAGAACATCTTCTCCTTTATACTTTCCTTTGAGTATAGTTGCTTCTATCACATTGTTAAGTAATTTTTTTATCGCTAACCGTGTACCGTTGCAAAGACGCGGTTGGTTGATATTTCGCAACATTATAACCACCGATCCAACCTTTAATTGAAGATTGTGTGGTGGCAATCCTGGCAAATCTAGCGAGTTTAAAAATTCCGGTGGATAGTTGACTACATCATCTTGATTAGTAGCCGAATCAACTGATTTATATATCCTCAATTCGCCTGTAATTTGTTCTTGAATTTTGAAATTTAATTCATTTACATCTATGTTTTTTGCAGCCAGTATAGCTCGTTCGCTAAACCAATCATTGTTTCTGTAATTTTGAGAAACATCTGGAAACACCTTCTGAATAAGTTCATCTTTTGATCGAGTTAACTGACAAAAACTTTGAGGAAAGTTAATGCAGCCAGTCAACATGTCTATAGGAAATTTGCCATTACCAATGTCAATGAGTTGTTTAGAGAATATGTTTCCAGATTGGTCATTTTGCAACTCGACACGCATATTCTTGCTTAAATGAAGTACTTTGACATGTTTCCACAAATTGGAGGACTTTAGACATGCATTGAGTTCATCAGCTGGCGTTGATCGTGGAATCACTGGCAATATTTGACGAAAATCTCCTGCTAATAAAATCATTGCACCACCAAATCGGTTATTATTGCTCCGTAGATCTTTTAAGGTTCTGTCTAAAGCCTCCAAAGATTTTTTATGTGCCATCGTGCATTCATCCCAAACAATCAATTTACATTGCTGCAAAACCTTTGCCATTGCAGAGTTCTTCGAAACGTTGCAGGTTGGAGTTTCATTGCTTTGCATATTTAATGGCAATTTTAGTGCTGAATGGGCTGTTCGACCACCTTCAAGCAAAGTTGCTGCGATTCCCGACGAAGCGAGTGCAAGTGCAATTTTATTTTGTGAGCGAATTGTTGCTAATATTAATGAAATCAAAAAAGTTTTTCCTGTACCACCAGGTGCATCTAAGAAGTAAATCCCTCCAGTTTCATCATTTGTTACTTTTATAAGAGTTTCAAATACATACTTCTGTTGTTCATTTAACAGTGGAAGATTTGTTTGAATTAATTCTTTCAAAGCGTTAAGATCATACAGTCTTTCTCGATGCAACTCTTGGTTAAAAGCGTCATGCATTGGACGATTGGGCGCGGTCAGGCCTAATTGAATTAATAGTTTGTTTGACATTATCAAGCACATGTCCTCAATTGAAATCAATGCTTCATTGTAAATTTCTTCACTGATTTGTATATTTGGATTTCCCATTCTATTCCGTATTTGATACAAAATATCATCACACATATAATCTTTGTACTTGATCCACAAATCAATTGGGTTTGATGGGAAGCATGTAGATATGATTATAGAAAACAATGTTCGTATTTGATGAGCGTGTGATGATATTACAGCATCATTGAGAGTTTGATCCCAATGAGCGTCATTTTCAAGCAATTGCAAACGTTGACAGGCTTCTCTGTAGGATCCACACAATTCACCATCAACAGTTCGTAACTGTTGGAATGATGTTGGACCACGTACATTGACTAATAGCAGTCGTAAATAAAAACATTCATCATTGCTTGGATGTACTGAATAAATCCGGCCAATCGCATCGGTGGAATATACATCTGTATATCCTGGAACTGGTTTTCCTTGTTTCCGTCGTATAAATCTCCTTGAGGATTGATTCCAGGTATAATATTTTGGCATTTCAGAATATAGCAATGTTTGTGCGAAATCATCGTTTTGGCATGTCTCAAAAAAACTGGTTAATGTAGTAGATGGTGGCTGAGCAGCTCTTTGTACTGCGTTCTGTGCTGTAAAATACACTCTTTGTCCATTTTCTAAATGCACAGCTAAGTGAACAACAGAAGGGTATCTCTCATGAATAGGAAAAGAAAATATTCGCCAAACTGCTTCATTACTACTGACATAGCGGCCCATTTGGTATTGGGTAACTTCATCATTGGAATTCTCTGCACCAATTCCAATCACAGCCATATCACTCCCTTTGGTTACATATTTGCAAATGTATTTTATAGATTTCACTGAATGGCAAGATTCAACGTTGATGTGTGCTTTAAATGTCTTTGATAAAATGGGTGAATATGGAACAATCCAACGATTATCTATTTCAATATCTTGTTGATTTAATTTGACAATTGTTGATTTTCCATTGTCTGCTGTCGATCTGCGACGATACAATGGATAACCGTCATTACCAGTAATTGTTTCCGATATTAATGAAAGTTTATTAATCTATAATATAAAAATGAATCGCAAAATGTAAATAATGTGTGTAAATAATATAAAACAATATATATACAATGTGTGTAAATAATATAAAACAATATATATTATTATACAATATACAATATTCTTCACAAAACACGATATAAGAATTTGTTTCGTGTATCAGTTGACAAAAGCAAACTCGGTAGCTTAGGTAACAGACAATTTTTTTTTTTGTAAATTTGATATGACTTGAAGTCAAATCCTTTTAAGCCGTACGAATTGTTTTATTTATTTAAAATTTGTATATTAAAAATAATAAAACACTGTTGGTAACGCGATTTTTGTTTGACTGATGTAATGACGTGGAAACTGATGCATTTTATCTCGCGTGCCGAAACTAATACAAAAAAAACGCGAGTTTCGGAACGCGACATTAAACTCCTCCAACTATGTATTCTGTGCTCCAACGCACACACGCACATTGTTTTGATAGATATGATCTTTGACGTTAGGAACACACCTACATTGCTTAGACAACAGTGAGTGCTTGTAATTTATTATGAACTTTATACCATAGCAATAAAGCTCTAATTGACTACGTTTTAGTTAGAAATCATTTGTATGGGAAAAAGAAAAGGGCTATTTTTAGGGTTTTTCCAGCAAGTTTTTTTTTTTTTTTTTTTTTTTTTTTTTTTTTTTTTTTTTTTTTAGGGTTTCTCGCCGTAAAAACCATCCTTGAACTTCAACGAACATTTAAAAAAAAGATTTGGCCAAATTGGTCCAGGCATTGTTGAGTTATGCGCTTACCAACACATTTTGCGATTCATTTTTATATTATAGATATCACATCCAAATGAAATGTATAACTCTTTTTTTACTACATTTCATAAATTATTTAGTGAGATTTTTACCTGTAAAACATTTGCAGTTACTAATACATTAGCATTTAATGACTGGGCAACAGCGGAGTTACACAAAGATAGGCAATTATTGTATAACTTATATGAAGAAAAATCAATTAACACCAGTGATGAGTTCAAAGAGTATGTAAAAGAATTTTCAAAAAACTTTAAAATTAACTGTAAAAATACCAAAGCACAATATATAACCTCTAAAATAAAAAACAGTAATAATAAAATTAAGACTACTTGGAATATTATAAATGAGGAGACAGGTCGAAAAAATCAACAACACAAAGACCTAAAATTAAAAGTTGAAGATAAAATTATAGATTCTGATTTAGATATAGCGAATACATTTGAAACATATTTCACCAATATTTCTATAGATATTACCAAATCTTTGAACTCCTCACCCCATGCGGCTATCACTCTCTTAGAAGAAAATGTACCACATTGTAACGAAACATTTAAATTTAGTCATGTTAGCCCACTTGACATTATTAAAACTTTTAATTCTCTAAATGTTAAGAAAACAGCTGATCTATGGGGAATCTCTGTTAGCATTTTAAAAACAGTTATAGATATCATTGCACCGGAATTAGCTTTTATTTTTAATAACAGTATAGACATTGGTATATTCCCAGACCTTATGAAACCAAGCAAAATAACACCTCTTTTCAAATCAGGTAGTAATTTAGATACTTCAAACTTTAGACCAATATCTGTGTTGCCTGCGTTTAGTAAGATATTTGAAAAACTAATTCATAATCAATTAATTAGTCACTTTAATAAGAATGTTTTGCTTCACGATAGACAATTCGGATTTACACGTGGTCGTTCAACTACCGATGCCGGAGTTAATTTAGTAGAACACATATTTGAGGCTTGGGAAGAGTCACAGGGTGCTTTTGGCGTTTTTTGCGATTTATCCAAAGCATTTGATTGTGTCGATCACGAGACTTTATTAAGGAAACTAGGTCACTATGGTGTTAGAGATTCTGCTTTAGGTATAATGAAATCATATTTAAGCGATAGAGTACAAAAAGTAGATGTAAATGGTAAGCGTTCGCCCGGATCAGTTGTTAAAATGGGGGTACCACAAGGCTCAATACTAGGACCATTTCTATTTCTTATATATATAAACGATTTGCCAAATTTAGTTAAAAAGAACCCCGAGATAATTTTGTTTGCCGATGATACATCCTTTATTTTTAAAATTAATAGACGACAACCTGCGGTAGACTACATAAATAATTCTCTTTTGGAAATAGTATATTGGTTCAGTTCAAATAATTTGTCTCTAAATAAAACAAAGACAAAATGCATAAAATTTACCATGCCAAACGTTCTTGATATAAAACCAATAGTTAAAATCAATGATGAGGAACTGGAAATAATTAACACTACAGTATTCCTAGGCATTACTTTAGACAGTAAATTACAATGGGGCCCCCATATTGAAAAATTGTCAGGTAGGCTTTCTTCAGCAGCATACGCAGTAAAAAAAATACGTCAGTTAACAGATATAGACACAGCTAGGCTAGTTTATTTTAGTTATTTCCATAGCATAATGTCGTATGGTATTTTGTTGTGGGGTAGTGCGGCTGATATTAACACAATATTTGTTTTGCAAAAAAGAGCGATACGTTGTATATATAATATGGGCCCAAGAGAGTCTCTTAGAGATAAATTTAAAATAATTAAGATTATGACTGTGCATTGCCAGTATATTTGATAATTTAATGTACGTACACAAAAATATTAACAAATATAAAAAAATGAGTGATATACATAATGTTAACACTAGAAATAAAAATAAACTTGCTGTTCTCCACACTAGGCTTCATAAAATAAGTAATTCTTTCGCTGGTAATGGTATTCGTTTTTATAATAAGCTCCCTAGGGAAGTTAAAGAATTTTCAGTTAATAAATTTAAATCTTTTATTAAACATAAGTTAATATCGAAATCATATTATAGTGTAAAGGATTACTTAAACGATAAAAATGCTTGGATCTGAATTGTCCTGTTTACTAAATAAAATAATATTTGTGAAGTGATCACCAAAAGAGCGATAGGAACCCAGCAGAGTTTCTTGTGGGTGTCTTCTCTGACATGGTCGTGTTCCGAACCCTCAGTAAACTTAGCCGTTAAGTTAGACGAGCATATTATGTGATCACTATAAAACGACCTTCACACGCGGTATTTTTTATATCTTACGTGAATAAACTGTTTTTTCTTTCTTTCTTTCTTTCTTTCCCGATCAATGTAAAAAACTATGTGCCTGATTATTATTTTTGCATTGATCAAGATGTTTTAAATTATATTATGAATTAAAATACAAATAAATTACCTATAAAGCTTATAACTAGAAAATTTCGAAGGATACGAAAAATATTTGAAAAAAAAAGGTCTAAGACAGGATTTTTTTTATTATCTTTTTTTATTTAGAGGCTTGTGGTCATTTATGACCAAGTCAGCCTCATCATATCCTATAACTAAATAATAACTTAAGTGCTAAGACAGGATTCAAACCTAGGTTTCCTGTTTATTTACCTCAGACACATTGACTGACCACGCCAGTCCAATCGTAAGGACTAAATTAAAAACTTCTCTTCTTTTTTCAATAGTTGAAAAATGCTAAAACAAACCATAAATTTAGTCAGTCAAAGTCCTATTTCGTCAAAGCCTACTGGATAGTCAGTAGATATAGTAGCACTAGCTTCAAGTCCATCATACAGTGCCTTAATAGAAGGCTAACTTTGTTTACTAAACTAATCTATTCTCGCTCACCACGGAGGAATTCACGTGTTTGTTAGAGTTGCAAAGCGTGTATTAGTTTGCATGAAAGGTGAAATTGTGGCCCTTAACGGCGCTTAATGGGCCACTGCATGTACTGAAGTTCTTTCAGGAATAGATGGAAATTGTCGTCAAATAATGCTACGCTGATTAAGCGTATTGATGTAGAGTTTATTGCATTTTTTTGTATTTGTATATTACCTATTGAGTCCCACTGGTGGGCAAAGGTCTTTCCCGTTACTTTTTAGGTATCCTTGTCTTGCCTGATTTCTGGTCAGTTTCTCGTACGGGCTTAAACACATAAAAATACTATATAAAACAATAAATTTAGTCAGTCAAAGTGATATTTCAGTAAAGCTTAGTGGATAGTCAGTAGATATAGTAGCACTAGCTTCAAGTCCATCATACAGTAACTTAATAGAAGCCTAACTTTGTTTACTAAACTAATCTATTCTCGCTCACCACGGAGGAATTTACGTGTTTATTAGTGTAGCTTGTTTTAGTTTGAATGAAAGGTGAAATTGTGGCCCTTAACAGGTCTTAAATGGACTATTGTCGGAACCGACTAAGGGACTATCCGTTAATGCCCCCGCGCGCGCCGTGAACTAACTCAGTCATGTTTTATTTTGCTCCGTAATTAAAAATAACAAACAGTAGTTAAAAGTGATTAGTTTGTGCTAAAGTTATGCATTATTTGTAGTTTATGCAATTATACTTCTGATAGTGAAAAAATATCTCAAATATATTAAGAAAATAAAAAGTTATGTGCAAAATAAGTTTAAAATATTTAAAAAACCGTCATTGTGCCTGACCTACGACAACGCAGGTGTGCACCCGTTGCAGCGCGATTCTCAGAATTTCGCCGCGCATTCACCGCTGCAATCCGGATCGTGCTGCGTTCAAATGGGCAAGTCAGCTGACAAAACATTCCATAATTCGTGTATCGAGTAAATAATAATAGGAACAATATTATACAACCACAAGTGAACTATGGCTAAATGTGGCAAATGCGGTCGCTTTATTGGACAGTCAGATGGCGTTACTTGTTCAACATGTCCCTTAGCATATCACTTTACTTGTACAGGGAAAAGTAAACCTTTTAAACCAAATAAGATTTGGACATGCCCTGAATGCAATAAGAACAAGCAAAGGGATAATGGAGATGAAACTTCTATAAGAAAGGGTATTTTGCAGACTTCAACAGAGTCCCTGAATTGTACCATCTCTCCTTCTAAGGAAAAGGAAACAACAACACAAAGCGACCTCGCTCTTGAAGTAAAACTATTTCGTCAAGAGCTGCTTGCACTCAGGGAGGAGGTTATTATGATGCGGGAGGATATGAAGGAGTTGCGCTCTACGTTGTTGACTGACAATAACCGTATTAGCGCCTTAGAAGATAGGGTGGCAGCGTTAGAACAAAGCTCCACATGTAAGAACGAAGCGGACCTTGGTATGGAATCTGTTGTATCGCAGTTGCGACTCGAGCTTAATGAAAAAGATCAAGACTTACTCTCTAACGATATTGAGATCACAAACTTGCCCGAGACGCAGGGGGAGAACCCTATTCACCTTGCAGCTCTAATTGGTACCAAGTTAGGGGTGCCTATAGAGGAGCGTGATATCGTTAGTGCGGAACGCGTAGGTTCTAGATTCCCGCGTGAACGCAGTGAGTCCCACTGATGGCTATATTGAACGAGGCATGAGGCCGCGACCGCTCGTTGTGCGCCTCTGCCGTCGCGCGCACCGGGACGATGTACTACGTAGCATGCGAGTGCGTCGAGGAGCTAACACAGCAGACTTTGGCATAGCAGGTGACATACGACCTTTTTATATTAACGAGCGATTGACTAAAATAAATAGACAATTATTGCACAAAGTGCGTGAGATACGTAGACGGTTACAATGGAAGTTTATTTGGGGAGAATTTTTGTTAGGCAGGATGAAGGCAAAGCTGCCTTTAATATTCGCGATGATAGCGACATCTTACGTGTTTTTGGTGTCACTAATGTTTAATGTTAAAGAATATGTCGTTATGTTTCTGTACAAAACTATTTCATTACAAAGGTTTATGTTTTTATTTTTGTTAGAATTTACTAGATTTTTTATGTTTCTTTTTTATTTATTTTTGATGCATGTTACAAGCTTTTCGAGAGATACTGAAAGAATTTCAGTATTATGTGATTGTGTTGTCTGTTTATATAAATATGATACATGTTCCAGTTTTAAAATATACAGGGTGTGGCGTAAATAGTGGACCACCGTTAGTGGTTTGACATCTCGGGAACTTAACTACAACATATTAAAATTTCAACCCATTTTACCCAAGGGCTTCAGAAAAAATGAGGTATATTGCTTTTTGTATGAAATTTATACTTTTTATTGCTAATTTGACTGTAGTTTCAACAAATAACGTTATTTTAAACTTCTGTTTTCTGTTAATAAATGCCGAATACCTAGACTATCATAAGAATAAAATAGTTCTATGTAAATTTTAGACTTTTAAAAAGAAATTAGGTTTAACTGTATTTTAAATTAATTTTTTAATTATATTACTCAAATTGTAGGGCGTTTTTTGTGAAAAAAATGTACTACACTTGGGCTGCCCATACGTTAATAAATATGTCCATGAAATACCGATTTAAAAATGGTTTAGTGCTACTATTTCCTGATAATTAAAAAAAAGTTATTATCAATGCAATAAAAAACGGTCTAAGAAAAAAATAAAGTTATTATCAATGTAATAAAGAACGGTCTAAGAAAATAATATTTATTACTAGGTACTATAGCAAAACTATTTAAACCTAACTTGTTACAGATTTTAATAATTAACGATATTGGAATTTAAATAAAAAACACAATTAAATCAATAATTTATTAACAAATATTTTACAAGCGATGCTCGAAATGGCCTCCATTTGCAGCTATACACGCTCTGCAACGTCGGATGAAAGATCGTTTTAATCGTCGAGCAAACCCACTATCATTAAGCTTCCCAGCTGCTGTCTGAATCCTGTTCCTCAGTTCCTGGATATTATTTATTTGTTCCTTATACACGTCTTCTTTTAAGCAGCCCCAATAAAAGAAATCCAAAGGATTCAGGTCTGGCGAGCGCGGTGGCCACAATATTGGACCTAACCGCCCTATCCACCTATTTGGGTACGCCACATGGAGATGCTCTCGTACCACTAACGCATAGTGAGCGGGACAGCCATCATTCTGAAGCCACATACTGTCTCGAACTTCAGGAGAAACGTTTTCCAAGAGCTGGGGCAAGTCATTTTGTAAAAAACGCAGGTATCTTTCGCCGTTTAAAGTTTCCGGTAGCTCAAATGGACCGACAATTTGTCCATTGATTATCCCTGCTTATTAAAAAATTGCTCGTCCTCTCGTATTCTGCGCAGCATTTCTCTACAAAATGTCACCCGTAGAGGATAGTCTCTCGGTAGCAAAGTTTGTACCCGTTTAAAATGATAGGGGTACAGTTGGTGTCGTTTTAAAATTCGATGCACAGTTCTGCTCGATGTGCCAGTTGTACGAGATAGAACACGAACTGAGACGGAAGGGTCTACTCACTAAATCCAGCACCTCTTCATCGTTATGTACCCGTGGTCGACCTTCTCTCCTACCGCCAACGCCCGTGCCAGGTATCCTCCCCTCAGAGTATGCGATATGTACTCTTACAAAAACCCGGTGGTCTGGATGTCTTCGAGTAGGATACCTCTCCCTATAAACCCGAGCTGCTTCTCTAGCGACACCTCTGCACTCGCCGTAAATGTAATGCATGTCAGCATATTCGGGTGGCGTGTACTGAGACATTTTTTATTTATCACTTCACTGAGTCCTTCTAAATTACTGTGCAAATCAAAGTCCGGTATACGTAGCCAAGTTTGTTTAATATCACCAAAACAACAAGTCCAACAGTTTAAAATAAACCTGTGGGCAGGGATAATCAATGGACAAATTGTCGGTCCATTTGAGCTACCGGAAACTTTAAACGGCGAAAGATACCTGCGTTTTTTACAAAATGACTTGCCCCAGCTCTTGGAAAACGTTTCTCCTGAAGTTCGAGACAGTATGTGGCTTCAGAATGATGGCTGTCCCGCTCACTATGCGTTAGTGGTACGAGAGCATCTCCATGTGGCGTACCCAAATAGGTGGATAGGGCGGTTAGGTCCAATATTGTGGCCACCGCGCTCGCCAGACCTGAATCCTTTGGATTTCTTTTATTGGGGCTGCTTAAAAGAAGACGTGTATAAGGAACAAATAAATAATATCCAGGAACTGAGGAACAGGATTCAGACAGCAGCTGGGAAGCTTAATGATAGTGGGTTTGCTCGACGATTAAAACGATCTTTCATCCGACGTTGCAGAGCGTGTGTAGCTGCAAATGGAGGCCATTTCGAGCATCGCTTGTAAAATATTTGTTAATAAATTATTGATTTAATTGTGTTTTTTATTTAAATTCCAATATCGTTAATTATTAAAATCTGTAACAAGTTAGGTTTAAATAGTTTTGCTATAGTACCTAGTAATAAATATTATTTTCTTAGACCGTTCTTTATTACATTGATAATAACTTTATTTTTTTCTTAGACCGTTTTTTATTGCATTGATAATAACTTTTTTTTAATTATCAGGAAATAGTAGCACTAAACCATTTTTAAATTGGTATTTCATGGACATATTTATTAACGTATGGGAAGCCCAAGTGTAGTACATTTTTTTCACAAAAAACGCCCTACAATTTGAGTAATATAATTAAAAAATTAATTTAAAATACAGTTAAACCTAATTTCTTTTTAAAAGTCTAAAATTTACATAGAACTATTTTATTCTTATGATAGTCTAGGTATTCGGCATTTATTAACAGAAAACAGAAGTTTAAAATAACGTTATTTGTTGAAACTACAGTCAAATTAGCAATAAAAAGTATAAATTTCATACAAAAAGCAATATACCTCATTTTTTCTGAAGCCCTTGGGTAAAATGGGTTGAAATTTTAATATGTTGTAGTTAAGTTCCCGAGATGTCAAACCACTAACGGTGGTCCACTATTTACGCCACACCCTGTATATAATTGCATTTTTAAGTCAGTACGAAACTTATAAATACAAATTCAGAAAATTAAAGGTTATTTATATTTCTTGGGCTGTTTCACTGCATTACTTGGGGTTGTGTTGTAGTTTGAACCTCTTTTGTAAGGTAGTTTTAGTTAACGTATATATATATCTTGGACAACGTGATCCATGTACAAATAATTTAAATGTTTTACTGCGGGAATATATTATGTTATCATATTTGTATTTATTTTTATTGTAGAATGTAGACTGAAGGCAAATAAAATAATTTGTTTAATGTACGATATCTGGTCGTCACGTTTCAGTTGTAGTTGTTTTAAAGTATTTGTGATTATTTTTCTAAGTCTTAATAGTAAACTATGTTTATTTACTGAAATGATTTGTTTGTGTTGTGTACTTCACTGTGAAATGTGCAACAGGTGTAGAGGGAGGCCAAGTAAGTGTATTCAGTGGAAGTACTCGGGTTTGTTACAACTTTATTCACATTTATATAATTATATATGTATTTTGGTGGGAATACAAGATCGCATTTGTATTTTATTTTATAAATATAGTATCAATGGCGTCTAAATTTTTTAAAGTAGGTTTTTTAAACGCTGGCTCCCTAGCTACCAACCATGATAACTTTATTGTTGCTATGGAAAACCATGCCGCAGATATAGTGGCTATAAATGAGACTTGGCTTCGCCCTGGAGAGGACGGTAGAGCACCTAAAGTGCCTGAATACCGTTTAAGACACATTCCTCGCCCGGATTACATTAAAGGTGGAAGAGGTTTACGGGGTTTTACATAAGACGGGGTTTGAATGTAAGATCTTGTCAGCATCCTTCGCATAGCTCTGTCGAACAGATGTGGTTAAAGCTGACCGTTAATCAGAACAAAATAATAGTAGGTACTGCTTACCGCCCACCCTGGCTTGATGTAAATATATTTCTTAACTCTCTTATGGACACTATTGCCTCATTTTCTGATTATGACTATTTAATTTTACTTGGGGATTTTAATATTAATTTACTTAAAAACTCTGACAATAAAACGATAGTCTTTAATACATTTTTACACAACACCGGCCTAACTCAGGTTGTATCCGAACCTACACACTTTTCTAGCTGCGGTGCCAGCACGTTAATTGATGTGTTGTGCACGAACGCGAGAGTGCGTAGTGTTTCTGTACATTCAATGGGAATAGTCAACGGACATAGTTTTATAACAGCGGATTTCACTTTCCGTAAGCCCAAAATAACACCAAAAGTAATACATTATAGACAGTTAAGGGACATGAATAAAGAAAAATTTGAAGAAGATATGGCTGCAACTGATTGGAAATGTATAGCTGTGGTGGACGATCTGGACTTATTAACTGAAACCTTTACGAATTATTTAACTGCTATCTTTGATACACATGCACCTGTCGCAACGAAAGTCATTCGAGATTTGCCTACCCCTTGGCTAACCGATAACATAAGGCTTATGATAAGGCTGCGAGACGCTGCCTTACGCAGAGCGCGTAGTACAGGTTCAGACACGCATAGGCAGTATTATAAGGACTTGAAGAAACAGGTAAAAGTAGCTATCGACAGTGAGAAAAGGTGCTATTTCAATCTCAATATTAATAAAAATGTTGGTGACCCAAAAACCTTATGGAAAAACCTGAAAAATAACTTACAAGAATCAAAGTGCACAGAAATTCCATCACAGATAAGAGATCCATATTTAATTAACCAACACTTCCTTAATGTTCCTGGTAACATATATAGATCCATATCTCAATTAACTTATTTTGAGAACATTAGATTTAGCGATAGTACTTTTACTCTGAAACCAGTTGATTCTTCACATGTCTTGGCCATCGTCAAAGGACTAAAGTCTAATGCAATAGGGATAGATGGTATTTCACTAGATATGATTAGTTTGAGTGTACCTTATGTGTTGGAAATGATAACAACACTTATTAATAAATCCATCATATCTTCTAGATATCCATCTCTCTGGAAAAAAGCCATAGTGAGACCCATTCCTAAAAATAATGATGTTACGTCTTTAAAAGATCTGAGACCTATAAGTATCCTTCCCTGTTTATCTAAGATACTAGAAAAGGTTGTAGCTGCGCAATTGAGGAAATATCTTGAAGACAACCATATTTTGCCAGACAAACAATCAGGTTTTAGAAAACAAAGAAGTACAGCTACAGCAGTACTAGATGTCACAGACGATATATTGTCCGCTGCGGATATTGGACAGGGGACAGCGTTAATATTATTAGACTTTTCTAGAGCTTTTGACTCTATAAACATTGATTTGCTTCTCTCTAAGTTGTCATATTACGGGTTTGACAATAAAACTATAAACTGGTTTAATTCTTATTTATGTAATCGATCGCAGTACGTGGCAATTAGTAATAGTGATGGTACAATTTTGAATTCAGATGTAGAAAAAGTAAATAGAGGTGTACCACAAGGTTCCGTGTTGGGGCCGCTTTTATTCATTCTGTACTCTGCTGATTTGGCAAATAAAATAAAACATTGTAGATTTCATTTTTATGCAGATGACGTACAGATATACCTATCATTTAGATCTAATGATACACACTCAGCTGTTAAAAGAATTAATGAAGACTTAAATAACATATATGAGTGGGCTAGATGTAATTCTCTTGTACTTAATGCAAGTAAAACAAAATATATGATATTGGGTACAAAAGAACAAATTAGAAGCATTGGCGCAATGACTCCACTTTTTATTATTAATGGGGACCCTATAGAACGGGCTCAAGAAGTCAGAAATTTGGGGATAGTTATGGACGAAGAACTTAGGTTTGAAAAATACATATCTGACGTAACACGCAATTGTTTTTATAGACTTAAGGTGCTGTATAAGATGCGTGACTACATCAGTGTTGATCTTCGTGTGCAGCTCGTAGACACGCTTGTCCTTTCCAAATTCAACTATATGAATGTGGTTTATGGACCAAGATTATTAGCTAAAACCTCTGGCTTGGTGCAACGTGTACAAAATGCCTGTGCGCGCTTTTGTTTTAATATTCCGAAACGTGATCATGTTACACCATTTTTAAATGAAAGAAATATTTTAAAAATGAACTGGAGGAGGGAATTGCATCTGGCAACACTTCTTTTTGGTGTCATACGTACGGGCAAGCCGAAGTACTTGTTTAATAAGCTTGATTGGATGGATAATCATAGAAAGAACCCTGCTAGAATGTTATCTTCTGTGTTGCATATACCTCGGCACCGAACTACTGCGTTCAGAGGCAGTTTTAAATATAATTCTACAAAGTGCTGGAATAATATTCCACCTCCATTGCGAAGTCTAAAAAGTCTTAGTGGTTTCAAACAAAAATTGAAAAGTACTTTTTTATTTATACAAAAATCCAGCACTTAGGATGTTTATTAGTAGATAAGATTAAAAGCGGTAAGAAAAAAAATGTATTTTATGTATTTAAATATTATTTATTCATTTCATGTCCAAGATCAACACTCAATTCCACTCCATCTAACGATTTAAGTAGTAGTTAATAAGTAATGTATACAAGTTTTATTTATTTTTATCTTATTTTTATTTTATTTTAATTTTGTATATGGGTTTTAAAGTCCGTAGCTCAGTAGTGGTTCAGCTGAAAATCAGCGCTGCGGTCATCCGTAGCTTAAGCTGAGCTGAAACCTTTTAGGCATCCTTCTACACAGCACTGCACTACACATTATTTTTAATTTTTATTATTTGTTTTTGTTTGATTTTATTTTTATAATTGTTTATGTTTCATTGTTTGGTGTTGTGTATGTTTGTATGCCTAATAAACGTATTTTCTTTCTTCTTTCTTTCTTTCTTAATATTATCCTTACGAAATTAAAAGAAGGAAACCTTGAAATTAAACCCTATACCAATCCGTTAGTAGGCCAAATATCCCTCCGTCATGGAAAGAGGCCCGTCCCTGCAGTAGGACATTAATGGGCTGTTATGATGATGATGAACATTCAGATTCTGATTCACTTGTGGATAACACAAACAAAATTACACCGTGTGATTCGAATACGGGTGCTCGTGCTTGCTTGGTTGTAGTCTGGGACCAAGCCATTATCTGTTAAATAGCAAAATAATTTTATACCATAAATATTGTAATTGTATGACAAAATTAATGGCGACATTTTGCACAACGTTTCGCGCGGTCATAAAAGTTAAATAAATTTTAATAAAACTGTGCAACATGTTTATTTGAATTTTAAAACAAATGAGTGCCGTTTTTAATTATGGTTTAAAATAATATACAATACTTAATTAGTATTATCATACGTGTCTTATTAAAATCCAACTTCAAAATGAAAAAGTGGTACCCCAACTATCGAACTAACTTGAAAATATTACAATAAAAGTGTGTTAAGTAATAAAAGGGTGAGATTTTAGGAACATACAGATTTATAGACTTAATTCAGGACAATTAATATTACGTCAATCACAAAAATAATAATGCTAGTATTAAATTAATAAAGACAGCTAAACTAAATCATTTACTTTTTAAGACCTTTGATGTATTTTTGTTTAAATTATTCCAACAAAATTTTTCATCCAAACAATTTGAACAATAACTTAATATAACAGAACATTCATCTCATTTCGTTGTGTAAACAAGTTATAAAAAGGTATTAGCCAGTTATAAACAAACTGCCTCCTCGTAGACGCTCGTAGCACCCAGGGTGCTACGCTGCTACGAAATATTATCGTAGACGTCTACGAATTTCTTATTTATGATATTTATGTAGGGTAGGAAGAGAAAAAATATTTTGTTTTTTTTAATGATAAATATTGTTGCTTCGTTTGAGTATTTTCGTTTGAGATTGTAAAGGGGAGGTAAAAAGTATTATTTTTACGGCTGTGCATTTTATTCCTAAAGAGTATGGGGTGCACATTAACACATTTCCAGTGCAGTGTACCATATGTGGTGCACGTGCATTGTTTTACTATTGTATCTGCTGGCGGCATTGTGAAAGGGTTATTACATATTTTTAAATTTTTAATTACTCAAAAGTTTATTAAACAAGAACAGAACTGGAATGCTTTGTGAAGTAGTTATGGACCATAACCACTGTGCCACAGAGGTTGTCAAAGTCGCAAAGAAGGAACGTTTGTTAGAATCGTATGTGATACAAGGATTCTAACAGGTTAAATGGATACTTATTAGTCGTATTATTTTTCGAAAACTGGATAGGTCTCATTTTAGCATTTAGACGTTTATGGGCTCATCTTTACTAAAATCATTCTTCGAAACATGAATAGACTAACCAATTAAAACCATTAATTTCCACCAACAATAGGTACACACCACCAAATATAACATGATCTCACAATTCACTAAACGCCTTACAGTGAGCGGTTCAACTTACACTGGCCACTTTACCAGCTAATACGTTTGATATGGTAATGTTGTCCAAGGCGATGTTTCAATTCACACTGTAAACCATCCTTTAAAGTGTAAACAGTTTGTAAAAGCAAACGAACATAATAACGTTAGGGATGTGGTGGTTAGGCGATTTTATTTTTATATCGATTATTTTGTAACTCGATATTAAAATACTTCATGAAAAAGTATGTTTAAAGAATAGTGTTGGACAGTATATTTCCCATACTATCAGCGCTGCAACAACTGCGGATATTTTTTTATAACTAAAAGCGTAGCGCTTTGTGTAATTACTGTGTTTAGAAAATTAAAATATGGTTGGATTCGCAGTTACGCTTAATTTTTGTATTGATTCAGCGCGTCAGCAAACTCATTCGAACACGTCAGTATAGACTGGGGCATAGCTTGTGATCAGAATAGCTTCTCTATATATACCTCAATCCTAGCGAGACATTTTTTAATCGTTTTTTTAAACTACTTTCGGTATGAGAGTAGTAACAACCTTGTTCTAAGTTCGTAAGAATAATTAAAACTATAAAAAAAATTAAAAAGTTATGAATTCATCCTTATTACATTAAAAACTATGTTACCTATTAAATTAACAAAGTCAGTTGTGTAGCCAAAAGGAATGTCATAGTAACATTCCAATGTAGGGGCAGGTCTTCTCCCTGGTCAAGAAATAATACTAACCTGACAAGATGGTAAGTTTTCCTTGTTTTTGCTGACACAATTAATTCATAATATTTCTTTCTTTCTTTTTTTTTGTTTTTTTTCTTTGTTAAAAAAAGACAACTTCCGCACTAGGGATCATGCCCTGTGTCGCGGGGACCTTTTACAAACATCAATTAACGAACACAAAGAACACCCAGACCAGGACAATAATTTGTGGATCTCACAAATTATTGTCCTGCGTGGGGATCGAACCCACAACCTCTTGCACGGCAGCCGCTTTCGCTACCGTCGCGCCACCGAGGTCGTATATATAATCCGTCACCAAAGACACCATACTTAAAAAATAAACGCAAAACAAACAAGACCACTCCATAAACACAACGCTAACCCATTCTAAATTCACAAACCGATTCATTAATTAGTCGAATAACTCAATTACGAAATACAAATCGACTAATTATCTTTAGTAACGTGCTACATCACTAGTACAATGTAAATTAGTTTGTTCTCTACGGTACGCTATTTTCTTGAAATAAGACACTGTTTGTATTCCCTTAGGTTTTTGTATATTAATCGTTATTGTAAGTTTTAAATTAAATATGCTTTTTCTTTGTAATTAATATTAAAAGCCAATGTGATGATGATGATGAATAAGAAATACTGATGGTAGTTCTCATCAGCAAGATGCCGTCTAAGTTGTTTATTCATCATCATCATATCAGTCAATTATAATATATCAATCTCTGTGTGGTGACGGAGTAAGAATACAATATGTCACCACCCCATCTCATCCCATGGGTGTCGTAAAAATCGACTAAGGGACTATCCGTGAATAATATATTATCTTTGCAAAAATAAAAAGAAGAAAAACTTGAAATTAAACCCTATAACAATCCGTCTGGCCAGAGTTGTATTAGTAGGCCAAGTATCCCTCCGTCACGGGAAGAGGCCCGTCTCTGCAGTAGGACATTAATAGGCTGTGAAGACTGCCTTACCGTGTCGCCGCGTCGCGATGGAAAATATCTACCCAAGTAATATTATTTTTATAAGTAGCCTTTATAATAGGATATTTCTTCTTAAGTGAAAACAAACCTCGAGAATCAATCAAGATGAAATTAGTTTTCCTTTCAGTATTATTTAACGTTAAAAATAGTTACGTAATTTTAAGTTCAAAATTGCTGATTTTTTATATAAGTAAGTACATAAAAAGAGAAGAAAAGAAAATTCTATTAAATATTTAAAATAATTATTTACCCTTAGATGTAAAAACTTGGCACGATGTACCTATTCTTAAACTGTCCCGTTGGCAACATAGTTGTGTATGAGGCTATCATATTTTGTGTAAGGAAGTTATTGAGCCGGAATGTCATGATTATCAAAGTTATCGAGGTAAAAAAAAAGTACTCATTACAATTTATTTTCAGTATTATTCTTCATAATAGCATTTACAACAATTTAAAAGTTATTTAAAGCCTAATTTCCATCTTGACACGCCGTGTAACTCCACGACACTTATACGTGTTCCACCTGAGATATGACGTACATTTTGTTCACGTGGCGTAACCTAAATATCTGTGTTTTATCCTTCAGACATAGTAGAGCGCCATCTAGTCAGAAATTAAGAAGAGGTAAACAAGAGAAAATATACATAAAGTACAGTATGAGGACATTGATAATATGATTGGTTTTTAAAGAAAGACAGCCAACAATGAGGAAGCGAGAAAGTGAGATTATAATTTATTGATGATTTTGAAATTGTATATTATAACGTTAATAATAAGTGCTATTTTTTGTTGCACTGCAATGACTTTTTATCAAAGTGCAATGTTTCCGTCACCAGTGTCACTTAATAATTAAAAAAAAAAGTGTCACTTAGTAAGACAATGACTGATGAAACATACAATGTCAAATAGAAGTAAGTAGGGATTCAATCTTTTATAATTTCAACCTTATACCGAACGCCATAAGATACATTTAAATGTGATAATTTTCAAAACTTATGCTAAAATTATTTAGCTATTTTCGGTAATCCGATGTACTTTTCTTACTCATTGATTTGCTGTCTTTCTTTAAAAGCCAATCACATTATCAATGTCCCCATACTGTATTTATAGGTACAATAATGTAGGGACATGACACAGACTTTTCTTTCTGTATTGTTAGTAGCCAACCTGATGGCAAGACTTATTCTAGCCGCCCAAAGGTTCTGAAATGACTTAACAATTGTGTCATTGAGGAAAATCAACCGGAATAGACTTTTAAAATAGCACTGAGCATTCACCCATCTATTGCCCTCTTAAACAAGGTTGTTAACTAATCAAACTATAAAGAAGAAGATGAAGCTGATATATCTAAGAGAGACTACAAATCGATATGATATAATATTCTCTCCAACTTCGAGCTATTAAAGTATTAAGATAAGTTCTGTTTCAGCTCAACTAACTGTGCAGAGTTGTTAAGTTTAATACTGGAATGGGATACTAATACTAATTGATTTTATATTCTTGGTAATACCGTGTTCAGACTAAGCTTATTGCTGTTAACTACATATTTGAAAGTTTGCTGTGGCTCCTTCGTAATCAATTTTTATTTATCTACTCAAGTGGAAATATATCCTCTCAAAATAACAGTCTTCTGTTTTGCAGTAGCTTCTGATTTGCACGAGACCGCGGGTTCGAATCCCACGCAGGACAATTCTTTGTGCGATATACAAATTTTATCCCTCGCGTCACAGGAGGAGGCCCGTCCCTGCAGTGGAACATTAAGGGGCTGTTAAGATGATGACGATGATACAAATTATTGTACTTAGTTTGCATGTTTTTTGTATCCTGTGTACTGGGCATGATCCCTAGTCCGGGTGTCGCTTTTTTAAAAAGAAAAATTACGATAGTGCTTTATATTATATATTGGAATACATTTCTTACATTACAATAGTAAAGTTTATGAAAAGTACTTCACATTTAACAGTTTTATACTCCAAGGCCTTAAGTATAATAAATAAAATAATAAAAGTCAATATTACACTTACGACCAAAGTAATTAGTCACGCTAAAGTAAAATATAAAACTGTCAAAGAATATTATTACACTGCGAGTTGTAATAAAATAACACTTTATATAGTCTTTATCAGACAGGAAAGGTACGGTGACATTTGATCTTTTCCATGTTACTTAGTTTACTTTTGTAGAATTTAAAAATAAAAGCTATCAATTTATGAATCTGAATCTGATAAAAAATTAAAAATATTATTTAGACGTTTACTTAGATATAATTTAATTCAATGAAATATTTGTTTTATATTCCATCTTCAACCCTAATATGTAAAATATAAACATATTATAAATTATAAAATCGTATGCGCGACTCGGAACGAATTTCAATAGAGATTGACACAATAAAATTGTTAAAATCGAATAATTTTTTATAAAATTGATTAAATCGATTAATTTTTTTTTATAATCATAGAAATTAATATAATAATTTCAGTTTTCTTACAACTCAATATTAGTTTTTACGAGTATAGGCCGCAAGTTTTTTTTAGGCGGGATTCGTACGTCATAGCGATAATCTTGATGATGTCATTATTAAGGGTCAAATCATACTACAGCAGAGTCGAAGCGCATCGAAGCGTCAAGCCAAAACTGAACATATCAAATTCAACCTTAACTCCACAGTATAACGCACACATTATTTTTGAGATTGCGCGCGCACCAATCAGCGTTTGTCAAGCGCAGACGCGCGAATTCGAAAGAATGCGCGCGACTTTTTTAAATCTCAGAAGTAATGTGTGTGTTACACTGTGGAGTTAAGGTTGAATTTGATATGTTCAGTTTAACTCACTCAAAGTGGCCTGTGACATGTGACCACGTAACTGCGGATGATTGAAAAGAACAAAAATCTAATACTTCATGACTGTGAGAGGAAGAGACATCAAATTAGACAATTCAGTAGATTTTCACTTATTATGTCATGTAAGTGACGAATCAAGTAATTCATCAAGCTGTTCATCAGATGAATCACGCATTGATTCGGCATAATTAATAAATATTAAAAAAAAGATTAGTTTCTTATTTTGTACCCATAATCGATTTATTCTTGTTTGTAAATTATATCGGTTAGATATAGAATCGGTATTTTTAAAAACGATTTTAGTGTTACTACATCTCTAGTAATGACAAATACTAAACGTCACCGTACCCATAAGATCTGAAAAATAGTATAGTAAACACGCGGGAGTCACAGTACAACCAGTAGCAGTAGTCTATCTCGGCCGAATACTACGCGGTACGTAAACATGAGATAGGGCTGCCCACCTCCAGCTTTTTAATTACATTTACCTATTTTCCCGCTCGTTACTGCGGCACAGTCGAGACTGTTCACTCCGCAAAGCCACCTCTATCGTGAGCGTGCAGGTATAACTAGCATTTCGTTCGTTTCTATGAAGTCGAAATCTACTACATAAAAATAAGTCAGGTTTTCCTTCCTGACGCTATAACTCCAGAACGCACGAACCGATTTCCACGGTTTTGCATTTGTCGCCAGGTGGCTATCTGTATCAGTTTCAGACTTCAAGTAGGTAAAGGCTCGAGGTATTTTGGAAATAAGTAGGCATAACTCTATTAAGTTACATTTTATAATCTCTTTTCTTATTAAATTACAAATATAGGTACTTAAACAGCACTAGTACATGGACACTAAAGCAGTCCTTCATGTATACCGGATGGACCACCAGCCTCACGGGTTCGGTGGATTCTCTCAGTTTTCATGACGTTCTGCTAGAATGACGACTCCTGTCATTCTCGTCCGAACATTTTGAATGTTTGTTTCATAATTCAATATGAACGTTAAAGGACCTACTTTAACGTTATCTAAGAAAAAGGTTATTTTATTTCACGGCGCCAGGGATGCGCCTTCACGGCCGGACTGACAATCGCCCGTCCTCGGGCGTATACATTCCTGCAACAATGACAATACAATACCATTACTCAAGGCATCAGGCTCGTCCAACCTGACACGAGTCAATGCTTCTTACTTTCCAGCCAACATCTCTTCAATTTAGCAATAATAAGTGAACTGAACCCATACATCCCTTACACCTAGCGCTAGCCACCAGCGCAGGCTAGGCCTGGACAATATTATCCATCACACACAACGCATACGACCCAACCAGGCAACCCTGCTGAACTAGCTACAAGTCAGGGTCTACATCTCTTCCCTGGGTGTTGCGTCCTTACTGCTAGCCACTAGCAGCCCAGGACCTAACCAATCCAAACGAGTGTGGTCTGGGTGGCACATCGCCGTCTACCAACAAACTAGAAGTGTCAGTATAGTTAACACTTTTTCTACAAATAGTCTCAAAATAATACTGTCCTTTTATGTTCCTCTTTACTCTTCCTCCGAGAGCCCTCGAGAATACATTTCGACTTCTCCAGGAATAAGATATTTTGTTACTCTGAGTACTCTGTGAACTCCTGAGGATTTTTTTTTTTTTTAAAAGGCCTACCAGAATGACTTTAAAGTGCCTGATGTTAAGCATTCATAATGGCGAGCACCATGCCAGCTACAATAATTGTAGAGTCACGAATGTCTCCGCTATGGCGGCTTCAGAAGATGCTTTTTCACGCCTCGCTTAAAGGAACCTGGATCGTAGTTTGAAGGAAACACGTGGGCTGGCAAAGAGTTCCACTGTTTGGTTTAAAAATTATAAAGAACTTGTTTGATTATTAAGAAGAAGATAAACTGAAATAAATAAATAAATAAATATTGCTCACACATTCACACAGCGCCACCTAGTCCCAAACTAAGCAAAGCTTGTACTATGGGTACTTAAATACTTTTTTTTGTAAATACATCCATAATTATACATAGAAAACACTCAGACCAATGCAAACAATCATGTTCATGAACACAAACATTTGCATTGAGCGGGAATCGAACCCGCGCAGTAGCGTCGTCGCGACTCTCGAGATCGATTCCCACGCAGGACTTCTTTGTGCGATCCACAAACTATTGTTGTGAGTTTAAATGGTATTATGTTTGTAAATTGCCAGCGATGCAAGTCATGATCCCTAAAAAAGAAAAACGATGATAGTGCTTTTTAAAAAGAAAAACGATGATAGTCCTTATTATTATATTTTGGAATACATTTGCTTTCATTAAATAAAACAAAATTAAATGAATTAATAAAATAAATTAATTTAATGAAATTTTAATGTATGAACCTAATTCACATTTACTTAACAGTTTTATTCTCCAAGGCCATAAATATAATAAATAAAATAATAAAAGTCAATATTACACTTACGAGCAAAGTAATTAGTCACGCTAAAGCCCGATTTACACATCGACACGTACAGTAGCGAGTTAAGTAGTAAGTTGTTTATTAAGTTGATTTGAATAGATCTCCTCTTCGTGTGGTGACGGAGTAACAATACAATATGTCACCACCCCATCTCATCCCCTGGGTGTCGTAAAAACCGACTAAGGGAGTATCCTTGAATATTAACTATACGAAATAAAAAGAAGGAGAACTTGAAATTAAACCCTAAACCAATCCGTCTGGCAAGCGTGGTATTAGTTGGCCAAGTATCCCTTCGTCACGGGAGGAGGCCCGTCCCTACAGTGGGACATTAATGGGCTGTTATGATGAATAGATCTCCATCATATTTTTTGGCGAGTTAAGTACGAAGTTGCCCCCTCTTCAAATCAACTTAATCAACATTTTACTACTTAACTCGCTACTGTACTTGTCGATGTGTAAATCGGTCTTTAAGTAAAATATAAAAATGTCAAAGAATATTATTACACTGCGAGCTGTAGTAAAATAACACTTTATAGTAAACACGCGGGACAGAGTTTTGCGGGAGAGCGTGTTGCGGGTCGGAGTGTTGTGGGATAGAGTGTTGCGGTTAACACGCTACGTGTTTGCGCTACATACTTTCATTATGTTCAGCAAAGAACTGGGTATGTCGGTCGTACTTGTTAATTTTGATGTTACTCTCTGTAAAATGTTTTCTTGATAATTTTATTTTGTTTTTAATGTTACTGTTGGTATTTTTTGGTAGTGTTTATTTATAAATTCTAGCAAATGTAATATTTTATTAGTGAAATTTAGGTAAACGTGCGATAATGATAGCACTTCACATACTGTTTACACAACGCCATCTGTTTTTAAACTAAGCAGAGCTGGTATTTATGTAGTTACTTGACAACGACGATAATCAAACCCTAGCTGCCTGCCTATTGCCAGCCATTTGCCTAGCTTATAACAACTTCGGAGGTTGTAATTCGTAATGAAGTACTTGTCAATCGTAAATGCTAATCTTTTTTTTTGAGTTGTCCCTTTTGGGGTGTATAGTTTAAATTAAAACAGTTTTATTTTACAAAATCTATTAATAAAATTATGCATTTTGTTTATCACGACCACCATTTCATCGGAGCATGTAGTATTAACTGGCAGTTTTCAACCAATAAAGAACTTATTTATAAACCGACTACAACTACAAGTAGTATACTTACACAGTCCACACATATATAAGCTATTATTAATACGTTTTAATATGACCATTATAGTAATTAATGTTCACAATATGCAGACAAATTACTGGGTGCTATAAATTTTATAGCATTAGTTTCACAGCGGTACTGGGTAATATATTCAGCGATAATTAACTGGCTTTTATGTCTTACTTGCTTTTACACTCGGTGTTGCTTGTGTACATGTCGGTTGTTGAGAGCCTTTTTTATATTTTTAGTCTAGTCCATATCTTTACCACTCCATGTGGTGACGGAGTAAGAATACGATATGTCACCACCCCATCTCATCCCATGGGTGTCGTAAAAACCGACTACGGAACTACCAGGTGGACAGTCTCTTCAACAAGAAACCGTCTAATACTATTTCACCGTTTACTCCACCTCCAAGAAGTAGTGTGAACACAAAAAACATCCAGTCTCAGGACAATAATTTGTAGATTGCACAATGAGTTACCCTGCTTGGTTTCGAATCCGCAAACACTTTCCCGTGTTGACAATAAGGCATTGAATAGTTTGATAAAGGGTAAAAAATATTCCTCACACTTTCACACAACGCCATCTAGTCCCAAACTAAGCAGAGCTCTTACTATGGGTACTAGACAACGGATAAACATACTAAAATACTTTTTTATTGTAAATACATACATATTATTATACATAGAAAACACCCAGACCAATGCGAACAATCATGTTCATGCACACAAAGATTTGCATTGAGCGAGAATCGAACCGTTTGCGTAGCAGTCATGTTAAATAACCGCTACGGCACAGAGGTCGTCAAGGATAGATTGGTACAAGTTTTTATACGTTTTTCGTCTATTTCAGTACCAAAAAAAGCGTAGTAATAACGTACAGAATAGAATCAGAACAATTTTCCAGTTCCACAGTTAGGTAACACATGTGTTGTAGATTCGCTCAATCCATGATTATCGATCGCTCCCCGTCTGTCAATGCGCGTTGAGGGTCGAAACGCAAAAGTTTTGCACGCAACCATTTTTAGGGTATCTTTTATATGCCAATATGGGTTACATATGAATTTAAATTAAATACGAGAAACATAAAAATGTGATAAGCAGAACAACGAACATTATTTTTATATTTGTATTTTTTTTTCTTACGCCAACTATAGGACTAGCCATGAGCGTTTGTGTGGATGAAACAGAAACAAGGTCATCCAGGTTTGGGGTCTTCATTCGTGCAACATTTAAAGTAGATCATCATAGCAGCCCATGAATGTCCCACTGCAGGGACCGGCCTCCTCCCGTGAGGGAGAGATACTTGGCCTACTGATACCACGCTGGCTAGGCGGTTTGGTAAAGGGTTTGATTTCAAGTTTTCCTCCTTTTTATTTCGTAAAGATAATATTCACGGATAGTTCATTAGTAGGTTTTTACGACACCCATGGGATAAGATGGGGTGGTGACATATTATATTCTTACTCCGTCACCACACGGAGAATTACATTTAAAGTAGATATTACATACATATAAATTCGTGGCTTTGTTCCATTAGAGTAGGCCGAGACTACAGTTACTAAGCGCCTTACTGCAGTACTATGATTTACGATTTATGACTTACAAAAATATTTTCTCTGTCTACATGTTTATACAAAACTTCTAACACGCCGTTTGGTTTTAAGTTGTACACTTAGTTCTAGATAAATATTATATCTACGATATCAATATGGTCTTCAAACCCTACATAAATGACCCTTGATAAATCTGTTTAGCCGTGGTATCAGTGAACTAAATGCTATTCATTCATAACAGCCCATTAATGTCCCACTGCAGGGACGGGCCTCCTCCCGTGACCGAGAGATACTTGGCCTACTAATACCACGCTGGACAGAAGGATTGGTATAGGGTTTTTTCAAGTTTTCCTTCTTTTTATTTTGTAAAGATAATATTCATGGATAGTCCATATTTATGTCACTTTTTACGACACCCATGGGATGAGATGGGGTGATGACATATTGTATTCATTCTCCGTCACCACACGGATAACCAAATGCTATACCTCAATGTAAAGTATTACCTATTCATCAGTAATGATAAGAAAATCAACAAATTCAAAACCAGCACCGAAACAAAATTGTTTGACAAAAAAGCTAATGATTTTCCTTTTTTGGTGGAACGAACCTTACAACAACTGATCGCGAAACTCAACTGTTGTTTTCCCCTTTTTTTGTTTTGACCCGGCTGACACAGGGTAATATTTTTCGTCTATGTATAGTAGGTAACTATGTATGTTGATTTCATTATGAAGTTCTGTAGACTAAGCCGTGTAACCAACTTGAAAGTTACTGTTAGATTTAGGATAATCAGTCAAATTCAAGTATGCAGTGAAGCGACTGCTTTAGAGCACAACTTGACTTCTCTTCCATACCTAGCAGTGGCGAAGGGTGGATTTTTATAAAAGGGAAGCCGAAGATTCCGTGGACTTTTGTTCTACTTTATATTACTATTATTCTGTAGTTCATAGGTAGGTATTCGTGAGAAAATGTTTCGATTTTACCTAGTTGTCCCGAACTCATAAACTTAAAATACGAAAATGTTTCTCTGTTTGGAAGACTTCTTTGATCAATTAGATTAATTGTTTATATTGCTATATCCTAAATGATTCTACATACCTACTTACTTACTTTTAGAATCTGAGAATACTGTCTGTAAGCCACTTACTTATACGTATCGAAATGAGATAATTGTATTAAAATGTTTCGTAAATCCACAGCGCCGGCGTTTCTTATATTTATAATTCAATTTCGAGAATGATGTTTTATCGCACATCACATAATAGGATAGTCAATATAATATAACACTATTAACCTGTCCCTTATAACAACAAACTATTAAATTTGCTGAAAACAATACAAACAAGTACTTACAAAAATATTCCATAGGATCCCAACGCACTACGACAAAAATAAAGTCAACCAATGCACAACACATAATACACAATCATAAATAATTAAACATACAAATTTTACTACTTTAAACAAGAAAGCGAATTTTATAACCTATTTGCAGAAAATAAATACAAATATCTGTTTTTTCTTCAAATGGTCCTATCGTTTACCGATGATTCTGCCAAAGTCAAGACGCAAGCCGTATAAAAATATAAAAACAAATAAATATAATTAAAAACTAAAAATTCAGAAGAAAGGCTGATTTCTATCAGATTTAAATAATTGATAAAAACAAAGGAATGTCAATGGCAAATTAAGTACTTAACGTGAAATGAAATGAAACTTCGTTACAATTGGTCGGTCCACTGGTTGCAATAGTGCTTTCTCGCTCTCGCAATGTTGTAGTTGTATCTTTTATCCTTGTCATAAGCCGATGGCCACCGGCTTATATGGTACCTTAGATCGACGAATACAAAGTGTCACGTGACCGTACGATTTCCGTACAGTCTGTTGTACTGGATTCCTAATTTCGCGACCGGCTTACTGCGCTCCGCGCATGCGCGCTTTAAGTACTCTCTGACTGAACCATAACAAGTTGTTAGTTGACAACCTTTAATTACAAGATGGCGTTATGAGTACGTAAATAATTATATTGAAAATTATTATTACTGTAATTATTATTGCGATTTACGTAAGAGAATACTTTTTTGTTTTATATTATTTTGTATTGAGTGGATGTTGCGTCATTGATTTATAATTGATTAATAGACAATGCTAAGCGGTTTTTGCAAAGGTAAGCCGGTAGGAATCGAGTTATATGGACACTTCGCCACTAATACCTAGAAGCCTTTTGTTCATACTTTACCACCTAACATAGAGGACTCTAGATGGTCTACTAACCATGACTACTCTATGACGGTGACGTCACTACAGTCGTATCATCGCATTTCCATTCATCATCATCATAACAGCCCATTAATGCCCCACTGCAGAGACGGGTCTCCTCCCATGACGGAGGGATACTTGGCCTACTAATACCAAGACGGATTGGTAAAGGGTTTAATTTCAAGTTTTCCTTATTTTTATTTCGTAAAAATAATAATTATTACTATGTTTTCATTACACTCGCATTTTAGATGCAGTAATTTCGCTGTGTCCTTTAATCACATGTGTAAACAAATGCTAGTTTATAAAGAAGCAACAGCACAAAGTGATTCCTAAATTATCTAACCACCTGGCTTCTGAACTTAGAGTAACTGAAGTACTAAGATTTTTTTAGAATAGAATAGAATATTTATTTAGCAAATATAGGTATAAAAGACATTATAGATATTAAAAATAAACATAGAGTTCTGCCATATTTTACCTAGGTTTGCATAGAAAATTTTACAAGTTATAGTAACAATATAAAACTACACACTTACACTTTCTAATATTACACCACACATTTGTAAACTAAAACTCAAGACTTTCAACTTTCCTTCTTGGCATTAAAAAATATATTGAAATAACAACTTAAATTATTCAGAATATTTTAGAAGGACACAGTTATACCGAAGCTGAAGGTATACATAAATAATTCATAGAATAGAATACCTTAACATGATAAGCAAACAGCATTTCATAGTAACACATTGTCAGCAAAGCATTAGTAAGTAAGTAAATACTACCTTTGAAACAATTGGAACAGTTAATTCGCCCATACGAAGTCGACGCTCCCCTTATTGAATAAATATTGATTTGTCAAACAAACTAGTTGGGCGACAGATCGCTAGATTTAATATGTCTGCCAACTAATCCGAGATTGAGTTCGACTGAATAGTTAAGGATTATTATTTGTTTAGTTTTCTTCTGATGAGACAAAAAAGGCTTTTGCTGTGTCGTGCAGATTATAATTGAGTTTCGTTAAATGAGGAAGAGTTGTTTATTTTGCTGGTGCAATGATTTGTTTTTATATCTTTGAAAGTGCTTAAATCAGCTTTTGATGGAGAGAAAATTGACTTATTGGAACATTATTTTTTTACCGGTGGTAGGCCTTCTCCCCAGGGCTTGTAGGTTAATACAACCTCTATGCCTGGATTTGAGCAGCAGCATGCTAATATTGCTATGTTTAAATCAAAGGGCATAATAGTAACTAGGAAAATTATAGGGATATGTGAGTTAACGGCTTGCTCTTAAACGAGTGCTGATGCCTTTTGAACTTTATAATTTCTATACAAGTCTATTTATGGAGAGTCAGCAACTTGTTTGGCTCATCACCATCTTAACCAAAATATTAAGAATGTAGGTCTCCGTCAAAAGTTTCCTGTTATCTCTATCTCGTGTCCCCCTCATCCTTTGGTTACTGACCATCTTTATAAGATCGTCAAGCCATCTCATGTCTGGTCTACAAATCCTGAACGTATAAAGAAAAATTATATAAACGGGATATTAACGCGTATTTTATTTACCTTTATTTTACTTGACGTTTCGGCACAGGTTGCACTGATTGCTATTTTAAAATAAAGATGAATAAAAAATGCACGTTAGTATCCTGTTTATAATATTTATAATAATGAAACTCGACAGTTTAAAAGTTATAACTGATCTTTTCAGTACGCAATCAGTAGATTCAGTGCCACCGGCCGTCAGTTCTCATAGGTAAACATTGTTAGGTAATTAAACGTTAATATTTTAACTTCAGTATTGACTCATATCAAACATCATCGACCACGAACAGATGTTTCGTTTCAGAAGCCCAATATTTTTACTCACGTATTTGTTTTCGATATAATTTAAATTGAATGTAAATCTACTATCAGTGGCGTGTCAACAGTGTAAATGTTTGCACGACATAATTGTTTTGTAGAGTTTTGTTATTAATGTTATAGTATGTAGTTACAATCTCAGACCAAATAAAAAATAAAGACGTAGCGCTGCGAACACTCGGTTGAAGTATTCAAAACTACGCCTCGCTCTATACATACAAGTTACACGCACACATTTACTACCCAAACTACGCCTAATCGTTCAGTTGGCGCTAGTTTGTCAATAGAGTCTGACATATAAACATTTTTCATTATTTATTCTGGAAAATGCCTAATTGTGTCGTAAAAGGGTACAAAAACCAATCTACAAAAAATAAAAAGCCAGATGGAATCACATATCATACGTAAGTAAATATAAAAACTCATAATTTTAATTATTAATATTATTGACTTATGATGACGGCCTGGAACACAAAACCTCAACAAATGTTGGCACTAGTAAGCGTCAGAATTTTCCCCGTTTATGGGGTAAGTAATGGGAAAGTAACATTAGGTATACCTATTTATAAATAAAAGAAAAATATGGCAATGCATTTTATTTTATATTCTCTTTTATCATAATAAAATATTTACAAGAAAATTCATTGTCGTATTTTTCCATCACATTATTTGACAAGCCTCATGTCAGAGTCTCTTGTTTTAGAATAAAACTAAGTAAAAGAAAAAGGTTCGTTTTGCTTGTGCTGGGATTAGGATTGTTACCAAAATCGGTACCATCAAGAATTGATCTAAAAGTTGTTTAAAGAGAACATGTACATTTTTAAGGTTTCCTATTCGAAATAAGATTGTAGCAAAGAAGTGGACTGAAGTCATTCGACTTAGCCGGAATGATTAATCATGGAATCCTAAGGCGCGCAGCGTAGTTTGTTCGACACATTATTTCGATAATGGTGACTTATATTACTTTCAATCGTGACTATGTCGAAGGAGTGATCACCACAGTCTCACGTAAACTTGGCATCCTGAACAAAGTGCAGCGATACTTCACGCCGGAACAGCGGTATCTGCTCTACAAAACGCAGGTTCAGAGCAGCATGGCTCTGCCAAGTATCTCATAGAAACCCTAGACCGACTGCAGCGACATGTGTTCCGCATAGTTGATGACACCCAGGTCACGGAAACACTCCAGTTACTAACATACGATTTGTTGTGATTTTTCATAAATTAAACGATTTTGGAATAATAATTGTTTAATTTTTACCCAATCTTGTCGAAATAAACATACTATTATACTAAAAGGAAAATATACAATTTTAAAATTAAACTTATCCATGAACTCAATCAGTCTGCCAGTACTTAGACAAATATTAGGGTAATTAGTTTTCACTGCATGGCAGCACTCCAAATGCACACATGTTTAGACTTTTTGGCGGGAAGTCGAATAAAGCGGCAGTTTTAAATAACAAAATTTTTCAATTATTAGATTCATTGTTTAATATCTGTACAGTTCTGTTGTAAAATAATATTTTTGCGTAGTAATCATAAATATGAGTGTAGATAGCGACGGGGGCCAGCCCCCGGGTGAAAAATATAAAAAACGGAAACTTGATGGAGGAACCGAGTTAAAATATAAAATATTCACCAAACAGCACTACAAAAGACAATTTCCTGAAAATCGCAGTGTTGATTGCATTGTTTATGTCGAATCACAAGAACAAGAAAAAATAGGAAATAAAAACCCCATAACATTGACAAAAATTTTTACCGAAAATGTTAAAGGGATTGTTGGAGTGCATAGAGTAAATGCTTATAAAGTTGGAGTTACATTTCGTAAACCGGCACCAGCAAACAGTTTTTTAAATATGGACAGTTTCCTCAACAGGAATAAACTCAAAGCTTTTGTGCCTGCTTACATGACTGAAACCACAGGGGTCATAAGACATGTCCCACAAGACATGTCCAATGAAGAAATTTATAGGAATATTACATGTGACGCTGAAGTTATCTCTGTAAAAAGATTTATGAAGAAAATAGAGGGAAAGCTCACCCCTTTGAGCACTATAGCAGTGACTTTTGCAGCAACTATACTACCACAATATGCTTACTTACAAATGTTCAGGTATCCAATACGCCCTTACGTTCCACCACTGCTGCAGTGCTATAAATGCTTAAAATTTAATCACTCCGCTAAAGTATGTAGAGGCGAACAAATGTGTTCATCATGCGCTGGACGGCATTCCTATAAGGAGTGCGACGTTGCAGAAGTGGTATGCATAAACTGCAGTGGCAATCATTTAGCCATCTCAAGAGATTGTCCCATCAAAAATCAAAAAATTATTGAAAAGAAGCAAAAGTTCAGCCAGTCATATGCCACAGTGGTGAGTTCAACAGCACCTTCAGTGCCTCCATTAGATGAAATTAATGTTTTTCCTCCTTTAAAAAAGAACATAAAAGAGAAGTCGTTTAGTGTAGAACAACTATTAAAAAATGACATTATAATTAATGCACTAGTAAAGTCATTAATATCACTGGGCAATGATAAAAGTAGTACACCAATTACAAATAAAAGAATTAAAGATATATTGTTAGCTAATTTAATACCTTAATGGATACATATTTAAATGTAGCACAGTTTAATATACAAAGCTTACAGAGTAAGAAAACCCTATTAAACACATTTCTCTCTAATTATAATATTGATATAATATATCAATATTATAATTAGAGAGAAATGTGTTTAATAGGGTTATGCCTACTTAATAAAACTTGGCTTACAAGTAATAGTATTATTCCCAATTTTACACCATATAATTTTTTTTACAAAAATTCATTAAATACTCATAATGGAGTAGCCATATTAATTAAACAAAATTTAAAATATACTATTGTGAATACAAGTTTTTATGAAACTATACAAAACATTTGCTTATCAGTAGAGACATCTATAGGTACCTTATATATATTATGTGTTTATTGTCCTCCTAATAGCAGTAGGTTTGATACCAACAAGATGAGAAAAGTGTTGCTTGAAACTCCCAAACCATGTCTGGTTATGGGAGATTTTAATGCACATCATATATTGTTTGGATGTTGTGCAAATAATAATAGAGGTAATAGTTTATATAATCTTATTGATGATTTGAATATGTGTCTTTTGAATGATGGTACACCAACCACTGTTCAGCAACCAAACAGAAATCCCTCCGCAATTGATTTGGCTCTGGTCAGCCCAACTTTGGCTCCACTTTGTGAATGGCGTGTTCATGACGATCCAATGGGTAGTTATCATTTCCCAACTCAGGTAATTATTTGTGTGAAGCCATCTATGTATGAAGTACGTCCTGTAGAAGAAAAATATATCTATAATAAAGCAGATTGGGAAAAATATTACCAGTTATCAGAAAACTGTTTTTCTAATTTAGATTTAAATGAACCTCTTGTTTCTTATAATAATTTTGTAAATATTTTGTTTGATCTAAGAACAAAAACAATTCCAAAACAAAAGGCCAAACAATCATTACAAGTTATGAGAAAACCTGCCCCTTGGTGGAATCAAACATGTACAGATGCTGTACAAAAGTCTAAGCAAGCCCTTTTATTATATAGAGCATCATCAACCATTCCGAACTATATTATGTACAAAAAACTTGATGCTAAGAAGAAAAGAATTCTAAAAGAAGAAAGTATTAGATCATGGCATCAGCTCTGCAGTAGTTTTAATAGAATGACACCTATTTCTAGAATATGGGGTTATATCAAAAGATTTAAGAGGATAGGTTCTTCTCGTAATAGATATTTAAATGACGACTGGTTACCAACTTTTTTAGACAACCTTGCAGACTCCACACAAGTGAATGTCAGTAATTTAGATGATATACTTGATCAATCTGTTGAAAATGATAACAACTCATTTCTCAATGAGCCATTTACATTGAGTGAGTTATATATATCCCTTAAAAGTAGAAAAAACACAACACCAGGGCTGGACACCATACCATACATATTACTAAAAAATTTACATCCCAATGCTCATGAAATATTATTAAATATATATAATACATTATGGAACACTTTAATTATACCAGAGTCTTGGAAAACCCAATGTGTTATTCCCATATTAAAGACAAACAAAGATGCCAATAACCCTACATCATACAGACCTATTTCTTTATCATCTTGCTTAGGTAAAATTTTTGAAAATATGTTAAAGTTACGTTTAGATTATTTTGTTGAGTCCATGGAGAAGTTACCAAACATACAATTTGGATTCAGAAAGGGTAGAAGTTGCTCTGAAAGCTTTGTAACTCTTATATCAGATCTTAAAAAGGTCAAACTGAGTCATTCTAATGCGGTATGTGTTTTTTTAGATGTGAAGGGTGCTTTTGATAATGTAAAAATTGAATGTTTAATTCGTGTTTTATATGAATTAGTCTTTCCAAAAAAGGTGTTAAATTGGATTTTAAATTTTTTAAACAGAAGAACCCTATATGTTAGATTTAACAATAAACTACATGGACCAAGAGTTGTTAGCAAAGGGACAATGCAGGGAGCAACATTGTCACCATTATTATACAATTTATATACATCCCAAATCCTTGATTTTGTAAATACATCACAAGTGAAAATACTTCAATTTGCAGATGACTTGCTCTTATATAGTGAAAATCAAAATTTAAATACTGCTATTAACAATTTGAACACTGCATTATCCCAATTAAACAATTATTATAGCAACATTTTACAATTAGAGATCAGTATAGAAAAAAGTTCAACATTAGTATTCAGTAAAGAACCATTTGAACAGGGTACTATAAATATCACCTACAATAATAAATTGATTCCAATAGTACATCATCATAAATTTTTAGGTGTTATAATAGATGACAAATTAAAATTTGATAAACATGTCAATTATATAAGTCAAAATGCCATGAAGGGCATTAATGTCTTAAGAAGTCTAGCAGGAACTTTTTGGGGTTCTGATCCTAAAACACTTAATATGCTATATAAAAGTATAGTCAGAAGTCATTTTGATTATAGTTGCTTAGCTTATATGAATGTTAGTTGTACACTGCTGAGAAAATTAGATGTCATACAGAATATGGGTTTGAGGATTATGAGTGGAGCCATGCGCACCACTCCAATAAATTCCATGGAAATTGAAAATTGCATACCTCCCTTGTCATTACGCCGTTTACAGTTGGCTGAGCGATTTTGTCTCAAAGAGTTGTCTAATAAGAATGACATAGTTATGAATAATGTTTGCTATCCAGAAGAAATGATTCAGTCAACTGGAACATCAATCTTCTCTGAAAATACTCTTATCTCTGGTGTACTGCCTGAAATTCCAACCATAATGACAATTGTTAAAAACATTACTAATAAAATGTATATAAATAACAAATGGCCAATGTATCAATTTCCATATAACATATTATTGAGTTACTTTAACATCACATGCCATTTAGAATCTGTTGAAAATAAGCATGATTTCTTGGAATTTATAAGCAATAAAAATGATTACTACATTCTGTATACTGACGGCTCCAAAAGTAATTATGTTAAAGCAGCATACTATGATCCACAAGTCAAAATGACCAAATGTATTAACTTACCAGTTATTTGCAGCATCTTTACCGCAGAAAGTTGGGCCATACAGGCTGCTTTAACATATGTAAATACCAATGTAAATAGTGCGAATATATTAATAGTTAGTGATTCTAAGAGTGTGTTGTCTGCATTAACTAATTGTAATTTAAAATATAAACAAAACTATATTATATATAAAATTAAAGCTCAGATTCAGATTTTACGAAAGAATGTAGAATTTGTGTGGGTTCCCTCGCACTGTGGCATAACTGGTAATGAGGTTGTGGATCAAGCAACTCGTCAAAACCATGATGAAGATCTTTCAGATCATTTTAAAGTACCATTTACGGACTATTATGACAATTTTAGACAGTCAGCAAAGAATATATGGACAAAGTACTGGACAAAAACCTCAGAATCTAAAGGAAAATGGTATGCAGATATACAAAAGAAATTACCAACTACTCCATGGTATAATAACTTTAAATACACTGACAGAAAGTTCATAACAGTTATTAATCGTCTCCGTTTCGGACACTGCTTGGTTCCAGCGCATCTCACCAGAATGAAAATTATTACAGATCACAAATGCACATATTGTTCAGAAGAAAATGCAGATATTGAACATTTTATTTTTAAGTGTAAAACTTTTGCCATCCAACGGTTGTTGCTTGTCAATGACATAAGTGACATTGCTAGTAAAAATTCACTGTGTTCCCCGCCGCGTTCAAGATTTATTATCCAATGCAGCCTTTTTTGTTCCCGTGTATAGATTCATTGCAAATACTATAGAAACAATTTAATTACTTTGTATTTTTTATAGAATAAGCCATTTATATTTTTTTCTTTTTTTTATATATAATTCTTCTTTTAGTCATATTAAGATAGTAAATATATAAACTGTAATTAGTTTTGGGTCAGAATTAATATTATTTTAGCTGGTTTATGTAGCATGTAATAAGAGGTATAACATTATAGTAACACTAACATTGTTCTAACTTTATCGATGTAAAATAACTATTTTAAGACTTCGGCTGAAGGACTTGTATCCATGGTCATGAAATAAATTATAAAAAAAAAAAAAAAAAAAAAAAACACATGTTTACAAAACCTGCTTAATTTTTCTGTTGACAGCGCTACGTCTTTATTTTTTATTTGGTCTGAGGTTACAATGTGGTAGTCTTTTGTTATTAAATGTCATTTAGCCTATCGCAAACTCTTAACGACCGTGATCTGTGGCGCATGCTGGGAGAGGTATATGTCCAGCAGTGGACTACAATAGGCTAGTTGATTGATTGAAACTCCTATCACGTACTCATAGGAAAAATATCTTCTACTGACTTAGTTGTGACAAACCTAATTGTTAGTAGTTTTTCGTTTAATGAGGAGAATTATTTTTGCATCTGACTATATCACTGCTTTGCTCAGTCTATTTACCTTCAAGTAGTCATTATACCAGCCCATTAATGTCCCACTGCAGGGACGGACCGCCTCCTGTGACGAAGGGACACTTGGCCTTCTAATACCACGCTGGCCTAATTTCAAGTTTTGCTTCTTTTTAATATTTACGAATAGTCCCTTAGTCGGTTTTTACGACACCCATGGGATGAGATGGGATGGTGACATATTGTATTCTTACTCCGTCACCACACGCAGATTATTGGGCTTAGGTGGAATAAAACTTTACTTATTGAATTTCAAATTTGAAATCACAGGGCATTAGGTTTTAACAGGGGCTGTTAATGCTGCTTGTGTTCTATGGTGACTATGTCTTTGCATTCTGAGCCCTGTACTTGTAAATCTGAAGTTCTTCTGAATTTGATGCGGTCGTTTAGTATGAATAGTAAGTCCAAAATAAGTAATGTCTTGATGGATAAGCAAGATTTGTAAAAAGAAAAATATAAAAAAATTCTAAGAAACTCCAATTTGATAAAAACTCAAATTAAATACAATGAATACAAAGTTCACAGAGTAAAGAGCGGAAACCTAGTCTCTTTGTATGCCTAATTTATTATTCATTACCTCTCATATAACATAATATAGCCTCGCTCCTTTAGAACTAAGGATTTTACCGCGGTAAGCTCAAATACCTTGAAATACTAAGCTTATTTACGTTGAAACTCAAATAACATTAGATAAATTTATGTGATTATAATACAAATTGAACATTATGTTTTGTTGCTTTATAATTAAGTAAATGTTTTTGATGTTATTATGTATTTATTTATTTATAATTATATTGAAATTTATTATTTAAATAGCAAATTAGAAGGCTTAGAACTTCAGACATTTTATAGCATTTAATTATTGTAAGTCATGGAAAGTAAATTAGGTTCGACAAATAAAGTAATAAGAATTTAGAAACGCAATTTAGTAGAGATGGAGTTGTAGTATAATATAGTGTCACCATACGAGCACATTATGTGGGTGTCGCAAAAGAAGAAAAATACTTAAGGTATTTCTCTGCTATCTAAAATCTAAATCTCATATAAAATTAAGTCCAAGGTAGCAGTACTGTGTGTACTGCAAGGTAGCAATATTAAGAGGAAGTCTATCTCTAGCAGTGAACGTCCAATGGCTGATATTATGATGAACTAGCTTTTGCCCGCGGCTTCGCTCGCGTTAATTTTGGGGTAGCACTGTTCCCCTTTCCTGGACACAGAAGTAAAAAGTCTGAAGTCATAGATACCCTCAGAATACTCTAGTTAGAATCTTGTGAGTCTCAATTATTTCCCATCGTCTTTTGTTTTTATTTTCAAAATAGGGTTTCAAGTCTAGTTTTCCTTATTGTTCGTTTTTGGATTACTAACATTGAGAGGAGCTTAAACAGATCTATTTAAATTTCTATATCTACCTTATTTGCTTAACCTGAAAACTCAATTTGTGAATAAGCATTCCGTAAGCAACTTACCCTCGGATACAGTTTCAAATAACATTGATATGGTTAGTATATTCAAGGAAAACGTTTGCTGAAATCGAAAATATACGTAACAGGCCCCTTGGTTCATCAAACATTGGGAATGAAAATTTCTTTACCCAATTGTGACCGGTTTTTTTTTATTTTACTTATTTTTAAACACCTACTTTTATTACTATGATTTTTTCATCATAACAGTCCATTAATATCCCACTTCAGGGACGGGCCTCCTTCCGTAACGGAGGGATACTTAGCCTACTAATACCACGCTGGCCAGACGGGTATAAAGGGTTTAATTTTAAGTTTTCCTTCTTTTTATTCGTAAAGATAATATTTTCGGATAGTCCCTTAGTCGCTTTTTACGACAACCATGGAATGAGATGGGGGGGTGACAAATTGTATTCTTACTCCGTCACCACACAGAGATGATTTTTTAATGTTACCGTTTTAAGTGTCAATGTGAGCTATTTGTTGCGGGTTCAAAGACATATTAGATTTTCTCAGAGCTTTACCTGAGTATCATGTTCAGATACTTTTGTGAAGACACTTGTGAGAAACGGGGTTTGGGGCTTAAAAGTCAACTCAGGTAGAATTGTTCACTACTATATCATTACTAAAAGAAACCCTTCGGAAGGAAGAAATTCAACGATGAAGCTACTTTGTTAGCGCAGTTTTTGTATGACTATTTTGCCTGTGTCACAAAGGGAGAAAGCATAGCGATTAGGATTATTTAATGGTAATTTTTTTTCCAAACATAAAGGACGCCTCTGCAAGGGACAAACCATTGAGGTAATAATGTACTACGTACTACATATTACCTCAATGGGACAAACTATAAAATGTATTGTCACTTTTATTATTTTAAATCGTGGTCTAGTACCCAGAGTCCACGCTTAGCTAAATTATGGATTAGATGGCTAAGTGTAAATGATCTAAGTAATATTACATTTTAATATATTTTTACAATCGCAGTGAACTCCGTAAGATATTCTCTGAGGCGGAAAAGGGCTTCGATAGCACAACATCGGTCATTTTATCAAGGGACCGATCAAAATGTACACTTATTGAGTTTCGTACACGCCATTTGCTTCCTCCAAGTATATAAGTTTAGTATCGATTTTGTATCTCTTGTTTTAGTAAGCTCGTGGATCTTAGCGAAAATTGGTGGTGATTTTGTTTCAAAGTCAAATATTAGTCGTGGGTTATTGAGCTAAGAAGGTAAATAAAAAAGAAAATATTTAATCAAAACTTCGCACAGGGTCAACAACAAAAAATATAATTATAATATATTATTTATTGAAATTTATCTAATAATAGATAGAGTGATGCAAGAGGAAGGTTTATATGTAGAACACATGCTTAATATAGTAGAGACACACTCATATAAATTTAGAGACTTCTAATAAAGCTGTATTCAAATTAAACGTTGTTTAACGACATTCTGTAATGGGTGCCCGTGCGGAGTCGGCGCAGGTCGCTAGTTATTTGTGATTCCTTTCAAAATTTATAAAACCTTACGTAGGAAAATTTTAAATAACTATTTTTTCTTGCATTTACCCCATTGATATTTACCCCGATCAACCTTCTTCTAGATTCGGGTAAAAAAGAAAACAATCCATAAGGCAAAATTCTGTAATCTTTAATCTGCATAACTTTAAATTTGTAACTTAGTTATTTATTAACAGTTTCACATGCAGCAACATAAAAAAGAAATAACAAATAAGTCTGTACACACAGCAACTAATCAAGCTAGACACTCATGTACCTTAATACCTTGAAATAAGACACAATTTCAAATGAAAATGTTTAGCTTGATGTGTTGCTGTGTGTACATGTGCAACGAGAAATTTTTATAAACTTTTAATGAACGTAAAATATTTTACTACTTTTATTATTCAAAAACCCACTGAAAGTTTCAGCAGGTGTTTCGTAAAAAACCATCGTTAATGAACAAACTTTTTATCGGACCATGTATTTTTTATATATTCTGATATTTCGTAAAATTGAATTTTAAAAATTAATTCTTAGTAAAAAAAGTTGGGCTATGATGATGATATTCGTTTTTGGAAAATTACAAAATGAAAAATAAATCAAATTTAAAATCAACGAAAAATTGTTTTTAGCTATATTAATTAACTGCCTTGGGTGGTAGGTGTTCGTTAAAGAAGTTGTCGTGCGCAAGAATCACATCGCAAATAAAATATTTGATACAGAGGCCAAACCTTAGTAGAGGAGTTTACTTTATTTTATTCTCATGTTTAGAAAGCTTACAGCTATAGGCCGACCGTTTAACTCAGACCCCGCCTGCGGTAATAGAGGTGCGCGGGGGGCGAGGACAAAGGAGAGAGCTATCTCTTGATTTTTTGCCAAAACGGCGCCATCTCAGATACTGTGACCCGAACTACATTACATCACAACACACCTCTAATTTTTAGCTAGCTTATTTTTATGAAATAAAAAGAAGGAAAAATTAAAATTATACCCTAAAGCAATCGAAATACCTGAAGAGGTTGTTTTATTTTTCTGGTCATGCTTTAAATTGTGTAATAATTTAGATTGCATAATTTTTTCTAAGAAAGTACTAGTTTTAGAGCCAAGATGACGCCACCATCTTTGACATTTGTAAATTGTATAGAAGACGGACTAGCATACTGCACTAGTGTCATACTGACATACTGACTAAGTGTCCGTTATGGTAGCGTGTAAAAATAAATAAAGCTCTTATTATTGTTCTTATTATCTGTAAATATTTTCTAAGATTGATTCTTACAAATTAATATGTTTAAATCATACCTGTTTTAATGTAAACTGTGATTATTGTAATGTGATTATACTGTGATTTAATATATATAATTAATGATTGTACAATTGTTATTATTTGTAAATATTTTCTAAGACTTTAGTTATAATTATATTTATAGTTTAAATCAGCCATTCGTATAATAACAAATATATTTATTAAAGACAAAGATTTATTGCAAAACTGTGTATATCAGGTGTTAGTGTATGAATACATTATTCTCAACAGTCTATCCACATCGGATATGCAAATTATAGCAATATAATATCTTAAAACTACACAAATTAAACAAAAACTTATTTAAGTAACTAAATGAAATGTTATTTTTTTCAAAACATTCTTATTCAAAATATTTGTAGATTCTTTAAAAAATAATCAAATTATTACAAATTATGTAATATTATTGTTATTTTTGGAGTCGGTGTCAGCCAACGAAATACGATAATACATAAGCTAATGGAATGGCGGCCATGAATTACAGATTATATTATTATATGACTTCGACATTAACCCCCTTACTTATAAAAATCCCTAAAATTTAATTACTGTTTAGCGAGTTTTTTGTTAGCAAAACCAACCTTAAGCCAAACAAAACCGTAAAAATTTAAGCTAATCAATTGACTAAAATTTAAGTTGCGTTTATGAGTCCGGGGTTTGACATAAAGTTGTTGATTGTTTATGGATTGGTTTAAAAATTAAACAATTATTTAAATAACTATTTTTATCATATTTAAATAAATATATTTTAAAATACCTGTGTCACGTTCAAACGTTTTAATATACCTATTTAGTAACTGATTAAAGCTTTCCATAACTTATGGGCGTTTATGGGGCTAACCAGCACCGTCAATTGAAAAAAATCGTAATTCGTGAATAGGATCAATAATGCAAAATGTTGTCTACAAAGTCGTTAGAAAAGGCAATAGAGTTTTGTCTAACACATTCTGATCACTTTAAATAGTTTTTAATTTGATAAATATTTTATTTAAAACAAACATGGCTGTTTCATTTTCGCATGAGAATTTTAAGAAATTGTCTTTGATTCGTAGTACTTATTTCTCATCTTAGTCTTTAGTCAGTGTATAACACGACATCATATTTCTTTAAATTTATAGTCAGGAATAAAATATAGAATATAACTATCGTGGCTGTCACATTACTCCAAAAATAACAATAATATTACATTATTTGTAATAATATGATAATATTTTAAAGAATCTTCAAATAAATATATTTGTAGACTCTTCAATAAATATCCTTAACAATACTTTTTACAATAATTAAAAGAACCTATTCTTTAGATTATAATTAAGTAAAAAGAATGTCTGATTTAATGTTGTAAAACCAAAATACAACTAATTATTTTTTACTTTTTAGTGCAATTTTTATCTTTGAAGTCGGTTTTTTTTATTGTAAAAACTTATTTTATTTGGCATAGTAAACAACTCGATATAGCTCTTGTGTACGCTACCATAACGGACACCGCTACCCCGCTCCCTCGTCCCTTTCATACCGCAGGCGGGGACTGAGATAAACGGTCGGCCTATAATTAACAATGTGTGACAAAAATATTTTTAAGTTAACGCCAATTACAAGCTCCTGTGCCTCCCTCATCCATCGGCTTCCTGCCGTATATATGCCTGCCGCTAACTAGGTCGTCAGTCCATCGTGTGAGGGGTTTCCCCACCCTGCGCTTTCCGGTACGCGGTCGCCATTCCAGAACCTTTCTGCCCCAACGGCTGTCGGTTCTCTGTGCTATGTGCCCTGCCCACCGCCACTTTAACTGGGCAATTCTGAGCGCTTTGTCGGTTACTTTAGTATTACAATGATGTAAAGTCATTTTTTAGGGTGTTTTACCTATTCTTAAATTTTAATGGCGTGTTAGTATTTTGTATAGCAGTCAATCACCATCCCATAAGTCACATTGTTTTCCAAATTATCAAACAAAGTATTCAATAAATTGTTAAAAATTACCCGTAGCCTAAAAGCATATCGTTGTTTTACGAGCTTTGTTATTTTGATTTGTGTTAAAATAAATAAATTTGGTTTATATTCCGGTAAACGGGAGTGTAAATCAATTACTTCTCTTTTTTCTCCCTAGTTAAACAAAAGCCTAAACCTTTTTAATCCTGGCAGACCCTTATATATGCCAGTTACCTAGTTATCTAAATTAATATTGGGCTCTTGGTGGCAAGTGTATGAAGTGCAATTAGAGAATAGAAAAATTTAGGTACGTTTCATTGACTACAAGTGTTCCTCTTTCATAGCAATACAGCAAGCAAGTATCGACGTCCCCAAGCAATAACCACGTAATCGCAAAAATCAAATTTTACAGGAAAAAATATTTAGTGAATTTTAACCATATCTCTTTAACAAAACATTATTAAACCATGTTCAATGTATCAAATGAAAGCTAATTTTTTAAAGAATCAATTTACAGTATTACAGTTACATTATATATTCAAAGGTTTATGTAATACATAAAAGTAACTGTTACATAAAATGTTTTTGTAACGTTTTAACAGTAATTGTATCTTACCGTTTAAAATAATAAAGATGAAGCCAGTAATATCAACTTACAAGATTATTGCGGTATTTTTTTTCAAATTTAATAGTACAATAATGACTATTTACTGTGTTTTCTAACCAACTTTTTCAATGACTTATTGCCGTGACTTATTAACGTTCTATTACTGGCTTATTGCCGTGAAATCTAAAGCGTCTCTAAACAGTAAATATCTAGTACCGCAATAAACTTTTTGTATTTGAACTGTATTTTATGTATACTGATATATTTTGACAAGTCTTTTTTGAAACAAAACTACACATTACCACAAAATTATGGCGGTTTTTTAAAAAAAAATCAATACACATCAAACATAATAATACAAACAGTCTTCTGTATTAGTTATAGTTCGTAAAATCAAATAAAAAATATAATATGGCATTAAAAATATGAAATTAAAATTGAATGTTGTCAATCTTCACTATCCGACGTTTCTTCAGTAAGTAAGTTGCTAATATTATCTTGAGAATACGTCAGATGATTTGTAAAAAATATAGTAGTGTCTTGGAATTCCTCCACTATTGCACAAGGGATGTAAATTTGTATGGAGTGCATTGCTAATTGGAAAAGGTTGATGATAAGCCGGTTCTAGCGCAATATCTTCAATCGGTAAGCCTGGTTTAGATTTTCGTCCCCGTAGTCTAATTTGAGTTATGTGTTAGGTGTCCAACTCCAAACATTCTTTATCAAAATCGTATTTAAAATAAATCTTACCTGGTTGTGTAGGCGGTACATGAAATCAGATCAACGAATAACATTTCCTATGAATTCCAACGCCAATGGATAGAAGTAACAAATTTTTTGGTGTCTGAATCATCAGATTGCTCGATTTCTGTTATGGTGTACTATTCCTACAGTTGTGTACCTATTTTATTCTCCTCGTAGCACACATCAGAATAATTTGATATTGTAATTAATTATTTTACCAACAAACAACTACCAATTTCTATACAGTTTTTTTTTTGCCATATTCTAATGCCATACATAGCAGTACTCTATACTATATTTAAAAAGGGTACCCATATTATGGGTATCAAATAAAAGATCCCATCGAGAATAATTTGAAAAATATTCTAACATGTCGAAATAGTTTTTTTATACTCTTCTGCAGTATGGGTATATCAAATGAAACGGTTTGCCGAGAATTTTGAGATGTAAGAAGATATTTACACCTGTTAATTATCTAGGATGCGATCCAAAAGTTAAGTTAACTCGACACCCTACTGACAAAATCACGGTCGTCAATTTACGTTAGATTAATAATACTCTCCGACAACTTAAGGACGACAAGGTTTTATTACTGAAGGTAGGCTCATTAAAATTACAGACCCATGACTCTTTCTTCTGCCTGACGTCTACAAATCGTACCTGAAAGTTATCACGAAAGGTCTCGAACGCAGACTGGATGACTTCCAGCCTTCCGAACAAGCCGGTTCGGTAAAAAAACTAAACTATATAATATACCACAAGCATACGCTGCAGCAGGTTATACAAAAATATTATACCTCTGTCGTGGTTTTAAAGACTTCCTGAGGATGTTGCAGATAGCTAACACGACTAGGAACTCGCGAAACACATCCTCTACGTTAATCCGAGTGAAAATCGAACAGGGACTCATCTGTAAACACCATTACCGAACACCAGAACAGCTTATCTTTCCAGAGCAAATGTTTACGAGCCCACTATAGTCGTCTCTTTTGCAATAAATACTCCGCTCAGTAGCCGCAGGCAGGAGCATGCCTAGCCTACACTCTTAACATTTCCTCTCTGATTAAATAGCGCCGCTGCTTGATGCACACAATAACATTTTATCATATCAGCCAAACCTTACGGATCAGAGACGTGGTCGCTAACTATGGGCCTTCTCGGAAGGCTCATGGTCACTTTAAGGGCAATTGAGAGAACAATTGTTAGTTTACCTGCGTGATTAAATCAGAAATGAGGAGATCCGCAAGAGAACCAAAGTGACCGACATAGCGCTCTAAATTGCCCGGCCTACAGCTGTTGGAGCAGAAAGATTCTGGCGTGGCGACCGCGTACTGAAAGCGCAGGATGGGGAGACCACTCACACGGTAGACCGACGACCTAATTAGGACGGCGGGAAACCGATGGATGAGGGAGGCACAGGACCGCACAAGGTGGCAATAAGTGGAGGAGGCCTATGTCCAGCAGTGGACAATAACATTTAATCAAAATTAATCCTCAAATTGTTTTATAACAATTAAGTTTAATAACTTAAATTTGACACGAAAAAAAAACAGTCTACTTGGGTCATTAGAATTTGAAATCGTTAATAAAGTTTAATATAATAAGATTTTTCATCAAAATAATTTTCAAATCGCCTACGTAATGTGCGATACAGGTCAAAAAGTGTTTGTGATGAGCCAGTACAAACGTTTTATCGTGTATTTTAATTCGTATAAATACTGCTACCAACCATTACTGAAAATATCTGCCTCATATTTCACGGCAATAAGCTTATAATCGCGGTAACCAAAACTTTACAAGAATTATTTTCCAGTATTACTATAATACCAAATAACAGTTATAAAATTTATAATCCTATTTACACAGATGCTAAATATCAAATAAAAAAAAATTCCAGTAATATACTATTACTGGGTTATTGCCCGGGGACGTCGGTATGTCCTTTCCAAAATATTTGGAACTAACTATAGAAAGCAATCCGTGTGATGACGGAGTAAGAATACAATATGTCACCACCCCATCTCATCCCATGGATGTCGTAAAAACCGACTAAGGGACTATCCGTGAATATTATCTTTACGAAATAAAAAGAAGGAAAACTTGAAATTAAACCCTATACCAATTCGTCTGGCCAGCGTGGTATTAGTAGGCCAAGTATTCCTATATATAGATACCCTTGGAATCATGCTGTTCCCATAGCCCTGATTTGCAGCATTTTTTACGCTTTATCGTAACGTCACATTTAAACGCCGTAACATTACCAATCAACTGTTTATTCCTTTTCCAAGCAAAAGGAATAAACGGGCAAACCTGAATACTTACCGAAGAAAAACACCACTTTGAATTTCTAGAATTAGGAAGATTTTCCAGTACTGTGTTCTCCTTATATTTTTGATTGAACTAAGTCCCCAAAAGTTTTTTCTTTGCAAACTTCGTACATCGATATAATCGTACCAAAAAAGAACTGCATAGGTCGCGCAATGAAAATGTACTGTCGGAAAAATTCAATGCTATTTCGTTTGTTCGCCTTTGCATACACGGCACGGTTCCTCAAACAGTATAGATTTATTTGAGGAATTTTTTGCTTATTCAATTCTACCTGTGCTATATTTATATTGCTCTAGGTTCCGTCGGTATAGTTATGCGTGGACGAATATTTATTTAGCGAACTTCTGTTTTTAAATAGACATTTCTTATAGTTCTATCGCACTTAAGCAGAAGTTATAAGGTTTCTAGACCAATCGGTAAATAGGTTTCCATATTTTTTAATAAAGACAAGGCCATATTACTGTATTGAAGTGCTTATTGTTATGCTTAATATTTACAGTTTGCATGAGATGTCACTGTTAATACGTACTTAATTATTATACATAATACATAAGATCAATCCAATCATTCGTGCTTACACACAAATATTTGCATTAATCTGGATTTAAATGCAAAACACATGACTGTTTCTGCATTTATATTATAAGCACTAGGTACAACAAGAGACGTCAAATTATTATACTAACTTCGTGAAAGGTATATACCCCAAAAAGTACGGCCTAGTACTAATTTTCCTGTCTGGTATAACTCCAGTCTTAAAAAGGTTTTAAAAGAAAAATTTAAATTTTATTCAAAGTATAAAAAATACGGTAATCACAATGATTATATAACTTTCTCGTTGCTTCGTAATCGTGCTTTAAAGCTGGAAGATATATGTTATAACACATATTTAAAAAAGATTGAGGACTCAGTTGTAGATAGTCCGCGTCTGTTTTGGTCATATACAAAATCGCTTAATAAAGCCTCTCACGCACTCCCGTCGGTCATGCATCTGGATAATACTTCTGCAGATTCGGGTGAATCGGTTTCCAATTTGTTCGCGGAATACTTTCAAAAATCTTTCCGTTCTGCAGGTGTGAATGTCCCTATACGCTCACATAATCACGATTGTCAATCTGGATATTCGCCATTAGTTAATGGTCAAAATGTTATACATGATATTGAAATTGACTCAAATGAGATAGAGCAGCTATTACAATCATTGGATGTAAACAAGGGGGCAGGACCAGATAGCATACCCCCGTGTTTTATTAAAAAATGTAGTGATAAGCTCGTTCTGCCTTTGTGTATAATTTTTTCTCGGTCCTTGAATGAAGGCACCATACCAAGGATATGGAAATCTGCATTTATAACACCTGTTCACAAGAGTGGTGATCGGTCAAACATAGAAAATTACAGGCCAATCTCAAAACTGTGTATTTTTGCGAAGATATTTGAAAGGGTTGTGTATAAGCAAGTTTACGCTTCTCTGCAGACGTTTTTTATACCCGAGCAGCATGGGTTTCTGAGGCACAGGTCAACGGTGACTAACCTATTAGTCTTTAATGATTTTGTTACTTCGCATATGGACTCTGGTGCTGAAGTACATGCTTTGTACACAGATTTCAGTAAGGCCTTTGACCGTATCGATCACATTTTACTTTTGGAGAAACTTAACAGAGCTGGTATACATGGAAACTTATTTAGGTGGTTTTCATCTTATATAACAAACAGATGTCAAGCGGTTGCAATTAACGGATTTACATCTGCCTGGATGCCGATTCCTTCTGGTGTCCCACAAGGATCTTTATTAGGTCCATTACTTTTTGTGATCTTCATCAATGACATTCAATCCTGTTTTAAACACGCTAGCTTCCTGTCCTATGCTGACGACACAAAAATATACTTAGCAGTTAAAAATCAGTCGGATTGCAAGCTGCTGCAAGGTGATTTGTTGAATTTCGAGAAATATTGTACGAATAATATGTTGGATTTAAATGTGTCCAAATGTTATGCAATTAATTTCACTCGTAAAAAAACACCTATTCATTTTCAGTACAATATTTCTGGTATGCCTATTTCTAATGTGACTACTATAAGGGACCTTGGGTTGATGCAGGATTCCAAGTTGTCGTTTGATAAACATATTGACTTTGTTGTAAAAAAGGCTTATAGGTCATTGGGTTTTATCTTTAGGTCAACTTTTCAATTTAAATCTGTTAAGGCTGTAAAGGTGCTGTATTGTGCTTTGGTGCGTAGTACCCTAGAATATGCAACAACGGTTTGGAACCCGCATTACAATATTTACATTGATCGTATTGAGTCGATTCAAAGAAAATTTTTGAGATATATACAATACAAGAGCAAGCAATCTGATCGCGGATACGAGGCTAGATGTAGAAGATACCATTTTCTACCTTTAAAAGATAGACGTGCTGTATCTGATGTGGTAACTTTTACAAAAATTATCGATGGAAGCATTGATTGCTCTGCCTTAGTTGAAAAAATTAAAATCTCGGTTCCACGTAAGCTACCAGTTCGTCACAGTCATCCTTTAGCACCTACTACTGTAAATACCAATTATAGACAAAATTCTTTCATCATTCGTACTAGTAGGACTATAAACGATCTCAGTGGGAGAAGTAGCGATTTTGATTTATTCAGGTCTAAGCCCTCACAGATAAGAAATATTTACAGTAGTATGTTTTTCGGCCCCAAGCCCAAAGTCGCAACAATTTAGTAGAATAAGAATAAAATTAAGTTAAGTTAGTTATGTTAGTTAAGTTAGTCTTCGAATAATTTTGTACTCTATTTAGAATTAATTTGCGAATGCCTGTTAATAGCTGTTTAGATATTTAATTTAGTTATTAGTGTATGTTAATATTTAAGCTGTTGGCATTCCGAATAAAATAAAATAAAATAAAAAATAAAAAAATAAAAATACTTATCTCCAAGTTTTATCTTGATGTCATTACGAGAAAATGGTTTTTATATTCTGATGCAGACAACGTCAAACATGCTAATTTTTATCTCGAATTTATCGTCAGTCAACTTCAAAGAGCTTATTTGATTGATCCGGTATATTCGTGTTCAAAAACTAGTGCAGATGGTTTTCGTATAAAGAGATTTTTCAATCATACTAATATTACAAAGCTAAAAATCTTGTATGTTTTAACTCACTCAACTTAGTTTGATCATCCGATCAATTACTTACTGTTCTGAATTGAACAGTTCCTTTTTTTTTGTCATCGGATAAAAGAAGTATTTTAAGTACTTTAGAATATTTGTTTGTTACTACGGCTAAGCTTAACGGTTACAGGTGTACTTTACAGGTGTAAGAATGATTATTTTGACTAACTCTGTAGCGCAGTCGGTATACTCGTATTATAATAATATGGCTGCTACGCAGAGGTCTCGGGTTCGATTCCCGCTCAATGCAAATCTTTGTGTGCATGAACATGATTGTTTGCATTGGTCTGAGTGTTTTCTATGTATAATATGTATGTATTTACAAAAAAAAAATGTATTAAGAATGTTTATCAGTTGTCTAGTACCCATAGTACCTACAACCTTTGGGTTGCTTATTAGGTGGCGATGTGTGAATGTGTGAGGATTATTATTGGCACCATGATAGGTATCAGTCCAAAAATGGTTCTTCCGCCACTTTAAGTGGTATGTTTTAGATAGGACATGGAAGGCGGCAAACTGTCACAATTAATTTAAAGTGTTCATATTTGGAAGAAGCCTATGTCCTGCAACATATTTAAGTGGCTCATTGAATGATATTTATAAAACTCAGAAAAAGTAGCGCGTATCAAATTGATATGCGCTACTTCATAACATCAACTCAATATCATAATGTCCCACTGCAGGGACGGGCCTCCTCCCATGGAGGGATACTTGGACTTTTTATCTCGTAAAGATAATATTCACGGATAGTCCCTTAGTCGGCTTCTAAGACACCCATGGGATGAGATGGGGTGGTGACATATTGTATTCTTAATCCGTCACCACACGAAGAACCGCCTCCGTGTGACGCATATCAACTAGTGTCAAATAATTGAACATCACAGTACAACAATAATTGAAGCAATAACACTTAAAACGTATCAAGGGATAATGTTAAGTGTAGATTGCTTGGTGACAATTTAATATTTATGTCCGTTACTTTATTTACGCGGCAACGGATATTACCGTGTCCAGGGAATCGTCTTGGCGGATCTCATCATATTACAGTCGGCCGTAAACGGGTTAAGGACGGGATTATGTACTTACAAGCTATGCTATCTATACAGGGTTACAGGAAAAGTCGTGCTAGATTCGTTAAGGGCGTGGAGAACCCATCATTTCTGACTTATTTTACTATGAAACACCCTACCCTAAACTTAACCCTTTTCGAGATATTCGGCTTTTAATTTTTTTATTTTCCACGAAATGTTATACAAACCCTAGATTGTTATACCTCTTTAGATAGCTGATGAAACGTAGATATTTAGAAAAACATCTGCCGAACAATTCCCATAATTTTTTTTTAGTTATGGCTTAGAGAAAAATAACCTTTCCAATATTTTCTTGATTTCTTAACCTTTACTTGTCTACTACGGTCCATTCAATTAACTTATGCACTATTTTAATTATTGACGTCCTAAAGCATCTTATTACCCATGTAAAAATGCAATAATAATAATATTAAGATACACAAAAAAATAAAAAATAAATTTAGTAGCCTAAGAATCGGCAATTTTAAATAAAAAAATTAAAAGCCGAATATCTCGAAAAGGGTTAAGTTTAGGGTAGGGTGTTTAATAGTAACATAAGTCAGAAATGATGGGTTCTCCACGCCCTTAACGGATCTAGCACGACTTTTCCTGTAACCCTGTATTTTTTGCTGTAGTTTAGACGGATTGGTATAGGGTGTTATTTCAAGTTTTCCTTCTTTCTATGTAAAGGTAATATTCACAACACGGTTAAGGCGGCGGGAAAAGTTGGATGTGGGAGACACAGTAGGCTTACTCTTGAACATAATTTTAATTTCAATCTAATACCAATCCAATTACAATGTCAATTTTGAAGTCACGTGATTTCGTACTCTTGAAAACAATTTCGTCAACATTGAATTGAAATCGGGATTGGTTGACGATTATACTTTAAAGTGTGAAGTTAGCAACACATGACATTGGAGAAGTGATGTTCAACTACATACTAAAATGAGAAAATATTATTACTAAGGTCGATATCTGCTTATTAACAATAGTAATAAATACAAGTTATGGAAAATATTATTGTAATATACGTTTTTTAATTATTTATTATTATTCGGATCGAGAAATTAGCATTTCAAAAAATTTGTGTTGCTTGTGGCTGAATGAGACGGGTCAAAGACAAGTCTATTATAAAAATAGTTCCCCTTACTTGTCAAAAAGTAAATATCGCACCCTCAGTATTATAAGAGCACAATCCAAAAAAGTTGATTTTTGGGAAATCACGATTTAAGATTCTGGGTTCCTATAAAATACCTATTTTTTCAAATTACTTGTATTTAAGTTATAAATGTGAAATTTGGCAGATTTGTTCTTTGGTAAATGCAAAAATAGCAATAGGAGAAAACAATAAATTTGCATTAATTCTATAAATTACAAGTAATTGAAAAACATGCATTCAAGTTAGGCCTTTATAATACAAAAATATCAAAGAAATACTAGGACTATTTAAAATTGAACCTATATATTATTTAAATCCCTGTCACTGTTTAGTTGCTAACCATAACCTTCTAGCAGTAAGAGGGGGCGCCGGGCTGGGAGAGTGTGAGAGGGACACAAATATATTTACCGAGTCGTTATTGTCCTTTTTCTCGCTCTGTCAGCGCTAACAGGTAAAGAATTCCATTTTATGCCCTTAGCATTTAAAATCTCAGTTTACTAAAATTTTGACTTGGCCCCTTATGTTACTGAGGGTGCGATATATTCTAGAATAATTCTATTAATTCTATATTAGTGTTTCTAGTTTAAAAAGCTTTGTGTGGCTTTGTGACCAAGTAAAGCTTGAATATTTATCATTAAATATATAATATAATATATATTTAACAAATAAATTATTTGTGTTGTCAAACAGTGTTCGTTATCATTCGGCGCCATATTTTATTTGGTACATAGATACAACACACAAAGCGCAATATAGGTTTAGTTTGCCTTTCTTTTAAAGCTCAATCTACATTTTTTATGTAGACTAAATGATATCTTTACTTTAGTCATATTAAAGATGTATTAATATTCCCAAGTCGACATAAAACACAAAACAATATGTAAAAAGTTACTTATTTGCTATTGGAATAATACCAATTTACAAGCAATCCGAACACAATTTCAACGCAATACGCAGCTGTCAAAATGAATTCAAGAGTACCATTTTTAATTCAATCACAATTTCATGTAGTTCAACAAATAGACACCTAATTTGAAAACAATTTGGCGCTAGTGTTGATTTCAAGAGTATGAAATAGCGGTAAACGTCATAATTCCAATCCCGATCGATCGGAATTAAATTCAAGAGTAGACCAGCAGGACCGGGTAAAGTTGAAATATTGACGACCTCTTTGGCGAAGTGGTTATATGCTACGCAGAGGTCTCGGGTTCGATCCCCGCTCAATGAAAATCTTTGTGTGCATGAACATGATTGTTTGCATTACAAACGTCTGTTGGCTGAAATTATGTTTATATGTATCTAATTGCAAAAAAAAACTAAAGTTATGTTCATGTACGAGTATATAAAATTGGTAATAAACGCGAAATGAACCCCAGACTTCCGCGTGGTATAGTCAAATATAATATATATAAATGCAAGCATTTAAAACTAAAATGGCTTCATCTTGCATAAAGCTGTATCGTAAAATTGTGAATTTGATTCCCTATTTAACTCTTTACGGTTCTTGTTTACTTTGCCCATCTTTATCACTTTTGGGCATTCGTTGTAAGTACCGGAAATTGTAGAAACGTGGTTTTTGGTTGGGATTAGACTTTTATACAGTCCTTGTAAATAAATATCTATATGTGGTTTTTTTATCCTACTCTAAAATAGGAGGTTCCCTTAACTATAGGGACGGGCCTCCTCCCGTAACGGAGGTATACTTGGACTTTTTATTTCGTAAAGATAATATTCACAGATAGTCTCTTAGTCGGTTTTTACTACACACATGGGATGAGATGGTGTGGTGACATATTGTATTCTCACTCCGTCACCACACGGAGATGAAAACATGCTCTATAGCGAGGATATCAAGTTCACGAAAGTCTACTCGTATAATAATATCGATATGTTCAACAATAAAAAAAACTAAGTATATTATTACAAGGAACAATTACTATTAACACAAACAGACATATAAATACACCATGAAACTACACCATCAAACTACACCTTTGTACAAGCACCACGTCATGTAACTGCCCAGTGATAAAAAGCACAAATAGTTTAAAATATCTGGGTGTCTACTTGGACAGTCAACTGACGTGGTCTGTGCACACTGAGGCCTTGAGAACCAGGGTTAGAAAACTTATATATTTATGTTTTTAAACACCTCTCAAAAATAGCTCCTAATAACATCATAAAAAATATATACTTTGGAGTATGTCAATCAATTTTAGGATATTGCATTGTGTCCTGGGGTTGTGCTGCAAAGGTACACCTAATTAAGGTTGAGAGAGCGCAGCGCGCGCTGCTTAAGTGTGCATATGGCTTCCCTTATAGGTTCTCAACTGACGTTTTGTATGAAGAAACCCAATTACTTAGAGTGAGGCAGCTGTACATTTTGGCTGTTGCTATGCGTTACCATAAAAACAGTTTTAAAAACACAGTGGTGGCACGCTCAAAACGCCGGCCACAATACAACACAATTAAATGTTGCAAGCGCGTTGGTCAAAAGTCTTTCACCTTCGTGGGGGCATATGTCTACAGGAAGTGTGAAACTAAGTTAAAAATTAATACACTATTATAAAAGGCCTGCAAAAACAAGATCACGTCATGGTTGTTAACTTTGAATTATGAGCAGACAGAGTCGATTCTGAAGATACTTACATAAACTTTACTATACTTACTTACATTTATTTGTACAAAAAAAATAAATAAAAAAAAACACACACACGCTACGAGTACATGGGACATATTAGCTCTAACAAATGCATATACCCACACACACACTCACATACAAGCACAAACACACACAAACACACACACACAAGCACACAAACACACACACTCAACCTAACATATTTCAAAAGACAATTAGTATTAGCTTTTTATTGTTCTTGTATTCACTTATACTAAATTCTCGCATCTTTAATCTTGTATACAAGTAAGATACTGTTTACTGTAATCTGGATGAAAAGAGACTGGTCCCCACGACACAGGGAATCCTAGTGTGGGGCCCAGGGATCTATAATAACATGTATTTTGCTTCTCTTAGTACAATAAATAAATTTCATTTCAAATAAATTTCATTTCATTTCATGACCTTCAGAAACAAAAACATGGAATACAAAATAAGCTACAGCTCTGCACCACAGCCTTACGTAATGTAGTAGGTACTATGATTCGGTTTTATGTCTCTCTTTACGACACATTTACTGTGGCTTTTGATGGAGGCTCCAAGGACTCGAAGTAGCCTTCACGTTAATATCGGTTCTTATACTTTGTCCGTAAGATTTGATCAAAGAAAAACAGTAAATTCGAATGTGTTTGCCTGTAATGTCATGTCGTGCTGGTTTATTGAGAAGTTTTATTTATATGAAATTAGATAAAGTATGAATTAAACTAATGTATAGAGGCTATTTACATTGGAAAACTATTAATTTCACAAGAAAACAAAAGTATTTATAAATATTTACAGACATCTCTACACAGCGCTATCTGTTCCCAAAGTAGCCAGACGGATTGGTATAGAGTTTAATTTCAAGTTTTCCTTCTTTTTATTTCGTAAAGATAGTAGTTACGGCTATTCCCTTAGTCGGTTTCTACGACACCCATGGGATGAGATGGCGTGGTGACATATTGTATTCTTCTCCGTCACCACACAGACAAGTGTTCCCAATATCAATTTCCTTTAACAACCATACATGTCTTAATTTGCTTCACAGAGTAATCACCAACCAAACATATAACTCAGTTTGTTCGAAACAAATTCCGATACCCGATAATATTCGCAATGTTTTACAAATTTTCAACAAAATTTTTCCATCTTTTATTTTTCATAAATTCGAAGTTGAAAAATGTATAGAGTGTTCTATTTCTGTTTCAAAATCTTGTTTGCCATTGCTGTATTGTACAAGAGAAATACGTGCCAATAAATTTATGTAGATTTTTGTTCAATATTGTTCCCATTCAATATTGATCTCAGTAATAGAGTAAAAAGTTTAGATAACGAGGCCTAGCTAAATTGGATGTTTTCGGAAATATCAATTATATTCTGTGTTCTTTGATGACGTATTTATATAGAAATGGGAGATCAAATATCATTCAATTGTGACGACTAGAAAACATTGAGACGTTTTCCTGCTACTAATTCTTTTTCCTTGGAGTTCATTGACACAAATTGTCAGTAGTAAGGGTTTTATGTGTATTGTTTTTATCAGAAAAATCTTATTGAGTTTTGGCGACTGCTGTTTGCATTATTGTTATTTGACTGCCGTGTTCAAGGTTGCAGATTTGATTCCCGTACAAATATATATTTCTCACACTTTCACACAACTGCATCTAGTCCCAAACTAAGCAGAGCTTGAACTTGTAAATCAGAGATTGTTATTGGGTGAATATGGATAATATATTCCGGCGCAAAGAGATGCTCATGTACTATATTCAAAAACATTGTATTGTATACATTCAAAACATTTCAAACATTGTACCCTTATTCAATGAAAACATAACAAGAATTAACTTATTGACTACAATATAAATCTAGTTAACTTAAGTTTACATAATTAAAATACCTTAAAAATATGGCTTAAACATCAACAGTAAAACAGCCTTTTACTAATATTTAAAAAAAAAGTAAAATAAACAGACTATCTGTGAAAACTATCTTGTACTTAGTTGGTAAAGACCAATCGTCCCTTGGCTAAAGACAGTGTATGATTATGTAAAGAATATTATTTTCACAGAAAAACAAATCCCTATTTCAACCTAAAAAGCAATCAAACAAAAACATAATCAATCTTCGTTGAACATATATCGAGATAATCCTGTGTGAAAACATGAAAAATACCGCGTTCTTACACCTTAATGATATGCTACTAATAAATCTACCTGTGACGTCAATGAATATTGATGAGGATGTAACGTCAGCAAAAAAATGTTGTAACATTAATATTACTTGCGTACATTATGTTGTATTAGATAGGTGTTAGCCACCGATTACGTCATGAAAAGATTATGTAAATTGGTGTAAATTTTCATGGTATTTTTCCTTTTCTGTAAAACACTAGCAGTCATTTGGCTCCTAATTGACTGTAAGTTGTGGTCATGGCACCAAAAAATTTCAATTATTTCAACTAAATAATAATAAATAATAAATCATTCACACCAAACTAAGCAAAGCTTGTACTATGGGTACTAGACAGCGGATAAACATACTTTACATTATTTTTGTAAATACTACATACATATTATTATACATAGAAAACACTCAGACCAATGCACACAATCATGTTCATCCATAAAAAGATTTGCATTGAGCGGGAATCGAACCCGAGACCTCTGTATAGCAGCCATGTAATATACCGACTTCGCCACAGAGAGAGGTCTGACCTAAGTACCTATGTTTTTTTGTAAAAGTTGAACTTTACGGTCAAAACTGATCCTATTCGTTTACTTTCATGTTTCTATTTCAATTACAAAGAAAGCTATACAAACTAGTTGCAAATAGTTGATAATATTTAGAAATAATTGACTAACGTGATTTGCGTTTCATAGACTTTCACTCATCGTTATTCTGAACTTCAAATAGTATTACAGACGTGTTGCAATTTTCTAAATTGCGTTACAATTTAGGAATATTCAAAGAGGATAAGTACTTTATTATTATATGTTATACATAAATAAGATTTCTAGCTAAAGTAGGTTCAAACCTACTTTTAAAAACTGTTATGATGGTAAACTTATTCCTATTTTTGCGACAGTTACACTAAGTTTTCAAGATAGGCACTTAGATATAGTGCTAACTGCTCCTTAGCATCATAACAACCCATTAATGTCCCACTGCAGGGACGGGCCTCCTCCCATGACGGAGGAATAATTGGCCTACTAATACCACGCTGGCCAGACGGATTGGTATAGGATCTAATTTCATAATGATAATATTCACGAACCTTAGTCGGTTTTTACGACACCCATGGGATGAGATGGGGTATGGACATATTGTATTCTTTCTCCGTCACCACACAGAGATAACTGCTCCTTATGGATGTTGGCAAATCAAGATTACTGCCAATCCACTATCTACCCTAGACAAAAGTTGTTAATATACTACTACTCTTTATATGAATGTATTCCCGTAAGAACAACTTTGTTATTCTCAGCAAGGTAATGGATATTTGTGGTACCGTCTAATAAGGCTTATGATAAATGATAATATTTTCGATTTTAGACGCCAGCACTGGTGCGGTAAATAAGGCTGTAATATTCAGAGACGCCATCATGAAAAAATATTCATATTTTCTTTTTCCATGGGCTTGTTGTTACCTATTTACTTGGTTTCTTAGTACTGGATGTTTTTAAAGAGTGATTTTCTTTTTATATTAAACTGTTTTGCTGAGTTTTAAGTTATTTTTATTGTAGGCTGGGTTTAAGTAGCGAGTTTTCTTGCGAAAGATTTTTAATATTTCTTGCAATAAAAATGAGTATTATTTATACCTTTAACTGTAATATTTATAAGAAATATTAATATATTTTAGATTTATTTTGTAATATCAAGTTTTTGATCTTTTGTTTTTAAAGACATTTTCTATATTTTTCCCTTATTAAGGTTTTGTATCACCCATGGGATGAGATAGACACGACATAAGATTTCTCTCGCCTCCGACAACTCGCCACTACCGTAACATTCCGTATAGTTTGATTATGTCTTCTCCTTTTGCAGACTTATTATATTTTCCTATCAGTTAGTCGTACTTTACAAAAACCCAGCTTCAAGAACTGTACGTGACATCAATCAATTAATTCGCTTTTTTTCGAAATCTAATGCAGAATATAGGCATCTCACAACACACGCCACAGAACACGTTACATACTGTCACCAAAAGAGCCAACATCAAACAATACACGAAAACATTTAAAACCTTTTACAAGATATTATTTGAGAATATAATATTTTTATCAACTCAGCACATTTTACATCAGACCAGAGAATTCAATTCGAAACATTCCATTTTCAACTGAAATTATTAATGTTTTTGCTGACGTTACAGCCCGCATGCCGTTTCAGAATATTTCAGCTATAGTTGATGTAATGATAATGTTATGTAACCTTACGTACTGTAGCCAGTAAGTAAATTATGTTTAAAGTTATACTGAATGCATGTTAAATACTGAAAGTGTTTATTTTGGAATCATGCTCAAGTTCTGGGTTGATTGCATTTGACCACCGATGGAACTGTGTCCCTTACGACTTGAGAGAAGAAGAAGAAGTCAATGAACTTCCACTGCGGGACATAGGTCTCCTCCAAATATTGCCACCTTGTGCGGTCCTGTGCCTCCCTCATCTTGGACGAAGAATACTTCAGAGGACCAAACACTGGGCGTTATCGACAGCAAAAATTTGCCATTTAGAAAAAAATTCAAAACATATTGTAATGTAGAATATATAAATATAATAAAAATATAAAAGACAATATAAAAACATCGTCACTATCCAAATAAGAAAATAAAAAGCAAACAGTTTCCCACCAACAATATTAAGGCTCATACTTATTCATCGCCCATAACCGAAAGTCAGCAGGAATACCTCCAAAATAAATATTTGTTCATAAATCGATTCAATTACATATACAGGCGGGCAACTCAATTGTCTAAGGCGGGTCAGGGGGAATTATCAATATCTCAGAATCGGGATGCGAAGGGAAAAATCTGCAGTCAGCAAGCCGCACGTGATGGCAATAACTGAGCCTGAGGTGTGTTTAGATTGGAGAGCTACTGGCGCTAGTTGTTGAGATAGTTGTTAGCTTGTTGTGACGTGTGAGAGTTTATAAAATATTATGGTTCGGTGATAACATTTCTGAAGTATTTTGTGGATGAAAGTCCCACTGAAAGGATGGTCCTCTTTCATATACGGAAGGTTACCTGGGTTTTTGAAACCACGCTAGTCAGACGGGTTGTCCAGTACTCGTCAGATTTTGCAAACGTTTTCTGAGCCAAGTTTACCCACAAGTTTATCGCTTTACGTTTTCATTACAAACGAATCACAGTGATACTACGATTAACTACTAAGGTTGATGAAACCATCCGACATAAAATATCTCAACTTTAAAAGCTTCAATAAGCAAGTGTGGGTTCAGTGTTAATTAGACGTAACTATTGATCAGACTATTTTTTATTTTTGTAGCGTTACTTACTAATGAAATCTACATGTAAAAGTAACACGTATTTTACCTGTTCACCTTCTTGAGTTTATAAGTAGTTTGACGAGCTCGGTGGCGCGACGGTAGTGCAAGCGGCTGCCGTGCAAGAGGTTGTGGGTTCGATCCCCACGTAGGACAATAATTTGTGAGATCCACAAATAATTGTCCTGGTCTGGGTGTTCTTTGTGTCCGTTAATTGATGTTTGTAAAAGTCCCCGCGACACAGGGCATGATCTCTAGTGCGGGCGTTGTCTTTTAAAAAAAAAAAAAAAAAAGTAGAAACCCTTAGAAGCCCTTTCTAAAGCTTGCTTTTAGAAGCAAGTTACTCTCTCGTTCGAACACTCTCCGCCATCTTGGCACGTCTCTAGCATCACGTAGGCGTACTTACCCGAGATATAATTATTCGTTGAGCCGAATTTGCGACCAGCATACCGCAATAATATTTAATTTTAGAATCACTATAAATTGCTTTTCAATTTTACTGTTAGGGTAACATGTGGAGCTATAATGTTTCATTCATCATCATCATAGCAGTCCATCAATGTCCCACTGCAAGGACGGGCCTCTTTCCGAGACGGAGGGATATTTGGCCTACTAATACCACGCTGGCCAGACGGATTGGTATAGGGTTTAATTTCAAGTTTTTTCTTCTTTTTACTTCGATAAGGTGATAGTCCCTTAGTCAGTTTTTACGACACCCATGGAATGAGATGGGGTGGTAACATATTGTATTCTTACTCCGTCACCACACGGAAAATGTTATGGATATTAGTCTGAAAGAATCAGCTTTTGTAATAAAAACTAGGATGTGAAATCTAAATTATCTTTACACCGAACGATGCAATTTGTGGAACAAGTGGTCATCCTTGCTTCTTTTTTTTGCCTCCCTGCCCTAAGATGGTTCAAACAGCTTACCTAATAGTATCGACCTACTTACGTGCTCTGTTGCAGAATAGACCAATCACCTGGTATTCTTAATCATAAAGATCTTCGATCATTCAAATGTAGTTTGCAGAAGCATTTGCCCTGGTCTATCTATCTAGACTGGTTTTCTCTAATCTGCAAGTCAATTCTCGTACCTTAAAATCATAAAAAAATCGGTTAAGTTAACTTTAGTTGTCAAATTGTCACACAATAGGTAAAACAATTTGACAACTAAAGTTTTTAAAACCGATTTCGTACGAGAAATGACATGCTGGTTCTACGAGTAGGTATAGGGTCACTAATATTAATTTTATTGACGCACCTAAAAACTGTACGTACGTAGTGTCAAGTACTTTGTACTTGACACTAGGTGCGTACAGTTTTTCAGTTTAAGAACAGGGAAGACGAAAACAGTAGACTAGTCCTTCTCAATTGTTTAAAATTTAAATTGTTGCTAGAAATATTACTTAACAAAGTTTTCCCAAAAACCAAAATAAATGTCCAATATTCAGAACATAACTTTAACTTTCAGAAGTTTTAGACACACAAATTTGGTAATGTAGGGTAAATCCATAACATAGGGTAAACCCGTCAGTTTTTACACATGTGCCTTTCTGAAGTACGTCCCAATAAAGATGGCGTATGTACTTTTAGGGTTCCCTTTACCCGACCCACCCACTTACATTTTTAGTATAAATTCTTTTTGTCAATCTCTTCTCGCACTTGAAGATGACATCTTTATATTTTCTTCTTAAGAAATATTCGTATTTTATACATTAGTAGACATCAAGTACATAACCAATTGCTTTTAAAATAAGTGTGATTTTATTATTAAAATTTTATAATGTTAAGCTTTTCCAAAATGCAACAAAATGCTGTCTATAGTCTGCGGAATCTCCTAAAATGATGCTTGTCAGGTGGTTCAACAATAAATAAATAATCGTCACACATTCACACAATGCCATCTAGTCCTCCCAAGCTAAGCAGAGCTTGTAACATGAGTACTAGACAACGGATAAACATACTTAAATACTTTTTTTTGTATATTACACAAATATTTGCATTGAGCGGAAATCGAACCAGAGACCTCTGCGTAGCAGTCATGCTATATAACCATTACGCCACAGAGGTCATCATGTACCTATGTGTTAAATAAAACTTAGTTGTATGTATGTATTTAAATAGTTTATGTATGTATGTATGTATGTAATTCAAAAAGGAAAATTCGCACACGAAAATCTAATTTCCCATAAAGCGGGAGATACAAATAAATAATGTTGGTAAAGCCACCACTAGATACTTAGAAGATATACAACTAAAACTCAAACAGCGTTTGTTTCCGTTGTGGGTAAACAATTAAACATTTTGTGGGTATACAGACTTAATTATCCGTTTGTACACATACGAGTGTAGTAGGTACCCTTTGTTCATGCTTTTATACAAAAGTAATTTTATTTTAGTTTTCAGTTCTTAATGAGTGACAGAACTCTTATTCTATGGTTGTTCTAATAGGGAAAGTTTGCATTGTTTCCCCATGGAATACCAAATGTACTGATCTTGCTCATGGAGTAAATACTTTTCACCGTGAAAAGTATTCCGATATATTGTCAGCGTTAGGTAAATTTTATGAAATTTAAAATTTTACATGAATGCAAAGTTTAACTACTTCAGTGGTTTGCATACGCGGCTTCGATTGTAGTGTTGAAATCAGGACTATTAATTAAAAATGTCCTCACCTTGCTTGTTATCTGAATCCGTTAATACTTGGTTTAATACCTGGTGATGGAGTTGTGGGTATAAAGTTTATTTTAATAGTGTAATTTCCAACCACAAAAACAATCCCAGAACTTTTTTGAACAAATACAGTGCACGTAATGCAAAAGATGGTAGTCATAAGTAATTTTTGACTACATCGTTCTCACTCTAGCGGTCGGCCCACATGCTTCGTCACAGGAATATTTATTCGAAAATATAATAAACGAAAAAAACACATCTGCTGGGGGATTGACACAAAATATAACAAAAAGAGTTCCCAATTCTTTAGTGTTAGATAATTATGGATAAAAAAACAAACAGGGAAAGAGTTCTCGAATCAAGTAGTGCTAAACAATTAACAAAAGATAATAAATCAGACCAAAATAAAAGGTATTTAAAATTAAAATCCCCAACACGGAAACGCAATAAATAAGTTTGAAATAAAAAGAAAACTCAAAGATATTAAAACACTCGAACACAATAGCGAGACCATTATAATAATCGAAAGAAATTAATTTTAAAAGTATCAAGATTGAAAAGTTTATACTTGAAGCTTTTACATAATTTACTAAGACTTTCGCAGAATAATAATGAACAGTGGTATATTTCTGTATTACTTTAAATGACAGCTAAGTGGTTCTGGTGGCATAATTTATGAAAGACAAAAATAATACTTACCTAAAACAGATATGATTTTCAAAATCAAATAAAAAGATTGTTAAGTCTTTACCTATGAAATTGATGTTTTTTTGTACGCAGTTTTTGACCTCTATATTCTTTTAAAACATACTGATGAAATTGTTCAAAACAGCGGATTTTTCTATTTGTTTAATTGTAACTTCTTCTGTAATACTTTTTTTGCTTTGTTTTAAACACAATAGTGAGCTTAAATGTGCGCCATTACTTAAACTCATTCAATTATGTTTTTTTATTTTAAAAAACCAAGAAATTGTTAGTATAAAAAAACAAACTTCTGATAAAAGTTTCATACAAAACAGAAATTTCACAGGTAAAGCCTATTAAAATGCAATACAGTGAAATAATCGATTATATAATTTGTAAACACAAGGCGTATCTTTTTAAAAGTAACATCCTAAAACAATAACAATTATGTTTAATTAAATCTGTTCGGTGCTATTCATCTCGTTCGTCTGTTTAATTTATAGTAACAACTATCTTAAGCCCGATTTACACATCGACAAGTACAGTAGCGAGCTAAGTAATTTGGGTTAAATTCTATTTGTATATAGTGTCTACTGTGTCAAATAAAGTTTATTTTCTTTCTTTCTTTCTTTCTTAAGTAGTAAGTTGTTGATTAAGTTGATTTGAATACATCTTCATCCTATTTTTTGGCGAGTGAAGTAAGAAGTAGCCCCCACTCTCTCGTCTCGCCAACTTAACTCGCCAAAAAATAGAATAGAGATCTATTTAAATCAACTTAATCAACAACTTACTACTTAACTCGCTACTGTACTTGACTATGTGTAAATCGGGCATTAACTTTTATTATTGTATGTTACATGGAATATTGTATATTTCTCCCTATACCTACCTATAGATTGATTTACTAATTTTTAATACTTCCTATCAAATCAATATAAATACCTAAAACATTTGATCACTGCCGGAAAAGGTCTCCCTTTTCACCAAGACGTAGGTGTACCTATTCGTCACGAGTTGAAGTTGATTGATAAAACATTCAAGAGAACCCCTATCCTGTTACGCACACCTACATTTTACTGTTAATACAAACCAAATTTTATTTTCTAAACTACTGTATTTATGTACTTGGTTTCTCTTGCATTAGTTTTTTCTTAAGGACACATCAAAGCTTCCTCATAATTATTATTACGTTTAAAGGTCCATGACGACCTCTGTGGCGTAGTGGTTTTATAAGATGACTGCTACCCAGAGGTCTCGGGTTCGATTCCTGCTCAATTCAAATCTTTGTGTGCATGAACATGATTGTTTACATTGATCTGAGTGTTTTCTATGCATATAATATGTATGTATTTACAAAAAGAAAAAGTGTTTGAGTATGTTTATCCGTTGTCTAGTACCCATAGTACAAGCTCTGCTTAGTTTGGGACTAGATGGCATTGTGTGAAAGTGTAAGGAATGTTTATATTATAGGAAAAAAAGTATTCAGTGCACGTCGTGAATATAAGCAGTAGAACAAGCTAAGAGACCAACACTCTGTGTAACTGCCTCAGTGACAAATCATTTGCGAGATTAGCCCCCTCACTTATAAACGCCTCTTAAATTTAATCACTGTTTAGTGAGATTTTTATTAGGAAAACCAACCTTTTACCAAACAAAACCGTAAGAATTTAAGCTAATCGATTGACTAAAATTTAAGAGGCGTTTATGAGTAAGGGGGAATTTTTTGTGCAATCCACGGCTGATTGTCTTGATCCTTGATTTTCTTTGCCTCCGTTTATTTCATGTCTACAAAGTCCCTGTGCACGGAGGTGCTTTTGAATATAAATAACTTATGTACTACCAAGTATAACTTATGTACTACCATACCTACTCCAAGAGGCCTGATTGGTAAGCCTAATACCAAAACTAACAGCCCTCAAAAGAATATAGGAATTCTAGTATTTGCACCAAGGCCTATGACATAATGTTCGGACACTCGTCATATCTTACAACATCCTGCCGAGCTAGTCCATTCTCTCAGTCAAACAAAACACTGTGACGTCATCAGTACACACATACGTCATATCACACAATGAATCCACGACACAGATAACGCACAATGGACTATTATGGTCTATTTATAAATGGAACAATATTTTACATTACGATTCTAAGTTGAAAAATGCAAAAACATGATGAATTTTTCAATTTTAAGCAGAACGGTGAAGAAGTTCACAATGGACTATTATGGTCTATTTATAAATGGAACAATATTTTACATTAAGATTCTAAGTTGAAAAATGCAAAAACATGATGAATTTTTCAATTTTAAGCAGAACGGTGAAGAAGTAGTTGTATTCACAAATTATCGTCTTAATTCAACGTAATTTTTTAGGTTATTAAAGTCAAATCAGTAAAATGAATAAGTCTAGTCATAATAATTCAAATACGTTAGGCAAAATCAGATATTATTATATTTTAAAATCGATAACTGCATCTATCGGTGAGTGACCTTCTAAAAACTATACAGCTGTTTACAAAACAATTCTTACAATTTACAATCTCTTCATTACAAATATAAATAAAATACAAGCTATTTATTTAAAAGCAAAACAATTTTTCTTCTCTTTAATCTAAACTACACACGGTCAACCCGAGTGCAGTTTCATTTGCTTTTCGACGAAAAACTATTGAAAATACGGAACATACAAAGCGCATTTCAGTAGCGTAAATAAAAATACTAGACCATACAAGTTTGTATTGTTTCTGAACATTAGACTATTAAATGTTGAAAGTTTAAGGTTAATTTGGTGGAATTTAAGGTTTACTATTCAGTGTTTTAAGAGAAATATTACATTATAAGAAAGGTATACACACATTGACAGTGGCATAGTGCAAATATATACAGTATTTCGACTTCATAGAAACGGACGAAACGCGAGTTATACCTACACGCTCCCGATAGAGGTAGCTTTGGGGAGTGAACAGTCGCGTCTGTGGCGCAGTAACGAGCGGGAAAGTAGGTAAATGTAATTCAAAAGCTGGAGGTGGGCAGCCTTATCGCATGTTTACGTACCGGGCAGCCGTAGGCATTTCTAATAAATATTCGGCCGAGACAGACTACTGGTTGTACTGTGATAGTGGTGTTGTCAATAGGCAAATCTTTAGAGAAGACTTTCTCCTGCAGCAGATCTTTTAAGAGCTGGGCAGGATCTTCATCATATATAATAGAATCACCAATGGTCACATCGGAAAAGTGATAATAAACAAAGTTGCGCAATTTTATGATTACTATCGATTGCTTTCGCAACAAGAGTACTTTTACAACTTGGAAAAATACAGTTTTGTCGATGTTAGGTAAGGGCGTCCCTCTGCTATTTGTGTTTCCCTAAATTGTATTTATTTTTACCAAGGAAAAAAAATAAACTATTTTTCTTTTTTTTCTTTCTTTCTTTTACCGAAAAATGTTAAATAAATCATCATCATCATAACAGCCCATTTATGTCCCACTGCAGGAACGGGCCTGCTTCCGGGACGGTGGGATACTTGGCCTTCTAATACCACGCTGGCCAGACGGATTGGTATAGGGTTTAATTTCAAGTTTCCCTTCTTTTTATTTCGTAAAGATAATAATTCACGGATAGTCCCATAGTCGGTTTTTACGACACCCATGGGATAAGATGGGGTGGTGACATAATGTATTCTTACTCCGTCACCACACAGAGTTTATATTTATATTATCAAGAGTTTATATTATAAAGAAAATTCTTTCAAAAATATTTATTCACACTTTCCGTATAATGCGTTGAAATGCTGTCGTTATAAGATTAACGTCAACCTTTAAAGAGGTAGCTTATAACCAGATTAATAGTATGCACATCCAGTTTAAGCTGGATAATACCTCTTTAAACCAGTTTGAATCGATACGCATGGTTTGAGTGCTGCAAATGGTTAAAGGGGCTGATTCAATGACTTTTTGTTTTGTCGAATTGGAATTTATGTGTAACTGCCTCGACTGCCATGCGTAAGGTTGTGATTTAAAAATCAACAGAAGTTAGTTATTTTTTTGATCCAAAAATTGTTATTAAGGAGGTTTGCTATTCTTTGTGTCCATTTGTTTTGGCTTTACTAAGTAGGTGTATATTTGTCTGTCTTTTAAAAACTCAATAAATATAGAAATATAGTGCTTTCAAATAAATGTGGTGACGGAGTAAGAATACAATATGTTACCACCCCATCTCATTCCATGGGTGTCGTAAAATCCGACTGAGGGACTATCAGTGATCCAAGATTATCTCTACGAAGTAAAAAGAAAGAAAACTTGAAATTAAACCCTATACCAATCCGTCTGGCCAGCGTGGTATTAGTAGGCCAAGGATCCGTCACGGGAGAAGGCCCGTTCCTGGGACATTAATGGGCTGTTATGATGAGAATAAATGTAAATATTTCAATGCACACACAAGTAGTTTTGAGCTTCATTTATGATTTAACAATACATGTGAAATACAATACATTTTTACACTAAAAATATATTTAAAAAAATCGCAATACCCGAACCACACCTTTACTCATCAGTGAATCCGCTTCTTAATATCTAGTTATATCAGAATCCGGATTGTTTCCGCTAATGAGTCTCGTAATTACGACAGAACGAGATGTGTGGAGGTAATTGGCGCTGTATTTGTATGTGTTTGTTTCAAAGGATTTCTCATCATTGAAACAGGAAACATAAGGTTTTAGAAATGGAATTGATGAAATAATGTTGAAGCTTCCTGTGGTAACAATTACGGGTCTGTTGGTACTGCTTTTGTCTTTTTATGGAAACAATTTTGTATAAACCTAGGACTGTATGTTTGTGTTATCTCATTTACAGAATCTAAAATCAGATTCGTTATAACGTAACACAATATCATTTAGATGGATAATATTTTACAAAACTACCGCATTTTGAAAAGTGGAGCCAAATTTTTGAACCAATAACTAAATTGGAAGAATACCCTTGCAAACAAAATGATTCTTTGTTATAAAATAACTAAGCTGGCTGTATATAGATTTTTGTTTCAGCTGACATTATGACAGTATATCTTACTCCTGCGTTATAATAAAAATACATTAACCAGGGGAAGTATCAGAAGTTATCTGGGCCATCAATACCTCGATTCAAAGGTAGCAAACATAAAAAAATACAACCGACTCGAAACCTCTTTTTAAAATCTATTGCAAACTATCAGCCTTCCAAATTCCTCACGATAACGCAGACAGCGCCAGTCAGATAATATACATTATCTCAATATTATTATTCTTTACCTCACACACACCGTGGGAATATATTATAAGCCGATTTTCTCAATAAGCTTATACGGATTACGGTTTAGTGGCGTTATTTAAGTTGCTTATAGTTTACAATAAACTACATTCAATTTATGAAAAACGTGCTTATGTTAAAGGCTTTCTCGCGTTATCGGGAACTATTGAAGCGCTACATTTCACCAAGATTTTCTTCAATTTTTTAGATTTTGTTTCGATGTATAAAGTGTTTTAGAGCAGGAACTTTACATTTGTGGCATTACTTAAATCCTCCATCGTAGATGCTTGACACAGAATAAAAAATAATTGATACTAAGTAGTCAAAGAAACTGCAGCTGCAATTCCACGCAACAATGTTAGCATAACAGTACCTGAATTAGACTCTAAGACTATTGGGGAATCTCCAAATTTGTCATTGAGATTTGAGGTCCGGCAGATGTTCAGCAGGCTTGATCAATCGGGTAAAAACAAAAACAAACTTATTCATAATGACTGTAATACAAGCATAAACTACAATAAAAGAAACAGCTTTGACTCTTATAAGAAAACAAAGCATAAGCAAAAAACAAACAAGCACATACAATAAGAAGCTTTCCTGTCACAATAAACGGAGCTTAAGACAAAGATACATAATTATTACTACTACATACTACTATACTATTTAATTGTTATTGATAACGGGCTTCCAATTAATGCTACCGAGACCATTCAACTGCCTCTTCAGGTTTTGTCCGTCAGCCCATTTCGAGCCCATATAGCTGTCGTCTTCATCAGCCTCAAGTTTCTTCCATTCCTCTTGCTTACGGTACGCATGGAGCATGAGCTGCTTCCTTTCGTCCTCAGTCATGACTGGCTCACGGCCTGGTGCTCCCTCAGAGTTTGAACAGAGGCGTACGGTGACTTTTGTCTTGTTGTTTTTGCCTGAAATATTTAAACGGATAAGATAAAATGTAATCGCCCAATAAAAATACGCCCTACATTTTGTTCCATTTTATAAATGCTGTTTGTCACACATAATTATTTGTAACGTTCTGCAACGGAACGCTCATCAGTTCGAGATTTCAGCCTGAATGATATTCGAATCAAATTATAGTCGCCTCTTACCACAACCCATAACATGACAAATAGTTTGGCATTTTCTGTACAGTTGAACATTCAACAGCATCTAGCCAAAATTACTATTTTCTTCAACCCATAAGTATTAATAAAAAACACTTAAAACAAAATAACCTTACCTAAATGATCCTTCAACTTATTTCCGCTAAGGAACTTCTTTCCACAAGTCCACAAGCAAGCTCTGGTGGGATCGATAACTTCTTGAGCAGCTTGAGTGCCGTTTAGATCCTCCACATTATCGAGTTCCATGCGTACTGGATCATGAGGAGGCAAACCACCAGGAAAAACTATCTTGGTTGCTCCACGGAGTTCATCTAAAGCTCTTGCAACGTCTTTTTGAGTCATTGTTTTGCGAAGGTCCACCTGTAAATACAAGTTTTTTTTAACTTTAAAATATACTCGTCATTTTTGTATACCTACTGTTAGCTTTACCTTTGACTGAAACTATTTTACTAGATCAAAATTCCAATAACATTGATTTTTCCAATAGCTTGTCTTGCACAAGCAGAGTGCCTAAAGCACCAAGTAAATGGCAACCATTGCTTGTATTTTCCGTGTGGTGACGGAGTAAGAATACAATATGTCACCACCCCATCTCATCCCATGGGTGTCGTAAAAACCGACTAAGAGACTATCCGTGAATATTATCTTTGCGAAATAAAAAGAAGAAAAATTTGAAATTAAACCCTATACCAATCCGTCTAGCCAGCGTGGTATTAGTAGGCCAAGTATCCCTCCATCATGGGAGGAGGCCCGTCCCTGCAGTTGGACATTAATAGACTGTTATGATGATTGCTTGTGTAAAATATAAATATAATAAACTTACCAGCTTCTTACTTATAAACTCTTTTGCATCTTCACTGGCTTTCTTCAAGACATCCTGCATGTTTTTCGGTGGTGCAAGACCACAACGACGTCCCATGTCGTCCTTATTGAACTCATAGTTAGGTGGAGCGCACCGCTTAGCCCATGGATCTTCTAGCTTTAACTCTTTGATCTGAAAATTAGTAAACCTTGATCATGGGGAGGAAGAAACAATTTATATTTCAGTGTTATTTTAAGATATTGGTAATCGTTATAAGGTAGTACCCACAGGACAGGCTTTGCCTAGTGTGGGGCCAAGGGACAGTGCGTATTGTATTGCAAACTTTTTGATAATAAACACATTTTATTATTATATATCCTGCTACATGGCTCAAATTATCCGTACGCAGCGAAGGTAGTAAACATGGCCTGCTTGTACCACACATCTAGTTTTGTCGTCTTATTTTAAAAGCAAGAATATTTTTATCAGTGCAATTTCCATAAGTGAACTTTAACACACCTATGAGATTTATTGACGAGAAGACACTACTATGTTAAAACTGCTTCATTACGCAGTGTGAAGTTTATTATTTTTGTTAATTTGATGTAAAAAAAGATTAAACCTAGTTCATTTACAAAGAATAATATAATCTTCACACATTCACACAACGCCATTTAGTCCCAAACTAAGCAAAGCTTGTACTATGGGTACTAGACAACGGATAAACATACTTAAATACTTTTTTTTGTAAATACATACATACATAATATTATACATAGAAAACACTCAGACCTTTGCAAACAATCATGTTCATGCACACAAAGATTTGCATTGAGCGGGAATCGAACCCGAGACCTCTGCGTAGCAGCCATGTAATATACCGACTGCGCCATAGTGGTCGTCTATCATGTAAATGGTGTATAAAAAATACAGCACAGCCCAGTGGTGGTCATCGAGTGTATGAGTGCGATATTTACATCGCATTTTCTCAAACCATATATCAAAATTCATGACTTATTTGGGTCAATGGGCAAACCTTTTCGCGTATACGATATATGTTTTGTAATTTTACATACGCATATCATACCATGTAAATCCCAAAAATCCAAAGGAATTTTATAGATATTATTTTCTTTAAAAAATGCATTTCGGGTTGAGGGTGTCGTTAGGATAGTTACAAAAATTATTTTATAGAGTAAATGATAACAAACAAGTAAAAAGTAATTTATTAAATGACAAAAATGCACACAAAAAAGCAGCAAAAATCTATGTGTGAACTACTATCAGTAACAAACTTGTTATTACTTTTAGTGGACAAAAATAAGTCCCAAGATAAAGAAATAAATAATCCTCACACAATCACACATCGCCACCTAGTGTTGTTTGTTGAATTTGGAACTACCCAAACTAAGCAAAGCTTGTACTATGGAGACTAGACAACGGATAAACATACTTAAATACTTTTTTTTTAAATACCAAAACGTATGTATGTCATTGTATTTAAAAAAAAACAGAAAACACTCAGACCAATGCAAACAATTACACACAAAGATTTGCATTGAGCGGGAATCGAAGCCGAGACCTCTGCGTAGCAGCCATGTTATATACCGACTGCGCCATAGAGGTCGTCATAGTCAGATAGAGCATGGTACCAAGCCGCAACTTCGCGTATGGCACCCACTTACATTACACGATTGCTTTGCAAAAGAAGCAACTTAGTGTTGTTATTGCAGTAGGTTTCTTTTAAGTATCGATAGGCGCAAGTTTTCGTAGTCCTATTCAAAAAGATAAGACGCTTTCAGAATCTTCACTATCATGACATTTTAAATTTTCACTCTTACATTAAATAGTTACCACGGATACCAATAAATAGTTACATACTTGATCATCATTGAGTCCCTGCATTTCTGGTGGAAGAAACGTCCCGTGCTTCCATAGCTCTTCAATTTCATAGCACATCCTTGTAACTTTAAGTCTTCCATTAAAAATAGCAGTGATATCCTTTACTACATCATCTACTTCTTTTTCAACATCAGTTTCGTATAGGAATTGGTTTTCATCAGCCCTTTTCACGAGAAGAATCACCATTTTGTTGGTAAAACTTGGTGAAAGTGTGTGTTGCACTGTGTTTGACGATTTGATTTATTGAAGTAACAAACGTTGTTAGGCAGGTTGCTAGGTATCGTTACTATGGAAATAACAGAAGTAAATTGGGGGGAAGTTGAACCGAGTTTTACGGGTGAATTGAAATAAAATGTAAAACTTCAATAATAACTTATTGTCAGAGGACCAAACTGTGTGTCCGTTAAATTGTTGGTTGTAAAGACCTCGCGACACAGGACATTAAAAGATAAAAATCACTGGAGAACCTTTCTAGTAATAAAAACCTAATAAACTACATTATATTATTTTTACTAGAATTTTTTTTTTAAATTGAATGCAGAAAAAAAAAAGAAGACAAGACAATGAAATTTTAAATAATATATTATTGTTTTTACTTTTACTCAACTAAAGGTACAATTTTTAAGTTGGTTTCGAAGAAATTACCTGCATAAAAACTGGTTGGCTAATTTGCTGATATAAATTGAATATAAATTTATATTTTGAATATAAATTTATATTTTGAATATAAATTTATATTTTGAATATAAATTTGGATTTTGAATATAAATTTATAATAATATAATTGAATATAAATATAGTTATAGTCTCCGTGAGGTGACGGAGTAAGAATACAATATGTCACCACCCCATCTCATCCCGTGGATGTCGTAAAAACCGACTAAAAGACTATTCGTGAACATTGTCTTAAAGAAATAAAAAGAAGGAAAACTTGAAATTAAACCCTATACCAATCCGTTTGGCCAGCGTGGTATTAGTAGGCCCGTATCCCTCCGTCACAGGAGGAGGCCCGTCCCTGCAGTGGGGCAATAATGGGTTGTTATGATGATAGTTTAAATATTTTTCCTTTGCACTTCACCGAAAACCTAAACTCAACTGTTTCCATCATGTCTTTTTGAGTAATTAATTTGACAATTGTTTGAACATAACCAATGCGCAATATATAGAGCACAAAGAAGCCAAGAGTGAGTAGTAGCACAATGGTAGCTATTGTTAGCCAAAAGCGATAACTCTCTAACTTGGAGAGAAATTCAATTAATTGAATCTATTATTCAGTTGTTTCATTATTTCGATTTTGTGAAATTGATTTTGCGAATTTATTGATAGTGATTGGCTTCGAAATTCATTTGAGGTTAGATTCTGACATGTTGAATATTTATTAGATCTATGTATACTATTGTGATCATTTTGATTGTGTGGAAGAGTGAATTAGTTGAATATTGGTTTAATGATATAGTGTTTTTCACACATTCACATACTGCCATCTAGTCGCAAGCTAAGCAGAAATTTAAATATAGATAGACAACTTTTTTTTGTAAATGCATTCATTGTAACAAACAAAGTGTCCCGGGATTTAGCAAAAAAAAACTTGATTATACTCCCAAGAAAATGGCATTTTGCAGGTATTGGAGCCGAAAATTCTCAACCAAATACCAAAAAACAATTAATAATACTTAATGTATTAGCAGTACCTACTTGTAAATTTTTAATATTATTATTAAAAATTCTTTAAAATCCTTCATAATTATAATAATACTCGTATAACGTTTACGTCATTAAATACACTTAAAGTGTTTGACTGTACTTTACTGTCATCATAACAGCCCATTAATGTCCTACTGCAGGGACAGACCTCCTCCTGTGACGGATGGATACTTGGCGTTTCGTAAAGATAATATACACGGATAGTCCCTAAGTCGGTTTGTACGACACCCATGGGATGAGATGGGGTGGTGACATAATTATCTTATTTATACTCCGTCACCACACGCATAACTTACTTTATTTATTTATTTAACTTTTTGCACATGGTAAATTTGTACAACGGCGGGCTTAATATATAATGGCGGCTTTTCTTCAAGCCAACCTTTGGGTGGTGCAGAGAGGATGCATTGGTAGGTGCAGTGAAGTGAAATTAATGTATATTTTTACAAAATAATAATTGTAATAATTGTGTAACTTTACTGTGTGTATGGAAAATTTCGGCGCAATGTTAATTCCCAATATCCGTTAAAAATTCAAAAGGACAGTTTCATTACCGTAACAAATCAGATTCGGATAAATTTCCGTATAAAAAAGAAAGTTAATTATAGTTTGTCGGTGTATCGGTAAGGGATGTTAGTCGACTCACTGGGCACCTTACACTTCATTTACTCGAGTGACCCTGATCGATACAATGTTGATGTATCGAGTTTATTTTACATGATTACCTTTTAGTTTCTACGTGGGACGCTTGTTTTATATTCTGTTTATAATAACTTAAACTTTAAGGCCCGGAAGGCGCAGTGTGGGGAGACCCCTCACACGGTGGACCGACGACCTGGTTAGGACGGCAGGAAGCCGATGGATGAGGGAGGCACAAGACCGCGCAGGGTGAAAACTTTTGTAGGAGGCCTATGTCCAGCAGTTGAAATCCATAGGCTGATATGGATGGAATAAGGCCCGGAACCTCAAACAATTTTAGTACTGGTTTTGTTGCCGCTGCATACCAACCACCTATGACCCAATTTTCGAATGTTCGGATCTGCATGTTCCTCAAATCGCCCTGAGATCGTATATACCCTGTCCACAGCATGGTCCAAAGTTCAGGGTACAGAACATCAAACATAAACACACTTATACGATACGGCTACATGTCGAAAGTACAGTTAATAGAAGTGACTATTCATCGAATCATGCTTTTTTACACATTCACACATCGCAATCTAGTCCCAAACTAAGTATACTTACTATGGGTACTAGAGAACAGATAAACATACTTAAATACTTCTTTTCTTTTGTAAAAACATTCATATCATACATAGAAGACACCTAGCCCAATGCAAACAATCATGTTCATGCACACAAAGATTTGCATTGAGCGGGAATCGAACCCGAGACCTCTGCGTAGCAGTCATGTTAAATACTCTGTTATATCCTCATTGAATAAAATATTAAATATACTTTAGCATAAATATAATAATGTTATCGATGCATTATTATCTAGATGTCCCAATTCGATTGATAATCGATTCAATTCCATATCTTGCATCATTGAGCACGGTCGCTTGAACGCTCGAAGTTTGCATTTCATCGATATTTCAGTCGGCAGACAAAACGTATTTTGATAATATTAAATTATAGAATGCATGTTATTTCAGACAAAACGATTGGTATAACTTGAAATGAAATGAAATAGAATAATATGCTTTTATTAGATTGTTTTGGGCATATTTTTAGTGAATGTAGGAATAATTGGTTTTTATAAAACATTATTGTTACTGTAGGGATATTATTTAGAACTATTATTAAATTTAGTAATCTTATCATCCTATCTCATCTAAAAAGTTACATTCAAGTTATACCATACTAGCTGACCCGTATCCACTTCGATGGGCGGCGAAAAAAACGCGTCCCTTTTTAAAACATATTTCATTACTGCTCCACTCCTATTAGTCATAGCGTGATACTATGTAGCCTATGACACTCCCCGATAAATAGACTATTTAAACACAGAAAGAATTTTAAAAAGAGGTTCATTAGATCCAGAGACTACCCCCTACAACGTCACAAACTCACAAAGTTTACCTCTTTATAATATTAAGTACAGATTGTACCAAACTACGAGTAAGCCGAGCATGAACTATGAGTAATACTAATAACTATACTTGAACACTGTTTTAAATAATTTATATTTAATTTTTCTAACGGCTACCTTGAACTAACATTAACATTTCCCAGGTCATCTACCCACCAATGTGGTTGCCATCTTCCAGATCGCGAGTTGGAATCCTAGGCAATGCAATCATAAATAAATAAATAACCCGCACACATCGCCACCATGTCCCAAACTCAGCAAAGCTTGTACTACAGGTACTAGACAACGGATAAACATACTTAAATACTTTTTTTTTGTAAATACATACATAATTATACATAGAAAACACTCAGACCAATGCAAACAATCATTTTCATTCACTCAAAGATTTGCATTAAGCGGGGATCGAACCCGAGACCTCTGCGTAGCAGTCATGTTATATAACCACTACGCCACAAAGTTCGTCAATGAATGATCCACAAATATAATGTTAAATTGTCTTTGTTTCAGATATGGTACACAGACGCACACAGACACGGTCACGACATATCCACTGAAGACCCGGAGATCATTGATCAGCATCATGATAATACCACACATCATGGAAAGGTGAGATTATGGTTTATTTAAGACGAATGGTGCGATGCAATACAAATGGAGTCAGAGGATAATAATTTTATTATAGGCCTAGACTTTCTTAATGATTAAGATTTTTTAATCAACTGCAAAACTAGGAGGAGCTCTCAGTTCATTTGGTTTTTAGTATTTTATACCTAAGGAGGCTGAGTTTTCGGATACTATTAGTAAGTTTAAATTAAAGATGGTAAATTAGTCTGGTCTTTATCTAAAAATGTATAATTACTGTGTGAAAAACGGTGTAACCCCTCCAGTTTTGGAATCTGTTTTTACGTATTTAGCTACCTAGTCATTCTCTCATAACAGCCTATTAAAGTCCCATTTCAGGGACGGGCCTCCTCCCGTGACGGAGGGATACTTGGCCTACCAATACCACGCTGGCCAGTCGGATTGGTATAGGGTTTAGTTTCAAGTTTTCCTTCTTTTTACTTCGTAAAGATAATATAGATACGGTTAGTTCCTTAGTTTTTACAACACCCATGGGATGAGATGACTTACTCCGTCACCACTAGGATAATTGATCTCTATCACTGGATAAAAAAGCATTTGGTCAGACTGGCGAGTTGATAACGATGAAGTGAAATTGTTTTATGAATACCACAATTGTATGGTCTGTATAAACGCTTTCAATCGCATTCGACATAGTCATAGAGTCGTATCTTTATAACTAAAATCCTCTTTCCTGCTGTCGGAAATTAAAGAGTTAAAAATAAGAACCAAAACTTTATTGTTTCCTAACTTAAATCCACATTTATATTCGTCACTCAGTCAGAAAGCGATTCAATAAACAGAATACATTCCGAACTGCTACTCTAAACATCCGACTGTGACAGGGACACAAGCCAAACTTTTTGCTACCAACCTACATAGCAGGCAGCAATAAAAATACACATCGATAAAGCTCTGAATGGGGAACTAATAAAACGGAGATCTTTTTAAAAACATACAATAGTTGAGTCTTTAATTCATTGCTGAAAGAAAGATAGGGAATGAATGAAGTACTTTATACTTTTGGTTAAAGTGCTTTTGACGACCTCTGTGGCGCAGTCGGTATATTACACGGCTGCTACGCAGAGGTCTCGGGTTCGATTCCTGCTCAATACAAATCTTTGTGTGCATGAACATGATTGTTTGCATTGGTCTGGGTGTTTTCTATGTATAATATGTACCTATGTATTTACAAAAAAGGAAGTAAGTATGTTTATCCGTTGTCTAGTACCTATAGTACAAGCTCTGCTTAGTTTGGGACTAGATGGCGTTGTGTGAATGTGTGAGGATTATTAATTTATTTATTATTCTGAATGCGAAACTAATAAAATGGAGATCTTTTTAAAAACATACAATAGTTAAGCCTTTCATTCAGTTTGTGATGATGGTGAAAGAAAGATTAGGAATAATGGAAATATTTTATACTTTTGTGAAAGCACTGTTGAATTGGTGGTGGCTTGAACCTGAATGTTGTTTGTAAAATCCCCTCTACACAGTGATTGATCTCTTAGTAATTGATCTTTTAGCTTATAAGCCACACAACACTTTCTAACACCAAAACAAAACGGTTCATGCACCCCAATATCTTTGTTCTACATAGATATCTTTTTCTTTTGAATACATAGCAATAAAGCTGTAATTTCGTGCTATAAAAATCCACGATGGCATACAATAGAGATAATGGTCTGAATATGATATATACGTACCGCGCCTCTGTGTATAATAATCGCAAGGCACATAAAGGGATTAAACATTTATGTTTCTAAAGTTGTATACTGGCAACTTTTAGTTGCTTTAATGGTGGTTTTAGTTTGTTATGTCTAAAATAATTGGGAACTAGCACTTAAATATCCTAATGCAGAGGCATGACTTCTCTTTCGAATAAACGAACTTGACCTGCTCGTATAAACTAACACGCTGCTATGCTGATTTCTAGTCTGCCAATTTCAAGCATTTTAATGGTAACTATAGAACGAGAGGCGGGTACAAAGACTTCGTTGTCTTTTTTTATACATGGACATGGACACATACAAAATTACACAGATAATAATTAATCTTAGTTTAAAACTTTTTGGTTGGTTTTCCCATGTTCAATTTTTTTCTTAAGATAATTGGCTCTAAAGTTTTTATTTTATAGAAGAAAAAACTTCTTATCACTATGATACCCGGAAAATTTGGTCAAAATAGGGTATTCTAGCAACTATTTAGAAATCAATAAAACCGTTAATAATTTATGAAGAACACTTACAAACATTCTAATCCATCACCTATAACCAACAATTAATGATAACAGCCCATTAATATCCCACTGCAGGGACGAGCCTCCTTCCTTGACGGAGGGATACTTGGCCTACTATAGTGTATTCGCGGAGACGAGTTAGTATAGCGCCTTCTTTATCGCACATTATCATACAAATGACAAGGACAAAAAATACTTTTCTAGGGTCGGTGGGCGTTAACAAATCCTTAGAAATGTAAATGTGCGTTCACACTGCGCTTCTTAAAAGATCGCTTAGTTTATTACTGCGGCTTCGTCCGTCGTATAAATTGAGAGACATTAATTTGATAGATTTTTTTATGGGTATCTGATGGATATGAAGGAAAGAAATAAATTCGAGGATTTAATTCGCAATGATACGGCGGCAGTCTCAATACAGTTTTGGTTTGTGATTTTGACATTTCGTCTATAATGCAAGCGTCGTATGGTCGGTCTATGATTTTTAACGATGTTTAATAATTCATGTTTTAACATTTCAGCGTTATAGCTAATATTTTTTTCTCGTAACCAATTACAAGTATCCTGTTTTTTTAAATTGGGCCGTTGGGATTCCCTCTATTTTTCTAGAGTGATAAGAAGCGTTATCCATGACTATCACAGAATTATCATCTAGCTTATTTAAAACTTCTCTAAACCAATTTTCAAATTCTTCGGCATTCATCTCCTTGTGATAATCGCATTGTTTCTTCGACTCAAACATATTTAGACCACCTTTCATCCTCCACCCTCATCCTCACTCTCAACGAGAATATAAAAATGTTATAAAACACGTGTTTCAACAATGAGAATATAACAATAACTTAATGATAATAATAACAATGGATGTAGCGCACCAGTTTAATATACCAAAATTGGGGAATAGTATTTTACTATGGTAATGCTCATTTATGACAAAAGAACAATAAACGGGTCATTAGCACACCTGCGATGCTTAAAAATTACCATGGACCATTTATTAAAAAAAAATGCACACCTGAAGGTGTTTTCAAGCCAGTCGTTAGTTCATTAATAAATTATAAAATCCAATACACCAGCCGGTTCACAAGTCGAGCATACAGTCACAAGTATGAGCACGTCTGCACAGCACGGGAAGTATGAGTAGACTAAAAGTACTCGTACTGTGTACACCGCCTTAGCGTTTATCACTGACCAATCGCAATTAAAAAATTGTGTGAGTGAGATAGCGCTCTACTAACTCGTCTCCCTGAATACACTATAATACCATGCTAGCCATACGGATTGGTATAGGGTTTAATTTCAAGTTTTCCTTCTTTCTATGTAAAGGTAATATTCACGTAAAGTCCCTTAGTCAGTTTCTACGACACCCATGGGATGAGATGGGGTGGTGACCACACGGATCAAGCCAACAAATAATTCAGACGAAAACAACTAAAAGTTGCTCGTCTGCCTACAACACGACGCGTTTACATGACTGCGTGAGAATTACGCCATCATTCCGTTTGCATGTTGAGTTCACCACAAAAGCCACGGTAAAAACAAAAAAGCTATACGTACCAAATGACGAGATATTATTGTCTGTAGCTCGTTACTTCGTATGTGCAATGAACTACGATATGCTACGACGCACGTAGCAAGCTTACGGAAGTGAATGAAGATTTATGTATAAGCTTTTTATAAAAGTAATATTTTATCTTACTATTATTAAAAACGCGAAAGTTTCTAAGGATGTATGTACGTTACTCTTTCATGTTAAAACTACTGAATACATTTTAATGAAACTTTACAATAAAATAGCTTAGAATATCTTAGCTTTTTTGACGGACTTCAATTTTATTTTTCTTATTTTTTATTCTTATATAGAAGTACGATATGCTACGACGCACGTAGCAAGCTTACGGAAGTGAATGAAGATTTATGTATAAGCTTTTTATAAAAGTAATATTTTATCTTACTATTATTATAAACGCGAAAGTGTGTAAGGATGGGTGTATGTTACTCGTTTACTTTGAAACTACTTAATACATTTTAATGAAACTTTACTATAATATTGCTTAATATACATCAAAATAACTCATAGGCTACAAACTATAATTTGCAGACGACGTTGCGGGGACCAGGTTGTACAATAATATTTATTTAAAAAGCTTTTTGATACTAAATAATACATATATTATTACATTTATACTTCCAAAACCAAGTCTTTTCTTTATAATATTGTTCGTTCTATCATTAGGCTGATGCATAAGACTGTAGGTATATCTTGATACAGCATTCGTTGTGATGTGATGAAGCCCTAATCATCAGAAGATTTTCCTTGTACCCAAAACAGGTAGTTTTAGCAGTAGGTTAATAATGTGAAATAATTTAAATACAAGCAATAATAATATTTCTCTCTAATAGTCCTAATCAGAGCTTGTACTACCTACATACTTAAATACTTGTTTTTTTTGCATACCTCTTAAGTTAAAACATCCATGAAAAAATCTCAATTTATTCTCCTAAAAAGGCACTTGTTATTTTGTTCGTTCTTAGAAACATTTTATATAAGTCTCAAGCAATACACGTCATATTGTAAATTCAAGAGAGCGTATGAACCAAGAGATTTTGTCCCGGGCGTGATGTTTTTGCATGATGGTGACCAGAATATGTAATTGTTTCTCCCTGATTCGGGATAAACTCGTGTTACCCTACTTTATAAACTGCGTATAACAGTGTGAAAATATATTTTGAGAATTTTTGTATTTTATTTCATTTTTTCTTTTGATGTGCTTTATAGTTATTTAATTTGGTTTAATGTTAAAATGTAACATTGCTCCCACATTCAAATGATGGCATTTTTAGGATTCCGTAGCCAAATGGCAAAAAACGGAACGCTTATATATTCGTCATGTCTGTCTGTCCGTCTGTCTGTCCATATGTCACAGCCCTTTTTTCGAAACTTTAAAAGCTATACTGTTGAAACTTGGTAGGTAGATGTATTCCGTAAACCGCATTAAAATTTTTATGCAAAAATAAAAAATAATAATAAATATTGGGGGTTTCCCATGCTTAGAACTGAAACTCAATGGATTTTTTTTCATTATCTTTCTTCTTTTCTTGCGGTATTCCATTACAACAATATACAAACTTCATTATTATACACTTCATTCGGTGATAATGTAACTTATGAACATTATTACATTACAGTAAATAATAATTATTATTTTATCGTTAAATGTATTGTATCTTTTATGTAAATGTATAATTTTCAGTCAATAAACATTTCCTTTCTTTCTCCCATATTAAAACATCGGTTAAGTAGACGTCAACATGAATAATGTCCCCAAAATAAAGGGAAGTCTGTACAAAAATATTCTTGATACAATTTTAAGAATGAATGTTCAAAACGTGATGTGGATGTAAAATATGTTCCCGGTATGTTGGATGAAATTAAATATCCAAAAAATATATGTTTGTGACAAAAGCATTTTGTGATTTTTGATGTTATTGTTATCTGAGAGGATGTGGTATTGTTGTTATATCTTTTGAGTGCGTAGAAGTCTTAGGTACATCATAACAGCCCATTATTGTTCCACTGCAGGGACGGGCCTCCTCCCGTGAAGGAGGGATACTTGGCCTACTTATACTAGTCTTGGTTACGAATCCCATTAATTGGGAATATTTTTGTGTATAACATAAATGTAGGTATGTTTTGGTTAAGGGGTTTTCTAAGGCAAATTTATAAGTATTAACAAATTAAAACTAGGTTTTTCCGTATCTTCTACCCATGTCTCCTTTCTACGTTACGCCCTGGAAAAAACTAGATACATAAATCCAAAGGCTGATTTTTCTGTCTAATCTCCTTCCTAAATAATTATAGAACACTTAATATTAAATTGTGTTAATTTAAGATTCATTTTGTATGATTGTACTTTAAAGATACTTTTTGTAAGTTATTTGTAATTTATACCAATAAATGTTATATTCTATTCTAAAACATTTCCAACTTTTTTGGGTGAGAACTTGTTCTTGACTGTTTTGCAGCATGAAAGCCCCCTAGTAACACAGAAATCTGTATAACTTAAGTACTTAAGCGACTTAAGCGACCTCGGTGGCGCGCCGGTAAAGCCAGCGGCTGCCGCGCATGAGGTTGTGGGTTCGATCCCCACGCAGGACAATAATTTGTGAGATCCACAAATTATTGTCCTGAGTCTGGGTGTTATATGTGTCCGTTAATTGATGTTTGTAAAAGTCCCCGCGACACAGGGCATGATCCCTAGTGCGGGAGTTGTCTTTATAAAAGATAAATGTACCTACGTATTAAAACAGAGTACTCTACAAACAAAATAATTATGTCTGTAACGAATACTGCTTTAACTAATCATGTGTGTTGATACATTTGATCTGCTTCACTAATTGTGTTAAGATATTACTGACGCAATAATATTATATTACTATATGTACTTATATTATGTTACAGCCAAAGTAATAAATATGAATATTATACATAATAACTAGCCATTATGTATAAGGGCTACTCAATTTTGATAAAGTGATAAATGTCGCAGAATTAATCACATTAACTAGCTGTTATAGTACTGGCAAAAATACAATATTTAGGCAAAAGTCAGAAACAGTTGGTTAGGTTAGGTTGGTATAGTGACCAAAGGACGAAACATTTTTTTTATGTAAAACTAGAATATAGTATTACCATATTCTAGCACTCGCCGGCCGCTGCCGCGGCACGCTCGCTTCGCTCGCTCGGCTCGTGCGTCCTTTGGTCATCATACTCACCTAACCTAACCAATTGTTTCTGACTTTTGCCAGTTAAAAGGTAAAATTTAATGAGTTAAATAATCACTTTATCTAAATTGAGTAGCCCTTATACATAATGGCTAGTTATTATGTATAATATTCATATTTATTACTTTGGCTGTAACATATACATACTACTGATTGATATCTTACCTCTGAAACTATTATGAACAGTAATGGTTCACTTCAATTACTTCTGTGATGCACGAATTACTGTCCTGAGGCTGGATGTTCTTTGTGTCTGTTAAAGTGATTTCTTTGAAATTCCCAGCGACACAGGGCGTGATATTGAAGCCCAATTTAATAAATAAATGATAATACATAAGACTAAGGGCCAGATTCAGAGACCGCACTTTGACTTTACTTTAGCAAAGTCTAGTTATTATCTCTGAATTTGAACAACATTAAAGTAATCTTTTCGCATGAAAAGTTTACTTTGTAGTAATAAATAATTAAAGTAAACTTTTTCATGCGAAAAATTACTTTAATGTTGTTCAAATTCAGAGATAATAACTAGACTTTGCTAAAGTAAAGACAAAGTGCGGTCTCTGAATCTGGCCCTAACTGCAGGACAGGCTCAGCCTAGTGCAGGGAGTCTTTGTTACATCCACACACTATACTCTTTATGTATCTACATACTATAGTAATTAAGATTTGTGTACTACTTATTTTTTTACAAAAAATAAATTATTAATTATTATTCTAACAATCTTGTGACGGCCTCTGTGGCGTAGTGGTTATTTAACATGACTGCTACGCAGAGGTCTGGGGTTCGATTCCCACTCAATGCAAATCTTTGTGTGCGTGAACATGATTGTTTGCATTGGTCTGGGTGTTTTCTATGTATAATAAATATGTATTTACAAAAAAAAGTACAAGCTCTGCTTAGTTTGGGACTAGATGGCGTTGTGTGAAGGTGTCAGGAATATTTATTTATTTAATCTAAACAAGTCGATTAAGCGTTAAATGGTTGTTATTTCCCGACGGTCAGGTTGAATGCATCGACGGTTATCACGGATAGTCTGGCGCCAGGACATAAAAATATTAGTAGCAATTTATTGTCACTGCTGATGTGGCAATCAAATAGCTATGAATCAGAAACTTCCTAGTCGCTTGCGATATCGTCGCTTTGTTGACGTGTACAACTTTGCTAGTGTTGTTCTATGATATATCTTCATCATAACAGCCCATTAATGTCCCACTGCAGCGACGGGCTTCCTCCCGTGACGGAGAGATACTTGCCCTACTAATACCACGCTGGCCAAACAGATTGGTACAGGTTTTAATATCAAGTTTTCCTTATTTTTATTTCGTTAAATATAACATTCACGGATAGTTTCTTAGTCGGTTTTTACGACATACATGGGATTAGATGGGTTGGTGACATATTATATTCTTACTCCGTCACCACATGGAGGAGATGTATAGCTTACGAGAGTTTCAATAAATACGTAATTACATACGAAACCATACACAAGTAATTTATCTTGCTTAAGACTTAAACTCACAATCTGGGGGCTGTAACGACCACATTTTTTTATTTATTGTTTTATATTGGCCTACCAGACTGAATGCCTCTATGGTGCCTGATGTTAAGCTACTTATAGAGTCCAAGCATGGCTAGCACCATGCCAGCTACAATTTTGTAGAGGCATGAATGTCTCCACTATGGCGGCATAAGAAAATGCTTTTTCACGCCTCGCTTGAAAGAACCAGGATCGTAGTTTGAAGAAAACACGTTTCTTATCGATGTAGTTCATAACTACCATCACTTTCCTCTCTTGAACAGTATTATTTCCTTCCTCTAAATATAATAAACTAGCTGACGCGTGCCCACTTCGTTGGGTGGCGAAAACAACGTGTCCCTTTTTAAACGGTTTTATTTAGCTCACCCCGTTTGTTTTCTTGGGTCAAATTTAGTAATTCAAATTTCACCCTCTTCCTGTCAACCGATTAATCTGAAATTTTGTATACACTTTGGGTTTTGGTGACAATACAATTATGTTTATTCATTATCATTATAAATCCAAGATGGCGGCCGCTACAAAATAACGGATAACGTAGGTTTTATCAATCCCATCAATATGGGTATCAAATGAAAGGGCTCAACAAGCAAAATACAATATATTATAATAAATTGACGTCCAAGATGGCGGCCGCTACAAACAGGGGGATAACGTAGGTTTTATCAATCCCATCACATTAATATGGGAATCAAATGAAAGGGCTCAACTAGCAAAATACAATGTACTATATAAAAGTAAAATCCAAGATGGCAGCCGCTACAAACAGGGGGATAACGTAGGTTTTATTAATCCCATCCCATCAATATGGGTATCAAATGAAAGTGCTTCACCAGTAAAATAAAATGTACTATATATATAATTAAAATCCAAGATGGCGGCATTTACAAAATGGCGGATAACTTAGGTTTTATCAATCCCATCAACATGGGTATCAAATGAAAGGTCTTAACAAGTAGAATACAATATACTATGCAAAATTGAAATCTAAGATGGTCGCCGCTACCAAATAGTTGATAACGTAGGTTTTATCAATCCCACCAATATGGGTATCAAATGAAAGTGCTCAATCAGTAGAATACAATGTATTATATAAAATTTAAAACCAAGATGGCGGCCTCTACTAAATGGCGGATAACTTAGGTTTTATCAATCCCTCCAATATGGGTATCAAATGAAAGTGCTCAACCAGTAGAATACAATGTATTATATACAATTTAAAACCAAGATGGCGGCCTCTACAAAATGGCGGATAACTTAGGTTTTATCAATCCCATCAAAATGGGTATCAAATGAAAGGTCTCAACAAGTAGAATACAATTTACTATGCAAAATTAAAATTTAAGGTGGCCGCCGCTACCAAATGGCTGATAACAACTTTTTATCAATCCTACCAATATGGGTATCAAATAAAAGGGCTTGACAAGAAGAATACAGTGCACTATACAACTTCAATATTTAAGATGGGCGCAGCCACTAAGTGGCGTAAAATAATAAGATGTAAATTTAGAAGTGAATCTGTAATTTAGGTATCTGAATACAACCTGAATCCACCACCCAAGTCAAGATTTTGTATAGTATTGAGGACTGTGTAGCGTAAGGGTGGCTAAAAATGATACGTCGTTAGCGATACACCACCCAAGTTAAAGTTAGGTAAAAGGTTAAAACGCGCCGAGAACTGTATGGCATTAGGGTGGATAAAAATGATATGTGAATATATTAGGAAGAATTTAATGGGGGACGGCTGAATTTTTTTTTTAGTACTCGATGGAGGCCCTATGTCCCTAGCGGGTTATGCCAGGACTTTTACCGGCTAAAAACCACCAGACCTACTACTTGGTTGCCATAAGGGCTACTAAGCGAATCGGAACGCCCTCCCCAGACTGGTGTGTAGGGTAGGTATTAGAATATGGAAACTAAAATTTATAAAGATAGGGATAATATTATAAGAGGTTATAGTTTGAAAAAATACTTAAGTAAGTAAATACTATGTAAAATTGCTATTTTACTTATTTTATACTTTAAATGGGAACTATTATAATCATTATAAGTATGATTCTGTCAAAAGGAAAACTTTTATGCAACAATTATGGACAAAATAAATTATAAATCCTAAAGATATTATACTATTAAGTACATAGATGTACAATAAATGAGGTGCTTGTGAGTTTCATAAGAGTGTCTTATTGTATGGGCTGGCGTCTTAGTCTTCGATTTTACTTCCACAAGTTGTCAAGTAAAAGGAGACAGAAACTATGCCGATGAGTGATGGACGAAGCTCATATATGCAGATGAGCAGAGTTAAACGTGTTGTGGAGTGTATAAGTAATTAATACAAAACGATACGTAAATACTCCCTGGGATTTTCAAATCAAAATCCGTTTGTATGAAATCCAAACACTGTTCAGCAAGCTCCTTTTGTCATTTATAACACTTATATTGTAATCTTAGATGATTATATTTTGATTTTGTGGTTAAAGTTCCCTAAGAGAACCCTACTTAAAGGATCATGATTAGAGCGCGCACTGCGTTAAAGTCATGTTATAAACTAACGGAGAGCTTAGGGGGACCTAAGGGATCTGAGCTTTGACAAGCCTTTCCAGATCGGAGGACAGGGTGTCCGGTGAGTCCAGTAGGACTTAACGAAGCCTTCGTATGACATGTGGAGTAGTGGGGTTAGGGAAAACGGGGGTGTAGGCCACCGCCTCCCTTATGAGGTGATTTGTGTGTTCCTCTGCAGATTTGAAGAATCTATCACAGGCCTGTTTTATGAATGTCTGTATAGTGGGTATTCCGATGTCCCGGTGCAGGTCCGCGTTGCAAACATACCACGGTGCATCGGCCGCCCGGCGTATGAATATGTTTTGTACTGTCTGGAGCTTCTTCATAAGGGTTGGGCTCGCGTGTGCGAATACTGGTGATGCGTATGTGAGTACTGGGCGTGTGCAAACCTTGAAGATAGTTCGCTTGTTTCGTAGTGACATTCTACTATGCCTGCCAACCATGTGGTGTAGCCGGACGAGATAGAAGCGTGCGTTCCTGGTCACTCGCCGTATGTGCGGCCTGAACGAGAGGTTTTCGTCCAGTGTGACTCCAAGATACTTGACTTCGCGCCGCCAGTCGTTGTTGTAGTTGTCGGGCCTACGTAATCGTGGGTTCCGCCGTTTTACATCGAAGCAAACCGAAGAATGTTGCCTTTAATAATATCATGGGCTTCTACAATAAATAAAATGAAGGGCAGCACTGTGGATCACGCAGTCGTATACTTAGGTGCGAAACTGTTTGAAGAAGGTCAAGCCTACGGGGCTCTTAGTATAGTAAGATCTTTGCAGGGACTACGTATAGAGGAGTTGGACTGCAATAAATTAACGGGCAGGAAACCTTGCAATAATTAAGCACTAAATGAATTAAACAGAATGTGAAATAAAAACTAAAAACTAGAAAATAAAAATAGGTAAAAAAACTTTTTAAGTTAAACGGTTTTATGTTAAACATACATTGCAATGTTTAAGATAAATGTACTAAAAACCAAAAAATAATAAAAGAGATACAGTCGTGGGATTTATAAACATATGCATAGACTAGACTAACATAAAACCGTGGGCCCCGATAAATGGGCTATTTAACACAGAAAGAGTTTTTAAAATTGGTTCAGTAGATCCAGAGTTTACCCCCTACAACCACACAAACACACAAACTTTACCATTTTATAATATTAGTATAGGTAGAAGTATTCAGAGTATGTTCTTTGGTTTCCAGGATCGTGGTGGCTGGTCACAGTGGAGTGAATGGTCTTTATGCTCAAGGACCTGCGACGGAGGAGTGTCGAGGCAGCTTCGTACCTGCTCATCACCTGCTGGCTGTCGCGGAGAACCTGTTAGATACAAAATATGTAATATGCAAGTGAGTACATTATGTGTTTATATTTTTACTAGTTAATACCCGCGGCTTTACCCGCGTGGTATATTCTACACCTTATAAGCTACCTAAATTCCAAATTTCATCAAAATCCGGACATTAGTCCTTGCGTGAAAGAGTAACAAACATCCATACATCCTCACAAACTTTCGCATTCAAAGTCAAAGTCAAAGTCAAAATAGCTTTATTCACTTAGGTTACAAAGTAACACATGCAAATCGTTATACATGTAGTAGAATAGTATAGAGAAAAATGTCTGCCAAACTACTACCACTTTCGCAGACGACTATAGTAGAGCTCTGAGAAGAATGTGGCCAAGAAACTCAGGCCACTCTTTTCAAAATAATAATTTGACTTTGTTACAATTACCAACAGCAGCGTGAAGAATGATGTGTGCAAGCAAATCTTACATGCATAGCAATTTAAAGTTTAATTGATAAAAAAAATTTCATTGTTAATAAATTGATTTAAAAAAGCTTTAATTGCATGGCACGTTCATCAGTCATCTCGTCACTGCGATATCCGACAGAAATTAACACACAAGCATTTGTGTCGTCAAGTTGATTTTGTTAATCTTTAAGTAGTTGAGAATGGAATAGAATACCATTTAGATAATATAATTAAATACATTTACAAATGCAAGTGAAGTATTTCTATCGTTACAATAACAAATAAAACTGTAAAAGAAAGTAATAAGGTAGTAACATAACATCCGCACAACTACCTAGGTTAAGCCACAATCTACACCATGGAACAAGCAACATGAAATCACGATAATTGAAATCTAAGCCCATGAGTTTTTGTCATTAATATAATCGTTTATTGTATAATAGCCTTTCGATAATAGCTGATTTTTTACAAATGCTTTAAAGTTTAGAAAAGGTAGATCCATTACATGCTTAGGCAGTTTATTAAATAAACGTATACCGAGTCCCGCAAAAGTGTTATGTACCTTATGTAGGCGATGTTGTGGACCTATCAACTTATGCCTATTCCTCGTACCAATGCTATGAATGTCGCCATTTCTATCATACTGTTCAATATTTTGCTTAATATATATTATATTAGCATATATATATTGTGAAGCAACTGTTAAAATACCTATTTCCTTAAAACGATCTCTCAATGAAACATTCGATTCAAGATTGTAAATAGCTCGAACTGCACGCTTCTGAAGAATAAAAATAGATTCGATGTCTGCAGCCCTACCCCACAAAAGAACACCATAGGACATTAAGCTGTGAAAGTAACTAAAGTATACCAATCTTGCTGTCTCTATATTCGTTAGCTGCCTCACTTTTTTAACTGCATAAGCAGCTGAACTTAGTTTTCCTGCTAGAGCTAATATATGAGCACCCCATTGCAGCTTACTATCCAACGTTATTCCTAAAAATACAGTAGTGTCTACAAAACGAAGGACCTCACCGTTTAAAATCAGATTATTACTAAGGCTTTTAACATTGGGCATAGAGAATTTTAAGCATTTTGTTTTGGCAGCATTTAAAAGCAAATTGTTAGCAGTAAACCAGTTCAGGACTTGTGCGAGAGATTCGTTAACTTCATCTAAATTAGTTTGCTTACGGTTTACTTTGAAAACGAGTGAAGTATCATCTGCAAATAAAACAATGTCGCACAAACCCTGAGCAAGAAACGGCAAGTCATTGACATAAACTAAAAATAGAAACGGACCTAGAATGGATCCTTGAGGCACGCCCATACTTGGCGGAAGACCAGAGGACCTACTACCATTTACTTCGACATACTGAACCCTATTGCTTAAATACGAAGATAATAAATCAAGAGAAGCATCCCTAATTCCATAATGTCTAAGCTTGCACAGAAGTGTCCCATGATCAACGCAGTCAAAAGCTTTAGAAAGATCACAGAAGACGCCTATTGCATCCATAGAATTTTCCCAAGCATCATAGATATATTTCAGAAGAGAAACACCCGCATCAATCGTTGAGCTACCCTTCCTAAAACCGTATTGCTGCCTATGAAAAATATTATTTAAATGAAAGTGACTCTCCAATTGGCATAAGATAATTTTCTCATAGATTTTACTAATCACAGGTAGTATTGAAATTGGTCTAAAGTTACCAGGGTCGCTTTTTGATCCATTCTTGAACAAAGGAATAATCTTACTGTGTTTCATTAGATAAGGAAATACACCTATGGCAATACACTTATTAAATATAATAGATAAATGTGGAGATATATTAAATATAATACCCTGAAGAAGCTTGACAGACATACCCCATAAATCAGCAGATTTCTTGGAATTGAGACTTTTGAAAGCTTTTATGATATCATTATGGTTAATAGACCTAAAACTGAAGCGGTTCTTACATTCAATTACTTTATCTTTTAGTAAAAATTCTGCTTGGTTTGGAGAGGAATTTAAGGAGGTTGTTGTATGAATAGGAACATTGATAAAGAAATTATTAAAAGCATGTGCAATGTCAGCATTATTGGTGAGAACCTTATCTTGAGTTTTTAGTACATAATTAGTATCACGAATTTTCATCCGGCCGGTCTCTGCATTAATAATGTCCCATGTACTTTTAATTTTGTTGTTTGATTCCTTTATCTTATTACTCAAATAAGAAGACTTTGCTATGGCACAAGCCCTCTTAAAAGTTTTCGAGTAGTTCCTGACATATTGAATGAAATCTGGTTGAGTATTATATTGTTTCATACCATACAATTCATACAAGCGAGCTCTACTTTTATATATACCTGTTGTTGCCCAATCACAGAATTTAGTTTTAGAGTTACTAACAAAAGTCTTAGTTTTAAAAATATTATCATATTCAAGCTTGATAATGTCTAATAAATCTTTATAAATATCATCTGGGCTATACTGATTAAGATTAATTCTAGTCACCTTGATTGCAACATTATCACTAAATTGATTCAGGCGGTTTATGGTAATTGGCCTGCATGTGATTTTGTTCTCTGTGGGAGTAGTAATAGATGGAAATACTACCCTTTGCCCACAGTGGTCAGATGTTAAATCACTTAAGATATCCTTATTAACATATTCACAGTTGCAAAATACATTATCTAAGCATGTAGCAGAATGAGATGTAATCCTAGTGGCTTCTTTAAATAAAAACTGTAAATTATAAGACTGAAACAAACAAATTAATCTAGCACTAGTTGAAGATTTTTCAAGAAGATTTACATTAAAGTCCCCGCATACTATAATAAATATATTTCCTGAGCATAGTCTTTCTAACAATTTCTCCATAACACCCTCGAATAGACTATAATCACTCTGCGGTGGTCGGTACACACAAGCTACGACATGTTGCTCAAGCTCCACACAAGAGATTTCGACTGTGCGCTCGATAGAAAGATTTGCTATGTCTTTTCTTTCTTTAAATTCAACTTTATTACTTATAAATATTAGAGAGCCACCGCGTATAGCCTTCTTTCTTACAAACGCACTTGCCAATGTAAAGTGTGCATTATTAAATAATAATTCATGTGACTGTAACCAATGCTCGGTAACACAAAAGATTTGTACATTATGTTTGTTTAAAAACAGTTCTATTTCTAGTTCTTTGCCAGATAGACCTTGTATGTTTTGATGAACTAAACAAAGATTAAGGCTACCCTTTGTCTTATCTAATAGTTTAAACTATTAGATGGTTTAATAAATGTATTAGTAGTGGACCTACTATCTCCTACCAAACTAATGAGTACTCTATTAGTACTTGTACCTATACCTATATTAAATGCTAATAAACTAGCAAGTTGTTTTCTATAATAAAAAGAAAGATACATGGTATCTTTTGTTAAGTAAAAACTGTTCCTAATAAAAATATTAGAGTCAAAAAATAAAATGTCACAGTAGTGACGTGTACTATTATATAATAGTAAATTTAATTTACCTATATGCCTATTTTGTTCTTGAGTAAGTGTATAAGAATATGGGAATGCACACATAATAAATTTGCAACCTACTGATGCCTGGATTTGTAATACCAGTTCTACTAATATAATTACATCCTTCTTGGTAATAGAAAGGCCATTTCCAAGTAATATGACAACTGTAGACTCTTCGTTAAGTTGTAACTTTTTCAGATTATTCATTATAATACTTAAACTAGCTCCAGGTGAACAAACATTAACAACAGGGCAATCTATGTAAGTCTTAATTAAACTACCCAAACCAACACCCAGTTTGTCCGAGACAATAAATGTATTTTTACTTTTACATAATTTTGAAGACTTTGTTAACATTTTAGTAGTTTTAGAACACCCTGTTTGTATATTAGGTGAGTGTTCAGAACCACCATTGCTGGTACATTGCATACTGTGATTATGATTATTACTAATAAGAGAATTGACTTTCTCTAAATTTTCTTTGCCAATTCTTGCTATTTCATCATATTTGGAAATATAATCATTAGTTATTTGTTGATTTTCTAATGTAATCCTATGTAGCTCTATGCATTTAAACTATTAGTAGGATTCTTAACCAGCTGTTGCAGATCATTATGAGCCTAAAGATGATATAGGTAGGCACATCTGGATATAGGTACACGTCCTCTAAATCTTTCCACTTAGGCGATCTTGTGCCTCCATCATCTATTGCCCACAGATATCACTTCAGGTGCAAAGATCATTAGTATTCTTTGGAATTCGATTCCCCTAAAATGTTTAAATCTTTTTCCACACTAACAAAACTGTTTACAGTGGCCTGGTTTTCTTATTGAAACAAAAAAAGTTTTTGAAGTTTGTTTATTTAATACTTAGTTCTAGTTAGCATGGGAGTAGATGACACAATTAATAAAAAATATAAATAATTGTATTTTCTCAATCAGTCTTTATTAATTAATATTATATTTTTTTAATATTTTACATTTAGAAAAAAAAGACAATTAACAATAAAATAAAGTAGATTAAATAAAGTGTTACGCGCCTGAAAATTATCAATTCACTTGTAGAAGGCTCATGGAAATCGTTCCATTCTTAGCCCTTCACACAAATGAAGTCGCAATATAAAAATATAACAATATTATTTTCCTTTTAACGTAAACGACGTAACTAGGACGTCATTAACAGTAATCAAAGTGTCCCACTCCGTGCGTTAATTGTCCCCTCGTACACTGGCGGACACAATAATCGGGGCGTTAACTTAATGAAACTGTTTAGCTCGCCGTAACCTATCTAGTGGGGTACTTAAGTGATTATTTGTATGGAGTGGGCGTTTTTTGTGAACTTAAGTGGGGTGTAAGTTGAATCTTTTGGGTTTTCACAATCTTGATATTAAGGTGGTTCCTTATGTATGTGATTTCTATGTAGTGATCGAGTTAAAATATTAGTGTCACCGTCTTATCTCATTGCATAAATGCTGAATAAAAAGGACAAGCCTCTTTGCCTCTTACTTTCCACACTTTATAAAAACATCATCTTCATCACCAGGCAATTGACGTCAAGAAAATGCAGCAGTAGAGTTTGTTGCGCCCCGCTTCTTCTCTACTAAGTAGCGCTTTGGAGGCGGTGGTAAATTTTTTTAAGCTTTGGAATGTACTAAACTAAATAAATAAAGTAAATAAATAAAATAAGTAAATGACGTTAAAAATATAAAACGAAAGTTGAATTAATTTTGAAAATATATTTTTGATTTTGACTTTGACTTTCACAACTGGAGCATCATTAAATATTTCCACTTTACGTCATTTCGTGCATAGAGCACTGACAACCGTTGAGCAGAAATTTTCTTGAATGATTACCGTGTAACGGAAGACGAAGAGTGGAAAAACTTTTTAACGGTGGAAGGACGACCTAGTTAATTATGGGGTAGGAGATTGATGGATTATTTCTAATCCAGTCCTCAAATGGTTGTCAGTGCTCTGTGCCCTGCCTACTGCTATTTTTGGAAGTCATGACTATTTTAAAGAAATAATTATTTAAAGAGAAGATATTTTGCTCTGAAAATGCAAATTACCTAAAACGATTTAGCTTATTTTGGGTAAAATTTCAACTATGAAATAATGAATGCAATAATTGGAAGTAATTATGTAAATTTTGCTCAACCACTAAGACAAATAATGTGAATTGTTCTTGTCACAGTAAAGTGTAGTCAGAAGGACAACCGACTACCTGAATCAATTTGACAACGTTGTTATTAAGTTCAGCATAAAATTTATAAAATAGTTTTTTGATATTATTAGAGATGTAATTAGATTAAAATAATTCATATTATTATTATCATCATTTCATTAAATCATGAGTGGAAAAAGATATTGTGATTTCCTAAAAATAAAAAATTGGAAATGTATACATAAATAAAATTGAATTGATAGCTATCAGTAGTTTTTTTTCCATTTGGTGATGAAGTAAGAATACAATATGTCACCACCCCATCTCATCCCATGGGTGTCGTAAAAACCGACTCAGGGATATCCGTCAATATTATCTTTACGAAATAAAAAGAAGGAAAACTTGAAATTGAACCCTATACCAATCCGTCTGGCCAGCGTGGTATTAGTAGGCCAAATATGCCTCCGTCACAGGAGGAGGCCCGACCCTGGAGTAGAACATTAATGGGCTGTTATGATGATGATGTGTAGTTTTTTAAATAATGCATAAATAAGACACACACGCATAAACATTATTTCTAAGTATCTTGTTATAAATCTCTTTTTTTATTATAAATATTTCACAGACCAACTACACTTGTATTTCTGTTATATCTTGTATACAGATCCCGGTTAGCATAACTACATCTAATTTTGTTTTATAACGACGGTCGGCAACGTGTTTACGAGTTGTCTTTGTTTATAAAAGGCCTACTTGACTTTTGCCATTCGTCGTAATGTTACTTTTAGTGGTGGCACTTTTAGTTTAGTGAAAGGAAATTTACACACTTTGTGCTGTAGTATTGAGTTGTCTTTTTCGATTATTTGTTGAATTACTTTTAAGTGATAGTTGTAATCGATTTAAAAATATTTGTGTTGTTTCAAACAACAAAGTGTTTCGGACATTTCATTGTTACCACATGTACGCTAAACAGTTGTAAGAATGTCAGTTAAGTACTTGGCACAAGTAGGTATTAATTCGGACATTGGCTTAAACGCAGTCCGGTAAAGTAAGTTTTTTTTATAGATCTCAATTGTGTGTTTATTATAACAGCCCATTAATGCCCCACTGCAAGGACGGGACTCCTCCCCTGACGGAGGGATATTTGGCCTACTAATACAACGCTGGCCAAATTTTATGTATTTTATATTTCGTAGAGATAATATTCACGGATAGTCCCTTAGCCGACTTTTACGACACTCATGGGATGAGATGGAAAGGTGACATATTGTATTCTTACTTCGTCACCACACGGAATTCTGTGTTATTTATCCAGAAATAAATGTAATGCACATAATTATATTTTGTACAGTCACTCTCAAAAAAAGGTTTTACGTTTAACTTGTGAGCAACTAGCATTTTCAGTTGCCCAAAAAATTTGAATATGAAGATGAATGTATAAAAATGCAGGGCTAAGAAAATGTTCTTACACTTCAGTTTTTTTTATTGAAGTGTGTGAGGTGTTGGTCATGCAGGTCAAGCAGCTGTCGTTTACAAGGACATTCAAAACCCACTTAGGATGTGTTATGCGTTCTCCAAATAATTGTCCGGGGTTATTAAAAAAAAAGTATAATAAGTATTAATATCCGTTGTTCTGTTACCCGTTACACAAGCAGGTTAAGCCTAGCTTACTTTAGGAACAGATGGCGCTGTGTAGTGTCCGTGAATATTTATTATTAGTATATTTATTTATTTCAATAATAAAATTATTAGAATATTAACATACATTTGAACAAATGTAAACCATATTACATTATAAATATCAAATATAATTCCTCAGCGCCACACGTATAATTGCTTGCAATAAAACAACTACAAACTTACACTAACACAAACTACAGGCCATATAAACTTTGTAAAAAAAACAATTGTGAGCTACAGAAATTGTCCCCGAGTGTATAATACAGCAAGAAGACTTATAGTGTAGAGTTAGACACATTACAGAAATATACAGAAGTCTATGTAGTGTTTGTATTTTAATTGAACATGATTGTTTGCATTGGTCTGAACGTTTCAATGTATAAAATATGTATGTATTTATTTAAAAAAAAAGTATTTAAGTATGTTTATCCGTTGTCTAGTACTCAAAGTACAAGCTCTGCTGAGTTTGGGACCAATTGTCCCAAACTCAGCAGAGCTGTTGAGATCATTGAGATGTTGTGTGAATGTGGGAAAAAATTAATAAAATATAATCCATTTATTTATTTTTTTGATGACCTTAGTAGCGTAGTTACATAACTGCTACGCAGAGGTCTCGGATTCAATTCCTATTCATTGCAAATTTTTGTGTCCATGAACGTGACTATTTGCATGTAGGTATAACTGTATGTATTTACAAAAAAATTACATAGTTTTGTTTATTCGTTGTCTAGTACCTATAGTTTAAGCTCTGCTTAGTATGGGACTAGATGGCGCTATGTCAAAAATACTATTTTATAAATATTAATATTTATTTTTTTTAAATGGCGTGTGAATTTCTCAGTGTCTGCACTACCGTTATTTCAAATATTCCGTGACTTTATTAAAGCATGAGCCATATAAATATATCTCGAAATATAAATTTAACTTAAAACGCGTTGCAATATTTTGAATAACTATCTCCATCGAATACACTGAATTTTTTTTTACCGTAACGAATAATATTTATAAAAATTTACTGGTGGTGATGAAGGAAAAAGTCACCACTCCATCTCATAATACGGGAGGGTAACTAAGGGAAAGTTTGCTTATACAACTTCTACGACAACAAAATTCTATTTAATTTATTAATTTAGTGTGTAAAATTCTTCTCATGTGTGTATGTGATGTATATTTAATTACAATTCAATGTATGGGTATAATTCCCTGAAATAAAGATATTTTTATTTTGTTTTTTTTTTTCATTTATTAAAAGAAAGCCAGCGTAGTACTAACATGCCAACTTTGGTGTTAAGCGATTTGCTGTAAGCTGTAATTTGGCGAAAATGCCTACGGGCTTACAATGTCAGGTTAAGGCTTTAGATTAGAATACACGCCACCCCTTCTATATGGTGTCAATCCCTTGAGTTTATAAAGTTGACTTGAGTGTCTAGTGACTATTTCTCATCTTTTTTGATTCACGGACATCTTTACACAGCGCCATCTGTTCCCAAAGTAAGCTAGGCTTAACCTGCTTGTGTTATGGGTAACAAACAACGGATATCAGTACTTATATACTTTTTTTTGTTAATACATACATATTATACATAGAAACACTCAGACCAATGCAAACAATCATGTTCATGCACACAAATATTTAAATTGAGCGGGAATCGAACCCGAGACCTCTGCGTAGCAGTCATGGTAAATAACCACTACACCACAGAGGTCGTCAAAATGGTAGTAACATAAGAAAGTCTTGGCTACTATTTCTTGTCTTCATTTCAGGCACTATACACAAGTTTCCCATCGCCGCCGTGACCTTTAGAAAAAACCGTTCACTAACAATAAACATTAACTTTAAAGGGATATTATAGTACGTAGTACTTATAAAGTTAATCGGTTCTCCTTTGAGAAGAAATGGGATGGGGGTAATGCGGGGTACAGTCGTGTTCTGAATTACAATAAGCGAGAGTCGACCGGTTTATTGACTCCCAACGTTTTTAAATCTGATTGGCTGATTTTTCTGTGTACATTTTATATATCTGCCATCGTATACAGTTTATCTGTTCGAGTTGACTTTATTCTGAAAGCTTATAGTTGTTTCTAGTGTTTGTTTTTTAAAAATGTCTTTTTTTACAACAGTTTTTGTAGTACAGATCAAACGATCTTTTACAAACATGTTGTACTGTGTGTACCTTAATACCAATTATATGACCACCTCTGTGGCGTAGTGGTTTTATAACATGACTGCTACGCAGAGGTCTCGGGTTCGATTCCCGCTCAAAGCAAATCTTTTTGTGTATAAACATGATAGTTTGCATTGGTATGGGTGTTTTCTATGTATAATATGTATGTATTTACAAAAAAAAAGTATCTAAGTATGAATAATTAAAACCGGTCAAGTGCGAGTCTGACTCGCGCACCGAGGGTTCCGTACAAACCTATTTATTTTCCCGCCAAATTGTGATAACGTCAGGATTCAGCTGTTTAAATACTATTTTTCCCGCCAAAATTCAATGACGGCACGACTAAGCTGTCAATAAATATTTTCCCGCCAAAATACTATGACGTCAAAACGGATCTGTCAAAAATTATGTGACGTCACGACTCATCTGTCAAAAATTCAATGACGTCACGACTAAGCTGTCAAAATATATTTTCCCGCCAAAATTCTGTGACGTCACGACTCATCTGGCAAAAATTCTATGACGTCACGCCTATCTGTCAAAATTAACAGCTGTCAAAAGTGACAGCTGTCAAAGTGACAGAGGTTTCAAATATTTTCCCGCCAAAATAATATGACGTCACAAATCATCTGTCAAAAATCCTGTGACGTCACGACTCATATCTGTTAAAAATTCAAAAACGTCACGGCTCAGCTGTCAAAATATATTTTCCCGCCAAAATTCTGTGACGTCACGAATCATCTGTTATTAATTCTGTGACGTCACGACTCATCTGTCAAAAATTCAAAAACGTCCCGGCTCAGCTGTCAAAATATATTTTCCCGCCAAAATTCTGTGACGTCCTGAATCATCTGTCAAAAATGGTGTGACGTCACGACTCATCTGTCAAAAATTCAAAAACGTCACGGCTTAGCTGTCAAAATATATTTTCCCGCCAAAATTCTGTGACGTCACGAATCATCTGTCAAAAATTCTGTGACGTCACGACTCATCTGTCAAAAATTCAAAAACGTCACGGCTCAAATGTCAAAAATATTTTCCCGCCAAAATTCTGTGACGTCACGACTCATCTGTCAAAATTGTATGACGTCACGGGTCACGTGACCAAAATTCTATGACGTCACAGGTCACGTGACTCAGCTTTCCCGCCAAAATTCAATGAAATCAAAATATAATATGATTGAAGTAAAAATTTAAGGTTTTCGGAATTTTCCCATTACATGTACTAAAAGACCTTGCTCCATGCCAAATTTCAAGTTTGTAGGTAGACTGGAAGTACCCTGTAGGTTTTTGCCCTTACCCCTCTAAATTTTGCGAAATTTTGCGATAAAAACGGCTATATCTCTTGATTGCGTTAGATTAGCACTTTGAATTTTTTACAGCACTAAGAGGCAACAAGCGTTAGTATTTGGTAAAAATTTCAACTTGATACCTCCATGCGTTCCTGAGATAAATGGTCTTGACAGACAGACGGACGGACGGACGGACGGACAGACGGACGGACGGACAACAAAGTGATCCTATAAGGGTTCCGTTTTTTCAAAACTGGTACGGAACCCTAAAAATGGATTATGGAAAATGACAATTTGGGCAAATGAAATTCTGGCAAGTGGAGGTATACGCTTGACAATAGTCTCTACCCTCTACGTAAAAAGGTGTGAGCTAATATTGTATGTATTAATACTATTTCTTTGCCCACAGCCCTGCCGAGCCAACGTATCACTGTTAGAAGAAGACGTCTGGCGTGAACAACAATGTAGCGCTCACGACGACACACCGTACGGTGGAGAACTGTTCCATTGGAGAGCTCACAGGGATGATGCAGAACCTTGTGCTTTGACCTGCCGGGGAGCACCACAGCATTCTGGACAAAGTCCTGAACCAGTGAGTGGGGTGGTATTTATTATGGAGATGTTACTATTGTATTTTTATTATTTTTTATAATTTGGGAGGCAAACGAGCCAGCAGGTCATCTGATGGTGAGTTGTGATCACCATGTCCAGCTAATGGACACCCGCAACACCAGAGGAATCACAGATGCGTTGCCGACCTTTAAAAAGGGAGTACGCTCGTTATTGTGCGGTATATAGATCTTTTCTATCGTAGTAATTGATTGTAGTTTGTTTATTGATAGTGACGGATTACGAATATATCGCTCCTCGAATACAAAAGGGACACAAATCAAAATCCTATAATTTTACAGGGCGGCCAAAACAAATTTTTAAAACGATTTTTTTTTGAAATTTTATATATTTATTAATTAAATATAAGATGTTAATATATCATTAGATGCGTATTTTTAAGCTCTATCGGTGTACAATCTGAACTTTGTAATATCTGTTACTGGTTAATATAAAATAACACAAAAGTCTCTTTTGCATTCAAAATTTTAATCAATACCATATAAAATATGTCAAAAAATTTACAAAATTTTGTCAAAATTTTAGAAATAAAAAGGGATTTATTAAATATTTTGGTATTTTTTTTTATTATAAAGCTTAATCATATTACTAGCTACTTACTAACAAAAGTGAAAAGACATCAGGAATGTTTTGTATTAAATAATCTAAACTAAACAATATTAGCTTATCATTAATAAAATTGAGATCAAACTTTGTACGTAGGTAATACTAAGTTTAATTAAACATCTCTCTAAACATGACGAATAAAACCTCGTAAAATTATATAAAAAAGAACATTTTAATAATTATAAACAAAACAATTATACAAATAAGACCTAATCTTAGCATTTCATGGATCCTCCGTGCGAGTTCATCGCGTGATAGAGGACGGAGCACTTGCATAACAGCGTCTGGGTCTTACGCCCCCGATGTAGGTTTAAGGAGGCCCCTTACAACGCGTTAGCGGTCACCTTCACTGTCTGCTATGTTCCGTCCTCTACCTATCCAAATTTAATAGGAAACTAACAGTGCCGTTTTGGACATTCGTGATAATAGAGAGCTTACTGAAGTTCTCGGCAGTCCTAGCTCTTTTAATAAGCTGTAGAGGGATTTAGCTGGAGTACACCTCGCACCTATTTCCACGGCATCTCATTTGTCAAGTGAAAGTAGATATTTGATGTCTTAATTGCGTGGTCTTTCGGGATGTTAGTTTTCCACGGTACCGTGAGCTCAATAAGTATGTACTACACGCTCTTTTAAATGTGAGTAAAGGAATATGGCTGGTCTTAACGGTGACACACAGATATGCTCCGGGATTCTGTAATGTGTTTCATACGTGTCAACTAGCAGTGTCCAATCGTCTGCCGAACTCAGGACTGAAAAAGGCTTAAAGGTGGTCTTTTTAGTGGTGCCTTGCTTAACAAATTGGATGTATTGTCTTTCATTTGTAGTCAGTCCTTTTTAGCTATAGCGATCCATAGACTCACTGCCTCGCGCATTGACTAACTTCGTAACTAGTAGGTTATCATTGAGTAAGTGAGGTTCTACTCGAGAAGGTCCAGGTTGAGGTGAAATACAAATTGGTTTGGTAATTACTGTTGACTGTACATCTCCTTCAGAATTGGAAAATGCTTTAAGAGATGGTAGAAAATTAGGATCTTAAACTGTCATCTGCAGAAAAATCGGGATTTGATGTTGTTTTAGGATTGTCAATTCAAGATGTTCATCAAGCGACAGTGTCGCTTCTTAAGTCACTCTGCCCAAAAACTATTTTTGGTCTATTTGTGACTTTGGTATTTGTTACAGAGCTTCCATCACTGTCTTCACTGTCCAATATTGATAGATAGATTAAGGTCAGCTTGACTATCTGCTACAGAATTAGTATCTGAAGAATAAATAGGTAGTATAATCTAGCACATTATTATTGTGGACAGGTAATGAGCTTTGTTCTCATACATTTAAGGTTGCCATTGTTAATATTTTTCGTGCTCTGCTCATTTTCAAGTAATCTGTAAAATAACAACATTTAAGCGGAACATCACTGAAACAATAACAACAGAACAAAATGAACATCAAAATAGTAATTATTATTTATAATAAAAATAAGTCGGGTTTTCCTTCCTGACGCTATAACTCCAGAAGGCACGAACCGATTTCCTCGGTTTTGCATTCGTTGGAAAGGTCTCGGGCTCCGTGAGGTTTATAGCAAAGAAAATTCAGGAAAAATTTTAACAGAAAAGCGGGAAAATAATGCCCGTGCGAAGCCGGGACGGATTGCTAGTTATTTTTAAAAAAACACAAAGTTTCAAAAAAATATGAATTTATTCTAGTATATTTCAATGGTAAAGGGACGTATTTTAAATTATTGCTAGTGTTGTATTAAAAAACATGATTACAGTCAACTAATATTGGAATACAGAAAAGATGCAATACATATATGGCACTTTTGTATTACATATTATAACAACAAATAAAGATGTCAGAATGCAAAACGGATGTTTCTAAAAATATGGTACTTTTGTTTTACATATTATGTTAACAAATACGAATCTCAGAACGTAAAATGGACGTTTTCCAAAATATGGCACTTTTGTATCATATGACTAAGTTTGAAATACTTATCTCAGAATGCAAGACGGTCGTTTTCCAAAATATGGCAATTTTGTATTAAAAAATATAATTAGACTCACCTGAAATTATTAATGCAATAAAGACGTATTTTGTTTTGTGGCACTTTTTCACGGAACTGACGAGCGTTCTTGTTGAATGTCAGGACGTAACTAAAAAAATGGCGGTTTTGCACTGACATTACCTATCAAAGTGCTCAAAATCAAAAAGGGCGTTTTGTCAGTGTGGTCAAAATATAAAGAAAAATGATGGGTGTTTTTTTTAAATATAAAATATAGTCGATTTAGGTATCATTTTACCAATAAAACCATTTTCATAATTTTTTAATTTGTGGCCGTTTTGTATTCAAGGAGCGATATGTAGGTTGAACCACTTTATATAGTTACGTGGGCATAGGTAATATGGCCTCTGGTTTTTATAACCACCATGTCGTGTAGAAAAAGAGATACAACTCACATCTAAATAAAGAAATTTACCTCCTACTATTTTAAAAGGAACAGTATTGTCAAATTAAAAATAAACAACTATTTTAAAACATTTCAACAGCGTATTGCATTTGCCATAGCTATCCTTTTAAAAACTAAATTCTGTAGTAATGCTTTTAAATTGTCAGTTGTACGTCGAAAGAATGAGAAGACAGCTTGTTGAAATTAAGTTTTGTTTCGACAGAAAGCGTAATGTTATTGTGAAAATACTTTTGTCTCAAAAAATGTCAACATTTATCTTGTTCACTTGGTGACAATATAGTATACAATTCGTTTGCCTAATAGCAGCATGGCTGTATGTATCAGATGCAGAACAACTTGGTACATTACGAATTTAAAGCTTCTTCACTGTGTTTCATCATCATCATCATAACAGCCCATTGATGTCCCACTGCAGGGACGGGCCTCCTCCTATGACGGAGGGATACTTGGCCTACTTTTACCACGCTGGCCAGACGGATGGGTAAAGGGCTTAATTTCAAGTTTTCCTTCTTTTTATTCGGAAAGATAATATTCACGGATAGTCCTTTACTCGGTTTTTACGACACCCATAGGATGAGATTTGGTGGTGACATATTGTATTCTTACTCCGTCACCACACAGATTTATTTTCATTGTTTTCCCTCAATTATAAAATTAAAACAGAACTCAAAAAACATCCAATAAGGTAACACCCCTCTTAGGATAGGTAGGCGTAAAGGAAATCCTGGTAATTAAGTTACATTACTTTGAGCGCTTAAAAGCGCTGTCTAACCATCAAAATCATAAAGTTATAAATTCAACATAACGACATTATTAGTAAAGTTTATACTTAAGGGAATAATAACCTGTCTTTATATAAACTCATGATTATAACATTTTGTTAGAGACGTTGTAAAACAAATTTAATTTCCGAACTTCGGTCGCAACTAAGCTTGCAGTTCAGAAAGGATGTTATAACGTAATGATCTCTTTCTTTCTTTTCCTTTATTTCCTTTTTAAAAGTTATCTAATAAACTGATTGTCTTTGTTCTGTAATTTTGTAAGGAGACTTCTGAATTTTTAAAGTCGTCTTTCTAAACATATAATTAAAGATCTTTGACTTGGGGAGTTGTTTGTGTTATTATTTGTTGACTTGAAATAAAATTCTGTGTACTTATCATATGTATCTTCAAATATTTTTTTTATATTTTATACATAAATTCCCACCTTTTATTTTCCGTTTAGAAACATAGGTACTATTTTCAGTTAAAAAGTGGTGACACTATGTATTATAATTCCGTCACCACTTGAAGAATATGACCTCTGTTAGTCTTTTGGAAACATTTTATATTACCTACTAACAGACCCGTGCCCACTTCGTTAGGCGGCGAAAAAACGCGACCCTTTTTTTAAACATATTTCACTACTGCTCCACTCCTATTAATCATAGCGTGATACTACATAGCCTATGAAATTCCCCAATAAATGGACTATCAAACACAGAAAGAATTTTTAAAATCGGTTTAGTAGATCCAGTCGGTTAGTCCCTACAACGTCACAAACACGCAAACTTTACCTCTTTATAACATTAGTTTAAAGAAGTATAGATTTGATAGTAGTTTTACTTTTTAAAAGTCGTATTTCAAATTACATTTTGTTTTTCCAGACGGTGTCCTTGGATGACGAGGATCGAGTGGTGGTTGCCGTGTTGGCTGCTAGAGTATCTGACGGCACGAGGTGTCGACCAGGGAGTTTGGACATGTGCATCGATGGGAGATGTCAGGTTAGTTATAACATAATTTTTACCACCTTTTTGACGTAGAGGTGATATTACATGGCTGTGCTATGCAGAGGTCTCCGGTTCGATTCCTGCTCAATGTGAATCTTTGTGTGCATGAACATGAATGTTTGCGTCTGAGTGTTTCTATGTATAGTACGTATGCATTCACAAGAAAAAGGTATATAAGTATTAATATCCGTTGTTCTTTTACCCATAACACAAGCAGGTTATGCCTAGTTTACTTTGGGGACGTATGGCGCTGTGTTCAGATGTCCGTGAATATTTATTTATTCATTTTAATGATCTTTATTCAGGCTACATAATATATTATATTACATTATACATTTTTGTAAGCAGAGTCGTGAAAGTTCTATCTTGCGTAATTTATACATTTGTAATTAAAATAGGTATTAACCAATCAACATGTATAAAAAACGAACATAAGGATACAATACCATACATGGTGAGCAGTGTGTTCCACACTATATCCATCCCAATCGATACTATAGGTGATGTAGGTAATTAGACCAAGAGAGATTTAATTGATATTATCTATAAAAAGACATAACCCGTGTAAGAAAGTAAGAATGCAATATGTCACCACCCCATCTCATCCCATGGGTGTCGTAAAAACCGACTAAGGGACTGTCCGTGAATATTATCTTTGCGTAATAAAAAGAAGAAAAACTTGAAATTAAACCTTATACCAATCCGTCTGACCAGCGTGGTATTAGTAGGCCAAGTATCCCTCCGTCACGGGAGGAGGGCCCGTCCCTGCAGTGGGACATTAATGGGCTGTTATGATGATAAAAAGTCAAAAAGTAAAAACCTGATACAAAATAATTCCTACACTGATCTGTTTTGTCATAGACCGTGGGGCAAGAGTCCCTGATTTAATTAAGAAACGATAATGCCTTTATTTATTTACAAAAACCACTTATTCATATTTAAATGTAGTTAATTAAAGCAAATAACATTATTGAACAAAATTCGATTCGATTATCGAGCCTTTTGTATACATGAACATACTTTGTAAAGACGCTCTAAAATAACAAAATTCGGGACACTGTAGAGAGAAATTTTGACAAACACGCTATAAAGTGACGAACGTGCAGTTTGAGTAGGTACAGTGCAAGAGTATTCAATATCCAAACTGAGCTGTTAAAATTTGATACAACACTTTCGAAACAGGCGAACACATTTTTATTTTCTCGAGGATGACTGATACTGTATTATTTAGTTAGGCGTCCGGAAAATTATAATTTATATATATATAAGACCTAATCTTAGCATTCCATGGATTCTCCGTGCGGGTGCCGGGTCCATCGCGTGATAGAGGGCGGAACACTGGCGTAACAGCGTCTGGGACTTACGACCCAGATGTAGGTTTAAGGAGGCCCCCTTACAACGCGTTAGCGGTCACCTTCACTGTCTGCCATGTTCCGTCCTCTACCTATCCAAATTTGGTAGGAACCTAACAATGCCGTTTTGGACATTCGTGATAGTAGAGAGCTTACTGAAGTTCTCGGCAGTCCTAGTTCTTTTAATAAGTTGTAGAGGGATGTAGCTGGAGTACCCCTCGCACCTATTTCCACGGCATACAGAGTAACCCTATAGCCATTTCTGGTTATCTCATTTGTCAAGTCAAAGTATTTATTTGTCTTAATTGCGTGGTCTTTAGGGATGTTAGTTTCCCACGGTACCGTGAGCTCAATAAGTACTACACGCTTTTTCAATTTTGAGTAGAGGAATATGTCTGGTCTCAACGGCGACACGCAGATATCCTCCGGGATTTTGTAGTGTGTTTCATACGTGTCAACCAGTAGAGTCCAATCGTCTGCCGGACTCAGGACCGAAAAAGGCTTGTAGGTGGTCTTTTTAGTAGTGCCTTCCTTAACAAATTGGATGTTTTGTCTTTCATTCGTAGTCAGTCCTTTTCTAGCTCTGGCCATCGACAGACTCACTGCCTCGCGTATAATCCCTAATACTTTGTCGTAACGTTGCGAGTAATGACCCCTATCCAAAAGCACTTTGCAGCCTACCAATAAGTGTCTTGCCGTACCAATTTCTTTGCCACAATCTGTGCATTTTTTGTCCGTGGCTTTTCCCCATCTTACAAGATTGCTTTGATCGGGGAGAGTCAATTGAAAGGCGTTGAGGTAGAATTTAAGTAATGCTGGTGACCAGTCGTAAAGCAAAGTGCGCCACTTCAAGGCTAAAGGTATACAGTAGTCCCCTAGAGTAACCCATTCATTTTGCATTTCTAGGTTCATTGCGTGCACTCTGTAGCTGTTATTCTCATCTTGGTTCAAGAAAGATTTTATAATTTCTTTGTCCGATTGACTTTCCGTGTTTCCTAAACCTACTCTACTAGTTTGTGCGCCTATCATGAACTTTTTGTGGAATTGTAACCGTGACTCGAGCGCAGATGAATTTTTATCAGTTGGGATGGATTTTACAATTTCGTCTTTAGATGTTGATAAGACTAATAATATTATATAATTAATATAATTATTATATTATATAATTATATAATTAATATACTAATATTATAAAGAGGTAAAGTTTGTGAGTTTGTGACGTTGTAGGGGGTAATCTCTGAATCTAATGAACCGATTTTAAAAATTCTTTGTGTTGAATAGTCCATTTATCTGGGAGTGTCATAGGCTAGGTATAATATAGTATCACGCTATGACTAATACGAGTTGAGGAGCTGTAATGAAATATTATTATGTTTAAAAAAGGGACGCGTTTTTTTTTGCTTGGGATTCAAACCCCACGGCTTCACGCCTTGAGCCACAAACACGACCTCTTTGCCACTCAGGCTTTTATAGTATATTTTGTTAATAACTGTGAACTTTAACTTTATCGGGGTAAAAAATGAAAATAATGAGAAGTTATACTCATTTCATCAACATTATTATGGTTATTTCAGTGTGTTTTTGTGTTTAATTTCGTGCAACCCAGCTTTAAACCGAAGCTTAAAATAATGTTCAGCAAAATATAATTAAAAACAGAGACGAATGTTGGTAATAGTTTAATGTCAGTCCCGTTCGCTATGATGTCAGTACCAGACAAAATTGTCCTGACAGAACATTTTTTGAGACATTTAGTGAGTGTTTTCATTGGCCAGAAAATTACTGTGACTATTTTATTTGCAATTTTTTATTAAGTCTTTAGTACAATGTTGTAATGTGCATGATTGTTTCAAAGATATTGCGAGTTCAATACCTACGCGCATAAGTCAAACATTTGTGTGTATGAATTTGCCTGTTTGATTTGGACTAAGAGTTTTTATGTATGTCAACATCTTAGCCTTTGGATATTATACATTGACAATAGACAAAGACCTCCACCTAACATTGTCCTGTGTTTTCCGTGTGCTGATAGTTCTTCTTGGACTGAGACTTCTAGTACGCGGTCGCCTTGACAGAACCTTTCCAACCTAACGGCTGTCAGTTCTTCGTGTTATGTGGTATTCCCTGTATTGTTCCACAATGAATATTGTATTGTCCTGCATGGGATTACAGCCGTTGACGGCAGCTTCTACCCCCGCGTAATTTAGATATCTACTTTAAATAAAAACTTTATACTCATTGTTTCAGAATTAAACCTTAACGTATGTTTACAATACGCGCTAATAAACAATAAACACGGTTCTTTTAACACATCGCGCGTACAATGCGTGACATCCTATTAGTCACGTATGGAGTGATACGAAACATTTGGCACGTCATTATTTTGTGCAATCATTACTTTATCTTAAACTAGCTGTGCCCGCGACTTCGTTCGCGTGGTGGATGTTACTTACTTCGCAATTCGATTTAATACTGAAAAATCGTTTTTTAAACCTTATAACGAACGAATCAAAAACTTTTTAAAAACAGACCTTTACAAAGACAGATCTATAAAGACTGCGTCAGAACTCATACTGACAGACATGAGCAAACCTCATTCTTTCAAGAAAAATCTTAACACCGCGATACTGAAAATGACGTCACAGACACAATGCCATCTGTTGTAAAATTTGTAAGTTAAAATAAATGACATCGCTTATTTCATCATAACAACCCATTAATGTCCCACAGCAAGGACGGGCCTCCTCCCGTGACGGAGGGATACTTAGCCTACTAATACCACGCTGGCCAGTCGGATGGGTATAGGGTTTAATTTCAAGTTTTCCTTCATTTTTATTTCGTAAAGATAATATTCACCGATAGTCCCTTAGTCGGTTTTACGCCACCCATGGGATGAGATGGGGAGGTGACATATTGTATTCTTACGTTCGATTCCCATGGAGGACAATTGTGATCCACAAACTATTGTCCTTAGTCTGGATGTTCTTTGTGTCCGTTAAATTGACATTTTTAAAGGCCCCCTTATGTACCATATTATAGCAAAAAATATTTGATTAAACTTAGACTGGATTATATTATTATCTATAGATAAACTGCGTGCAGTATTTTTGAATTACTTAATAAAATAAACACAAACACATTGAACAATTATTTAATGTTTTGTGATTGTATTTCTATATTTTATTGTCAGTTTTGTATTTTTTCAAGTATGTTGACAAATAGCAATAATGTGTAAAATGATTTTATAAAGAAAAAAAAACGTGTTACTTATTATGTTGTCTGTTATATACCTATATATTATTTATTAAATAATTATATAAGTGTGTTATAATTGCAGTTATAATAAGATTGTGAGAAAAGGAATGTTATTTAAATCTATATTTATAAAACTCAAAGGTGACTGACATAGTGATCTATCAACGCACAGCCCAAGCCACTGGTGGGATCTGGCTGAAATTTGGCATGCAGGTAGATATTATGACGTAGGCATCCGCTAAGAAAGGAAAATGATGAATTCTACCCCCAAGGGGATAAAATAGGGGTATGAAAGTTTGTATGAAACTTTGTCAATATCAAACCGATCGGCCTGATACTTTGCATGCATATAGCTACTATGACGTTGACACCTCCTTAGAAAGAACTTTGATAAATTCTACCCCCAAGGGGATAAAATAGGGGATGAAAGTTAGTACGAAACTTTGTCAGTTTCAATACGATCGGGCTGAGACTTCGCATGCATATAGCTACTATGACGTTGGCACCCCATTAGAAAGGACTTTGATAAATTCTACCCCCAAGGGTAAAAAATAGGGGATTAAAGTTAGTATGAAACTTAGCTTCTCTCATGGACTGCATGTTTTATGTTGCTTGCTCATGAGTAATTTCTCTCAATAGCGTAATAGTTTTAGCGCCTAATGACAGATTAATTATTAAGAATATGTGTACAAAGAAGTTTTGTAGGCCCCTTATTTCTACACACGCTAAATAAAAAATAAGCCTAATTAATCATAATACTTCTGAACGCGAGCGATGCCGCGGGCAACAGCTAGTTCAATTTATATGATTAAGTAGGTATATAGTTTAACTTTAAAAATTGATGTTTGTACGCCAGTATTGGCAAAACAGGGAAAGACTCTTTATTTTTGTAACATGTTTTGTACCTGTGATTAACAAATAAAGGTTATTAGTATTTGTATTTATTTATATTTAAAAATACAGCACGCAGTTTAACTCTTGATGTAGTCCAGTCTAAGTTCGAAAGATGGCGCTGTTTAATATTAATTAATTAAATTCAAATATCTTTTAATAGACGGAACCGATTGCAATGAAACAAAAACTAAATGTAACTTCAAGTTACGCTCAATCGTTGTGTATAAAAATCTTCTACGAAATTTTAATTCATTAAACATTGAAATAAAACCATTTTTCATGACCCCTGATTTGTATTGGACTGTTCTAATAAAGAGATCAAGCGATATCTCGAGTAATACTTATCCGATTTTGATGAAACATACCTCAGTTTAGGCCCAATAAAAAAGGCTACAATACAATGTATTGGTCTTAAGATTATATTAATTCGTTTTAAAGATGTGCGGTAACAAACAGACAGACATTAATTCTAAAAATTATGGTTTCGTGCTTTTTGACTTTTTTCTAGATTTTGTAGATAATTTTTATCTGAATTTTCGAAAAGAACAGACATTTCGACCTCTACAGTTTTATTATAATATAGATAACATCATCATAACAGCCCATTAGTGTCCCACTGTAGGGACGGGCCTCCTCCAGTGACGGAGGGATACTTGGCCTACTAATACCACGCTGGCCAAACGGATAGGTATAGGGTTTAATTTCAAGTTTTCCTTCTTTTTATTACGTAAAGATACAGATAACATGGTAAGTATAGATAACATGGTTAATTTTATTAAAATTTAAAAAGAATATTTTATAATTAATAGCACTTAATAATAAAATAGTTATAGATTATTTACAAACTCATTTATGAGTATGATTACTACTGGTAACGCCATCTCGTGATCATAAGAAACGAAATTTAAATTCATTCAGCATTGAACAAAAACCATTTTTCATGACCCCTGATTTATATTGAACCGTTCTAATAAAGAGATCAAGCGACATCTCGAGTAATACTTATCCTATTTTGATAAAACGTACCTCAGTTTAAGCCTAATAAAAAAGGCTACAATACAATGTATTGGTCTATAGATTATATTCATTCGTTTTAAAGATGTGCGGTAACAAACAGACAGACAGACAGACATTAATTCTAAAAATTGTGGTTTCGTGCTTTTTGACTTTTTTCTAGATTTTGTAGATAATTTTTATCTGAATTTTCGAAAAGAACAGACATTTCGACCTCTACAGTTTTATTATAGTATAGATAGATTGCGTTATTTGGTATACAGAGATAAATTGGTTCTCTATTTTGTCTGGAAATAAAGGTAATCTAGGGTGTCATAATATTTTGTGTCCGAATGGTAGCAAGCCCTAAATTCATGACTCACATTATCATTTGTTCGAAAACCTAAATCCCGAAATAAAACATGACCTAATTTCCTTTTACTATAAACATCACAATGTATAATATTAAAATAATAGACAATAAACACGGTTCTTTTAACACGTCACGCGTACAATGCGTGACATCCTATTTGTCACGTATGAAGTGATACGAAACATTTGGCACGTCATTATTTTTTGCAATCATTACTTTAACATTATGTTTGGTTATTTAGTTTAGAGATGAAAATGTTTTATTTTCATCGATTTTCATTAACCCTAAACATGTTTTACATTTTACGATTTGTTCCTGATTCGTCATCTTCCTAATTGGTCATCTTCCAAATTCGTCACTTTCCTAACTCGTCATCTTCCAAACTGGTCATTTTCCAGATTCGTCATCTTCCAAACTCGTCATTGTACTGTCGAATTGAATTTCAACAGAAACTTAACGAAGTAATTATTCAAATAAGAGGAGGAACAATATGTCATAAAGTGTATAATTTTTTTATGAATACAAGTGCTAATTATCTTAAATACTATTGATTTTAATTGAATATTTACGAGTATATCTGTATATGCTACAAAAAAGTTATGTCTACAAAATAATTAAATTGACTTATTTCAAATGGTATGCAATGTCACTCGTAAAAAACATTATCATGTACAGTCACGAGCAATAATATGTACACATTTTCAAATTTTCTAAACTATCTGCACGTTTATCTAGACATTACAATATCAAAATAAATTCGTAATTTAGAAGAGGTTCCGTACAGTTTTGAATTAATCTTCGAATTTTCAATTTTGGATTGGCAGAACTTTAGATAACTGGTTTACAAAATGCGAAAATGTGTACATATTATTGCTCGTGACTGTACCTACCTAACATTTCTATACTAATAAAATAATTTAATCATCATCCATAAATATTTAGTTTAATTAATTATTTATTTATATATCATTTAGGATAGTACACAAATACTTTTTTATTAGTAACTAGCTGACCCGTCGAACTTTGTTCCGCCTTAATCGCAATAAATAAGCAGACGTTTTCTTTAATTGTAAAAAATTAAATACTATAGGTATCATTCATATTACATATACATTAAATTAATTAACATTCAGATACATTAAATTAACCATTCATAAATTATTTCTGTATTTTAGTACATTATGTTGCTCTTCATTTAAGTACCTTGTAATACACGACATTTTTTGTTTTATTATCAGGCGCAAAAGCAAACAACGCAGGTGGTCTTTCGTCCGACCCGTGATCATGCCATGTATAATTGACCATGGAAAAAACATAAATGTTCTACATTTAAACCATAAACTTTTAAGGATTGGCCTTGTGATTTGTTGATAGTCATGGCAAATGCAAGACGTATCGGAAATTGAAGTCTTTTAAATTCAAACGGCATATCGGTTGGGATTATCGGTATCCTCGGAATGAGAACTTCCTCACCTTTGAATTTTCCTATCATTATCATAGCGTAAATTACATTGTTCATAAATTTTCTAATCACCAAACGCGTACCGTTGCACAGTTTTGGTTGGTTTATGTTTCGAAGCATTATTACTATAGAGCCGACCTTTAGGCGTAAATTGTGCGGTGGTAAGCCAGACACGTCCAAAGAGTTTAAAAATTCAATTGGATAGTTGGTGGCTTCATCTTCATTTGTGACGCAGTCAATAGATTTGAATGAATGCATTGTTCCAATGATCTTATTTTGAACTAGCTGACCCGACAGACTTCGTCCTGTCAAAAAGATTTGTAATGTGGCAGTTTTTGTGCCTACGTATTTTAAAAAATTCTCCTGAACAGAACCGTCACCCTGGTGATAGGGCGTTGTGAATAAAAAATAATTAAATAAAACATAGGTATATAAGGATTTAAAAGTAAGTAATCGCTTTATTGTTAATCATGTGAATCATAATTATTATTATTATCATTGTAGTGCTTTGTGGTATACGATGTTTTTTGTTTGATTACCTGGCGCATAGATAAACAAATCTGATGGTTTTCCAACACGGGAACAGGCAACATACAATTGACCATGTGAGAAACATGGGTTTTCTAGATTAATACCACAAACACTTAATGATTGCCCCTGGGACTTGTTTATAGTCATAGCAAAAGCAAGCCGCACTGGAAACTGTAGTCGTTTAAACTCAAATGGCACATCAGTCGGAATCATTGGGATGCGCGGTATGAGAACATCTTCTCCTTTATACTTTCCTTTGAGTATAGTTGCTTCTATCACATTGTTTAGTATTTTTTTTTACCGTTGCAAAGACGCGGTTGGTTGATATTTCGCAACATTATAACCACCGATCCAACCTTTAATTGAAGATTGTGAGGTGGCAATCCTGGCAAATCCAGCGAGTTTAAAAATTCCGGTGGATAGTTGACTACATCATCTTGATTAGTAGCCGAATCAACTGATTTATATATCCTCAATTCGCCTGTAATTTGTTCTTGAATTTTGAAATTTAATTCATTTACATCTATGTTTTTTGCAGCCAGTATAGCTCGTTCGCTCAACCAATCATGGTTTCTGTAATTTTGAGAAACCTTCTGAATAAGTTCATCTTTTGATCGAGTTAACTGACAAAAACTTTGAGGAAAGTTAATGCAGCCAGTCAACATGTCTATAGGAAATTTGCCATTACCAATGTCAATGAGTTGTTTAGAGAATATGTTTCCAGATTGGTCATTTTGCAACTCGACACGCATATTCTTGCTTAAATGAAGTACTTCGACATGTTTCCACAAATTGGAGGACTTTAGACATGCATTGAGTTCATCAGCTGGCGTTGATCGTGGAATCACTGGCAATGTTTGACGAAAATCTCCTGCTAATAAAATCATTGCACCACCAAATCGGTTATTATTGCTCCGTAGATCTTTTAAGGTTCTGTCTAAAGCCTCCAAAGATTTTTTATGTGCCATCGTGCATTCACCCCAAACAATCAATTTACATTGCTGCAAAACCTTTGCCATTGCAGAGTTCTTCGAAACGTTGCAGGTTGGAGTTGAAACTCCAACCTGCAACGTTTCGAAGAACTCGCTTCATTGCTTTGCATATTTAATGGCAATTTTAGTGCTGAATATGCTGTTCGACCACCTTCAAGCAAAGTTGCTGCGATTCCCGACGAAGCGAGTGCAAGTGCAATTTTATTTTGTGAGCGAATTGTTACTAATATTAATGAAATCAAAAAAGTTTTTCCTGTACCACCAGGTGCATCTAAGAAGTAAATCCCTCCAGTTTCATCATTTGTTACTTACAGTGTGAGCAAACCGAGTTCATAGAACCAATAACAACACATTGGTAGTTTCGTGTATCAGTTGACAAAAGCAAACTCAGTAGATTAGGTAACAGACAACTTTTTTTTTTTTTAAATTTGATATGACTTGAAGTCAAATCCTTTTAAGCCGTACGAATTGTTTTATTTATTTAAAATTTGTATATTAAAAATAATAAAACACTGTTGGTAACGCGATTTTTGTTTGACTGATGTAATGACGTGGAAACTGATGCATTTTATCTCGCGTGCCGAAACTAATACAAAAGAAACGCGAGTTTCGGAACGCGACATTAAACTCCTCCAACTATGTGTTCTGTGCTCCAACGCACACACGCACATTGTTTTGGTAGATATGATCTTTGACGTTAGGAACACACCTACATTGCTTAGACAACACTGTGTGAGTGCTTGTAATTTAATATGAACTTTATACCATAGCAATAAAGCTCAAATTGACTACGTTTTAGTTAGAAATCATTTGTATGGGAAAAAGAAAAGGGCTATTTTTAGGGTTTTTCCAGAAATAATTCAAATTTTTCTCGCCGTAAAAACCATCCTTGAACTTCAACAAACATTTTAAAAAAAGATTTGGCCAAATTGGTCCAGGCGTTGTTGAGTTATGCGCTTACCAACACATTTTGCGATTCATTTTTATATTATAGATATAGATAATGAAACGCGATAGTTTAAAAGTTGTAAAAAAGCAGCTTTTATTTATTCGTCTAATTTCTGTTAGATAATAAACTTGACACCCCAATTACTATCCATATAATCTGTCATCACATATGTCGCGTTATCAGATAGTTATCTAATTCGATAAGTGCCACTCAGAGATAATAGTGATATGTATATAATACTAGCTGACCCGACAGACTTCGTCCTGTCAAAAAGATTTGTAATGTGGCAGTTTTTGTGCCTACGTATTTTAAAAAATTCTCCTGAACAGAACCGTCACCCTGGTGATAGGGCGTTGTGAATAAAAAATAATTAAATAAAACATAGGTATATAAGGATTTAAAAGTAAGTAATCGCTTTATTGTTAATCATGTGAATCATAATTATTATTATTATCATTGTAGTGCTTTGTGGTATACGATGTTTTTTGTTTGATTACCTGGCGCATAGATAAACAAATCTGATGGTTTTCCAACACGGGAACAGGCAACATACAATTGACCATGTGAGAAACATGGGTTTTCTAGATTAATACCACAAACACTTAATGATTGCCCCTGGGACTTGTTTATAGTCATAGCAAAAGCAAGCCGCACTGGAAACTGTAGTCGTTTAAACTCAAATGGCACATCAGTCGGAATCATTGGGATGCGCGGTATGAGAACATCTTCTCCTTTATACTTTCCTTTGAGTATAGTTGCTTCTATCACATTGTTTAGTAATTTTTTTTACCGTTGCAAAGACGCGGTTGGTTGATATTTCGCAACATTATAACCACCGATCCAACCTTTAATTGAAGATTGTGAGGTGGCAATCCTGGCAAATCCAGCGAGTTTAAAAATTCCGGTGGATAGTTGACTACATCATCTTGATTAGTAGCCGAATCAACTGATTTATATATCCTCAATTCGCCTGTAATTTGTTCTTGAATTTTGAAATTTAATTCATTTACATCTATGTTTTTTGCAGCCAGTATAGCTCGTTCGCTCAACCAATCATGGTTTCTGTAATTTTGAGAAACCTTCTGAATAAGTTCATCTTTTGATCGAGTTAACTGACAAAAACTTTGAGGAAAGTTAATGCAGCCAGTCAACATGTCTATAGGAAATTTGCCATTACCAATGTCAATGAGTTGTTTAGAGAATATGTTTCCAGATTGGTCATTTTGCAACTCGACACGCATATTCTTGCTTAAATGAAGTACTTCGACATGTTTCCACAAATTGGAGGACTTTAGACATGCATTGAGTTCATCAGCTGGCGTTGATCGTGGAATCACTGGCAATGTTTGACGAAAATCTCCTGCTAATAAAATCATTGCACCACCAAATCGGTTATTATTGCTCCGTAGATCTTTTAAGGTTCTGTCTAAAGCCTCCAAAGATTTTTTATGTGCCATCGTGCATTCACCCCAAACAATCAATTTACATTGCTGCAAAACCTTTGCCATTGCAGAGTTCTTCGAAACGTTGCAGGTTGGAGTTGAAACTCCAACCTGCAACGTTTCGAAGAACTCGCTTCATTGCTTTGCATATTTAATGGCAATTTTAGTGCTGAATATGCTGTTCGACCACCTTCAAGCAAAGTTGCTGCGATTCCCGACGAAGCGAGTGCAAGTGCAATTTTATTTTGTGAGCGAATTGTTACTAATATTAATGAAATCAAAAAAGTTTTTCCTGTACCACCAGGTGCATCTAAGAAGTAAATCCCTCCAGTTTCATCATTTGTTACTTACAGTGTGAGCAAACCGAGTTCATAGAACCAATAACAACACATTGGTAGTTTCGTGTATCAGTTGACAAAAGCAAACTCAGTAGATTAGGTAACAGACAACTTTTTTTTTTTTTAAATTTGATATGACTTGAAGTCAAATCCTTTTAAGCCGTACGAATTGTTTTATTTATTTAAAATTTGTATATTAAAAATAATAAAACACTGTTGGTAACGCGATTTTTGTTTGACTGATGTAATGACGTGGAAACTGATGCATTTTATCTCGCGTGCCGAAACTAATACAAAAGAAACGCGAGTTTCGGAACGCGACATTAAACTCCTCCAACTATGTGTTCTGTGCTCCAACGCACACACGCACATTGTTTTGGTAGATATGATCTTTGACGTTAGGAACACACCTACATTGCTTAGACAACACTGTGTGAGTGCTTGTAATTTAATATGAACTTTATACCATAGCAATAAAGCTCAAATTGACTACGTTTTAGTTAGAAATCATTTGTATGGGAAAAAGAAAAGGGCTATTTTTAGGGTTTTTCCAGAAATAATTCAAATTTTTCTCGCCGTAAAAACCATCCTTGAACTTCAACAAACATTTTAAAAAAAGATTTGGCCAAATTGGTCCAGGCGTTGTTGAGTTATGCGCTTACCAACACATTTTGCGATTCATTTTTATATTATAGATTATGTAGTTTAGGTCATCTACATCTTTATTCTTAGCCGCTAAAATTGCTCGCTCACTAAACCATTCATTGTTTTTGTAGTTTGAAATAATTTCTGGAAATACATTGTTGATAAGTTCGTCTTTTGATGAGACAAAATTACAGAAATTATTTGCAAATGATATTAAGCCGCTCGATTCATCGACAGGTACTTGACCATTACCGATAGTCAGCAATTGCTCTGAGAAATATTCAGCAGATGTATCATTAAGCAATGTAACTTTCATGTTTGTTGTCAGTTGCAGTTTCTTCACATAGCGCCAATGACGGCACGACTCCGCTGTCAAAAAATATTTTCCCGCCTTAATTACTATTACGTCACAACTCATTTGTTAAAAATTATGTGACGTCTCGACTCATCTGTCAAAAATTCTATGACGTCACGACTCAAATCCGTTTTTTTCAAAATCGTTACGGAACCCTAAAAAGTATCCTATGTCCTTCTCCTGGCTCTAAGCTACCTCCCTACCAATTTTCAGCCAAATCTGTTCTGCCGTTCTTGAGTTATAAGTGGTGTAACTAACACGACTTTCTTTTATATATATAGATTAGTAAAAATTTAAATTGCATAAATGTCAATTGTGAAGTCCACTTCCGATCCGGCTTTTTTGACGTTCCGTTTGTATTTTTCGTCTTACTAATTATTTTCTAAAAATAAAATTCAAAAATATTTACTTCTTCTCTTTCTCTAACGAAAAAAATATATATTCAGGTTCATCAATTCATGCCTAATTTATACTTATATATTGGTGTAGCGCTTCTTCTCTTATTTTTTTTTACAAACTTCATGATAGACAATCACTCTTAAAGGTTATACTACAAAGGATTTATATATTAATAAATTTGTGTAGACAAATGTACACGGTATGACGAGTTTGGAAGATGACGAATCTGGAAAATGACCAGTTTGGAAGATGACGAGTTAGGAAGGTGACGAATTTGGAAGATGACCAATTAGGAAGATGACGAATCAGGAACAAATCGTTATAATTATAGTTTTATTTTCTAATTAAAAAAAGAAGATGATAGGTTCTTTACAGAAATATCACCAATTTTTTTTATAAAAACCAAATCACTTAATTAATTTTTAAAGCCTACAAAGGTTTTACAAGACTAAACTATTATTGCTACTTTTACCAGTCGTCAGACGGCCAGACCTTGAATAGCATTTACTAAGCATCATTTAAAAAAGTTTCCCTACGTTTGGTCGTCAATACGCATACACTATATTTTTACGCCTCAGATGACTTACCAATGAAGTTACCCAAGCACTTGCCTTGCGATGCAAATCTTTCCACAGCTTTGTGCAAGCTTGTGGTATAAAGCTACCTTAAACTGCTACTCAATAGAGAACACGATTGGAATTTAAAATAACGCTATGTCTCATGATTCTTCAACACAGGAAAAATTAAAAACCAATAATATGTATTTTTCAGCGAATAATGCGATTAGGTTAACAGAGGTCATGTAACAAACTTTTCTCCTACATGGCTCTTATTATTAAACTCTTTGATAACATCCAGTCCAATATAAACATTCATGTTACTGCATACAAATAGTTACACTATGGAATCAAGTTTGAAACCTCTGCATGTAAGGCATAGAGTATAATTAGAATGCCGCCGTAAAGGTCGCCATTAACATCGACTTAATAGATGTTTTTTACTATAATACTCCCTACCTAAAATAAAATACATCATTTTCAACATAAATAAAGTAAAGTATTTATAATAAAATTTTCATATATAATCCTTACGAAATACTTTTACTGACCGCTCATAACTTCATATATCCTGTTATAAATGTAAAGACCAATTTGGTTACCTCCCGTTTCTATTTAGTTAAAAGTATAAGTCGTTATCTGCGGCGTGTCTAGCTTTCAGCCCGGTACGTTCATGTCGTGAATATTTAATGGGTTCCTGAGGGTTGGGTCCAAGTTAACTACTGTAGCGAAAGTACTTTATAAATCTTTTTTACCATTCATCACTGACTGATAAAGTACTTACTTATAGATTTTATAGATAGTACCAGCTTTGCAGCTGCTGTCTGCGTCAGCCATGTTTGTGTGCACTCTGATTGTCAAATAAGTTGCGTTTATGTTTTGGATATTCATCGTAACAGCCCACTAATATCCCACTGAATGGACGGGCCTTCTCCCGTGACGGAGGGATACTTGGCTTATTGGCCTACTAATACCACGGTGGCCAAACGGATTGGTATAGGGTTTAATTTAAAGTTTTCCTTTTTTTATTACGCAAAGATAACATTCACGGATAGTTCATTAGTCGCTTTTTACGACACCCATGGGATGAGATGGAATTGTGATACACTGCATTCTTACTCCTTCACGGAGATGTTTTGGATATTAGATACATTTTTTAAGAATGGTTGTTATTTATTGTAACCTCTACGTGCTTGAGTGTAATATAGAAATAAGATCAAAATTGATATATTAGAGGTTGGAGTAATTGGTTTTTGTACTTTTATTATTCATTTCAAGATTAAACATGGTTTTTTTTAATTCTCGGTAGCTATATCCAGGGTTTCCTTTCAAAAAGTATTTTTTACATCTTACTCGTATCCTTGCAAAATACTTCTACATGTTGAAATCAACAAGTGAAAAGAAATCTTTACACAGAAAACCCTGCGAAGCACATGATTGCTATTAGCATGCCCAATTTTCTTATAACTCTAAAGGAGTCTAGATCAAATGACCACAGCTCTGAAAACTGTTAAGGCTCTTTTTGCTGAACAGATGTACCAGCAGTTAATTCCATAGTATCATAAGCTGTCCGTGTGGTGACAGAGTAAGAATACAATATGTCACCACCCCATCTCATCCCATGGGTGTCGTAAAAACCGACTAAGGGACTAACTGTAAATATTATCTTTACGAAGTAAAAAGAAGGATAACTTGAAATTAAACCCTATACCAATCCGTCTGGCTAGCGTGGTATTAGTTGGCCAAGTATCCCTCCGTCACGGGAGGAGGCTCGTCCCTGCAGTGGGACATTAATGGGCTGTTATGATATGATGAGCATAAACTCTCAAGCATTTAAGCACATTTTTCGGCTTTTTAATATTATCAACATTACCCGCTTCATCTTACAGCTTAAACCACTTTACGCGCACAACACCACAGTGCAGTAATTCAGTTAGTTATGCTTTGGAAGTGGACACGGGTATAAATAGGCCCTTTTTGTGTGAAAACAATGCGAAAATAGCGTGTTGAGACAACAAATTGGGTTGCATGTTGTCATTTTGTTTACTACAAAGTATCCAATGCCGTTGATTACGCAGCAGATTTGATAATAGTTGACGAAATTTTACAAACGGATTTTGTTTTAGAGATGTTGATTGTGATAATAGATTTATCTGGGAGATATTATTTTACTGTGTTTGAAATTTGTGTACTGAATAGAATAAACTAATAGAAAAGTAAATCTCCGTGTGGTGACGGAGTAAGAATTCAATATGTCACCATCCCACCTGTTGTAAAAACCGACTAAGGGGCTATTCGTGAAGATTGTCTTAACGAAACAAAAAGAACAAAAATTCGAAATTAAACCCTATACCAATCCGCTTGGCCAGCCCAGGCTGGCCTACTAGTAGCAGTATTAGTAGGCCAAGCATCCCTCCGTCACAGGAGGAGGCCGTGCCCTGCAGTGGGACATTAATGAGCTGTTATGATTAGGTACAAGTTATCACCCATGTGCTAAGGAAAAGGAATATATATTATTTTTTTATCCCATCCCTTGAATAACGCATAAGCCGACTAATTGGGGAACTTACAAAATATATTATCATCTTTGCAATATTAAGAAGGGAAACTCAACTGAAACCCGTACTAATTTTCTTTACGTCGTAATAGTGGAGTTTTAAACAATATTATTACGTTTATTTTTTCTTTTTTGTAATAATCGTATTCAAAACATTTGTTATTTTATTTTAAACATACGTTACATTTATATTCTATTTTTTCAACGGCTTGTTGTGTCCCATTCATTCCATTAACCTAAATACACAACAACTGTTTATGTATTTCCATTGATTTACCATTTACTGACCCCAAGACCCTCATTTATTGATTCTGCAATAAAAATGCACGAACCATTAAGCATCACACTCAACTCTTTATTTACCAAAAACATCGTTTATTTAACACGATAAAGAGAGCTTAAACCCCATAAACCCAAACGCTGTCATGTAAAGAAATTATTTTAAACTAGCTGCTGTGCCCGCGACTTCGTTCGCGTGGCGGATGTTACTTACTTCGCAATTCGATTTAATACTGAAAAATCGTTTTTAAAACCTTATAACGAACAGATATACCTACATTACAAACGAATTGTAAAATTAACGAACGAACCAAAACCTTTTCAAAGTAAATAAATAGTAAATAAAATATCTATGAAGACTGCGTCTAAACTTATACTGAAAGACATGAGCGAACGTCATTCTTTCAAGGAAAATCTTAACACCGCGATACTGAAAATGACGTCACAGGCACAATGCCATCTGTTGTCAAATTTGTAAGTTAAAATAAATGACATCGCTTATTTCATCATAACTGCAAGGACGCGCCTCCTCCCGTGACGGAGGAATACTTGGCCTACTAATACCACGCTGGCCAGTCGGATTGGTTGATAATATACGGATAGATTGGAAGATAATATTCACCGATAGTCCCTTAGTCGGTTTTACGCCATCCATGGGATGAGATGGGGAGGTGACATATTGTATTCTTACTCCGTCACCACACGGATAATCGCTAATTAATTATGAATGAATACATTTGCACGCCACGTTATGGTGCGGCAGAATTACCTGCCTCGGTGGCGCGGCGCGGTCGCATTACATGGCTGGCGTGCATGAGGTCGCGGGTTCGATTCCCATGGAGGACAATTGTGATACACAAACTATTGTCCTTAGTCTGGATGTTCTTTGTGTCCGTTAAATTTAACGGACACAAAGAACATCAAGAACATCAAGAAAATATCAATTGATATTTTTAAAGGCTAGTGTGGGATTTGTCTTTTGTAAAAAAAATGCTGAGATAAATTATTGTACCTCACACCTTTTTACCATCTAGCAAAAAATATTTGACTAAACTTAGACTCGACTATATTATTATTATTATCTATAGATAAACTGCATGCAGTATTTTTGAATTACTTAATAAAATAAACACAAACACTTTGAATAATAATTTAATGTTTTGTGATTGTATTTCTATATTTTATTGTCAGTTTTGTATTTTTTTATTGTTGACAAATAGCAATAATGTGTAAAATGATTTTATAAAGAAAAAACGTGTTACTTATTATGTTGTCTGTTATATTATACCAATATATTATTAATTATTAAATAGTTATATAAGTGTGTTATAATTGCAGTTATAATAAGATTGTGAGAAAAGGAATGTTATTTTAATTCAATTTAATATTTATAATTAAGTATAGGTATAGTTTAACTTTAAAAAATGAAGTTTGTACGCCAATATTAGCAATACAGGAAAAGACTATTTATTTTTGTCAGATGTTTTGTATCTGTGATTAACTAATAAAGGTTATTTGTATTTCTATTTATTTACATTAATAAAAACAGGTGGAGTCTGTTGCATACTTTTACGCTGACCAGTAACTACTACAGTTTAAACTAAATGAATACTTACCAAAAGAATAATTTTACTTTAGATTAATAGCTTACTAATACAATTTATATTTAATTTGTTTCAATTACGAAAAACACAAAAATATAACAATCAAGTAAACTTATAATTGATTTAATTTAATAAGACTTATAATTGATATTACACATACGATTCATGGTTAATTTTATTAACATTTAAAAGGAATAACTTATTAATAGCACTTAATAATAAAATAGTTATAGATTATTTAAAAACTCATTTATTTTACGATTACTACTGGTAACGCCATCTCGTGAACAAAAGAAACGAAATTTAAATTCATTCAACATTGAACAAAATCCATTTTTCATGACCCCTGATTTGTATTGGACTGTTCTAATAAAGAGATCTAGCGATATCTCGAGTAATACTTATCCGATTTTGATAAAACATACCTCAGTTTAAGCCTAATAAGAAAGGCTACAATACAATGTATTGGTCTTAAGATTATATTTTAATTCGTTTTAAAGATGTGCGGTAACAAACAGACAGATAGACATTAATTCTAAAAATTGTGTTGTTGCTTTTTGACTTTTTTCTAGATTTTATAGAAAATTTTTATCTGAATTTTCGAAAAGAACAGACATTTCGACCTCTACAGTTTTATTATAGTATAGAAGATAGATAGATTACCTACTTTAAACTTAATACCTAAAAACTACGTATCTATGTATTTTAATATCTAAAGCGCGCTTATTCCAAAAAGAGTCAATAAGAACCACGTCCGTTCGCATTAAGAGTCAATGTGAATGAAATTATATAGATGCACCGGTTGGCCGTTTCGGACGTTAAACAAAAATCAACCGTACAGCCGTACTCATACCGGCGCGGCGACATTTGGAAATTTTCTTTCATCTATATCTTGTGTGTTTATCAACCGATTTCTATAATTTTTTTTTTATGAATAAGATATTAAAGTGTACTTTTGAAATATGGGAGTTTGAAAAAGATATGTCTATGCAAATTACAATATATTTATGTATTTAATACACTTTGAAGAAAACCCTAACGATTAAACACGTTATTGTGGCTAATATATAAAATATAGATATATACTATTCATGACTTTTTTGTACATCTTTTGAAGACCATTATTTTTGTAATACATATTTTTGGCGTATGATCAACGTATGCGATGATAAGAGCTAGAACGCGCTTTTTGTCAACTGACTTGCTTCAAATTTTTCGTCACTGCTCAGCTCCTATGTGTCTTAGCGTTATGTTATACAGCCTATAACCTGCCCGGGAGTATGGACTACAATCGTACCAAGTTTGGTTAAAATGCCTTCAGTAGTTTTTGACCCATGCGTGCACATACAGACAGACAGACAGACAGACAGACAGACAGACAGACAGACAGACAGACAGACAGACAGACAAAAAAATTATTGATTGCATTTTTGGCATTGGTATCGATCACCATTCATCCTCCAATATTAATTTTGAACATATATTCAATGTACAGAATTGATCTCTCTACAGTTTTATTATAAGTATAGATATAGATATTAATGTTTACCTATAAATAAATATAATAAATAAATAATCCGCACACATTCACACATCACCACCTAGTCCCAAGCGAAGCAAAGCTTGTACTATAGGTACTTAAATACTTTTTTTTTGTAAATACATACATAATTATACATAGAAAACACTCAGACCAATGCAAACAATCATGTTCATGCACACAAAGATTTGCATTGATCGGGAATCGAACCCGAGACCTCTGCGTAGCAGCCATTTCATATACTCGTACCGACTGCACCACAGAGGTCATCAAACGTCAAACTCCAATCAAAAATCACCAATAACACTGGAGTTTATATTAACGCCAGAAGATTTACTCTGAAAAGTATATTTAGATTGGGTTAAGCCATTATAAAAATCAAAAATGGTTAGGTATAGATAAGTCAATGTAAGTAAAATACTCCAACTAACATACTGATATCACATAAGTTATACTTATGCGTTTCTTATTATAAAATTTAATTAAACTAAATTAGTCTCCATGTTGCAAAGAAGAAAGAGGAACATCATTATTTTCCAAAGCGTCAAAAAGTAATATTTTATCAAAGTATCCTTAAACAAGATTATCCCACACATATAAGATTAACTCGCAAAACACATTCAAGAAAACTTCACTAAGTTTACTTAAAATTTGGATGATGTTTTACGAAGCTGTCAGGTATCCGATCCTAAATCCCGATGACCCAAATACTTAGAAAATCAAAACGAAAAGGTCCACGCTAATAATGCAATGAAACAAAATGTAAGTTTGTTTGCGAAGGCCCTGAGTCCAGATTTGAATATTGAGACGGAAGCTCGAACGTGTTGATTTAAGTATAGGCACGACCCTCCGGAAGGTTCACCTTTCGGGCGTTATTACACCGATACCGTTGGATGATATATGGACAATAAAAATTTGTAATAAATAAATTGGAATACACAAACCAATACGATTGCTTTTTTATAAGGTTTTTATTTAACACTTCCTGTCACCAAATACGCAGTAATGTTTTTCAAAATAAATATACTATGATGATGTAAGAGACATTAATTCAACTATGTGGCAATATTTGGAGGAGGCCTATGTCCAGATATGATGATGATGATGATACATTGAATCAGAAATAATGCTATGTAAGTCTAAACTAAGAACACAGGGTCTTAACATGCCATTTTGTCTCTTAACGAGAAAACGAGTAAAAAATTTCTTTTCTGGAAAATCACCTTCGGCGTACTTTCGTAGTAGGTACGTAAAATTTCTCTTCATTATTTCAAAAGGCGTGGCGTTGAAATAGGATATTAACTAGGAACCATTTATTTATTGAATCTCTACTAGAAGTGTTTATTTCTACGATCGGCCTTTTAAATACAAAAAGTTATCATTCTGTGTGATCAAAAAATGCAGCTTGAAATACAAATATTTAAATTTAGTTTTCGCAAGCAGATATTCTTTTGTTTTTGCGAATATATCTACAAAACTCAGTTTACTTTCCATTGATCAACTTTTACGGGAATGGCTGTGTATTCTTATTCCATATAGCGAATCTATAAACACTATAATATCCTCTATCTATTTTAAAGTTGTTACTCCTTCAACTGTCGAGTAAACTGTACCTCTCTCAGACCTAATCAACAAAACATTCAAGCGAGTTATTGTAAATTTATCAATAAATAATTATATCAATGTGCTTCCCTACATCAAAGGGGACCTTCTGTTAATTGTGTTAATTGAACTTGACAAGCTTGAATTCGTCAAGCTTGACGAATACCTTGATATCATTTTCATTATTATTTTGTTTGTCAATAATGGTGACTTTAACGACAAGTATAATACTAATTATTATTAGAGAGACAGCTTTGTTGATTCATTATTTATTTATGGCTGTAAATGAATGGTGTTATGATGTTTACGGGACCTTGTATACGTTTAGGAAATGGGTAATAGGATGTAGACAAAAGATATTTGCAGTGCTAAAGTAGTGGTATAACTGTAGCAGGCGGCGTAGGCAAGCGCTTTAGAAGAAATTAAAACAACCTAAGCGGTGACCTCATTCAAAAAAGGGGGGTGAAAAAATAATATAGTCTCTCAGTAAATCAGTCAAAATAGACGAAAACTTAATAAAAAAAAAGGAAAAAAGAGTACCGAAAAAAAGAAACACAACTTCCAACGGAATTATTTCCACAAAACACTACAATTGCCATTTTTACTGACTGTTCGTTAGCAAAATATTTCAACTAGTTACTAAGAAATAATTTAAAGCTTCTCTTCTAAGATCCTTTCCAAATTTTTAGTAATCCTATCGGTAACTCTTCTTGAATATTGTATTACAAAATTCTCACAAAATTCAAGTAAGTACTTAAGGGCTCTCAATCATAGTAGCGTCTATAAATTCAAAATTTCGTTGAAATTCGTCTGAAGGAAACACTTAGAACTGCTTGTAACAATTATAATTAATTTTATTGTTTGTTTTACGACTGACCTCATTCTTTGAGGTACATTTGAATTTCAACAAAACAACAGCCAGTTGAAATTTCTTAGGCTCTAATCACACTGGTTTTTTTTCGAAGCTACGCGTTTTATCATAGTTTTCATCTACAGTAATTGAGCCTTATGTTCTTCTGGTTTTTAGGTAAAATTTACGCTATGCAAATAAATATGGAACCTGATTATGACTAATATTTTTGACGCACAAAACCGTTCGACTTTGAGAAAACGGTGACTCGCAAAAGTGCGTATCGAAGCACTATTGCATGTAAGCATTTATGCGTAACACAAATTGTACCTTGATTATAAAAGAATACAGTTAAATATTCATTGAGCTAAAAACAAGACTCATCGCATCGCATCTTTTCTGTGTCGGTGTAAATTTTAGCTTTACTCTTTACTTAGATTAGTATCAGCATAGTAAATAACAATTTTCTTGCTTTATTATCTTAGCTAATATTTGTACCCTTCAAGATGATTCATGGTTATAATTTGACAGTTTTAAGCAGCCAAATGTCAAGTATAATTTATTTCTTTAATTAACATTTTGTACTGTTATTTATAAACGATTTTATGTGCCTTTCAACGAGTTGAGTAAGGTTAAGGTTGTAAAATGGTAACTGATATTGCGTCTAGAACAACTAGAGTAAAGTGGCGAAGGGTTGCAGTTAACAACGGCCAATCACAGCACTTTTCTTTTCAAATATTTATTTATCAAACAAAGAAGTCGAAGAACTCATTTACAAAATGTTTGTATGACCCAAATTTCGGGTTGAAAAAGGAGTACTAGAAGTGCCAAAAGTACAACGTTATACTTTGTTTTAAGGTGTGCGTTTGTTTTGTATAGCTATTTCTGTATTCAGATATAAATTCCTAAGCACACAACTCACAGTTTCAAATAAAATCCAAACAACCCTTTCATACTAAGCCCAACGGTGTGATAAAAACCCACTCACAGTTCCACTCCATTCTAACACCCGGTAACTAGATTTCCGTTCAATTTTATACCTTATTTATAATGCAATAAGGGTGTCGAACTCATCAAATTCAATTTGGTAAGCTCACCTGAAATCTTGAGAAATTGTAATGTATTAGTTATCGGGTTTCCTGACTCTTGCCCTTCTTATATATTGGCGAGTTTTTATATCCTTCACGGAGACTATTTATGAGGTATTGCTTTACCATTACTTTGTATATTTGAGATCCTAATAAATTTATTACCTATGTTTGTTTTGGGTTACTTTTGTATCATAACAAACTAGAACGTAGATCTGTTAGTAATTTTGGTTTTCTGTGAATTTGGCATTTCTAGAAATCGGCATTCTGTGAAGTTGGCATTTCTAGAAATCGGCATTCTGAGAAGTTGTCATTTCCGAGTCTTTATACGGTTGCTAGCTATCGGAAGCTAATTGAGCTAATTGTACCCCAAAATATAATATTTTTGAAGCGTGAAACATTTGCATAATATATCTCAATTTATAAAATAATATTTAAACTTATAATTAATTTTAAGTTCCTGATGAACTAATGTAAGATTATGATACACTCCGACCATATTAAACAGCCATGTTCATCCAAATGTTTGACTAGTGCAGAGATAATACAACTTGCTGCATGGCAATCAAATACAATTACATTCAGAACACTAGAGTTCTTACATAAGGAACAGTCATTCCTACAACATCGATAACAAAATATTCATAAAAAAACTCTTACATCAGCAACTATTGCTAAAAAAGGAAACAAAATAATTAAAATACATAATGAATGTTTATACACTGTTAAATAAGTTGTACACGAAACAGCTGAAATTGACGAGCTTAACAAAAATAACTTTAATCAAAGTAAAGTAAAGTCACAAACCTAGACAATTTATTTTCGAAATAACTTTGATGTCCCTAAAGATTGACTCTCAAGTTTTCACAACTTTTATTTGTCTAAAGCCTCTTCAAAGTGTTTACTGTTTAAAGATTCTCGGCTGGAAACATTTTGAAAAGTCAAGCAAATTCAACTAAATGCTCATTTATTTTTGAGAAACACCTAAATGTTATTGTTTTAGATGAACATTTGTATAATAAGTCAAATTAAGGAAGATTTGTAGCTAATTTTTAAATTTTCGTGTGCTAAGCGAGTAAGAGCATACTGTATCAGTACCTCATCTTAATCTTTAAGGGAAAAGGAAAATATTACACTACCTCATGCTAACCTATGTTTTTCCTTGTCAGAAGGTAAGAGAAAGCTTACGAATAAAAAAGGTAAGTAGTCAACTGAAAATCAATAAAAAAAAAATTTGGCCTACTCAAAGTTATTATACTACCACCACCATCCAAAAAGATCTACCAAGATTTAATAAGAATTTGGCTTAACAACAGTCCACACTTTATAAATAGAATAATTCGACTTAGTTACAATACGAGTATAGCATCATGAAGATTGATGTAGGCGTATGCCAATCTTTGCCTACAAGTCGACTTATAAGATGACTTAACTTATTATACGAGGAGTGATATTTTCGCTCTATTACGGTTACAATATAAATAAATAAATATGGGAAATATCCTGAAATATCTAAATAACAATAGATTTAACGTCCTTCTTTCTCGTGATCAATATTACTTGAAGAGTTAAGTACAAGATTGATATTAAACTATGACGATCCATGTGGCGTAATGGTAAATTGAAAACGAGTGCAACGCAAAGGTCTCGGGTTCCGATTTCCACTTTATGCAAAACTTTAGATGCAACAATTAAGCTGGTTTACCGGCTGATTATAATTCAGGGTACTTAATTATTGGGATATTGGACCTATTGGCTTTACTATGCTATGGCATTGCTGACATCCATTAGCGACAATAAGTACTTACTCATCTCAATAAAATAAAAAAAATCAAATACCAATAGTACAATCTTGCTTAGTTAAGAACTAAATAGCGTTGTGGGAATGAATGCGAAGCATAACGTATTCATCATCATCATCAAAACAGCCCATTAATGTCCCAATGCAGGGACGGGCCTCCTCCCGTGACGGAGGGATACTTGGCCTACTAATACCACGCTGGCCAGACGGATTCGTATAGGGTTTAATTTCAAGTTTTCTTTCTATGTAAAGGTAATATTCACAGATAGTCCCTTAATCGGTTTCTACGACACCCATTGGATGAGATAGGGTGGTGACATATTGTATTCTTACTTCGTGACCACACGTATAGCATTACGTATTATGAAGAGTATATTATATTGAGATTTTCGAATATCAAAATTCGTTCCAATCATTAACGTCAGAACATCACGTAAGGTAGTATCTTAAATGTAATATAGATGCGTCATTTGAAAGGCTTACGTGGAAACATGGGTGAACGATCTTTATTCAAACGTTATGACCCTTTTGTGCTCCAAAGAATACGTTAAGTCCCTTCCATCATGATGAGAACTTTTACATTCAAACTGAAGTCTTGGAAAATATCTACTTCATTTCAAAATCTTTCTTAATCCTCTTAAAAAGGACGAGAGCATCTGTGGACCTAAATTAATTTTAATAATCAATCATTTGGAGAGTAGTCTTTAAGATTAGTTAATAAAATTTTTCGAACTTGTTTTTATGAGTTTATATTTTTTATGTTACAATATTGATCAGGTTTGGTTTTAATTGATTATGTCTAAAGAATTTATTAGTCCTTAACTGTTAAATTATAACTGTGTGTTAATGTGAAAGTCCTGTAAATATAAGTCTACTGGTAGATATAGGCCTTCTTGAATTCTTTCTGCTACCTGAACCTAGCCTCTCTCACCTATTGCCCTTTAGCAACCTTGTTCAAGTCGTCGTTTCACCAAAATATTCTCTATTTACATCACTTAATTACAATAATTGTTAAAGAAATATTACACGCTGCTAAACTCCATCTGAAATAATTTGCAAAATCATTTCACCAATAAATAATGGTGCTTATTTTAGCAGTTTAATCTTACATAACTGAATTTATAAATGGTTGGCGCCGCAATTTTGATTTTCCATATTGAAAAGGCATTTCAAGTTTGCGAAGTGCTCTTTTGTTTATCAGCAAATGGAAGTATAGGGTTTTGGGCAATAATTAATTATCTGCTATTGGATTGTGGTGCGGCTTAAATGTTCGGTGCGGGGAATTGGACGATCCTTTTGTTTTGTTCCATTGAGTGCCTGAACGTTTAGTGGGACTTGATTTCAATATACTAAATTTGCTTGTTTATTAATTTTAGGTAAATAATTAATGGCTGTTAGTATTTGTGAGTAGTTTTTTTATTATTTGCTTGTGAATAAGATTTTCGTTTTATTTAGATTTTGCATTTGGAAATCTTTCTATTGTAGGTATTATTTTTTTTGACTTATAGAACCTTTTAAATATTCAAAAGTGTATTTAAATACTACATGCCAGTCAGTTGCATTCTAAATTTAAAATAGCTTTGCACTAATAGTTAGAACAGTAACTGTTTTCGTTTATTATAATTATGGAGATACCTAATTATTAAATTGATTAAATTTTTAGCAATATTTATTGTTCATACTCGAAGTGCTTGTACACAGAATCTGACAGATCCAACATTTCAGAACACAATAATGTTAGACAGAATATTGTAACAAATCATTTCTCAGAAGTGTAGATAACCATTTCCCTCAACGATTATAGCATTATTCACTCGAAAGCTTCAAACTCCTCGAAATGTTTTGTCAAAACCAACTTGGTAATTATAATCAAATTTGCCTCTTGTCGACGCAATGCAAATTTCTCTAGGTCTGATTGTGACTAACTTGCTACATATTTTTGCTTAATCAACTCTCTGGAGCTTGGCAATTTTAACTTTACATAGTGCTCTGCCTTTGGGAATAGAAACAGCTGTTGTTTCTACATTATGAACGTGGTTTGTTTTTTATTACCTGGCTTTTATGATAAATTTATTCATGTAATTGAAAAAGTTTTACTTGTAAGAGTTAGTGTACAGTCACGAGCAATAATATGTACACATTTTCACATTTTGTAATACAGTTATCTAAAGTTCTGCCAATCCCAAATTGAATATTTAAAGATTAGTCCAAAACTGTAAGGAACCTTTTCTAAATTAAGAATAAATTTTTGGTAATTTAATGTCTAGATAGTTTAAATAGTTTAGAAAATTTGACGATGTGTATATATTATTGCTCGTGACTGTACGTAAAACACATTTTTTAAATGGAATTATAGTTGGATTATACTTTAAATTAACCCGCGTTTATTTTGTGGTTATGCGAAAATGAATTTATTAGTAAATATTGAAATTTTTATATTTGAATTGGGACTAAATCCCACCTTCGCGATACTATGAACACTAGAATCTGAATAGTTAAATCTAAAAACATTTTGTGAAATTGTGATATCCGGTAGCTGTGTCATATACCTATATTTTTATTTTTTTACGAGTCCGAAAAAAATTACGTTAACATTATATTTCTGGACAATAATATAAGGGAATTTTAAATATAAAGGGAAGTTTGAAAGATACTATCTTTACAAAAATAAAAGACAAAAACTTGACACAAAACCAAAGTAAAAATAGGCCAAATTTCCCACCAGAACTGTTGATGTCCTGCCCTTTCAGTAAGCATTAAAAGGTTGCAATGAAGACTGCAATATACTCATCATCATCATCATCATATCAGCCAATCGACGTCCAGTGCTGGACATAAGCCCCCTCCAAGTATTGCCACCTTGTACGGTCCTGTGCCTCCCTCATCCTAATCTCTACAAAATAAATTTTACAATCCGCTACTATTAAATGTCAATCCGTATTGAAAACAATTTTCCATACATACATACGTCATCTGTAATCTCCATAGCACATTTTTCCGAGTAGAACATTTCCCACGGTGCTTTATTTAAGAGACAACACCTTCCAACAATGGATGCGAGGAGGATTGAACTGGTTTTGAATTACACACATCGTTAACTACCTATTATTTGAATCAACAAGTTAGAGAAGTTTATTTGAAGATATTTCTACTAAACGTAGGATTATCTTTTAGATAAATATTATGGGTTATTTAACTTCATTCATTATAACAGCCCATTAATGTCCCACTGCGGGGACGGGCCTGCTCCCGTGACGGAGGGATACTTGGCCTACTAATAACACGCTGGCCAGACGGATTGGTATAGGGTTTAATATCAAGTTTTCCTTCTTTATATGTAAAGGTAATATTCACAGATAGTCCCTTAGTCGGTTTCTACGACACCCATGGGATGAGATGGGGTGGTGACATATTGTATTCTTACTCCGTCACCACACGGAAAGTCATTCGGTGGAGAGTAAACAAAATTTAATAGAAGCTCTTTTTCAAGAAGCCGTATGGATTGGTTACTATACTTTAGGATTATCCTTTAGAGGATAAATGATTACGAGGTTGTATTATAATGTATGGTATACATGGTTGCAGCGCCTAATTACAGTTAACTACGATGTTAAAAATTTATGACTTATAAAAATTCAGCAGTAGAGTTTGTTGCGCCGCTTCTTCTCTACTAGCGCTTTGGAGGCGGTGGTAAAGTTTTCTAAACTTTGAAATGTATTTAAACTTAGATCAAGTAGCATAAAGGTCGTCACAAAATATGTAATGAAAATTGTATTAATTTTGATTAAAGCGTTTTTGACTTTGACTTTGAGGGCCTACAGTCTTCTGACACATGACAACTGGGAAGAGCACAGTATAGTAATTATAGTTAGTTCAAGTCCAACATGACTATGACACTAAGATACTGATGACCATCAGTGTCATATAGTCGAATCGGAATTTCCACTCGTTAAAATATAACTACTTGAGTTTTCCTGCCTATATTATCTAGGCAAAGTGTTCTAACTAAGTAATGGATGGATTCTAATGGATGCTTAACATCAGGCACCATAGAGTCATTCTGGTAGGCCAATTGAAAAAAAAAACTCAAATGGCCTCAAGCGGTAATGGTATTATGTTATTTAAATAACTGTCTTGTTAATAACACAAAATAATCATCTACCGCATACAAGATCACTTTGTCAGGCAGTAAAAAAATATATAAATATAAATATTCCTCACCCATTCACACAACGCCATCTAGTCTCAAACTAAGCAGAGCTTGTACTATGGATATTAGACAACGGATAAACATACTTAAATACTTTTTTTTGTAAATACATACATACAATACTATACATAAAAAATACTTAGCCCAATGGAAACAATCATGTTCATGCACACAAAGATTTGCATTGAGCGGGAATCGTAATTAATGTTGTTATATTTTTAATTTTCTCTCTAGTTTTTTTTTTCAAACTCCTTTTCTGTAATAAAAAGGAAAATAATTTTGCTATTATACTTTAAGTTTCTTGCACAGTTTCTCGTTACTAGGTCAACGTGAAATAACTTAGAGGTATTGATTAACTATAAACTGTAGCGAGAATGCAACGCTTTATCAACAAGTGGCGGTGAAAAGCAAAAGAAAATAAAATTGTAAAGAGTTTCACTTAAGGTTAAAGATCACTTAAATTTGTTTTTAATTTTAGTTCTTGATAGTTTCTTAGATCAGTTTAGGGTTTAGAATAACATTTAAGCTACTTGTACAACGCGGGTGAAGCCACGGCAACAGCTAGTAGATAATATTTAAAACCCCAGGCTAGTTAATATCAGCCATGTGTACAATACTCTAGTAGAAGATTGTTCGCGTGAAATATAATCTGTGTGTACGAGCTTAACATTACGGGACACTAAGTTTTAATTTTAAAAACGAGAACAAACGTCGGGCCTGGGACAAAGGCGTAGCGAAGGCCTGATGCTGCGAGGGATAAGAGATAGGAGATTGACGGCTTTTTCGCATTTTCTAATACAGAAAGCTTAAAATCGTTATAGGATTTTATGAGAACAAAACCGAAATAATATAACCAATGTTAATGAAATTTCAAAAGACATAATATTAAAAAAAGTAGAATAGAATATGTGGTAAAAAAAACTTAAACTGTATTGGAAAGGTTGCATTAATTACTAGAATACGTATGCGATTTACATAAGAACCAAAATATTAATATTGCTCTATCCAAAAAGAATATTATAGGGTTTTATATTGCTAACATTTTACTTCTCGTTTTTACTTAACAAACATCTCTTTTGTAAATGAATTTACTTTTTCAATGGATGAGGAAGGACAGCCCACAATAATGCTCCATATCAGCCCATGGACGTCCACTGCTGGACCTCTGCATTGCTGCTGCTCGGACCCATTGTCGGATAGGCCTCCTCCAATAGTTTTCACCCTGCGCGATCTTGTGCCTCCCTCATCCATCGGCTTCCCGCCGTCCTAACCAGGTCGTCGGGCCACCGTTTGAGGGGTCTCCCCACCCTGTGCCTTCCGGTGCGCGGTTGCCATTTCAGAACTTTTCTGCCCCAACGGCTATCAGTTCTCCGCGCTATGTGCCCTGCCCACCGTTTCGTGTCAATTTCACTAAAATTAGCAATGAGCAATAAAAAGGCAAAATTATTTTGTAACCGCTCAGTTCATGTTCTTGTACCAAACCTAAAGCCTTATTATTTCGCGTCCCCATTCCCTGATGATGTCAGGTCGTATCCGCCATTGTGTCAGAGGTTTCAATACACTGTAGTTTTTCCCCCTTGTTTCACGCTAAAAGGAATTCAGCTCAGTTATCTGCATTCAAAGAATTTACTTTTTTAAAAGATTTTGTAATGTCTTTTATTAAGAGCACTTTTTTTCTTCTAGCTATGGTTATGTTGTATTTTAATACATAGATAAATTATTATCTTCCCTCGTAACTAAATGAAATCACTCATTCATAAACGATAACGTGGGTAATCAACTTTATCCGTGGTTTAGTAACCATACTACAAGCTCTGCTTAGTTTAGGACTAGATGGCGTTGTGTGAAAGTGTGAGAAACATTTATTTATTTATGTATATTGGCAATTTGAACAGGACAACAGGTTATCCTTTAACCAAACGATAAAGAAAGAGTAGAAGATCACGTCCTATTACCTCAAGGGGATAAAAATAAACTACGGAACCCCGCGTACTACAATTGTTAATAACCTACGTGGTATTGTGAAGTACCTTTTGTTGATAAATTGCGAAACAGTGAGATATGCAAGCATTGCATTTTGAAAGAAGGTGTAGTGACAAGGGTAGAAACGTATTCTAAGATACTTTGACCATTATTGTTGAGGAAATAGGTGAAATTATAAATATATAACTAGCTGACCCGTGCCCACTTCGTTGGGCGGCGAAAAAAACGCGTCACTTTTTTAAACATATTTCATTACTGCTCCACTCCTATTAGTCATAACGTGATACTATATAGCATAATGGACTATTCAACACAAGAAGAATTTTTTTAAATCGGTTAAGTAGTTCCAGAGATTTATTTATTTATTTGAAAGAATTACATGTTTTTTCTTATAGCTAATTTACAATTAACAGTGTCATATAAACCATTACTGATTTTTCCGTACACTGGAATAAATTTTAGATTACCCCTTAGAACGTCACAAACACACATACTTTACCTCTTTATAATATTAGTACAGAAGTATAGATAACATAAATAAATTGTAGTTTTGTAGATTTGGAAATACAGGTATACTGTTCCACTGCAGGACAAAATTTTTTAATAAGTGTTAAACATGTGAGCAGTTGGTAATAAAAATATGAAATAATACTCCTAAGCTAAAAAAGACTTGTAAATTAATACTAGACAAAGGATAAATAAATTTTATCTATTTTTTAATACTTAAATAGATACGTAATAAATACATTGAGCCATTTTCACAAACACTCATGTTCATGTACACAAAGCTTTTCTTTAACCGGAAATCGAACTCAAGATCTTTACGTCTCAAAAAAATATACACTTTTGAGACCCACAACTTGCCTGGTCACCTATTACCGGATAAACTAGAACAAATTAAAGCAAAGACAATAAACCTATCTATGTTAGCTAGCTTACTCCTTTCATTGAATAAACGGGATATTCAAAAGATAAGACGTTAGAAGTAAACTAAGTCGTGATTGTCTGGAGCTGTGCCAAAGACTTGCCTTACTTCGGATCACTAAAGATCTGGGGTAAGTCTTGTGAAAAAATGGGTTTTATTACTTTCGTGGTCTTGTGATTATTAGCATTTTTTAATCTTTAAAGATTTTTTACTATAGTACGTGCGTTAACATCAGAGAGCTGCAACCATTGTATCCCATATAACAACTAAGGATTATACTAAATGACCAATATATTTTTTTTAAATCTTAAGCTAGAAAGAATCGTCCTGTAGGCTGCGTCCGGTGGGCTTACAACCTAGACGACCTGTTTAAAAAACGAAGATACTTAAAATTACGTTAACACGACAAAAATGTGACAAATAAATGAACACGAGGGACTAATAGCTGAGCGGCCGCCATTGTTTCATGTGCTTACATTTTTGAGGCGGGAAATACAAGTGCGCCTAAGCACCTACATAATATTGTGTGGGTGTTTGGGTCCATTTGGCAGCACCGTACCTGTATCTTTTAAGATTAGTAAGATAATTGTATATTTTGTAAGTACTGAAATAAAAACTAATTTTCTTTCTTTTCTTTCTTTTCCTTTTTTTCTTTCTTTTCTTTCTTTTCTTTCTTTTCTTTCTTTTCTTTCTTTTCTTTCTTTTCTTTCTCTTCTTTCTTTTCTTTCTTTTCTTTCTTTTCTTTCTTTTCTTTCTTTTCTTTCTTTTCTTTCTTTTCTTTCTTTTCTTTCTTTTCTTTCTTTTCTTTCTTTTCTTTCTTTTCTTTCTTTTCTTTCTTTTCTTTCTTTTCTTTCTTTTCTTTCTTTTCTTTCTTTTCTTTCTTTTCTTTCTTTTCTTTCTTTTTTTTCTTTTCTAATCGAAAACTTGTCGTAAGGAAATAATGGAAACGTGGCCATTATATAATTATGCACTTATAACTAGTTAAAAGCAGTTATGTAACATCGTCGAGGTCACTTTATAGATCATCATCATCATAACAGCCCATTAATGTCCCACTGCAGGGACGGGCCTCCTCCCGTTACGGAGAGATACTTAGCCTACTAATACCACACGGGCCAGACGGTATAGGGTTTAATTTCAAGTTTTCCTTCTTATCATTTCGTAGAGATAATATTCACGAATAGTCCCTCACTCGGTTTTAACGACACCCATGTGATGAGTACATAATAGGTACTATTTTATATTATGCACTTACAACTAGTTAAAAGCAGTTAAGTAACATCGTCGAGGTCATTTAATAAATGGGTGGCCGCTAAGAGTATTTAATTTTACATTGTGTAAATATAAAATACACATAATACCATTAAGTTCTAAGCTCCAAGAATCTAGAAGTTTTATGACACCTCAGTTACGAAGTTGAACGAGACCCCAAAAAAATAGTTTCCCTCAAGCTCTCACTAACTTACTTCGAAAGTCGACAAGTGGACTTTTAGTCTTTCAAAAGCCATCCAAACTCACACTTCGAGTTCGAAGGACGAAATACTTTGAAAAAGACGTCTAAAAGTGATACAACTGTGATTCTATCCCCGTCGTTTGTTCGACGTATTTTGCATAATTTCATATATTATTTAAGTGGAAACTTTTTTTTTGGATATTTGCATAATCCTATGCGGTGCGTGGAGAATATTTATTTGAAACTTTCTCTTCGCTTGATTGGTCAATGGTTTTGGGATGTTCAAGACGTGTTTTTTACACGAAGTTTTTAAAAGTTTTTGTTATTCAGAAGACCTACTTTTTAAGTACTATTTTGTCTAAAGATAGCGTTGTAGCTGTCTTACTTAGGTAATGGAAGTACTAAGTACTCTTTGAAAGTATTTAGAAAGACAATGGCGCTTACGTTGAAAGAATTTTCTTAGTTGAAAGTTCTAGATTTTATTTTACTTAAAGAAAAGCTTACAGCTAGATTAGCTAATTTTAGTTCTTCAAGTTTTGATTATCCGTGTGGTGACACAGTAAGAATACAATATGTCACCATCCCATCTCATCCCGTGAGTATCGTAAAAACCAACTAAGGGACTAACCTAACTAATAAAAAGAAGGAAAACTTGAAATTAAACCCTACACCAATCCGTCTGGCCAGCGTGGTATTAGTAGGCCAAATATACCTCCGTCATGGAAGGAGGCCCGTCTCTGCATTGGGACATTAATGAGCTGTTATAATGATAATATTTTGATTAATAGTTATAACTTTTATCAAACCTGCAGGAAAGAACGAAACATAATATGGTAGTTACATAATATTGTCATTTTTCATATTAGAGGTGCAAATAGTATGCGTTATTAGATATTGTTCTACCAGGTTTACCAACCAAGTAGATAAAAAAATAATATAAAAGTTTTTTAAATAATATAAAAACGAAACGATCAGAATAAAAATAACGATAAATAAAAACGATTCAGAAACGATCGGCAACTGTCGTTGTTTTTACCGGTACCTCCGTTTGGGAATAATTAGCCTGTGTTTTAAAAAATTCAACTGCAACAGAATCATGAGTGTGAAACGATCTCCTCCTAAAGTATGCACCGGTTCACAACCAGATTTATCTCGATTACGAAAAGACCAAGATGCCTCTCTTCTTTAAAGAAAAAGGAAACACCCTGATTGCTGTGATAACTCAGAGGTACTTATGGACTTCCAAAATAAAATAATGGAAACCATAAAAACCATCCTAGAAGCCCACAACCAACATGTATTGGGCTCTCTGCAGGCCCTGCGTGATGATATGAACTACTTTAAACTCGAGTTAGTTACTGTTGGTAATAAAATTGACCAACTGTCACAAGAACAACTAACTTTAAAAAAAGATACAAGCGATTTAAAGTCAGAAAATATTAATAATAGTAGCAAAATTAAAAACTTATCCAGCGATGTCACAGCATTACAGAAGAATATCTCCCACTTATCTGAACAGTTACTTTTTAAGGAGCAGCAGGGAAGGATTAATAATCTAGAAATTACTGGCATTCCTATTACTAGAGGAGAAAACCTAATGAATATTATACAGAATATCTCAAAAAAGATCGATTTCCCCATCGCTGCTACCGATATCGATCATATTCATCGTGTTCGACGCTTTACCAATGTTTCTACTGGCACTGTCAATGAATCTACGTTTAAAGGTATATCTATTCCTAATATCATAGTGAAGTTCACGCAGAGGAAACGCAAAAGTGATATGCTGGCCGCCGTCCGTGCGCGACGAGGTTTGACCACAGTGGATGCCGGATTGGACGGGCAGGCGAAACCTATTTTTGTTAACGAACATTTATCCCCGCATAACAAACAATTGTATAAGAAGGTTCGCTTACTTGCTAAAGAAAATAATTACAAATACGTTTGGGTGTCCGACTGTAAAATATTAATTCGTAAAACTGACATATCAAAAATACAATGTGTGACCAATGAAGGTGATCTTATAAAAATAAAATGACTATCTGTGTTTTTAAATTGCAAGTCACTGTTATTATTAAATCTTTTAATAATTGTTCTTTATTATTTTACTTACTTTAATTTTAATTGTTGTAAAAAAATCAATGAAATGCTTGTTATTTATTATAAAACCTGTTATTGTAATGATTTGATATACTTTTTATGTGTTGTTAGTTGAACTCGCGTATTTAATAAGAGTAATATTATTATGTTTATTATAATTCGATAACAAAAATTTGTCCTTTTATTACCAAAACGTGAGGGGACTACGCACTAAATCACACCCGTTCCTTAGAGAGGTTCTAGTTAACAATTATGACGTCATTTGTATTACAGAAACCTGGCTTACTGGTAATTTTTACAATAACGAATACTTTGATAGCCGCTACGAAGTTTATCGCTGCGATCGTAACAATAGTGAAACTGGTCATGAGCGCGGCGGAGGTGTTATGATAGCCGTGCGCCGTGAACACAGGCCGTGAACTATGTCCTTGGCGGCGCAGTGACATGCACGCGCCACCGCTGTCGGAGGAAGTGTGGGTCTCGCTACCACTGCACTCGAGTGTCTCATCTAACTCGTTGACGGCGCAAAACAATAACAATCGTTATCTTCATATTATAGGCACATATACTCCGCACGGCAACAGCCATGTATTGACATTAACATCCTTTTATGACAGAGTAAGTAATTATATTTTAAATAATTCAAGGGATGTGTTTGTAATACTTGGCGATTTCAATATTACACACGCCAACTGGTGTTACAATCACAGCTCCAATTCTATGGATATATTAACCAATAGCGACAAATTGGCTTGCTTAACGTCTGATTTTAGAAAATTAAATCTAGTAGTCGGTTATTATTGTTAAATTGATTATTATACTGTGATAATAAAGAAAGGTCCATACCGTTCTATGTTAAATTGATTATTATACTGTGATAATAAAGAAAGGTATGGACCTTTCTTTATTATCACAGTATAATAATCAATTTAACAATAATAACCGACTACTAGATTTAATTTTCAGTAATGAGACGTGTCTTGTCACACCTTGTATGCTTCCCTTGGTACCACAAGACCCTCACCACATGCCCATAGTAATTGCTATTAAATTAAATTATTATCCTCCCCTCAAACTCTCTTCTACAGTAAAAAGACAATATTACAAAGCCGATTATGAATCAATAAACGCTGTCCTAAGCTCCGTAGACTGGGAAACGTCCCTATCAAAATTATCTGATGTCAATTCTATGACTGACTACTTTTACAGCATTCTTAATAGTACAATTGATAAATATGTGCCTTCCTGTAAACATAGTACTAAACACAAATATCCTCCCTGGTACACAAAGCCTCTTATCAAATTATCAAGAGAAAAATGTAAGTATCACAAAAAATGGAAAACATATGGCAACCTTCAAGATTATAATACCTTCTCAATGTTACGCAGTAGATTTAAAAAAATGTCTGTTAATTGTTATCAAAATTTTATAAAGATTTCTGAAGAGAGCATTAAAACTAACTCTAATTCATTTTGGTCTTTTGTAAAATCAAAAAAAGAGACAAATGAAATCCCAGAAAGCATTTTATATAAAGGACAAATTCTTACCACTAGGAGAGAGATATGTGAGGCTTTTAATCAATATTTTAATTCGGTTTTTGTCAATAATACGTCTCAAACTAATAAAATTATTTCTTATTGTAATAATTCACACTCACACTCAATTGTGGATGTGGGCTCAGTTGATATCAATTTTAATGTTGTATTAAAGGAATTAAAACTAGTTAACACAAAAAAGAGTGCTGGATCGGATGACCTTCACCCAATATTTATCTCTCGTTGTGCTGACGTTCTTGTTAAACCAGTAAGTATTATTTATCGCACCTCACTTGAAACTGGTTTTTTTCCCAGCGCATGGAAAAAATCGATTATAACCCCTATCCCTAAAAATAATAAAATTGATATTATCACAGAATATAGACCTATTTCTAAATTGTGTGTCTTGGGTAAAATACTCGAAAAAATAGTTACCACACAAATGTCAGCTGTCTTTCGTAATTATATTTCCCCACACCAACATGGCTTTTTTAAACACCGTAGCGTAGACAGTAACATGTTGAATTTTACTGACTTTTTGGTGCAAGCAATGGACAAAAATCTTCAGGTGGATGTCGTGTACACCGACTTCTCTAAAGCGTTCGATAAAATAAATCATAATATTCTGATTGAAAAGTTGCTAAACGCCGGTGTGCACGGCAGCCTCTTGAGATGGATTCAGTCTTACATACAAAATCGAAGTCAAGCTGTTTACCTCAAGGGTTACTCATCTCAATTTCTCCCTGTAACTTCAGGAGTTCCCCAAGGTTCCCATCTAGGGCCGTTGCTCTTTAATCTTTATATAAATGACTTAGATTTAATATTTTCACGGAGCAATGTGCGCCATCTATTGTATGCCGATGATACTAAAATATTCACGGTAATCAAGTCTACACTTGATTGCACACAAATGGAAAATATTCTGGTGAAATTGCATCAATATTGTGAGAGCAATCAGCTATTCCTTAACATTGACAAGTGTTGTGTTATGTCATATACTCGAAAAAAACAGCAAATTAATTTCGATTACTCTATAAATAATTCGCCTCTTAGGAGGGTATCAACTATTAGAGACCTCGGTGTGATTATGGACTCAAAATTAACATTTACTAATCACATTGACCGGATAGTTGGTAACGCATTTCGGAGCCTTGGGTTTATCCTTCGTATAAGTAAACCTTTTAAAGATGCCGAAACACTAAGAATTCTTTACTTTTCATTCGTTCGCTCTATTCTAGACTTCTGTAGTACCGTATGGAGCCCTTGTTACCAAATACATATAGATCGTATTGAAAATGTACAGAAGAAATTTCTTAAATCGCTTAACTACCGAGTAAACGTTTATAATGAACCATATGAAGATGCGCTGCGTAGGCATAATTTGGTATCCCTTCACGACAGACGTAATATGTTTGATATCACACAATTATTCAAAATCTTAAACTCTTTGACAGATTCACCAACATTGTTAGCAGGAATATTATTTAAAACTAACACTCGACTACCTGTGCGCCCCTCACGAACCATACCACTTTTTGTACCTCCAACACTTTGTAAAACTTACACTCGTAACTCATTTGTGTATCGTTCCACTGACAACTATAACAAGGATTACGCAGACATAGATCTTTTCAATAATAACCTTGTAAACTTAAAATTACAATTAAAGCAAAAATCTCATATTGCATAACATCCTCTAAATGAATTTCTCAAAAAAAAAAAATTTAATAAATACATTGTATAATAATTATTAATTGTAAAAATTTTATCTTGCTAATTCACTACATCTCTTGTACATGTATAACTCATTTCCTAAATTTTTTGTTTTTTTTTTATTTTTATTAATCAATTTCATAATTCTGTATTCACGTTCATCTAGTTAAGAGTCAAAATTATTGTACCTGTTACTGTTATCTTCTATTCGGCACTGTAGGTCTATTATTAATAACCATGTTTTTTTGTAATTCTATAACTGTACATGACTGTTTGTTGCCAGAATAAAATAAATAAATAAATAAAATTTATTTATTTATTTTCAACTAGCTGCCCTTCAGTAAGCGGCGAAAAAATCGCGTCCCTTTTTTAAACATATTTTATTACTGCTCCGCTCCTATTAGTCATAGTGTGTTACTATATAGCCTATGATACTCCCCGATAAATGGACTATTCAACACAGATAGAATTTTTAAAATCGGTTTAGTAGATCCAGAGATTACAACGTCACAAACACACAAACTTTACCTCTTTATATAATTAGTATAAACAAACTCTACGTTATGGTAGCCATACACGATCCTTCCTATCGTCCAATCGGCATGACACTGCAGGCTTGATCCAATCTGCAGTTCGTCCACATTGGGCATACACGATCCTTCCTATCGTCCAATCGGCATGATACTGCAGGCTTGATCCAATCTGCAGTTCGTCCACATTGGGCGTACACGATCCTTCCTATCGTCCAATCGGCATGATACTGCAGGCTTGATCCAATCTGATAGCTATAGACATCTATCTAATTGTGGCCATACACGATCCTTCCTATCGTCCAATCGGCATGATACTGCAGATTTGATCCAATCTCAATCAAAAGAAACGAAATTCGATCCTGCCATCCATTCTAACTGTCCTTCCGATCCACTCCCACACACGGTCAATTCTAACTGATCCAATCGGTAGCGTCATGCCGATTGGACGATTGGAAGGATTGTGTATGGCTACCATTATATAAAATATAGATATGCATTGGTTACAAATTCACGCATGCAGTATATTTCTCAAAGAAAATTAAAACAGCTTTTTTCTCAATTTCACCCACCTTCATTTAAAACTCAACCTAAATTACCAAGCAAATGTAACAAATTCTTTATATTTAAATCTGAATATCATCCACGTATGCCGTCCTTATCTACCTCGCAAGAATACCATAAGTTAGAGTAGGACAAACACGCCCTACTTTATTATGATAATCGGAAAATTCGTCGAGACTGGGAATGCGATCCTGTGAATTTGGGAACCTTGAATAAACGATGAGGCACCCAGGAGGTACATATCTATGTAATTTATTGCCCGGAATGTGGTTTCAACTGATTTTCACAATTTATGTTATACGAATAGGATTGGTGACGATTTGTACCTGGGATGTGGTGTGGGGAGATCTGTGAGGGAGGGCGAAGATGTTATAACTTTGAATTACTGTGTACGTTTGTAGTGTGAATATATTGATTTGATTATGAATAGTTATAATGTTGGGGTTATTTGTCGTGTGTCTTCTATGTTGTGAAAAATAGAACATTATGCTTGAATTATTTCCAATAGTTATATAATTTTTAACAAGATTAAGACTAACATCGTTTATTACTATTGACTGCCTCGTTGGCAAAACGGTATTGCACGCTTCTACTATTAAAGGTTGTGGATTGGAATCCCATTTAATATAATTATTTGTGTTATCCGTGTGATGACGGAGTCACTACAATATGTCACCACTCCATCTCATCCCATGGGTATCGTAAAACCGACTAAGAGATTAACCGTAAATATTATCTTTACGAAGTAAAAAGAAGGAAAACTTAAAATTAAACCCTATACCAATCCGTCAGGCCAGCGTGGTATTAGTAGGCGAAGTATCCCTTCGTCACGGGAGGAGGCCCGTCCCTGCAGTAGGGCATTTATGGGCTGTTACACACATTGTACAAATCATCAGATTTGTCTAGTGCCTAAATGTTTGTTGCGTCCTTTAGTTTAATGTCTCTAAAAGTTCCCAGGACACAAAGCTCGATTCCTAATCCAGGAAATGTAATTTTAAATCAAAAAATTAAGCTAGTGTTTAACATAATATTAAGTAATCCGCTCTTCATTTTTTAAGTCATGTCTTTAAATACGTTTAAGTTTTCTCCTAAAATTCAACTTCTGTAATACGCAGGATTAGAGAACAGTGCTTAGAGAAGTCCTAGTTCTAGGAAAGTGGGTGAAAAAATGCTAATAAATTATGTAGGCAAAGTAATGGGAATTTACTCTCTCGTCCTCACCTCGTTCATCTTAGAAGCCAGGTGCATAAATGTATGCACCTAAGACAAACATCAGATCCATGAATTGAAAATTAAGATTTTTGTTTGATACGTTAAATGCAATGCCCGAATAATTTTCAACATTGTATCTAAGAAATAACACTTCTGTATTTTGTAGAAGTATTTATTACCGCAAAATACTATTGAAACGATATTTATTGGTGGACTTATGTCCATCAATAGACATTCGTTTTTCAATTCAGGAGAAAATCCTGAGTATTACAGTAGACTAGCAGTGCCCGCGACTTCGTTCGTGTGGATGTTATTTCTTCGCAATTCTACCAGACCAATTTTAAGACCAATAGACATCGTTTCGTTTCATCCGTCTCGCCAGCGTGGTATTAGTAGGCCGAGTATCCCTTCGTTCCGGCAGGAAGCCCGTCCCTGCAGTGGGACATTAATGGACTGTTATGATGATGATGATGAGACATCGTTTTTCCATTTTTCCAAATCTTTTACAAAACGCATTCTTGTGCCTCTCAAAATAAGCAATGCTAAGCGACACCTACCCACGTGAATTTTAATTCAAATAAATATCAACGCCATCTAGTACCAAACTAAGCAAAGCTTGGACTTTGGGTACTAGACAATGTATAAACATACTTAAATACTTTTTTTTTGTAAATACAAACATATTATTATACTTACATAGAAAACACCCAGACCAATGAAAACAATCATGTTTATGCTCACAAAGATTTGCATTGAGCGGGAATCGAACCCGAGACATCTGCGTAGCAGTCATGTAATATAACCACTACGCCACAGAGGTCGTCGAATAATTAATGTTAACACAAATTGCAGCAAGAACAAAAATCATGCGCTTAATTTCACTACAATAGAGTAATACCTAAAAACAAATTAAAATAAATCACTGTACATGCAAAAATGTATCTTCTTTTCTACGTTGCAAAGTCCATAATAACAGTTAAGTTATGCAGTATTAAGTCGAAAGCTTCCGTGCTAAATGAAAACGAATCGTGTGCCCGTAATAACAGGGTTGTATTTCTCAATTAAGAGCTGTCATATAGAGCCAGTGTAAATAGGTCCGCATGTGACATATCGTTCGGTTCCGTAAACCTCATGCAATATTCATGGTGTTGTGAGATTGTGTGGAAAAAATATAGTGAAAGGAGTTTTTAGATGATTTTGGTCACTTTTCTTACAATATCTTCTTGTGTGTGTCGTAGAAGGTGACTAAGAGATTTGTAACATTATTTTAATATTTTCATTAGCGATTATGACCTGTGTGACGGGGACTTTATAAATATTAATTAAGAACATCCAAACTTAGGAGAATAGTTTGTGGATCGGACAAAGAATTATATTGTCCTGCAGGAGAATTAAATACGCGACCTGGTGGACATCCCTCAGCCAATGGACGTCCACTGCTGGACATAGCTATCCTCCAAATATAACCACCTTGCGCGATCCTTGACCCCACACATGGTGGACTTAGTCATGCATGACGGCGGGACAATGATGAATGAGTGAGGCACAGGATCACGCAAAGAAACCGTAAACATATTTTAACCTTTCGAGCGTCCGACCAAATTTTGACCCACACCCCTACATGTCCAACTGTTTATGCGTTTTTTATGAGAAAAATACCCGTCTCAAATAAATGAAAATTTATGAATGAAAACTATAATTATATGTTATGAAACGAGTAGCACTTATTGTCATATTATATAGCGATAAAATAATGAATAAATGAAGAAATAAAATACATACATTTCTTGCCAGGAGCTGTTTGTTATTAGCAAATTCAAAAACAGTAACCAAAATGGCCCCGGGCGTCAACACTTTATTCTCAAAAACACACACTTTACACATTTCGACAATAAAACATTTTAAATAATTTACTTATTAACACAAGACAACACTTTAGTAACATTTAACACTACTTGAGATAATAAATCACTTTATTTACACAATTGAAACAAAATACTCCGTTATTACAATTCACTCACAAAAACCCGCGAATCACGAAGAATAAACACCTGCACTTGTTTCATTTCTTTAAAATATATTTTTTTGTAAATTGCCACAGTAAATATTTATTTGACCGATAGATTACGAACTATTTAAATAATTAGCATCAAACCATAGTGCATTTAGTGAATGAAACGTGAAATATTACCAATTGAATGAGCGCGGGAAATTTGGCCCTATATGTAGTGACGCGGACGGACCGGGATCATTTTGCATATGGACCGATATGCAGGGTCGCGGACGTGTCACGAGTTAAATGACTTTTTTTTTATGGAACGCCCTCCATCTTGAAGTCAGGACGTCGACGAGTCGCGCTAGTAGGTACAAATAGTGACACTTAATTAAAATATGATATAACTCGTCCACAGCGAGTCGGCTGCGACCTTCGAGTTGGTTCAACACGTCGAGTTGATGAATGTGGAGTCTGTGGTGGCGATGGGTCCTCGTGCTCAAGGCCACGGTATCACTGGCTGGCTACTCCGGGATCCTTGTGCTCAGCTACTTGTGGCGGAGGTAAGTTTACTTATTACAGTCCATTAATGTCTCACTGCAAGGACGGGCCTCCTCCCGTGACGAAGGGATACTTGGCCTATTAATATCACGCTGGACAAACGGATTGGTATAGGGTTTAATTTCAAGTTTCCCTTCTTTTACTTATATTTGAAAACTATTTATAAGTTTCTTGGCAATAAGTCGCCATCATTTTGCATCTACGGAATTTCGTTTAGATGGATAAATTCGATGGGGTTGACGTATCCTTAAGGGTAAAAAACCCCAAATAAATATAGATTAAAAAAAATGGATATAATTTATTTACATAATAAACTGAAATGTGTAATATTTCCTAATCAATATAAATGGCATTTTTATGGGACCAAACAACATAAATAATTTAAGTTGGTCGAAACAATACTTTTTTACAAAAATAAATATTTATTTAGATAATAATTCGTCAAAAAAATAACTGTGTGCTATTTTTTTTTTACAAAACAAAATTCCCTCTCCATAAAGAAAAGCTTTTCCACTTCTAACATATTGATGGCTCGCCATAAATGTAATAAACATAATTTAAAATTGAACCAAAGTAATCAAATCCAATCCATTACCAATTAAGTTTATTTAAAGCAAAACATAATTATTTTCATTGAAACCCTACTCTCGTAAAATAATACTACGAAATGAAAACAGCCAAAATTGAACAGCTCCCATCAATATTCAAAAGATTAATTCAGTAGCGAAAATGTTGTATCAAAATCTCACCAATACATTAGCGAAACATTGTTAATTTTGGACGTCGGTCTGTGCTGTAATTTATATCTGAAAATCCACCATTAGTCGAAGCTTACGATAAATCAGGCGGAATTCCTTTTGTCTCTCGCGAGCAACAGTTTCTTAAGTGGTACTACGCAGACGAGCGACTTAGAAATATCCGTTTGCGATTTTTAAATTGTATTTTATGAGTCGTTACAGACTAAAAATAAAATAATTATAGTGGGTTAGACGTTGTTCTTTTCAAGCAAGAATACAATTTAAAAAAAAAACATGCATTCAACACGTGCTTTTTATATGAGTTGAATCCGAAAAATATTTACCCCGCTATAATACGAGTACAAGAAAAATAAATCTATTTCTTCCATTTGAACCTAAGACTTAATACACAATATTAAAAATAGGTTTATAAGATGGCTTAGATTTGAGTAGAAAAACAAAATGATAGTTAGTATCTCTTTAATTTTAGTTCTTTTCAAGGCAGCAGACAAATTTGGGTAATTAGATGACAAGGGCTCATGGTAAACGGCATATGAGGCGTCTACGCAGAGGCTACATTATCGAATCCTTTCTCAAGCTTCCAATATTTTTCATTGTAATTTTTTTCTTGATAAGATAAAGAAGTCAAATACTATAATTATTATCGTGAGGTCGAACCTGGTCGTAGACTTAACGAATGCTGTAGGTCGTCTACGCCTTACCGGAGTAAATAGGAGTAACTTTATTAAAGCACATAAGCTTAGCTTATTGCCATCTATAGAATGACCTCACCAACATTCTATAATCTATAATATCTTTCAATCAACTAGCCTATTGCAGTCCAGTGCTGGACATAGGCCTCTCCCAATACGCGCCACAGAACTAGGTCCTGCCTTCCGCATCCAGTCCGACCCAGAAACCTTTATGAGGTCGTCGGTCCACCTAGCTGGGGTGCATCCTACACTACGTATATTTATAAAAAATAAAAATAAAAACAATAAAATAATAATATCTTTCACAGAATTAAAAACTACATTGTTTTAAATAAAATAAATATTTTATCGTATTTTAAGGCAAATAGTCGTTCGTCTGTACATGACTTTTCTCCGAAACTCGCAACGGCCGATTCTAATTAAGAACCCTTGAAAGATGAATACCGAGATAAGTGTTAGCACTTGCACGCTGTGCGTAAGCCTCATTTGTACCACTGTACCCCTTTATTATACCTATATATCTTATTACTCAGGCTTGCTTCCAAGGGAAAATTAGGGAGTAGATAGCGTAAATTTGTAGCAATTATGGAACGAATAAATTTATTTAAATAAAGGGTAATACAACAGAAAAAATTGAATCTTCAAGGAGTTTAAAAGTTGCATATTATAATTCAGAATAATATCTTAAGATGGTTTTGTTCCGGACATTGAAGTACTAGGTTATCAAGACCAGCTTGTTTCAAAAGCTGGCAGAAATCTTAGCAGAATATTGATCAAGACTTTAAAAACTTTAGTCCAATTACATCAAAAACAAAATCTTTGTTAAACTTGTCAAAATGCATTTACAAAGTAAGATACTAAATTGTTTGTAATGAACTAAAACAATATCAATAAAATTTCATCAGGTATCATCACAACAGCCCATCAATGTCCCACTGCAGGGACGGGCCTCCTCCCGTTACGGAGGGATATTTGGCCTACTAATACCACACTGGCCAGACGGATTGTTTCAGGGTTTAAGTTCAAGTTTTCCTTCTTTTTATTTCGTAAAGATGATAGTCCCTTAGTCGGTTTTTACGACACCATGGGATGAGATGGGGTGGTGACATACTGTATTCTTACTCCGTCACCACACGGAGATCATCAGGTAGGTATGCGATATATCTTATTGTATACTCATCGATCGCTATGTTTCCTTTACACATGATTCTTGATCGAGCGACCGAGCGACGAAGCGTTATGTCGGTCACCTTGTTTAAGTCAAACACCTTCAAGACAACCTTACTCTATTTTAATTAATATACTCTAAGCTAAACTAAAATAGAATATACTTCAAAGAAAATGTATATCTCAAGAAATACAAGTATAAAACCTTACACAAGATTATCTCTCACCCAGTGACCCGAGACGGTGTTTTAGACCCTTAGACGTTTCAATTGTTAATTAGGTGTCAGTGTCTTAATGATTAATGGGGTCTGTCAGACCCCTTTGTCGGTTAAGGGTTGAGATACGACGGTCAAGACCAAATGGATGGGAGTGACTTTTTAGATGGGTCGAAGTGGTGAATAATTTTATATCCTTCTTGACTTTTGTTCTTTTATTGGAATGGTTGGAAGTGTTTAAGATCGGTACCCTTGTCTTAGTCTGTCGATACAATAATAGTCTTGGAATACTTTCTTAAAATTGTCACAATACATTTTTATTTTGAAATTAAATGAGTTCGTTATCAAATAAGAAGTGCGATTGATAGATTTTTTAACGTTGAAGTTAAACCTAACTATTTTATATGATGTACTATCGCGAGTAAGATCCGAATTAATAAGATTTTTTTTTAAATAATGATTAGACTTTTATTAACACGTCACTTTGGGAAGTCAAAAACCCAAATACAGATCTTCATCATCGCCATAACATCAGCCAGACGTCTACTGCTGGAGATAGGTGTTGCCCAAATATACACTTTGCGCAATCCTGTGCCTCCCTCATTCATGTGTATCCCACCATCTTAACTAAGTCGTCGTTCTACATCAACAACTGTCAATTCTTTGGGATTTGTACCATCCTCACTCCCACTTCAAACTTAAATTTTAAGCTGTCATCTTAAGGCTATACTTGTACTTACCGCACAAGGTGGCAATACTTGGAGGAGGCCTAGTCCAGCGGTGGACGTCGATTGGCTGATAAATATGATGATTATGATGATGATGTTAAGGCTATAGAAAATAACAATTAAACTAACCATAATATCAAAACAATCAAAATCACAAAATAATCTAGATTACTCAGTCACAAAAAATCTAATAAAATCACCAATTTGCTTGTTTCGTTCCAATCGCAGTATAAAAATTTATTCAAAAAGATTTTCTCGTTGCATTTCCAATCAGGACATGAAAGCAGAACCAATTTTATCAGCTTTTAAAATAAATCCTTAGAACAGCATAGAAACCATTTTCATTTTAATGATCACAATATAGGATTTTGAATGTTTGTAATAAAATGAATAGATACTTCGTTTTATTGGTAGCAGTTTATTTTTATTTTATAACTGTGGCGACTGTTTGGGGTGAGGGTGAACTGTCATTGATCAAATAGCAACTCTAGCAAATATTATAAGTCATTTTATCTTTCTTTCTTTTTCTTTACTTTTTGAAAAGATAAGTGAGCCACATTAGGGATCGAACTCTTATATTAATCACGGGGATTATAAAAACATAAACACCTCTGTGGCGTAGTGGTTATATAACATAACTGCTACGCAGAGGTTTCGGGTTCGATTCCCGCTCAATGCAAACATTGTGTGCATGCACATGATTGTTTGCATTGGTCTGAGTGTTTCTATGTATAATATGTATGTTAATCCGTTGTCTAGTACCCATAGTACAAGCTCTGCTTAGTTTGGGACTGGATGACGTGAGGATTATTTATTTATTTATAAATTTAACGAACACACAATAGTTAGTAGGTCAATAGTGTAATCGCGCCATTAATTCTCGTGGATTTAAAACCGCGGCCTTGTGAACGTCAGCCGCTGCCGCAAACGCCGTTCTACAGTTTCCCATGACACATTATGTGTGTTGTGTGCGTGTGTGTTCATGGCTCCTATGCAGAGGTTTGAGGTTCAAGTCCTGCTTATGCTAATCTTCAATCAATTTGTGCATAAAATATGTTTTTATTAGTCTAGGTGTTCTATATAACATGCACGTATTTACAAAAAACTGTATGTTTATCAGTTGCCTAGTACACATAAAACAGCCTCTGCTTAGGTTGGGTGAAAGTGGGAAAAGTTGCGATTGCGTCATTGTATTGTAATCTTTCTTATTTACCAATTTGACAGACTGACGCATTTTAAAATTTTCTAATTACTACAACATTAAGAAAAAGAAGTAATCAAACAGTACTACGTAACTAATGACAATTTTCTTCAAAAAAAAAATACTTTAACTCAAAAAGTTCATCATTTAAAAAACAATTACCGGAATAAAAAAAATGGCGTAGTAGGGACTGGGTACTAACTAAAGCGCTCACTGTTTTTTCTAATTTCATTTCCCAAATGAACGTTTCGTGTTTCGTAAATGGAAAAATAATTACGTTTCTGTAGTACATTTTGGGTAAACAGGCTTTCCCGGCGCGTGTGGAATCATCATTGATGCAATTAGATGTGTCTTGTTTTAAAATGAGTTTTTTTTTACTAGGGTTATTTGCTTTTAAGATTAGATTCTAGAGGAATCTAAGAAACGAGAGAATGCATAGGAAGAATGTCCGGTGTGAGGATATTTGGGACTATCCATGAATATTATCTTTACGTAATAAAAAGAAGGAAAACTTTAAATTAAACCCTATACCAATCCGTCTGGCCAGTGTGGTTAGTAGGCCAAGTATTCCTCCGTCACAGTAGGAGGTCCGTCCTTGCAGTGAGACATTAATGGGCTGTTATGTTGATGACATATACAAAATGGTTCACATAGATCATCAAAATTGTAAAATTTTCATAGAGGCAGCAAATTTACTATAATAATTTAACATTCAAAATTATTTCTGCTTACCTTTTTCGCATGACTGAGCTTAATAAACAAAAAACTTTGCAGACTCACAAATACTTTGTAAGCTCGAAAATCACACATAAAAACACGAACATTTCTTAAGAAAATCTACGCGTTATATTAAAATGTAACAAATTTGTCAACACTGTTAGGATAGGGCCTTCCAAAATTTAATACAGACCAGGCTAAATTACGAGTTTCTGTACCATTCAAGGAATAAAGCTGTCGATCCCTCTTCTAACAAAATTTAATTTTAAAGGATATTCGCGCTTGACTTTAGTAAATATATTCAGTCCCTTGGACAAATATAACATTGGGATCCTAATTTTGTTTAAATAGTCACGTAAATTTGCGCTAAATTTGAGCTACAAAAGCTGTACATTTGTACTTTTCATAACTATGCAGAGGGAACAAAATGGACACGCGTTCATAAAAGAGTTAGAAGTACCCCTAATGTTTTGTTCAACATATTTTTTGACCTCAAGGGAAATTGGCGGTGGTACATTTTAATTTTGACACGCAAATATTTTTGTACCGGTACAGACAGTACAACTAAGCGTAGGTCTGAATTTACTTTTGTAATGAAATACTCGTAATTTAATTAAGATGATAATAGCTAGCAACAATGACAAGCCTACGTCTAAAAGAAGGTCTGTATCTGATGTATCTTAGAATGTATAAGAGATCCAATGACACCCACAGACAGTACTCTTTTTGAAAAGCCTACACACCAAAATATTCCTGCCATATATATTCAAACAAAATATATCGTTATTTTCTGCTGGATACATAAAGCTTCGAGAACACGAACTTCGCCTTCAAGAACTTCGCCTTGTTGGCGTGAAATGAGGCTACCTAATTTATATGATGTCATCGCTGGAATCCTACTTCAGATACTAATGTGTAATCCACGCAATGATTCTACTTTTATTCTTCTTAATTAATTCTTAAAAATAAACAAATGAACAAAACTGTTAGACCAATGACCAAATGAGGATGGCAACCCCATCGTGCATATACATTGGCTCCGTATTTAAATTACAATTATAAATTATAATTCTCTAGATATCCTATAAACTTCTTTAAGTATACTCCGAATAGTGTAACACAACAGTGATATCGTTTACAACCCAATTACTCACCAATAAAGAACAAAGATAGTTATCAGTTAAGTGCAACTATTAAAACTTATGTTTGTGATTGTGACAAAAGAACAACTATTAGTGCAAGTAAGTGATAGATAAGTGATCCATCTTCATATTAACACATTAAAACATTACATTATACAATAAAAGTGAGCATTTCTCTGTGCAATAAGTCGTTACTTGTCATATAAGACAATAAACAATAACAAACAATATAGACAGATAGCAGTGTACCAACCTAAGCGCGCTAACTCTAAGCGCGTTCCAGCTCATTACGCTAATCTTAAACACAAGGGCCAAAGTTACCTATTCGGGCTAAAGTAACCCGCATATTGAGTGTTTTTTTTTTTTTTTTTTTTTTTTATTTTTTTTTTTTTTTATTATTTGGTTTTATTGTTTGACTATTTTTGAACAAAGATGCCTTATTCATGCGCTGGATGTCGCAATATAATTGCTACTAAACATTTTATTACATGCAATCCATGTGCAGCGCACTTCGATCTAATATGCGCCAATATAACAGAGACAAAATTTAACCTAATGTCGTCCAAAACTAAAAATGACTGGAAATGCCAAGGGTGCCGTAACAAAATACCTAAAACAGGCAACATCAACACTCCCATACGGCAGACACAGACTGGCTGCACAACCGATCAAAGTGAGAGTACCATTAATATCACCTCACCTGAACCAAACAATGTCACATTGCGTGCAAAGAAAGTATCCCAGCAACCTGAACCACCCAATGAATCTCAATATATAACAGAGCAACTACTGGGAACTTTGTTTAATAATTTTAAACAGGAGATATCGTCAATTATCAGAGAGACCATCTCGCGCACAGTTGAAGAAAAGTTTAAAAACATTAGCCAACAAATCCAAGACTTTCACGTATCATTGTCATTTTTTAATGAACAGATAGACACAATGAAATCTCGATTGGATGAGAACAATATCACTATTAAGAGTCTCTCAAACGATAACATTCACCTTAGTTCTACGGTTAAGGATTTGACTAATCGACTGAACCTTGCTGAACAGCATCAGCGTGAATGTAACGTCGAGATTAATGGTATTGCCGAACACCGTACAGAAAATCTTACTAATTGCTTAAGTCAATTAGCCTCCACTGTCAATAACCCCCTCGCTGATAGCGACATCTTGCAGGTGACAAGAGTTGCCAAATTGGACAAAAACAGCAATAGACCACGGACTGTAATTGCTAAGCTTTGCAGCCCTCGCCTCCGCGACACATTACTAGCGGCTGTTTCCAACTTCAATAGGAAAAATCCAGATGACAAACTCAGTTCGCACCATTTGGGAATTGCAGGAGCTAAGGTACCCATTTTTGTTCAGGAACATTTAACCCCAGGCAATAAATCGTTACATGCTGAAGCCAGAAAAAGAGCCAAGGAATTAGGTTACAAATTTACATGGGTTCGTAACGGACGTATATACATGCGCAAAAATGAAACTAGTCCAGCCATTCTCATTCGATGTTCTGAGAATATTAAATTGTTAAGTTAAATTGCACGTTACCGTGTTGGTTAAAAATGTTATGGAGTTAGATTATAACAATGCTTAACATTTACTATCAAAACATACGTGGTATGCGAACCAAGACTGTTGAAATTTTTCAAAACATTCTACAATGTGACTTTGATGTTGTTGTTCTAACTGAGACATGGCTTAATTCAAAAATATATTCTAGTGAAATTATAGACTCCCGATATAATGTCTACCGTAGGGACCGTTCCACGACGGGAAGCTCGAAGTTGGATGGGGGAGGCGTGTTAATAGCCGTGTTAAAAACCATTCTATCCACTCGAATGTCAAATTGGGAAACTCGATGCGAAGACTTGTGGATATCCATTGATGTTAAAGTAAACAGTCGGTCGTCTAAACTTGCAATTTGTGGCGTATACTTGCCTCCGCCACCCAAATTGGAGATTCATGGAATGTTCATAGACAATGTAAATGATATACTTAACCATGCAGGCGATGTGGTGATTATAGGGGATTTCAATTTGGGCAACATTATCTGGAAAAGTGCTCAACATAACCCTCATAATATGGTTCCTACTAATTGTAAAAGCTCTATCGAATGTGCATTAGGTGATTGTATTAATATTAATCATTTAAATCAAATAAATAATATTGTGAATAGCAGTGGTAAAATACTAGACTTAGTTTTAAGTAGCTTATCTAATAGTTATGTCTCTCAATCTATCGACTGTTTGAGCAAACCGGACCCTCATCATCCCCACATTACTTGTTGCATTGCTAGTGTTAATGGTATAGCTCCATTGCGTGATGCAACTGCAATAACTTGTAATTATTTTAAGGCCGATTATGTGGCTATATCTAGTGAGTTGGAGGGCATCGACTGGGATTATCAGTTCTCTGATTGCATTAGTTCTGATGATATGGTGTCTGCATTTAACGATGTATTAAAAACCGTAATTGATAAGCATGTACCCAAGTACAAAACCAAGAATAAAAAATATCCTGCATGGTTCTCTCCTTCATTGATACGTGTGCTCAGTGATAAAAATAAAGCTAGAAAAAAATACAGAAATTACAAAAACCCACGCGACAAAATTGAATTTGAACTTTTTCGCGACAGATCAAAAGTGCTCATGATTAAATGTTATAGGGAGTATGTGACACGACTCGATAATGCTTTTACCGCTAATCCAAAATTGTTTTGGAAATTCCTCAACAGTAAACGTGACGGTGTTAGCGAAATACCTACAGAAATGCATTTGGACAATCTTACTGCCAATTGTGGTCAAGACATCGCTAACCTGTTTGCTTCTCATTTTTCATCGGTGTATTCGAACAGTTCTCATAACCATGCTGGCCCTAACCCTGTGCATAATACACATAATAATTTTTCCTCCCTTCACCTACACGAGGCGGATGTATTGGCTAAGTTGAAGAACATTGATACTTCCAAAGGGCCGGGTCCGGATGGCATTCATCCTGTATTTTTTAAAAGGAATGCTTTGGTTTTGGCCGCCCCTCTTTCCACTATTTTTAACCACTCGCTTCAACATGGTACATATCCACTTTGTTGGAAAAACGCTAACATAGTACCTATATTTAAGAAGGGTAACAAGAGCGATGTCAGAAACTATAGACCAATAGCCATCTTGTCTTGCCTGTCTAAATTATTCGAGTCACTCATATACCCAACTGTCAGCCGTTACCTCGACGATTTTATTACACCTCATCAGCACGGCTTCAGAAAAGGTCGCTCTGTTCAAACAAATCTCGTTACCTTTATTTCCAACCTTTCTCATGATATTGATCACGGGCACCAAGTTCACGCGATATATACCGACTTTAGCAGCGCTTTTGACAAAGTAAGTCACGGTCTGCTTCTGGAGAAGCTTGAATGGTACGGTATTCACGGCAGTCTTTTGGCATGGTTTGGGTCATATTTAAAGCATAGGACCCAATCGGTTGTGGTAAAAGGCTACCAATCAACAAAATTTAGTGCTAGCTCAGGTGTGCCGCAGGGATCTCATTTGGGACCACTACTTTTTCTAGCATATATTAATGACATTACACAACACATAAATCATTGTAATTACGAACTTTTCGCTGACGATCTCAAGATTTACAGAAAAGTAGTGTCTGACTCCGACACTACACTCATCCAAAACGATTTGAATAATATTCAAATGTGGTGTACGGCTAACAGCATGGTTTTGAATTCTCAAAAGTGTTTTTCTATTCGCTACACTAGAAAATCTAAATCAATAGTATCGGCGTACTCCATAGATGGCAACATTTTAGCCGAAGTTGACGAAATAAGAGATTTGGGTATAATTATTGACAATAAACTGAAATTTACATCTCATATTGACCACGTCGCCACCAAATCAGCTCAGTTACTAGGATTCGTTCTGAGGAATTCAAAATTTTGTAAAGATAGTACTAAAATAATACTTTACAATGCACTAGTTCGTAACAATCTAGAGTACTGCAGCGTAGCATGGAACCCTCAGTACGTTACTCATTCTCAGCGTCTTGAGAGCATTCAGCGAACCTTTACCAGACGTATAGCATTTTCAGCACAAGGTATATATCATAGATGCCCTTACGAACAACGTCTATCTTTTTTCGACATGCAAACGTTGCGCGACCGTCGCCGTATCCACGACCTTGTATTTCTACATAAATGCATGAACAGTGTTGTTAAATGTGAATCATTTTTGGAACGCATTCCACTGTCAGTACCTTATAAAGTTCCCAGGCATCCAATCAAAAAACTATTCCACGCGACCTTTAAAACTAATCTGGGCAAACATTCTCCCGTTGCAAGATTGTGTATTCAATACAACGAATTTAACGCTAAGAATGCCCAAATTGATGTTTTCTCCAACTCACTTTATTCATTTAAACAACAGTTAAAAAGCTGTTGCATGTGCAATGTCTAAATATAAATACTTTGTTTCTTTTTTATATTTTATTAGGAGTGATTGTCTCTTTTTTGTTTTTGTTCCCTTATTACGTTTTAGTTTAGATTCTTTATATTTTGTTTTTTCCTTATTTAATAATTTTCTATGTATAAAAGCACGAAATGTAGCGAATGATGCGTATACCTGTAACTGGCATACATATATAGCCAGAACTATTACCTAATTTTAAGAAAATGTTTTATTTGTATGCTGTTAGTGTACCTTACTTAAATAAATAAATAAATAAATAAATAAATGAACTCCTAGATCCTTACAAACCGGCACTCTGTAACCAGATTCTAGATTTCTCCAGTATAAAAAAGTAAAATCACCAATTTGCTTGTTTTTTCTATTACTACTCTTCTAAATTCTTAAAAATGAGCAAATAATTTAAGTTGTTTGTTTTGTTCCAGGCTACAAAATGTCTCTCGCAGTATGCCGTGATCGCCTCACAGGGTCTGATGCACCGGAACAGCTCTGCGACGCTTCAAGTAAACCACAAGCGTCAGTTGTTCGCTGCAATACTCATCCGTGCCCTTTTAAGTAAGTATTACTGGTTGCCATAATTTATGTGTCTAGAATATTTGTTAAGAAAATGTGTTTTAATAATGTACGTACAGTCACGACCAATTATATGTACACATTGTCAATGTTTTTAAACTATCTGCACGTTTGTCTAGACATTATAATACCAAAATTTGTAACCAAAAGTGTACCAAAATTGTGTAATAAGTGTTTTGTAAAAAAAGCGAACTCAACACTCGCATAAAAACCTTTGCGGTTTAAGCGGGTGTTCCTAGTTTGTAGTAAAAATTATTGTAATATTTTGATCAATGAATGATGATGATGAATGAAATTATTTCGAAATTTAGAAGAGGTTCCGTACAGTTTTTAACTAATCTTCGAATATTCAATTTTGGATTGGCAGAACTTAAGATAACTGTTTTACAAAATGTAAAAATGTGTACATATTATTGCTTGTGACTGTACCAAATCATTGTTACATTCTGCATTAGTATTTGCTTCATGCTTGCGTTTATATTGTTTTCGGGATGGAAAGTAGCATTATTATATTAAGTTAATCTAGGTTGATACAAATAGTTACAAAATCGCAACCGACTGTGACTCGACACGGGGGCAATATCGGATTTTCACTTAATTTGTCTGCTTATGGTTCAATGTAATTCTTCTAAATAAATTTGGGTTTTTTTTTTGTTAGTATTTCATTATGTAAGGATAATTCTATTTGATACCTAAATGCTCTAGTACTTAATTATACAGTAACACATTTGGGTATAAAACACAATGGGGTATAAAACGATTGAAAGTAACTTTGATTCATCTTAAAATAAGTTAAAATTTAAATTATTTGTTTTGAATGGTCATCGTGCAGTGTTACATGTGGTGGTGGTGTTCGTTCCCGGCGTGTGCTCTGCGCTAGATCTGCTAATGTCACTAAAGCTATTTGTTTTATCTCAGGTGGTACGTTGGCGAATGGTCATCGTGCAGTGTTACATGTGGTGGTGGTGTTCGTTCCCGGCGTGTGCTCTGCGCTAGATCTGCTAATGTCACTAAAGCTGATACTTATGAACCTGGTAAGTAAATGTTATTCAAATATTTTTAACATGTTCTGGATCGTGGAAACTTTTAAAAGATCAATAAATGACACAGGACAATAGTTTATGGATCGCACAAGAAATTGCCCTGCGTGGGATCCGAAATCACTACTACATGATCGCTACCGAAGCAGTTAACAATAACTTGAGGATCTCAAAAATTGTTGTTCTGAGTTCCCACTCATCCACTCATCGAACCCGCGACCTATTGCACGCTAGCAGCTTAAGTGACAGCCGCGCTCGAAGTTCTGCACTAGGTACGATGGGACCTTGCACGGGAGATATTTTTTCGTGTTATTGACTTAATTCATGTGTTTTCCTTTAGGATCAAGTTCAGAACCGGGTTGCGTATCACCGGCTCCTCGATCGACGCAGCCTTGCAGTCAACACGAGTGTCCTGTCTGGGTAGCAGGACCATGGTCAGGGGTAAGTTGAATCAATCTTGATTCCTGAGTCGTTTTGATCCCTCATCAATTAAACGAACACAAAGAACATCCAGACCGAGAACAGTAATTTATGGATCGCACAAATAATTGACCTGCATGGGAATCAAACCAGCATTTAAAGTTTCAATTTGAACCATCATTGCAAAGGTTTAGGTTTGTTTGCGATATTCTACTGAAGATCCTTCTAACAATGGGATTTAATATTTTATGATCTTAGTAAGTCACCAATGTCTATTATTTTAAGCAGTTAAAGCACATCATGTCGAATAGTACCATTATCTTTTTTGCTATAATCAGTGATGATTAAGATATTTGCTATTACGGGAACAAAGTCTTAAAACAAGTTGAGTCAGCCACCTATAAAAATAATGTTTAAGCCATAACAAACTAAGTCATATTAAAACATAAAGGATGTGATAACATGACAATGAAAATAAAAATGTTAGTTTGAACAGACTGCTGAGTTCGTGTATTAAAACGAACAAGTGCGAGACGGATTCTTCTAACAAGGGTTCCATACGAATATTAAGTCCCCAGAACATAAAATTTTCGTATATTTTCGGATGCAACAAGAAATTTAAGTTATTTCTTTACTTGGATCATTTTAGGCGAAATGCGATTTGCAATATAAAAAATAATGGTATGTTTATCCGTTAACTAGTATTCGATAGTACAAGCTCTGCTTAGTTTGGCATAGGATGACAATAATATAAATATTAACGCATTCCCACAATGCCATCTAGTCCCAAACTAAGCTGAGCTTGTACTATGTGTACTAGATAACTGATAAACATACTTATAATACTTTTCTTTTTTTTTGTAAATACATACATACATATTATACATAGAAAACACTCAGACCAATGCAAACAATCATGTTCATGCACACAAAGATTTGCATTGATATCAAAGATTTGCTCAAAATATCTGCAAACCAGGTTGCGTTTCCATTGCAATGAAATATTTCAAATTGTGTTTCTCTTACGGACCCCTAAATATCGATACAATGCATGTACAGTAAGCAGCTCATGTCGTCAATAAACTATTCTATTTTTAACAATATGTAGTACGAAACTTTATTGAACAGCTCTTCCTTGTGAGGACGGTGTTATGCAATTTTATGTTGAACTTGTTGAAATCTTCTTTATACTTTTATATTGTGGACAATATCATTCTTGTTGAAGTTATGTTTATGTCTTGTTTTAGTTTTTAAGTAGTATTTATTTTTAATATCCTGCTGCAATGACAGGTCACTTACCGTGAAGTAGGGGAATTGAACTTAGTTGGTATAAGGTTTGGTTTTTTGTTTTTTAATTGAATACAATAATAAGTTGGTTGAAGTTATAGTTAAAGTTGAAAGTCAAATGGGTAGACAAACATTGTAATTTGCTTGTTAAGGACCTTCTGTACTTTTATTACTTAGGACTGCATTTTTAAATGACAGCCACATAATAGCATTTATCATTAATATGTATATAACATATTAATAAGAAGGTTGTGATTCGTGGGTAACCTCGTATCGTGAATTCTTCAACCTTTCCGACGTGGTTTAAAACTGCTGTAACAATTAATTAGAATTACTAATCTCATTATCATAATCAACCAATTGACTTCCGCTGCTGGACTTAGAGCTCTTCCAAATACTGCCATTGTGCGGTCCTGCGCCTTCCTCATCTATCGGCTTATCTAACCTAACCAGATCGTCGGTCTACCGTGTGAGGGTCTCCCCACCCTGCGTTTTCAGCTACGCGGTCGCCATTCCAGAACCTTTCTACCCTATAATGTGCTCCTGCCTGTTCAATGAAAGTCGTGCCATTTCACCCTGCGTTTTAGAAAAACCAAGTTTTTAGTAAAACCAACAAGAGAATCATTTCTATAGCTATCGAACATTACCTCCAATGCAATTTAGAACACAAACACTTTCCTCTGCGCAAAGCAAAAAACTCTCGATTAATTAAAAAGTTAAACTTTTCTTCAATTCAAAGCAACGTCTGTATTTTTTAATTTATCTCTTTTGAAGTCCAGTATTTGTAAAATATTAGGTAGGGTTGCTTCTATAGTAAATAAGCACAGGTTGCTACTTTTTTAGTATGCTCATCGTATCAACGTGATTTTGAATTTACTATAAGAAAACCAGAGCTACCTTCAAAACCCGCAATTATTAAAACGCCTTAAAAGTTACGTGCATAATGCACGCACGTAATGACTAGCTATACCCTTTCCACTATATTTAACAACATTTGACAGGTTGACGTTAGTGACGTTCAGTAGTATCTCGAATGTAATGCCATTCGATTGAAAGCGATTTTGCGATTTTTCAAATTACTTTATTTTACACATTTGGATCCTTACATCAACTTACATGATAATTTTATTACTGTTTCTTTCTTTATCTATGTCAAGAGAATTAGCATATGGCTTAAAATGATAAAATTATAGTTAGTTTAGGTATTATTTAAAATACATAATTTTATCGTGACACATTCGCGGGTTATAGCTAATCTAAAATATCATATTACATTTTATAAACGTATTATGAAGAGTTCAGGTTTATTCATAGCATTTATTTCTACCGATTATTTGTAATTTGTTTCATAATGGTGGTAATCGTTATGAGTGTCCATCACTAAGTAACCATGGTAACTGAAAAAAACATGGGTACGTCTATGAAATACAATATTATTTGTTTGAGAAATAAGCAGAAGTATTACGAAACTTCATGGACGTGAACTGTCAAAAAGCTAAACTTAAGCTGGAAGGGGTATAAATGAAATTATTCCAAAAGGCTCAGTAATTTCTTTCTTTGGCGAACAATTCAACTGCTAACAGTCTTACGGCACATTTGTGTTGATATTATTCTGCGACATCAGATTGCTTAGAGGTTTCTAGGAAAAAGCATTGTGATGTCACTTCATAACTAATATTTCTGGACCGTATTTGCGCTCACTTTTATGTTGGATGCTATCTAATACCGTAATTATTTTCAAAAAATCTAGAATTAGCACATTATGTATATTAGTGGGTCTACATTATTGACTTTAGAATTACTTTTTGTATCAATTTGATAAGCAAGACAATTTCATTTATCTAAATTAAACGTTAGCACATTATTATTGATCGTTTGCAAGTGATATCACGGTCAATATAACAAAATATCTCAAAGTCAAAATTCATAGACTGGACTCTATTCGAGTCATTTTGCCATGTTGTTATTCAAAAAACGAGTATATTATCAATAAACCAATCTTTGCTACAAGGCAATTCAGCTTTATATGCAAACCAAACTACATTTTAAACATTCGGATAAATAGCTGCTTCGAATAGCAGAGTGTGAATGGGTTGATACGGATTTTAAAAAATAAATTAGTTTTCTTCAATGCAAAACCGTGAATAACTTCAGTTCCGAATAAAAATGTTACATACAAATCCATAAGGTATATCTTGTATCTTTGTGTTTGTAAAACAACGTGAATTTCGTTCAACCCTGGGTTTTAAGTTTTAACTTGTTAGGTCGACTACGTGAGGTCTTTGCAAACGCGGTCGGGTTCAGTACAATTTCGTCTGGACCATTAGTCGCTGCGGTTTCTAGATATTGGAGGTTGAGATAGTTTGTACGATGTTTAGAATTTCGCAAGGTCAGGCGAATTATATCGGAGAGGAATTTTGGTTGTTTGTAATAGATACGTTATAGTGGATAAATTAATTTTTAAAGAAATAATTTATATTGAGATGATTTTTAAATGTGATGAGAGATATGTATTTCTTTTTGGAACCAAATGTTAAGAATTATAAACCACGATTGTCTAGGTAATATCAACGTCTTTAGTGAGACAAAAGCTAACGTGTCCTAGTGACCAAGACCTTTGAGGCACTTACGCAGCTTCAAATCCATCCTCAATCTTTTTATTTTTTTTTTATAAAATCGGTTTCCTTAGACAGTACAGACTATTAGTTATGCAAAAGAATTGCAGTGCTAAGAAATTTAAAAAATAAAACATCTCAGTTAAATCATACAGTTTGGTTTGAACATCCCTCATGAAAAGTAACTTTTAAAAGAATTCAAAGATGTTTGAACTATTTCAATGTTTTATCTTTCTAGTGCTCGGTATCATGCGGTGAAGGTGTTCAAGTGCGTGGTGTGGAATGTACTCCAGCAGGGGGAGGCTGTGATCCTGCATTAAGACCAGAGATATCTCGACCTTGTTCTACAGGGATCAGTTGTCCAGCTTACAGAGAATCTGATGAACCAGAGGTAATGTTATCTATTTTAGTTTAATAAATTTCGTTTTAACTCTCGCAATAGAGGTCATGCCCTGTGTCGCGTGTTGCGGCTTAATAGGCCCAAAGGCCATCCAGACTCAAGACAATAATTTGTGGATCTCACCAATTAATTGTCCTGAGAATCAAACACACGACCTTGTCTTGCTTGATCATCCGATATTATGTCCTTAGAAAGAGCTTAAAATGTTGATATTTTAAAATCAGTTTATTAGGAAAGCATCTACCAAACTTCTTTATTAAAGGCCTTGCGTTATTTACAAAATGCTTTTCAGAAAATAGAAAATGACTAGATCATCGAGTACGTGGTGTTGATACAGCTTTGAATTCTAGCGCCTACACCGTGGAGAGTACTTCATTGAACCCCCTATCTCCAGTGTGATTTACAACACTATCCATTACTTCTACACTTAGGTCATATTTAGAGTTTTCTATCAGATTCTAATTTTACTATCGTGTCATTATATAACAATTCCATCATCATTCCCCTTCCCCTATCCCAATTTTATGTGGGGTCAGCGCAGCATGTTTTCTTCTTCCTCATGCTGCTAACAGTTTTAGCTATATTTTAAGGCCGGCCGCCTGCCTGTCGCCAACGAATTGGAAATGCTGTTGCTGGTGGTTTACTCCCCCATCAAGAGGTTGACCCGAGGGGCTAGGTGGTATGCACCTGGTCGTGGTATCCCTTAGTCGCCTCTTACGACAGCCACGGGAGGATACAGGACAGTCCTATTCTAACCGAAAACCGCACGGCACTATATTTTTATCATTATAACAAATTATAACCGTTTAAATATACTTTCAACAGGATGAAATAGAAGATCTTTTGCCTGGAGTTGTGTACCACACACAGCCGTTGATTCAGCAGTATCCACCGCCACAAGCTAAAGCTGAACGTCTTATTGGAGAACCAGATGTACCGGTGGAGGCCACGTAAGCATTTTCATGGTGTTTAGTTATTATAGTAGGTGTGGAGGCGAATTGGCAAATATCAAGGGTTATTGGAAATGTTAATATTACAATATATTTTTGTGTCAAAGATTATAGAATGATTAGGTTTAAGCTGCATGCCAATTCTCGTATCTTAAAATCGTTAAAAATTCGGTTACGTTAACTTTAATTTGTCAAATTGTCTTACCTATTGTTTGACAATTTGACAAATAAAAGTTAACTCAACCGAATTTTTAACGATTTTAAGTTACGAGAATTGACATGCTAGTGTTAAGAATAGGTCTAAAAGAAGATTTTTTTTATTTATATTTACTTTAATCTAGCAAAAAGATGAAATAAATTAATGCTCTAGATGTTTTTGCAATAATAACATTTAATAGTATTGCCAAAGTTGCAAGTGAAAGCAAAGTTCTTTATAAATACATATGTTATAAGTGACATTTTAGAAAAAATAAGCAAACTTTCACTTCTGAACAAACTGAAATGAAACTATGAATCAAATAAGTTTGTTGAAGACGTTAATGATGCTGAATTAGATGTTCATGATATGATTTCATCTGACAAAGTTTTTAATGAGGTAAGTAACACAAAATAGGAAAATGGTGACTGCTTCAGAGGAATTCAATTAAAACTTTATAGAAATATGAAAGTATAATAAAATAAACTTTGAAATATAGAAATATTGAATGTATATTTTATTGAATAAGAAAATACAACTTTTCATTAACTTGCTGTACATTTCAAGTCAATAGATGCAAATTGAAGATTAAAGAGTTCAAAGCCAACAGCGTTCATTGAATGCAATTTTGTCAGCTTTTATTTTAATTATTTAAGAATCATAATTACTATATACAATGGTTTATTTACTTTACTTCTTCTTCTTCTTTAATGTATACTAATTATCATTACGATTTAAGAAGTCTATTAAATTCAGATACTCGTCTTAGCAGGTTATAACAAAAATACTACAAACTAAATTTCATCCTTAGCCTCCACACAACTAGTTGTAAGTTGTTTCGTCTATCCTTTTAAAATTTTGTTTTATTGTAATCTTCATTTGAATCAGCATGCTCCATTTTAACATGATTCTTATTGCCTATAACATAAAGTTCAATATTCTCAGTTACATTATTATCAATATCCGATGCTCAGAGTATTTTGTTGTTGTCTCTTTCAGCAATTACAAAATATTCTTTGCGTGTGGCTGGTTGTATGTAAGGTATTGTACCTATGACAAACGTTTTTTAAGGTTTTACTTCAAAACATTTACACATCTTTACAAGGAATGACATAACCCTGTCCTAAGACTTCCCTTTATGCCCGTAGTATTTATTTTGGCTTGTGTGTTTTAAAATCGTCTTTGATCATGAAGAAATAGGAGTGAAATTACAAAGACAAACTTTTACTTTTTAATCTGGCATTAACTGGAGCTAAAATATTTACTTTCAACTAAGCTTAAAAATACTTACTAAAATGTATAATGTACAAAATGTTGGGTAAATATAGTGCCTTTGTTTTTGCACAAAATAAGTTCTAAAACTTTACTAACAAAGTAATCAGTTCATTTATGTATTAAACTTTGTGAATTTCAGATAAGAATAATATTTAAAAACTTAATCTCTTTTAAAAAAAAAGATTACTTTTCATTCAACAGAACTTTGTTATCCAATCTCATCCAGATTCAGAGTTAAAGACGATTTCGACTTTGTTATCTTTCCAACTGTTTGTTAGAGATCCTGTTTGAAGTGAACGAAACACATCTTATCCTGGGATGCTTAGAATATAAATGTATAGCATTAATTTATACATACGGGATGTTACGGATAAATATTAATATGCATTATTATAGATATAAAATGAATACTGACTAAGTGATAAATGAGTTATATTTATTTATTATTTATTTAAAACTTGTGTACAAAATCATGCACAAAGGCGGACTTAATGCCGAAGGCATTTTCTACTAGTCAACCTTAGGTTAGTTAGTTATAATTGTTTATATCTTAATAGACACACGAAATCTACACCCAAAACTAAGCAGAAATTAAAATACAGATTTTATTCATACATTACTTAATATAATAACATAACTATAAATACATTGTAAAATTTCTACAAATAGCAAAAATTTCTACAAAAAAAGTTAAGCCACCATTGTGAGACATTCATGCCTCTACAAATACTGTAGCTGGCATGGTGCTCGCCATTCTTGGACTCTATTGGATGCTTAACATCAGGCACCATAGAGTCATTCTGGTAGGCCAATTAAAAGAAGAACAAAAATACAAAATTTCAGTGGCATTTAAATCAATAGGTTTGCTCTACCAAAATACTTCTGGTAGATATATCAGATATAGGCTACGTAAATCACATAACAATATGCATATTGGTTGCCACCTTTATACCTGATGATTATATAAATAAATAAATAAATAATCCTCACACATTCACACTGTATTATGGATACTAGACAACGGATAAACATACTTAAATACTTTTTTTTTTGTAAATACATACATATTGTACATAGAAAACACTTAGACCAATGCAAACAATCATGTTCATGCACACAACGATTTGCATTGAGCGGGAATTGAACCCGAGACCTCTGCGTAGCAGCTATGTAATATACCGACTGCGCCACAGAGGTCGTCAAATTAAATATGTATCTAGATATACCTAAAGTTACCCACCATCATACCAACATCGTCCGTTAGGCAAAACCAGTAAAACTTTTATTTATAACCTCAAACCGCAGTATGTATACAGAGTGTTATAAATATGAAAAGTCATAATAAAAGTAATCTAGAATGAAATTCGTAACATCCCTACTGTAAATATTAAAAGATAAAACACTACACAGACGCAACCTTTCTCAAACTACCTACTCAAGTATTGATGAACAAATTTGTATGCATAGTATATTTCAATCCACACTGACCCAAACCATTTCACAGATCATCTTCACTTTACTATACTGTGGTTTCTATTTTTCTACTCTATGCACTGCACATAAGATTTATATTTCCTTGCACATATTAAACACGAACAATTTGTCTTGCTAAATTACTTTGCTTACACTTTTACATATTGGCACTAACATTCAAACACAGAAAGAAACACACGAATTGTTTTTCAAAAATTTTTAAATGTTAAAGAATTTCCAGGTATTGGGTGAAGTAATTACATTTTACACTGGTGCATACTTCTACATATACCAGCCCAAAATTGTTTTAGGTTATAGATGCCCTTAGCACCTCGCATGACGATCCGTAAACAACCCGTGTGAATCTACTATAGATAGAATAGTTTTTTTTATATGGGCATACGAGGTTCTTTCTAAATCTTTGATAATAAAAACAGAATTTGTATGAATAATGATTTTATATCAACCTTCAATATTATTTCTTGTTTCCTAAATATTACTTTTTGACGATCCATAGAATTTTAAAAAGAAACCTGGATGACTTGCAGTGTAAGTAATCACTTACAAAGAAATTTGTGATACCTAACTATTAGCCTCATTTGTACATATATTCAGGCGTATTAATCCAACTGTAAGTTTACTACAGGACTGCGCCACGTGGTTATATTTAGAGGAGGCCTATGTCCAGCATTCAGTATTCATTTATTTATTCAAAGTAGTACAATAATATTGTATCTTTTTGACGTCATCTAACACTACTTAATCTAAGTTTATTAACATTTCAAAGTTTTGAAAACTTTACCACCGCCTCCAAAGCGCTAGTAGAGAAGAAGCAGCATTCGATGTTCATTAGATGATGAAGTTTATTTATACTAATATGTATTGTAAAGAGGTAAAGTGTGTTTGTAACGTTGTAGGGGGTAATCTCTAGATCTACTGAACTGATTTTTTTTTTTTCTGTGTTAAATAGACTATTTATCGGGGAGTGTCATAGGCTATAATTATAGTATCACGCTATGACTAATAGGAGTGGAGCAGTAATGAAATATGTTTAAAAAAGTTTTTTTTCGCCGACCAGCGAAGTGGGGACGGGTCAGCTAGTCATACATAAAAAATAATTAACCAATTATCTTGGTCGTAAGTGTTATAAGCTTTCACGCTTACATACTTGTATTTTCTTCCCTCAAACCGAGAGATCCGTTACCGGCACCTAAATAACCAATGAAATACTTTAAATTTAGTTAAATTGGGTCCTTTTGTTCAAATACAATATCTAAGGAACAACATTTTGTATCAACTCATTATTGCATTAAACTCCATAATACAATTAAAGTTCGCCATAAGAAATGAAAGCCGCCGAAACAAACTTTCCTTTATAATAATATTCACTTAAAATCAAAGTAAAACTTTGTGTTTATTATAAATACTTTATAACTTGAAAGACTACATTTAATTTTCAAAACTTGTGTAAAATATTACTTGAATTGAATCTGTTATTTGATATTAAACAAGAATAAACACAGCCATACCAAACAATATTCGATAATATTATGTTTCAAGATACACTTGTAAGGTTTCCAGTCAATTAACTTACTCTTTATAAGGTAGCCATAACTAAATTACTTTGAAAGCATTTTAAGTATCAATCGTTGTGAAACCTTAAAAATACACAATTTTTAAATAATATTGTAGTACAAAATTATAATATTTTACCTTAGTATCATGCAAAATGCTGTAACAATTTATTTACAATATATTAGGTTTCACTCACTTTTCTATTAACTCGATCAATCAGAAAAGAATAAAGTTAGCTTAGTTATACGTAAGCTTTGTAGGAAAAAATTATATGTAATTTAACTCGATCAATGTATGTAACCGCCTGGATCGTCACAACGCTAGGTATAGAATAAGTACTATACAAATAATAATACTTATAAAAATTTTCAATCATTATCAGCCTATTGACTTCCTCTGCTGGACATTAGGCCTCCTCCAAAAATTTTCACCTTGCGCGGTCTCGTGGCCCCCTTATCCATCGACTTACTGCCGTCCTAACTAGGTCGTCGGTTCACCGGGTTGAGGGGTCTCCTCACCTTGAGGGTTCCCTTGCCATTCCAGAACTTTTCTGCTTCAAAATAATTAACACAAGTCTTTATTCATACAAATTCTTTTTTTTTCTCTCTAAAACGTCAGTGTCTATTATAACCTTTCTCGTTTTAATTGTTTTTCTTTTTTCTCCAGTTATATTAAGGATGATGACTGGGGACCATGCAGTGTGAGCTGCGGTGAAGGATGGAGAAAGAAAGAAGTACATTGCAAGATATTTTTGGAGTTCAGCAGAACAATTGCAAAGCTACCAGATAGTAAATGTTTGGGTCCAAAGCCAGCAGAAGAAACTGAACGATGTGTTATGGAACCTTGTTCAATGGCTTATGGTACTTCGTTTGGAGATTCCAGCGTACCGTCTTACAGTGGAGGTGACAGGTATGTTAAACTTAGAATTTTCTTACAACTAGTTGAAGCTCAAAACAGTATTCGAACCACCTTCTAAGTCATCGCCCCAGTTGACGCTATCATCAATTAAAAATTACTAGAGTGAGCGTTTTTTCAACCGACTTCAAAAAAGAGGAGGTTCTCAATTCGGTTGTATTTTTTTTTTTTTTTTTATTTTTTTTTTTTTTTTTTGTGTTTGTTACCTGATTTCTCGAAAACGGCTAGACCGATTTGAAAAATTTTTTTTTTGTTCGTATGGGTATGCTTCCCATTTGGTCCCATTGTCACCAGATCTGGATCTGGATGACGGTATCCCAGAGAAATCGAGGGCATCTCTTGAAAATTGTAGGGACGCATTGTGTAAAATCTTGTCATACATGTGCATCTCTGACGTCACTACCAAATAGTCAAGAGTAAGAACTGGTCAGATCCTGGAGACCAGAGTGAGTCGAGGGAACACCTCAACGGCATATTGCAGCTACCTTGTGTTTGGGCTTATTTTAATTGTATTGATGAAGACTTTACAAAACTTTACACAAACATGATCTGATGATGAAGAAGATTGAGGGTCGAGGCAACTCCTCAACGGTATATAGCAGTTACCGAGTGTTTGGGCTTATTTTATTCGTATTGATGAAAACTTTACACAACTTTACACAAACATGATCTCATGATAAAGACGACTGAGGGTCGAAGAAACTCCTCAACGGCATACAGCAGCTACCTTGTGTTTGGGCTTATTTTAATTGTATTGATGAAAACTTAACATTATGAATGTAATCGCAGGTGTGGTTTAAGACTTGAATGAAATTCTTATTTTAAATTAAAATAGGAATTAATAACGGATTATAAATAGACAAAATTGTTGAATTGCATTTAATTTATTTTAAACTTATTCTTTAGATATAACAAATTGATAATAATAATTATTATATTTATTTGATTTATTTTAATTTTAATTAACTTAATTATTATTACCAATTAACCATGCCGAGACGGTGGCTACGCTTTTCGATGTTCTCCCTATTTAAAACTTTTTGCATGTAGGTCCTCCGTTGTTCACTAGTCTCTTTTGAAATGACATTGGAGGTAGATTTCCTACATTAAAAGGCGTTTATCCCTTTCTTCGTTTGTTTCATTCAATCGGCGCTGTCTCATATAAGCAGCGCGTTTCGTAGGTCTACCCATATTCCGACAAAGTAATGTCCCACTGCAGGGACGGGCCTCCTTCTGTGACGGAGAAATACTTGGCCTACTAATACCACGCTGGCCAGGCGGATTGGTATAGGGTTTAATTTTAAGTTTTCCTTCTTTTTATATCTCAATCTCTATTCACGGATAGTCCCTTAGTCGGTTTTTACGACACCCATGGGATGAAATGAGGTGGTGACATATTGTGTTTTCACTCCGTCACCACACGGATTTATAGAATTGGAATTCACTAAAAATTTAGAAATAAAATTAATTTTCACAAAAAAAAAGAACCGACTTCAAAGACAAAAATTGCACTAAAAAGTAATAAATAATTACTTGTATTTTGATTTTACAACAATAAATCAGCCATTATTTCTATTTAATTTTAATTTATAGAATAGGTTCTTTTCATTAAGTATTGTAAAAGTATTGTTAAGGATATTTCTTTAAGAGTCTGTAAATATATTTATTTGTAGATTGTTTAAAAGATAATCAAATTATTACAAATAATGTAATATTATTGTTATTTTTGGAGGCGGTGTCAGCCAACGGAATAAGTACGATAATACCTAAGCAAACGGAATGACGGCCATGAATTACAGATTATAAATGACTTCGACATTATATTTGTTGATTGTGTATGGATTAGTTTAAAAATTAAACAAATATTAAACAACTATTCTTATCATATTTAAATAAATATATTTTAAAATACCAGTATCACATTTAAACGTTTTAATATTATATTTAATAACTGATTAAAGCTTTCCAGAACTTAAAATAGATTAGATTTAAAGAAATAATTCGCGAATAGGATCAATAATGCAAAATGTTGTCTACAAGTTCGTTAGAATAGGCAATAAAGTTTTGTATAACACACTCTCATCACTTTAAATGGTTTCTAATTAGATAAATATTGCATTTAAAACGAAAACGGCCGTTTCATTTTCGAATGTGAATTTTATGTAATTATTAGTCTGTGTATAACACGGCGCCATAATATTTGTTTAAGTTTTCAGTCAGAAATAAAAAATGGTATACTTAATAATAACGATCGTGGCTGACACCGACTCCAAAAATAACAATAATATTACATTATTTGTAATAATTTGATTATCTTTTAAACAATCTACAAATAAATATATTTACAGACTCTTAAAGAAATATCCTTAACAATACTTTTACAATACTTAATGAAAAGAACCTATTCTATAAATTAAAATTAAATAGAAATAATGGCTGATTTATTGTTGTAAAATCAAAATACAAGTAATTATTTATTACTTTTTAGTGCAATTTTTGTCTTTGAAGTCGGTTCTTTTTTTTGTGAAAATTAATTTTATTTATATACGCAATGGACATAAATATTTGCTTCACAAGACAGTCACTCGGGTGGCCTAGCGGTCAAAGACGGGTGACTCAGAAAAACCTTACCTCTAATTATCCATTGTCTTTTTGTTGTTTTTTCTATTTTAGTAAGGTAATAAATATTATATACTCTTGTCAGCTCATAGCTTAGCTTAGCTTTTTTAATTTTGTTTAACATGACGTAACAAAAATTAAAGACCTTTACTGTATTTATTGATTTAATGCATTTTATATAAAATTATGGTAAACAAACGTATATCCACAAACCATTTTAAGTTTTTTTAAATTTATACTGCTAAGAATAGCATCTAAATGTCATCAATATCAATGTCTTGAAATAGATCATTAACTCGGTGTTTATATAAATCATTTTCACTTAAAACTTCAGTCAGATCCCAATTGGAAGCTAAAAGCCCTTTCATTCCCGCGTCTTCTTCTGAATTTGCCGCTAGAGTTCTCATTTCAATCATTGCAACCAGCAGTCCAAAACCACGATGTTTTTCAAAATCCAGATCATATTCTTTCTTTTCTTGATAAGCTATACTTATATCTATGTCGTATAACGCCAGGAATGAAGCCAAACTATTGTAGTAAGTGTCTTTAAGTTCATTAATATGTTCAGATCTGAATTTTGATTCCGTACATGTGTATAAGAAGGACATCAAGTCTGTCATCGGGTTGGCAAAGCGCATTGCTTGAAAATCTATGAAACATACTTTTGTTTTGCTGTTCTGTAAATGAAAGTTTATTTAATAATAAACAAATTATTGTGAAAAAAAATCAGTTGATGTCGCTTTATAACTAGGTTACTAAACTTATTCTTAAAATATAATACTGAATATACAAATCTGTAAAATGCTCCTTTAGTGCGTTATTACAGTTTCCATGAGATGAGGTGGGGTATTATTAATCTGTCACCACATGCAGAAAATATGTTTTACAAAAAAAAAAGTTTATTGTAAAACAAAATGGTGCAAAACTGTGTACATCGATAACTGTGTCTACAATATTAAGACTAAACCATAATTAGAAGTATGCACAGTATTTTTTTTGCATGAGTTTATACCCAAATATTTTAAATAGTTACAACGATTTAATGATTATAAATAAATATTTCAAAATTACCTCGTATTTAAATAACATATTGTTGACTCCACAATCTCCATGACAAAAAACGTTTCTCTTTCCTGGTGTGGTATAAAATTTTAATAATTCTAATAGAGAGTTAATTTTGATTAATTTTGTTTGTACCTCCTTATCTGTCACTAGGTTTAATGACATTTCAAAAGACTCAATAAAATAATTTCTTAAATCACTTTTGTCTAGAAAAATATCATCAAAGATTATATCATTAAAGTTTACAGTTGTTTCATAAAACAAATCAGGTTGTTTCTTTTCAAAGACAAATGATAGACCATGAAATTTTGCTAATTCACAGATCACTGATTTTACTTGCCCCAAATTCAGGTACTCAAATTTTGATTGTTTGTCATCTAGTTTATATCCTTGGGTCCTTAAATCATTAAGAATGATTACTTCATTATTTACTTCTGTGTTTGAATATAAACATATAGGCAAAGTTATCCTCGAGTCTTCATCAATACTATTTTGTAAATCAATAAAATTATTAATAACTCTGTTATACGCAGTCACTTCTCTATAATGCAGATCATAGAACGTCTCTTGCCTTACCGTGTTAATTAAAGTTTTTAATATTACATTAACACAATCATTATTATCAGTTGCATTTTTAATTATTACACGAAAAATATTAGCTACAAAACTGACTTCGTTGCCGTTAAGGCAATCTACGGTATACTCGAATTCTTCGAATCCTTTAAGATCAGCAATTTGTTTCAAGCAGCTATGAATTTCAATACAATTAAATTCATCAGGTTCACTCATGTTTACATGTAGAGAATTATTATCATCATTAATGGAATTGTCACTTACAGCAAATTCTTTTTCTGTACTTGTTACAGTATTCTCAGAAAAACTTCTATTATAATCATTATTCCGATTATTACTTGACATCACAGGCACTTTATTAATAACTTTACTGTCCGAACTAATTTTGTTATCTTTAAAGTTTTTTGTAGTATTAGTTACGTCTTTTAAAGAATCTTATTGTTTTTTATAACAACAACTGTAACTAATAATTCCGTCTTAAGTACAGTGTAGTTCTATCACAATGCTTGTACTTTATCAGTAGTAAATTGATAAAGCCGAATGATAATTATATGATAAGCCTCAAAAATATTTGATAATCGATTATTGTTATTCCTTTATAAAGATATATTATTAGATAAGGATAATATTGTTAGTAGTAGTAGAGCATTTCATTACCAAAACACATTACCCCAAGATAAAATTAACTGGTATTTTAATAACACTAACATCCGGCAGTTTTATACATAGTAAGTATTGTTTAGTTCTCATATTTTTTATTATTAACGCGACATGGTAACTAGATTTATTAGTCGCTGGTTTGATCGTAAGTATCGTTCGTTTTGCTTGTACGTACCAAGCGCAGGAATATTAAAAAAAAAATCTTAGAATGTCTCCGCACTGCTCTTGTCACTATGGGATACAACTTATGAAGTTTTGTTATATCACTAGCTAATGTACCCTTACACCTAAATACTCCACTAGTTCAACTGAGCCGTGCCTTTACTGCAAAAATCGAATGTCTGTAATTTTGCTATCTGCTATAGCTATTCAACCATCTGGTCACTGAATTAACTAAAAAGATATTTTAAGATTATTTATTTAAGATAACTAGAATAAGTTAATATTCTGAATATCGCAGCGTCTGGTCAATGCACGCCCATTACACTAATAAGATAACATTACTGTTATAGGTACACCAACTTCGTAGTTTCGTTAAAAGACAATTCAGCTGGTCAACATTAGCCAAATAGGTTTATTTAGAAAACTAATTTGAAACTAATGAAGTTTCTGTTCTAAGCTTTATTTAATTTGTTTTATTTATTCTTTTTTTGACCTCTCTGGCTAAACAATCTAATTAAAGAGTTCCTAGACTGACGGATAAGAGTAAACCAAAATCTGTTTTTCATTGCTGCATTAAAATTGCTGGGACCGCATGTCCTGCGGTAAATACTTTTGGGTTGATTAACTATGATTATTATTGTAAATTTATAAGTAGGTGATTCTTTTAAACATCATAAAACGCGTCGTTTGCTTGTCTATTGCCCACAATTATATACTCTAACTTTGTACTTAAAAGATATCAAACTCAGTTTGCATTGGAACTGCGCTCGTCACCTTAAAGACACAAGTTCGTCCCATAACCGAATAATTTCACAAAATAGGTGACACTTAAAAAATATTTTTATTTTAGTACATTAATAAACCGGTAACGATGTAGGTATACTTCCATTATAAGTAAAGCATCTATTTCATAATGAAACATAGATTTTGACTAAAGTATTATTTTACTGAGTTATTGAGTAAATTTAAGTTCATTGGCCATTAAGATAATGATCTTCATAGGCGGTCTCGATGCCACGCCTTTATGTCCTAGAATATTTTTTGGCCTTTCAATTTTTGGCATCGTTTAGATTAGAATCTGGGATCGTTTGAAATTGAAGACCTCGTAACTTTAGACATTCATTATTATCAATATTATTATTATATCCATAAAAGTAATCGTTTTGGATGTAAACTGTTATTCTTTTGAATATTGTGTTCTATATCTATTACAAGTTTACGCTATGCTACACTATGATTTTAAATTAAAGCGATAAATAAACGAAGATGATTATTATAACAGCCTATTGATGACTTGATGGAATGTAATTTGGCCTACAAATGCCCGTTAAGTAGTGTTTGCTATATTTTTACAGAGATTATCTATACTATCTTTTCATTAATTGACCCCTTACTACTCCGTTTGGCCACCATGCTCAACGCCCACCTCATTTTTACTCCATGGCAAGAGATGGTTTGTCCTTGCAGTGGGAAATAAATGGAAAGTTATAATGATATAGATATACGCAATAATAATAAATACTTACCTTTGTTTTTCTTGTTACCAGCAGACTGCTAACGTTCGGAACTTCAAGCAACATCAGAGTAGCACCGGGTGCGCCAGGGAAGTCTTACTCGTGGAAAGAAAAGGGTTACACTAGCTGCAGTGCATCCTGCCTCAGTGGGGTTCAGGTAATAAAAAATACACTATATTAATACTTACTAATTGGTTAAAAGTAGTTATTATTATCGGATAGTTTTCGTTAGCTATTTGCCAACCTGGCAGCGAGAGTAGTTCCAGTCACTCATCATGACTGAAATTAGTAGTTAATTCAAAATCGAGCAGTCTAGGCTGTGTTTTTTTTGCAGTTATTACTTACTTAAGGAAATTATCATTAATTAATTTACTTCAACATATAGATTGCTTTTTATAACAATACTTTCTACATGTCTTGTATTATGTACTAAAATTAATTTAAACTTCATTTGTAACACATATATGAGTATATCTAATAACATAATATATCAAATAACATCAAAACTTATTAAAATATTAAAGTTTCAACTAAAAGGACTAAACTAAACCGAAATAAAATTAGTCTTATAACTGTTGAGTTTATTATATTTACTAGTACCTATTAACACTAATAGGTGTGAATATAACAATAACATGAAATTAGATGACCCATAAACAAAAAATAAATTAATAAATAAATTATTCCATCAGAACAAATAAATGAATTTGTTTCAGGAACTAATAATACAATGTGTCCGTGATGAAGACGGTAAGAACGCGTCTCCATACATGTGTGATCCTCTCACAAAACCTGAGAACAGGGTCAGGACCTGCAACGATCATCCTTGTCCACCTAGGTAAGTTTTTTAAGTTTCAATTCATTTATTCAACATGATATTACATAGTTATACCTTATTGACGTCAATTTATAGGTACTTAATCTAAGTTTACATATTTAAAGTTTTTTAAACTTTAACACCCCGTAAGGATTATAAATAAATAAATATTATTATATGCCTCACACATTCACACAACGCCATCTAGTCCCAAACTGAGCAAAGCATGTACTATGGGTTTTAGACAACGGATAAACATACTTAAATACTTTTTTTGTAAATATATATATGTATATACATAGAAAACACCCAGAGCAATGCAAACAATCATGTTCATGCACACAAAGATTTGCATTGAGAGGGAATCGAACCCGAGACCTCTGCGTAGCACCATTTTATATAGGTGACCACTAAGCCATAGAGGTCGTCAAAATTGGTACCTCCATAGAAAGATAAGATGATTTATTCAAGGTTGCGGGTAAGAAATAAATAAAACAGGCACTGGGCTACGGAAAGTATAATCTCATTTCCCAACCTGGTATTAAATTACCAATATGCCTTTCGTCGTGGCATAAAACTCGTCCCTTCAATAGAACTTTAAACTGCTGTTACAATCAAACTAAAACTAAATTATTAATATTAGGTGTTGGATTTTGCGAAAACTTTATCAACTTTATTATTAAGTGCGTTCTGAATACCCTGTCGATATTGAATTTGACCCAAACAATGTTAAATATAGTTCAAAGTTAAATGTGTTAAACAAAGGGCACATTTGGGGAGGTCAGTTTCAGCCACGAACTTTTGGTAATGTTGAAAATATCAAAGTTGTCATTTTTAAGAAATAAAAAAATCCAATGAAATAATATTAGGACGAGGCCTATGTCCAGCAGTGACTGATATAATAATCCTCACACATTCACACAACGACATCTAGTCCCAAACTAAGCAGAGCTTGTACTATGGATACTAGACAACGGATAAACCTACTTAAATACATTTTTTTTTGTAAATACATACATAATATTATATATAGAAACACTCAGACCATTTCAAGCAATCATGTTTGTACACAAAGATTTGCATTGAGTGGAAATCGAACCCGAGACCTCTGCGTAGCAGTTAATTATATAACCACTACGCCACAGAGGTCGTCAGAAAAAAAAGAACTGATGCTTGAGGGAGAAATATTAGGAGAGGCCCTATGTCCAGCAGTGGCCCATATTTATGATGATAATCCTGTGATGACCTCTGTAGCATTATGCCATGTACTACGCAGTGGTCTTGGGTTCGATACCTGATTAATCCATATCTTTGCGTGAATTAACATTTACAATGTTTGTTTTGTTGTGATATTTTCTGTGTATGTAATAACAAAATACAATAATAAAAGTTTGTTTATGTGTTGTCTAGTACCTATAAGCTCGACTTCGTTTAGGGCTAGATGGCGTTGTGTGAAATAAATATTATATAAACTATATGCCTATTAAGTGTCTCGGGTTCGATACCTGCTAAAATCAAATCTTGTGTGAATGAACATGAATGTTTGTATTATAATTAATTGTAATATTAAGGGTGTTTCTTCGAAATTCGATTCTTTGTCTGATTCATATGGGCAAATTTTTTTTTCATATTTTGGCTTATGAAACATGTTTTTGTCAAAGATGATAACCTAATATACAATGTCTGAAAAAGGCACACTTTTTTATGAAATGGTTTTCAAGATAATTAACTTAAAAAATTTTGAGGTCATATAAATCAGAATTAGGAACAAAAATGAAATTCTAGTTATAAAAATCAGTCATTTATTTATTAAAATCACAGTTGATAATCACAATGATTATCACCACACCTAAATCTTGTTATTAAAAGCATTGACAACTTGACAATATCAATCATTATCCGTGCCGCCATATTAACAATATGTGTGAAATTCTGATTAATATAGTATTTTTACCGTATGAATCAGGTACATATAAATCAAAATTTTGCCTTTTAACATCGGTTAATCACTACACGTATACAATTAAGGATTGCTATTTATACATAGGCTTCCAATTGAATTATATTTCCCACAGATTCAAGTTTGAAAACCATTTAAGTTAATTATAACAGCCAACATAGTAATCAGAAACACAGATGAACCAAAGTAATATGAATCAGATATTTACATTTATAACTCCGCAACAACACGAACCAGCCGCATGTAACGTCGTGACCACGTCAGCAGAGTCCCTGGCTACCACCAGCACTAGAAGGGATCTCCTGATGTTTCGTACTTAGCTAGGTACGTTCGAGTAAAGCGCGCGAATATGAATCAGACTTTTGTGCCGGACACTCACAATTTATTTTTTTATTAAAAAACTATCGCAAATATTAGTACCATTTTTTTTGTGTAAAGAAACAACTAATATTCTATCGTAATATTTATAACGCACATCGATTCGTTAATAAGAAAAAATGTTACTGTTACTAACGTTCAAGAAACTGGGGTACGGACACACCATATTAATCAGAAGAACGCTTTATAATATATTTTTTTAAATATATAAAAAACTATTATTAAAAAACAATAACGTGTGCAAGATAGGTAACTGTCTATACTATGTTTAAAAAATAATTGCAGTTTGGTTGGTCTGTTAGTTACAAAGAAAAACCTCCAGACATCGAAAATGTTGGGCTCGAAGAATCACCCTTAACCAAACATAAACAAGAAGATACAAAACAAAGTCTTTATAACTAATGGAAGTTTCGTTTGCTACAGATGGAACTACACAGATTTCTCTCAGTGCACCAAGTCGTGTGGAATCGGCATTCAGACCAGGGAGGTGACCTGTATACATGAGGTAAGGCTACTGTTAGTTTCCTATACGTAATGTATTTGATAGCATTAAACATGTTACGCAGGACTTACTTAAATGGAGGATATCATAACAGCAGATTGGTATAGGGTTTAATATCAAGTTTTCCTTCTTTTTACTTCGTTAAGATAATATTTATTCACGGATAGTCCCTTAGTCGGTGTTTACGACACCCATAGGATAAGATGGAGTGGTGACATATTGTATTTTTACTCTGTCACTACACGGAGGTGTGGTAACGGAAGAAGTGGAAGATAACGTATAAATAAATAAATAAATTGTTTTATAATGTTTGGTAATGACAATTTTTGTCATAACCTTTTTAGTACTTTAACTTATGTGTGAACAAGCACTGTGGCAAAATTACTAAATTATGTGACGCAAAATTTTGTGCAATCCGAAAATTATTTATTATCGTTACGAAATAAATAGAAGGAAAACTTGAAATTAAACCTTACAACAATCCGTCTGGCCAGCGTGGTATTAGTAGGCCAAGTATCCCTCCGTCACGGGAGGAGGCCCGTCCCTGCAGTGGGACATTACTTACTTACTTACTCCGTTGGCTCAACGACCCAAAATGTGTCTTGGCATCCGACACGGGAGAACGCCACTCTGCTCGATCCTTGGTCACCTCTTGCCAGTTGCAAGAGGTGACCAAGGATCAAGGTTGACTTGAAATTCCCTCAGATACCGCTGTAAAGATATGGTTAGGAACAATCTGAGGGAACTTCAAATCAGTGGAACATTAACGGGCTGTTACGATGATTAATATTATATAGTGCATATAATATAACATGAACGTGTTTCGGACATCGACGTTACGCTATTCTCCATTGTCGTCAGTTGCCTAGTAATACATAAACGCCCATTATAATCCCTCTATTATCTTGTTGTCCATGAATACTACCATTGTTATATAGCTTGTAATGTTACCACAATGCAAATGCAAGGATTATTTAAATTGACTGTTAATGGCAAAGCGGGTGTGTAAGCTGCCGAGCACGAAGTCAAGTGCTCGAATCCCATCATCATAACAGCCCATTAATGTCCCACTGCAAGGACGGGCCTCCTCCCGTGACGGAGGGATACTTGGCCTACTAATACCACGCTGGCCAGACGGATTGGTATAGGGTTTAATTTAAACTTTTCCTTCTTTTTACTTCGTAAAGATAACATTCGCGGATAGACCTTTAGTCGGTTTTTACGACGCCCATGGGATGAGATGGGGTGGTAGCATATTGTATTCTTACTCCGTCAGCACACGGAGATCGACTCGAAAGTCATGCAAGGTCATTATTTGGGTTATCCATAAGTTGTTGACTTGATCCTGTGTGTACTTTATATCGGCTATTTTCATGTATGTAAAAATCCCCGCAAAACAAAGCTTAATTCTTAGTGCAAGAGCCATCTCATTAAAATTTGATGCTTAGTTTAGTATCTACTTACCCCTGGAGATAAAGCGTGAATTTATCTACATAATTATAATTATGAATATACAAGCGTTCTGTCGTCTCTGCCTACCCCGGACGGGATGAGGCGTGAGTTTATGTATGCAGTATTTGATTTAATCATTCTCCTAGTCGTCTGATGACAAGATTAATCAGTGTATTCTTTCGAAAATTTTAACGAACAAACTTGTTTCCAGGTAACCCGAGGTGGTACCAACACAGTGGTGGTACCAAACAGCATGTGTCCGCAACCACCGCCGCCAGATAGACAGTACTGCAACGTATTAGACTGCCCGGTAAGGTGGCACACGGGCGACTGGTCTAAATGCTCCAAGACTTGTGGTGGCGGACTTAAACAGAGAGAGGTGGGTATTATTAAACTTTTACCTCTGTGGCGTAGTGGTGACTGCTACGTAGAGGTCTCGGGTTCGATTCCCGCTTAATGCAAATCTTTGTGTGCATGAACATGATTGTCTTTGTATGTTTATACGTTGTCTAGTACCCATAGTACAAGCTTTGCTTAGTTTGGGAATAGATGCCGTTATGTGAATGTGTGTGTTATTTATACAGGGTGAGAGATGCTCATGTAAGAAAGCAAAAGAAGAAGGTCATATGTACCGCCAGTGTAGACAGGTTATCGTTTCATAGAAGTGCTACTGGACTTTTGCAACTTACTCCAACAATAATGGCGCATGAGTATATGAGGGTAGGGCACACAAGGTAGGGCAAAATTTATCTAAGCAGTAACCAAAAAGTTTTTAGAAGATGTGCACTTGTTTTTACCTCTTTCCGACATAAAACATATGGAAACGGGTAGAGGTAACAACTAAAATGTTTACCTATTTTTGATTACAATTGATTGTTTTATTTTTTTTAATTAAATATCAAATTCTAAGCCATAAAGTCATGCAGCTAAATTAAATTATTGTCAAAACATTTTAGTTAAAAATAAACGTGTATCAATGCAAAGTGAATTGAAAATCTCAAACAAGTGAACGGATTTAATCGATCGATGTTCTCTCGTAGATAAAATGGTAACATATGTATGTGAGCTGTCAACCCCAACGCACACATCACGGGGTAGTTAGTCACTTGTATGTACGAGTATGTGAGCTGTCAACCCCAACGCATACATCACGGGGTAGTCAGAGTGAAACAGCGTCAACTTGTTTGTTTACTCGGGCTAAAATCTTTTTGAAAAAATGTTGAATGTTCGTTTAGAATTACAGTGGTTTGAATCGGCAATTGTGCTCTGAAAACAACATCTTAAAGTATTCGCTAAGCCAAGAGTATTTGACTGTCAGTAAAATATTAAGCCACGTATCCACTACTTTGAAAACATTTGCGTTTCGTTTCTGCAACAGCTCTATCATACATAGTGCAATGTCTAAAGCTAAAAAAGTACTCTTCTAAATTAATGAAATATGTACTTAGATTTTAGTTTAGAATGTAAGTTATTTGATTTTTTTTATTATGTAACAGTGTACTCATTGTTGAAGAGCCAAATAAATAAAATAAATTATTTCACTACTGCGCATTATCAAACTATGACTACTACATAATTGGGTTTAATTCCCTTTTATGGTAATATTTGTGCGCATGAACATAAGCGTCATGAATAATGTCAATATTTATATTTATTTATTTATTATTCAAATCCTTAAATTCAACTTCCCCGGACGGGATGAGGCGTGAGTTTATGTATGTATGTATAATTCAACTAGGTAACATAGAAGCAGTTATATTCGTGAGAAGGCTTAACACTTATAAATCTTGGTTTTCTCTGCAAACTTCCGAAATATTCAGCTGAATTTCCTCAGAAATCTTTCTTCTAATACAAAACTTCTGATCCTCAGGTGGAATGTAAGCAAATAATGGCACAATCTCACGTGGTGGAGCGTCCAGCTTCGCTCTGCAGTTCTCCACGTCCTGCTGCCACCAAGTCCTGTAACTCAAGACCCTGTCTCTTGGACACGGCATCTCCGGAGATATCCCTTGCCAACTCATCTTATATACAACATGATCCCAAGAAGAAAAAGGTACAGTATATAATTAACATAGCTATCATGATGGTGACATGCACTAAACGCGTTTGAATTCCACCCAATTTATTTTTTGCGATTGGAGAATGATCCCGATTAAATATTATCGTGCCTAGATGGCGTTGTACAGCTGAGTTTTAAGTTGCGGCCCGGCGCCTTATAAAGCAATGGTTTTGGTAGTTGAAACGGATGTTCGGGTGGCCTAGTTGGTCATGGCGCTGGACGCGTATAGTCCAGAGACGCGAGTTCGAGTCCCGCCTCGAGTACCAATTTTTTCCATTGTTTTTCTTCTTTTGAATATTTTCGGTGGCAAATTGATGTAGCTTTCGGTTTTTTTTGCGACTCACAAATTAGTCTTTAGTCTGTAAATTAATTAGGTAGTGAGAAAAAACAATAATTGTTCTACCTCAGAATATGATATCTAAAATGTTCAAGTAAAGATTTTTCATAATTAGCTATGATTTTTGTTCATATTTATGTTGTTAATTTAATCATTATTTTCTTAGGTGACAGTGAAAGTAGGTGGATCAGCAACAATATTCTACGGAACACAAGTCAAGATAAAATGTCCAGTGAAAGGATACAATAGAACAAAAATACAATGGGCAAAGGATCATCAAATCATTACTAAGTCCAAGAAATATAAGATTTCTAAAAAGGTTAGTTATGAAACTAGTATTATCCCTATTAAATTTATCTATTATCCTAATCATGGAGTCGGCAGGCAAAAAACTGGTTGAGGAGGGCCGGTTTGAAAGGATCTAGGCACTCAGTGTCTCCGCCTTCTCCTCATGGCAAAAAGCCCTGAATTTGTGTATGTATGTACCATTCCTAATTATACAGTGCAGGCAATGTAGTCCAGTTTGAAGCTGTTGCAAATGAGTGTACAGATGTAATTTTTGAAGCTAAATAACGCAAAACGGGTCTTTTTTTTAGCAACTGAAGTACAGTTCGTGAATGTCTCTGAAAACTAGCTCCAGGCCAGCCACTTTATATTGCTTACTGTACTCAAAGAATATTAAAAAAGAAAACGTTTTTCAAAGTGTGGTAAAAGCGAAGAAAGATGACAATTTCACAGTATTAATACAGTTCAACAATTTTACTGTGACACAGCTTTCATCAAAATGTAAATAGTTTCAAGTTTATGTCCAATTACCTATAATACAAACTCAGCTTAGTTTAGGACTAGATGGCGTTGTGTGAGGAATACAATGATTATCTTATTCCTTAGGGTGCCCTGCGAATCACGTCATTATCACTCCGCGATCACGGTGTTTACACCTGCGTCGCTGGTAGATCCAGTGCTAACCTGACACTCCTGGTCAAGCCACGTCCCGGTGAATTTCCTTCCAGTGAAGAAATTGAGAGGCACAAAGCCTTGGATGAGCCGTCATCCCCTTTATCCGACAGGTAAGTTTATCTGACGCTGTGTCTTACGTGGGCGATGAGAGCTACGTGACGCGATGGTACACGCGACAAGTGTCTTACATTATTAAGTCGCGTCTCGTCGCAGACGGTCACATAGGGCACAAGTAGGGTACGTCGTTGATTTGATCGAGTACGTCGCGTCGCGTCGCATTCGTCGCCCACGCAGGACACCCCGTTATTCTTAAGATTCCTATTATAGATAAAACATCGGGATTTGAGGGGCAACTTCAACTAAAACTAATTAAATTTAATGTAAGCTACTGCAAAGCAATCTATTTGGTGGAGGCCTATGTCCAGAAGTGGCCATCAATTGGCTGATAAGGTGATGATGATGAATGTAAGGATATTTATAGTTTTTCCACCATTAGATAATTTACAAATGTTTTTGACTTCTTTAAACAAAGTTTAATTCCCTCGGTGGCAAAACGGTCATGTACTGCAGTGCACATGGTCGCGGGTTCGAATCCCAGGCATAATAAATTAAAATACAGAGTAACAAATACTGAAAAGATGATGATTGATAATATGATTAAGATATGCCTAAATAAACTATAATCATCATAGGGTGGTTCCAACACTGTAATCACACTCGAAGCAAGTTGTTTAGTAAAGATAGAAGAAATTATATAGGTATATGTAAAGATAAAAAAAACACACAAAATATTAGTATATAAAGACATGAAACAAAATATATTGTACATTAACAAGATGACATAACACAAACTGTTCTCAACTTTCAGCTATTCAAGGGGCAACGTCTCGAAAATATGTTAAAGTAAAGTATTCAATAAATATTCGGTGAAAATTGTTTGCGACTCAGACCTTAAATTGTTCGAACAGTATGAAAAATGAGACAACGGCTTTTAGATATATTATTCAACATAAATTTAAAACGAAATGTGTCTATTTTATTTATCTTACTAAGGCAATTTGAATATGACATCAGTGTTATTTTAATAGTTTGAACTTTGAAGCTAAGCATCAAATAACTTTAAACATCAATAATTCTATGGACCCTAACATGAGTTAAGCGATTTCACATGTCACAACAAAGAACGCATCTATATCCTATTCGCGTTTAGAATGCAGTGAGTTGTCATTTTTCGCCGAACTAGCCCCGCCGTCTAACCAATCAAATCTTTTTAAATTCAATTAATTTGAATTTTAAAAGATTTGATTGGTTAGGTTAGGTTAGGTTAAAATCAAATCTTTTTAAATTCAATTAATTTGAATTTTAAAAGATTTGATTGGTTAGTGAACTGACAACTCACTGCATTCTAAACGCGAATAGGATATAGCTATAATTATAGTAACATTACGAACTACTAAGTAGGACGGCGGGTACGAAACTTGCGACGAGCGGAGCGACGGCGCGGCGGGCGGCGCCCGTTTCGTACACAGCGCGAATGATTTTAATGCATTTGACTACAACGCGCCGTCGCTCCACTCGTCGCAAGTTTCGTACCCGCAACCTAAGACTTAACAGCTTATGACTGGGGTAGGTAGCGACTTGTTATGATCATTATCGGTTATGGGATCATTGTGGTTTATGACCATCTCTTTGCCATAGCCGGAAACCGCTTCCAGTGTGAAAAATATTTCTATATGAACATTTTTTAAACCTTATTTTCACTATACAGCAGAGCCGACGGTCGGTACAGAGCTATGATTGGTGGTACATCCGACGATCAGTCGCACGAACAACGGCCGGGGGACTCCAGGAAGAATTATAAGAACAGACAAAAAGGTAAGAATATATTAAGCATTAGTACTCAGCAGCATACAAACCAACTTTGTATGACTGTTATTTATGTTGTAAAAAACTCAACTAAAAGTTTTAAGTTGAAATAACCATAATATTTATTAAAATATAATTTTGTTCTTATTAAGTATTTCTTTTCTTTAACTTGCTTAATTAACCGAAGTAAATAAACAAGCTTTAAAGAAAATTAAGCAAAGATTGGCCTAGTGGTAAGGTGTTCCCCCCTCCCCAAAAAAATACCTAATAAGTACCTAATAAAAATAATAATAAGCAGTTTCAAATACCATCTGCTTACAAATTTCTGCTTTAAACATTTTCGCATTATTTTGATGTGACCATAAGTTAGACTTCCAAAATTGCAGCACTGTTTCCACACATTTCATTTCCTTAAGTATACACAGCAAATTTATTAACCAGGCAACCGAAAATTCAACCTCTTCACAAGAGTAGTTCCTCTAAAATATTTTAAGAGAAATACCTGTGCATGCATACTAGATGACAAAATGGCGCAGCGCCGCAACTGAGTTATAAATTTTGCTGCAAATTAATTAAGATGCAACTCTTCCTCGTAATAGCAAGTGCTCACCAAATACAGGATAAAATTAAATGTTAAAAAAATAAATACTGCAGCATTGCCGTACTTAAAGGAATAATTAAGCGTTATTGCTCACGATTCTTGTGAAAGGGAATCTATATAGAAGTAAAGTTGTAGTGCACCTTAGATAGGTTATGCAGACGGACCATTTCTCTGCATAGCACTACTTCTAATCATCAGAAAGTCAAATTAAAACTAACAATTAATGTCTCACTCTAAGGAAAAGCTAGGCCTACTTACGCGGAGCTAACCAGATGTATTTTCTTAGGTTTTTCTGTTTAGTTTTAATATTAACAAATTTTATACACGCTACTATGTGACTTTCGTTTTTTGTTATAAAGATAATTCAGGCAAGTAACTAACTGAAAGCATACAAATTTATTTATTTATTTAATTACTTTATTGTACACCAAAATAAAATACAGTAGGTAAGTACATAGATTATCTTAAAAACTAGGTGACAATATAAATATTAACAAATAAATAAAAAAAATAACAAACTATTACGACAAATAATTACTACTATTTAACAACTTACTGACTACTTTATGAATAGTGTTTTGACAAACATCCATATAAAACGACAACCGAGCCATAAATTTGATTCACAAGAAACACCTCATTTCCTTGAAACTACGAAGAAAATCGTACCCATACAAAAAAAATATAAAAAAAGCGAATCTCTTAGAACATGATCAGGTTTTTAGTATTAGAAGTGCTATTGGCAATCTTCAAAGAGAACTGCTTTTAGGGATTAAGCTGCTATGCACTTGCAGACTATTTGCAAAACTAGCGATTTGCAAGGAAATATTATTAAAATGTACGTTTTCCGTTCTAATATAATGATACTCGTGCTTGAAATGCATTTATTGCAATTTTGATTCCTCTTTTCATTCATTATAAGAAGTATTAGAATTACGATTTATAATAACCCTTTAATATCACAAGGCAGATACTAGCCTTAATTCATTAAATAAATAATCCTGGCCTTTTAGAACTATACAAACTAGTTTATAAATAAATTCATCATCATCATCTAGCCTATCACAGTCTACTGCTGGACCTCTCCCAGACCTCTCCCAACACGCGCCACAAAACAGAAAAAAAATAGATATAAATATAATTAAAAAAACAAATAAATAAAAAAATTAATTTAAAAAATGAATAGATTAATAAATAAATAAATAGATTATTAATATAAATAGATTTATAAATAGATTCATTTAAAAAAATGTAGATATAACATTGTGCGAACGTTAAGTTCGTTACGTCTTTTTAAAACGTAGAAAAAATCTAATTTAATGCAATAATATGAGCAAACAGCTAACTGAATATTTTCTTCCAACAGGGAAAATAGACAAGGTCCGTGACGCCCTCTACGGCAACACAGCAACAACAAGTACTAAGGCCTCACCAAGTTTCAATTCTCAAGAGAGAGATATGTACGACGAACACGAGGTAAGAACACTACCAGTCTATTAATTCTGTAGGTTCTGTATACACTGGTATGGATAAACCGTCTAAAATATACTCGAAGGTAGACAAATATTCGAACTACTTATTTGCACAAAAGTCAACTGTACTTATATGTATATCTATTACCCAAACTTAATAACAATAAATATGTTTCCTTGTAATATTTTTTATATAATACTCAATCAGCACTTTCATGACTATATTTTGCACGTAATCTCCTTTTTGTCATGCGTTTATTATAAGGTAGTCATCATTAATGGTGTTTATAACCACGTGTCAACGAGTAAAAGTTATAAAAGAGACAAAAAGACATGTGAAAGACTTTATTTTCCTATTCACTTCTTCTATCACATAAAATATTTTCGCCAAATCTCAATAAACGTACAAAATCGCTTTCTAACAACATTATATTTCAAAATCCAATCATTTACAATCGTTGAACGATAATCTACGGCCTGTGTCTACTTGTAATGATGGTAATAAAATTTACAACCAATTTTACGACTTTCATAAAGTTGGTATATCTGGATGATGTTGTTGTTGGATGACTTACTTATCGAGCGCATAAATTTATCATAATAATGTTTTTATGGATACTGATTTGTGAATAAAGTACTTTGTCACCTGTTTTATTATATTTTAATCTCATATGAAAAGGTTGTTCGAAGATCATAGCTTAAATATGTGTTGGTATTTTTTAGCTTCTGAAACAATCTGCTTCATAATTTTTATTTCTATCGTGACATCATAATAGCTGATGTTGCCAACGAATAAGCTATTATCCCTTCAAATATTGTAAGCTACACAAAAACCCAACGTCTTGATCCGTCATCAGACTCTAGATGAACACCTTTATAATAGACTAGCTGACCCGTGCACACTTCGTTAGGCGGCGAAAAAAACGCGTCACTTTTATAAACATATTTCATTACTGCTCCACTCCTATTAGTCATAGCGTGATACTATATAGCCTATGATACTCCCCGATAAATGTACTATTCAACACAGAAAGAATTTTTTTTTAAATCGGTTCAGTAGATCCAGAGATTACCCCCTACAACGTCACAAACACACAAACTTTACCTCTTTATAATATTAGTATAGATTATTCAATATTTTATCAAAAAGACGATTTATCCATACACATTCATATGCTTTACCTAACATCTTTGCACGCCGCTTGGGATAAATGAAGAAGAGTGCTGTCTCGTCACAGATGCTTCCACCGAAGCGAAGCAGTGCGTCCAGGGTACTGCCTTGCCTGCATTACATTATTATGCAGCTTCAGGTGAGAAGTTTCCAAAACAGAGGGCATTTATTGTGTTTTCAGAGGGTGTTTAGATCAGATAAGGTCTTCGGAATTGCATGGAGCATGTTTGGAGAATGAAGTTTTATTTTAATTGCTTGCTTAGGTACTAATTAAATTTTGTTTTTTGGTTCCTATCTATAGGATTTTTGTATTCTTTTGTCTACACTCGAGAGCAAAAGTTCCGGGTCACTAGCATTTACTTCAATATCTTGAAAACGAATAAAGCTATCGTATTGAAATAAATTGAACTTTATAGACAATTTAATGTTACTAAAATAAAATGCATTACATTTACTACTGACCATTTATTTTATTATGTTTAAAAGGACAAATTAAAAATGGCGTCATTTTGCTTGTAAAACCAAAACTGAAAATATTGAATTTTTTATATTTACAAGTAGTTTTAACACGGTTTAGTACTTGGTATTAACCCCACGTGCTGTCTGGACTGCTGCAATGCGATTTGGCATGCTGTACACCAAGTTTCTGAAACACTGTTGGGGAATGTTCTCCCATTCCTCTACCAATGCATGTTTCAAGTCACTAAGCGTAATTAAAGGAGGATCTTGTTGTCTTACCCGTCGTCCGAGCTCGTCCCAGGCGTGCTCGATTGGGTTGAGGTCGGGGCTACGTGCTGGCCACACCATGGGACGAATATTCACCTCATCAAGGTAGTCTTGCAATACACGAGCAGTGTGGGGACGGGCGTTATCCTGCATAAAGATGGCATTCTCACCAAGTCTTGCCATAAATGGACCGACGTGCTCGTTGAGGATTTCATCCACGTATCTTACGCCATTAAGAGTACCGTTTTCGATCAGTACAAGCTCTGTTCGGCTTTCCGCAGAAATTCCAGCCCACACGAGTACCGAACCACCACCGTATGACACCTTTTCTTCAATACAGGCTTGCATAAATCTTTCTCCTGGTCTTCTGTACACCTTTGCCCTTCCGTCGTGTGTATACAGCATAAATTTTGATTCGTCCGAGAATATGACATTTGACCAATTTTCAATCGTCCAATTCGAGTGTTCGCGTGCATAAATTCGTCTTGCTATACGATGGTGTCTCTCGAGTTTCGGACCATTTGCGGGTCTTAAATGGTTTCAAATTACCTTCAGCAAGTCGCCGTCTTACAGTCCAAGCAGAAGGGCTGCTTCCACCAAGTCCTAAAAAATGATGAGTCAGTGCTGTTCCCGTAAGAAACCGATTTCGTAGCATAGAGTTCACTAAATATCGATCTTCCCGTGCCGTCGTACACCTGGGTCTGCCTGTTGTTGGTCTGCGTAGGTTCAAACCAGTTTCTAGAAACCGCTGGCGAACACGCTGAACTGTAGACAACGATACACCGACTATTCTTGCTGTTTCTCGCTGACTGCTCCCATTTTCCAGGATCGTGAGGATTCTCGTACATTCCTCAGGTGTGAGTGACATAATTACCACTTTAATAATGACTATTGGATACCTGGATGACTCCTTATAAATACATTTTATGACAGAACAAAAACAAAAGCAAAAACAGTAGTGAAAATTAGAAGTTCTGATTTAAAAAAAAATGGATCTTTTTTTTTATAACTTTTTTAATGCCATTACTTACCGCCAATCAATAAGTTTTTATATGTTTAATGAAAGATTATTAAATTGTCTATAAAGTTCAATTTATTTCAATACGATAGCTTTATTCGTTTTCAAGATATTGAAGTAAATGCTAGTGACCCGGAACTTTTGCTCTTTTACTGTCGTGCCAAAATCAAATACACTCGGCATTTGATTTTGGTTCTTTGTTCATAGTCATCAACATTGATTCCTTATACTTTACTGCATTTAAAAACATCAGTACATTTATAATTAATTATTTAATACATAATAAATTCCTCGCTTTGTTCTTATAAAATGGAAATGTAATTTACCTTCTACCTTTTTATTATAAAAACCGCAGTATTATTAGTTCTAAGATAAAATAATTAGGTATATTATTTACAATAATTCTTAAAAATAAGGACTCCCCGTACGTGGTTGTATTATATTTATTAATTGGTATACAGGGATAAACTTACTAACACCTAATGTGGACGAGAAAGATAATAATATTATGTTATCTATCAATGTTTTTACATTAGCAAATAAATTCATTTACGTTTATTACAAAATTTTAGGCCTTCTCTTATTAGCCTACAACAAAAATTCTTAGTCTGCAGTAAATGCATACTGGAGCAGATTGTGAGTTAATACGTTGTCGACTTTAAGTCTACACCCAAGTAAATGATAATCCTACTGTCGTGCCTGTACTTAGTAAATTACTAGCAAGTTTTTTTTTACTTTATTAAGTTTTATGAGATTGACATGTTAAAGACTGGCGATCACACTTAACAAAATGGCTTCTTTACAATCGTAAAGTTGCAATCCGTTAGTAGGTTTCAATTTAGCAACAAATTTTATACAAAAAACTTGACTAGTGGCACAATCAAAGGCAGTTTAACTTTGTATGAAGGTTTTCGGTTTGATAACAAGTCTTTGCCATATAAAAGAAAGAAGTAAAGTCTTTTTTATCTCAATGTCAGTGAGCATACCGTTCAGATCAAACATAAAAGAGAAATAAAAAAAAATCATTGATAAAGGGCGTTTAAAATTTTCATCTTGGAAGTTATTGAATCAAGTTTATTCATATTGGGACACACATTATCGCTTATAAAGTCGTAGCCATAAGTTTAGTTTTTTTTAAGTAATGTAAAATTAAATTATATTTAATTATTTAAACAAGGTTTTTAAATTAAATCTTTTATCATTTTGCTTCCTAAAGTCTTTTACTGATCTCTTAAAGCAGAATTAACTATTTTAATATTAGCATAGCATACTTGTAAAAAAAGGACTTTGAAGAAGAAAGTTTGAAATAATTTTGCTTTATAGATATCAGCTTTTTTGCTTTTGAAGAATAGAAAGGGAAGGAATTTTTAATTTTAAAATAAAATCCTGACAAAAGAACACATGTAATTGATATGTTTAGATGTTTTGGAATTTCCAGACGCTCGGAAACTCGAGGGGTCAAAGGACTGTTGACTCAATCATAATGTACCAGAATTATGGAGTACCAAATAAAGCTCACATCTTCAACTTAGAAGACAAGCAGATAGTGTTTCCAGAAGATGATGATTCAGATATAATTATAATTAATGATGATTATAATAGAAATAACTTGATCGATGATGGCCGTGTCGAAAGTTTAAAAGACTACGAAGAAACCAATCCAAATGGGAGGTAAGATATTGTTAAATTAGTGTTGTGTTCAATTTTCCCCTTTTTTGGGTCAGTTAAAACTTTGGTCAATAATTTCATATTTCATTATACTATTAATTTAGTTTTATCATCATAACGGCCCATTAATGTCCCACTGCAGGGATTGGCCTCCTCCCGTGACGGAGGGATACTTGGTCTACTAATACCACGCTGACCAAACGGATTGGTATAATTTCAAGTTTTCCTTCTTTATGTTTCGTATAGTTAATATTCACGGATAGTCCCTTTGTCGGTTTTTACGACACCCATGGGATGAGATGGGGTGGTAACATATTGTATTCTTACTCCGTTACCACACGGAGCTTCTTTTTATAATTAACAGAAATACTTAACTAAAAAAAATTTCTTCCTTTCTTTTTTGTTCTAAATATTTTTGTTTTGATTCAGGTACGAATATCTAGATTCCAAGGAATATTTTTGGATGACTACTGATTGGTCTCCATGTGAATCTCCTTGCGGCCAACTTGGTCACCAAATTCGAGGAGCTGTATGTCAGGTAAATAGTTTAAAACAAAACATCGTTATATTGTTGGATTGATTGACACACACCATAATCTTACACGAATAAAAAATAATCTTTGACGATTACGAATGTTATTTATACTAGAACTTTTATTGGCTATGAATTGCAAAATAATTAAACAAATATTATACAATCACATTACTTAAAGACCTCGCTGGAATGCGAACCTCGCGTCCCGTTCTCCTTTTATCCCCCGCGCTCGCCACAGGCGCATCAGTAGGGTACGACCGAGCGACGCGACGTGGCGTCGTCAACGCCAGGTCTCGAGATAATGTGACTGGGTAGTACTTACTACTGAATTTCAGGAAAATTTATTTTTAGGTTTAATAATACTAAAACTATAAAATTGGTTGTTCGAATTGTCTGTTATAATCCTTTCTTTTTTCAAGCGTAAATCTGGCAACAGTACTACTATAGAAACAGCATCAGAATGCCTATCCCGAGGCAAAGAGCCCCCCAATGAAGTACAAGACTGCTTAAATCCTTGCGCCAAGTGGGTGACATCAGCGTGGTCGCAGCCTAAATGTGCCAGAAGTGGAGCAGGTATGCTGGTTTATACAATTTGATGCCTCTTTTCATCATCATCACATCAGACTACGTCCACTGCTGGACATAGGCCTTCTCTAAACATTGCACTCTCTAGTCCTGTGCCTTTTTCATCCATCGGCTGTATGCCTCTTTTACTTAGAAATAATCTGCGTATTGTATATCAGTGCCTATAGTGTTAGTACTTTCATGCAAAAAAACGTTTCGAAAAAAAAAATAAAGAACTAAAAATTTATTTTTGCTTGAATTTAATTCAAAAAAGGATTGACACTGAGAGCACTGTGTTGTCACTGAGACTGACAAGTGACACCCCTGGTATTAGATGGGGTAATGACATTTTGTATTCTTACTCTGTCACCACATAGGTACGTTTGTTTTATGCCGTTTATGTTGTTTAAAAGTTGTATACAAATTATCTTTTTTTATAGCAATAACAAATCGTCGTGTTGAGTGCACCAGTGATAACGGCACTGTAGTACCTAATGACCTTTGTGATGGTTCAACAAAACCTGAAAGAATTAGACGCGAAGCTAGACCTTGCAAGGCAGCCTGGGCTGTTGGAGCTTGGAGTAAGGTAAGAAATATTATTGTTGTAATAACTGTAAATGTCGAAGATAACGTCGGTATAGAACGTCCTAGAAAAACGTACAGGGACATAACTAGTAACATTCTTTAGAAAAGGCAACTGCGTAACACTTGGATCCGAAGAGCATATTATATGAATATAATATATGTATGATTGTAGACGAAACAAAGCAGGTTTGTAAGGTCACTCAGTAGTATCTGTCTACCCATGAGATGATGATAAAGCGAGAGTTTATGTATATAATAACAGCTGTTAATGTATTAGTGGGCTATAATAGATTAGTGGGCTAATTAATACCTAAAAAAATAATGGGGTCAACCGAGCCCTCGGGATCAGTTTGTGATGGGATCAGTTGACCATGAATCTTGACAATACTTTGAGGATCAAACAAAGCATTCTACTGCGAGGTATCTAACCCGCAACATCGTACACAACACGACCGCTTTGCCACCGACAGTCAGTCACTGTCATTTACACAAATAAGCCAGTCTCTGCAGAATTATCTTCCCCTTACGATAAAGGAATAAATTATGGAGAATTTTATGTGAACTTCATCATCACAGTTCAGTTTGCAGTTCCATTTACGACCGCTGTGTCGCTAGTATTCCATAGCAGTAATGATATTAGGGAACAACCGTACAATTACTTACCTGCTCAATGCTTGGCTTTAGCTTAATATTCTGCATTTCAAATTTAATTACGAAATATATTTGTGCTATAACTAAGCATGGGTAATAAAAACAACTGTTTTATAGCTACTGTAACTCGAGCGTATGGAGTTCGTATTAACTGTTATATGAATTTTAATTACCTACATAATAAATGAAATTGGTACAGTTGTAATGTTAATTTCTAAACTAGAGAGCACAATATAAATATTATTGACAACGCCACCTAGTATTAAATTAGGTGATGTTTGTAATATTAGTAGATGACAGCTATTGATCTATCATCAGCAAATAACGTCTATTGCTGGTCTCTTGAAAGTATTTTCACTTTACGACCTCTGTGGCGTAGTGGTTATATATGGCGTAGTGTCTAGGGGTTCGGTTCCCGCTCAATGAAAATCTTTGTGTTGATGAACATGATTGTTTGCATTGGTCTGGGTGTTTTCTATGTATAATATGTAAGTATTTACAAAAAAAAAGTTATCATCATCATATCAGCCAATCGACGTCCACTGCTGGACATAGGCATCCTAAAAAACAAAAGTATAGTATGTTTATCCGTTGTCCAGTACCCATAGTACAAGCTTTGCTTAGTTTGGGACTAGATGGCGTTGTGTGAATGTGTGAGGAATATTTATTATTTATTTATTTATTTACGTGGTCCTGTCTATGACTTACTTTTTTTGCGCTTTCCGCCCCCTTAACCAGCTTGTCCAGCCACCTTGTGCGGGGTTTGCCTACCTTGCATCGTCTAGTACGCATTCGCCATTTTAGAGTCTTTTAACCATTCGGTCATCGGTTCTTCACACTATGTTCACCACTATTACTTTAAGCGGTGTTAGTCGTTACAGTACAGACTTGGCAGTCGCGATACCGACTGGCGTGCACGAGGTCGCGGGTTCAATTCCCACGTAAGACAATTTTTTGTGTGGTCCACAAATCATTATCCTGAATCACGATTTTCTTTGTTTTGGATTAAATGATGTTTGTATAGTCTGCGGCCCACGCCATGATCCATAGTGCGGTAGTTTTTTTTAAGAAATGAAAATCAAGTTTTTTTTAAGATGTCATTTATGGCACTTATTGTTTAAGATCTAAATGTGACATCATGTATTTTTACTATTTAATAGTCATATACGTATAACTTTATCTCGATATAAAGCGAATGAGTTTTAACGCTAAAGCTTGAGCTAGCTCTCTTTTTACAATCAACATTATAGATTTAAATCCTTATATTATGTTTGAAGTATTTCTATAATTTATGTACTATGTAGGTACTTGTTTTATAATAAAGTTATTGCCTGACTTTACTTTAGATCAAATCATAAAACTTCTGCATAAGCGTCTTATATAAATTTAGAATACTAACATTTTATGAGATGCATCTTTAAATATCGTCTGTAGTTTTATTAGGATTCTTGCAACAGTTTTGTTTACGATGATACTTCTTACGCCATCTAGTCCCAAACTAAGCAGAACTTTTAACATTATCACCAACTGTATAAAGAATAATGGCAGCGCTCCATACATTGTTTATGCTTTACTCAAAAAAGGCGTCTTAAGGGCATTGCATTGCTCAAACCCCAAAAACACGCTCGGTTTGGAGAAGTTTGTTGACGAATCCTTACATACGTTTACTTCACAAAAAATCATGAATAAACTAGATACTACCGAAAAAACTTTGTATTGATTAAAAACGCTAATTATTTCTTAAAAACTTCCAAAAAAAAATCACGAAATCTGGTATTATAATAACTAAATATCAAATTGTCTATTGAACGGATGATTGATTTTATTCGAAATTTATACAAAAAATGTGCTATATTCTAACTAATAATCTGTATTGATTACTTTATCTCAATTATTCGTTATATTTAAAATAATTGATAAAAACTAGATTTTCATAAAATCCCCGCGCCTGCACCCCCGCTACCGCCGTGACGATTGCTCGGGAGTCGGCACATTCAGTGTCGTTACGACTCTTGTGACGGGTGGACTGTACGACCGTATTTTCTTACCGAATAAAACTTTAAACCGACCAACTTTGAATGAAAAACTATTGTAAATAAAAAGTACACAATTGTTTTAAATAATACTAGTTCTAATTAAATACATAAGTGTAATAAACCCTAGTTTTTAATTAAATATTGTTTTTGAATCACTCATAGACTAACCAACAAAAGTAATGAGAAGCGTGACGGAGCTCTTCAAAACTTATACTATTGTACCTACAAGCTTTATACATTAATATTTTATACCTTAGTATGCTTTAGACTCGTCTTTATTTAAACGAAGCATGTTTAAATTCATTTTATGAACGTCGCTTCGATTAAACTTATATTTTGAGACCTTTAGAAGACATAGTTTAGTAGCATCAGTAATCAAATAGGGTAATTATGAAAACTGCTGTTACTATGTCCTTATATTATACCATAAAATACGTATGTATAAAATTGGTGTCTCCCAAAGAATAAATAATAATTTAGGTAAAAACAATGACAAATTTGTGTCGCATCTGTGATCTGAATAATCATTAGTAGATTATACCCTTGTATTAATCTCTGTTAGTAGATGGCGCTATTTTTATGAAAGCGGTAACAAACCTCAGATCTTCAAGGTCATTCGGCAATGCAATGCCCTTAATGTGAAAAAATGCGCCTCCGTCCGACACGCGAGTACGCTACTCTGCTATTCTTGGCCACCTCTTGCCAGTCGGTGACTTGAAATTCCCTCAGATCATCCTCAACTACATTTTTCCAGCGATATCTGGGGCGACCGACAGAACGACATTCTGTTGGTCGATCCACAAGCTTTTAACACCTTGGTTCTCACCCATTCTCGACGTCTCGTTTATAATTTAATAGGATTATTATTTGTTTCTCCGTGTGGTGACGGAGTAAGAATACAATATGTCACCACCCCATCTCATCCCATGGGTGTTGTAAATCCCGACTAAGAGACTATCCGTCAATATTATCTTTACGAAATAAAAAAAGATTAACTTGAAATTAAACCCTGTACCAATCCGTCTGGCCAGCGTGGTATTAGTAGGCCAAGTATCCCTCTCCGTCACGGGAGGAGGCCCGTCCCTGCAGTGGGACATTAATGGGCTGTTATGATATGATGATTATATGTTCCTAGTGCGTTGGTCAGTGCTCTTCGTCGGGCCGCCAACACCGCGTGCTTCACTGCGTGTGGCGCCCTACAGGTGTCAAGAGACGAGCTCGAGAGCGCAGCGCTGGTGCTGCTTGTGAGGGACTCGCCAGACCTCCTGTCTCCAGGATCTGTAAGGTCCACACCTGTGTTAATAAAGGTAAGGGCTATTTTTTAATGTCCATTGTTTTTACCCATATTTTATGTTTTTACCCAAATAAGTTATATTATTATAATTAACTAGCTGTAAAACGCGACTTTGTCCGCAATTAAATTTGAAATGAAATAAAAAATACTTGTATAATTCATACAAAGTTTATTCATCATCATCATATCAGCCAATCGACGTCAACTGCTGTACATATGCCTTCTCCAAGTATTGCCACCTTGTGCGGTCCTGTGCCTCCCTCATCCATCGGCTTCTAGCCGTCCACACCAGCGCCTTTCGGTACGCGGTCGTCATTCCAGAATCTTTATGCCCAAACAGCTGTCGGTTCTCCGCGCTATGTGCCCTGCTTGTCGCTACTTTAACCGGTTATGTCGGTTACTTTGGTTCTCTTGCGAATCTCCTCATTTTTGATTCGATCACACAGGGAAACTCTTAACATAGCTCTCTCCAATGCCCCTGAATGACTATGAGCCTTCTGAGTAGGCCCATAGGTCAGGCTACAACATAGCTCTCTCCATTGCCCTCTGGAGTGACCATGAGCATTTTGAGTAGGTCCATAGGTCCTGACCTGTAGCCTGCTACAACAGAGCTCTCTCCAATGCCCCTGAATGACCATGAGCCTTCTGAGTAGGCCCATACAAAGTTTATATAGGGTATATCAGGACATAGGTCAGGCTACAACATAGCTCTCTCCATTGCCCACTGAGTGACCATAGCCTTCTGAGTAGGCCCATATAGGTCAGGCTACAACATAGCTCTCTCCAAGTGCCCTCTGAGTGACCATGATTCTTTTGAGTAGGCCCATAGGTCAGGCTACGACATAGCTCTCTCCATTGCCCTCTGAGTGACCATGAGACCTCTCCATTACCCTCTGAGACACCATGAGCCTTCTGAGTAGGTCCATAGGTCAGGCTACAACATAGGTCTCTCCATTGCCCTCTGAGTGACCATGAGCATTCTGAGTAGGCCCTTAGGCCCCCTAAATTTTAAAAAACAATTTTTCGTCCTAGCTTGATGTTATATAGCCTTCCTCGATCAATGGTCTATCCAAAACTGAAAACTAAATTCAATTCGAAGAAGTAGTTCCTGAGATTAGCGCGTTCAAACAAACAAACAAACTCTTCAGCTTTATATAATAGTATAGATTATTTATTTGTTTTCCGTGTTTGTTGTCTGTGTGGTGACGGAGTAAGAATACAATATGTCACCACCCCATCACATCCTATGGGTGTCGTAAAAACCGACTAAGGGACTACCTAACCATAACTATAGTATCTTTACGAAGTAAAAAGGAAAACTTGAAATTAAACCCTATACCAATCCGTTTGGCCAGCGTGGTATTAGTAGGCCAAGTATCCATCCGTCACGGGAGGAGGCCCCTCCCTGCAGTGGGACATTAATGGGCTGTTATGATGTTTATAATGAACTAGCTTTTGCCCGCGGCTTCGCTCGCGTTAAAAAGTATTGTTATAAATTATGTTTAAAAAAAAAACCGGAACCCTTATGAGATCACTTTGTTGTCCGTCTGTATGCCTGTATGTCAAAACCTTTTTTCTAAGGAATGCGTGGAGTAGCTAAGTCGTAATGTCACAGAATTTCGGAAAGATGATTCGTGACGTCATAGAATTTTTGACAGTTGAGTCGTGACGTCATAGAAATTCTGACAGATGAGACGTGACGTCATAGAATTTTGGCGGGAATGTTTTTTTTTTATAGCTATGTCGTGACGTCATAAAATTGTGGCGGGAATTGTTTTTTATACTTACGTTGTGACGTCATAGGATTATGGCAATTTTTTTTTATTTTTACAGCTACGTCGTCGTGACGTCATAATGTTTGGGTAGGAAATTTTAGCTTTTACAGCTACGTACGTCGTGACGTCATAAAGTTTTGGCGAGAATTTTTTTTTACAGCTACGTTGTGACGTCATAAAATTGTAGTGGGAAAATTTCTTTTTACAGCTACGTCGTGACCTCATAAAATTTTGGCGGGAATTTTTATTTACAGTTACGTTGTGACGTCATTAAAATTATGGCGGGAAATTTTTGTTTTTACAGCTACGTCGTGACGTCATGGAGTTTAGGTGGCAAATTTATTTTTTTACAGCTACATCGTGACGTCATAAAATTGTGACGGGAAAATTTATTTTTACAGCTACGTCGTGACCTCATATAATTTTTGACAGCTGAGACGTGACGTCTTTGATAGATAATTCCTGGCGACATAGAAGTTTTGACAGATAAGACGTAACGGCATTGAATTTTGGCGAGAATCTTTTTTGTCAACTTCTTCGTAACGTCATAGAATTTTTGGCAGCTAAGACGTGACGTCCCAATAGGGGCTGAATGAATCAAAATCCTATATTAGCGGACGTCTTTATCATAGTAGCTCCAATCTTTAATTTCAGTTCAATCATTCGAAAATGTAAGAAGATTTATACAAAATTTCATCCTGTTTTACCCTGTTAGGGATAGAATTTATCAAAATACTTTATAAGGGGATGCTTACTTCATAGTAGCTATCTGCATGCAAAGTCTCAGCCCGATCGGTTTAAATCTAACAAAGTTTCATACAAACTTTCATCCCCTATTTTATTTCCTTGGGGATAGAATTTTTAAAGCCCTTTCTAAAGAGATGTCTAAGTCATAGCTACATGTATGCAGAGCCTCCGCCCGATCGGTTTGAAATTGACAAAGTTTCATACAATCTTTTATCCCCCATTTGATCCCATAGGGGGAGAATTTCTTAAAATCATTTCTGAAGGGATGCCTACGTCATAGTAACTATATGCATGCAAAGTCTCAGTCCAATTGGTTGAAAATCGACAAAGTTTCATAAAAACTTTGATCCCCTATTTTATCCCCTTGGTGGTAGAATTTGTAAATATCCTTTCTAAGAGGATGCCTACGTCATAGTAACTATATGTATGCAAAGCCTCAGCCCGATCAGTTTGAATTTGACAAAATTTAAAATTAACTTTCGTTCCCTATTTTATCCCTATAGGGGTTGAATTTAATTAAATCCTTTTAAGGGGATGCCTACATCATAGTAACTATTTGCATGCAAAACCTCAACCCGATCGGTTTAAAATTGACAAAGTTTAATACAAAATTTCATCCCCTATTTAACCCCTTGGTGGTAGAATTTGTAAATATCCTTTCTAAGAGGATGCCTACGTCATAGTAACTATATGTATGCAAAGCCTCAGCCCGATCAGTTTGAATTTGACAAAATTTAAAATTAACTTTCGTTCCCTATTTTATCCCTATAGGGGTTAAATTTAATTAAATCCTTTCTAAGGGAATGCCTACGTAATAGTAGCTATTTGCATGCAAAACCTCAACCCGATCGGTTTAAAATTGACAAAGTTTCATACAAACTTACATCCACTATTTTATCCCCTTGGGGGTAGAATTTATCAAAATCCTTTCTTAGCGGATGCCTACGTCATAATATCTACCTGCATGCCAAATTTCAGCCAGATCCCTTCAGTGGTTTCGGCTGTGCGTTGATAGATCACTATGTCAGTCACCTTTGAGTTTTATATATATAGATTATTTATTTGTTTTATTTAAATTATAATTTTGATTTTTGTCAACAGATGGCGTTTGCCGGGATAGTTCCAGATTCTGCGAGAACGTCCGTGCAATGAATTTGTGCGCTCTAAAGAGATACAAGGAGCAATGTTGCAAAACTTGTTCTGATTGAACAAAATGTACTCCTTAATGGCAGTTTATGTCGTTATAATTTCAAATTTAAATGTCGAATACGAATTCAATGTTGAAAAAAGAACTCATTCCAAATTCAAAATTGAATAAGTTTATATTGGTTTGTGGCCAAAACAGCTTGATACTTTTATAAAGTTTTTTGTTAAACTTTTTTTATTATTTCATGTAATAAAATAGAAAGAGGAATGTCAACCAGAGATTTTGGCATAATAAGGCCAGCAAACAACTGTTACATTTAAACAATATGCTATTTATAATGTATATCAAAATAATTAATATTTTAATATTAATTAGATTTTCAGTTTAATATTTACCTATTATTCAAAACAGAATTTTAAATCAAATCCTTATAAAGTAAAAATAGAATTGCATGAATGCATTGAATTCGTCTCTGACAACAAAATTTGTATAAGCGCAATCTAGTGAAATTTAAATGAACTATATAGAGGCTAAAGACAGTTGTGACGTATAAAATGTAGTTTTGATAACTGAGAAGTAATTTGAGTGATTATTTTTAAGTAATAATTCAATACAGTGCAATACCGAAATATATAACGTAAGCATTATTGTCGGGCTTGGTACGTCAAAAAGAAATAAGTACGCTTGTACGATATAACTATACATAGAAAGTACAGCTTATAGAAGGCTATTCGTATACTGTATGTTTCATCGAATTATACAATGTTTTTATAATTCACTGCAGGGACGGGCCTCCTCCCGTGACGGAGGGTTACTTGGCCTACTAATACCACGCTGGCCAGACGGATTGGTACAGGGTTTAATTTCAAGTTTTCCTTCTTTTTATTTCGTAAAGATAGTAGTTACGGTTATTCCCTTAGTCGGTTTTTACGACACCCATGGGATGAGATGGGGTGATGACATATTTTATTCCTACTCCGTCACCACTTGGATACTTTGTTTTTATAATTCGACTAAACGTGATGTCTACAAATAGTGACTTCTATTGACTGTAATTTATATCTAATAGTACCTAGTAGCCTAGAAACATGTTTCCGGTTGACGCTCCAACCCCTTAATTTCTGATATCTCTAAAATTAAAAATATAAAATTGTTACATTACATTATGCATTTAAAGCTATTATTATTTAACAATTGTGTTAAATAATAATAGCTTAGTGTATTTGCTTAAACACGTTCGAAAATTTAAACAAGTAAATAAATAATATAATTATGATAGAACGGAGAAAATGCAACGACTTTCCAATTGTACCCATAATATTTATGCGTAATAAGTTTTCCAACACCACTTTGATCTACGTAAAAATACCTATAAATTAATTTACGAATTCCATTCTTTTCAACTCATTTTATTTACATTTAATTTTCAACTTTTCGTTTTAAGTAAAAATAAAACTTTTTAAACTAATTTTGACAAGTTCAAGATTTTTGAATTGACTGACACAAAATATGGTTTCGTCAGCAATTTAACATTTAATAATTTTATTTAAAATTGTAATGAAATCCAAAATAATATGACCTTGATTTTAAGCTCCAAAAAAGTTTTCAAGTAGGTACTCCTTCCGATAAATTCAAACACACTATTGACAGAAGCAAAACTTACAAATAAAAGCGATAAGTTTCATTAAAAGAAAAAATATAAAATGGAACATATTAAGAAAGATAGATTAGATAACTATAAATTATTTGACGACATTTTAGCCCTTTTTCTAGATCGAGTTCACTCCTTACATCCAATAAATCTTTTTAATTTTATTCTTATTTTTTCAAACGAAAACCATTAAGTTGCATCACAAAGGCGTCTTTAAATATCTCTTTATCGCAAAACATCTGATGAATTGCTACTAAAAAGGTGCGTAAATAATATTTATATATATAGAAATACTCGAAAGTGTGAACGAGAGATAAAATATAATAATAATGTAAGCACGATAGATCTAGTCGTGAAAGCACAGCGGCCATAAAAATGGTTGACATTAAATATTTATTAAAAAAAAAAGAAAATGTAAATTGTTTCAAAATTATAGCCCTTGAATTGATTATGTAAGTAGAAAACAAAATATTTAGAAAAAAATGTTTTGTACTATATACATTATATTGTAAATATACAAATATTATAATGATAAAATGAGCACTATGCTGTGCTTGGCTCCTACCGTATATTATAGCACAAAATTAATAAAATAATAAATAAATACTTGCAATAATAATTCATAGAACTATCACTACTATGAAATGTAATAAAAATATTTGGTTCATTTCCTTTTCATTCCATTTTATTTCATATCATTAATTTACATGTTTTTATTTCATTTCATATTTCTTAAATATCATTATTGTTTACTATCAATTTATGAAATGATAGTCTGTGTGTTAATATTGAAAGAATATTCTTTATAATAAATTAGGAAGTAATATAATAATATATTTAATATGCCAAAAGGATGACAGTATTTTCTAGTACAGTCAAACAAAACCACAAGTAATTATTTTCTTTTCTGTTTTAGATAATATTCGTTTATAGAAAAAATATATATTATGTATATTGGATAAACTAAAGTAAATAAATGTAGTAATAACATTTTCTCATGAAAGTATATTGAGCAATACGATTCGCTTCAACTATTAAAAATGTAAATATTATGCATTGGCATACAAAATTGTTATTGAATCCACTCTTGGAATGGGTTCAGTTAGAAAATAGCTGGTATTTTCGATAGTTTCATTAACTTAAATTATAGAATACTTATATTTGAAAATAATGTTATGTTTAACCAGAAAATAAAAGTTATAGCAATTAAATTGTTGATTGCACCAGTGTAATCATTATGTCGACTATTGTAAAAGTGAATTCAAACATTAATGTTTAACTTTAATTTCTAATACTGAAAGGTGCAGTAGCAACACGTAAACAATTATTTTGTCAATTGTTAGAACAATTAACCAATTTGTATATAATGGTAATACTTATTAGATATGCAAACTATACGTATAGAAATGATTTGTATAATTTGTGGGTTTATATTGCGTTTAATGTATAGTGTCAAATTCAACAAATCTCGAGAACCACTAATCAAATCTGGCCACTAATATAAATAAAGAAACTATTCTAACTGACACATTCTATATAATTAAATAAATATTGAGACAATATAAGCCCACATAATTATTAAATATTTAATTTTAGTTAAGTACGCAAATTAATAAATTTATTGATTTCAAATCATTTTTAATATCAATAAAATGGTAGTTAATTAAATTTTTATATGATTTTAAATCAATTAACATATAAACGGCAAAGACGAGCATATAGCGAATCAACCATAATTACTGTAAACATTACCTTTGCATAACGTGTGCTAGCACGAAAGTTGCAAGCAATCAACTTTTGTGGTTGACTGTACCACAGTGGTATTAATCTCGTTTTTGCCTTTTACTTTTGATATAATTTTAAACATTTTTGTCACCGATTGTATTTAAATTAGTCAATATTATGTAAGATATTTCATATCAATAAAAGTACTGCCATTTTATTAATTAAATTATATTTGTTGCCATCAGTTACAATAAAATAAAGTTTTTTTATTGACAGCCTTTTTTCTTTCGTTACCTATCTGTGTTAAACAAACTATAGTATATTAATATATTTTTCCGTTATATAACGTCATTTACTCTCAAAAAGAGCGTGTACTATGGGGTACTATCTTATGTACTTTTTTGTAAAAAACTTATTCAAACAACATTAGCATTGAACGGAATCAAAGCGGGACCACTGCATCGCTGCTGTGGACTATTCCCGCTACAGATTGGCTATAACACAATATGACAACGAAACTAAATTGATATCAAAATAAATATACCTAAATTCACAATAGAGTAAAACCAACTGCTTTTGATTGCCACGCTGGAAAATTCTTTGTGTGATCCACAAATCATTGTCCTGAGTTTGGACGTTGTTTGTCTCTTAAATTGATGTTTGTGAATTCCCCAGCGGCACAGGGAATGATCCCTAGTGCGGAAGTTGTCTTTAAAATAAAGAAAGAAGGCTGTTATAAAAAAAATTACCTTGATTATGTTAAGCGTACGGACACAGCATTTATCACGTAAAAACTTTAAATTTAAGTCTCAGTGAATTAAGTCCAAAATGTACATTGTACCAAGAATTTTCAAATAAAAAATATATTATATGAATAAGTTACTCATTTTGATGTTTTATTTTTGACCTTCTAGATAACACATCTCTATAAATACATAAATAATCTTTACACATCGCCACCCAGTCCCAAACTAAGCAAAGCTTGTATTATGGGTACTAGACAACGGATAAACATACTTAAATACTTTTTTTTGTAAATACATACATATTATACATAGAAAACACTCAGACCAACATGTTCATGCACACAAAGATTTGCATTGAGCAAGAATAGAACCCGAGACCTCTGCGTAGCAGCCATGTAATATACCGACTGCGCCACAGAGGTCGTCTATCTGAAAGAGTCATAAAAAAGTGCTGAAAAAAAAGTTTTTTTTTTTTTTTTTTTTTAATCTTTATTGAAAAGGGTTTAGTCACTCAGTGACTATGCCACCCTTGTAAAACAAAACATAACAATCTTGAATCATCTTAAATAATGTTTAACTAATCTTACTAGCTACGATTATCGAATACTAATTTAGCTAAAGTGTACAATTGTTTAGCCTCCTTAGATGTTGGGGAGGCAAGAATACTGTTACATTGGCCAACATTATAACAATTCCCACCAAACAATTGTTCTCTCTGAGTCTTGTTCCGGACACATTCCATCAACACATGGTAAACATCTTCTACTACATTACATGTTAAGCAGTTAGGTGAGGGTAGTTTACCCATTAGATGTGCAAAGCTATTTAACGGAATGTGGCCAGAACGCAGCCGCAAAGCCATAGTCAAATCAGACCGGCCCATACTGGCTTGATCTATCCAAGGCATTTTAAAAATATTTGGCTGAATGGTTCTATACCATATACCCTTTGTTAAGGATCTCTCATTAAAATATTCAGACCAGAGTTCTATACAGCGTTTTCCGACAACCTGGAATACTTCTGTAAAGTTAGGATCACACTGGAAGCATGTACCATCCTCTGCAGCTTCTTTAGCCAAACGATCCACTTTCTCATTTTCAACCAAGCCAGTATGCGCCGGCACCCATTGAAACCTTATGTTTTTACCACTTCTTAAAATATGCAAAATAGTTTTTATGATATCATAGGCAATAGGTATACCGCGTTTTTTATTTGTACATCGTATCAGGTGCTGAAGGCCGCTTTTCGAGTCCGTAAGAATAACAAAATTGCCTTTATCCAAAGAATCAACGTATGATATAGCTTCAGCTATAGCTATGAGCTCTGCATGCATAATGCTTATTTCACCGGACACCTTCAGTTTAATTGAAATATTTTCTTGCGGATCGAAAAACGAAGCCCCCACACTGGTATCTGTTTTAGATGCGTCAGTATAAATTTGGTAATAATTATTGTAATACGTGTTTATGAATTGAACAACTGCATATTTAATGTTACAAGTATTATAAAACCTTTTTGCCTTTGTAATGTTTTCAATATTTAATTTAATTATGCTATTAAGATCCACATTGGTGACCCAAGTGTTTAGTGTAAACATAATGAGCTGAGAACTAACATGAACGGGTTGAAACTTAAGATATTGGTGCACAGTTACTAACAATGGTTTGTTTTTTCGCCTCCAAAACATGCTTTGACATAGGGTCTCTAACTCATCCAATAAAGACAACATTTCATTTTTATGAAGTGATTTAGACGACAGCCAAAACTTTCCTGCTAAATAATGTCTACGCACATTAAGTGGTTGAAGATGTAATTCATTTTCCATGCAGTGTATATGAAAAAAAAAAGTTGTTATTTGTGAATGCATACGAAGCAAATCCAGCCTCGGTGGCGCGACGGATGCGGAAGCGGCTGCCATGCACGAGGTTGCGGGTTCAATTCCCATGCCGAACAATTATTTTTGTAATCCACAAATTATTAGGTCCTTTAAAGGTAGTGTGAAGAAGCACTTGGCCAGACCACCAAGATGAAGACGACGTAGTAAAGTTGTTTTGTGACTACGATCCGTACTCTTCTTTTCTGATTTTTACCAGGTTCATCATAACAACCCATTAATGTCCCACTACAGGAGCGGGCCTCCTCCCATGACGGAGGGATACTTGGCCTACTAATACCACGTTGGTCAGACGGATTGGTATAGGGTTTAATTTCAAGATTTCCTTCTTTTTATTTTGTATAGATAATATTCACGGATAGTCCCTTAGTCGGTTTTTACGACACCCATGGGATGAGATGGGGTGGTGACATATTGTATTCTTACTCCGTCACTACACGGAGATGTAGGATAGACATGATCTATTATCGATTCTTAAAAAAAGTCGAGTATGCTGCGTTGTTCTTCATAAGAAAGAAATTTAGGTACTGAACCCTAAAAACTAACTCTTCAGAGGCATCTTTGAGGTCAATTTTTTTCCATAAAAAATGCCGACCGGTATTTTAATTTTTAAGTTTTTGGACAGAATGGTACAAATAGACACATCAAATTTAAATTGCACGCTCACTTTTAGCATCAACACTTCAAATTGAAAAGAAAAGCTGAACGAGTAAGCTTAAATTATATTTTCTAGACAGACAAAATATATTTCATTAATCTTACAAGCTCAAACTAATTAGTGTAATCCAGTACTTATGTAGCAGTATCTTGATCTCGGTAATTGTTGCCGGTTTTAATCCCCGCTTAATACCTTCAACTGCCTTGTGCTAGTTGGGCATATTCCAAGGTATAACTTCGCTAGATAGTTTCTTTAGGAAGGCAATTTACAGTTAATTAAACTTTTTAGTTGAGCCTTTGGGTTGTTTTGTGTGGATTTCATACTTTTAAATAATTATTTGTCCGTGTGGTGACGGAGTAAGAATACAATATGTCACCACCCCATCTCATAACATGGGTGTCGTTAAAACCGACTAAGGGTCCGTCAATATTGTCTTAACGAAATAAAAAGAAGGCAAACTTGAAATAAAACCCTATACCAATCCGTTTGGCCAGCGTGGTATTATTACGCCAAGTATCCCTCCGTCACAGTAGGAGGACCGTCCCTGCAGTGGGACATTAATGGGCTGTTATGATGATGATGATGAATCAGTTTCTACAATACCTAAAAGACGACTACGAATGGTGACATTACAAAAAAAAATAAACAAAAGGAAATAAAAGTTTCTTTAACTTTCAAAACTTGAATTTCAGTATTTTATTATTAGAAGGAACTATGTGAAGCGACGCCAAACAATTTTATTACATTATCAATCAATTTTACGACTACTTAGGTCCAATAACTACGTTAGAAAGAGATGGAACTAGATATGCTGTATGGTGACGTCCCTTTCTACCGTAGAACAAAAGATCCTGCTCAATATTTCATGTTTGAAGGAAATTTAGCAAATTGCTTGTAATATTTTAATGAATGAATGGAGTCAATTTGCTTGGAACCGGTTTGTTTAATGATTCTTAGATTCATGTTATAACTTTTTAATATTATCTTTACAAAATAAAAAGTAGGGAAACTTGAAATTAAACCCTATACCAATCCGTCTGGCCAGCGTGGTATTAGTAGGCCAAGTATCCCTCTGTCACGAGAGGAGGCCCGTCCCTGCAGTGGGACATTAATGGGCTGTTATGACGATACATATACACATATTTCACTGCCTTGCTGGTGTAACGATCGCGGGAAACCAAAATGACAGCACAGGACTGCGGTGGCAATGTTTGGAGGAGGTCTATGTCCAGCAGTGGACGTCAATGAGCCGATGTGATGATGATGATGGACCATAACACCAACTTCTTGCTTTCTGAATCATATTGACGCCCATATATCATAAAGTCTCCTATCAACAGAGTGTACTCACTGACTTTGCTTAACCTATCAGTAGTAGGAACTGGCCGTGAAACCTTCCACTATAAAAGCATTAATAAGGGAGGTGGGCCTAAAACGGGACCCCGCCTAAAGCGGGTACGCTTTTTTTATTTTTTACTGAGACGTTAAAGTTGATTTATGATGAATGATAATATTAATAGTATAAATATAGAATTAGGTAATTTACTAAAATCTCATTGTAATGTCCATTAATCTCGATAATTACGCTATACCCGTTTTGCCCAAACGCCGTACTCGTTTTAGGCACCCCACAGGGCAAAACGGGTAGATTAAAGGGTTTTTTTTGTTTTATGTTTTTGTTGAAATTATAAAGAAAATGTTTATGTTTGTTCTTATTTTAGGTTCTTTATTAATCACATATTTGAAAAGTAAAAACAGAAGTTTAAAATATTTTTTCTAAGACATTTTATTGTACTTCTCCCTTAGCGTACCCGTTTTAGGCCCACCTCCCCTAACTACTAGCTGACCCGTGCCCACTTCGTTAGGAAAAAAACGCGTCACTTTTTTAAAGATATTTCTTTACTGCTCCACTGCTATTAGTCATAGCGTGATACTATATAGCCTATGACACTCTCCGATAAATGGACTATTCAACACAAAAAGAATTATTAAAATCGGTTCAGTAGATTTAGAGATTACCCCCTACAACGTCACAAACACACAAACTTTACCTCTTTATAATATTAGTATAGATAAAAGCCATAATTCAGTAAATAACTTGATTCAATCAATAACTCCTCAAATGTACTGAAAACCCATTCATTTTCAATTACTAGACAAACAGCTCTAGAAAGATAAGACAATAAATCTAGAGTGCCTCTCTGCTCATAGAAAGAAGGCCATACTTTATAATGTACTACATAATATAACTCGTTGAACCTATGGTACTATGTAGGTCGTCGCCATCGTCGCGACTGTAAATCTAATGGCGCGGCGCATTCCGAATGCAACCATCAGGCACACTACATTATATAGAGATGATAATACCTCTTATTTTTATCAATAAAAAATGCCAAGTTTAAAAGTCTTAAGGACAGCATTTAGAGTAACAAAGTTCCACCTGCGACCGGTAGGTGCAGACTTGCAAACTCTATGTAAAATATATCTCTTCTCAAACATTTCAATAACTCATAATTTTACTAACCTACAGCTTCAATCATTGGAAATCATTTCACATAAAAAAATAAAGTCTGAAATATGCAGCAGTAGAGTTTGTTGCGCCGCTTTTTCTCTACTAGGGCTTTGGAAGCGGTGGTATAGTTTTCCAAACTTTAAAATTTAAATAAACTTAGGTTAAGTAAAGTATTAACGTCAATAAGCAATAACGATTTCATATAAGATTGCATAAAGAACTGGATCTGAATACGAGTCTAAAAAGACTTATATTTAATCAATAATTAATTACTATTAGGCTACTTCTTAGATTTTATTATCCTTTAGGTTATTGAAAATTTGAAACATAGTGTTTATTTATTAGATTTTTTTTTACTGATTTACACAGTACCGTCTAATTCCGAACGAAGCATGGTTTCTACTATGGGTATTTAACAACGAATAAACGTACGTACGACATTTATGTGTATTATGTAACATAATATGTAAAACAGCCATGTCAATACAATATATTTATTATGTTCATTTAAACAAAAATTTGCAATGAACGGGAATTGAACCCATAAATTCCACGTAGTGTGTGTCAGTATCAATCAGCCAATGAGCTAGAAACTACTAAAAAACGCACACAAAATATTGTAGTGCGATTCAAAAGGGGAATAAACAGCTCCATTAAAATATTGCCGAAATTCTATTTGGCTTGGTGTAGCGTAGAACACGTCGCTAGGATTCTCCTATTTTTATGTAGCAATACGAGTGATTCTTGAAGACGTAGGACAATATTATGTTGTGTAAGATTTTGTATAAAAACAAAAAAAATTAAACAATTTACTAAAATTATTCGTCTCACACGGTGGACCGACGACCCAGTTAGGACGGCAAGAAAACGATGGATAGCACAGGACTGCACAAAAGTGGCAATATTTGGGGGAGGCGCTATGCTCAGCTGTAGACGTTAATAGGCTGATATGATGATGATGATGATTTAGGTTAGGTTAGAACTCTAACCATCAAATATAATAATATTATTATGATTCTGCCATTTAATATTATGCGATATGAAGACGATTCTGACGGTAAACTTTCTGCGATATGGTGTTTCTGCCTCCCGATGTTATGCGATAATATGTGTGCTAAATGAGTGTGTGTCAAGCAATTTTCTTCTTAATAAAAATCATGCCATTCGGCGCTGTCATAAAAATTTCTCCGATAAAGTGGTGACATTATCCGTTAAACTTTAAAATGAGAGAGAGAACAAAACAAAATCTGTGGTTATTTTCTTCAATAAATCACTCGCCATTTCTCCTACTACATAAATCTAACAAAGTCTGACGTCATCGAGGCTATATCTGGAAACAATTACATCACACGACGAATTCCTGTCACGCCTCCCTCTCGACACTGATCGATAATATATAGAGTACAGTCATGAGCAATGATATGTACAAAAGTAAGAGTTTCTAAACTATCTGCACGTTTATCTAGACATTAGAATACCAAAATTATTTCGTAATATAAAAGAGTTTTCGTACAGTTTCAAAAAATCTCTAAATATTCAATTTTGGATTAGCAGAACTTTAGATAACTGTTTTACAAAAAGAGTAAAATGTGTACATATTATTGCTCGTGACTGTACACCGCTGAGAAGAACCGAAAATACGATGCTTGTTTATTGTGTTTGGTGAATGCAGTTTGTGATCGTGTGAAACGCCTTTATATTCGTTTAGGGTAACTTAGAGGTTAGGTTCCTAAACTAGGTAGTGGGTACATTACATGCCTGCAACGCAGATGTCTCGTGTTCTATTCGTGCTCAATGCAAATCTTTGTATTCATGAACATGAGTGTTTGCATTATTCTGGGTGTTTAATAGGTACAATATGTATGTACTTATTTACAAAAATAGAACTATTTAAGAATATTTATCTGTTGCCTACTACCCATAGTACAAGCTCTGCTTAGTTTGAGACTAGATGGCATTGTGTGAATGTGTGAAAAATATTCATTTTGTTAAGGTCGTCAATTTATTATACTTTAGACTAAGAATAATACAAACATAAATGATTCTACACAATATGATCAATATAACCTAACCTAACCTAACTGCTATGAATCAATACTTCTAAAACACATTGCCATACTGTATATAGCTGTATTATAACAGCAGTCTATAGTTCACCCTATAATAATGATGAATCGTTCTTGGCAGGACAAGTTGGAACATGTTGCCTTAACTCCAGAGGCCTGTCCATTACAGCGTAAGTACAAGTTATAATACTTAACAAAGTAAAGCTTCTATACGCCTCAAAGTTAATTTGAACTTACAAGTAAATTGTTATAAACATTTGCCCTTAAGGACTCTACGTAAATCTTTCATCGTCATCATAACAGCCCATTAATGTCCCACTGCAGGGACGGGCGTCCTCCCGTGAGTGAGGGATACTTTGCCTACTAATACCACACTGGCCAGACGGATTGGTATAGGGTGTAATTTCAAGTTTTCCTTCTTTTTATTTCGTAAAGATAATATTCACGGACTAAACACCTATATAGATATTATAAGATAATATTCAAGGGACTATCCCTTAGTCGGTTTTTACGACACACATGGGATGAGATGGGGTGGTGACATATTGTATTCTTACTCCGTCACCACACGGAGAAAAACTTACGTAACGTACGTAAATGTATGTAACTCAATATTTGAAATTTGTAAATAATTTCATTTCAGGTTATAATCAGTAGCTACATACACTGTTAAGCCCGATTTACACATCAACAAGTACAGTAGCGAGTTAAGTAGGGGGGGGGCTACTTCGTACTTAACTCGCCAAAAAATATGATGGAGATCTATTCAAATCAACTTAATCAACAACTTACTACTTAACTCGCTACTGTACTTGTCGATGTGTAAATCGGGCTTTATAATTATATCATATTATTCAGTATATTGCTATTTACATACAAAATGATACATCAAATACCTTTAATGTATCTCACAGTAACCTAATATGTTTGAAGCAAATACATATTATTAACAGTTGCCTCAATATCATGCTCAGCTTCGATTAATATCTACCATCCACTAGTTTACTTACTAAACACTGTCGGAGTGATGCTTGTGTTGCGGTCAAATTGTGAAACTGGATGTTTTATTAAATGTACACGATTAAATGTGTACGGTACCTACAGTCCAGGCTTGCCTAGTGTGGGGCTATTGGAAGCTCATCTTTGTAACATTTTTTTGTTAATAAATATCTTTTCATTTTCATGTACTGACAAAAAAACTGTTTTGTTGCTTAGTTTGCAACAGGCAATGGTAGTCAGCAGTATCAGAAAACAGTCAAGCCGTTGTTTACTCTGTTCAATTAGTAGCTTATGTTTTCGGCTTTGCATCGGCTGAGTGCCTATAAGTATATAATATTCACGGACTAAACACCTATATAGATATTATAAGATAATATTCAAGGGACTATCCCTTAGTCGGTTTTTACGACACACATGGGATGAGATGGGGTGGTGACATATTGTATTCTTACTCCGTCACCACACGGAGAAAAACTTACGTAACGTACGTAAATGTATGTAACTCAATATTTGAAATTTGTAAATAATTTCATTTCAGGTTATAATCAGTAGCTACATACACTGTTAAGCCCGATTTACACATCAACAAGTACAGTAGCGAGTTAAGTAGGGGGGGGGGCTACTTCGTACTTAACTCGCCAAAAAATATGATGGAGATCTATTCAAATCAACTTAATCAACAACTTACTACTTAACTCGCTACTGTACTTGTCGATGTGTAAATCGGGCTTTATAAATTATATCATATTATTCAGTATATTGCTATTTACATACAAAATGATACATCAAATACCTTTAATGTATCTCATAGTAACCTAATATGTTTGAAGCAAATACATATTATTAACAGTTGCCTCAATATCATGCTCAGCTTCGATTAATATCTACCATCCACTAGTTTACTTACTAAACACTGTCGGAGTGATGCTTGTGTTGCGGTCAAATTGTGAAACTGGATGTTTTATTAAATGTACACGATTAAATGTGTACGGTACCTACAGTCCAGGCTTGCCTAGTGTGGGGCTATTGGAAGCTCATCTTTGTAACATTTTTTTGTTAATAAATATCTTTTCATTTTCATGTACTGACAAAAAAACTGTTTTGTTGCTTAGTTTGCAACAGGCAATGGTAGTCAGCAGTATCAGAAAACAGTCAAGCCGTTGTTTACTCTGTTCAATTAGTAGCTTATGTTTTCGGCTTTGCATCGGCTGAGTGCCTATAAGTATATAATATTCACGGACTAAACACCTATATAGATATTATAAGATAATATTCAAGGGACTATCCCTTAGTCGGTTTTTACGACACACATGGGATGAGATGGGGTGGTGACATATTGTATTCTTACTCCGTCACCACACGGAGAAAAACTTACGTAACGTACGTAAATGTATGTAACTCAATATTTGAAATTTGTAAATAATTTCATTTCAGGTTATAATCAGTAGCTACATACACTGTTAAGCCCGATTTACACATCAACAAGTACAGTAGCGAGTTAAGTAGGGGGGGGGGCTACTTCGTACTTAACTCGCCAAAAAATATGATGGAGATCTATTCAAATCAACTTAATCAACAACTTACTACTTAACTCGCTACTGTACTTGTCGATGTGTAAATCGGGCTTTATAATTATATCATATTATTCAGTATATTGCTATTTACATACAAAATGATACATCAAATACCTTTAATGTATCTCATAGTAACCTAATATGTTTGAAGCAAATACATATTATTAACAGTTGCCTCAATATCATGCTCAGCTTCGATTAATATCTACCATCCACTAGTTTACTTACTAAACACTGTCGGAGTGATGCTTGTGTTGCGGTCAAATTGTGAAACTGGATGTTTTATTAAATGTACACGATTAAATGTGTACGGTACCTACAGTCCAGGCTTGCCTAGTGTGGGGCTATTGGAAGCTCATCTTTGTAACTTTTTTTTGTTAATAAATATCTTTTCATTTTCATGTACTGACAAAAAAACTGTTTTGTTGCTTAGTTTGCAACAGGCAATGGTAGTCAGCAGTATCAGAAAACAGTCAAGCCGTTGTTTACTCTGTTCAATTAGTAGCTTATGTTTTCGGCTTTGCATCGGCTGAGTGCCTAAAAGTAGCCTCTCCGTGTGGTGACGGAGTAAGAATACACTGTGTCACCAAGTCACCACTCCATATAATCCCATGAGTGTCGTAAAAACCGACTAAGAAACTATCCGCTAATATTATCTTTACGTAAAAGGAAAACTTGAAATTAAACCCTATACCAATCTTTTTGGCCAGCGTGGTATTAGTAGGCCAAGTATCCCTACGTCACTGGAGGAGGCCCGTCTCTGCAGTGGGACATAAATTGGCTGTTATGAGGAAGTAGTCTTAGGACTACAATTGAATTGGAAAACTACACGTTTATCGCATACCTGCAGAATCATGATTACTTAATTATGTACTTAGAAAATATTCTGATATCATTTTTGCACAGACTAAAAATATAATCATTATCACCACAGAAATGACTAGATTCTCATAATAATCCAAAGATAATTTGATTTTGTTCCATTTAATACTATTGTATTTGATTAATTGCTATTGTTTTTTTTATTGTCACAAATTCTTATTTCTCTGTTATTGAAAAAGGAATCAATTTTAATTATAGACCATCATTATCCTCCAAATATTTCCACCTTGTGCGGACTTCATTATAATCGTTAAGTTGAAATTAGAAGCTTTAGAAAACCAACACTTTTGTGTTCTGACTGCAACATAGGTATGCTCCGGAACAGATAACCTTTTGAATAATATTGGCGTCTTAATTAATTGGTTCCTTGGAGTTCTAAGTTTGATGCATTTGAGAAGGGGAATGCTGCTATTTTGATATCAACTTTAAGATGATAACAACCGATTTTACAAGAGATGAGAAAACGGAAACTCGTATCTTATTAAACAGACTCTTCGTTCATATAAACATGGATGATTTTAACAGAGAATTTTCTTTTTTTTTTTCGATAACATAATGGCAGTAACCTGAGACTTTACCTTGCTATTTAGTTATTTTTTTAGTTTTTATTTAGTTTAGGTATCAAGCTTTGCGGAAAAAGGCATTAAAAATGTTGTTTTTTGAATGCCATTCGTTGCTTTCATTTCATTTGTCTTGGTTATATAGTCATGGCTGAATCTTTATAAAAAAGACAACCGAATTGGTAACCTCCTCCACTTTTCGGAGTTGGTAAAAAATCACAAAGCAATCAAATTAAATGTCACCAAGCGGAGCTCTCGACGCTTCTAACTAATAAATTATTCATCTAAACAACCACACACTCCAACAGTACGCAGCCAATTTAAGATGAATAATTTAAAACAGCCGAATTTCGAAGTTCAGTCAAAGTCGAAATGGTCATTTACAATTTAGTAGCATTATAGACATGTAACCCGGAGGGGTTAAAATGGGCTGTAGACTGGCGGTGTGAGTGAATATCTGAATTATATATTGAAACTCGGTGCTAACGTGGCTGTCAGCGCTATTGGTGCCTTATATTTATACTTAATACTACTGATTATAAGTGGAACATCTGATGTGCAACTGCGAAGCCCTCACCAGACAAAGGATGAAGCTACTAGGAGTGGGATATCCTACCCCTAGTGACTTCGACAAGCTGCCGCTAGGCTTACTTATCTCCTTTGCGAAGGTGATTGAGGAAGCCGTGGGGTGGTGAACGGGGGAACAGCACAAAAGATCCGATGGGGTCGAAGTGCAGCCTGGAGGGTCCCCGAAAAAGAGGAGAAGAAGATAAGAAGACTGATTATAAGTCTGTCGGTGCTGATTAGTGCTGCTTTGGTGTGTTGGCTATCGTGGTTAGTGGTACACGAGGACATGCTTTCGAATCCCAACCAGAACAATTACAGTTCTAGCTCTCCTTGTGGTTTTAACGGACACAAAAACATCCAAACTCAAGAAACTAATATAATAATATGTAGGCACTATTATTTTTTTTTTGTAAATTTTTACCTACATATTATACATAGAAAACACCTAGACCAATGCAAACATGTATGTTCATGCACACAAAGATTTGCATTAAGCCGGAATCGAGACCTCTGCGTAGCAGCCATGTAATATATCGACTACTCTACAGAGGTCGTCAAAATAAAGAATGGAAGAGCTTTGTTCCCCACTCTTCTAATTAAAAAGCAAGAAAATAATTAAAGTTTATTTCTATAATAAGCTAAAATAATATTTAGGTAACACAATTCTATTTCAGAACAATATTAACTAGAGGTATTGTTAATACAATTTAGCTCAACGAAATTACGTGATTTATTTGTCTGAAAGTAACGAGTTTTGTTAGAAATTGAATATTCTAGAAATTAGGTTTAACTATTGTGTGCAATGTCCATGTAGTGACGGAGTAAGAATACAATATGTCACCACCCCATCTCATCCCATGGGTGTCGTAAAAACCGACTAAGGGACTATCCGTGAATATTATCTTTACGAAATAAGAAGAAGGAAAACTTGAAATTAAACCATATACTAATCCGTCTGGCCAGCGTGGTATTAGTAGGCGAGTATCCCCCGTTACGGGAAGAGGTCCGTCCCTGCACTGGGACATTAGTGGTGCTATGTTTGTGTGCAATTAAATTTTGCGAAAAACAGGGTAAATAACGCGAACAACTAATAGCCGTTGGGGCTGAAAAGTTCTGTGATGGAGTACAGGAACATAAAGGTTGGCAGACCTGAAAGGCGTCGAACGCGTATAGTCCGGAAACCCAGAGTCGAGTCCTGCTTCGAGTACCAATTTTTTCCGTTGTCTTTCTTCCTTTCTACATATTTCTCTTCATTATCTTTACGAAATAAAAAGGAGGAAAACTTGAAATTAAACCCTATACCAATCCGTCTGGGCAGCGTGGTATTAGTAGGCTTATCCCTCGGTCACGGAAGGAGGCCCGTCCCTGCAGTGGGACATTAATGGGCTGTTATGATGAACTAACTTGAATGACGTTGAACCTACAGTTACGTTTGCAGTAGAGATTCCACGTTAATTTCCTCTTCGCTTTTTATTTCACTGACACAATTGTTTATTAATACTCCGTAGTATTATAAAACACTAACATGTAAACAAACCATATATTTTGTTTGTTTATATTCTTGTATTTAAACAAAACATTCTGTTGTTAAATAATAAACAAGTTAAATTATTCAGTCACCGCGAAATCTTACTTAAATTAACATCTTTGAGATGTACAAAGTGTATTTTCTGTTTATTTCTTTTATAAGATACGGTGATTTTTTTTTGTTGTAATATCAGATACATTTAGTATACTTAATTAATAATATTTTTTTAAATATTATAAAGAGGTAAAGTTCGTATGTTTGTGAGTATGTGACGTTGTAGGGGGGACGTTGTCTGGATCTACTGAACCGATTTTAAAAATTCTTTCTGTGTTGAATAGTCTATTTATCGGGGAGTGTCATAGGCTATGTAAAGTTACGCTATGACTAATAGGAGTGGAGCAGTACATATTTCAGATGTTTGAAAAAGGGACGCGTTTAGGGATCATGGCCTGTGTCGCTAGAACACGAATCCCACACTTGCGAAAGTCGCCGCACACAGGGTAGGGAGTGGCCTGTTATAAATAAAAAATAAACATTCATATCGCAATTTAATAGCATAGTCGTCCATAAGCAACCTAACCACATACCACTAGACAGACCATAAGCAACCTAACCACATACCACTAGATAGACGATAGGCAACCTAACTACATACCACTAGATAGACCATAAGCAACCTAACCACATACCACTAGATAGACCATAAGCAACCTAACCACATACCACTAGATAGACCATAAGCAACCTAACCACATACCACTAGATAGACCATAAGCAACCTAACCACATACCACTAGATAGACCATAAGCCTGTATGCCACCGTTGTGATATAAAAAAAAACTACATAGAATTTTAAATTACAGTTTCATCAAAATCATATTGTGGGTTCGACCGAGGCGTGAGGAGTGTAACAGAGGGTTCAATTAAGATAGAAAGTTACCCCTGGCTTGGATATTTGTACTATACTTACAGTAAGTGATAATAAATATAATATTTTTATTTATAAGAAACTCAGTGTGGTGACGGAGTAAGAAAATATGTCACCACACCATCTCATCCCATGGGTGTCATAAAAACCGACTAAGGGGCTATCCGTGAATAATTTATCTTTAAGAAATAATAAGAAGGAAAACTTGAAATTAAACCCTATACCAATCCGTCTGGCCAGCAGTAGGCCAAGTATTTGTCCGTCACGGGAGGAGGCCCGTCCCTGCAGTGGGACATGGGATGAGATGGGGTGGTGACATATTGTATTCTTACTCCGTTACCACACGGATTGTTATTATTGAATTGTATAGTTTTTAATGTTATGTTGATCATAAGTACCTAATTTTTGTACGTCTTGACCAGGCCGAGCATGTGAACGTCTCATGTACCTATAACACCTCGCATTATCATGTATACCATGTTCTGACAAATAAATGATTATTCTATTCTAGAGAATGCAAAATACACAACTGGCGTAGTGTTGGTAACAAAACAGTTTGTTCTTGCTTCTGCCGCGGAGATAGATAAACTGCCAGAAAAAAATTTTAGGTAAGTAAAACGAAATCATATCCAAATTACTTAGTTCAAATCAAATCAAACCATTTGTTGTGTAATAATCACAAATTCACTCAACGCCATCTACAAAATGAGCAGAGTTAGCACTATAGACTAGACGAATGAGTATTTTTATTTATTTTTATAAAAAAAAAACAATGAGTCATTATGTGTGGACCTAATACCCACATTGAAGGATTAGGGTCGTAGCACATATAACGTAACGTAAACGGATCGGCAGCACCTCGCCTTTGTCCTCGGTGTCAAACGTCTATAAAAAATTCGATTACGTTACGATTTCGATTAGTGTGCGTTGCAGTAAGGAGTTTCGTTTCGAGAACCGCTCGAGTTGATACGGTGCCGATCCGTTTACGTTACGTTATATTGCTACGACCCTTATCCAGTAGGTGTCATTTCAAATTCAAATCAAATTTATTTATATAAAATATTACATAACAATACACAGTTTAATATAATTTATCAATGTTGACTGGTTCCAAACTAAGCAGAGCATTTAAAATAGGGATAACAGACTGGCTTCGAAATAACCAAATGAATGGGAGACCGAAGTTATGACAACTTCTATAATACATTTTTAATTGCCAAGTAATATAATGAATTGCACATTTCTGTTCTGTAAGTGCAATAATAAGCTTCGATGGCCCACTGATAAGCCTTAAATTATACTAGATCGAGAGATAGTAAAGGATATTTGGCATTTTTAACATCGAACATCTTTTTTACCTTGTATGTTACAAAGTAACCCCCATACAATACATACATTTTAAAGACCTTTCTAATGGTACAGTCACCGTCAACTATTTCGCAGTAGACAAGGTGACCAATACTTCTGAACAAATTAAAAAGTCAAAAAGTTCTTTGCTTTACAAGTAATCATTAATATCTGAGCATTCATGACGATCTCTGAGGCGTAGTGGTTATACAACATGACTGCTACGCAGAGGTCTCGAGTTCGACTCCCGCTTAATGCAAATATTTGTGTGCATTAACATGATTATTTGCATTGGTCTGAGCGTTTCTATGTATAATATGTATGTATTTACAAAAAAAAGGATATGAGTAATAATATCCGCTGTTCTGTTTGTTACCTATAACACAAGCAGGTTAAGCGTTACTTTGGGAATATATAGCGCTGTGTAGAGATGTCCGTGAATATTAATTATTATTTATTTATTCATTGTGTCAATGAGTTTCAATTCAATTTGTTTCATGTTCAGATTTATATTATTACGTATAGCGTTATAACTTATTGACATTTCAAATTGTCCAGAAATATTTGGTTACCTTGTGCCTACTAATGTATAACATGATTTATTGCACTATAATTACATAATTTCTATTCCTTATTTGGTAAACTAGATTAAGACAAATGTAATTAGTTTTAGTCACACCCCGCTCTCAAGCGGTAACACTTGTAAAGCCTATAAATATATAATAATCGATATATACTATTCGTATCCGTGTTTTAATTCAAATCTCCTACCAGTGACTCTCACACCACAACTATAAGCAACAGGCAAAACCTTATCTACTACAAAATAAATAATGTTGACTGTACCATTTTACATACAATTTGAACTGTTTATAGAGATCATGCTCGAGTTATACTGGGACAAAACTGCAGCGGAGAGTCAATAGGTATAAGAGAGTATACACATCATCCGGAGTATGCTTCGACAACCTACAGCGCTTTAACGCTTATACAACTAGAAACTGATTTACTTAAAACAGGTGAGTACAGCTCTCCGTGTGGTGACGGAGTAAGAATACAATATTTCATCACCCCATCTCATCCCATGGGGGTCGTAAAAACCGACTAAGGGACTATTTGTCAATATTACCTTTAAGAAATAAAAAGAAAGAAAACTTGAAATGCAACCCTATACCAATCCGTCTGGCCAGCGTGTTATTAGTAGGACAAGTAGCCCTCCGTCTCGGGAGGAGACCCGTCTCTGCAGAGGGACATTAATGGGCTGTTATGATGAGTTGAGTACAAGTATATTAAAGTAGCCGGCGATATATATTGCACATCGTACTTTAGAAAGAGACAGTCGGCTAATTTCAGCTTTGTAGAGCGTTATCTCTGTCGGAAGAATGGCTATGTTTTAATGACTTTTTTGTATCTCTTTAGTAAAATTATTGCCTACATCGTATAAATTAAATCGTAAACTTTAAGTCGCTATACTTATGTATATTATAACTTTTAAACTATCGGGTTTCATTATTATAAATACGCGATAGTTTAAAAGTTTCGGTTTTAGACGTTTTGGCACAGGCTGCACTGGCCGTGATCGCAAGCTTGCAACCACGGCCTGTGCCGAACGTCACGTGAAATAAAGGTAAATAAAATGCGCGTTAATATCCCATTATATAATACTTATATATATTATTTAATAAGTAAAATAATTAAATGTGTATTATTTGTTTTATTTTCAGCGCTAATACCAATATGTCAACCGCCTTTATATTTTAGTAAACCTCATTTCTATGTCATGGTTCTACCTAACAGTAAGTTATTATTACAATTATCTTTACTTACATGTTATCGAATTCTTTTACATTTTTAAATATACTTAGATATAAAAATAATAACATTTAAAAAAATATAAAAAAGGTAGACCCACCAGCATCGGGTACAGAGACCAGGCGTGTTGAGCAGTACTGCCTTCTGCATCAGTCCTCTGTAGATGTTAATAGAGACTCTTCGGAATAAGTCCATTCACCGAAAGTACAGTCATGGTATTTAAAGGTCCGCCACCTTAAGGCCTATTTTCGTGTGCATAAGCAGTATGAGCGATACTCTGCTTTACCGATTGAATATGACATAATATTTCAGTCAATGGTCGGCTGTCATTACTAGGGATGACAATACAATATCGGTTACCTAGGCTACAAAATTAGTCTTTCGTGAATGCTCGCAAATCGGAAGTAATATTTATTATTATTTAACATTATTTATTTAATGTTCAAGTTTTATATTCTGTGGCTATAGGTATAATAAATTATTAATTAAACAGTAATAAACAAACAGTAATAGACATAGACAATGAAGCAGAGGATATCACAGCAAATTAAAAGTTTGTAATGACTAAACAGGCCTGTTGGCAGAATTATCGATTAACTTAGCAGCCATTATTAAAAATAGAACAGAACAGACTAAATAGTTAATTAAAAAGGTTTGATGTTGACATGTAACTAGACGTAAGCCAAAGGTGAAAATGAACTTGAACCTTATTATCATACTGTGTGAGTATAATTTTATGTGTTTTGTCTGTACAATGCTTTAGTTACAAAAGGTACTAAGAGTTTTGGGCTTCACAAACGAATGAAAAAGAAAACTGGCGGACGTTTTCGGTCGCCCACTGTACTAACGGAACAATGATCACCGAATCAACATTCCACATGTCGACGACATCGTGAGCTAAGTCCAAATATTTTGTTTGTTTGTCTTTTTCAACTTTCACAAGATTGTCGTCATGAGGAATCGTGATATCGATTATCACGATGTCGACTTAGTTAAGACGGTAGGATACCGATGGATGAGGGAGGCACAGGACCGCGCAAGGTGGAGGCCAATGTCTAGCATTGGATGTCTATTTGCTTTTGGATGGATTTTATAATCCATCCATCATCATTAATGTACCTATTATAACGTTAAGTTAGCTTATTTATGTGCCACACCAGGGCTGTGCTTACGCGTATTAAATTATTGTTCTTTTCAGACTGTAGGACATCACGAATTATGGTTTATAATGTGGAATATATTGATCTAAGCACCTGCCGCAAATATTACAATGATAATGGGGTTAGTTTTATATTTTAGTCATATATTTATAGGATCCGAAACGTCAAACCAAAACACGATTGTACGCTAGGACAAATGACATAAAGTAGAGAACAATAAAATTTTCTATGATGTTCTGTCCATGAACAGTGACTTCTATTTGCTGTATTTTCTATAATATGTAGTAGTTATCATACTAGCAATCCGTGTGGTGACGGACTAAGAATACAATATGTTACCACCCACAGATATCTGAACAAAGTTACCACCCCATCTCATCTCATGAGTGTCGTAAAAACCGACTAAGGGACTAAACGTAAATATTATCGTTACGAAGTAAAAAGAAGGAAAACTTGAAATTTAACCCTATTCAAAACCGCCTGGCCAGCGTGGTATTAGTAGGCCAAGTATCCCTCCGTCACGGGAGGAGGCCCGTCACTGCAGTGGGACATTAATGGGCTGTTATGATACTAGCGTGTTTTTATTTGACGTTCCAGAGGTATATTTATACGTATTTAAGTAGTTAATATTGTGTTTAAAATACCTCATTTAATGAATAATTTTAGCGTGATGTTATATCTTATATGTGACTCGCAAATAATGTATCTTTATATTGGTGAAAGAATTGTTAAAATTGGCTCAGTAGTTTTAGAATAATATATTCAATACAAACAAAAAAACAAATCTTTCTTTTTTATATAATAGTGTAGATAGATGTAGATTTACTATATTTATTTAATTCATTGGTTTCAGCTAAATATTTACACAATGTGGCCTGTCAACACAGCTTGCGTTAGAAATTATGGAAACAAACTATGCGTTTGGAGAAGTGGCAGTATTCTTACACTCAAATATGCTGGTAGATGGAGACTGGTAATTTTTGTCGTCAAACCAACAACGAAAGTAACCAACATAGCGCTCAGGATTGCCCGTTTGAAATGGCAGTAGACTGATAGCCGTTGGGGCAGATAAATTTAAGAATGGCGATCGAAAGATGAAAAATGAGGAGACCCCTGACACGGTGGACTGACCACCTGGTTATGACGGTAGGAAGCCGATGAATGAGGGACGCCAGTCCATGGGCTGCTATGATGATGATAAAACCGAGAGCACTGACTAACCCAACTATACATTTGTTTTTTTATTTTGTTTTTTATTAATATTATCTTTTTTATCTCTCACAGCTAGGGTTTGGGACCTACGGTCCAGGATGCAGTGCGCCTGCAAGATATATAGATTATGGCATGTATTACAAATGGGTGGAGCGACATGTGAGAAACGTGGGCCAACCGACTGTAACTTATTTAGCAGATAATCGTATAGTTATAAGACGATGTAAGTTATTTTTTTGTCACTAGATGGCGTTGTGTAAAGAATAGTTTATAGTTCATTTATTTTCTCAATATTATGTTACAAAATAACAATTTATTGACGTTGGTTTAAAACTACTTAGTCTAAGTTTAAATAATAAAAGTTTTCAAACTTTACCACCGCTTCCAAGGCGCTAGTAGAGAAGAAGCGGCGTAACAAACTCTAATTATGCAGCATTTTTTAGACGTCTCTATAATTTTACAACATCTTTGTAACTGCAATAAAGTGCTGCAACCAGTGTATACCATGTAAAAACTAAGGATTAAACTAGAAAGAATTTGATTGAATCTAATACTAATTTTGTATTTACAGCAACATATAAAATTCAAAGATTCGGCGCATGTGACGAAGGAGAAAAAAGAAATGAATTATATTCAGATATTCGTCGACATTGGAGCCTAAACGGATATGGATCACATAAAGTATGTGTTTTTATCTTTTATTATACAGGGTGTTTGGTACATCGTTTGCCAAATTGAAATAGCTGATAGAAGAGGTCATTACCCGTCTTTCCTCACTCACCTAGCCGGTTTTAACCTCAACATATTTTAGATATCGATGTTAAGCTATTTTTAAAAGAAAAACCCAAAATTTACCATGAAAACTTAAATTTTAAAAAAAAATTCCTCCGTGAGTCCTCATAATTATGTTTTGTTTTATAGTTTAATACTAGGAGCATCAAATAAATTCAAAATAGCTCACCAAAAACGTCAACTTTTTGTTTATTGACTTATTATACCTATAGAGACAGGTAAAATTTTAAAGATATGATCAACTTCACAGTACAATAAAAAAATAAATAAAAGAGAGAAAGTTCTTCCATTTTCTGAATAAATGCCTTACTTTATCCTCTTTCCATTGGTATACAACATGTTATAAAATAGTAAATAGTTTTTCTACAAAACATGTGTAATACAAAATTCGAAGTAAAGAAAACACGTTTGATTCATAACATTTATCGTAATTATTGACGCTAAGTAAATGATGAAATTTTTTTTTCTTTTATTATATTAAAATTAACTCTAATGTGATAAGGTAGACCCACTGCAGTGACAAAAAAAGCTAAAGTAACTAGGTAAGTACGCTAGAATAAATTAATTATAGCAATTATAGCTAGTAAATTTACCTTTGCTTATTCATCAAACGTGTTTTCTTTACTTCGAATTATGTATTACACATGTTTTGTAGAAAAACTATTTACTATTTTATAACATGTTGTATACCAATGGAAAGAGGATAAAGTAAGGCATTTATTCAGAAAATGGAAGAACTTTCTCTCTTTTATTTATTTTTTTATTGTACTGTGAAGTTGATCATATCTTTAAAATTTTACCTGTCTCTATAGGTATAATAAGTCAATAAACAAAAAGTTGACGTTTTTGGTGAGCTATTTTGAATTTATTTGATGCTCCTAGTATTAAACTTTAAAACAAAACATAATTATGAGGACTCACGGAAGATTTTTTCAAAAAAAATTAAGTGTTCATGGTAAATTTTGGGTTTTTCTTTTAAAAATAGCTTAACATCGATATCTAAAATATGTTGAGGTTAAAACCGGCTAGGTGAGTGAGGAAAGACGGGTAATGACCTCTTCTATCAGCTACTTCAATTTGGCAAACGATGTACCAAACACCCTGTATATTTACTAGCTATTGCCCGCGGCGGTTTAAGACTCTTTTCAGTAGTCATAACAGCTCATTAATGTCCCACTGCAGGAACGGGCCTCCTCCTATGACGGAGGGATACTTGGCCTACTAATACCACGCTGGCTAGACGGATTGGTATAGGTTTTAATATCAAGTTTTCCTTCTTTTTATTTCGTAAAGATAACATTCATATTATGTCTGGTCAGCGTGGTATTAGTAGGCCAAGTATCCCTCCGTCACGGGAAGAGGCCCGTCCTTGCAGTGGGACATTAATGGGCTGTTATGATGATGATGATGTGAAAGGGGGAGACTCCTTTGCCCAATAGTGGAGTGATATAAGCTAACCCAATATTATAAAAGTTATAAGATTCTCGCCTAACTTTCGCTTCTCTATTGGTTTAAAAACTTACTGTTTTATACTTTTTCCTACAAAACTGATGAAAGTTAAACTGAAATAGTTTTAAAGTTTACCAAAAGTTTGATTCGAATTAACATGATTTGGAGTCGTGAAGTGGAAGCAAAATTGTTATGTCCGAGAAGTTAAAACGACGACCTCAAAAAAGTCTCTGGGTCGGATTGGATGCGGAAGGCGCAGGCGGCAGGACCAGGTTTTGTAGCGCGTGTTGGGAGAGGCCTATTTCCAACAGTGGACTGCAATAGGCTAGTTGATTGTTTGATTGATTTGATTAAAAAGTTAAAAATATAGATATAGACTCTTTTAGACAAAATGAAAATTAGTCTGAGGTTTTGATATTATTACAATATATTATAGTTATTTTCTTTATTTACATTTTTCACAATCTTTTACATTTTTAAATATAAAAATAAAAACATTGCAAATATAAAAAAGGAAGACCCACCAGCAACGGGTACAGGGACCAAGCTACTGGTGGTTAAGGCTCCAGAGATAGGAACCTCCTCACAATACGTGCCGTGTCAAGCAGTACTGCCTTCTGCATCAGACCTATGATCCAACTGCCAAGATCGAGTCTCCTTAGATGTTAATAGAGACTCTTTGTAATAAGTCCATATTATTTTTATTGCTATAAGGAGAAAGACACGCAGAATATACTGCTTCAATGGCAAGTGATCGTGTGTCGGAATATCTGTGAAGTTATTGTCTTGAGACATGGTTTCCTTTGTATCCGTTACTATCATGTCTTTAATGATTCCCATGACACAGGGCTCGTAGCCTCCTCCTACATTATATTTTTTCCTCCAAATATATTACCTTATACGATCGTATGCCTCCCTCATCCCTCAGTTTCTCGCAGTCCTAACTAGGTTGTCAGTCGACCGAGTAAGGGGTCCCGACCCTGAGTTATATTAATAATTAAACTTACTCTAGATAAGACCAGCCTAATCTTAGCATTCCATGGATTCTCAGTGCGCGTGCCGAGTCCATCGCGTGATAGAGGACGGAACTTGCATAACAGCGTCTGGGACTTACGACCCAGATGTAGGTTTAAGGAGGCCCCTTACAACGCGTTAGCGGTCACCTTCACTGTCTGCTATGTTCCGTCCTCTACCTATCCAAATTTAGTATGAACCTAACATATTTAATTAAAATTACGAATAATTACGTTACAGATCAGGTTTCCCGACACAATGGATTACACCTGTATAGAATTTACGGGCAATGCAAGAGTATCTTCAAAATTACGACCAAGTAGTGAACAACTGCATGACGAGATAACAATATCAAATACACATAACACATCATTTGAAGTAAAAGTATATGGAAAAGAACCTGCAGAGCTTGATATTGAAGAACTATTTAAACGTCATAACAAAAATGATTTCGTTACAATTATTGACAAGGATGCTGATACTAATAATAGTGGTACTTTGTATCCCCATTCCAATGTTTGGCTTTGTCGGAAGCAGACAAAGTGATACTTCTATTTTCATCATAACAGCCCATTAATGTCCCACTAAAGGGACGGGCCTCCTCCCGCGACGGAGGGACACTTGACCTACTAATACCTACAGGCCAGACGCATTGGTATAGGGTTTAATTTCAAGTATTCCTTCTTTTTATTTCGTAAAGATAATATTTACGGATAGTCCCTTAGTCGGTTTTTACGACACCCATGGGATAAGATGGGGTGGTGACATATTGTATTCTTACTCCGTCACCACACGGAGATTTATTTTCATATTACATTATAAAGCCAGACACAAAGAACATCCAGACTCAGGATAACCATTTCTAGATCGCAAACACAATTGTCCTGCGTGATATTTAGCTTAACCTATATCAAGAATGTTTATATAACTACAGACTGTGGTTTTTTGTGATTAACCGTAGAACACTAAGCAATTTTACAAATGTATATGTCACAGGGAAATGAGGAAACCAGGGATTTCACAAAATCCCGGTAAATGTCGAAATGCCTTCTAACCTAAGTTTTTACCACAAGGATTTTAACCAAGAAACAAAAATATGAGAATTTCTTTTCTGGTAGAAACTGCATTTTCGGCATTTACCGGGATTTCGTGTTATCCCTAGTGATTACGTCAAATCCCTGGTTTCCTCATTTCCCTGCGACATATACAGGGTGTCCCAAAACTCGACGTTAATTCGAAACCAGGTGGTAAGGCAACTCACGCAGGTTATCAGAAAAATATAAAAAAAAATCTAAGTCGCATGGTTGTAAAGTTATAGGCATTTGAAAAAAAACGCAAAAATTCCCACTTTGTGACAGTCTTTGCCCTCCTGTTGTCACAAATCTTAACTTTTTCCAACTTTTTTTACTGCTGTGTTACCCTGAATAGTGCCTCTTTAAACTCTAATAAATAATTTAAAACCAGCTGGTCTAGTTTTCATATCAATGGGACTTATTTCTTAGAATAAATTTATAATGAAAAAAATGTCCAGTTTGAACTGACTGTAGTGAAAAAAAAATGTACTACGCGAGTTTGGCAAGTTACGCCAAAAGTTGGCGCATTTAGTAAGGATTCGAAAATGATATAATACTTGGTATAAAATGATATAAAAATTGGTGCTCGAGGCGAGACTCAAATATTAAGAATAGTTTATCTATCTATACTTTAATAAAACTGTAGAGGTCGAAATGTCTGTTCTTTTTGAGAAATCAGATAAAAATTATCTCAAAAATTTAGAAAAAAGTCAAAAAGCACGAAACCACTTTTTTAGAATTAATGTCTGTCTGTCTGTCTGTTTGTTACCGCACATCTTTGAAACGAATTAATATAATCATAAGACCAATACATTGTATTGTAGCCTTTTTTATTGGGCTTAAACTGAGGTATGTTTCATCAAAATCGGATAAGTATACGTTACTCGAGATATCGCTTGATCTCTTTATTAGAACAGTCCAATGCAAATCAGGGGTCATGAAAAATGGTTTTTGTTCAATGTTGAATGAATCTTAATTTCGTTTCTTTTGTTCACGAGATGGCATTACCAGTAGTAATCTATCTATCTATCTATAATAAAACTGTAGAGGTATGTCTGCTCTTTTCGAAAATTTAGATAAAAATTATCTATAAAACCTAGAAAAAAGTAAAAATGCACGAAACCACACATTTTAGAATTAATATCTGTCTGTCTGTCTGTTTGTTACCGCACATCTTTAAAACGAATTAATATCAGCGTGACCAATACATTGTATTGTAGCCTTTTTTATTAGGCTTAAACTGAGGTATGTTTGCTTGATCTCTTTATTAGAACAGTCCAATACAAATCAGGGGTCATGAAAAATGGTTTTGGTTAAATGTTGAATGAATTTAAATTTCGTAGATGATTTTTACACACAACGATTGAGCGTAACTTGAAGTTACATTAAGTTTTTGTTTTATTGCAATCGGTTCCTTCTACTGAAAGATATTTGAATTTAATTAATTAATATTAAACAGCGCCATCTTTCGAACTTAGACTGGAGTACCTACATCAAGAGTTAAACTGCGTGCTGTATTTTTAAATGTAATGTAATTTAAATACAAATAACCTTTATTCGTTAATCACAGGTACAAAACATGTTACAAAAATAAATAATCTTTCCCTGTTTTGCAAATACATATATACATACATTACATAGCCTTTAAAAAGATCAATTGAACGGACACAAAGATCATCCAGACTAAGGACAATAGTTTGTGGATCACAATTGTCCTCCATGGGAATCGAACCCGCGACCTCATGCACGGCAGCCATGTAATGCGACCGACGCGCCACCGAGGCAGGTAATTCTGCCGCACCATAACGTGGCATGCAAATGTATTCATTCACAATAAATTAGCGATTATACGTGTGGTGACGGAGTAAGAATACAATATGTCACCTCCCCATCTCACCCTTGGGTGGCGTAAAACCGACTAAGGGACTATCGATCAATATTATCTTTACAATGAATGAATGAATGTAGAAAGATTATTTATTTATTTTACGAAATAAAAATGAAAATAAACCCTATACCAATCCGACTGGCCAGCGTGGTATTAGTAGGCCAAGTATCCCTCCGTCACGAGAGGAGGCCAGTCCTTGCAGTGGTACATTAATAGGCTGTTATGATGAAGTTTTAAAAAACGATTTTTCAGTATAAAATTGAATTGCGAAGTAAGTAACATCCACGACGCGAACGAAGTCGCGGGCACAGCTAGTTAAGAATAAAATTTATAAAATCTTTTACCTTTATACGCAAACACTCTGTATGTGCTTTTAGAACATATAAGCACTGAATATATTCGATTGCAAAATGTTCAACCTCCACTCTAGTAGTGTTCTATTTCCAAGTGTGTAATTGTTTATGTGCTTATTTGTTCAACCTCCATAAAGAAAAGTGAAAATAAACATAAGTTTTTAACTTTTTTATGTCTTTTTTTATAATACATCATTTCTTAAATCCATAAACTATTTGTTTCATATAAAACTTTATAAAAATCAAAATAATAATATTATCATTTACTTAAAATAATTAATTTAACGTCTCTAGTATAAAATGTTGCAAAATGTAGATTGGACAATTAAGTATTCGTGCGACGTAATCATGCGTTCTGTCGTCTCTGCCTACCCCGGACGGGATAAGGCGTAAGTTTATGTAGGTATATATGTATGCAATCATGAGTAATTTTGACCCATAGTAGTTTATAGTACCTACATAAATCTGATAGTTTGACCTATTTTATATATATTTTTTTATGTATATGTATAAGATTTAAGCAAGTATTAAATTAATAAAAAATTACATGCAACATTATTTTTATTATAATAAAAATGATTTACTGTCTTAACAATTTCATTTTCCCTTCAAAAACAGTAACACAAAAATTATAAGTAATATCAGAAGCCACCTAGAATACGGCAGTGTAGTTTGACGGCCACATTATGCAGTTCACTCTTTACGGTTAAACAGCGCGTAGCATTTTCTTTGGCACCTAACTTACTTTAGTGGCTTGTGTAGGAGTCTTCGCTCTTATAATGTTAGACTCGAATATTGTAAGATACTATCGACATCGCAGAAGACTATTAGACGCCATGTCTGCAGTTAAGCTCACAAACCAAATGATCAATTCCCCGCCACTACAGACTCTGTCTCATCATAACAATCCATTAATGTCTCACTGCAGGGACGGGCCTCCTCCCGTGGCTGAGGGATACTTGGCCTACTAATACCACGCTGGCCGGATTGGTATAGGGTTTAATTGCAAGTTTTCTTTCTTTTTACTTCGTAAAGATAATATTTACAGTTAGTCCCTTAGTCGGTTTTTACGACACCCATGGGATGAGATGGACTCTGTCTACTCCCATGGGAATAGTTTGTGTATATATATGTATGTAGTCACTATCATACTAAGTTAATTATTAAAATTACATTAATTATTAAAATAATGGTGGGTAGGTCTTGTTCAACACAGCAACCAGTTCGGTATCTCCCGGTCTGGGTATAGAAAATTGAGGACCAGCGTATGAGAATAAGGTTTGTTGCCAATTAATTGCATGTGTACCATACATTTTTGGAAATTTCTTTTTTCTATTAGAATAATATGTCAGTCTCTTCGGGTTTACCATACTTATTCGTCTACCCCACACAGTAATTTCATATATAATGCCTGTTTTAAATTCAACGTTAACATTAAAATATAAAGTTGTTTCATCACCACGTGCGCACAGTGGTGTTTTCATGGTGCACCACAGACGCAGTCTTATATTTGCCTTGACATCTTCATGGACCTCTGATACTTCTCCTGGGTAATGTATTTTTATAATAATACAGGAATAGGATATACTGTCATATAATGTCAGCTGAAACAAAAATCTGTATATAGATATACCCTTTTAACACTTTAAAAAGACTAAAGGCGTTCTTAATACTAATTGAGTTGTGGCGCATAATGACAATCTAAGAAAGTGTTGTATGGTACCTTTGTACGTATGTTTACTCTCTTATGTCCTGGAATGGTTACTTTCTCTATTTCTTTCAGTCACATCTACTAAACGCAGTAGAATTTCTACTCTACTTGCTTTGCTAAAAAAAATTCAGCATAGAACTTCGACGCGTTTCTAAGAAAAATGGGTCTTGACAGACAGACAGACAACAAAGTGATCCTATTTCGTTTTTTTATTTCCCGTTTTTTTTTCATAATCGGTAGGGAACCCTAAAAAGCATTGAAAAACAAACTTACATTATAGTCAATTTGTCCACTTTCAATTGTGCTTGAATTACGTGCTGAGATATCTGTTTGATCTCTATATATCATGTTATGCGCTTCTTCTGGATCACATTTCCCAAACCTTTGAATTTTATTCAAACCTGCAATTTAAAAAAAAAAAAAGAAATATAAAAAAAATATATAAATATAAAAAAAAATATATAAATATAAAAAAAAAATCTATTCTATTCTATAATAAAGGCGTGGGACCACGAAAGGTGTTTGAATAGTCAATGTCCAGCAATGGACGTCAATTGGCTGTTATGATGATAATAATATTAGGGCAAAAGTATTTTTAAATAATCTCTCTTTACTAATTAAATGACTTTGTTTAGAGTCATTATTATAAGTGGGCGGAGTCTTGAGAACAGCTAATAAATGATAAAAAAGAGCTATAAATTGATAAATACATAACTTACTACGCCTTACGATGATATGATCTGTACCAATTCTTGTAATAGACACTTTTCCTATTTTCCTAGAAACCTGCGTCACCCAATCATGGTATTGGTAGTAGGCCATGAACCTCGAAGGCGCTTTGCATCCAGGACCATAGACACCAATTCCAATCTATAATTAAATAACAATATTCTTGATTCTTCGATTTAACTTTTAGAATTAACTACTAAACATAGTGTTTCTATGTTTACAAAAAAGAAGTACCTACATACTAAGTAATATTTATTCTTCTGTTACCCATAACACAAGCAGGTAAAGCCTAGCTTACTTTTTTTTTTTAAAAAAGGCAACTCCCGCACTAGGGATCATGCCATGTGTCGCGGGCACTTTTTACAAACATCAATTAACGGACACAAAGAACACCCAGACTCAGGACAATAATTTGTGGAACTCACAAATTATTGTCCTGCGTGGGGATCGAACCCACAACCTCGTGCACGGCAGCACCGTGGTCGTCAAACTTTGAGAACAGATGGCGCTGTGTAGAGATGTCCGTTAATATTTATTAATATTTGATGAAGAATATATGAAATAATTAACTAAAACGGTTATGCCTTGTTTTAAGGAACCGGATTGTAAGATGTTAAGTAGTACTAAGACTTTAAGAAATGTATAAATAATAAGATATTGTATTATCTTATAGATGGATATGTGTCCGTTAATTTGATTTTTGTAAAAAATCCCCGCGACACAGGGCATGATCCCTGGTGCCGGAGTTGTCTTTAAAAAAAAACAAAACAAAAATGAGACTCCTTTGTTTTGTTTTTTTTTACGGTATTTTACGGTATCCACGTAGAGCCTTGTGTAAAATATATGTTAAAATCAGCCATCAGAAAATAAGTGAAGTTGCCAGTATTCAATGCATGTACCTTTATTAATGAATACTTCAACAATGGGCTTATGGTCAAGGTAGAAATTAGTCTTACGACCATAGTGTACACTCCACAACTACCCACTCGTATGTCATCAGAAAATGAGTGCTGTCTGACTGCTCTGGGATCTTGGACTATTAACTATGAATATTAATATTATTGTAGTTCAAAGCAAAAAAATGTAATTGCTAAGTGGCTATGGAAAAAACTACCACTTATTTCGGCTCATCATCTTATCACTTACGGTACTGGGTTTTGGGCATATAGCCAACCTGTCAAGGGCTGTTAATTTTATTGGTTTTTATGAAAAGATGGTACATACCAGACGCCACAAATTGTTTTGTTTAGTGACGAGCAAAGCGCCACTTCTCCATAAACAGTAGCCAGCCGATGTTGCATGGGCACACAATGTATGTTTTGGCCACATATTCTTGACGTCTAGCTTCAATAGAAATAACATAACAAAAATTATAACCTATAATCTAGACACACTAAGATTAAGACATATTATTTCGACGTCTTGACATATCATGTGATAATGGACTGAGGGCCAGTAAAGACTTGAATAAAGAAATTAGTGTTCTCCAGACCGCAAACTATGCCAATCTTTTATATAAAATATTTTTAAACTCATATCAATTTTTATGGGGAAAATCCACGGAACAAAAATCAAGTGGAATTGCTAAGTAGGCCTGGTACGCGTGTCACTAATATGCGATGGTACGCATAACTTGTCGCTGATGTAATAGGTAATACATAACGCGAATATCACCCTTATGAACAACTTGTTAAAGTATATAGTGGGAAAATCAGTATTACTATAATTGATTAAATTGTTAGAAATCAAATTGACAAGAGAATTTCAAAGCTTAAAGTTCGGAACAGAATTTATTTCTACAACTTTGTCATGTTTTAAAAATGCTGGTAGCCAACGTCTTTGAATTAATTTTTCTAAATGCAGGAAGTTTAAAGAAAGTAAAATAGAGACATAATATGTACTTACATCACTTCTTCTGTAAAAATCTTTACAATTGTTTAAATCAATGGCTTCCATTTCATATACATTAACCATCTTACTAGTACAATCTGGAAAAGTAATTCTTAAAACAATAAATATGTTACAAGGAAATAAGAATACCAGGGATTTCTCGGAACCTCTTTGGAAACCACTTCCTGGAAACTCCGAAGAAGCAAAAGTTAGGTTTCTAAACACCTGTGATTAGAAACCTAACTTTTACCAATTCAACGTTCCCTGGAAAGTTGAATTAAAAAAGGAGACACATAAAAGGTATTTCATACTGTAGCATGCAAAAGGGGGACACTTAGGATATGCCACAGTCTTGAGACTATGACGCTGGTTTTCAGTGCCCTCCTAAGCAGTATACGGACAGCATATTTTATCAGCACTAATTAACATACTTACACATTTTAAAGTAGGTAAACAAAATCCATAACCAGAAAAATACATCACAAAAAGGTCACACAAATTATTACAATAAAAAATAATTATATTACTTTAAATTGACATAATGCTACATTGCAAATATGATGGAAATTATATTATACTTAAATTATATTTATTACAGATTTAGAAATCATACTTAATTGTGTTTTGTGTGTGTGTGTGTTGTGTTTGAGTGAGTGTTTTTGTGTGGTTACGACGGACCGCTCACTTCCATCTCCGTTAAATTCAAAGACAATGTATTTTTAATTAACATCGTGATTTATTAGACTGTTAATCGATGTTTTGTCTATTTATTTTCAGAAGATCTCATGCCTTTACCTACCCCAGAAGAAGTCTGTATCTGGTACATATAACCACCTGACGCAATATTTATACCCCCTTACTCATAAACGCCTCTTAAATATAATCACTGCTTAGCGAGATTTTCTTAAGCAAAACCAACTTTATGCCAAACAAAATCGTCAGAATTTAAGCTAATCATTTGACTAAGCATTGAGTGGAAACTTTTGGAGGAGGCCTATGTCTAACAGTGGACGTCCATATGCTGATATGGATGGATGGATGGAATTGACTAAAATTTAAGAGGCGTTTATGAATAAGGGAGATAAATGTTATTAATTATTTATTTATTTACAAGTATATTATCACAGCTTACCATGTGTTAACGATATTGCGTAAACATTTACATCTAGATTCCTTGGTGGTCCACAGATTGGCATTGCATCTGCAAAAATGTCTACTACTGACTCCAAATAAATATATAGGTTGTTGCAACAATTTTTCTCATTCTATATAATATTTTTCTCCTTTCCTAGGCAGGAAAGAAAATAAATGTAAAAGTATTTTTTACCCATTCATCGGGTCAGCATGGTATTAATAAGCTAATTTCTTTTTGTCATTAAATAAATAAATAATCTTCACACATTCACACAACGTCATCTAGTCCCAAACTAAACAGAGCTTGTACTATGGGTACTAGACAACGGATATGCATACTTGAATACTTTTTTTGTAAATACATACATCTATACTATATAATAAAACTGTAGAGAGATCAATTCTGTACATTGAATATATGTTAAAAATTAATATTGGAGGATGAATGGTGATCGATACTAATGCCAAAAATGCAATCAATAAATTTTTTGTCTGTCTGTCTGTCTGTCTGTATGTGCACGCATGGGTCAAAAACTACTGAAGGCATTTTAACCAAACTTGGTACAATTGTAGTCCATACTCCCGGGCAGGTTATAGGCTGTATAACATAACGCTAAGACACATAAGAGCTGAGCAGTGACGAAATATTTGAAGCAAGTCGGTTGAAAAAACGCGCGTTCGAGCTCTTATCATCGCATACGTTGATCATACGCCAAAAATATGTATTACAAAAATAATGGTCTTCAAAAGATGTACAAAAAAGTCCTCAATAGTATATATCTATCTTTTATATATTAGCCACAATAACGTGTTTAATCGTTAGGGTTTTCTTCAAAGTGTATTAAATACATAAATATATTGTAATTTGCATAGACATATCTTTTTCAAACTCCCATATTTCAAAAGTACACATTAATATCTTATTCATTAAAAAAAAATATAGAAATCGGTTTTTAAACACACAAGATATAGATAAAAGAAAATTTTCAAATGTCGCTGCGCCAGTATGATTACGGCTGTACGGTTGATTTTTGTTTTACGTCCGAAACGGCCAACCGGTACATCTATATAATTTCATTCACATTGACTCTTAATGCGTACGGACGTGGTTCTTATTGACTCTTCTCGGAATAAGCGCACTTTAGATATTAAAATACATAGATACGTAGTTTTCAGGTATTAGTTTTAAAGCAGGTAATCTATCTATCTTCTATCTATACTATAATAAAACTGTAGAGGTCGAAATGTCTGTTCTTTTCGAAAATTCAGATAAAAATTATCTATAAAATCTAGAAAAAAGTCATAAAGCAATAACACTACACACTTACAATTTTTAGAATTAATGTCTAATGTCTGTCTTACCGCACATCTTTAAAATATAATCTTAAGACCAATACATTGTATTGTAGCCTTTCTTATTAGGCTTAAACTGAGGTATATTTCATCAAAATCGGATAATATAGTCGAGTCTAAGTTTAGTCAAATATTTTTTGCTAGATAGTAAAAAGGTGTTAGGTACAATAATTTATTTCAGCATTTTTTTTACAAAAGACAAATCCTACACTAGCCTTTAAAAATATCAATTTAACGGACACAAAGAACATCCAGACTAAGGACAATAGTTTGTGTATCACAATTGTCCTCCATGGGAATCGAACCCGCGAACTCATGCACGCTAGCCATGTAATGCGACCGCCGCGCCACCGAGGCAGGTAATTCTGCCGCACCATAACGTGGCGTGCAAATGTATTCATTCATAATTAATTAGCGATTATCCGTATGGTGACATAGTAAGAATACAATATGTCACCTCCGCATCTCATCCCATGGGTGGCGTAAAACCGACTAAGGGACAAACCGACAAGGGGAAATTAAACCATATACCAATCCGACTGGCCAGCGTGGTATTAGTAGGCCAAGTATCCCTCCGTCACGGGAGGAGGCGCGTCCTTGGAGTGGGACATTAATGGGCTGTCATTTATTTTAACTTACAAATTTGACAACAGATGGCATTGTGCCTGTGACGTCAATTTCAGTATCGCGGTGTTAAGATTTTCCTTGAAAGAATGACGTTCGCTCATGTCTTTCAGCATAAGTTTAGACGCAGTCTTCATAGATCTGTCTTTGTAAAGGTCTGTTTTTGAAAAGGTTTTGGTTCGTTCGTTAATTTAACAATTCGTTTGTAGGTATATCTGTTTGTTATAAGGTTTAAAAAACGATTTTTCAGTATTAAATCGAATTGCGAAGTAAGTAACATCCGCCACGCGAACGAAGTCGCGGGCACAGCAGCTAGTATTATACATAGAAACACCCAGACCAATGCAAACAATCATGTTCATGCACACAAATATTTGCATGGAACGGGAATCGAACCCGAGACCTCTGCGTAGCAGTCATGTAATATAACTACTACGCCACAGAGGTCGTCAAATTCATCAGGTCATTAAAAGAGAACCGTTCTCATTTATAAAGAAACAATCAGTAGTTTAGCATTTAAACTTTGATTTAAATACCTATGTATACCATAGGTATTTAAATCAAAGTTTAAAGGACAAACATAAACTTAGTTCCTACAGGGGCAAGCAATCAAATGGATCAGAAAACAATATAAACCATATCTTAAATCTTAACAGCCCATTAATGTACCACTGCAGGGACGGGCTTCCTCCAGTGACGAAGGGATACTTGGCCTACTAATACTACGCTGGCCAAACGGATTGGTATAGGGTTTAATTTCAAGTTTTCCTCCTTTTTATTTTGTAAAGATAATATTCACGGATAGTTCCTTAGTCGGTTTTTACGACACCCATAGGATGAGATAGGGTGGTGACATATTGTATTTATCAGTAAAACAAACTTACAGATTCTTCCTGAAAGTTGAAGTAAAGCCAGTGAACTGTGGTAGTTCTTATCGAAATCCGAATGGAAAATATATTCGCGAACACGAAAAATTGGTCCCGTTGTGCAGTTACCCCCTAACACAACACGGGCGCTTCTTCTGAAATGTCAAAGAGTTGATGAATAGAGTAAGGGCGCCTTCAAATTAGCCGCTAAGTGTCGCGCGGAGGCAGCGCGACTGCAGCGCTGCGGTCGCGCTGTTTTGTAAATTCATAGAGATAAAAAACGCGCGACTGCAGCGCTGCGCCCTAAGTCGCTAGCCTGTAGGTAAGTAACATTTATCCGCTAGTAAGTCCGATCAAGTAAGTAAATATACAAACCTAAAGTCAAATTTAGGATACTTGTCTATTTCCAAACTAGTTGATATCGCTAAGTTTTGTGTTATTACAACAACTGCTGCTGTTAAAGGTTGTGCGTCATTGTAAGAACCTGGGAAAACAAAATTAAATTATTTTAAAGTAACTAAACTGTTGCAGGGTTTACTTGGATCATGCAGCTAGAGTATCACGGGTGAAACAAACACAAATCTTCAGTGAGAAGTCGTTGCTTTGAGTGTACAATATATATTCCTCACACATTCACACAACGCCATCTAGTCCCAAACTAAGCAGAGCTTGTACTATGAATACCAGACAACGGATAAACATACTTAAATACTTTTTTTGTATATACATACATAATATACATAGAAAATGTTTAGGTTTTCTTGATTTTAGTGACACACGGTCTTGCTATCTTGCGTGTTAAATCTTGAAGTCCACGTAATTCCTTCCGGTTTTTTTGTAACACGTTAAAAGAAAAGTATATTTACGGGTAAATATTTGTGTTGTAGGTAATTAGTTACTGTTTTTAATGTACCTAGTTTCTGCTAGTCATGGTTTAGATTTAAGAACAAATCACCGTTGTGCCACTACTACTATAGCTCTGCAGATTTCAATACAAACAGTCAAGCCAAGCTCTAACTTACCGAAAGGATAAAGTAATAAGCCGAGCCACGGGTACATCTCAATGTTCTGAAATCTTCCTTCCACCACTGATTGGTGACCAGTGTAGTCAACACCGCATGCGTTAAAAATATCTACGAGTTAAATTATAAAATTAAAGCATAAAACAGAGTTTTTGAATGTATAATTATTATGATGGACACTTTATTTAATTGTTTTCAACATAGCAAGCTAGATTAGTATTACGAGGCATTGGAAAATAAATTTAAAATTGAAAACAAAAATATTTGAAAGAATGTAATGCAATAAGTGTATTACAGTTGCAAAGGACTACATTACATAACAAAAAAATATTAGCTCCCTATGTATTTTCTTTCTACGTTAGGTAGATAACTTATCAGTCAGCCAGGCGGTGCAAGCTATGCAATTATATCGCTTGCACTTACAAGCGATATATGTACATCGCTTGCATTTACGAGTCTTCTATTCTAATATAATATCTTCTTTCTCTTTTTAGAGTACTCAGATGATAACGAGCGTACTATAATGTTATTTTTTTACTGCGAGGCTTAGGTACTACTTCTCTTACTGATATCGTTTATATTTGTACTTGCACGGAAAAATGCCAAAGAGTGACTGTGACGAATTGAAAGTTTACGTGGTACCTGAATGAAAGTTTACGTGGTATAATTGAAAGTTTATTTCAGATCTTATTCACAGCCCTTTATAATAAAAGCTAGAAAGTTGTCCGGCCCCATGGAGCTACTAGTTTTTATGCCTTTTATGCCTATTTCAACGTCAGCTAGCGATATTTTACATAGCGATATGTGTACATAATTATGAAGAGCAAGCCTTATTTCCGTCTACTGTTGGAGGAAAGTTTTTGAATAACTGTTACGATTATAAATAATATTTTACTTACCGATACATTCAAAGATGCAAATTATAGATATTAATACAGCCATATTTATTCTTCTTCCATTATATTCTCTTTGGAGTTGTTGCATTTTGTGGTTCCCTATTAAAACATCATCATTATCATACAAACGAACTTTTATAATGCCGCAGTATTTGTAGCTTTAGCAAGTAGTCTGCAACAAACCCACCTCAACCTATAGCCCCTTGCATGCAAAAAAAAAAGTTGCAAGCAAAAAAGGGACCACGGTCCCTTAAAAGCAAACAACCGGAAAGGCGGCTTGAACGATTCTCGTCATCAGGTTGGTCACTAGGTAAATGATAAGGAAACAATAAAATTGTACCATTAATACTATGAAGATATATAAGTATGACATTAAAAACAAAATTAGACTTTGTCGAAAGCTTTGCTGAAGTCCGTGTTGATGAAACCGATAGATACGTTCCTTCCAGATGCTTAACAGGATTAGATTAAATGTGTACAACTATAAGCAGCAGTACTCGTGGGTTCGAGTATTACAGGGCAACAAGCGAAATTTGACATGACATTTTTAGGAACATTGAAACATTGAATAATTAAATATAAAAGCACATTTCATTTACACATTATAAATGAAAACAGGTTGTTCACATACAATTTCACGCAAAGTTGGGATTCCATATCTAGCGGCATTATGAATTTTTTAGTCGCTTGCGATAGTACTTAGAATAATTTTTCCAAGCTGCCTCCGATCACTAATTTGATATCTTGAAAATTAATGTAAGAGCTAAAATCTATCACTGGCTAATTTCTGCAAGAAATTTCAATATGGGAGGTAAGAGTGCACTACTTCAAATGTAAATGGTTGCCCACAAGCGCAAGGTCCGTTCGTCAATAATTTGACGGGCATCTGCCATCCCTGGAGTGATACCAAAGACTTCTGACTTTGACCCCTATATTTAAACTAAGTGTTTTAATATAGGGGTCACCGCTTTTCGTTTTTATAAAACCAATAGCGTTCACTTCGGTTTGTATGCTCCCAGCAGTATAATTTAAAGCAGCAGTTGAATTAAAATACATTTTAGGTGACTTGAAATTAGTTCAAGATCATCCTAGCTACGAGTATAATAATAAACTTGAGAATAACTAAAAAAATACTTACAAAATATGGAACTAATATTATTACCAACGAATTAATCTAGAACACATAATTTAACAAATAACTTGCACTAACAATGGGTCACGATCCATATTACTGTGTAGCTTCAACTAACGGGTATAATCTTTGAACTTAATGTATACTCGAAGAATACAAAAATGCACCTGTTAGTAAATAAAACTTTTGTGTTCATTAGAGAGATTAAAGGAATGCAGCAGCTTCCCGTCATTGTCATTTGTCTACTGGATCTTCACATTGTTAAGCATCAAAAGTTTGTCTGCCATACTTTTTGAAACACATGAAATGGTGATTTTACATAAATCTGTTACAAGTTTTACACACTACACAAGGTTTGCGATTTTTACGTTATTTCAGCGTGTTTTTTTCGCTTCTACACCAATTATGTTATATTCTACGATGCGCTATGGGATAATTTCATAAAAAGTTTCCCATACGTCCAAATTCGTAAACGACGTAAGTCCGTATTCAAAAATGACGAAATTACTTATTCTTTCTTAACAATTGACGGCCAGATAAATTCTTTGTGAAATGTACAGTAAGGCCCGGCGCCCACTATCGGCCGGCAACGGTGCGGCTCGGTACAGCTCGAGCGCTTTAGGCCGCTGTGGGACTGCTTTGGTCGGCGTCGGACGGCTTCGGTTGGCTTCGGTCGGCTTCGTATGCCTTCGTGCGCCTTAGAGCCGCCTCGGCAGTCAAAACCAGTGTTCGGGTGGCACTTTCTGTAATGACAACTGTAATGACACAGGGCATGATCCCTAGTGCGGGAGTTGTATTTTAAAAAATGCTAAAAATGCTATTATGTGATTGAATAGTATTAAAAAATATTATTGGCACTATTGCCAATAAAAGGATTCTGATAAATTTATTGTTGCTATGTTGACACATGAAATAAATAAAATATGATAAAAATATTAAATAAATAATATTTGAACTTGAATAATCACACTGAACTTGACTAATCTACTTAGTGTTTTCTTTTTTTTTACTCACTTTTAACTCTTAAGTGCCAATAATTGTAGGACTTCTAACGATTAGGTGGATTGCCCTAATTTGTTTTATATTATAAAATTACGAAAACTTTAAATTGAAATATGCGCCAATGACGTCATACAATAAATGATAGGGATGGACATAGAAGGAAAAAAGAGAGAAATTCATTAGATTATATAGTTTTACCGAAAATATGCTCTAGTAGCAGTCACTAACGTTGACTTTACTATTTGTTTTTATAAATACCTAACGACTATTTGCTAATACAAGAAAACTGATATGTCAAAGTAGCGTCATGATTTAGCAGATTTTTTGCTGTGGGATATTGAACCTAATAGTTTTATGACATGCAACTAACAGTAACTCTAGAGGTGATAAAGCCATTTAGTTCTCGACTATACAAGTAACAATTCTTCATGATCTTAAATCTATGAGTTTCAATGCTTGAATACCTATGAACCGACTACAACAAGTTTCTCTTTGCTTCAGATACCGCTAATTAGGGTTGAAAACTCATGTGAAAAGTGTACTTTTGTTCAAATTGGGGCGTTACTAAGTAATCTTTTTCCACAATTTCTCATAAAGTGCAATAGTTATGTTGTAAGAAAAACAAAGAACTTAAAAAACATGTGATACCTATATGTCATGGTCAGCAGCAGCAAAATCGACTTGTGTATAAAATAACATGGTAGTTCGGATAGTTAGAGGACGGAACATAGCAGACAGTGAAGGTGACCGCTAACGCGTTGTAAGAAGGCCTCCTTAAACCTACATCTGGGTTGTAAGTCCCAGACGCTGTTATGCAAGTGTACCATCCTCTATCACGCGATGGACCCGACACCCGCACGGAGAATCCATGGAATGCTAAGATTAGGTCTTACTTACGAATATCAAGAAGCACCTACGACACATAAATTGTCAAGTAGCAATGATGTTAGGTTGTTTTCTTAGTCCATCACCTTAGAGTGTTATGAAGTTCAGTTCTATGTATGTGCTATATTAACTGAGTTGTAAAGTAACCGATTACACACAGAAATAATTCGTTTAAGTTGACTTTTTACAGAAATTACATATTTTTAGTGTTCCTTACCGATTTGGAAAAAACAGAACCATTATTTGTTACTTTGATGATTCGTGACGTGATAAATTTTTGACAGTTGAGTCGTAACGTCATAGAATTTTTGACAGCTGAGTCGTGACGTAATAGAATTTTGACAGATGTGTCGCGTGTGAAGTCATACCATTTTTTACAGATGAGTCGTGACGTCATAGTATTTTTGACAGATGAATCGTGACGTCACACAATTTTTGACATATGAGTCGTGACGTCATTGAATTATTCTGGGAAAATTAAGAATTTTGTACGGAACCCTCGGTGCAAGACTCAGACTTGCACTTAACCGGTTTTATTTTTTTAAAACCTATTACAATTTTGATAAAATGTCTATGGGACCAACTTGACTCTTCTATGGGACCGATTTGAAAAAACCCTTTTTCATTTGGAAGAGTAAAACTCTTGCCGTTTTTTTCACCGCAGTCTATAGCCTCTATTTTCTTTTAAAACATAGATTGTATTCTTTTTGGAATTTGGTAAATTCAGGACATTACCAACAACTAACAAAAGATAATTAAGAAAAAGAATTATTTTTTGTATTAGTAATAAGCCTGTTAATACGGGTCCAATTTAAACCAGCGGATTTTACCATTTAAACAAATGTAACTTCTTCCCTTATATTTATTTTCTAATGATTAAAATGCTATAAGTTAGCTAAGATGTGCGCCATTACTTATACTGAATTTCATTCTATTAAGTTTAATAATTATTGAAAAAACTAAGAAAACGTTAGTATGAAAAATTCAACTTCGCATAAAATTTCCACACAAAACGGCAATTTCATAGGTAAAGACCTAATATAAGAGTTATGAAGCAATAACATCAAAAATAAAATACACCAAATTGAAAACCTCCTTCTTTTTTAGGGTCAGTAAAAAAAATACAATATTTGTTTTAAAATTTAATATTTGTTCCCTGTTTGTTGTAAATGAATACAGAAAGCGCCGATAATATTTGCAAAGTACATACTTAGATAATAACAATACTTCTTATACATACATTCATTTAATTGCATCTAGTAAACTAGGCATATGCTTATGTTTTAGTTATAAAGTTTTATTGTTTTTGTAAGTTAAATTGTGTTAGTGTGCTCTGATTGTGTGAATGATTGGCATCTGTGTCGTCATTGGAGGGTGTTGGTTGAAAACCAGTGTCGTAAAGCTTTTAGGGTTTTACGACAATTAACTAAACCAACACCTTTTTTGCCGCAGGAGTGAAAGGCGTGCTCTTGTGTTTTACCCGTCCTTCCTGTTCATCTGTTCTATGTACTTACCTACTTCTATGTTTAATTTGTCGCATATTTTAAGACGGAGGTTAGATTTTAAGAACAAGAAAATATTTATGTTATAGTTATTATGTAGAAATAAGGACGGAAATGTACCTACAATTTTATCAATATTGTATGCCTTTGCGCTTGCGCCTTAATAAACATTATCTTTCTTTCTTTTTTATTTCTTTCTCAAAGTAGGAAATCTACCTCAAATGCCATTTCAAAAGAGACTAGTGAACAACGTAAAAATTGGACCTACATGAAATAATTTTAAATAGGGAGAATATCAAAAAGCGTAGCCACCATCTCGGCGTGGTTAATTGATTTCAAATAAATTGAAATAATAATAAATCAGCCCCTACATTATCAATTTGTTGAATACGTTTAAAATAAATGTAATGCAATTCAACAATTTGTTTATCAGTGTATGCGAGTGCGCTTAACAATACAGCTCGCCGTTTCACGCCAGCTACATCCATTACCGAATTAATGTCGTTAGCGATGAACCATTGAGTTATTGATCCTCTGGGGGATGGCAGAGTATCTCACGTAGTTTCTGGAGATAAAAAATATGGTTTTTTTTTTCATCTTATCGCGTAGACAGTACCTCGCACCTGCGAGATTAACATTAGGACTTGCTGATGAAACTGCGTCCAACGACAATGACAACGATAAGCTCTATTGCCATTGAAACAAATAAGTTGTAAAAGAGCACCTTGAGGAGAACATAATCCGTGTGGTGACGGAGTAAGAATACAATATGTCGTAAACAAGGTGTCGTAAAAACCGACTAAAGGACTATCCGTTTACGAAATAAAAGAAGGAAAACTTAAAGTTAAACCCTATACCAATCCGTCTGGCCAGCGTGGTATTAGTAGGCCAAGTATCCCTCCGTCACGGGAGGAGGCCCGTCCTTGCAGTGGGACATTAATGGGCTGTTATGATGATGATGACGTTGAGAAGCACGTAGAAGAGGACGTGGAAGAGGGACAGAAACTGTTACTCAACATCAAGTGGGTGGAGATCACACATGGGTAAAGAGAAATATTTCCAGTAACAATCGTGAGTGGATCACACTTTGGCCTAACTCTGTTACTACCTTGTGCGAAAATAGTGACCGCTGAGACCATATAACGGTATATATTAGTATCACATTTGACCAGAGGGTCGTTTTCGACCCATTAAAAAAAAGGCCTCCTGCCACTGCTACCTGAAAATTTCACTTACTATCTTTATAATACCTCTTTAAGTATACGCAAGAATAAAAGATATCTGTGAAAGAAACAGTTATGGGTACGGGTTCATCTATAAATTGTACACTAATAAGTAATTTTATGTCTATAGCTCAAGCTTTACAATATAATACTGTATCTAATACCAGGGGTAAAATTCTCGACCTTTTTATATCCAATCACTCATGTACAATTTCGCCTGCATCATATCCCCTTCTTCTTATGGATGCATAATATCATCCACCTTTTGTTCCCGACATTAATGCTGACGTAAGCATGAGCCAAATGAGAAGGAACCATTGCAAAAATTAAATTTTTATAGGTCTAATTATGAACATATCAATGCTAGAATTTGTAGTGAGGACTGGACGGCGAGGCTTAAGTCTTTGAGAACCGAGGTGGACGTGTTTTATAATGTTATCAATGACATAATAAAGGAACACACTCCTACGACTGCCTGTAGACATCCTGTCTTCCCGGTATGGTTTTCAAGATCACTTGTAAACATATTTCAGCGTAAGCAAAAGGCATGGGTTAGGTGGAAGAAGCATGGCCATATGGTGGACTATGAGAAGTTCACCTGTCTACGGACCTTGTTTAAGACAAGCTGTAAGGCGTCTTTCGCTAAATATATTAATTCAGTTGAGAACAAATTACAAACTAATGTCAAGGACTTCTGGGCTTATATTTCCAACCGTAAAGACAGGTCAGGAATACCATCTCAAGTACAATATTCGGGTGTGACGAGCAGTGATCCTCAATCTATATGCAACATGTTCTCCAGCTTTTTTACATCCGTCTATGAACCAGCATCAACTTCCCTACCGCAGTGGGTCCCACCTCCTGAGTCATCTACGGACAATGATATTCTTATATCAACACTTCAATTCAGCGATAGGGCCGTACTAAAGGAGTTAAAGTTGCTTGACACTAATAAGGGTCCTGGTTCTGATGGCATCCCTGCATATTTTTTGAAAGGCACTGCCCTAACTATTTATAGACCCTGACTCTGCTCTATAATAAGTGTCTGAGAGAGGGTGTTATGCCGTCAGTGTGGAAACATGTACAACATCACACCTGTACATAAGAATGGGTCGCGGGCTAACGTTGATCAATATAGACCAATTTCTATACTGCCTGCCTTGTCGAAGCTTTTTGAGAGGCTAGTCCACAATGAATTATATCCTATCATGCATAATGCCATCATACAGGAACAGCATGGATTTGTTAAGGGACGCTCCACAACCACGAATTTGATGGGTATTTTCAAATTACTTATTTGATAGAATTGACAAACGCTTGCAGGTGGATACTGTGTACATCGATTTTCGCAAAGCTTTCGACAAGGTGGACCATGCGTTGCTGCTGGATCGTTTAGCATTTAATGGTATTCGCGGTGACCTGCTGCGCTGGTTTGCTTCCTATAATTATTAGTAATCGCAGTCAGAAGGTTGTAATTTAACGAAGGGAAGTTTGTGGCTGCCATCTTCATTGATTATAAAAAAGCATTCGATACTCTTGATCATAATGTATTACTACAGGCAATGGAGGAATGTGGTGTCAGGGGGCCAGTCAATCGTTGGTTTGAATGTTACCTAAAGAATAGTACACTACGTACGTTGATCGACAAAACAACGGGTCGTGAGGTAGGTGTGAATCTCGGCGTGCCGATCGGCTCCGTGTTCGGTCCGATCGGGTACTTAATGCACGTAAATAGTGTCATAAATGTTATAAAACACTGCAAAACATTTCAATACGCGGATGATATGTGCTTATTGTATTGCTCAAAAAGCAAGAGTGATGCTTTAACTTATTTACAGGACGACTTTGAAAATGTCATTAAATGGGCCCACGACAATGGCATTATCATAAACCACTCTAAAACAAAATCCACATTAAACAAAATATAAACACTATAAATATAACTGGTCATACATACGAATGTCTACACAAAAATAAAACTGGCTGCGTATGTACAACAATACCAAAAGATACCTACCGATACTTGGGGCTGACTGTTGACAGTCAATTCAATTGGAAGTCACACGTTGATGACGTTTGCAGTAAGCTACAATCAGTTATGGGTAAATTCTTTCATCTTGTTGGTTTTGTAAACAAAAGACTTTTGTATACACTTTACTATGCACTTGCCGACTCAATAATTAGCTACGGCTTAAGTAGATACGGCCTTACATTTAAAACACAGCTTGATCACATAAAACAACTTCAAATCAGAATAATGAAACTATCAATAGTTAATCGAAAACAAAAATTAGAATGTAAGCCACACTATGACAAACTATTTAATATTTGTAAAATACTTCCCGTACACATGAAAGTAGACTATCTTATTGCAATAGAACAGTATTATACAGAGGAACATAAGCATACCAAAACACACAACTATTACACCAAACAAGTTAAATATATCATACCTCCAATAACCAACTACTATGGTAAAAGAACTAGGCAATAGGTACTTAACTCCTGTAATATAGACTTTCTTAGAAACTCATCTGAAAACATTACAAGTAGACTGTCCTTAAAGAAAAGACTGAAAAGTGAGATGATGAAAACGTTAGATACTTAATTAAAAAATTTAAAAAACATCTGATTGTTAATTATTGCAATACATGTGTGTATTTGTATGTACTATGTGTGTGTGTGTGTGTGTGTGTGTGTATGTATGAATGTGTGTGTGTGTGGGTGTGTGTGTATATAATATATATATATATGTAAGAGGAGGGGTACTATCACGAATAACATCATTTTCTTGATTCATATTTTTATTAACCCTTAGGCAAAATAGTAGTAACTAAAACAGTAATAATAGAAACAACTAATAACAGTAACTATAATAATTTAAACGTTAAATTATAAATAATCAAAATATTTAATAATAGATCCGTATCGTTCGAACGCTGAGAAACGAGTGCCCTACTCTCGCTGTACGCCTGCTTTTATATTACTCGAGACGGTAGTGGGGCGACTCGAAGCGGATGACTAGTTGTTTGTGCAAATAGGTGACGTAATCGAACGACGACTTGTTTGTTCAAACGGATGACTAAGTCGAATGACACGATAGTTCGTTGAGTTTGTACTGAGTTGAATATTTGCGCCGATACGGCCATTCTGCTAGTGTGCGCGTCCCTGCGCCAGTCTTGTGTCTCTGGAATTTTAAAATTTATTAGTTCATAAAATTACACATGTCAATGGTTACGTGGTTATTAACCTCATAGCCTCAGCGCTAATTTTGGTAAAATACTCGTCATGTACAACCTCATAGCCTCAGTGCTAATTTTGGTAAAATACTCGTCATGTACAACCTCATAGCCTCAGCGCTAATTTTGGTAAAATACTCGTCATGTACAACCTCATAGCCTCAGCGCTAATTTTGGTAAGACTCTCGTTATGCAATTTTTAGCCCCATTGCCACAACTATAATTTACCTCAAAGTCACTCACTATGGTAATCTCATTTAGGTACTGGTTTCATTAAGTATTTCTTTCTCTTCATTATATTTGTTCATCGCCGATACGGCCACATCACTTTGGACTCCAAATTTGGGTGCACTTCTTAGTTGCTCGTGACAAACTTTTCTTGACCGACCGCGACCATTGATACGACGAATTTCATATCTATCATGAGGTAATACTTTCCTTATTTCAAAAGGTCCATCATATTTTTGACTTAATTTAGTACCAAGTCTCGGTGGTTCCTTTAGCAGGACATATTCACTCTTCTCGAATCTTTTGACTTTGGCTTTATTTTTGTCATAGCGTGTTTTGTCTTTTTCAGACTGTTCGGTCATCCTTATCATCACAACTTTTCTCAGCATGGCCGGGTCTATACGGTCGTTACGTTCGTCAATAAGATTAAGAAGTTCTGGAGGAACACATCCTTTCTTGCCGGTTAATAATTCAATTGGTGTTTGACCCGTAGTTTTTGAGAAGGTAGAATTGATGGCGAGCTGTAGTGCTCCTAATGATTTTATCCAGTGACCTTTTTGAGTATTGTTGATAACTGTCAATCCATTTTTTATTATCCTCATTATTCTTTCAACTTGTCCGTTAGCTCTGCTTGTGTATCCAGCGCATTGGTGTAGTTCAATTCCATATAGGTCGCAATAATCTTTATAATGCGACACAAACGCGCCATCACCGTCAACAATAATACGTCTTGGAGCCCCAAACAGGAATATGATTTCTTGTAAATGCTTAAGAGCACTGGCTTGAGTTTTGTTTTTGGCATGTTGTAACATAACAAACTTTGTATATCCGTCGATTGCCACAAAAACATACTCTTTCTGAGAAGCATTTCCACTAAGTTTTCCTGAAATATCTATGTGAATGGTATGAAAAGGTTCTGGTATCTTTTCGATAGGATGCAGTCGAGTTTGTGTTGCTCCAGATGATCCTTTCATAGTTTTACATACCACACAATGCTCCACAAAGTATCTTACTGTAGATGACATTTTAGGAAACCAAAAACTCTCTTTTAGTTTTGCTAATGTCTTTTCCCATCCCATATGTTTGAGTGCTTCATGGTACGTGTTGATAAGACTCCACCGATAAGATTGAGGGACTACTTTTGTTAATTTTATCTTATTGTTTGATATTGTTTTGTAATGTAGGACATTATCCTTGAGGACGTAGTCGGGATGCAGCTGATGATCTGTGTGAACTTCTTTAATAATCTTACTCATGTCAGTATCACGACGTTGTTCTACAATCAGCCAATCATCTTTAGTTGATAAGTTCAGTACAACGCGAAGAGGGTTTCGGCTGAAGAAATCTGCATGCTTTAGTTTTTCTCCTTTTCGGTACTCCACATCAAATTCAAAGTTTTGTAAAAAGGCCCACCATCTGTGTATCCTCGGCAGCAATTCTTGTTTGTAGCGTGATGCTTTCACTGCATTACAATCTGTTAAGGCTGTGAATTTTCTACCATATAAAAAATGACGGAAATGCTTAATTGCTCTGACTATTGCCAGAGTTTCAAGTTCATAGCTATGATATTTTGATTCTGCTGGTGTAGTCCTCATGCTGAAATAACCAATAACATGGCGAGCCCCATTTTTTATTTGAATTAACACAGCTCCGAATCCCATGGCGCTGGCATCTGTATGGAGTTCTATTGGATAGTTTTCTTGAAATATTGTCAGCAAAGGTGCTGACGTCAGATAATTAATAATTCTTGCACGTACCGTTTCATGATTTGCCGTCCATTCCCATTTCACGCCAGCCTTGGTTAAGTTGTATAATGGTATCATTATGGTCGAAAAATTGCTTACAAATCTGCGAAAGTAGCCTGCCAGACCATTAAATTGTCTTAATTGTTTGACATTCGTTGGAGGTGGTGACCTAGCCAATGCTTCAACCTTCGATGAACTAGGCCTTACTTTTCCATCAGTCACTATGAAGCCGAGATATTCTATAGATGTCTTCAAAAATGAACATTTTTTAATGTTGATAGAAAATCCACATTTTGTAAGGGTTTCTAAAACTAGTTGTAAATTTTTGATTCCTCCATCTATCGTTTTGCTTGGTATGAGGACATCATCCATGTACACGAGAGCTACTTTGTTTCGAAGATCTACCAGTGCTTTATTTATCGCCCTTTGATACACTGATGGTGCATTGGTTAAACCAAATGGCATTGTCAAATATTCATATTGACCATCAGGCGTAACAAATGCAGTCTTCTCGATCGACGTTGAAGATATGGGTACTTGGTGAAATCCCGCGGCCATATCAAGACACGTAAAGTATTTGGCATCAGCGAGCTGGTCCAGCTGTTCAGAAATTAAAGGTAGTGGATAATGATCACGTACGGTGTTAGTGTTCAATTCTCTGTAATCCACGCATAATCTGTCTTCTCCATTCTTTTTTTTCACCATTATTATAGGGCTTGCAAAAGGAGAGTTACTCTCCCTTATAATATTTTTTTCTTGGAGTTCCTCTATCATGTTCATTACCTTTTTACGTTCAACTGGTGCCAATCTGTATGGCCGTCGATTTACTATTTTATCTGGATTTTTAAGCCGAATAGTTAGTTCGCCGGTTGTAATTCTGGATCCAGTTAGGCTTTCTCCGAAGTAATCTTCATACTTGTTCAAGAGATCCATCAACAAATCTAGTTCTTCTTTGTTTTGAATATCAGTATTAATAGAGTTTGCAGATAATTTCCAAATATTCATAGTATCTTTGTGTTCCTCATCCCTTGTTATTACAATGCCACTATGTGATAATGTAACTCTTAACCCTGGTATGTTCAAAATATCTCTTCCTATGAGAATATCTGTAGGTAGCTCATGGTCTAATACAATGTGCAGATCGAGTTCAAGATGCATATTGTTTATGTTGCAGACAGAAGTTACTTGACTAAACGATATAACAGGAACTGGTCCGATGCCTTTCAGATAGGTGGTTTTGACTGTTTTTTGTCCAGGGAGTGAGAGAGCAATTGATTCCTTTACCAATGAACAATCTGCTCCACTATCAAATATTGCTTGAAAACACTTATTGCCAATTGCTACAGGAATATTATTTTTCGTGTCCTTGTGCTTAACTTGGCATAGATTTACGTTTTTCTCTGCGTTAAGTCGTTTGTAGCAAGTCTCATATAAATGACCTGTCATAGAGCAGTAAGTGCACTCCTTTTTCTTATTATCTCTGATCTTGTTAGCTTCAGTTGATGTTGAGTTAGATGGAGTTGATTGTTGGTGTTGGTCAGTGCGAGTGCGTGCAATTGCATTTTGATTACACCATCGAGCACGATGCCCTCGTTTGCCGCACACAAAACATGTCACACCTTGATCTAGTGTATTGCCATCGCTCCTAAACCTTTTGTTGGGTAAACGTTCTTGATTAGATGGAAACTTACGTTTGCGCATTGATTTCGTAATTGCAATAAGCTCCGGGACCGACTGACACTTAGCATTTAGAAGTTCTGTTCGAAGATCATCTTCTTTAATACTGCCGATCACAAATTCAACAGCATCTTGTTCAGTAGGGTCAGGTTTCACGATCTTCTTAAACATTTTCCAAACATTAGAAATGTACTCAGGTATATTTTCAGCATCACTCATAGAATATCGACGAAACTTCAAGACATCTGAAAAATATCGTGATTCCGGCTCGAATGTTTGTAGCATGTCTTCTCTCATTTCAGCCCAGGTAGTCGTTCTGAGGATACAGTCATCGGCCCAAGTACGTGCTCTGCCTTTCAAGACACCTGCAGCTTTGAGGCGCACTTCATGGTCCTTTAGTTGGTATTCTTCTTGAGTTCTGGTTATTAGGTTCACCCATTCCCTTACGTCGGTGCCTTTGTCTGGGTCAAAACTAGGAAAATAAACATCTGAAATTCGAACAGTTCGAGTTTCTGCCGAATTAAACATTTTCATCATTTCAAGAAGTGTAGCATGGTTCTCTTGAGACATCTGTGCCATCATTTCGCTCATCGTATCCCTGAATGTGTTAGCCAGAAGTACCATGGTTCCAGAGTTTCCTCGTGTCTGTGGTTGGCGTTGGTTCGTTCCCTCTTCTGATGTAAGAGGAGGGGTACTATCACGAATAACATCATTTTCTTGATTCATATTTTTATTAACCCTTAGGCAAAATAGTAGTAACTAAAACAGTAATAATAGAAACAACTAATAACAGTAACTATAATAATTTAAACGTTAAATTATAAATAATCAAAATATTTAATAATAGATCCGTATCGTTCGAACGCTGAGAAACGAGTGCCCTACTCTCGCTGTACGCCTGCTTTTATATTACTCGAGACGGTAGTGGGGCGACTCGAAGCGGATGACTAGTTGTTTGTGCAAATAGGTGACGTAATCGAACGACGACTTGTTTGTTCAAACGGATGACTAAGTCGAATGACACGATAGTTCGTTGAGTTTGTACTGAGTTGAATATTTGCGCCGATATATATATAGGTATATGTTATGTATATTATTATATATATGTATATATGTGTGTGTGTGTGTGTATGTGTGAATACATATGTATGTTATGTATATATTTATGTATTATTGGTATATGTATATATGTTACAGCCAAAGTAATAAGTATGAATATTATATATAATAACTAGCCATTATGTATAAGGGCTACTCAATTTAGATAAAGTGATAAATGTCGCAGAATTAATCACATTAACTAGCCATTATATATGGCAAATATACAATATGAAGGCAAAAGTCAGAAACAGTTGGTTAGGTTAGGTTAGTATAGTGACCAAAGGACAAGAAACATTTTTTTATGTAACACTAGAATAATATGGTATTACTATATTCTAGCACTCGCCGGCCGCTGCCGCGGCACGCACGCTTCGCTCGCTCGGCTCGTGCGTCCTTTGGTCACTATACTAACCTAACCTAACCAACTGTTTCTGACTTTTGCCTTCTAATGTGTTATAATTCTGCGACATTTATCACTTTATCTAAATTGAGTAGCCCTTATACATAATGGCTAGTTATTATGTATAATATTCATATTTATTACTTTGGCTGTAACATATATACTAATAATAAATATTTATACAGCACTATTATAAAGATTAAAAATACAGAAAAATGCTTATGTAAATATGCATGTTATAATTATATATTTTATTAGGTTAAGACGTTAAATACTATTTTATATAGTGTGCTGATATACCTAGTTACTAGTAAACTGAACTTCTTATTGTTAAAATTATATGTAATTAGATATAAGTAAGAGCGCCTTTTTCGCCAACAAACTGTATTTACAGTTTCGCGATTCTGTTTCCTATGTAAAAACATTGTATATTTATTTGGAAATAAACGAATTAAAAAATTAATGGCTATTGCTCGGCTGATGCATTGGTTACACCAGGAGTCCCACAGGGCTCTATCCTGGGTCTTTTATTGTTTATACTGTTTATAAACGACATAGGAAGGTGCTTTAGAAGCTCAAGGTTTTTGTTGTATGCTGATGACCTTAAAATATTTAGACCTATAACAAATGCACAAGATTGTCAGCTTCTTCAGGATGACTTGGACAGGCTTACCATATATTGCCAATCTCGTAAGCTTCAGTTAAGCATTCCAAAATGCAATTACCTAAGCTATACTAAAAATAAAAAGATTATACTATATAAGTATCATTTTTGTTGCAGTGGATTGGGCAGGTTAGATTCTATCCGAGATCTTGGCGTGACGTTGGATTCTAAGTTGTGTTTAGATCTGCATGTTGAGCAAGTAGTTAACAGGGCATACAAGATGTACGGCTTCATAATGAGATCTACTGTTGACTTCAGGCGGGTTTCGTCATATCTTTGTTTATACAAAGCATTGGTTCGATCACAGCTTGAGTATGCCGTACCAGTCTGGAATCCTTACTGTAATAGGTATATTGATATGATCGAAAATGTACAGCACAGGTTTCTCCGCTCCATGCACTACAGGTGCCGTGGAACTTATTTGGATTACGATCAGTTGCTCGATAGGTATAGTCTTTTAACGCTTAAGTCTAGACGCAAGCAGCTTGAGGCGATTACACTTTATAAAATTGTAAACGTAAAATTTGATTGTATGGAGTTAAATAATAAGCTATGTTATGCAGTCACCAGAACTGTCCACAGGCGGCAAGTGCGTGCCGGGAAGTTATTTGCAACGTATACATGCCGGACTAATACAGGATTACGGATACCAATCCGACGTATGACTGCCGACTACAATGAGACGTTTGATCACATTGACATTTTTAATATTTCCGAGATTGAATTCCGAATTAGTATCTTAAGAACTCTAAAACTTAAATAACATTACAATATATACTTACAAGACTGACAACATAAATATTTATTACTTACTTTAATTCTATCTAACTTCATAGCTAGTTAAACTTGAGTTTGAAGTAATACTCGCGGTAATCTGTGAACAGCGCTGTGGGCTGTATTATTATTTACTTATAAGTTTAAGAATATTATTTGTATTATATCTATAATGTAGCTGTTTGTTGTTCCTACTTTAATAAAAAATAAAAAAAAAATAAAAAATAAATGAGTTATAACTTTGTATAGATAGACTTATTCATCCGTATTCTAGGCTCCAAAAAATACATCGTTCATTTCAGGGTCAATGTGTGCGATTTTATAATAAAATTGCGAAAGACATTCAAGATCTAAGTTTTAATAAATTTAAGAAAGTAGTCAAACAAAAACTTATCGTAAAGGGATTTGGGTAGATCTCCAGAGGCATTTTTTATCGTGTCGGACTGGAGAAACCCATTTTGAAATCGATAAATGTTTTCATTACATTTTTTTATGTATACTTTGGTGTCTAATCTATGTGGTGCAGTGCTGAAATTATGAATTAGTTTATTAGAAAGATTTAAAAAAAAATCATAAACCCTAAAATCCTGATTGCTCTGGGTTGACCTAACTCCCGATTGAATGAGAAAACATTGTGTAACTTTTTATTGAGAAGGTTCATATGTCCGATGTTATTTTATATTACATAACAAATAGTTAATCTTCATTGTAATATTTTTTTTTAAATTATATTAACAATATTTTTGGCACAATTTAAATTTATCGTCATGACCTGGCATTTTATCTCATCGCTCTGCGCTGGAGTAAAACATCGCGCTCATCCCTCGTTTTACGAAATAGAAACTCTATTCCCCTCCCCCGGAGTAGTGGCTGTAGTGGTCTAACCGCCGAGGAAGATACATTTGTGCCACGGTCCCCCACTACAACATTACGAGGGTAAGTTTATGATTTATCTGGGTTTGGTTCTCGAATTTGATGATTGATATGGCATGTTTTATAAATTAAATAGTAAGGTTGTAAATGTGCTTATTAAGTAAATTAAGTGATAGTAATGATGTTCTTTATGAGGCGTAAACACAACTTTCTACTGTTTTTATTTTGGGCTATATTAATGCTTTTATGACTTTTTTTGATCGCTATGGCTATGATTGCTCTGTCCAAAAGACCAGAGCGATGATATTTTGCAATAATTGTACGTTATAAAACTGCTTTAAGTAATAATACCAGATTGTTACAACGACAAATGTCACGACTCAGCTGTCAAAAATTCTGTAACGTCACGACTCATCTGTCAAAAATTCTATAACGTCACGACTCCCCTGCAAAATATTTTCCCGCCAATATTCTATGACGTCACGACTCATCTGTCAAAATTCTATGACGTCACGTGTCACGTGACCAAAATTCTATGGCGTCACTAGTCACGTGACTCAGCTGTCAAAATTATTATGACTATGACGAAGTTATCAAAATATAATATGATAGAAGTCAAGATTTCAAGTTTTCGGAAGTTTTCCTTTACATGCACTATAAGACCTTGCTTCATGCCAAATTTCAAGTTTGTATGTAGACTGGAAGTACCCTGTAGCTTTTTGCCCTTTGCTCATCGAAAATTTGCGACATAAACGGCTATATGTCTTGATTTCGTTAGATTAGAAGTTTGTTTTTTTAACAGCACTAAAAGGCAACAGACCTTAGTCTTTGGTAAAAATTTCAGCTTGATACCTCTACGCGTTCCTGAGATAAACAGTCTTGATAGAGAAACGGACAACAAAGGGTTCCGTTTTTCCAAAATCGGTACGGACCCTTATAAAACCGGTCAAGTGCGAGTCTCACTCGCGCACCGAGGGTTTTGTACAAACCTATTTACGTTCTCGCCAAATTGTGATGACGTCAGGACTCAGCTGTCTAAATATTATTTTTCCCGCCAAAATTCTATGACGTCACGACTCATCTGTCAAAAATTCTGTGATTTCACGACACATCAGATGTGAATGTGAGAGTTTTTGACAGATTCTGTCAAAAAATCAATGATGTCACGACTCATCTGTCAATGATTCTGTAATGTCACGACACATCTGTCAAAAATTCAATGACGTCACGACTCAGCTGTCAAAAAATATTTTCCTGCCAAAATTATGTGACGTCACGACTTACTTATCTGTCAAAAATTCTATGACGTCACGTCTCATCACTAATAATATTTGTTAAAAATTTTAGCTTATCTCAGGAACGCGTGGAGGTCCACGCGTTCCTGAGATAAATGGTCTTGACAGACAGACAGACAGACAGACGGACAACGAAGTGATCCTATAAGGGTTCCGTTGTTTCAAAATCGGTACGCTGCCCTAAAAATGAACAAGTTTCCAACTGATGAGCTCTCAAAAAGCTCCAGATATATCCCCTAAACATAAAATCATAAAATCTTGTAACATGCAAGACTAAAAATGACTAAATAAATAATTTATTACCAATTTTATTATTTTTGTTTCACCATTTATGATTGCTCTAGCGCCTATCATGATTGCTCTGGACGCGAAAATGTTTGAACTTAAATATTTCCATAACTGTTTGTCAAAAATGAAGGCCAATAGTAAAAATGTAGTATTTTAATATCGTTATTTTCAATGAGATACTTAATTACCAAAAAATATCAAGATCTGAAAAGCACCAGAGCGATCACACGAATACGCCCGATTTGGAGATTGACCCTATTATACTATCCTAGACTACACGCAAGACAAAAAGGCTTGGGATTAAATGCTTCTGTTTCCAGGCTGTTTCAAATGATGCAAGTTTATGCACTTTTTTATTTATGTGTGCTACTGTATTGTTTTATCTCTAAGTTCTAATTGTATTATTGTATCCTTTCTTTCTTTTTTTTTCATTTTCCTGTCTTCCTTGTTCTCATGCTTGTCTTCTATTTTTCTTTTCTTTGATTATAATTTTTTATGATGTATAAATGGTGTATTATCCTGTCTGGTACTGTCAAATATTTTGATTGGGTATATGATTAATGTAAAAAAAAAAATTGTAAACACAACTGAATTTTAAACGAGTTGCCATGAGTTTCTTTGCCAGGTTTCTTCTCATTGGCCCTACCATTTGGAAACTGGAATTTATAGATCAACACAGGCAGACAAGTAGATTCGAGTAGTAGATTTGTTTTATTTTTCTCCTTTAATTTACATTTGACAATACAACGCGGCTTTTTTTAATGCTGTAGCGTTTGTCTGTGTCGATCTATAATTTTAAATCTAGCTTCAATTTTAAGTAAACGACGATTTCAAACAATTTGTGATAAATTTTATGAAACAAAGTATTTTGAAGTTTAAAGTTTATGAATTAAACAAGTTTTTTTATTGTTTTATTCAGTTTTATTTATTTTCAAATTTAATAAAATAGATTTAAATTTGAAATCAGTAATAAGAACTGGCCAAGCTGACAAAAACGCAAAAATACTATCGACGTGCGTCGGGTAGACAAAAAAAGGGTATGAGAAAAGCTTAGCCTACAGGTCCAAAAGCAAAGGGTTTTGGGCTTTTCCGATAAATACAAATTGAAAAAATGTTTTTAAAAAGCACTTTACTGATTTGTAAGTTTTATTTATATATTCAACTGCTCAATAAACTTGTATTGCCTTAATTCAAGCATTATTTACTAAATTCACATTCTCTTATCCAGGTAGAATACACTTATTTATATTTGAAAATGAAATGAAATGAAATGAAAAAAATGAAATGAAAAATAGTTTATTTGTTCTATAAGGTTTTCTTTACAATGCATTGTGTTTGGAGCCTCCTTTTAGACAAACAATGTCTGTGTTAGGAGATTCCGCTCTTCCATATAAATATTTAAAATGTTACAGAAACAAACAAATAAATAAACAAAAGACAATCTTTTTTTATATAATAATAATTAAAACTTAGAAAGCTAAAGGTGTGAACCTATTTCTGGTGGTGTAATTTAGGGTAGTGTGTGAAGTATTGTGGTGTAGAGCTATTGTGCAGTGTGTGTTGTGATGTGGAGTAGTGTGTTGTGGTGTGGTATGGTGTGGTGTGGAGTGGTATGGTGTGGTGTGATGAGTAGTGCAAGGTGTTTGAGTGGGAGTGTTACAGTTAACCATGGTATGTCAGTAAAGCTTCGGTGTCCTCATAGGTAAGGGGCTTTGCCCAATTTGTAATAGTTACAATCGTAGGGGTTTTTATTGTGTACATACATTTTTTTATTTATTTTGTTATACAATTGAGCTAATCGTACGTAAAATTGTCTATTCGCAAATTTGGTTTTGAATTGGCGAACTTCTGCAATTAAGTATTTTCTTCGTTTTGATTTATTAGCGTTATATGGTAGGGTTTTGTGTGTTTTTATAATTGTTTGGGTTATGTATAATTTCCTGACTGAGAGTAGATCGCTGATCACGTAAAGATTATATGTGGAGTATCTTTTATTTATAAAATACATTGTTTTTATAAGTGCTCGTTGTGAGCGTTCTAGGTTCAAAAAACTAGTTTTAGCTGCACCGCCCCAGATGGGAATGCAATAAACTAAGACAGACTAATGCAACATAAAGTTCGTTTAGAAGGTTTCTTGGTTGTTTTTTACTATTTAGCATTTTAGTTGGAGCCACATGTCTTAATGTTTTGAACATCCAGCTAAACTGTCTGACTCTACAAGTAGTTTGCTCAAGATGTGGGTACCAGGACAGAAATTGATCGAGAATGACTCCTAAATATTTTGTATTAGGGACTCTGTTAAGGCATGGACAGTTGCAAATTGAGTCGCTTAAATCTCCGCACATGTGTACTTTTAAGTTTAGATCTTGCCTGGGCTGAGTTCGGTTACTGATACTAAAGCAGATGTAGTTTGTTTTGTTGGTGTTTAAAGTCAGTAGATTAGTTTTTAGCCACTCAGCTATGTAAGCTATCCCGATCTCAGCACTTAGTTTGACATCTTGCCAAGACGTGCCAGTAAAAACAACGGCAGTGTCATCCGCGTACGTAAACAATCTTGCGTTCCCTATCTTCGAATTACATAGGTCGTTAATATAAAGTAAAAAGAGGGTAGGACCTAGGACACTCCCTTGAGGTACGCCGTACGCCGATACATCGGCATCTCTGCTGGTGTATTCGCCTATTTTTACTTGTTGCTTACGATTACAGAAGTAATCTATAAGTAAGCTTAGAGCAGTGCCTCTAATTCCATTTTTTTCTAATTTGTTCACAAGGGTGGGTAAATGGACGGTATCAAATGCTTTTTTGAGGTCTAAAAATATAGCTAGGCATTTGTTTCCTTTATCAAGTTGCTGACTTACATGAAAAATTATAGCAGTTACAGCATCTTCAGTACTAATAGCCTGTCTGAAGCCATATTGTGCAGGAAATAATAAGTTAAATTTATTAAGATAATTAGTTAGTCTGACATTTATAACCTTCTCTAGTATTTTTGATAACGCTGGTAAGACAGAAATAGGCCTATAATTATTGACGTCGTCCGTGTCACCACCCTTGTGTACTGGGGTTATGATAGATTTTTTGAGAGGAGCCGGAAATATGCCTTTTCGAAGACAGAGATTTACAAAGTGAGTTATTACCGGAATAACTTGGTATCGTGCCAATTTTAAAAAATTTGTCGATATGTTTTCCCAACCAGTAGCACTATCAGATTTTAAATTCATTTATATTCTTTCAACTTCAATTGAGTCGGTGTCTAATAGAACGAAAGTATTTAATTGAGAATATTGAGATGCAGCTAAGATAGGAATAGAGGTATTGTTTAGGTTTGAATGAAATTGATGGGCTAAGTTTTTACCAATGTTTGCAAAGTACTCATTTATATAATCCGTCTTTTTTGAGAATTTGTCGAGAGGAACCACTCGACAAATTTAGTTATTATTAACAAAAAATAATAACTAAATTTGTCGAGTGGTTCCTTTTAGCATAAAGACGGACATTATTTATCCCTTTATGATCACAATGTCTAATCGATTCACATGTAGTCGGTTTTATGGCCTTTGGTTTTTTAATTTATTAGAGTAAGTAATATTTTTTATATTTTTCCAGAGTAGTTTATTATTTGTGACAGATTGTGCGAGTAGATCCCTTTCATATTTTCTTTTTAATTTTTTTATTAGATTATTACAGTGGTTTCTGTATCTAGCATATGTTATTTTTAGAACAACGTTAAACGGGTCAATACGGCTTTTATTTTGTAATTTATTCCGATTTTTGATGCATCGTAGTATGCCTGTGTGATCCAAGGCTTTATAATACGCTTACTGCTTGGGATTTGTTTTACGCGAGTATTGTCTTTTGTAACTATGGTTAAGGTATTTATAAGAGAATTAATAAGGAGGTCTGGATCATTACAAAATAATAAATTCGATATATTTTTTCCTTGTAGATCTTTAAGAGCTTGCTCAAAATTAAGTGTAGTGGTCGTTTTGTTTGCTATGAGTTTATGTTTAAGTTTATTTATAGATAGAAATGTTGTATGGTGGTCGGTGATAGTAGAGTGTAATACAGCAATGAAGGCAGAGAACTTCTTTTTGTTTATATTCAACATGAAGTGATCGAGACAGCTTTGTTCTTTAGTGGCTAAAGTGTGTCCGGGTAGTATACCGAATGATGATAGCATATTTAGATAGTTATTTCGATTTTTGTGGTCTTGAGTTGATTCTGCCTCTTTAGTTTTAATATTTATATTGATGTCTCTAGCAATAATAATGTTTTTATGTAATGACACAGTGTTAAGTTGTGCACATAGAGAGTCAATGAAAGTATCAGTATTAGAGTATGAGGGCGAACGGTAGATGCAAAAAATACTATTTCCCAGGATATCTAGTCGTAGACAGGACCCTGGCCGAGGATGGTTTCCTCAACTTTGTGTCTAATAGTACTCTTTACATACACCACTACGCCATCATTCTGATTTTGTTGCCTAGAGGTCATGTAGGAGTGGTAATTGTTTATTTGTGGAATAGGTTTGTTAGGATTCAATCGGCATTCCGTTAAAATGATAATATCTAGTTCTAGTGTAAGGGTAGATAGGTTTATAATGAAATCATCGAAATTCCGATAGATACTTCTTATATTTTGAGAAATTATAGTCAAGTCGTTATTATTTATTTTGATGTGTTTAAGAAGTTCTGAGTAATCACATTCAATAGAACGGGCAATTTCAATTTTATCCAATTCAGAAACGGTATTTAGTGTATTATCCATAGCCAAATGCCGGTGGGATTGCTGATGTTATCATGATAGTGTATGTTTCAATATATTTAGATTGTGTGACACTCTTTGCCGTAAGACAACATGTGCAATGGCTGTATAGTGTATGCAAAAGTAGGTGAATGGATGTACATTGTGTGTTTGTGAAGTAATTTTTTGTATTGTATAATAATGGGTGTGTGTATTCTATGTGTGTGTAGTTTTTTATGTTAAAAGTAAAAGGATGTTTGTATATTATATATGAGCTGTTATTTAGTGTGTTGTGTAAATTAAGTAAGGATGTTAGGTTGTATGATATATTATAATGTTTATATATGGTATATGTGACAGTGTACGATTGTGTAAAAATAGTGAGTGTATCATATGAGTTTATGTTATGTGTATTTATATGTATGTATGACTTTTTTGTGTAAGAATGAAGTATAACGGCGCTTGTACACTCTAAGAAAATTTGCCGTGTCTACGCCAGACAAGACAAATCTTCGTGTAGACGTCAAGAATTTTGTCTTTTTCGTACACGAAAACTTTTCTTGTCTTCCGCAGACAAGACAATTCGGAACGTGTACACGCCAGGATTTTTTTTGTACAGTCGTCAGACGGGCGTAGGGCACGCAAGTAATAACAAGTGTGATAATCAGTGTGAGTTTCCTTTAGTAAAAATGTTAACTAGAAAGCAAACAAGTATGATACCCTACTACACCGCTCCCCGCCCCTCCGCAACAACGTTCGCCGTGTCTTGTCTTGCGCAGACAAGAAAATTTTCTTATGCATCGCCAGCGCTGTGTACACAGGTCGTGCTTAGAAACGACACGAATTCTTGCGTAGGCCCGGCGATTTTTCTTACCGTGTACAAGCGCCGTAAAGATATTGAACAATTTTTTACAAACGAATTTTTAAGTAAATAAAATATAACAACAACTAGCGTGAAGACCATGTAAAGGGTCAGACACCTTGTATAAACTAAACTTATAACGAGACAAGGTAATAGAGGTGCACTTAGATTTACCAGTTGATGAAAAGAAGAGTAGCAGTAGCCCGCAAATAGTCATTCAGCTAAAGTTAAACTGTGAACTTGTTCCTTACTTCTAATAATGATAGTAGGCGATTGATCATCTTTTCTTATGTAAACATTGCCATAAGATGTTCAGCAATATTTGTAGGCTCCGGATTTAACTAAATCACGAGCCAGAAAGTGCAAGCGGGAACTCTTTGCAGTCAGATGCTCCGATAGAAATATAGGGTCATCTTCTTGGGTTTTAAGGCCGAGATGTTTGCAGCATAGTTTAGATTTTTGTTTTATATTAAATGCCTTTACTGTTTTCAATATTTCTGTTTTTAAAAGTGTGGAACCCGTTTCCACAACAATCGGGGATTTTTGTTGTTGCAAGCTCTTACTGCGCACTCTGTAAATATCCTTAATGTCATATTTATTAATATTACAGCCAATAGTTTGTGATAAGAACAGAGTCATTTCTATAAGATCTTCCTTTGTTTCGTTATTTTTCTTCGGAACATTTTTTATAACAAAATTTGATTTTCTACTGCCAATCTGCATCTCCTCTGGACCTCCTCGTTGGATAGTTGTTTATGGATGTGATTTGGTGCTCCCACTTCTATGTACTACCTGCATCACGACGCTACCTTTATCATTGAATAATCCTTGGTTATGGTTATGTATGGTATACAATGGTTGCAGCGCCTAATTACAGTTATCTCCTATGTCAAAAAAATGACGTCAAGAAAATGCAGCAGTAGAGTTTGTTGCGCCGCTTCTTCTCTACTAGCGCTTTGGAGGCGGTGGTAAAGTTTTCAAAACTTTGAAATGTTAATAAACTTAGATTAAGTAGTGTTAGATGACGTCAAAAAGATACAATATTATTGTACTACTTTGAATAAATAAATGAATACTGAATACTGAATACCTCTATCTTATTCTCCAATGTGAGTATATATTTTTTATCTTCCTTGGCCTGGTTCTCCAATTGTATATTTTTTTGTTTATATTCCTTATTTTGTGCTGTTAAAAATGCAATTGAGTGTTCTATGTTGGTATTAGATTGCTGAATTTCCTTAAGTGTTGTAGTAATTTTCATCATTTCGTTTTCCCGGTCTGCTGTAAAAAGTGACATCATCTTCCTCATTGCCTCCCTAAATGCATTTAATTGCTTAGTAAGACAGTCGTCTATATCTTTCCTGTTTGTCTTGACCCTTTCAGTAACATAGTTTGGCGATGTAATATTTTTACTGTCTACCAACTCAATGTCATAATCATCCGATGCTTCGTTCACCTGCGAGTCCAAGGTAACAACTACGGTGTCACTACTCGTACGAACTGGGGTAGCACTGTTATCGCCACCTCTTTTTTGCTTAGAACAGCAATCAGGGCATTTCCAGAGCTTCTTGCGATCAGCTGCTATGTTTGCCAAATTAATACATTGCGTGCAGAAACTTTTACCACAGGCTGTAGACGAACACTTAATGGTTTGAAAGTCTTTAACAGTCTTCATACATCCGGCACATTTCATTTTGTAATAATTAGTTCTATGAAAGTTCAAACAAAACATAGCAAATGTTAGTAAAAAGATTCAGGAAACGATAAGAAAACACAAAAAAGCAGAGAGGCTAAATGTATTAAGACACAAATTGAAAAAACAGGAGGAATCAAGAAAGGTCTGAAACAACTAAAAGAATATACACAATGGATACCTAACATGAAAACTAAAAATATGAAGAAAAACGACAAATTGACAACAAATAGACAATCAATAGCGAGAATAGCGACAGACTTTTACAAGAAATTATACACAGAGTCAGACGAAACAACGCCTTCAGAAGAACAGAAAGAAACTTGTTATGAAGATATACCTTGTATTTTAGAATGTGAAGTCAAGAAGGCTATAAAATCACAAACAACTGGCAAAGCTCCTGGAGATGATAAAATATCTAATGAAACACTTAAACAGGCCCTACCTGCTATATCTAAATATGTGACCAATCTTTTTAATGAAATAATAGAAACTGAACAAATACCTATTCAATGGACAAAATCAACCATCTTCCTTTTATATAAAAAAGGGGACAAAAATGAAATAAATAATTATAGACCTATAAGCCTTATGTCTAATTTGTACAAAGTGTTTTCTAAAATAATACTTGGCCGAATATCAAAACAGTTAGAGGAAAATCAACCGCGGGAACAAGCGGGATTTCGAGCTGATTATTCAACTATCGACCATATCCATGTTGTGAAGCAAGTAATTGAAAAATTTAATGAATACGGACAACTATATTATATGGCTTTCGTCGATTACAATAAGGCTTTCGATTCGCTGAAACATACTTACATATGGAAAACACTAGAAAACCAAGGAGTTGAAAGTAAATATATAAGTATCATAAAAAAAATATACGATAACACCACAGCAATAATCCAACTTGAACAACAAGGAGAAGAATTCAAATTTTTTACAGCAGTACTAGAAGATGTTTTCAGGAATTTAGATTGGCAACAATATGGTATAACTATTAATGGATCAAACCTTAATCATTTAAGATTTGCAGACGACATTGTAGTTTTTGCAATGAAACCAAAAACACTTGAAGTAATGCTCTTAAAAGCAGGTTTATCTATGAATTTAACGAAAACGAAAGTCATGACAAATGGTGAAAAGGAAAATATAACAATAGGGCAAGAAATCATAGAATACGTAGATGATTATATATATTTAGGACAAATAATTTCTATAAAGAATCAGTATTCTAAAGAAATAGACAGAAGAATAAGTAATAGTTGGAAGCGGTATTGGTCTTTTAAAGAAATAGTTAAAAGTGAAGTAATCCCTATGGCAATAAAAAGCAAATTATATAACACGTGCATTCTACCATGTCTCACTTACGGATGTGAAACTTGGCCTGCTACAAGTAAAAATAACCAAAAACTTGCAGTTTGTCAACGTAGCATGGAGCGAAGCATGCTAAACATAAAGCTACGGGATCGATGGACAATTACAAAAATAAGGAAAAGAACAAAGGTAAATGATGTCCTACAAAAAATAAAAAAGCTAAAATGGAATTGGATTGGACATACAATGAGAAGCAACAAAAATAAATGGGCGAAGGATATAATTGAATGGTATCCAAGGAATGGGAAAAGACAACGAGAAGGTCAAATCAAAAGATGGGAGGACGATTTACCTAAAGGATGGAGAAGACTAACTAAAGATAGAAGAAATTGGAAGCAATTGGGGGAGGCCTATGTCAATAGACAACCTGACCAAAGTGGTTGCTAGTGATAAGTTTTCTTCTATATAATTGTTTATTTTGTTAGTAAGAATTTTAGGAAATAAGATTACAAAAGAAAAATGTTTTTTTTTAATATTAGGTTTTCTTAGTCTTAGTTAAAATTGGTCAGTGAATAAAGGCTTTTATTTTTATTTAAATTAGTTCTATGTATGTACTCGTACTAATTATATATGCGTATTTCTATTTTATAATTAAAGAGAAAACACAAAAATATGAAACTCCAAAAAGAAAAAAAATGACAAAAAGTAATATTATGTCTCAGGATCGAACTCGAATACCGTCGCATGTAATTAGCACGTTGAAACCTCTTGGCTACGGAAGCAGTTAACAGCAGGTTGCTTAAATTATGACTCTGTTTGATGAGTTCTTGTTACTGTTTATAAATTATGTTCTCCTGGTACAATGTGTAGAAATTTTGAAAAAGATAAATATGTTTGTCTCTCTCACTCATAGGCGGGGCGGAGTAGCTTGCGCTGGCGTCGCTGACGGGTGGGGGTGTACTCGGGATTCACTGCCGCGATTTATGTACCTCTTCACTAGTTATGATCTTCTATTACACCCGATGTTATTTAATTAAAATATTTTTATTTAATTTATTCTTGAATTATAAAATTATACTTTTAACACACGTCTACTCGGTGACGAGGTCCGGGGGGAATTTACACAGAGTTATTTTTTGTTTAGTCGAAAACCTAGGCATTTTTGCAGTTTGACATGTTTATACTTTTTCTCATGCTATCTTGAATAGGGTATAGCGTTGTCAAGTCGGATTGCGGAGAAAATCAATTTGTTCTTCTGCCACAAAAAAATAAAACTAAAAATATTATTTTTAAGTACTTTGAAATGTTCTTATAAAAACTTATAACTTAATCGTCTAAATAATAAAATAAATTGACGCGTGCGAAGTTGCGAAGTAGTGTGTAACGGCTATAACTAATAAATTTGAGGAGCTTGTTAGAAAAAATAAATATTATGCCTAAAGTAAGTATTCCATGCGGGCAAAGTCGCAGGCACGGCTAGTATTAATATAAATCGAATCCAAACTAAGCTTGGGGTGGGTAATACGTCCAGCTTAACACATTATCCAGTTGCTCATCTCCCGGTCTGCTTGGAGAAAACTCCGGTCCAGCAACTTTCACTTGTCTTTGTCTATACCCAGTAAACTGGTTTGCTACTATAGGCTCAATTTGATAACCTACAAAATTAAAAAAGGTAGGATATTGCTTTCTTATGTTAGAATAATACGTCAGTCTCTTCGGGTTTACCATACTTATTCGTCTACCCCACACAGTAATTTCATATATAATGCCTGTTTTAAATTCAACGTTAACATTAAAATATAAAGTTGTTTCATCACCACGTGCGCACAGTGGTGTTTTCATGGTGCACCACAGTCGCAGTCTTATATTTGCCTTGATATCTTGATGGACCTCTGATACTTCTCCTGGGTAATGTATTTTTATTATAACGCAGGAGTAAGATATACTGTCATATAATGTCAGCTGAAACAAAAATCTGTATACAGGGTGGCTCATTCAAAGGGGTCAGTATGGGAAAGTCTTAAACTATAAGTCATACGATGTTTTGTTCTTAGGAACCATGACACCGATTTTCATAAAAAGAAAAACTGCATTCATACATTTGAAAAAGATACTGTACCCAACCGGGAATCGAACCCGGTTGTTTTCCAAAAATAAACTTATACTTTTTTTTATTTAAATACCGATTCTGTAGGTCATAAGCAGTAAATAACTCTATAAACATAGCATTGTTTTTACGTACTTACATTTATAATAGTAGGTGTTCGATGTAGCCACCGTGCGTCGTTCGAGGTCGCCCGATTTAACGCCTCTAGACTATTTCTTGTGGGATTACATTAAGGATGAAGTGTACAAAACAAGCTATGATAACTTTGAAGACCATTTAGGTCAGCCATAAAATCAATTTTAACGCAAATTCACCACATAAAGATACAAAATGCAATGACATGATCGTTACCTAAACGTATTGAATATTGTATTGAAAAAAAACGGTGTCCACTTTGAACACCTACTATGATAAATTAAAGTATGTCCAAACAATGCATTTTATTAATAATAATAATAATAATAAATGTTTATTAGTTCAGAAATGATGGGGTTTACATTCTTGTGTCAAAATATAGTTGCTAAATCACAATAGTTGTATGAAACTGTTTCCCAAACTAGGCTGTATGCCTGTATTTTGGGAGGCAGTGTTCAGTCTTTCATGGTGACTATATATTTACAATGTGCTGAGGTGAATGTCGAAGGTCTTATATAACTGCAGACATTGGATTATATAGAATACAAAGCAAAAGAAGAAGAAAGCAAAAATTGTATAAGTGTTTAGTGTGTATTATGTGTATGGTGTTGTGTTAGAGTGTGAGTAGAGAGATGTATGCGTGTTGGAGTGTACGCGTAGTTTTGTATGTTAGGGAGTGTGTGTGTGTGTGTGTGTGAGTTTGTGTGTATGTGAGTTTGTGTGTGTATGTGCGTTTGTGTGTGTATGTGAATTTGTGTGTATGTGACTTATGTGTGATTTTAATAGTTATGTAGCAATGTTATGGCAATTTATGTAATTAAGTCTTCTGTTTTTTGGTAGTCGAGTTGTTGAAGGTAATCACTAACCTTGGTTTTAATATTTTTTTTTGTTTAGTTTTAAGATATTTATTTTCGAGTGGATTTTGTTGTAGATTTTAATGCTCAGCAGGCTTACTCTTGAACATAATTTTAATTTCAATCTAATACCAATCCAATTACAATGTCATTTTTGAAGTCACGTGATTTCGTACTCTTGAAAACAATTTCGTCAACATTGAATTGAAATCGGGATTGGTTCACGATTATTTTTTAGAGTGTGAAGTTAGCAACACATGACATTGGAGAAGTGATGTTCAACTACATACTAAATTGAGAAATATTATTACTAAGGTCGATATCTGCTTATTAACAATAGTAATAAATACAAGTTATGGAAAATATTATTGTAATATACGTTTTTTAATTATTTATTATTATTCGGATCGAGAAATTAGCATTTCAAAAATTTTGTGTTGCTTGTGGCTGAATGAGACGGGTCAAAGACAAGTCTATTATAAAAATAGTTCCCCTTACTTGTCAAAAAGTAAATATCGCACCCTCAGTATTATAAGGGCACAATCCAAAAAAGTAGATTTTTGGGAAATCACGATTTAAGATTCTGGGTTTCTATAAAATACCTATTTTTTCAAATTACTTGTTTATTATTTAAGTTATAAATGTGAAATTTGGCAGATTTGTTCTTTGGTAAATGCACTATAAATAGCAATAAGAGAAAACAATAAATTTGCATTAATTCTATAAATTACAAGTAGGTAATTGAAAAACATGCATTCAAGTTAGGCCTTTATAATACAAAAATATCAAAGAAATACTAGGACTATTTAAAATTGAACCTGTATATTATTTAAATCCCTGTCACTGTTTAGTTGTTAACCATAACCTTCTAGCAGTAAGAGCGGGTGCCGGGCTGGGAGAGTGTGAGAGGGACACAAATATATTTACCGAGTCGTTATTGTCCTTTTTCTCGCTCTGTCATGCCCGATTTACACATCGATAAGTACAGTGGCGAGTTAAGTAGTATTTTAAAATTAAGTTGATTTAAATAGATCTCCATCCTATATTTTGGCAAGTTAAGTACGAATTAGCCCCCTCTCTCGCGTCTCGCCAACTTAACTTGCCAAAAAATAGGATGGAGATCTATTTAAATCAACTTAATCAGCAACTTACTACTTAACTCGCTACTGTACTTGTCGATGTGTAAATCGGGCATCAGCGCTAACAGGTAAAGAATTCCATTTTATGCCCTTAGCATTTAAAATCTCAGTTTACTAAAATTTTGACTTGGCCCCTTATGTTACTGAGGGTGCGATATATTCTAGGATAATTCTATTAATTCTATATTAGTGTTTCTAGTTTAAAAAGCTTTGTGTGGCTTTGTGACCAAGTAAAGCTTGAATATTCATCATTAAATATATAATATAATATATATTTAACAAATAAATTATTTGTGTTGTCAAACAGTGTTCGTTATCATTCGGCGCCATATTTTATTTGGTACATAGATACAACACACAAAGCGCAATATAGGTTTAGTTTGCTTTTCTTTTAAAGCTCAATCTACGTTTTTTTATGTAGACTAAATGATATCTTTACTAATAAGTCATATTAAAGATGTATTAATATTCCCAAGTCGACATAAAACACAAAACAATATGTAAAAAGTTACTTATTTGCTATTGGAATAATACCAATTTACAAGCAATCCGAACACAATTTCAACGCAATACGCAGCTGTCAAAATGAATTCAAGAGTACCATTTTTAATTCAATCACAATTTCATGTAGTTCAACAAATAGACACCTAATTTGAAAACAATTTGGCGCTAGTGTTGATTTCAAGAGTATGAAATAGCGGTAAACGTCATAATTCCAATCCCGATCGATCGGAATTAAATTCAAGAGTAGACCGGCAGGCTATTATAATGTCTTTTTGCAAACGATGTTTTGCAGGAGACCACTGAACATACTGGTTTAGTGCTGCGTCTATTAGAATCAAAAGGGGGAACTGTAGGATGTTTTTTTAGTACAACTTGGAGGACAAAGAGTTGTCTGACAGTGAGTACCTTACAGTCCGAGTATAGGTTAACAGTTGGGTACCTGTAGGGTTTCTTGGTCATAACTTTCAGTACAGCTCGTTGCGCTCGCTCCAGTTGCAGGAGGTGGGTTTTTGCTGCTCCACCCCAAACCGTGATACAATATTGTAGGATGGACTGACATAGGGATATATAAACCAGTCTCAGCCTATCTTTTGTTGCAAGGTCTCTAAGATTTTTGAGAATGTGTATCAATCGTCTCGTACGCGTCGTCATGAGTTTTATTTGGTTATCCCATTTCAGTCTATAGTCTATCTCGACGCCAAGGTATTTGGTGGATTCAACACGCTTGATCTCAAGACACATGCAGCTATTTAGGGTTGAACAGGTGTGTGCTGTGATGTTGTAGTTCTGTGGAGGTGAGTTTAGTTTTGTGATTGAAAAAGGTATGAATGTAGTTTTTGTTAGATTAAGGGTGAGTAAATTATTTTTGAGCCAGAACATGACTTTACTTAAGGAGTGTTCAGCTCTTTCTTTCACGCTTTTCCAGTTAGGTCCACAGATAAGCAGAGCAGTGTCATCAGCGTAAGTGTAGATGTTAGTGTGAGGGAGGGACATCGCACAGAGATCATTTATATATAGCAAGAAGAGAGTTGGTCCCAGTATGCTTCCTTGCGGAACGCCATACGAGACTTCTTCCTCGTCACTAAAAATATCACCTATCTTGACTGTTTGTTTTCTTCCGTGAAGATAGTCCCTGAAAATGTTCCAAGGAGTACCTCGAATTCCTATTCCGTCCAGTTTGGCTAGAAGAATGGGGACAGAGACCGTGTCAAACGCTTTGGAGAGGTCAAGAAATATACATACTGATTTTATTTTATTGTCCAAGTTTTTTACCGCTGTACTTGTTAACTCGTGAACAGCATCTTCAGTTGAGACTCCTGCTCGAAAACCATACTGGTTTTTTGATAGGATTCTGTACTTTTCCAAGTAATTTTTTAGTGCATTGTTCAATATCCGTTCGAAAATTTTTGATAGCGCAGACAACACAGATATAGGACGGTAGTTGCTTACACAGTCTCTATCCCCATTCTTATAGATTGGATGTATTATAGATTTTTTAAATGCAGCTGGGAAGACACCTGTGTTAATAGCCAGGTTACAAAGATGAGTGATGATAGGAGTTAGGGACTCTCTTGAGTGACGGAGAACTAGACTAGGTATACCGTCCCATCCCACAGCACAATCTTGTCGGAGTTTAAGGATGTGGGTCTCAACTTCAGATTCAGAGACTTCGAGGATGGCCATTGAGTTGGACGGACTATGAGAGTTCGATTGAATAAATGATTGCGGTTGTAAAGAAGTACTAGGTGAAACTATTTTATGTGCGAGCTCTTTACCCACATTAGCAAAGTAGCGACAAACATTATTTATAGATGTTTTTGGCTCAGTATGACTGTGAAGAAGTTCTACGGGGATTTGTGTGATTGTGTTCATGTTTGTGATTGATTTAATTGCCTTCCACATAGCTCTCGAGTCATTTCCTGCATTATCTAGTAGACTTTTTCCATATGCGGTTTTTAATTTGCGGAGTAGTGAGTTTACGAAATTCCTGTAGCGAGTGTATGTTATTTTTAGTGTCATGTTATTTGGTGATTTTTTAGATTTGGTGTGTAGACGGTCCCGATTTTTTATGCAGCGTAATAAACCAGGAGTAATCCATGGTTTAAATATCCTATCGCGCTTTTTTATTAGTTTCGTTTGTGTATGCTTATTTATAACGGTTGTTAGCATGTTAATAAAAGCGTTTGTCCCAGTGTTAGCGTCTTTTATTTTTAGTATAGCTGTAAAGTCTAGTTTATTAATGTCTATTTTTATTTGTGCGTAGTCAATTATGGTTTTGTAAAGAGTGTGATTGTGTGTTTGTTTGGTTTGATTAATAAAAAAGGCTATTGGAAGGTGGTCTGTTATGTATGATTTTATTAGTAAGGTTGTAGTGGGGAATGCTGTGTTCGTTAGAAGGTGATCCAGACATGTGTTAATTCTGGTAGGGAGTGTATGCGTAGGAAAAAGACCGTGTAAAGCGTTAAAAGTTAGGTAAGTGTCAGAGAGTGGGTCGTTATTGTTAGGGCTAATATCAATGTTCAAGTCACCTGTTAGGACTATATTTGGGGAAGTAATGTTCTTGATTACATCATTCAGGTTATCAATAAAAATATTAAATTGTTCTTTTGTTTTTGACGATGGGGATCTATATATCGACGCAAGAAAGCGATCTTGTTGTATCTCGAAAAATGCAATTTTGCACCAGAGCTAAAAAACTATTTAAAAAATTCATAATATGAAAACTAGTAGACTTAAAACTATCATATTTTCAATGATGAAATTTTAAAATAAAACCTTCCATTTGCAATTTAACCGGTCATTCTAAGATTATTGTATTTGGATTTAATACTAGATACATCATTTGATTATTAAAATATAAACTTTGATTATGCTGTATCTTAAAAGCAAATGTTTAGACCATCAGTAACTTCTTCTAATTGACTGTTATCAAACTTGCTGTATCTATTTAAAAGTTTTAAATGATAAATGTTAGTTTGTTTTATATGAATATATTTATTTATCATGGTTTTGTTTTTTGTTGTAAGTAGTATTACTTAATTTGCGGAACACAAACAAAATGCAGTATGTTAAGCAACGAATTTATTTATTGTAATTAAAAATGTAAAAACAGAGTTTCAGGCCTATACGCAAAACAAAATAAAAACAAACAATAAAAAAAAGCTTCATTGGATTAATACTTCTTAAAACCACTTTAGCTAAAGTAAATGGAACGTGACAAATCATACTAAAAATTAGGGCAATTCTAAGAAATGGTCGTAAATTAGAAGAAACAGATGATCTGAATTACTGTTTATCTTCATCGTCTGTTTCTTCCAGAATATCTTTAACTTTTTTATCATATTTTGGTTTTAAATTCTTTAGCGTATGCCTTCTCTCTCCGTGTGACGGTGACGGAGTAAGAATACAATATGTCATCACCCCATCTCATTTCATGGGTGTCGTAAAAACCGACTAAGGGACTATTTCTGAATATTATCCTAGCGAAATAAAAAGAAGGAAAATTTGAATTTAAACCCTATACCAATCCGTCTGGCCAGCGTGGTATTAGTAGGCCAAGTATCCCTCCGTCACGGTAGGACGCCCGTCCCTGCAGTGGTGTATTAATGGGCTGTTATGATGTTCAAATATCACATTAAACACGAACATAAGGAGTCGTCTTTCCACTACGTAATCGCATTCACACTTGGGCGGTCGAGCGCCGAATGACAAATAAGCCGTACGCGCTGCATCTGCGAATGGTCGCGGGGGACAGGGAAACGAATGCCACGTATATTCTAGTAGCCAAAATATTAATTCCTTTAAAATGGGTTAAGTACATTTTTTTAATAGAAAAATACACTGTAAAGTGCTGTAATTGTAGAAATAACGTAAATTGCTGAATGAGCACTTGGTAATATCTCAAGTTGGCATGTAAATCCCGAGCGGCAATTTTGCTGTAACTAAATAAAATTTATATTGTAGTGCGCTGTGAAGGGTGTAACTCCTTGCAAGTAATGCATTTCGGCCGAGGTATATGTCGTAATCTGTGAAGTATACGCAGCAATTATGTTGTATGTATCCTAACATAATAAAACGCGAATTTTGGGTTAGTTACAACATTATTTTCGTTTTGATTCAGAAAAATTGAGGTAAATCTCAATGTCGTATCTAAATAAAAAATAGTCGTAGAAAAATGAAACTGAGATCATTCGATGTGGTATTTTTTTCTGAATCGAATGGTGTATAAAACTCAATTTCGCAATTTTTCGAGATACGACAAAATCGCTTTCTTGCGTCGATATAGCTACCAGTGGCGAAGGGTGGATTTTTATAAAAGGGAAGCCGAAGATTCCGTGGACTTTCGTTCTACTTTATATTACTATTATTCTGTAGTTCATAGGTATTCGTAGGCGCCCCAAAGTGCGCCGGCGTTTCTTATATTTATAATTTAATTTCACGATGTTTTATCACACAACACATTATTATGGATAGACAATATAATCTAACACTATTAACGTGTCCCTTATAACAACAAACTATTAAATTTGCTGATAAATAATACAAACAAGTACTTACAAAAATATTCCATAGGATCCCAACGCACTACGACAAAAATAAAGTCAACCAATGCATAACACATAATACACAATCATAAATAATTAAACATACAAATTTTACTACTTTAAAGTACGTAGTACATAATTACCTCAATGACTTTTAACAAGAAAGCGAATTTTATAACCTATTTGCAGAAAATAAATAATTCTGTTTTTTCTTCTAATGGTCCTATCGTTTACCGATGATTCTGCCAAAGTCAAGATGGAGAGAATAAAAAAATAAAAACAAATAAATATAATTAAAAGCTGAAAATTCAGAAGAAAGACTGATTTCTATCAGATTTAAATATTTTTTTTTTAAATCTCATTTATTTAAAGATAGCCATACATCGTATAGATTTAAATAATTGATAAAAACAAAAAGGAATGTCAATGGCAAATTAAGTACTTAACGTAAAATGAAATGAAACTGCGTTACAATTGGTCGGTCCACTGGTTGCAATAGTGCTTTCTCGCTCTCGCAATGTTGTAGTTGTATCTTTTATCCTTGTCATAAGCCGGTGGCCATCGGCTTATATGGTACCTTATATCGACGAAGACAAAGTGTCACGTGGCCGTACGATTTCCGTACGTATTGTTGTACTGGATTCCTAATTTCGCGACCGGCTTACCGCGCCCCGCGCATGCGCGCTTTAGGTACTCTCTGACTGACCCATAACAAGTGGTTAGTTGACAACCTTTAATTACTAGATGGCGTTATGAGTACGTAAATAATCATATTGAAAATTATTATTACTATAATTTTGTATTATTATTGCGATTTACGTAAGAGAATACTTTTTTGTTTTATATTATTTTGTATTGAGTGGATGTTGCATCATTGATTTATAATTGATTAATAGACAATGCTAAGCGGTTTTTGCAAAGGTAAGCCGGTAGGAATCGAGTTATATGGACACTTCGCCACTAATAGCTACAACACTTAAGGAGTTATTTACTTGGCAGACTAGACAATTCGCATCACTAAAATAAGGTTCGTATAACTTACAGGTTAAATTTATTTTGGTGTAGATAATTATCCCACCATTTTGATTTGATATGGTTTTGGTGGAAAAGGCTTTGTATCCATCTATTGATGGTAAAATGGTAACCTTGCTGAGCCAGCATTCCGTGAGCACTATGATATCAAATGTGATATTTGTGAGAGAGAGCAGAGCAAGAAATTGATCAAAATTCTTGTTCACACTACGAATGTTTATGTGTATAAGCTTAATGGATTGGATGGAGGAATTGATGTATTTGTTGCAGTCTTCAGGACTGCAGGTAAATGAATTTGCAAACTTTGTTGAGTCTAGATCATTATTTATACTCATTAAATTGGCCATCTGTTGGGATTAAAAGAAACATTTAGTAAGGTAGTCACGATAGGTGATGGGGGGTTTAAAGTTTCGTGATTAGTTGGATTACATTGCCTATTTATGAGTGAGAGTGTGTGAGCTTGATGGTGTATGTTGTTAATAATGTGATGACAGTGAGGTAAGTTTGTGTATGTGTGGTTACTGTGTTCAGGTGTTATCTTCTTGTGTGTTTTAACATTTTTGCTTTTAATATAATATTGCAAAGACAAGTTTTCATGTAGTACTCCATTGAGGACGGAGACAGATAAAAAAATAATAGTGAATAAAAAGAAAATTACTAAACTTAAAAATATGAGTGCCGTCTTACGTAGAACGTGTGGTAGTCGCAAGCATTTACGGAGATCCGTTAAAGTCTGTTCTGAGGAGACCAGAAGTTGTTTGTCACCTTCCTCCTTACGAAGGAAAATATTCCCGTTGGTGTACCAGCAGAACCTGTATCCATTATGTTTGGCAAACTCACGCGATAGGTGGAATAGCTTTTTGGAGCTTGCTGGGATATGTTCGGCAACATATACTGGCTGGCGTTTGCCAGGAATGGAGATCATTTCCGTATTCCAGTGCAATGCATTTTATTCATTTTAGACATAATGTTTCTTAGAGACATTTACTGCTTATGACCTACAGAATCGGTATTTAAATAGAAAAAGTAAAAGTTTATTTTTGTAAAACAACCGGGTTCGATTCCCGGCTGGGTACAGTATCTTTTTCAAATGTATGAATGCAGTTTTTCTTTTTATCAAAATCGGTGTCATGGTTCCTAAGAACAAAATATCGTATGACTTATAGTTTAAGACTTTCCCATACTGACCCCTTTGAATGAGCCACCCTGTATAGTTAGTTATAACTTTTTAGAAATGATAAAATTATTAAAGCTGTTAAATTGCTGAAGTAAGAGTCGAACCACAGCTTTGCAGAAATTACATTAACATTTTGTTAACGAACTGTTACATCCCTATTTTACTACTAATACTGCCGAATTGCAATACTCAATGATTGACGTCAATTGCATAGTACAATTCAGCAGATATTTCATTATAAATACTCCGTTTTTCGTAAATTCAGTTTAGTGTTTATTTCTCTAGTGCTGATATACACTTGTGGTTTTCAGCCCAAGCCTAGAGCAAATAGACTTACTCCGGGTCTCTCTCTTTAAAATAACTCTTCACTAGAGTTAATCGCGAAGTGAATAAAAACCAAATCTAATAAAAAGTGTTTTAAGTCCTAAGTTAAAGTGTAGTTAAAAGTGTAGTAAATATTAACAATAAATCGCTTAGTTAAATCAGCATTGTGTTTTTTTTTATAAGTTTTATAAGTTTTTTTTATAAGAAAGCGCGATCTAACAGAACGTCGTCTTAGAGTCAAGTACCTATCTATTACTGTTCTTAATTAGCTTTAATTACAACAAATAAATAAATACTGACTCCTCTAAACGCGCTATCTGTTCCTAAAGTAAGCTAGGCTAAGCAGGTTACTGCTTGTGTTATGGGTACAGAATAACAGATAAAATACTTGTAATCTTTTTTTTTGTAAATACACACTTAATATTTAATAAACAAACAAACTAAGTCGTCTCTGCCTACCCCGGACGGGATAGGGCCTGAGTTTATGTATGTAAACAAATTGATATTATTCATAAAAACACCCAGACTTATGCGAACAATCATGAACAGTGGGTGTTATACTGCTACGTATAAAATTAGAGTTCGATTCCTCAATTCCACATTTTCCGCCGTTACTCCAATCTATGATTAAAATGAATCCATTGAAAACAAAAAAAAAGTTCAACGTCTACAAGGAATTGGAAATAATCAATTAATTTCAAAAAATATTTATTTAATTTTAACGAAATGTCTATTATAAAAATAGTAATTACACATAAATAATCCTTGATTTTACTTGAATGTATTTAACATAATAAAATAGTTAAAATAGTTATTGCCTGAAATTCAGGCCCTGAATCGAAAAACACATATTACACTCTTTGTAAGAAAATTAATAAATCTGCATACGCATTATATAAATTGTTAGCAACAGTTTTCCTTCCTGACGCTATAACTCCAGAACGCACGAACCGATTTCCACGGTTTTGCATTCGTTGGAAAGGTCTCGGGCTCCGTTAGGTTTATAGCAAAAAATAACTGAAAAAATTTCAACGGAAAAGCGGGAAAATATTTTTTCACATACACATAATACAGCGCCATCTCTGATACATAGCATGTACTACAAACGCCGGTGCGTGATACATTGTTTGACAGCTACTCATTTTTCTCTGCTCAGTTAATTTCATATTACTGGTATTGTGTTCACTGTGAATTGCAAAAAAAAAGGAAAAAAATAAGTTTTTCGTTTCCTTACATTTTAATTGGAAACCATCAACATTTAAATTCAAATCAATCACGTGTATTGTGCAAATTTTTATTCAATTCGACCCATTAAATATGTTGAGTGCATGTATGTACAATATTATACTTAAAATGTTATTACAATAATATCTGTGGCTACTAAAATTAAGTTGGGATGAACGGGTGCCTGAGAATATCAAAAGAATATGGATACAATTTATTTCTTAGTAACAAACCCGGTGAACTCCGTTTCGCCACCAGATGGCTTCGTTTTATATAATATTTCGCAAAAAAGGAACCCCAGTTCCAGATTGGCCACAGGTGTTTTCCACTGATGCACTAGGTCGCATGTATACTGTTCATCCTAGAAATGATGAATGTTTTTATTTGCGACTGCTGTTGGTAAATGTACGTGGACCAAAATCATTTGCGCATTTGAAAACTGTGAATAACCACCAATGCCAAACATATTAAGAAGCATGTAAACTATTGGATTTGCTGGAGAACGATTCTCATTGGAATTTAACACTTGCGGATTCAGTAGTTACATCAAATGCGTTCCAAATACGAACGCTGTTCGCAACTATCATCACCACATGTCATGTTTACAACTAATTCAGTTATGGAACAAATACAAAGACGACATAATATGTGAAGATATCTTGCATCCCTTGCGCATTCAAACGAATAATCCTGACATCCAAATAACCAATGAAATCTACAATGAAGGATTGATTCTAATTGAGGATCAATGCTTTACTATTACTTACAAACAACTGATTAAAGTAGAAATGATTGCGTCAAATCGTTCAATGCACGATGCATTAAATCAAGAATTAAATTGAGAGCTGCAATACAATATTGATACATTGCAGGAATTCGTTCGAAATAATGTGCCGTTACTAAATGAACAGGAAAAACAAGTATACGAAACATTAATGCAAGCAGTGGACAATAATACTGGTAGTCTATTCTTCCTGGACGCACCTGGAGAAACAGGGAAAACATTTGTTATATTCGATCAAGATGTGACACAGCTTTGGCATTAGCAATTGCGGCGATTCTTCTAGATGTCGGTCATACTGCACATTCTGCGTTTAAGTTGCCACTCAATTTAAACACAATTGATACTCTAAAATGCAATATTTCCCGATCCAGTGCAATTGGAAAATTGTTGATGCAATGCAAGCTCATTATTTGAGATGAGTGCACAATGGCACATGAGAAATCACTTGAAGTACTTAACTTCACACTAAAGGATCTTCGGCGAAATAACAATATCTTTGGCGGCTTGATGATATTGTTAGCAAACGATTTCAGTCAGACGTTGCCCGTGGAACGCCTGCAGATGAATTGAATACTTGCTTGAAGGCATCAACTTTATGAAATAACGTACAAACATTATCGCTGACCACTTATATGAGAGTTAAACTTCAAAATGATGAAAGTGGTGCAATTTTCCAAACAATAGTTAACTGTTGGAAATGGAAAAGTCCCGATGGATGAAGCAGGCACAGGACCGCACAAGGTGGCAATACTTAGAGGAGGCCTATGTCCAGCAGTGGACGTCGATTGGCTGATATGATGATAATGATGATGCGACATCTGGATTGATTAACTCTTACCAACGACTTTTGCCGATTTGTAGGCTCTCAATTAGCTCTTATTGAAAATGTTTTCCCAAACATTAGTGAGAATTTTCAGAATAATAATTATGCTTGGTTAAGTAAACAAGCAATTCTTGCCGCATATAATAATAATGTACACGCACTAAATTTCACCATTCAATTAAAAATTGCTGTCAATTTGGTGACATACAAATCCTTTGATTCCATAAGAAATCTCGATGATGTAGTAAATTATCCAACGGAGTTCTTGAACTCTCTAGAATTATCAGGATTTCCACCACAAATTACTGTTGTGAAATGAAATAAAATTTTACCTTTTCAAATATAAAACAAAAAAAAATTTCTTCACCTTTTAATGACCAAACGAAATGTTACATAAAACGAAACCATCTGATGGCGAAACGGAGTTCGCCGGGTTTGCTAGTTTATGTATAATAACCTACCTAAGACTATAAGGGAATTAACAATGCCATTTTTTAATAAAGTAATACGGAATCAATTGATAACTGAGGCGTACTATAATGTTAATGCATTCCTTATGGATAAACATTTTAATAATAAACTAGCGGCACATCCCGGCTTCGCACGGACATTATTTTCTCGCGTTTCTGTTGAAACTTTTCCTGTTTTCTTAATTTTCTTTACTATAAACCTCACGGAGCCCGAGACCTTTCCAACGAATGCAAAACCGTGGAAATCGGTTCGTGCGTTCTGGAGTTATAGCGTCAGGAAGGAAAACCTGACTTATTTTTATATAGTAGACTAGCGGTCCGTCCCGGCTTCGCACGGGCATTATTTTCCCGCTTTTCTGTTGAAATGTTTCCCGAATTTTTTTTGCTATAAACCTCACGCAGCCCGAGACCTTTCCAACGAATGAAAAACTGTAGAAATCGGTTCGTGCGTTCTGGAGTTATAGCGTCAGGAAGGAAAACCCGACTTATTTTTATATAGTAGATAATGTATTACACTGGGCCGCAATGAAAACTGGTCGCTTACATAAACCTAAATAACTTCCAAAATTTTAAAGCTAGCTTTATGAAAATAAAGACTAAATAATAGACAATGTAATCACAAATAATCCCGCAAGTAAAATCTTTTAAGTTATATTTAATAATTGTATTAAATCCGTAAATTAAAAATCAAGAAGAAAATTAGAACTTTTAACAACAATTTCGAAACCATTCTTTTACTTTTGTTTCTATTGTATCATGAAACAGACGCATTTTATATACAGAAATTCAATATTCTGATCAAATCAGCATAAAAACATACCTCTAACCCCTGAAGAATCTACAAGGATTCTAGCAATGCTAGAAAAATGACGTAGTCATCGTTATACAGCAAGAACTGTTGGTTTATAGCTCTCAACCGTTCGAAGTACTCTAGCCATTAGAAGACACTTTATCCAATGCTCGCGAGCAAGATCAGAACCAACAGCGTGCACGAAACAAGAGGATCGCTATATTATGGTGTCGAGAATGTTGAAAAATCGTTTTCAAACGGCTGTTGTAGTCAATAATCACTTGCTACGTGCTCAAGAGAGCAATCTAAGCACTTGTATAGTGAGGCAGTGTCTAGATTTACAGTTCTAGACCTGCTAATATTCGTAAACTTGAAAGACAACATCATAACAATAGAGTGATCTAAAAAACTCGTGAATGGCACTCATGGTTAATTAGTTAAGGAAAATATTCCCAATGAGTCGTGGTTTACGTTATATAAATACGATGGAAGGCTAAGAGTCTGCAAAAGACCAGGAAACCTGTATATATAACCAAGCTTACATTGAAGAGAAAGTACTTTATGTCGGAGGCACTGCACACGTGTGGGCTGAAATTTCTTCTGAAAGCCGCACCGAGCTAGTAGTGATATAATATGGTACTTTAACAGCAGAGAGGTACTTGAGTGAAATCATTAATGAGTATGATGGCTCAAATTTGGTAAACATCGGCGAAAAAGGCATCTTTATGGTACTCAACGCTCGTTTACATACAGATTTAATAGTGTTTGAGTTTTGTAAAGATGTCGTTATCACACGTTTGGAGTGGCCAGCACGCAACCCAGACTTGAAACCGATCCAGCACGTTCAGCACCTATTGAAGCGATGAGTACGACATCAATATTTCCCTCTAATCACGCTTTGTGAACTCAAATAAGCAGTGATAGAGAAATGGGTGTATTTGCCCCAGGATTAAATTAATAACCAAATGGAAAGCATCAAAAAAGAAAATTGCATTTTTGATACGTTTTACCTGTTTTCGACATCCAATGAATGTGTCAATTTTTATTTTACCTACTTTGTCAAAAATACACTTAACTAATGTAATTTTTATCACTTCCATTTAAGGACTGTTAAATTATCTTTATTTTAGTCTTTTTTTCATCAAGCTAGCTCCAATATTTTAGAAGTTACTCAGGTTTACCTATATAAGCGACCCGTTGTTTAGTATTTAATAATTATTATAAGTTTTTCTTTATAAATTCTACTTTTTGTTAAATTATCTTTGCTTCTGTATATTTAAAAATATTTGCACAGTTAAACTTTTTTTTTTACTTTAATCCTGTAAAATTTTGCATGCCTACCGGGGTAAAATATATCCAAACTCAATGTTTATTTTAAATATCTTTAATGTCTCTGTAATGTCTTTAATATCTTTATTTGCAAAATAAATAAATATTATATTCTATTTTAGAAGCATAGCTCAGCCGCTTCCGCAGCACGCTCGCATGCTGGCTCGGCTCGTGAGTCCAGTGGACGTCGTTCTAACCTAACCTAACATAACCTTAATATTTTGTGTAACAATCACTTATATTCGGTGAACAATTATTATGTTTCGTAGAGGCATAAAATTATTATTGTTACAATAGAATACGCTGAGCACTAGAATTAGGAAGTGTTACAACTTGGTAATAATTTGAAATTTGTTTGATTTAACATATTTTATTAACTGAGTATTTAAAATATACCAAAAAAAACATAAGCTTGAAGGCGCATCCCTGGCGCCTGTGATTGAATACTCCTTTCAAATCCATAGTGAATTATGAAACAAACATTCGAAATGTAATTGTTCGGACGAGAATGACAAAGGCAGTTGTCATTCTAGCAGAACGTCATGAGAACTGGAAGAATCCACCGAACCCGTGAGGCTGGTGGTCCATCCGGTATTACATGAGGGACTGCTATAGTATCCGTGTGCTAGTGCTGTTTTTAAGTACCTTTGTAATACAATAAGTAAAGAGATTATAAAATGTAACTTAATAGAGTTATGCCTATTTATTTCCAAAATACCTCGAGCCTTTACCTACTTGAAGAAGTCTGAAACTGATACAGATAGCCACCTGGCGACACCTATTTATTTCCAAAATACCTCGAGCCTTTACCTACTTGAAGAAGTCTGAAACTGATACAGATAGCCACCTGGCGACAAGCTTTATAGTTAAAAAATTATATGTTATTTAAATATACATATTATTTTATAAATGCATTCATAAACTACCTAAAAATATAATCCTTATTTAACTATTCGATGAAGATAATGAAATACAAACTTACATTATAAGTTAAAGTTCGTGTGCCATGTTCTCTAGATAAGAAATCTGTTTGATCTCGATACATCATATGATGCACTTCTTCCGGATCACAGTTTCCAAACCTTTGAATCTTATTTAAACCTGCAACAGCGTCGTCAACATTTGTAAATTTATAAGGTGACGAGAAATGTCGAATGGAATGTCTGAGAGTATGTTGTTTATATCATAGTCTAATAACTTTATTATTTACATTACAAGGTTCCTCTTGTGATCATCAAGAGGCATCACGGCTCTGAGAAAAATGTCTGCAACAAAATTAGGTACAGGTACAAGACTGATTTTCACATGGACAACTGTATCATGTTGCCCTATTATACGAAGAAAACCAGTATGGTCTTTTTCCGTAAGAAAATCATTATGATCATATAAATTTTGTATCATGAGTTTATAAGGGGATAGTTAAAATGTTAAAGATAAATGTTATTTTCTACTTTTTAGAGCATTTAAATAAAATCTTTTTTATATAAAACATTTTGCATCTAATTTATTTTTAACTTTAGTCATTTTATAATTAATTATTCAGAGCAACCGAGGGATATCTGTGTGAATACTTGCAAATAAAAGCTCATTTGGTACCCATGTTGGAGAAGTGCTTCAGAAATAATCATTCCCCATTCTTGTATATACCGCTATATAAGGTTAGGAGTGATATCAGAATATTTTTCTAAACAGTCTCGACAAACCTTTGTATTTGATATCCATATAGCAGAAGAACATAAAACAACTATTCCGTCGTCTAGAATGTTCCACCTTAATGGATTAAAAGTGATGTCCGAATATCTTTCTAATTACACTTGACACGCCCTTTCATTTGATACCCATGTGGCAGAAGTGCATAAGAAACACTCATTTCGCCTTTTTGTATGTTTAGCCATATTGTATTAAGAATGATGATAGAATATTTACGTGGTACACCAGCTCTCGACAACTTATTAAAAGAACTAGAACTGCTGAGAACTTCAGTACTCTCTACTTTTACGAATGTCCACAACAGCATTGTTAGGTTCCTACCAAATTTAGATAGGTAGAGGACGGAACATAGCAGACAGTGAAGGTAACCGCTAACGCGTAGTAAGGGGGCCTCCTTAAGCCTATATCTAGGCCGTAAGTCCTAGACGCTGTTTTGCAAGTGGTCCGTTCTCTAACACGCGATGTGCGAGTCCATGGAATGCTAAGATTAGTTCTTACATACTTCTGACAAGCCTTTTCATTTAATACCCATATTGTAGAAATGCATGATACTTAAAATACTCATTCCACCTTCTTGTATGCTCCGCTTTATTGGATTAAGAGTAATGTCAGAATATTTTCTAAATACTATCGACATACCCTTTCATTTGATACCCATATTGCAGACGTGTATAAGGAATAATCATTCCACCTTCTTGGATGTCCAGTCAATATTAGACTTAGACTGACGCCAAATAGTTTATCATGTATTGTCATTCTAAGCGTTTATGCAAAATTTCAGCACAATCGGTTGAGTGTATCTACTTCAAAATAAAGTTGCAAGATTCCACCCGAACAATCATACAGAGCACGTTAAATAAAAGCTTTTAATTAATAAAAAAGAGTAATATATAACTTACTTCGTCTTACAATGTAATGATCTGTATCAATTTTTGTAATAGACACTGTTCCGGCTTTCCTAGAAACCCGTTTAACCCAATCATGGTATCGGTAATAGGCCATGAATCTCGAAGGTGCTTTGCATCCAGGACCATAGACACCAATTCCAATCTAAAATTAATTATGATGAGAACATTATTATTAATAATCTTGATTTTACGATTTGACTACCATTGTTTTTAAGACTTTGAGAAACTAGAATTAGAGTATTATAAAGAAATAAGAAATCCGTATTTACAAAATAGCCGATAGGGATAACGTCATGAGTCTGAATAATCGAAATAAAAACGGTCAAGTGCGATTCTGACTCGCGCACCTAGGGTTCCGTCACGACTCATCAGACAAAACTCTATGACGTCACGAATCAGCAGTCAAAAGTTATTTTCCCGCCAAAATTCCATGACGTCACGACTCATCTGTCAAAATTCCATGACGTCATGAATCAGCTGTCAAGTTATTTTCCCGCCAAAATTCTATGACGAAATAATCAAAATTAAATATGACGGAAGTAAAAACTGAAGGTTCTCAGATTTTTCCCTTTATAATAGGTATGTATTTTGCGACATGAACGGCGATATCTCTTGATTACGTTCGATTAGCAGTTTCATTTTTTTACAGCACTAAGATGCAACAGACCTTAGTATTTGGTAAAAATTTAAGCTTAATAGCTCTACACGTTCCTGAGAAAAATGGTGACTGACAGACAGACGGACGGACATACGGACGGACAGACAGACGAACAACAAAGTCCAAATCATATAAGGGTTCTGTTTTTTCAAAATCGGTACGGACCCCTTAAAAGCAATCGAACAAAGACTCAACCTGCCAAATACATTTAATTTTATTAATAAATACAATGCTCTAATATGAAAAGATGGTACATACCAGTCGCCACAAATTGTTTTGTTTAGTGACGAGCAAAGCGCCACTTCTCCATAAACAGTAGTCACCCGATGTTGCTTTAGCACATAATGTGTGCTTTGGCCACATATTCTGTACGTCCAGCTTCAATAAAAATAACTTTAAATACTGAGTGTACATGAGTATGACACATAAATTTTTGCACGAGGTATATTTACTAAGCAGAAACAAAAAATAAATCAAAAGTACCCATCCGTTTATGAGATACGGCGATTTCAATTCAATTTACTCTTTTTATCCTTACTTACAAACCTAGAACTAGTCAAGGAAATTTCACTACAGGAAATGCTTTCGGTCACAAAAAATTCTTTCTGAATTTACAATTGTATGAGTGGACTCTGTCCCTCTCTAAACGAGAAACCAACATTTAACTTACAGTTGCAAGAGACAGATGCAATCCCCCTTTTTCTCTGTTCTTGTCGGAGAATTTTTCCCTTTCATGTTATATAAACAAATGTAAACCGAGAGATGACGCTCTACGAAGCCAAAATTGACCGATTGTCTCTTTCCTCAAGTCGATGTGTAATATAAACGGCCGGGTACTGTACTCATCTATACTTAATATTTTATAGAGGTAAAGTTTGTGACGTTGTAGGGGGTAATCTCTGGATCTAATGAACCGATTTAAAAAAAAAAATTTCAGTGTTGAATAGTTCATTTATCGGGGAATGTCATAGGCTTTAAAGTATCACGCCATGACTAATAGGAGTTGAGCAGTAATGAAATATGTTTAAAAAAGGGACACGTTTTTTTTCGCCGCCCAGCGAAGTGGGCACGGGTCAGCTAATATTACATAAGACAAGTATCTATAGTAAAAAAGAAATATAGACTTCTTACTTTTATAATATTTATAAGGTCTCAAAAATACATCCTATACTTTTAAAATTGTTAAGCAGTTGATTAAGAAGTTGCCTAATCCGAATTCGACAACTTAGAGCTGAATCGTACGTCGTCCTTTTCAATGCGTCGGTGCATGTCCACTTCATTGCGCAAGTACGAGTAAAATTGATAATCAAAATTTAAAAATATTAAATTACATTCAAAATTATTTATTTAAAAAATTTTTTTTTTAAATAAATACAAATTTATTTAAAAAATTTTTAATTAAATTTAAAACTATGAAACTAATGAATGAAAATTCAACCCTAATAGAATGAAATGAAGACTGGATTTCTATTTTCTAAAACGTTAGGCCCAAAGGGTTTTGAGATTCCTTCAATTAGGCTACGGGTTTAATAATCATACTTATTTAGCTGATGAAATTACTTTTTAGAGAAAATAAAAATTACTAAATGTTTTTTGTTATTTGTGTACGACACTAATCTGCTTAAATATTTTTACTTTTTTTTTAAAACTGCACGCGGATCGAAATTTTTATTTAAAATGATGAATTCAGGCGAGCGAAGCCGCAGGAGGAGGCTAGTTGTAAAATAAAATCAAATTAAACTAATATTTAAGCTTCTCAGGATAGGAATATACCCTTAGAACTTCACTATGCAGCAAGTAAAACAGAGACATAATACTTACATCACTTCTTCTGTAAAAATCTTTACATTTGCTTATATCAATGGCCTCCATTTTGAATATACTAACCATCTGACTAGTACAATCTGGAATAGTAATTCAGAAATTAATGAATTGTTACATGCAAATACGTACACCAGGGATTTCCCAAAACCTCTTCCGGTACTACGGAATCATGAAGGATGACAATGATGATACCCAGTTAACGGAATTCACAGACTTGAATACACAAGGATCTTGTGTCATTGTTAATTAACCCTAAAAGTAACGTAACCTTATTTTAAATGTGTTTCATTCGCAAGCGGTCAAAGCTAGCAAAAGATACGTGTAACAAGGAAATACTTTTGATTCAAGGCGTGTGTGGGCCATAGTGTGGCAAAAGGGTGACCTCCTCTCGCAGGGAATTATGAATTCATGCCTAATGTTTTCAATGTTTTCAGTTTTCATCTTACAGTTTTGTTGATTCCTTAAGGCTCGAACCTCCGAAGAAGTAAAGGTTGGATTTTAGAGCACACTAGGAAGGTTAGTGGCTCTTTGTATGCCTGTGCAGATCCCATAAAGGAGACAAAGAGACCACGAGGCTTTTCGACCAATTATGCCAAGCGACACTCAACGCGCAGGCAGAGTTCCCTTTAGCTCTCTCCTATAATTTGACCGTAAGTCTGTATACCGCTAAGGCTTTTGATTGGATCTGGTATTGTGGCCGCCTTTGCAAGCTTGCGGCTCATAGTCTTTCCAACAATCTGTGTGATGATGGATCTTCAGCTACCTGTACGAGCGGAAACTACGTATTCTAGTCGATAGAGACACACGTCAAGCCTCAGTCAATGTCAGTGTCCAACAAGGCTCCGTGCTGTCAACCACTCTTTTCCTTCTGCATATCAATGATTTGCTTTCTTCTGGCCGCGTCTATTGTTATGCAGATGACAGTACGTTACTTATATGCTATCATACGCAGGCCTCAAGCAATCGGGAAGACCTCAAGAGGAAAAGGGAACATCTTGTCGCTGAGCTCAATCGGGACCTTTAGCGATTCTCAATGTGGGGTTCCCAAAATTTCCGATGCCTAAAAAAAACACAGGTTTGCGTGTGTAGCACCAAAAAGTCCCTCTTTCTGCTACTACCCTCTGTTCAGTATACATTGCTGTCGCTGCAGACAACTTTGAACATCGTAGGGATGAAACTTCGTTATGTTTTAACCCACGCAAACTTGGTAGTAGGTCGTAACAGCGCTAACTGCTATACAGAAGGCTCGGAGCAGCATGGGCTACTGTTTGCATCTTTGTAACGGCTCAGCCAAGTACCTAATGGAAGCCGAAGATCGAGTGAGCGACATACGTTCCGCATTGTTGATAATACCCAGGTCACGCAGGTTCGCAGGGAAATCGCGTCTCTTAGCGTACACTAACGCATGTATCAGAGAGTGCTCTGAAGAGTTATTTCGACACCAACAATTTATACTACGCTAACTCGAATTTTAGGGAAATACGTTTTTTACGCTAAAGTGCTTAAAATGTGCTATTTTATTTGGAATAAAAAATCATGAAAAAATATACAAAAATAACGAAGTTACAAATTTTATACAACGCTAAGTACAGGTAATTTTTAGAATCGCTCGATTTAGTTTAGGCTTTTTTACAAAAATGACACAAAAACGAGCTAAATATTTAGTGAAATTTATCAAAAAGGTAAAATATTCACAGAGGAGTGTTGATAAAAAGGTAGAGATTCCGCTTTATACGGCTATAGGGGTAAGTTTAATGTGCTATTAAATATTATATTGTATGTTAAAGTATATAAAATATGGTTTATATAATTTACTATATTATTTTCTAAGTTTTAGCCGCTTTGCTTAAAGTTCGTGTAACACTAAGCTAAATGTTACTTAGCGTAATGTAGCCCAATCGGATTTCGTTCTTTGATTGGCCATGCACTAGTTAGCGACTGTATGTTTTATATTATTTCTCGTATAAAACTATGTTAAATACTTTATAGACAGCATATTTGACATTATTAAATGTAGGCTTAAGTTTAAATGAATTCATAATATATTTTAGAGTAAGCAATGTAAAGCAATAAAAATCACACTTTTTTAGTACTGTGACCGCCCGTAATACACTACGCTGACTACTAGTTAGACGTGTGTAGTGCGTAAAATCATATTGTGGAATTAGGGGTATATACGGCTAACTTGCACTAAATTAAAAAATATACACAATTAAGGAAAAATATAAATATGAAATAACTATAAATAAATCAAATATTGATCATACAAAATTTCAAATCAATATCCTTATTAATATAAAAGTTATCGCGTTTTTCCCTTTAAACGCGTCTACTGTAAAGTTCACTTTTATGGGTTAGCGTAGTGTAAATTGTTGGTGTCGATTTGATCTTGTCTCTCCCTCTACTTTCCATAATAAAACCACTCGTACCGGCTTGGCGCTGAACCATTAAGTTGTGATACAAACTTCCGGCTTACGTATTTTCTCCATTGTATGATATTGGGTCCATCAAACGTAGTATGAAGAAGCATTCGGCCAAACCGGCAAGGTGATGCCGACCAAGTGAAGATTTTTTGGACAACCATTCGTGGGCTTTATTTCTGAACTCTATTGGTGCTTTCCATCCGGTATCATGGTCATGTTCCCGTGTATGCATTTATTTATGAATGTATTTTATTAATTATTTATTTATTTAAAAGTTTAATTTCATAGCTTACCATGTGTTAACGATATTGCGTAAATATTCACATCAAGGTACCTAGGTGGTCCACAGATTGGCATTAAAACTGCAAAAATGTTAAAGGATATGTTAGTTTACTTGCAAATGGTCAAAATAAGAATACAGGTTGTCGCAACATTTACTCTTTCCAAGAGTGTCGTTAATTGCAACTAAGTAATTTCAAAAAACAAGTTTTTTTTTATTAATTCTGTTCTCTCCGCCTTGCCAGCAAGCTAAACGAGTAAGTAAGCTACGTTTCTTATTATTACTAGAAGATAATCGTTATCGTTTATAAACATAAGAAACAATCTATATAAATACGTATTCTAATTAAATCAAAGTTTATAGGATTTAAACATAAGCTTAGTTCTTACAGGGCTAAGCATTGAAAAGGATCAGAAAACGTTACATCAATTAAACAAATCTTACACATATTTCCTGAAAGTTGAAGTAAAGCCAGTGTACTGTGGTAGTTCTTATTGTACTCCGAATTGAAAATATATTCGCGAACACGATAAAATGGTCCCGTTGTGCAGTTACTCCCTAAGACAACACGGGCACTTTTCCTGAAATGTAAAATAAAGAACTATGGATTGTTATTTAAGTTACCAGTTGCAAAGAAGGAAAACGTTAATGTATATGTTACGGTAAATGTGATTAATTGAAAATTATTAATAATTACCGGTTATTATTAATAATAACCACATGTTTTGGTAAATGTGATTAATCGATCGAAATTTATTACTTTTAGTAGTAATTATTAATAATTCACGACACATATTGGTAAAAGTGATAAATTAAATAAAAACCCAACATTTTTTGACCAGCAGATATTTTTTTTTTCATAAATTAAGAATGTGGTTGGTTGCTACACTAGGTACCTAGTATAGCAAACCAATGGGGCACAAAACACTTGACCGATTTTGAAGTTTTCGATCAAAAGATCCTTTGGTTAGGTTATGTTAGAACTGTGACAACCAACGCTAGAAGGCGAGCGAGCGAAACGAGCGGGCCGCGGCAGCGGCCGCCGAGCGCCACATTCTTAATTTATGAAAAAAAAAAAATATCTGCTGGTAAAAAACGTGGGTTTTTTATTTAATTTATCACTTTTACCAATATGTGTCGTGAATTATTAATAATTACTACTAAAAGTAATAAATTTCGATCGATTAATCACATTTACCAAAACATGTGGTTATTATTAATAATAACCGGTTATTATTAATAATTTTCAATTAATCACATTTACCGTAACATATACATCCGAAAAGAAGAAAAACAATGGAAAAAATTGATACTCGAGGCGGGAATCGAACCCGCGTCTCTGGACTATACACGTCCATAACCTCTAGGCCACCCGAGTATCCGTTTCAACTACCAAATTTAACCATTGCTTTATACGGCGCCGGGCCGCAACCAGAACTCAACTGTATAACGCCATCTAGGCGCGACAGCCGTAAACTTTCACTGTTGCAATTGAAGAGACTACGTAACGATTTTAATTTTTTTTTATATTAAATTACATATTATTTTTTACAAAAGCTTAGATATAACTAGAAAAATCCGAAAAGAAGAAAGACAATGGAAAACGTCAATGTATACCAACCTGAAGTCATATTTAGGAAACTTGTCTATTTCCAAACTAGTTGATATCGCTAACTTTTGTGTGATTACAACAACTGCTGCAGTTAAAGGTTTTTGTGTATCTTTGTACGAACCTGGGAAACAGATATTACATTATTTTAAACTAATTAATCTGTTGTACGTTTTACTTGGGTCATGGAGCTACAGTTTCTCGGGTAAAACAAACACAAATAAATAATTAAATAATCCTCACACATTCACACAACGTCATCTATAGCAGAGCTTGTACTATGGGTACTAGACAACGGATAAACATTACTTAAATACATTTTTTTTTGTAAATACATACATATTATACATAGAAACACTCTGACTAATGCAAACAATCATGAACATGCACACATAGATTTACATTAAGCGGGATTTGAACCCGAGACCTCTGCGTAGCAGTCATGATATACAGGGTGTAATCGTTAAGTGTGCACAGGCGATTATTCCGAAACTATGAGAGATATCAAAAAATTTAAAACTGATAACGAAAGTACTTTATCTAATAAGTAAAATAACATCAATAACTTTTTAAAAATCAAACGATAAGTATCCAAAATTTTGACATTAAACACTCCCATACATTTTGTATGAGATTAGTAGAAAGGTTTTAGTTTCCTTTTTTTAAGTGGTCTAGTATTAATTTTGCCTTAATCATATTTTATGATTACGTATGATATGATAATTATGATAAAGTGGTATCTTACCACTTCAACTAATAATAAACCTTGTTTCAATATCGCATGAATTTGAACTGGCTGAAAAGCAACGCTCTACAAAAATACCAAAAAAAAGTTACTTTTTGTTATTCGTTCCAAATTCAAAATCTTTATCGCGGGTTTTCGTTCCCGCCAATTAAAATTAAACAACAAGGACGACATTTCGAACATCTACTTTGAATATAAAAATTTCTAAAACCTTTCTACTAATCTCATACAAAATGTATGGGATTGTTTAATGTCAAAATTTTGGATACTTCTCGTTTGATTTTTAAAAAGTTATTCATGTCATTTTACTTATTAGATAAAGTACTTTCGTTATCAGTTTTAAATTTTTTGATATCTCTCATAGTTTCGGAATAATCGCCTGTGCACACTTAACGATTACACCCTGTATAACCTCTACGCCACAGAGGTGGCAAATGTTAAAATGTTAAGTGAGAAGTCGTTGCTTTGTGTGTATGTTTAGCTCTTCTCTTGATTTTAGTGATACTTATTTGTAAAAGCGTAATATTACTAGTTTTTCTAACACCTACTGGCGTCTAAGATCATTTCAAGTTCACGTAATTCCTTCTGTTTTTTGTAACACGTTTGGAAAAGTGTTTTTGCTGGTAAATCCCCAGGGGTGTTCGCCAGGGGAGCCTTGGGTCCGCAAGGAGAATTTTGACTGTATTTAATAATTTGCTACTTAATTGCTAGTTGTGACCGGCTCTACATTTTGAAAGATTATTTTGTCAATAACATTTACATTATCTAATTTTTAACTTAATGTTTTTATAACATTATTAGCAGCTATTTGTTTAACATCATGTATTTTTTTAGTTAAGTTAAAATAAAAGTAAAAAATATATAGTTTTAGTTTTTAAACGGTTTAATTTAAATTCTTTGTTGTTCTTGATAGATTTTTTTATAAGTATTTTGTTTAATTTCTTTTTCATCTTGTTTTTGTTTAATTAAATCTTGTTTTGCAAAATATTATTCAAACTATTACGAAACTATTTTATTAGGATGATGATTTCTGTCCTTTCTATTATGTAAGTTGTGTCAAAATTATCCACAAAGTCTTTAGAAAAAAAATCTTGACTTAAATTGGTAATATAATTTCGTAAAGCTGGGCTTAGAGCCTTTCGTAGAGCGTTTGCTCCAACTTATTTACTACCTAGGTAAGTAATATGAATGAATGAATTAATGAATGAATGAATGAATTAATGATCGTTTATTTGCTTGAAACATGGTAACATAAGTTGTTAAATTGACATTTCAGTACAGTACATATTTCACCAGCAAAAGCAGGCATGCAAATATTTAAAACATTGGAATATACATACAATATAATTTCAATTACCTCACATTTGAAATCACAATTTAATTAAATACTTAAAACACAAACATTGAAAATAGCACTAATAACAGAAAATATTACATAAAAAATATCAAACAAATGAAACAAAATAAAATTAAGCATTACCCCCCTTACTTATAAACGCCTCTTAAATTTTAGTCAATTGATTAATTAGCATAGACTCTTACATTGTTTGGTATAAAGATGGTTTTCGTAATAAAAATCTTGCTAAACAGTGATTAAATTTAAGAGGCGTTTATGAGTAAGGGGGTACATGTCTAATTAAGTAGGTACCGGGATCCGTTAAATAGATATATCGTAAGCAGTAAGCAAGACTTTAAAACCTAATTTTCTGTAATTTAATGTTAAATTTTTTTTTTTTAACAGATAGAGAAATTTACGTCAATACTTTAATACTGTTCTAGTCCAGTTTGTAAACTATATTATTTTCATACAATTGCGCCAATACTCTACTCTTACCTACTTCAGAATATTTTAATACAAACAGCCAAACCAAACTCTAACTTACCGAAAGGATACAGTAATAAGCCGAGCCATGGGTACATCTCAATGTTCTGAAAAGTTCCTTCCATCACTGGTTGGTGGCCAGTGTAGTCAACACCGCATGCGTTAGAAAAATCTGCCAATAAATTATTGAAATAAAAAGTTTAAGACAGAGTCTATGAATGTGTATGATGCACATCGCAAATACACAACGCAAATAAAATAATTATCAGTAAACTAGCGGCCTGTCCCGGCAGCGCAGGCATTATTTTCCCGCTTTTCGGTTTAATTTTTCCTGAATTTTCTTTGCTATAAACCTTACGGAGCCCGAAACCTTTCCAACGAATGCAAAACCGTGGATATCGGTTCGTGCGTTCTGGAGTTATAGCGTCAGGAAGGAAAACCCGACTTATTTTTATATATTAGGTAGATTAGGTAGATATTGTCATCGAGTGATGAACGGTTTTATAAAAACGAAGTATATTATAAACACAGTGAACATACCAGCGAGTGTAAGGAAACTTGGTAATAAACCATATACCAACAGCTGGTCATAGTTACATGAACACTAAAGAATAGGCCTTATTTCTGTCTGCTGTTGTAGGGGGAATTTTGTATCATCATCATCATCATAACAGCCAATATCCCACTGCAGGGACGGGCCTCCTCCTGTGACGGAGGGATACTTGGCCTACTAATACCACGCTGGCCAGACGGATTGGTATAGGGTTTAATTTCAAGTTTTCCTTCTTTTTACTTCGTAAAGATGATATTCACGTATAGTCCCTTTGTCGGTTTTTACGACACCCATGGGATGAGATGGGGTGGCATATTGTATTCTTACTCCGTCACCACACGGAGAGGAATTTTGTATAATTGTTACGATAGTAATAATATTTACTTACCGATACATACAAGGATGTAAATTATAAATATTAATACAGCCATATCTCTTCTTATTCCATTGTATTCTTTTTCGAGTGAATGCATTTTGTAGTTGACTGTAAATCAAACAACATCATGATCATATACCTAAGCAAACTTTGATAATTCTTTTTTTTTTCTTTCCTTTAAAAAAAAGACAACTCCCGCACTAGGGATCATGCCCTGTGTCGCGGGGACCTTTTACAAACATCAATTAACGGACACAAAGAACACCCAGACCGCCGGACAATAATTTGTGGATCTCACAAAGTATTTTCATGCGTGGGGATCGAACCCACAACCTCATGCGCGGCAGCCGCTGGCTCTACCGGCGCGCCACCGAGGTCGTCATAATGCAGCAGTATTCTGATCCACATCAAGTCGCCTGCTAAAAACCCAGTTCTGAGACTTAAGGAAGGCTAGAACAACTCTCGACATCACCATGGTCACTTACCAAACAATAAAGAAAAAAATACTGTTAACACTAAGCATTTCTAACTATTAAATTAACTTAAACAATTAAAATACGTATATATATATACGAGTATGTCGGAGAAGCATCATTCTCATCAAAATAGTCATTATTGGTTGCGGATTTGGTGGGCGTCATTTGGGTAGAATGCGAGTTCAAAATAAAGAACACTGATTTACACTATTTTATTTGAATTTAAATAACAAACTATAACTTCACAATCGTTAATGTTCAAAAGAAATCAATAGTTAAGACTGAGCAGCGGGTTCAGGACACCGATCCTACTTTACTCTACAATAATTCCACGATCCAACCCGATCGACTCCAGTTTTCACAATCCTGGGAAAAACTCTTTTCCCGCTTCATAGTAAAACAAGATGGCGCCTCGACCCCGCTCGCGCTATGCTCTGCTCTGATTGGTCGTTATGTGAATTACAATATTCGTAACTTTGATTAGATAAATAAGCTTTTTAAATAGTAAATTAATTTAACAAATCAACTTAAATTAAATAATGAATTTTAAAAATAGTTGTAAAAGGAAACAAATAATATTGTAACAATTAATTTGCAAACAACAATCTATCTGACTCTTTGGTTCCTCCGACATATATTATACATAATATGAGAAATCAAATGCAACCTTTTGTCTAGACAGTTTTCGCGCGAAGACGTGCTAGAAGTATGTTTAATAAAATAAATTACAATGTTTAGTGATATTAATTCAAAATTAGTTTAGAAATAGGCCCAAGTATTGCCACTTTGTCCTTCCCTCTGGATAAATCAACAAAATAAAAAGTTAGAAAATTTTAAAAATCATTTATCCGACATCAAAGACTATTTAAGCGGTTAGAGCAGAGATTAGAGCATAACAACCCTAAATCTTCATAACGTAATGTAAGGTCGTCCACAAGCCCAAGGTTTAAAAATAATTTTAGGTGATTTGAAATAGGTTCAAGATCACCCTAGGTATAATAGTAACCTCAAAAATAATTATAAACTATACTTACAATAACCGCCACTTATATTTTTACAAACGAATTATGTCTCGAATAATTACACAAATTAAAAAATATCTTGCTCTAAAATGGATGTATACGATTCTTGTGTGTAACTTAGACTAACGGGGTTAATTCTTTAAACTCAGTTTATACTCGTAGATCAGAATGCACCTGTTTATAAATAACATTTTCGTGTATATTGTAACAATTACAGGAATGCAGCAGCTTCCCGTCACTTCTCCTATCGATTGCTGAATATTTTGTTTGTTTATTTGTTTTAAACTTAAACACATACACGAGTAAAACACGTATTTCCTCCATCATATGATAATGGGTCCTTCAAACGCAGTGTGAAGAAGCATTTGGCCAAACCGGCAAGATGATGACGACGGATGGAAGTTGTTTTTGGACTTCTATCCGTTGGCGTCATTTGTGGACTGTACTCGCGCTTTCCATCAGGTTCGATAAAGTCATATTGCCGTGTTTAGTATAAAAAAAACACGTATTCAGTACACACCAGAATCACCATAAGGTTGGCGATCCCCATGGTGCTAACGGAATATTAACGTTCTACATCCGACATGGTATTGTTGTAAGCTCAAGATAAACTTACTAATGACGTATTTTCTAACTTATAAAACCTTGCTAACGATGATTGGTTGTGAAAAAAAGCTAGCTTGGCGCAATAAGTGGGTGGGAAAATATTAATAAAAAAAATATAATAGTAGAAGTTTAAGGTGAGGTGGGGACCGATGTGTCAATAGACACTAGTGGTACCCTGTGCAATTCTTAAAGTCTTTCTAAGTACCAAACGAACCGTCCCACAATAGGGTCTCAATGTTGCTGTGCCTGTCATACTGATGTATAACTTGGACGCGCCCCGATTGTGTTACATCAGAATACGTAAAATCGTTCAGGCCAACATTCTCACAAGAAAGGCTAAAGGAGAGTTAATATGATAATGATGATGTTTTAATTTTTCTTTGCTGTTTTTTTTCCTTTGCTGTTTTCAATTTTTATTAACCTCATTACCCCTAATCTTCAATGTTCGTATCACCTGTATGCCGATGACCTGCAGATTTACGCACAGGCCGACGTTGATTCTCTACCATCTGCAGTCAACAAGATTAACCAAGACCTTGAACACATACAAAACTGGTCACAGGAGTACGGATTATCGGTTAACCCAAACAAATGTCAGGCCATCGTTGTCGGAAGTCAGCGCATGTTAGCCAGAACTGACGTATCGTCTCTCCCGCCCATTAAATTAAATGGAACAGTAATAGATCTATGTGCATCTGTAAAAGATCTTGGATTGTACATCGACACGACTCTGAGCTGGCATACTCAAGTAACAAATTTGTGTAGAAAAGTCACTGGTATCCTGCGAGCCTTTTACCGCTTAAAAAACTTTCTTCCCACGAAAACCAAGGTAACGCTTGTGCAGTCTTTGATTTTCCCTATTATTGACTATGGTGATGTGTGTTACTATGACCTGAATGCAGATCTTCTCAACAAACTCGACCGGCTTCTCAATAACTGCATTCGTTTCATATACAATCTTCGTAAGTACGACCATGTGTCTGCTTCTCGCTCTGAGCTGCAATGGTTACCCATTCGTCAGAGACGCAGCATGCGTGCCCTCACTACTCTCTACTCTTTTCTTACTTCTCCTACTCCCCCGGCCTATTTAACTAACTACTTTCAGTACCTCTGTTCTACTCACGACCGTAATCTGCGATCTTCTAATAATCTTGTTCTATTATGTCCCTCTCACAACACTGACTTCATTCATTCTTCTTTCCCTATCCAATCTATTCTCCTTTGGAATGCCCTGCCTCTCGATATCAGGATGTCCACAAGTCGGCAAGTATTTAAGAATAAAGTTCGTCAACTCTTGTTAAGCAAACCATAGCAAAATTATTGTTTAGCTAGTATGTCATTGGACTCTATATATTTATATATAAATTTATCATTTAAGTATTTGTATATTGTATATATTATATATATATATATATATTTATAAGTTGTTTATTTGTGTACTCATTAGTTAGTATGTTTATTATTTATATATTTTAAGTATTTAGTTTATATTACATCATACTTCATTTTTATATTTCTTTCTTTAATCTGTTTTAACACCTACCACATCTATCTCTGCATCACCCAAGGTTGACTGGAAGAAAATGCCTTTGGCATTAAGTCCGCCTTTATACAAATGTATTTAAAGTGTTAAATAAATAAATAATTACAGTGAACTACATAATGCATTCACTCGAAAAAGAATATAATGGAATAAGAATAAATATGGCTGTATTAATATTTATAATTTGCATCTTTGAATGTATCGGTGAGTAAATATTATTTCTATCGTAACAGTTATACAAAATCCTTCCTCCAACAGTAGACAGAAATAAGGCCTGTTCATTAGTGTTCATAGTATTCGTGTGGTGAGAATACAGTATGTCACCACACCATCTCATCCCATGGGTGTCGTAAAAACCGATTAAGGGAATAACCGTAACTACTATCTTTACGAAATAAAAAGAAGGAATACTTGAAATTAAACCCTATACCAATCCGTCTGGCCAGCGTGGTATTAGTAGGCCAAGTAACCCTCCGTCACGGGAAGAGGCCCGTCCCTGCAGTGGGACATTAATGGGCTGCTATGATGATGATTAGGGTTCATGTAACTATGACCAGCTGGTATATGTCTTATTGCCAAGTTTCCTTACATTCTGGTAAAATCTTTACTGTGTTCATAGTATCATACTTATTTTTTTCTAAACCACTTAGCAAGGAGATGAAAAAGTTAATGAAGTACTTAATTGTAGAGGAGGTAGCGCTACTGTTTTTCTAGGAATTTAATTCCGAACTTTTTTTTTAGTAAAGTAAGCGTCAGTTGAACTAAGAAATGCGATAGTTTCTGATATCTGTGTATACAACCATGGAACAATCGTCCAACCAGCTCCTTTCCATATTACTTACTATGTAATATTACGTATAATTAAAAACAAATGAATATGGGGGTCCGCTGTCGCCGTGATGCTTCCAAGAGAGGCCAAAATACTTACGCTCTAACATCAACCCCACTCGGCTGGCAATCATTTTATTTGCGATGTGACTCATACACATTCATACACTCGTCTTCAATCAATCAATCAATCAACTGGACTATTGCAGTCCACTGCTGGACAGTGGACATAGACCTCTCGCAACACGCGCCACAGAACTCGGTCCTGCGCTTTCCGCATCCAGTCCGACCCAGAGACCTTTATGAGGTCGTCGGTCCACCTAGCTGGGCGTCCTACACTACGTTTGCCGAGTCGCGGTCTCCATTCTAGGACACGTCTACATTCGTCTTAAACTGTTTGTTTTATTTATAGATGTTTTTAACGCGTGCGGTGTTGATTACACTGGTCACCCATTAGTGATGGAAGGAAGATTTCAGAACATTGAGATGTACCCATGGCCACCACCCCATCTCATCCCATGTCGTAAAAACCAACTAAGGGACTACTATCCGTGAATATTATCTTTACGAAATAAAAAGAAGGAAAACTTGATATTACACCTTATACCAATCCGTCTGGCCAGCGTGGTATTAGTAGGCCAAGTTTACCTCCGTCACAGGAGGAGGGCCGTCCCTGCACTTCTGAGTTAACATTTGTGTTTGTTTTAGCCGAGAAACTATAGCTCCATGACTCAAGTAAAACCTACAACAGTTTAATTAGTTTAAAATAATGTAATATCTGTTTCCCAGGTTCGTACAAAGATACACAAAAACCTTTAACTGCAGCAGTTGTTGTAATCACACAAAAGTTAGCGATATCAACTATGTAGTTTGGAAATAGACAAGTATCCTAAATATGACTTCAGGTTTGTATACATTCACGTTTTCCTTCTTTGTAACTGATTACTGTTAAATGGCATTTCTAGGTCACTGTGTACGATAATCTTGGGATAAGAAGGGGTAGACCTCCGTGTGGTGACGGGGTAAGAATACAATATGTCATGGGCCATGGGTGTCGTAAAAACCGAAAGAAACTACCATCTTAACGAAATAAAAAGAAGTAAAACTTGAAATTAAGCCCTATACCCCGTATACCCCTATACGTCCCTGCAGTGGGACATTAATGGGCTATTATGATAAAGACGGGGGGCTAACATAAAACTAGTAGTGAAGAGGCTCGATATATTTGTGAAGCACAGAGTTTTCTGTAGCTAGTGTAGACAGCTGACAAACGACTTGATGGTCAAGTCACTATAATAATAAACTAGCTAACCCGTGCCCGCTTCGTTGGACAGCGAAAACAACAAGTTAAAAAAATATATGTTTAAAAAAGGGATTTTTAAACATAATTAAGTATTTCGTTCCTGCTCCACTCCTATTAGTCATAGCGTGCACATCAGTATTAGTAAGTCTAGGTTGGTATCCGAAGTGCCATCTCCAAACTGTAGTGTACAATGTCATCATGCTTAATGGAAGATTACAGAAGCTATTCAAAGTATACGGCTGTAGGTTTTATCAGCGTCCCAGATAGTCTAGTGCAATGCATCGTACACTGACAAGCGTGAAGAGGCATACCATCAGGCTAGCGACTTGGTCGGCTCATCAACTCTTTATTTTACATTTCAGGAAAAAGGCCCGTGTTGTGTTAGGGGGTAACTGCACAGCGGGACCATTTTTTCATGTTCGCGAATATATTTTCCATTCGGATTTCAATAAGAACTACCACAGTTCACTGGCTTTACTTCAACTGTCAGGAAAAAAGAAAAGTTTTGTTTAATTGATGTAACGTTTTCTGATCCTTTTCAATGCTTAGCCCTCTAGGAGCTAAGCTTATGTTTAAATCATTTAAACTTTGATTTAATTAGAATACCTATTCATACTGATTATTTCTTATGTTTATAAGCCACGAGCTGAGCCGTGCCCACTTCGTTGGGCGACGATAAAAACGCGTCCTTTTTTCAACATATTTCATTACTGCTCCGCTCCTATTAGTCATAGCGTGAAACTATGCAGCCTATGACACTCCCTGATAAATGGACTATTAAACACAGAAAGAATTTTTATAATCGGTTCAGTAGATCCAGTGATTACCCCCTACAACGTCACAAACACACAAACTTATAATATGTACCTCTTTATAATATGTATTATTATAGTAAGTATAGAAAACGATTCTCTTCCAGTAAAATAAGAAACGTATCTTACTAGACCTTGCTAACGAGGCGGATGGGTAAAGAATTTATATAAATTGTTCCTTCTTTCCTAAAAATACTTAGTTGCAATTAACGACACTCTTGGAAAGAGTAAATGTTGCGACAACCTGTAATCTTATTTTGACCATTTACAAATGCTTTTAAAAACTAACATGTTTTAAACATTTTTCAGATGTAACGCCTATCTGTGGACCACCTAGAAATCTAGATGTAAATATTTACGCAATATTGTTAACACATGGTAAGCTGTGAAAATATACTTGTAAAGAAATAAATCATTAATAAAATACAAAATTAATATAATTTTCAAAAATAATATTTACTAATTCAATATTGACGACTTACATTTTTTGTAATTGTTGCTTATTAAGCCTAACTAGCTTTACTGAAACTATAAGATGAAATTTGAAAACATTAGGCATGAATTCCTCATACTCGCCTTGATCGAAAAGAAATATATTATTTAAAGTATTAAGTTAGGTTAGTTTTAGTTTTTTATCCGTGTGGTGACGGAGTAAGAATACAATATGTCACCACCCCATATCATCCCATGGGTGTCGTAAAAAACGACCAAGGGAATAACCGTAACTACTATCTTTACGAAATAAAAAGAAGGAAAACTTGAAATTAAACCCTATACCAATCCGTCTGGCCAGCGTGGTATTAGTAGGCCAAGTATCCCTCCGTCACGGGACGAGACCCGTCCCTGCATTGGGACATTAATGAGCTGTTATGATGATGATGAGTTTTAGGATAACACATTGACAACATCCTTGTGTGTTCAATTCTATGGATTCCGTTACCTGAATATCAGACAATAATGTTGCTAATTGTTTGCAGAGGATATCCGACATCTTCCAAGGTATACGGAGAGGTTTCGAGAAATCTCTGATATTCTTATTTTCTGATAACAAAGACACTTATTTCAGAATTAATTTTCCAGCTTGCACTAGTCAAATGGTTAGTATAAATAAAATGGAGGCCATTGATTTAAGCAATTGCAAAGATTTTTACAGAAGAAGTGATGTTTGTATTTTCTTTGTTTTATTTTCTTTAATCTCACATTTTTGTACACTATTTTATTGTTTCTGAGTATCCCTTATAAAAAATAACATCATATTCCGCGCTAAGATAAAAAAAAACAAATTTTATCTTTGTAGCCTGATCTATGGGCCTTCTCAGAAGGCTCATAGTCACTCAGAGGGCAATAGAGAGCTATGTTGGGAGTTTCCCTGCGTGATCGAATCAGAAATGGGGGGATCCGCAAGAGAACCAAAGAAACCGACATAAACGGTTAAAGTGGCGGCAAGCAGGGCACATAGCGCGGAGAACCAACTGCCGTTTGCGCAGAAAGATTCTGGAATGGGACACAGGACCGCACAAAGTGGCAATACTTGGAGAAAGCCTATGTCCAGCGGTTGACGTCGATTGCCTGATATGATAATGATGATAACTTTGTATGAATTAAACAATTTTTTTTTTATTATTTTATTTATTTTCCAATTTAATCGAGGATGTAGTCGCGTTCACAGCTAGTATATTATAACTAGCTTTTGCCAGCGGCGGCAGAAGCAAAGGATATTCCACCCTTTATACCAGTGGGGTGTCTATTCCTACAACTTTACAACCCCTATTTTAGTGCTGTTAGGGGTAACATTTTATTTTCATTTTTTTTATTGAAGAAAAATTGTACCAATTTTCGAGTCAATCGGTCAAGCGAATACAAAGTTAGTAAAAAAAAAACCCATATTTTCACCCTCCTACAGTTGCATATTTCTTATAAAAAACAACATCTGTAATTTTATGTTCCACTAGTGGTTTAGACTATCTATTTCTCAGTCAGGACTTTGATTTGTATGTGTACACTAATGTCCCCCTTACTCATAAACGCCTCTTAAATTTTAGTCAATTGATTAATTAGCATAGACTCTTACATTGTTTGGTATAAGGTTGGTTTTCGTAATAAAAATCTCGCTAAACAGTGATTAAATTTAAGAGGCGTTTATGAGTAAGGGGGTGTATGTTTCAATAAAAATGTTTAAATATTGTATAAAGTAATCCATGCCGTGGCAGCTTGTAAATGAAACAGCACTATTGCCAGAGCCACTTAAATCTGTTTCGATGCTTTGCTAAGTGTATGTTTTGTAAGAATATCAAAATGAATAAATAAATATATTGTTTAAATTTAATGTTATTTCTATTGAAGCTGGACGTACAGAATATGTGGCCAAAACACACTTTGTGTGCTAAAGCAACATCGGGTGACTACTGTTTATGGAGAAGTGGCGCTTTGCTTGTGGCGTCTGGTATGTAGCTTCTTTTCATATTAGCGGATTGTATTTATTAATAAAATTAATTTGGTTGAGGGCCACCCGCCCCACCACAGCCCGCGTAAAGTAGTAACTGTCGTCCGAGACAAACTACTCATCCTCAACAAAATAAAAATATCAAATCTAAATTTATTTGGGAGGTTGAGTCTTTGTTTGATTGCTTTTTTCGATTGTTCAGACTCATGACGTAGTTATCCCCATCGTTTATTACTTAAATAAGGATATATCTATAATTTCTTAACAATACTCTAAATCTCCTCCGTGTGGTGACGGAGTAAGAATACAATATGTCACCACCCCATCTCACCCCATGGGTGTCGTAAAAACCGACTATGGGACAATCCGTAAATATTATCTTTACAAAATAAAAAAGTAGGAATACTTGAAATTAAACCCTATACCAATCCGTCTGGCCAGCGTGGTATTAGTAGGCCAAGTATCCCTCCGTCACGGGAGGAGGCCCGTCCCTGCAGTAGGACATTAATGGGCTGTTATGATGATAATGATGACTCTAATTCTAGTTTCTCAAAGTCTTTATATCTCATATCCAGTTTCCTAAATAAAAACAACGGTTGTAGTCAAATCGTAGAATCAAGATTATTATAATATTGTTATCATCATTTTAGATTGGAATTGGTATTTATGGCCCTGGATGCAAAGCACCTTCGAGATTCATGGCCTACTACCAGTACCATGACTGGGTTAAGCAGGTTTCTAGGAAAATAGGAAAAGCGTCTATTACAAAAATTGATACAGATCATATCATTGTAAGACGAAGTAAGTTACGTATTGCTCTTTTTATACATCGTTAGCTATGCCCAAGACTCCATCCGGGTAAAAGTGTGATTTTCAGTAGTTTTTTTAATTAATTAGAAGGTATTTAAAAACACCTTTGTGCCTTAATATTTATTGTTTTGATTTTCTTGCGGAAAAAAACCATACTGGTTTTCTTTGTATAATAGGGCAACATAATAGTTGTCCATGTGAAAATCAGTCTTGTACCTGTACCTAATTTTGTTGCAGACATTTTTCTCAGAGCCGTGATGCCTCTTAATGATTACAAGAGGAACCTTGTAATGTAAATAATAAAGTTATTAGACTATGATATAAACAAAAGTCACCTTATAAATTTACAAATGTAGACGACGCTGTTGCAGGTTTAAATAAGATTCAAAGGTTTGGAAATTGTGATCCGGAAGAAGTGCATCATATGATGTATAGAGATCAAACAGATTTCTTATCTAGAGAACATGGCACACGAACTTTAACTTATAATGTAAGTAAGTTTGTATTTCATTATCTTCATCGAATAGTGCCGATGGCAATGAAAATGATGCCGTGGCATTGAAAGGAATTTTATCGCACGACATTTTTCATTTTAAAGCATAGCAATTTATGTCGTATTTCTGTATAAGTACGGTTGAATGTCCATTAGTAAAAATTTGAAATCCCTTGCCATGCCGTCCCGGTCTGCGTAGGCCTTAAGGCGGATTTTAGGGCGACAAAAATCAATTCCGTGCCTATAAACGCATTTATGAAATATTTTACATTCGTTTTCTCGCCACAGAGTATTTATTTATTTATTCATTTTAAATAGTTGTAGTACAACCACATCATACATATTAATTCTAGTACTTAAACAGTTATCTAAGGTACTTATTGTCCGATACCTACATATTATGACACTTAAGGTGTACATATAACACTTACTATAAATGTAGCTATTTTTATTAATACAGTGAGTTCGAAACACATAATTATATTAACAATTAACCTAACTTATTACTTAATTTCTGAAGTTTAAGCTTAGAGTACATTTATTTAATAATTTATTGGAGTTTATTGTTTTATAATTCGTCTCTGATATGGGTTTTTTGTACATTTGTTTATAATTAGACAGTAGAGCTATTTTCAATATATCATTTCTAGTTGAAATGTCTCATAATATCTCACCCCAACAAAGTTTTATGACAAAAATAACTTTTTTTTTTAACCTTGAAGTGTTTTTTTCTAGTCCTTCTTTTATTTTAGTTATTTAAACTGACAAAAAAATTAGCAAGCCGTGGTAGGATTCGAAAAATCGAACCCAGATTATGTATATATGTAGCAGTATAACACCCAGAATACTTGAAGGTTGGACAGTAATTAATAGGTACTCGACGTTTTGAGAGCTCCCACACACGAGCGGCAAGTTCCAACGGCAGAGGTAACTGCTGATGCCGTCGACATTTTAACTTCGCGGAAAACTGCAACAGCAAGTGTCGCTATAGGCCGACTGCTGCCGTCGACGCGTTGACAGCAGTTGACGCGTATCGACCGCTGCAGTTGGGAACGTGCTGCTCGTGTGTAAGAGCTCTAAGATAACATTCGTAAACGTTTATATGATTTGATTGTGCAAAGCTGTGGTTTGACTCTTACTTTGGCAATAGATTTAATAATTATCTTAATTTTAAATACTACTGAAACTATACAGTTCTTTGTTTCAGCTGACATTATATGACAGTATACCTTACTCCTGCGTTATAATAAAAATACATTACCCAGGAGAAGTATCAGAGGTCCATCAAGATATCAAGGCAAATATAAGACTGCGACTGTGGTGCACCATGAAAACACCACTGTGCGCACGTGGTGATGAAACAACTTTATATTTTAATGTTAACGTTGAATTTAAAACAGGCATTATATATGAAATTACTGTGTGGGGTAGACGAATAAGTATGGTAAACCCGAAGAGACTGACGTATTATTCTAACATAAGAAAGCAATTTCCTATGAACTTTAATGATATACCGTATCAATTTATTAAATATAATAAATCCCAAATACCGGAATTTGCTGGTCCTCAATTTTCTATCCCCAGAACAGGAGCTGAGAGACTGAATGCTGTGTTGGGTGTTCCATACCCACCATGATTGTAATATTTACCCATTACGATAGTAACACACCTTATACCCATTGGAGTATACAGAGACTAGTAAGCGCCAAGTACTATATCATATCATTCTATCGGTATTCTCTTGTTTTCCATAAATTTATTTCCACTAATATTGTATGCCATAATTATCCCCGGCCATAATATTTACTTGTACTATTATCATTTATACTTACTAATAATGTTTGCTATAACAACTCAACAGTGATAACTTTTATTTGCCATAAATAATCAGTTTCCATAGGTAACACATCTCATAATCGACTCTTGACATAATTAAAATTTAATATAATTTTGAAAATAATACATAATATTGTTAGGTCGAAATTAATTATCGTTAACACCCCGCCTTAGTGCAATCCGACTCGGATAGGTTAGGTTAGAAGAGAGCTCCGCTTCGCTTCGCTCCTAACTAATCAGACTAAATTATCTTTATTTATATTATGGTGAATAAAAGTTATGGAAAGCAGCATTATTAAAAACGAAAATTATAGCAAATACATTTATGGATTTAAATTATTATGACACTTGATTGATTATGACCAATGGAATTATTGAAAGTCATTTTAAGTCATTTCACGATTATGGCAACTGAAGCGTTATTTCTAATGAAATTATGGCAAATACCATTATAGCATATGAAATTATTGCATTTTAAATTATGGCAAACATAAGTAAACCCATTCTATCCTATTCAAAATAATTTTCTGTGAAATACACATATTATTGTATTATTATGTTTTGTACCTAATAGTCCCGCACTGAGATCCGCGGACTATTACAATAATACAACAAATTACTCCATCAGGAGCATATTCATCGTTATACTCGATCGGTTGTGTTAACCGCTACCTTTAAAAATATCTTTTAAAAAAAGTATTTAAGTATGTTATCCGTTGTCTAGTATCTATAGTACAAGCTCTGCTTAGTTTGGGACTAGATGACGTTGTGTGAATGTGTGAGGAATATTTATTTATTTATCTTACCAGCCAGTCGACGTCCACTACTGACCGCCTCCACCAAACGTTTCCACCCTGACCGTTCCTGTGTCTCACTCATACATCGACTTCTTGCCCACCTAACTAGATCGTCGCCTTTACGCTATGTATGTCTAATACGCAGTTCACCTACCTCGCGTTATGACTAGTCAAAAGAATAAGTAGGCATAACGCTAGTTAGACTTGCTTCGATATAGACCAACAGCTGTAAAGGCCAAATAATAACCAGACCAACTGAGATTTAGTCTTCTCAACACTTGGATTTGGTTAACCGGCTATTAGCTTGCACAAAGATTAAGTATTGATATTTGACCATGATAAAAAAACTAAAAACTTAAACAAAAAAGAATCCCGCAAGAATTCATCGCACCAACAATAGTCTGGAAGGTTGGCATAAACGTATGAATGCTCGAATGGGCTATAAACTGTCTTTAATTCATTTTCTATTCAAATAAAAAAAATAATCCCGTTGGAAAAACTTAAAACTTAAACAAAATCTGTTTGAAGGCAACACAAGAAGAAGAATAGATATAATTTTCAATAAAAAACATAAAACGGAACTAGAAAAACTAAAAAATAATGAAATAAATGCGTTATATTTCTTAAAAAATATTAACAAAATTAAAAAGGATCTCATTAATATTCACGGTCATTAAATATGCATGTCCAAAACCTTTTCAAAATGTGTTTAGTGAGCATTTACCTATTTTACATTTAATTTTGGCAAAGTGAATCTTATTATTTAGTTTTTTTATTACTTATTTGTTGTCCTAGTAAGGGTAGGTATAAGTATACTACTACCGGTGGTTCGTTTAAGTTTAGTTTTTAATATTAACATATTTTTTAAAGAACTAGTGTTTTACTCTTTTCATCACCTTCCTTTTAGACTTTAGGTAGGTGAACTGCGTATTAGGCCTACATAGCGTAAAGGTTAGGCATAACGCGATAAAGACCATGTAAGATTAAGGCATAAAGCGAAGTAGTCCTCATCCGAAGTAAGCAAATGGCGACCTAGGCAAACATATACTTAGGCTAAAAGCTATTGAAAATGACATTTAGTCATAACGCGAGGTAGGTGAACTGCGTATTAGACATACATAGCGTAAAGGGATCGTCGGTCTACCGAGTATGGGCTCTATACCCTTGCGCCTTCACAAGTACTACGATTGATCCTTACAAATCGTCTGCATTCGTACATATATTTAAAGATTCCATTCTCTAAATGTAACAACCCAGCGTAACGTAAATAGCTACCTGTTTTGTTATAGATATAGATTGTATAGGATAGACATTTTTAGATAGGTAAACAGCATGCATTTGACGAAAATTTTAAGAATTGTATTAGAAACTAATAATCTAATTTATTTTAAATGTGACTATAAGTTTAAATAATGAATACACAATTGTAAGACATTTTTATTGAAATAAATAAATAAAAATCTGTATTAATAAAATATTTGCATGCCTAAAGGTGGAATATGGAGAAACCTAATAATCTGTTGTAAGACCATAATTATTGTATAATGCATGATTTAAAGTTAAATATTACACTATAGAATGCCATTTGTAAAAAAAAACAAGTACCTATTAAATAAAATACTTTTAATAGAAATATTATAGTAGACTAAGTATATAGGTTAAGTTTTAGGTATAAGATAAAATTGTTAAAGAGCGCTTCTCGCCGTTAAATTATTTCCTTTGGCGAGATTTTTATGTAGTAGCATTGATTTATAAAAAACCCTAGATGCACATTTTCAAACAAAACTAACAGCCAAAAGTGTCACCAAATTAAACATACGCAATAAATACGTATATAATAGTAATATCGTAAACATATTTCTTTTTTCAAATTCAATCTTACACGCATGACATAAAGTTGTATTTAAAAAGTAATGCACATAAAGCAATAAAATTTAATGATTGACGTTTGCCGGTAGAACAACGCGATACTAATTTAAAAAAAGTGCACAATGCGCCCATTTGTTGCGGACGTTTTTGGGAAGTGGAGTGTGTATCTTTGGTTTTTTGTAAATCAATGTGTAGTAGTTTTAAGTATAATTTTTTTAATACACATAATTTGAAGACAAAAATTCTTTGTTAATTGAATCACATTGGTTGACTAGATTTTGGTAAAACATTACATAAAAAAAAACTAATTATAAATGTATTTATCAGTTATTATGTACTTTCAGTCTAAAAATATGCTTAGATTGAGACGAGATAGCGTTATGTAAATGTGTGAGGAATAGGTATAGTTATTATCTAAGTGCTTGTTAAAAAATAAATACTAAAAAATCTGTGTTTTGTATATTCATTTACAACAAATAAACTATTATTGTTTTTGAAACCCAGCTCCTAAAAAGGAGGAGGATTTCGATTTGCTGTATTTCATTTTTAATGTTTTTTACTTCATAACTCCTTCAGATATAAAAAACACTTTTTCATTTGAAAAAGTATAGGTAAGTACATGCAGTTGGTCCCATAGAAATTTCATCAAATTATTTATATTAATTTGGTTTTTATCTAAAAAATATGTAATTTCTGTAAAAAGTCAACTTAAACGAATTATTTCTGTGTGTAATCGGTTACTTTACAACTCAGTTAATATAGCACATACATAGAACTGAACTTCATAACACTCTAAGGTGATGGACTAAGAAAACAACCTAACATCATTGCTACTTGACAATTTATGTGTCGTAGGTGGCTTGATATTATGATCATGCCGCCATATCCGTGTGGTGACGGAGTAAGAATACAATATGTCACCACCCCATCTCATCCCATGGGTGTCGTAAAAACCTACTAAAGGACTATACGTCAATATTATCTTTACGAAATAAAAAGAATGAAAACTTGAAATTAAACCCTATACCAATCCGTCTGGCTAGCGTGTTATTAGTAGGCCAAGTATCCCTCCGTCCCAAGAGGAGGCCCGTCCCTGCGGTGGGACATTAATGGGCTGTTATGCTGATGATCATGCCAAGGACCGACGCCCTAGTTAGGTACAGGACCTCACAAGGTGGCAATATTTGGAGGAGGCCTATTTTGATGATGCCAAAAGGGGAGAGAAATTTAAATTTATCCTACAACCACTTTGGGCACTTTGGGATTCTATTATGTTGTGTTACCAAAAGTTTTCGTTGTAGGAGTAGGAGCTGTGTCCCAGCAACGGACATAAAATCCAAAGCTTTTGGTATTACTATTATTTATTGGTCCGGGTCGCTATAGAAGTAAAACAACAAACAAGATTTGCATTAAGCGGATTTGGATTATTACATTAGAGAAGAATCGAACCTGTCTCGCTTTCGATTCCTCTCTACGTAGCGTCCAAATTGAACGACTACGCCACAGAGGTCGTCAAAATTTGCTTCTAGTATGAAAGATACTCTTGCATATATTATGTATAGACTGTATACAACATAGAAACTCTTCAATCAACTAGCCAATCGCAGTCTACTGTTGGACATAGGCCTCTCCAAACACGAGGCACAAAACATGGTCCTGCGATCCAGTCGAACTCAGAGACCTTATTGAGGTCGTCGGTCCACCTAGCTGGGAGGTTCTACACTACGAAACAACTAGAAAGTCTTTGCTGAATAATGACGACCTCGGTGGCACGCCGGTAGAGCCAGCGGCTGCCGCGCATGAGGTTGTGGGTTCGATCCCCACGCAGGACAATAATTTGTAATTATAAATGATTCACAAATTATTGTCCTGAGTCTGGGTGTTCTATGTGTCCGTTAATTGATGTTTGTAAAAGTCCCCGCGACACAGGGCATGATCCCTAGTGCGGGAGTTGTCTTTTAAAAGTTGTCTTATAAAAGAATAAAAATTAAACTTATCATAAAGTTAAGATAGATTCACTATACAAAGGCAAAAAAACAATGCGTAGTTGTTAAAAAGTTATATTATTGAGGAATCCTCAAAAGAGATTTTCATTTTTACAAAAATTTGATACATGAAGATTTTGCATTCATTTTGTTTTTCAATTCAAATCAAAATTCATATTTTTGTGATAAATAAAACGTTGTATTTTAAACGCATATATAAATAATAAAGGCAAATCCACTCCCGACTGAATACCGAATAGGATACGAACAGAAATTCTGTATTCGTTGTTGGGTGAGTTCAAAATGTATGAGAATTACTATTAAACTATGAACTTCGACAAATAATGAAACGGGAACTATATTTTTTGTCACCAGTATTTGTCATTAAAGTGTAATCACCAATGATGTTATATTTAAAAGAGGTAGATATGTTATAAGCGCGAGCGTCATGATAATCCAAAATTTGCACTGATCGGCTTGCGCTCGGAACTGATCGGCTTGCGCTCGGAAGTGTTCGGCTTCGCTGAGGTGTACGCCCACCGCGCTACGGCACCTTGCAATAACGTGGTACACGGATTTATACTATAATCATTACCTCTAACAGATTTACATAAAATGTTTATGTGTTCACGTTGCGAAACCGAGGCAATTGATGGCGCCGTTTGTTCTTTGTGTGATGGATTTTTCGACTTCCCATGCTCGGGCATTACAGAGATTGGATGGAAGAAACTTGGAGATCGTAAGGTGTCTTGGAAATGTATAAGTTGCAAAACAGCGGCAGCCAGTCCTCGCACAAATACTCTCAAGCCTTCGTCATCTCCAGACACAGAAGGAATTTTACTAGAGCTCAAGAGGCTATCTACTCAAATGGAAACCTTACCAGTACTGGTGGACAGTATGAAAGCCGTACAACATGAACTCGCGGAATTAAAAGCTATTAAATCGGAAGTCACAGACATGATGCGTTCCATTGAATTTATGCACACCTCCGTGAAGGCCTTGACAAATAAAGTTAGCGCCTTGGATGAGGAACTTGGACTTATGAGGAAAGCCAAAGACGATATAACACTACTAAAAGAGCAAGTGGAAAAACTGAACATTAACCAACGTCAAAGTGAGCAACGATCCAGATATAACAACATTGAAATTAAGGGAGTCCCCGTCTCTAGCGCTGAAAATTTATTTTCAATCATTGACAGAATAGGAGTTGTAATTGGCTGCCCGATACCTAAGGAGCAAATTAACTATATAGCCAGAGTACCGATGCGCAATGACAAGAATAATAAGAACATCATATGCTCGGTTCACAATAACTACATAAAAAGTAATTTTGTCGCAGTCGCAAAGAAATACAAGGCATTTAAGGCATCGGAACTTGGATTATCAAGCGAGAATAAGATCTATATCAATGACCACCTAACGCTAGAGAACAAAATGCTATTAAACAAAACAAAAGTTAGAGCGAAAGAGGTTTTTTACGAGCATGTATGGGTCAGGGACTGCAAGATACTGGTTCGAAAAAACAACACTTCACCCATTTATCAAATAAGAGCAGAACAAGATATAAAAAAGTTGTGTTCATAATTGCTTTCATTCCACGTTCTGTCATGTCATTGAGTAATGCAGGCATCTTTAAAATATTTGAAAAAAATGCAGGTACCTATTTCTGTTTCTTAATACACGCTCGAGCGCCACTTGTTTGCCTATTGACTTGTAGTTGTAACTGCTTTGCTTACCTTTGCTATATTCATTATGTGTGTTCTTATTATGAACACATATCCGAGTTAGGCCTATCTATTTTTCAATATACATTAAGTAGCTTTATGCTTAACGCTAAGAAATTGAGCCATTTATTTTTTGTATTATTATTTTGTGTAGATTATAAACTAAATTGTTTTGCGGTGTAGTGGTAAACTTGTTATGCATTATTACTTTTAAGCGTTATACAGATGAGTACCGTCTGACAGCTTTAACTGATAATACATATTGTATGTACCTACAGGCTCGCTATCCGAATTCTAACAATTTTTATGTATGTAATGGCGCCTCTTAACATCTATTACCAGAACGTACGGGGACTGCGAACCAAGACAGGTGATTTTTATAGAAATGTGTGCAGTAATGATTTTGATATCGTGTGTTTGACGGAAACGTGGCTTATTGATGGCATTGCGGATAGCGAATTGTTTGACGATAGATACCTAGTGTGGAGACGCGATAGGGATTATGTAAACACAAATCAGATTATTGGTGGGGGTGTCTTAATAGCAGTTAAACGTGAACTTGTAGCGGACGCTAGGCTAGACTGGTGTTCACCTGCGGAGGACTTGTGGGTATCGCTTTCACTACGTCGTAAGAATCCCAGGGTGTCGTATAAAATGCATATTTGTGTAGTTTATATTTGTAAACAGAACCTGGGCAACTCTCTTAGCGTGCAATTGGGCGAGTTTTCGAATAGCTTAATGGATACAGTTCTTTCGCATCCAGCGGATACATTTGTAATTTTAGGTGACTTCAACCAACCCGATATTACCTGGACGCCATCTAACGTTGACGGTCTGTGAACCCAAGCAATACACACACAATTTTACAGTCTGACCTAATTGACAACTTTAGTTTATGCAATTTGAGTCAGTATAATTCTCATATGAATCATAACAATAGAATTCTTGATCTAGTCTTATGCAATAACTGTGTAACGGTGAATCACGCATGTAATCCATTGATATCTGAGGATCCGCATCATAAAGCACTGTATATTACTGCTGACTTCGTTGAATTGCACATCTTAAGACCTCGACCATACAAAAAGTTTTTATATGCTGTCGCCGACTACGATACAATAAACAGTGAAATAGATAAAGTGAATTGGCAAAAGGAACTCTCATGTAGACCGCTAGAAGATGCTGTGCAGTATCTCTATGATCACCTTAATTTAGTGCGCGATATTCACATACCATCTAAGACAATTACCAGTCAAAAAAAATATCCGCCATGGTACAAAACTCCACTAATAAAGATAATTAGAGAGAAGTCTAAATATCATTCCAAATTTAAAAAATATAGAAATGTGTCAGATCTCCAATCTTTTAATATACTGCGACAACGTGCAAAAGACTTAGAAAAACAATTATTTGATAGTTACATTGTCCAAATGGAGTCTAATATACATAAAGATCCTCGTGCGTTTTGGTCTTATGTAAAAGCCAAACAGAGTTCAAATTCGTTTCCCGCGACGATGCACTATGGGCATCTGACATCGGATATGGGAGAGGACATATGTAACATGTTCGGTGACTACTTCTTTTCCAATTTCCTAGACGGAGTCGACTCTAATACTCCTTCCAGTAGATCTTTAGCCGTTTGTGAGTCTACCTCTTCAATGTCGTTCATAAATAGCACTGATATAAGTGAAATTGAAGTTCATAAATTGCTCAGCCAAGTGAACGTAAACAAATCATCGGGCTCAGACAACGTACCTCCGATCTTTATTAGGAACTGTGCGAAGAGTCTGGCAGTACCTATAATGATTTTATACAGTCGCTCGATATGTATTGGATCAATGCCCACGGTCTGGAAGTCGGCATATATAACACCTATCTATAAAAAAGGACCAAAAAATCAAGTAGAGAATTACAGACCTGTCTCAAAGTTGTGTGTATTTGCTAAAGTTTTTGAAAAAATTATTCACAAGCAATTGTACTCAGCTCTTAGACACGACTTTGGTGAATTTCAACACGGGTTCATGCCAGGCCGTTCTACCACAACAAATCTGCTTCTTTGTAGTGATATGATCACGGATGCAATGATGCAGCGAGCTCAGCTAGATGTTATATATACCGATTTCAGCAAATGCTTTGACCGTATCCATCACGACACATTATTAGTCAAGCTACATGATATCGGTATTAGAGGGAATTTGTTCAGATGGTTTAAATCATATGTCGAGAATAGGTGTCAGACGGTGGTGTTGGGCGGATATGAATCTAGGGCGTATAACGTTCCTTCTGGGGTTCCTCAGGATCATTACTGGGTCCTCTTTTATTCAATGTTTTTATTAATGACGTTTACAAATGCTTTACTTATTCAAAAATTCTATTATACGCAGATGACCTAAAGATAATAAAAAAGATCAACGACATTGATGATGCGCGTAGATTGCAGGAAGATCTCGAACGATTCCAGGTATACTGCTGTAACAATATGCTGGACTTAAATGTTTCTAAGTGCTTCGTTTGCTCCTATACCCGCAAACATAGTGTTGTAAAATACAATTATTTAATAAAGAACGAGATAGTTACTAGGGTTGACAGCATTAGAGACTTGGGTGTAACGTTTGACTCCAAACTTATTTTCGATGCGCACATTGAAAATATAGCAAAAAGAGCAGCTAAGGCACTTGGATTTATTTGTCGTCTGTCAACTGATTTTAAAAGCATCAAGACAATTAAAATCCTGTACTGTTCTCTGGTTCGCAGTCATCTTGAATATGCTTCTCAAGTGTGGAACCCACACTATGAGGTCTACACTAATAGGCTTGAGAGTATACAGAGGAGATTCTTGAGGTACATACAATATAGATCAAACTGCTATTTACCAAACTATACACTTCGCTGTAGGAAGTTTCATTTGTTGCCGCTATACGAGAGACGTAAGGTTGCTGATCTTTCACTACTGTTTAAGATAATGAATGGTGGTGTTGATGTAATGGAAATGGTTGACAAGATTGGGCTGCGTGTATCATCCGCATTTTTACGTAGACCGAAACTATTGCATGTTCCGGTTGTGAGTACGAATTATAGGCAGAACTCGTATCTTATTAGAGCTAGCCGTTTATACAATTTGACGTGCCAGAGTGTGGACATGGATATCTTTGCGACTAGCATTGTGTCAATGAAGACATGTTTAAATAATAAATTCTTTGGCAAGGAAGGAAATAGGGTTTAAATTGCACGATATATTTTGTATTTGTATTTTGTTTGTATTTGTATTGTTTTTTTCCTCTCCTTTTCATTCTTTGAAGTAAATTTTTATTGTTAATGTATTAACACTTACAAACAATCACCTTCACAACACACACAAACACACACACACATCACACAAGCACATCACACACACATACACTTCACATACGCACACACTGCCACAGATGCTATTTAATTTGTTATTAACTATGTAATTTTATTTAAGGGAAATGAGCGGGTCATTCCCAACACGAGTATCATGTGATTACTCACTGGGAAGACTCAGCATTGTTTAGTTATAAGATTACTGAAATAAAGAGAATTTTATTTTATTTTATTTTAATCGTTTATTCTATCAAACTATAAGCGGAAACTTGTAATTGGCCTTATTTACACTACTTTTTTGTTTAATGTACCACTCTAGCTGTAAGTTTTCCTAAAAATAATAAAATAAAATAAAATAAAAAATAAAGAAGACAAATCTAGTTTTCTGTCTTTAGTCGACGTCTTACTGTAATGGTGGTCAAAAAGTAGAGCAAACTAACGTAAAACGTTGAGAAAAACGAATAAAAATGTCATCGTGTGTTTATAGACAAGCACCAACTATCATTGGTTAATAAATTACAAGTGATCACATGTCACAAGTAAATATTATTTATTTCCGTATCTTCTATCTCGGTGGGGACGGAATATGAATACAGTGCGTCACCACCCCATCTCATCCCATGGGTGTCGTAAAAACCGACTAAGGGACTATCAGAATCTGTAATTATTACCTTTACATAGAAAGAAGGAAAACTTGAAATTAACGAATTCACGAACGAATTCACACAGGTTAGTTATTATGTATTAAGTAAGGCGTAGGTTGTTGTTAATATGTCGGAAATTTTTTGTGTTATTTATAATATTTAATAGGAATTTTATTTGATTAATTTATGTTAACCGGGTTTATGATGATTTCTATGTGTATGTTAATGTGTTTATTAATTTATAATTTTGAATGATAGTTTAAGTAGTATGTGTTAGAAATAAGTCAGATGTTTAATAGATTTTAATTGTGCCACACTATTGCATTAGGTTACATTACCTGTAATGATAGTGATGATGTGTGTGTAAAAAAAAAAAAAAAAAAAAAAAAAAAAAAAAAACCCTATACCAATCCGTCTGGCGAGCGTGGTATTAGTAGGCCAAGTACCCCTCGGTCACGGGACTGGGCTCGTCCCTGCAGTGGGACATTAACGGGCAGCTATGTTATTGATGACAAAGAGTTGCCCTGGTTATCCAGCCTGCGACCTCGAGCACGGTAGGCGCAGTTAAAATAAACTTAAGTTCATAGTTTATTTAAAATAGATTTGCCTGTCGATATCAGGTGTAAACTTTCACTCAACGACGAGGCGGTATGTAGTCCTATGGGATGCCCGCTCCTAAGCCCCCCACACACAGAATTCGATATCCCTCTCCCAAATTTTAGAACACTCAATATTATTTTTATGCAGTAATGTTACTATTTTTATTTTACTTAAATGACGTTCTTGATTATTCTGCATGTCAATTCTCGTTCCTTAAAATCGTTAAAAATTCGGTTAAGTCTTCTTCTTCTTTTTGTTAAATATGGCTTCATCATTATCTGATGATTCTGTCAACGTCAAGGTGGAGAGGAAAATAATTTAAACTGGTTGACCAATTGAGATTTTTTTTTGACATTAACTTACTTGGTGATTACATTATAAAAAACTTATTTATATACAAAAAATAAAATAAACAATACACATTACTATGACCTTACTAAGCTATAAGACAATATGATTAATAGAAATGAACCTAGCCAGAATATTAATTAAAGGAGAATGAGCCAAAGTTAAAAGAAAAGGAATGTTTATAGGTCGAGGAATATTTACAGGTATTAGATCGTATAAAGTAACAGACAATCTAGGGCAAGAAAAAAATATATGTTCTAAAGTACCTTCTTCGAGACCGCACTCACAAAGAGAATGATCTCTAACCCGAATTTTAGAAAGAAAAACTGGAGAACAAACAAATCCCAGGCGTAGGCGAATTATAACCGAAGTCGAATGTTCGGTTAAGTCAAATTGTCTTACCTATTGTATGACAATTTGACAACTAAAGTTAACTTAAACGAATTTTTAACGATTTTAAAGATCGATAATTGACATGCAGGTTACCTTATTTGTTTTTCTTGTGAATCTTAGAACTATTTGATTATAATGGGATTTTATATTACACTACCTTTAAGGGTGTAATTAGGTGGTTAAAACTATTAGATTTTTTTGGGACTCAACATTCCAACATTTTTGACAAAAGTAGTTAAGTCTAATATAATATAAAATTATGTTATGAAAAGTATCACTAGAAAGAAATATAAATAAATGCATAAAATCGAGCAATCTACTTTTCAGGACGCACCTTACAAGCTGTACAAAGAAACTCCTACCTCACGGGCCTTCCTTTGCCCCACAATCAGTCTTTTGTATACAACACCAAACATAGCCTCACCAACAACAGCAATTCCTATAATCTTTAATAATAATAATAATAAGCCCGCAGGGGCAGCTTGTGGCGAGCTGTTGGTGAGTGGCGACACCACGGACCCTGATTCCTTGATGGCCTGGCTTACCTTCATTGGTCGGCCAGGACTGGAATACGCAAGAGCGGATCCTATGCTCCAAGCTGGAAGTGTAAAATGTCATAACGCCGGGGGCCCTTGAACGGTTGACCGGAATTTGGCGCCCCGCAGACTCACCTCTCCGCAGCTTCTAGCCTCTCTAAGAGATGTTGCCTCATTGTCGCACTGTACGTGCGGCCGTTTTGTGGGGCCCACTCAACGAGGTGGCAAGTCACTACCTGTCTTTTTATAATATAGAGACTGATTATCACGACAGGTATCCGGTAGTCTCCTTCCATAGCCCAATAACCGGTCCATTGAACATACTCATCCATAGTCTATTATTTAAATTTCCATTGCATCCTTACAGATGCACTACAATAGTTTTTGCACTCGGCAGGGACCATCACTGGGTGTATCATATTGTGCGTTCAGAGATGGTATCTGCCCTGTGTATCCAATACCAGATTAAATATCTCTTAAAGGGCCTCTTCGTCTTGGCTTCGGCCCGATGTATGCCTTCCAAAGAACCGGGTCTCCAATAGACCCGAGTATTATGGAAAAGAGAAACATAATAATAATAATAAAATCTTTATTTGGAACAGATACACAGGTACATTTTTACATATGAGATCGATAATAGCTGCAATAGTTGTAACACTGTAGCGCAGCCATTAACGCCCACCTCCTTCACACTTGGCTTGAGCGTTCCAATAGTAGGGATTTATTTATACTAATCTTACAGAAGAAATAATGTTACCTTATAATTAACACAATTTTACATGCTATGTGGTGAATGTATATGTGTGGGATTGTGAGTGTAAGTGAGTGGAGAGAGAGAGAGAAAGTGTGTGTGTGCTTGTAAGTATGTGCATGTGTGTGGGGTGTATGTAATTGTGTAAGGAAATGTAAGTGAGTTTTCTGTGGCTATTATGTTGCGGTAAGTAGTTGTCTTACTTGATCCTTGTTAGCAGCTTTTCAGTGTCATCATATGATAGACCATACAACCATTCAGTAACACGAGTTTTACATTTCTTATAGGTATCTGGATAAATGTTTAGAGTTTTATTAACCTTGTTATATAACGAAGGTGCAAAGTAGTAAAAGTGACGCTTAGCTAGTTCCAGTTTAACCGATTCGATACTGCACACTCTATCCTTGCGACGTTTATTTGGATTGGGTTTATAGGGAAGGTCTAAATGTTTACGAATTATGACTTTCAGCAAAAATAGTTTCCGAACAGTTAATATTTTGAGGTCCTCATATAACTCTTCAGTTGGAAACCAAATGCGTCTATGTGTCATGACTTTGAGAACCCCTCTGTGGGCTCTCTCAAAATATCTATAAGGATAAGGTTCAAATTCATTTGCGTTGCATTTTTGAGATATCAACATAAGTTTGTTGTAGGTAGTGTACGTCATATTGCCCGGAGGCGCGAATCAAGAATTTTGCGCGTCGTTTCGCGCCAAAACAAAAGATCCGCCATCTTGAGGCGTTATTCAAAGCAAAGGAGGTTTTTTAGGTTGCTCTTGTGAGAATTGAAAATGCATTTTTATATTTAGGATGTGGCTTCAAGATTTTTCTAACAAAATGAAAATATTTTTAGGTCTACTTGGAACAATTTTAGGTACGAGTACCAAGTCCATAAATGATTGCTCTAAATTGTGTAGTACAAATATTTCTCGTGAAAAAGAAAGACTATTCAGAAAAAAATTGGCACTCGAGGCAAGACGTGAACCTGCGTCTCTGGACGATACGCGACCAGCGCCTTGACCACTAGGCTACCGAGTCTCTGTCTCGTTTACCAAATTAGACCAACGTAAGCAAGTATTTTTAAAATTTTCTAGTTATACCTAAGCCTTATAGGTAAATTTATATGTTCCTCGTTATTTCTCGTGGTTAAAGAATTCAGTAACTTACATTATCACAGACTGAGATCCCAATGTTGCCAGACATAACTCAGTTTTTGGTGGACAATGTAGACGAGTGGGTAGTGGGGGTTTCTCGCAACAGAATTTTTCGCACTAACGTTACATCGCAATAATAAAGCATCGATATAATATAGCATCGTACTACTGAATTATCGAGATACCGTGTTCGACATAATAAAAATCGAACCAACAATTTTCGCAGAAAAATAGGGAACCCGTACTATGATTGTATGTGTAATTGCTACGAGTACCATGGCCAGTCGGCCTATTTTCAGGAATCCATTAATGAAAGTACTTAAAAACACTACTAACTTCACTTATTTTCTGATGTCTCATTTTAACATAACAATTTATTTTTATTTGATTTTTTTTCATAGCTTTGTATCTATCAATACAAGTGTAGGTAGCAAAGTTTTTAGATACTTACATTAACGCATGCCTGATAAGTGGCTGTCTGGCCAAGCTAAGAATTAGCTATAAAATCATAATGCACTACCTACTCGTATACATTTTGTCCATAAGAAAATTAGTTACGTCTACCAGCATTAGGATCTTGGGCTATCAAGTTACGAACTGTCTGAACTAATATAATTAGTAGAAGTAATTAGCAAAGCACTAACCAAATAAGCTCTTCAGTTACACCTAATTCTAAGATCTTTGTCCTTGAGAGCGCTTTGAATAAACTTCTTATGAAACAAAGGTATTATTGAGAATCTAAATATCTCAGCATACAATTTTCTAATTATAATAATTTTATATAGGTACACTTCTCATCAAAAAAATGTGTTTTGTATTAAATTCCCTACTAAATTACATAAATATAACACGTATTCCTAAATGTACTCATTTTTCTCATAATCCATCCAAAACACAAACTTGCAGAGTGTTTAGATTTTTTTCAGGTTACAGAGTTTTTTTTTTTTCAAAAAGAATACATTATTCTTCAGATTAGATTTTTTTGATGAGAAGAGTATATCTATTAGGTATATATTCTTTACCTATGAAATTGCCGTTTTATTTCTGCGCAGTCTTTAAAGTCTATATTCTTTTAAAACATATACCCCCTTACTTATAAACGCCTCTTAAATTTAATCACTGTTTAGCGAGATTTGTTATTACGAAAACCAACCTTATACCAAACAATGTAAGAGCTTAGGCTAATTAATCAATTGACTAAAATTTGAGAATTTTTTTATGAGTAAGGGGGATATTGTTCAAATTTTTTTTTTATTTAGGAAATGTAGGATATTACCAACATCTAACAAAGGATAATAAATAAAAATAATCGTTATTTGTATTATTAATAAGCTTGTGAACATGGGTCAAATTTAAAACAGCTAATTTTTCCATTTGTTTAATTTTAACTTCTTCCCTGATGCTTTTTTTTTGTCTTTGTTTTAAACACAAAAGTTAGCTTAAATGTGCGCCATTCATTCTATTATGTTTAATAGTTATTGAAAAATCTAAGAAAACATAAGTATGACAGATCTAACTTCTAATAAAATCTTCATACAAAACGCCAATTTTCACGAATAGTAGTTAGTTTTTACGACACCCATGGGATGAGATAAGGGGGTTACATGTTGTATTCTTATTTCGTCACCACAAAGAGTTATATCATCTTTAGTGCGGCAGTTATCTTTTTTAAGAACAAAAACTTGATATAATGAGGCCCAGATTGTAATACAACAATAAATAATCTCTCAGAGAATGTGTTAGTAATTGCGCAGGATGTTAACATCTTAAACAAATAAACAATATTATTATGAAACTGTTTTTATTGTAAAACTATTACTCAATGTATCTCAGTGTGTATTTATTTATCATAAGAATGAGACGTTGAAGTAGTTATGCGAAAATGCATTGGTTTTATAAAGTTATTTCTACATTTATTGTTTTCATTGGTAATGTATATTTATGTATATTTTTAAAGACACAACTCACGATTGACCTGGTTAGCTTGGTAGGAAGGTTTACTAATTTTCCATAATTTTAAATGCCATTATTTTTTATGCCATAATAATATTTGCCATAATTTCATTAGACATAACGTCGAATAAGCTCGGCAGACTCGAGGAGCCCCATCGCGGGTCTCCTACTTTAGTAATTTAGTGTTTAAAAAAAAAACTTAACCTATCCTACTATTGCCATTTCTCAAGACTTTGTTCAGTGACCATTCACACCTGGTGCGAATAGTACGTCTATTAAAAGTTGATTATAATAATATTATCTAGTAAACAAACAATTAAACCGGTTTGCTATCGGCTGGCGCTTGCGACCGGCTTGCGCTATCCCGCTTGTAGCAATTATGATCCTTATCACTAATGGATAGCGAGCGAAATTTTAATATCAATGATGACCCTACAAACTATAATGTTGTTATAAATGAGCAACAATACTTAGAGAACCTAACAAATACGAATAAAGAAAATAACATGGATATAAACATAGAAACAAGAAACAAACGTTACAGATCAGAAGACAGCGAGGATAGTTGGGAGAAAATAACTAGTAAGTCGAAGAGAAAGTCTTTTAGTCATGACAGTATGCGATCGGAAGAATTACAAGTTACTGTTTATTCTAAAGAAAAATTTCCCAAGCAGTTCGCGCTAGCAAAACTATTACATACACACGGTTTGACGGACATTACAAAGGTAAAGTATGTCAATCCTTACAAATTGTTATTGACCTTTGATAATGAATCGAGTGCAGAGAATCTGTTATCTTGCGCCGCACTCGACGAGCTCGGCTGGAGAAGGCAGAAAACTTGGGAAGTGGGCTTTTCATATGGGATTGTTAAAGACATTGAGCTTGAGCTTACAGAAGAAGAACTCCTTAAGCATATTAAGTCGGATAAATCTGTGGTATCCGTAAAGAGATTGAATAGAAAAGATGACCAAGGATGGACACCCAGTGAAACCATTCAAATAGGATTCAAAGGTTCCGGTCTACCGAGGTACGTGTATTTATTCGAACTAAGGATAAAGGTTCTTCCTTATGTTTTCCCTGTATCAGTATGTTCGAGATGTCTGAGATATGGACACAGCCTTAAAAAGTGTCCTGCTACTAAGACCGTTTGCGCAAAATGTGGAAGCAGTAATCACACTAGTACAAACTGTGACGTGCCTACTTTTAAATGTGTGAATTGTTCACGTAACCACATTACCTTATCTAAGGAGTGTCCGGTATTCAAAAAAGAAAAACGACTACGTGAGATTATGTCTGAATTTGGGTGCACCTATCAAAAGGCCTTACAAATTTACGTTCCTCCTCCTCGTAAGACTTACGTCGATGCTGCAAAAAATAAACATACATTTAGTACGGAGACCACTCTACTTCAAGAACCATCGGTCTCACTTCAACCCAATCAGTGTAGCGAGATCCAAACAGAGCAGCAAGCAGTTCAAAAAGAAAATATAACTAAGAAACAAAGAAAAAAGAAGAAAAAGAGTGTGCCTTTTCATTTATCGGACAACGTTATTGCTAACATGGCTGTTACATGCTCTGAGAGCTCTGATGACCAACCCAATCACTCTGAATGGCTAAATAATGAAGATCCTATACCTCAAACAAATCAAGATAACAGAAATCAAGAGAAGAAAACAAGTTTTAGAACCTTATTAGATAATTTAAAAGATATGTTACATAAAGCTAAATTTATTTTAATGACTAAATTAAAAGACTGGGTAAAACTTATACTAGAATGGCTTGACACATGTTTTAACAATTGTATACCTAATTTAGCTATGTTTAAATCGTTTTTATCATCGGACAATGGATAGTGTAAACAACATAGTTAACTTAAACATCATACAATGGAATGCACGTAGTATTAAGCCTAAATTAAGAGTGTTTGAGCAGTTATTGATCCAGGAACATGTTCACATCGCTGTGGTAAGTGAAACATGGCTTGAGCCACATGACTTTCTAACAATTAAAAATTACACTATATTTCGGCAAGACAGAACTATCTCTTATGGTGGTGTGTCTATTATCGTACACAATTCGATCCAAGCACATAGAATACAGATTGTAAACTTTTGTTTGGACTTAGAAATAATACATATTAAGTTATTTAATTGCAATGAACTGAATCACGTTATAGCTATTTATTGTTCTCCTAACGCTAACACCAATTTACAAACATGGGACTATATACTATCTTTATCAAGTAAAAAATCTTTAATATTAGGCGACTTCAATGCTCATCACACTAATTGGTCCTATAAAACAGACGCGCGAGGCAAGCAAATTTTTGATACCATACTAGACTACAATTACACCATATTAAATGATGGTAGGTGCACTCGCTTTCAATTAGTGGATGGCATCATTAGACAATCCTCACCTGATATATCTTTATTGTCATCTAATGTCGCTCTAAAGTTTGACTGGACGGTTACAAATGAATCCCTTGGTAGTGATCACTTGATTATTAAAATTTCCACTTCTTACTGTTCACATATAACATATCAGAAAAAAAGAAACTTTAAACGAGCCGATTGGGTGAAGTACCGCTCTGACCTTGAGATGACGTTCGAAAATTACACTACTATTACCTCATCTCATGACCTACAAGCAAAATATGATACCTTTGTGAGTTGTTTACATGGTGCGGCTGATAAGTTCATACCTCTTATTAAATTAAATCCTAACCCCACTCAACAATTTCGACCTAAACCTTATTGGACCCCAGAATTGTCAAAATCTGTTGCACTCAGGAGATTAGCTCTGTCTAAATTTAGACGAAATCCTACCCCTTTAAACTTTATTAGTTTAAAAAAAACAATTAGTGAGTCTCAGAGACTAATTAGACAAACTCAGAGGAAGTCGTGGGAAGGATTTTGCACGTCTATTGATGAGAAAACGTCTAGCCGTGAACTGTGGACAAAAATTAGGTGGATGAAAGGCAATGGCTCTCGTAAACAATGTGTTGATATAGAAAAAGCAACACAACTCTTGTATAGTCTAACCCCCGACTACGCTTCTTGCCCTAAGCCAATTTTTACATCACAAAATTCAACATTAGATTCCCAAATTACGATTTATGAGTTAAATAAAAGTATTAAATTAAAAGACACTGCGCCGGGCAGCGATGACATTTCTTTTAGTATGATAAGACATCTCCCTATTAACGGAAAATCTATTTTAGTAAATTTTTACAACATTTTTTTATTTACGGGATTTGTTCCTAACCAATGGCGATACATAGAAATTGTACCAATCCCTAAACCTGGCAGGGATCCATCTTCTGATTCCGCCCTTAGACCTATAGCGTTAATATCATGTTTATGTAAAATATTTCATTCAATTTTACAAAGACGTCTAGAATGGTACGTTGAAAAAAATAACATGTTTTCTAATTACACTTTGGGGTTTAGAAAATGCAGATCCAGTTTAGATAATTTGAGTCACATAGTCACAAATATTCAATTAGGTTTTTGTAATAATCAAGTAACAGTCGGATGTTTTATCGATATCGAAAATGCATATAATAATATAGACATTTCGTCCTTACTACAAAAATTAGATTCTTTGGGTGCGGGAAGTAACATTTGCAATTACTTATGGCAGTTTCTCAGAGAACGTTATCTAACAATTAAAGTACCTAACTTTTCAATTGTTCGTTGTACTGATCGCGGCCTAGCTCAAGGTGACCCTCTGTCCCCTCTTTTATTTAACGTAGCTACAATAGAAATATGTAAACAGTTAATTACTTATTCAATATCAATTTCTCAGTTCGCCGATGACTTTGTTATCTATTCTACCGATAATAACATTTACAGGGCTGCCGAACGCATACAATTAGCTATAAACTTTTTTACAGAAAAAATATCAGAACTGGGTTTACAGATATCGACATCAAAAAGTAAAATATGCGTATTTAAGAAAGGTTGCAATAAGCAAAATATCACAATAAATATTAATAATAATAGTCTATCAACTGTAGAAAATGTTAAATATTTAGGGCTGTGGCTTGATCGTTCACTGCGGTGGTCAAAACACATTAACGAAATTATAGAAAAAACTAACAAATTACTTAGTATATTTAAATTTTTAGCGGGTACTAGTTGGGGTATTCATCCTAAGTGTTTAAGAAAAATATACATATCTCTTTTAAGAAGCCGTCTGGACTACGCAAGTTTCTTGTACGGTGACAGTAGTGAATCTCATTTAAATAAATTAGAAAAACATCAAAATCAGGCAATGCGTATTATCGGGGGATTTATTAAAACTACACCTATACACGTTATGGGTAGTGAATTAGGGTTGCCACCCTTACATGTTCGTCGATGTTACTTAGGTGGTAAGTTTTTATTGCGAAGTAAATCATTATCTTGCAGTAGTAATATTATTAATATATTAGAGAGCCTAACAAACTGTATAAATTCTTGGAAACGTAGAAATAAGCCTATTTTAGTATTTATGCATGAAGAATTGAAGGAGACCCAAATCAACTGTAGTCAAAACCTAGAAATGTTTACTAGTGATATTTGGATGAGTTATATAGATATTTCAAAAAACATTAGATTTAACATAGATTTAATTAATAAACCCAAACGTTTGTATTCAACCTCTGACCTGAAAGATATTACCACCCACTATTTGAATAAGGAATTTCGCGATTTTTATTTTATATTCACTGATGGATCGAGGGAAGAGGGTGCTTGTGGAGCAGCATTTCTTGATATTCAACAAGACATTCATGTAGGCTTCCAAATTAATCCAGATGTATCTATCATGTATGCCGAATTATTGGCTATTAATGAGGCTTTGTCTTACCTTTTTTCTATTAACCACAACCGTTTTGTTATTCTTACTGACTCCAAAAGTTCTCTGTTTCATATAGCTCGTTGTACCTCGACAGTTCGAGGAATAACGATAGCTTATACAATTATTAACCATATTTTGGAGTTGGAACGAATGAATAAGACTATTATTATCCAGTGGATTCCGTCCCACGTAGGTATAATGGGTAACGAGAAAGTTGACTTAATGGCCAAAGAGGCCAGTCGTCATGGTATTCCAGTTTCAATCAAACCTTATTTTTCAAATTGTTTATATAGGATTAGAGATTATTGTTTTAAGTGTTGGAAAGTATATTTTGATAAGAGGTCAATAGATAAAGGTATCTGGTATAAAACAATCCAACCAGAACCACTTATGATTCCTTGGATCAATTACTGTTCACTCAGTAGACATAACTGTGTAATAGCTATGAGGCTGAGAGCTGGACACATACCATCAAGAAAATTTACTTTTCTGATGGGTATATCTCCATCACCCAATTGTGAAACGTGCAATGTTATAGAAGACGTGCAACACATTCTAATGGAATGTGTCCGCAGCTCTCAGTTTAGACAATCTGTCTTTATACCTAACACATATAACATGGGTTTGTGTAATAGTGTCTTATCATACCCTATGTCTGATGAAGCTAAAACTCTGTACAATATATATAAGAATTCTATGTAATATAAGGGTGACTATGATGGAGCGACATAGTCATATTATGACAAAGCTCCGTAAATAAAGATTTAAAAAAAAAAAAAAAAAAAAAAAAAAGACTTTGTTATCAACATTTTACCTTATTTATTCTATTTGCGAATTATGTTTTTTTTTCTATTGGTGGCGCTAGGCGTGCGTTCGCCCAGCAAAAAAGTATCGCTTTACAAGAATTGAATGATACAGATAATTAGACCCTTATCCCGTATAAATGTGCCCCTAAATTAAAAATTCGAGCGTCCAGAGGCTTCAGAGTTATTTAAGAAAAACAAATTCTGCTGCACGAACGTTCGCCCAGCAAAATATTTTTTAGGTAATGGGTCTAGCTGAATATAAAATATGCAGAAATATAGCTTGTATTCGAGCCTAGATGTGCCGATGTGTGTCATAAGGTTTCAGAGATTTTACAATTTTTGCTGGGCGAACGTTCAGGCGATTGCTATATTATCGGAAACGGCTGGACGTGAAGTCGTAATTTTTTGTATTCGGATAGAGCATAATTCGAGCCTCTTTAAGCTGAAATTTACATTAGTATAACTAGCACGGCTCAAGAGTTATTACTTGATTACAAAAAAAATTTTAGGAGGCTCTATCTCTCGAACGAAGTAAGGTGCGGTTTTCAAGTTTGTGTTGACTGGTACCTGTTATTGAATCACATGATCCTGCAAAGTTTCGCCATGAAACTACCTAATATTGTAGAGTTTTTAATGATTTTCCTCTTATTTTGAGGTTATCTTCAATCAAATTAGTTACAGCCCCGAGACACTAGCTTTCTGTAAGCTGGCATGTTATACGTTTCAACAAAAATTAAAGCGCTTTTTGAAGAATACATATGAATAAAATCAGGTGAATATAGCCATTAATTTAGATGTTATGACTAGAAACCACGATCGACATCTTTTGATAGATTAACCGACCAAATTCGAATGGACATTAAAAAGCGGCCGCACGATACTTCAAGCTATCCTTTCACACTTACTCGTATTATAATGACAGTTCGAGTACAGATGCGAACAGAATTGTAGGTCGGGAAATATTATGTATTAAGGACATGAAAACATGGTGTATAAACATGTTTATGTTCAATGAATGAGTTTTTTTATACAGTTTACTAACTGTATAAAATTAGGGAAATCAGTTTAGGTAGAAAATAAAACAAAATACTTAATATTATATTTTGTAATTTGCCATAAACAGTCTTGGTATATACTTATGTAGTATCTAAAAGTTGTACTATCTAAGTTTAAAAATATGTAGGTTTAATATTGTACCTTACATTTTACTGTTTCTTATACATACTTATTATTTGTATTACCTCGATAAAATAAATAAACTGGCATTGTGTTTTAATTAAATTTACTATGTAAATAATCATACTTAGATATCAATTTTTAAGAGTCCCTTTCACAAAATGCCGACGTTGAAAAAACGGAACCTTTGTAGGATCACTTTTTTGTCTGTCTGTCTGTCAAGACCATATATCTCAGGAACGCGTAGAGGTATCAAGCTGAAATTTACACCAAATACTAAGGTATGTTGCATCTAAGAGCTGTAAAAAAATCAAACTTCTTATCCAACGCAATCAAGAGATTTCGCCGTTTTTGTCGCAAATTTTCAACGAGCAAGGGTAAAAACCTACAGGCTATTTCCAGTCTACCTACAAACTTGAAATTTGGCATGAAGCAAGGTCTTATAGTACATGTAAAGGGAAAGTTCAGAAAACCATACATTTTTACTACCATCATTTATTATATTTTGATTTTATGTTATAGAATTTTGGCGGGAAAATAAGTCGTGACGTTATAGCTTTTTTGACAAATGAAAATAAATAAATAAATAGATAATAAAATTAGTCGCAAGTATAAATAATTGCATGTGGCGTACATCTCTTATGACAAGTTTGTATTTTAGTGTGCAAATCATCATAACATTCAAATGTTTTGTTAATTTTTCTATAACAATGCGCTCTGTATTTTCTCTCTACATTTTCTCTTTTATCGCCCACGCAGGACAACGCGTTAGATACCTTTTAACCGTAAGGAGGCTATCTCTACTCGAGGAGGTACAGATTTGTTTTGATCATGCAAAGAGTAACATTTCTTCGTAACAGAATAAGGAACTGGAACAAAGTGGTATATAAAGATGAAACTTTAAATGTTAAACACACCAATTTAAAGTCTTGGACGGATAATACTGCGCCCAGTAGCACAGTACTTGTTGGAAAAGGCGGTCGATGAATATTATTTGTGTACTATACCTCATTTATTAATTACCCTTACACGTATCCCAATCTTAACTTTAAAAGTATGTAAATTAAAAATATCATATTATCAATTCTGTACGCATCTGTACTATTGAATTTTCATTATAATACGAGTAAGTGTGAAAGGATAGCTTGAAGTATCGTGCGGCCGCTTTTTAATGTCCATTCGAATTTGGTCAGTTAATCTATCAAAAGATGTCGATCGTGGTTTCTAGTCATAACATCTAAATTAATGGCTATATTCACCTGATTTTATGCATATGTATTCTTCAAAAAGCGCTTTAATTTTTGTTAAAACGTATAACATGCCAGCTTACAGAAAGCTAGTGTCTCGGGGCTGTAACTAATTTCATTAAAGATAACCTCAAAATAAGAGGAAAATCATTAAAAACTCTACAATATTAGGTGGTTTCATGGCGAAACTTTGCAGGATCATGTGATTCAATAACAGGTACCAGTCAACACAAACTTGAAAACCGCACCTTACTTCGTTCGAGAGATAGAGCCCCCTAAAAATTTTTTAGTAATCAAGTAATAACTCTTGAGCCGTGCTAGTTATACTAATGTAAATTTCAGCTTAAAGAGGCTCGAATTGTGCTCTATCCGAATACAAAAAATTACGACTTCACGTCCAGCCGTTTCCGATAATATAGCAATCGCCTGAACGTTCGCCCAGCAAAAATTGTAAAATCTCTGAAACCTTATGACGCTCGAATTTTATTTTCACGGCACATCTAGGCTCGAATACAAGCTATATTTCTGCATATTTTATATTCAGCTAGACCCATTAACTAAAAAATATTTTGCTGGGCGAACGTTCGTGCAGCAGAATTTGTTTTTCTTAAATAACTCTGAAGCCTCTGGACGCTCGAATTTTTAATTTAGGGGCACATTTATACGGGATAAGGGTCTAATTATCTGTATCATTCAATTCTTGTAAAGCGATACTTTTTTGCTGGGCGAACGCACGCTGGCGCTAGTGAGCCACGTAAAGGCCCTTAATTATAGGAAACGTCGCCGTCGTAGCATGCATTAAATATCTGTACTATTACTGTTAAACTTCGAGCGACTTTTTGAGCACTTTTGGTCCGAGTTTGACCATTTTTAAAAGAGTTTTTTATCACGATCTGCAACTTGTCAAAATAAATTGTGGAAGATTTTTTAATTGAAAAGTAGGTACTTATGTTAAAAAATTATTAAGATAGAATAAAATGAGTTAGATAAAGTCAAAATAAAGCGCACCGGAAAGCGCAAGGTGGGGAGACCCCTCACACGATGGACCGACGACCTAGTTAGGACGGCGGGAAGCCGATGGATGAGGGAGGCACAAGACTAAGACCGCGCAGGGTGGAAACGTTTGAAGGAGGCCTATTTTCAGCAGTGGGCGTCTATAGGCTGACATGGAAAATGAGTTGACAATAAAAAAAATTTTCGTATTTAAACTTTTCGAAAAGAAGAAAGACAATGGAAAAAATTGATACTCGAGCCGGGAATTGAACCCGCGTCTTTTCTAGTTATACCTAAGCTTTATAGGTAAAAAATTATATGTCATTTAAACTTTTCGTTTTCACAACATAGTATTCGAAAAGTTTTAGAAATAGTTAATCTTGGACTAAAGTTGAAGCTGATTATCTTAGTGGTTATTGTTAGTGATTAATTTTTCTAAATTTCAGATATCAATAACACACAATGCAGAAGCATTACCAAAAGAGAGGAGCCTTCAGTCAAATTAACACCTTTACCATGGGTGGGTGTACTCATGTATCATCCAGGTAGTTATTACGTATATTCTTATTATCATCGCATCACCTTATACTGATTTCCGAATTACTAAACCCCGAATAACATTACCACGAAAACAGGCAATCACGAATTTTCATTCTGGCACTCGCCAACTGCTGCGCCAGCTCGCTCGCTCCGCTCGCTTGGCTCGTGCGTCGCATTGTCATCGTTCTAACCTAACCTAATCTTGGGCCGGGGCGGGGACGTTCCCGGGGCGCGACATGAACACTAATATATGTGACGAGTCCATATACAATGTATCCAACGATATTTTTCGGATTCGGACGGAACACGGCCGGGGCACGTCACGGCCCCGGCCCTGTCGTGTGTGGATAGTCCTTTATGCTATAGTATCAACTGCCTCGGTAGCGCTACATTCGCCCAAGCGGCTGTCAAGCACGAGGTCGTGGCTTCGATTCCCACGCAGGACATTATTATTTGTGCTATCCACAAATGATTGTCCTGAGTCTGGATGTTCTTCATGTTCGTTGAATAGATGTTTGTAAAAGTCTTCGACACAGGTCGGAGTACCTAGTGCAGGAGTTGTCTTTAGAAATGAAAGAACTTAAGCTGTGTTACTATGGCTATTAAGCACCCAGACAAGATTTTAGTTATTTTTTGTTTTTTCAGGTAGTACCATTCCATATCAGATAAATGATTCAAAACTCCAACCGTTTACATTTAGGTTAACTCTAAAATAAAACCGGCCAAATGCGTGTCTGACTTATGCACAAACTGTTCCGTACCATTGATTTATGACATTAAAGGGCTTTTGTTGACATATGACGAATCTATAAAGATTCCGTTTTGTGCCATTTGGCTACGGAACCCTAAAAAGATAAAGTTGAGCTGATGTTTTTTTAAATTTATTTATTTAAGCTGGACAAGACCAACCGTCTGTGGCTGGCTTAATACTTGTAAGTTATAAGATGGGGATCGCCAATGCTGCAGATTTGGCAAGTCTTGATCAATTTGGATTGAAAGAAGTACGGTAAGTAGATTTATTTTTGTAATCCTACTACTATTATAAATGCGAAAGTTTGAGAGGATGTATGGATGAATGGATGTTTGTTACTCTTCCACGCAAAAACTACTAAGCGGATTTTGATGAAATTTAGAATATAGGTAGTTTAGGGTGTAGAGTAAGATTTACGCTACCTATACCACGTGGGTAAAGCCGCGAGCATCAGCTAGTCTTCTTCTTAGCATATCGATGGTAAAACGATACTGTGGACTAAATTGATGTAGCCCAAAGCTCTGCGACACTGACTGCGTTATCGCTGGCAATCATTAGCTCTTCCTGAGTGCAGGTGTAAGGGCATCCAGGACATGATGAGAGGTGAACCATAGTTTGTAGAGCGCCGCAAAGGCAACTCAGTCCGCCATTCAGCTAGTATTTTATAATGGGTCCTAATTACCTATGAAATTGACGTTTTGTATTTTTTATGCGAAGTTTGATTTTTCATAAACGTTTTTTTTAGTTTTTTCAATAATTATTAAACTTACTTAATAGATTGAAATTTGGTATAAGTAATAGCGCACATCTTAGCTAACTTTTAGCTTTTTAATCATAAGAAAAAAAATATAAGGGAAGAAGCTACATTTGTTTAAATGGTAAAATCCGCTGGTTTAAATTGGACCCATATTTACAGGCTTATTTCTAATACAAATAATAATTATTATTCTTGATTATCTTTTGTTAGTGGTTGGAAATGTCCTTTATTTACCAAATTACAAAAATAATACAAACAATCTATGTTTTATAAGAAAATAGAGGTAAAGACCTATTATTATTATGCACTCCGCGCTTTTACAGGTAGTTTAATTCGCATGGTTGGTTTAGAGGTTTAGAGAGACCCTAACCATGAGTCATGGTGTGCATCAAAATCTCCGAACTATTTTATTTAAGAAAAATACGTTGCCAGAAATCCTAGCGAATACTTTCCACAAAAATATATAATCTTTAAATATTTATCTGTTTTTATTTTATCTTTCTTAATTTAGAAATTAGTTTTGCTCCATTTCGAAAATCATCGCTTGTTCCGAGATTATTATTTATAATCGAAGTGGTCTTACAAGTAGCTAGTAAAATACGTACGTACTGTTACGTTTCTCAAATGTACCCTTACATGCTAACACCATTAAACTCCCCACTAACAACCAATATGCCATCCATATGACAAAAGTCCGTGTGGTTACGGAGTAAGAATACATTATGTCACCACCCCATCTCATCCCATGGGTGTCGTAAAAACCGACTAAGGTACTATACGTGAATATTATCTTTACGAAATAAAAAGAAGGAAAACTTGAAATTAAACCCTATACCAATCCATCTGGCCAGCGTGGTATTAGTAGGCCAAGTATCCCTCTGTCATGGGAGGAGGTCCGTCCCTGCAGTGGGACATTAATGGGCTGTTACGATGACAAGAGTTCATTTTCAGCACTTTTGTCCTAAGTTTATTCTACTCCTTCCCACACCGTTCAATACGCACATATCCTCCGTCGCGACTACATCTCTCTGTGTCCAGTTATAGGTACAAGCCTGTACTTAATAGTTCTATATGTAATTTAATTAAATATTATTATTACGTCTCAATCTTAAAAAGATTTTTTAAAACTTAACTCCCGTTCCTCAGTCTAACAATACGTAATGATAATCTGCAGACAACAGACACGGTTGCGACTAGGCCTATCCCTAGCTACGTCACTCTTGGATTGGCAAATTATAGACATAAAAAAAAATTGTTACTCAAAATACAAATTGTTCGTATGTACCTACTTATATTGCTGCTTCTTTTACCTTTTTAATGATGCATTTTCTAGTTTTAGTTTTTAGTTTTTGATATTATGTTTGATTTTGTGTTTTTAACTAAAGTCTAAGTATGATTGTCTGTTAGAATAATTGTTCTGTTTTTTTATTTTTAGTTTTAATTTTGCTTATTGTGGCTACTGTACTTTTATGTTGAATGTTGTGCATATCTGTCATTGATGTAAACACTAGACTTAAGTATCTACCTTTATTATATTTATTTAAATGTTTGTGTTTACATTGTTGATGTGCCTAAATTAATAAATAAAATAACGTTATCATCTGAGTCTTGGGGTCATATTATTTCTCTATATCTATCTTGCTTGCACTCACGGGTCTATTATTCTTTTATAATATCTTCTATCTCTTTTTGAATTACTCAGGTAATAACGTGCGTACTTTAATAAAGATATCAACTTTATGATTTTTTCTAACTCAATGTTTTTTATTTATTTTAGAAGAAATGCGTATGTTATGTTTATGTATGAAGATTTAACGGAATGGTATGCAAGTGTTCATTCATATAAGCTACATCCAGAGTACAACAATATTACATTATCCTCTATAGGGATAGTACAGCTTAATTACTCGGATGAACTCTATACTGGTAAGTCAACTTTTACATTAAATAAAAGACAGGTTAGATTGTTTTAAGTTTATATTGATACTTTCATATTATCTCTCCGTGTAATGACGGAGTAAGAATACAATATGTCACCACCCCATCTCATCCCATGGTTGTCGTAAAAACCGTCTAAGGGACTATCCGTGAATATTATCTTTTCGAAATAAAAAGAAGGAAATCTTGAAATTAAACCTTATACCAATCCGTCTGGCCAGCGTGGTATTAGTAGGCCAAGTATCCCTCCGTCATGACGGAGGTTATTTAAGTATTTAAGTTGCTTTTTATTTTTATATTTATGTTATTTTCAGGAAAGAAGCTAATATGGTTCGACCCGTCAATGCAAACTAAATACGATTACAATAAAACTTTCGTTGTCGGTTTCACTGATCGTAAGTACAGCAATAGTAACAAAACTAATTTATTCCTTACTTTTAAAATGATTTCTTGGAGAGATTTTTTTTTATATGATGGGAGGCAAACCAGCCAGCAGGTCACCTGATGGTAAGTGATCACCGCTGCCCATGGACACCCGCAACACCAGAGGAATCACAGGTGCGTTGCCGACCTTTTAAAAGGGAATTAAACGGAAGGGAAATGGACTACCGGACTCTCACTCACCAGACGAAACACAGCAGTGACAAGCACTGCTATTTTACGCCGATTTTCTGTGAGAGGGTGGTATTTCACCGGACGAGCCTGCCCATGCGTGCCGCAGCCAAAGACTGCTCTTCAGATGATAACGCGCGTATTTTATTTATTTATTTATTTTAGTTAAATTAAAACGAATAGACCAATTACATTATTTTAACAGCATTCATTATTACACATAGATTAAATTACTTAAGAAATAATTTACAAAATAGTAAGTACACAGAATTAACTAAGTAAATATAATAAATATAGCAACAATTAAATATATCAATAGTAAATTAAGTAACAGTTATAAAACTAATAGATAGGTATCACTCATACGTCTCGCTCGCAGTACTGTAAGGCTTACAGTTAGTACACTATTCCAGTCATCATCGAACAGGTCACACATAATAAAATCATAGAAAGAAGGTAATTAATTTTTACATTGGAGGATCGTGACAAGTGGCGTTCTGTCGTCTCTGCCTACCCCGGCCGGGATAAGGCGTGAGTTTATGTATGTATGTATGTAATTTTTACATTGTTTTTCAGGAAATGGTCCCCTAGAACAAATAGTTTACCGAATGGATTACGTTGATAATGTAACGTGTCGAAATTTTTATATAAAAGAAGAGGTTTGTACATTTTATAAAATATTACTTATCACTTCAACTTATCTGTCTCGGTGACTGTGGCGTCTGGCATGTACGAGGCCACAGGTTCAAATCCCACGCAAGATAATTATTTATCATCATCATCATCATAACAGCCCATTAATGCCCCACTGCAGGGACGGGCCTCGTCCCATGACGGAGAGATACTTGATCTACTAATACCACTCTGGCCAGATTGGTATAGGGTTTAATTTCAAGTTTTCCTTCTTTTTATTTCGTTAAGGTTATAATCACGGATAGTCTCTTAGTCGGTTTGTACGACACCCATGGGATGAAATGGGGTGATGACATATTGTATTCTTAATTATTTATGTGATCCATAAATTATTTGAGCCTGAATATTCTATATACTCGATAGTTTCATAAGTATGTTTAAAAGTCCCCGCGACGTAAGAATTGATCCCTGCGTGTGTTAGTTATAGTTAAAAAAACATCTAAAGATGTTTAAGTTCTCCCCAGTGATGCAAAGTAACACAGCCTATGTAACCTCGCTTGTTAGGTGGTTTGGTATAAAATTTGTTAATATCTGGAGTGCTTATAATAATATTGAAATTGAAACAATATTGTTTCAATAAAAGCAATATTGTTTCAATATTATTATAAGCTTGTTTTAAGCACTTCGTGGTACGAAAAGGCTAAGTAAGATTACAATAATATTGCTATAAGAGCTTGTGGTTGGCTCCCAGTACAGTAAGAGCTTGTGGTTGGCTCCCAGTACATTTAACGGATACTTAAATATCCACCGCACGCGATCGTGTGCCTTCCAAGTCAAAGTCAAAAATGCTTTAAACAAAATTAATACAACTTTCGTTATATATTTTTTGACGTCCTTTATACTACGTAATCTAAGTTTAAATACATTTCAAAGTTTAGAAAACTTTACCATCGCCTCCAAAGCGCTAGTAGAGAAGAAGCGGCGCAACAAACTCTACTGCTGCATTTTCTTGACGTCATATATTTTTTACATTGTATTTCTTATCCATCAACCTCCCACCTTTATAACGGCGTTCATGACAGCCCATTAATATCCCACTGCAGGGACGGGCCTTCTCAAATTTCTTTCTTCTCCCGTGACGGAGGTATACTTGGCCTACTCATACCACGCTGGCCAGACGGATTGGTATAGGGTTTGATTTCAAGTTTTCCTTCTTTTTATTTCGTAAAGATAATATTCACGGATAGTCCTTTAGTAGGTTTTTACGAAACCCATGGGATGAGATGGGGTGGTGACATATTGTATTCTTACTCCGTCACCACACGGAGATAACGGCGTTACCTCTATGAAAATCATAGAATCAACCCTATACCTATCCCTCTAGCCAGCTTGGTATAAATACTTAGCCCAATTTTTTTGTAGTTAAATCTCGTATTAGGGTTTCGCATTCCAATAAAATGGCCTATGCCCAGCAGTGGACGTCGATTGGCTGATATTATGATGATTCCAATAATATTATAATATTCTTTATTACAGCTAGACACAAAATGGCAGAGTCCAGTTAAATATCATTGCTACAGAGTACGAAATGAGAAGAACAGTTGCGTATTTGATCCTGGTATGGCACTGGTACAATACGTTAATACCAGTTGGATCCTGGTTAGTATGTGATTATGTTGTCCACTATTTCAGCTTTACACCAGTACAATATAATGCATGTATCTATATATATAAAACTCAAAGGTGACTGACATAGTGATCTATCAACGCACAGCCGAAACCACTGAAGGGATCTGGCTGAAATTTGGCATGCAGGTAGATATTATGACGTAGGCATCCGCTAAGAAAGGATTTTGATAAATTCTACCCCCAAGGGGATAAAATAGTGGATGTAAGTTTGTATGAAACTTTGTCAATTTTAAACCGTTTGGGTTGAGGTTTTGCATGCAAATAGCTACTATTACGTAGGCATTCCCTTAGAAAGGATTTAATTAAATTTAACCCCTATAGGGATAAAATAGGGAACGAAAGTTAATTTTAAATTTTGTCAAATTCAAACTGATCGGGCTGAGGCTTTGCATACATATAGTTACTATGACGTAGGCATCCTCTTAGAAAGGATATTTACAAATTCTACCACCAAGGGGATAAAATAGGGGATGAAATTTTGTATTAAACTTTGTCAATTTTAAACCGATCGGGTTGAGGTTTTGCATGCAAATAGTTACTATGATGTAGGCATCCCCTTAAAAGGATTTAATTAAATTCAACCCCTATAGGGATAAAATAGGGAACGAAAGTTAATTTTAAATTTTGTCAAATTCAAGCCTCAGCCCGATGCTGAGGCTTTGCATACATATAGTTACTATGACGTAGGCATCCTCTTAGAAAGGATATTTACAAATTCTACCACCAAGGGGATAAAATAGGGGATCAATGTTTTTATGAAACTGTCGATTTTCAACCAATTGGACTGAGACTTTGCATGCATATAGTTACTATGACGTAGGCATCCCTTCAGAAATGATTTTAAGAAATTCTACCCCTATGGGATCAAATGGGGGATAAAAGATTGTATGAAACTTTGTCAATTTCAAACCGATCGGGCGGAGGCTCTGCATACATGTAGCTATGACTTAGACATCTCTTTAGAAAGGGCTTTAAAAATTCTATCCCCAAGGAAATAAAATAGGGGATGAAAGTTTGTATGAAACTTTGTTAGATTTAAACCGATCGGGCTGAGACTTTGCATGCAGATAGCTACTATGAAGTAAGCATCCCCTTATAAAGTATTTTGATAAATTCTATCCCTAACAGGGTAAAACAGGATGAAATTTTGTATAAATCTTCTTACATTTTCGAATGATTGAACTGAAATTAAAGATTGGAGCTACTATGATAAAGACGTCCGCTAATATAGGATTTTGATTCATTCAGCCCCTATTGGGACGTCACGTCTTAGCTGCCAAAAATTCTATGACGTTACGAAGAAGTTGACAAAAAAGATTCTCGCCAAAATTCAATGCCGTTACGTCTTATCTGTCAAAACTTCTATGTCGCCAGGAATTATCTATCAAAGACGTCACGTCTCAGCTGTCAAAAATTATATGAGGTCACGACGTAGCTGTAAAAATAAATTTTCCCGTCACAATTTTATGACGTCACGATGTAGCTGTAAAAAAATAAATTTGCCACCTAAACTCCATGACGTCACGACGTAGCTGTAAAAACAAAAATTTCCCGCCATAATTTTAATGACGTCACAACGTAACTGTAAATAAAAATTCCCGCCAAAATTTTATGAGGTCACGACGTAGCTGTAAAAAGAAATTTTCCCACTACAATTTTATGACGTCACAACGTAGCTGTAAAAAAAAATTCTCGCCAAAACTTTATGACGTCACGACGTACGTAGCTGTAAAAGCTAAAATTTCCTACCCAAACATTATGACGTCACGACGACGTAGCTGTAAAAATAAAAAAAAATTGCCATAATCCTATGACGTCACAACGTAAGTATAAAAAACAATTCCCGCCACAATTTTATGACGTCACGACATAGCTATCAAAAAAAACATTCCCGCCAAAATTCTATGACGTCACGTCTCATCTGTCAGAATTTCTATGACGTCACGACTCAACTGTCAAAAATTCTATGACGTCACGAATCATCTTTCCGAAATTCTGTGACATTACGACTTAGCTACTCCACGCATTCCTTAGAAAAAAGGTTTTGACATACAGGCATACAGACGGACAACAAAGTGATCTCATAAGGGTTCCGGTTTTTTTTTTAAACATAATTTATAACAATACTTTTTACCGCGAGCGAAGCCGCGGGCAAAAGCTAGTTATACATATAAACCTTCCTCTTGAATCACTCCCTCTATTAAACTTGCTTCAAAATCCGTTGCATAGTTATAAAGATTTAATCATATTATGTCAGGGACGGACAGACAGCGACAGAGACTTTATTTTATGTAGTGATAATTAAGTTTAAAGGCAAAGATTAACTATGATACGTGCCGCCAGCGACTTCAGGCGAAGCAGCGCGACGTTGCCAGACTTCGCTCGACATGTCTGCCAACATCTTTTACATGATGTCGCCAGATATGTCAAGCGAAATCGCCCGGCTTCACTTGACATGTCGCCGGCACATATCGTGGAACATTAATTTGTCCCCTAGTGTATCTTTGCCTTAAAATATATGAATAGAGAGTTAACTAATAATTGACATGTAACATTTTACAGACAGGCATGAGTACTTGGGGACCAGGTTGCGGACTTCCTGCACGTTTCTTTGACTATGACCACTTCGCACCCTGGATCATTTCTCAGTTGCAGACAAGGAAACAAACGGCAAGTTGGACATTTTACCCCTATAAGTACCCCAAAGAAGAATTAATGCAACAACATACTGGAAGATTTTGGGACCCTGATGATACAACCATTATAGAAGATTTGGATAGTTGGGTACTTAATCGTATAAATGATTCTACACTCACATTGACCTACAGTAAGTTAATTATTTCATTTTTTTTTCATTTTCTTTCTTTTTATCCAAATTCGGTATGTAAAGGTATTTTTAGTATTTTTTTAAATTTTTATTTTAAAGGTTTATTAATTATACTTTGGTTTAAATATATCTAGGTGCCTTATAATTTTAGCTTTATAGTGGTATGTTTATTTTTGCTGTAGTTGTAGTAATTAGGAAGTAATTACATTTTATATTGCCAACGGCATGACGCGCGAAACGCAGTTTCATCGCTCTCGAGAGACCGGACGTACAACGCCTGGACCGATTCTAGTGGGACTTTCACTATTGGATTGTAAATTTTACGGCGTGTAAACTAGGCTACTTTAGATTTTGATAACTTTTTTGGGTTCCGCAGAAAAAATAAAAACCATAAAAGAATTAATGATACCTATATAGTTTTATTCCATGTGCTTTTACGGTAGGTTATAATGAATATAATATAAACGTTAAACTTTGGCTTCATTTTTTTAGGGTTCCGCAAAAAGAAAATATAAACATGAAATTTTTTACATTTTAAGTTTTTTTATAGAGCTTTTACAGAGGGATAGTTGATGTTATAACAAATAAAGAAGGCTCCATTTTTTTGGGTTCAGCAAAAAAATTAATCTAAAATGCTTTTTTACCGGCAGCCACTCACAGACGTTAACGGTGGTTAAGCAACTTTGGCGAGGTAATTCCACAGATGGGTGCCCACTCAGTGGTATTTCGTCTGATTGTGCTTCGTAGGGGACATTAAACTCCGGTCCCAGTTGTCGTTGTAGGGACATATTCGTTATGTCACTTCAAAGGCCTTTTTATGGGGTTCCGTAGAAAAAAAAAATGTCAAAGTACTACCTAAATATTGTTTTCGTGGACGAAGGTCGCGGGCAACAGCTAGTAATAAATAAATAAATATTCCTCACACATTCACACAACGATAAGTGCTGAGCCAGTTTATGTCGTTAGCAAAATTATAATAGTCAATTCATCATAACAGCCCATTAATGTCCCACTGCAGGGACGGGCCTCCTCCCGTGACGGAGGGATACTACTAATAATACCACGCCTACTAATACCACGCTGGCCAGACGGATTGGTACAGTCACGAGCAATAATATATACACGTTGTGAAATTTTGTAAACTATCTAGACGCCTATCTAGACATTAGAATTCCAAAATTAATTCGTAATTTAGAAAAGGTTTCATACTGTTTTGAACTAATCTTCGAATAATCAATTTTGGATTAGCAGAACTTTAGATAACCGTTTTACAAAATATGAAAATGTGTACATATTATTGCTCGTGACTGTACAGAGATTAATTTCAAGTTTTCCTTCTTTTTATTTCGTTAAGATGATAGTCCCTTAGTCGGTTTTTACGACACCCATGGGATGAGATGGGGTGGTGACATAAATAATAGTCAATTAAATTCAATTAATTATTCAATTTTAGTTAATAATATTGCAAAGGCACTAGCATACTTATTAAGTCTCTTTTGTTACTAACCATTATGGATGCTACTTTTCCTAAATATAACTTACTTATGTTTTTTAAAAATTAAATTTAGATTTTTACGCCAGTTACTATAAAGTCGGTTTTGGTTTCAGCTAAAAATGAATCAAAACATATTATTGTTAAAGAGTATAATAATGCGTGCTTGGAAAATAAAAGTGATGAATTAATAATGTATAGAGATCTTATGAACTTTACTTCACCTCAGCGTTATGCAGAGGGAATATACGGAGTAAGTCGTTAAGTATTTCGTTCATTATCCCCTTAATTAACAAAAGCCCCTTCATCATTATCATCATACAAGCCAATAGACGTCTGCTGGACATAGGCCTACTCCAAATGTTGTCACCTTCTGCGGTCCTGTGCCTCTCCCATCCATCGGTTTCCCGCCGTCCTAACCAGATCGTCGGTCCATCTTGTGAGGGGTCTTCCCACTCTGCGTTTACCCAAACGCAGGGTGTTAAAAGCCCCTTAATTTCTAAGAATTTAAAATGTCTGCACCCAATTTGATCACATAGGTGTCGACTAAAAATCCCCACTGAGAGATCAGCGTATGTAAGAGCAAGTAAAGACAAGTAAAGCGTTGCTATACAACGCGCTTTATCATCTGAGTTTTAGGGCCATATCATTTCTCTATATCTATCTCGCTTGTACTTACGGGTATTTTATATTTACATAATATTGTAAGTCTTCTATATCATGATAAACTACTTAGATGATAACGCGTGTACTATAGCTGCGAGCGTCTCAACCATATTTGAATACATTCTTTGTGTTAAACAAATTAATTTCATTTTTAAGGTTTCGCTCTACGATTTGAAATACGAAGAGAAGTTTTTTTGTGTCGACATTCACACCACATGCTCGAACGGTTCAGACGCAATCCTTAACTTTACTTACAGCATGCATCAAGGGCATGAATTTGAAGAATTTATTAAAGACAAACCGTATCCTTATCCAGTATATCCATATAGAACAGAGAGACCGTACGTTTATCATCTTCAAGAAACTTGGGAGCTCTATAACAAAATCTATTTAGGAAGGGATTTAGCACTTTTGCAATTTCGATTTGAATATAGAGGCAACTGTACGGTAGAAGCTAATTTCTATGTGCCTAAGATCGTAGAACAAGAAGAGGCAACAACAGAAGCTGAAGAAGAAGGGAGCGGCGAAGAAGATGAGAATAGAACTACTACTAGTAGTACTACTAGTAGTACTCCTAGTGACAAGAACGTTTTGTGGATACCATATCGTAAGTACATTTGGAATTCCGAAGGACTTCATGGCGCTAAGGGCTGTTAGGACCTTGTCGGACTCGAACCGACTTTCTTCCCAGTGATTGACTGCCTCGGTGGCAGAAGGGCCGTGTATGCGGTTGCCGTCTACAAGGTTTTGGGTTCAAATCCCACACAAGAAGATTATTTGGGTAGAGCACAAATTATTGTCTTGAATCTGGTTGTTAATTTCATGTCTATAAAAGTCCCTCCAAAGACAGGCCATGATTACGTATGAAATTATGCTTATCCGTCGTCTAGTATCCATAGTACAAGCTCTGCATAGTTTGGGATTAGATTACGTTGTGTGAATGAGTGAATATAATATTAATAGGGTTATATTGTTACAGCTACCATGAGTTACACAGGCACAACTCGTAAACGACGGTTTACATACAGAACAAGACTGTATCCATATCTCCAGTACACGACGACGACGCCAACAACTACAGAGAGAACGAGAACAACAACAACAACAAGAACAACCACAACAACACTAAGCGGGGGAGGACCTAACTGGTGGGATGACTGGTGGAGTATCAGTGGAAAAAAATAACTACTGCTGGGCACGCCAACCTATATTCCATTTATTCTAATTGACTTGCAACCATCCACATCCGCCGATGACCACGATCTATACTTGACTTAAAATTTAAACAAATATGGCGTCGTCTTAACCACAGACTAAAGACATAGATGAGAAATGTACTTCGAATCAAAAACAATCTATAATCTACAAATATTATCAAATGGTCAAGTTAATTTTTAACCTGTGTAATTTTATGTCGTCAACATATTCTTTAAATAATCTTCTAAACAGGGTCTAAATATTTTCAATTTGTGCGGTTGTATTTTACATGTTTCTGCCCTGACACCATCCTTGCATAATCTGCCATTATAATGAACTATAATAATGTTTATTTTCCAAAAGCTTACACATAGGTTTACATCATTGTGACATAAAAATGATACAATTTTTTTATTTATTTATTTATGTTAAGGCTTACCAAGTAAAATACATACTTGTCATTCATTAAAATAACATTACTTAATAATACGATATACATTTATGCTTTTAAATTAAAGGTTAGCACAACATTAATGTTTAAAGTGATATAGACATGTTTATTACTAAATGACCCATACCCATATACACACCTCAACAAAGTCTAGGGATATTTGGTATTTACTCAATTAACTTCAAAATTATTGAAGATAGCATACAACATGTTTATATTTTTATAAAGACAATTTATCAGGCTACAATCCAGAATTAAGTAAAAGGATTATTTTTGCATAAATTATTTTTTATTCAAATAAATAAAAAACTTGGAAAATTAGTGAAACTAACAATGAATTTGTTTCTTAAGCAAAAGTGAAAATAAGCAAAAATTAACCTGTTTTTAACTGTTATGTGAGTAATCAGTAGTCAGCACATTAAAAAAAACCGTAAATAACGGTCCTGCAATGGTTTTTCATGCTTTTATTATGTTATCCAGGTCTTGGTGCGGTATATTGTTCCAGGTCCGACTAGGATGCAAAAAAAGTTGCCCTTCCATCGCAATTTTATGCAGGAAAAATTACCAAAACCCTTCTATTGAACATGTCCTACGCGTATTTTATGGTTTTGAGGATAGGGGATTGAGTGGTTCAGCATAAAATCGATACATCGTGCTCCTGCAACCAGCTCGCCATCACTCGCGCTTTATGCGAACGGGTGTTATTGTCCATGAACTTGAACATTTGGCCCAATTGTAGTCTACGGGGGTAGATTATTAGTACTAGCACCTCGTTAAATTATTTTTCAGCCAACATGGTGTTTCTGATCAAAACGCGCTTTGTTCTTCGACCGATACAAATTCTCGTATAAACCATAATTTGTTCTATCGTGGTATGAATAGATTTCCTGAGGATGTTGTAGACGGCTATCACAACCAGGAACTCGCCAAGCACGTTCTCTACGTGAATCCGAGTGGAAACCGAACCGGGACTCATGTGTAAACACTACTACAGATCACAGATTATCTTTGCAGAGCAAATGTTCACGAGCCCAGTCTAGTCGTCGTGCGCGATTCGCTCGGCGTAGTGCTCGAGTATAAAACGGTATGCGAGCATAAAGGTGGGCTTCGTGCCGACTGCTTCTGACAGTTTGGTCAACCGCAAGAGGCTCCACCAAGAGCTGGAGCCTCTACACCAGCTGCATGGTAGTAACATTTGGCTGTCTTTTCGCGGGAACTTGCAAAAATCGATCATGTCGTTAAGTGGTGATAGACTTTTTGCTGTGGTATCTTTCAGCCACTTCACCAGTAGCACGATAACGTGACCATAACCCTGATTTCATATTTTGTATTGTTCTAATCTCTTCAGCAATACTCCGCTTAGTACCCGCAGCTGGGAGCATGCCTACTGCCCATAACATTTTCTCTCTGATGAAATGGCGTCGCTGCTTGATGCACACAATATCATTTGTTCGAAATAAACGTTTAAATTGTTATAAAACTTAAATTTTACACAAAAAAGCAGTCAAAACTTACTATTGGTAAATGAAATTTCCGAACTTGACTACGTTTAAGCCTCGTAAATCTTTATTTTTAATTTTATTTTTCAAATTCAAATTAAGAATGATTGAAAAAGGTTAACAAAGTAAGTTTTCATCAAAAGAATTTAAAAAAAAACAAAATTCCAAACCAATTTTTTTGAGTTTCACAACTTTGTAAAAAATATCCCTAGACTTTGTTGAGGTGTGTAGTTTACCTAACTTAACTTAAGTAAATATTAAAATCACATTTTACTTAAATATAGGTATTAACTATTTAAGAAGACAACTATGTTTCTAGTGTGTTGAACTCTGTCGCTTAAACTAGGTTAACCTGTATCTTAAGTGACAGACATTCCAGAACTTATCTTGCTCTTTTATACCATCTGACACTGTCATTGGAAAATCTTAAACCGTGTCGCTTTTTTTTTTAATATGATTGGAGGCAAACGAGCCAGCAGGTCACCTGATGTTAAGTGATCACCGCCGCCCATGGACACTCGCAACACCAGAGGAATCAAAGGTGCGTTGCCGACCTTTTAAAAGAGAAGTAAAGGGAGGGGGAATGGGCTACCGGACTCTCACTCACCGGACGAAACACAGCAGTGACAAGCACTATTATTTTACGCCGATTTTCTGTGAGAGGGTGGTATTTCACCGGACGAGCCTGCCCATGCGTGCCGAAGTCAAAGACTGACGACATGGCCTACCACTCAAAAATTTATTTGGTTACTCTGAATCTCCTCTCCTCCTCTTACGTCTCTTTGCTATATGCCAACACATACTGGAGAACAACCTTATGACACTACATCAATGTGGACAAAAAATACAGTCAACTACAAAATGGATAAACAAATTCTAACATCTCAACGCTGCCGTGACGCAAAGTGAAAACATATTATTTTGTATATAAGTTTCAATTTGAAACAGAGTAAAAAAATAAGGGTAAAAACTAAACACTAATTTAGGAATCATTCAAAAATTGCTTTTGATTAAACTGATTTGAATATAAACGCAGCTTTTCGCGCAAGCGTGAAAGCAAAATCTGATCTAAGGAAGCCTTTAGCGAGCGAGAATACCGTCCGCATTAATTTGCATAGACTAATATGTAACACAGAGAATATTTTTAACCGACTCCAAATAATTTTAATAGAATCAAATTTTTTTATGTTGGTACATTAGAACTTAGTCATTGACTTGCCAATTAAACGTAATATGTTTGTTTTTTTAATGTTTTATTTAAAAGTTGGTCACATTTAATTTCGTCGTAATTTGTTATTTTTTTAATTTAGTTTTGTATCTAAAAAGTCATAAATTTGCTGCGAAAGAAATTACGTAAATATTAGAACCTGTCTCAATCTTTTTGGACTTGATTTTTATTTGTTAAACGTTATGATATTGTTGAAGACTCCTCAGTGTTAAGTATTAAAATAAATGTAAATGCTGCACTTTGCTATAATGAAGCAACGCTGTGTTATGATTAACGATGCATTGTGCATTGCATTTTGACGACCACTATGGCGCAGTCGGTATATTACATGGCTGCTACGCAGAGGTCTCGGGTTCGATTCCCGCTCAATGCAAATCTTTGTGTGCATGAACATGATTGTTTGCATTGGTCTGAGTGTTTTCTATGTATAATATGTATGTATTTACAAAAAAAAAAGTATTTAAGTATGTTTATCCGTTGTCTAGTACCCATAGTACAAGCTTTGCTTAGTTTGGGACTAAATGGCGTTGTGTGAATGTGTGAAGATTATTATTTATTTTATTTATTTTATTGTATAATTGTTGTTAGCGATATACAATATTAAATTTTATTGAATCCACAATAAAGGTTAAATTATAAGGCTTAAAACGCGTACCTGTGATTGACTATTTGTTATTTATATATTAAAAAATGAATTAAAATAAATATAGTTATGCTCTGGTCGTACACTAGACTGGGCAAGCCTGTCCTGTGGGGAGGCGATCTGAGTGAAAGCGGCTGTCGTGCACGAGTTTGTGGGTTCAATTCCCACGCAGGACAATTTTTAGTGTGATCTACAAATTATTGTCCTGAGTCTGGATATTCTTTGTGTCTGCCAAATTGCTGTTTCTAAAAGGCACATCGCATGACCCCTAGTGAGGGAGTTGGTTTTTTAAAGAAACAAAAAAAACAGATTTCTCTGTTACTGAAGTTACTCTGTATGCTTTAACGTTTTAAAGTGAAAAGGTAGGGTCTCTTTGTGCAGTGAAGCGCGCCTCAATGGAGGCTGTAGTTTTATATTTATTGTGTTATTATATTCTACAACACAACAGGTTCCACATCTTAAGTATTAACGAGGTCTTGTGTGTTTTATATCTTTTACAAGTGTCAGGTTTTGTCGCATGCTGTTGTTGAAAAGAAAGAGAGTATAGTGCTGACGTACTTGGTAAAATAGTATAATATAGAAAACACGTTAACGCCTGAGAACTTCAAAAAGAGATGGAAGAAATTATATAAGAATAAAAGACCCGTAAGTGCAAGCGAGATAGATATAGAGAAATGATATAGCTTTAAGACTCAGATGATAATACGACATCTATAAATAGTAATATATAGTAGTAGTATAAATATATGTACAGTACCCGGCGATAAATATTGCACATCGACCTGTGGAAAGAGACAATCGGCTCATTTCGGCTTCGTAGAGCGTCATCTCTGTCGCACGAATTACAATTCAAAATATTTAATGAAAGTTGTTAACACCCCCAAATGTAATTATAAGAAAAATAGCAAATCATAATTTGTATTAACAGCTCCTTAGATACCGGACTATTTGTATTTCGTGCGACAGAGATAACGCTCTACGAAGCCTAAATGAGCCGCTTGTCTCTTTCTAAAAGTTGATGTGTTATATTTACTGCCGGGTACTGTAATTAAATTAGTTAGTATGTATATAGTAAGTAAGTTAGAAAAAACCGAATACTTAAGTACGAGTCGGATACACAAAACAACAGCAATATCAATGCAATGTTAAATATTGGAAGACTAGTTAAGTATGGTTATAAAATAAGTAATGTTAAAAATGTTTTTTTTGTGCAATAAAATATGTTATAATAATGTTTAATTTTAAATAAACCAAATAACGCAATCCATGTGGTAACGTAGTAAGAATACAATATGTCACCACCCCATCTTATCCCATGGGTGTCGTAGAAACCGACTAAGGGACTATCTGTGAATATTACCTTTACGTAGAAAGAAGGAAAACTTGAAATTAAACCCTATACCAATCCGTCTGGCCAGCATGGTATTAGTAGGCCAAGTATCCCTCCGTCACGGGAGGAGACCCGTCCCTGCAGTGGCACATTAATGGGCTGTTATGAAATAGCGCAATCTAGGCTGCCTAGCAATAATTGTTTTAATTACGATAATAAGCGACTCTTGGTTAAAAAAAAATGGACCAATTAGGTTAACGAGAAAGTAACTCGGGCGGCCAAAGGAGGATAAGATGGTTACTAAGGGTCGTAGCACATAATAACGTAACGTAAACGGATCGGCACCGCCTTGCCTTTTTCCTCGGTGTCAAACGTTAAAAATCCGATTACGTTACGATTCCGATTAGTGTGCGTTGCAATATGGAGTATTATACAAATAATACTGAATGACTCGAGTTAATACGGTGCCGATCCGTTTTCGTTACGTTATAAACGGATTTTAAACTTGTCTTTAAGGGGTCGCACATATTTCCGAAAATCTAGTTTAACGTATTAATAATTTTTATTGTAATTAAATATGTTTATGGATATTAAGAATATTAAAAGATACGAATAAACAATTTTTGATTTGATTTGAAAAAGTTTTCCTATTATTTTAGGAATTTTTTTGCAGTAGTTTTTTATGCACAAAGTGTTTATGGTATGTTAATCAATCATAATACATTCATACAATTATTATTCTAAATTTCTGTGAACAATAGTGTTGTAGTAAATAGTCGATAATAATTTCTCGACTACTAGTGAAGGCCCGGCTAGCCGTTAAATCCGGTACGTTGAATATTTTATGGGCAAGTGACGTGAAATGCTCCGCATGAGCTATAAATTATGGAATAGTGTTGTGCCTTTTACAGTTTTATGTCGATAATTTGTTTATGACAATTTAAATTTTGTTTTTTTTTATTTATGAAAGATATTTTATTTATTGCATTAAATATTTTTTGATGGTGTTCTACCTATATGTTGCGAAGGAGTAAGAACATAATAATGTATGTCACCATCAAGACTCGATCCGTGGTTCTCGGTAAAAACTACTGAAGGAAATTTATCAATTCATATTAAAAGAAAAGAAGGACAAATAAACATAAGAATGTTGCCCAAACCATATCCATACACCGACATGAGATTTTCGCCCAAGCCGTCTGTATATTTCTGATCTTTTCCTCTTCATGATTATGAGATCTGACGATTCGATGACATACTATATTATAGTGTTACATAGTATTAGTAGTACTATAATATAGTATGTCATCGAATCGTATTGTCCTTCTTTTCTTTAATATTTGTCCTTCTTTTCTTTTATCCTAATACTCGCCGTTTGGTGACGGAGTAAGAATACAATATTATGTACATCCCATGGGCGTCGTAAAAACTGACTAAGGGACTATCCGTGAATATTATCTTTACGGAATAAAAAGAAGGAAATCCTAAACCCTATACCGATCTGTCCGGCCAGCGTAGTATTAGTAGGCTAAGTATCCCTCCGTCATGGGAGGAGACCCGTCCCTGCTGTGGGACATTATTGGGCTGTTATAATAATAATAAAAAAAACTGAAAAGTATCTTGATATTCAGCACTATTTATCCAAACTTTCGACGTTATTGTATGACTGTTTAAACAACAGTTAATGTAAATGGGTCACTATTTAACGCTTCTGACTGTACAACATTCACCAAAAGACTAATGCAATGAATGCTTGCATGAAAGTTCGATACAGACCATAAAGATCCCAAACCATCCACCCAACATGTATTAATATATCAAGTTATCCTCCACAGCTGAAGAAAGCGGGTGCGAAAAGTCAAACAGAAACACGGCTGTATAATACGACTACATAATATCTGACGGCCTCTGTGGCGTAGTGGTTATACAACATGACTGCTACGCAGAGGTCCCGGGTTCGATTCCCGCTCAATACAAATATTTGTGTGCATGAACATGATTATTTGCATTGGTCTGAGTGTTTCTATGTATAATATGTATGTATTTACATAATTTTCTAATTAAAAAACCGACTTCAACAGGAGTCGGTTAAAAACCATGCTGATAACAATTTCTAAGATTCGTATTAAATAAATTTCTGCAGTCGTCTTCATCATAAGATCATGTTTGTGTAAAGTTTTCATTAATACGAATAAAATAAGCCCAAACACTAGGTAGCTGCTATATACCGTTGAGAAGTTTCCTCGACCCTCAGTCGTCTTCATCATCAGATCATGTTTGTGTAAAGTTGTGTAAAGTTTCCATCAATACAATTAAAATAAGCCTAAACACTAGGTAGCTGCTACATACCGTTGAGGAGTTCCCTCGACCCTCAGTCTTCTTCATCATCAGATCATGTTTGTGTCAAGTTTCGTAAAGTTTTCATCAATACAATTAAAATAAGCCCAAACACAAGGTAGCTGCTATATGCCGTTGAGTTGTTCCCTCGACTCTCTGTGGTCTCCAGCATCAGACCAGTTCTGACTCTTGACTATTTGGTAGTGACGTCAGAGATGCACGTATATGACAACATTTTACATAATGCGTCCCTACAATTTTCAAGAGATGCCCTCGATTTCTCTGGGATCCCGTCATCCAGATCCAGATCTGGTGACAATGGGACCAAATGGGAAGTAGACTCAATCGAACAAAAAAAAAATTTTTCAAATCGGTCTAGCCGTTTTCGAGAAATCAGGTAACAAACACAAAAAATAAAAAAAAAAAAAATACAACCGAATTGAGAACCTCCTCTTTTTTGAAGTCGGTTGAAAAAAAAAGTATATAAGTATTAATATCCGTTGTTCTGTTAACCATAACACAAGCAGGTTAAGCTTAGATTACTTTGGGAACAGATGGCGCTGTGTAGAGATGTCCCTGAATATTTATAAAAAAAAATATCGAAAGTACGGCTAATAAAAGTACTCATTCCTAGACACCAGGTTTCGCCAAACTATGTAAGATTCGAAAAAACGTGCTTTCTACGAATAGTGACTTTGAAATCTTTCCAGCAATTATACCAGCCTATTAATATCCCCTTGCAGGGACGGGCCTTCTCCCGTGACGAAGGGATACTTGGCCTACTAATACCACGCTAACCAGACGGATTGGTATAGTATTCCTTTTTTTTATTTCGTAAAGATAATAATGACGGATAGTCCCTTAGTCGGTTTTTATGACACCCATGGAATGAGACGGGTTGGTGACACATTCTATTCTTACTCCGTCATCACACGGATTCCTAGCAATGGGACAAAATAAAAGCTAAAAAAAAAAGTATCCCATCAAATTGTATTATATTCTAGTTCTATTCTATCTTTGTTGCTTATGCAAAATTTCCAAGGTAGACATTTTCAAGTAAAATTTTCAACATTTTTCCATTTCGAACGTACAAAGTTACTGGGGGTTAGAATTTGAGATTTTCGCTGTATACTAAAAGCCTTTAGTAACGTAATATGTTCGTAGTTTATCTTATTCCTTTTATCAGTGAGAATTTGTGAAATATTTCAGTTCATAGTATTTTGCTTTTAAGTGCCTTGGACGCAAAGTCGTTTATGTGGCTGCTGTGCTAACTCGCGGTAGTAAATATTCCTTACACATTCACACAACGCCATCTAGTCCCAAACTAAGCAGAGCTTGTACCATGGGTACAAGACAACCGATAAACATACTTAAATACTTTTTTTTTGTAAATACATACATATTATACATAGAAAACACCCAGACCAATGCAATCGTGTTCATGCACACAAAGATTTGCATTAAGCGGGAATCGAACCCGAGACCTCTGCGTAGCAGTCATGTTATATAACCACTACGCCACAGAGGTCGTCAAGAATGTAGGATTACTACAGATGTAGGATTACTCGTGACAAACTCTTATTGCTAGTAAAACATACTGCTGATCATAAGATCAAATTTGTCTTTAATATTAACTAATACACACATCAAAAAAGTCTAAGCAACATGCATGATATTACAAATTTACCATTTATATTAATTAATTTCTAAGTATTTACTCACTCAAAGTGTATAGGTAAGTAAACTTTTTTGTTATTGATGACATACTGGCTGGTTGTAAAAAAAAAAATTCGATTATGTTTTGTTTTTTTTCATAAAATTCAAATGACTGCGAATTTGTTTGAATTTGAGTGCATGTTAATTGCTACGTTTTAGTCTTGATTTTATAATTTTACCAACCATTTAAATACAGTTGGCGACAAAATTGAATTGTTAGATATTCTTTACGTCATGGAGCGACGTCATTTGACGGCAGATGAAATGCAAAGAGCTGTAGGGATGTTGCAAGCGGGAAGTAATCAATCTCAGGTATCTCGACATTTTGGTATTCATAGAAGTGTTATTTGTCGTCTTTGGCAGCGCTACAATAATACAGGGGAACCCGCTGAACAGCATCCAGGCCGTAAAAGGAGTACAACCACTCGGCAAGACCGGTACATACAACTGACTGCAAGACGCCAGCCGATGTTAACCGCTCGAGAGATAAGTTTGAGGCTACAAAATTCAAGTGGTGTTGATGTAAGTCCCCAAACTGTGCGAAATCGACTGCATGAGTACGGCCTACGAGCTCGACGCCCTATCAGGTGCCCACCGATACGTCACGGGAATCGCGCTCGTCGAAATGAATGGTGTAGAGAACGCATAACATGGACCCAGGAACAATGGGATAAAATTATGTTTTCCGATGAGTCGCGATTCGGGTTTAGGCCTGATACAAGAAGGGTGCGAGTGTACCGTCGACCCGGAAATACTGAAAGACTCAGGTGCGTTCAGGAAGTTCATCCATACAGCGGCTCAACAGTTATGGTATGGGCGGGTATTATGAAGAACAGGCGAACTGAGCTCGTTTTCGTAAATGGAAACATGAACGCTGAAAATTACGTTGAGGATATTCTCAGACCTTATGTCCATCCATTTGCACAAACCTTTGGCTCCGATTTTACGTTAATGCATGACAATGCGCGTTCACATACAGCTCGGCGAACCAGTGAATACTTGGCAACGGAGAACATCCAGGTATTGCCCTGGCCTGCACAATCGCCAGACCTCAACCCCATCGAGCACGCATGGGACATGCTCCAGAGACGTGTTTTGAAGGACTTGGACGGAGTGACAACAACCCAACAGCTGAAGGATTTGCTACAATTCCATTGGGAGCGAATACCGCAAGATGACATAAACAGTCTCATTAATTCAATGAATAATCGTTGCCGACAAGTTCTGAATAGCAGAGGAGGCCATACTTTGTATTAAATTGTCCTATTCTTTCACAATAAATTCATTTTCTTAAGAAATTTCAATTTGTAAAAAAAAAGTTTAGTTTCTTATGTACCTGTATATTCTAATATTGTTAATTTCTGTTATTAAAAGAACTTATAAAGAAAACAGCTGTTATTTTTACATCATAGAACCCTAAAAATATTATTTTAAAAATAAAATACAACGTTATAATTAAAATAAATGGTAAAATAAATTAATATAAATGGTAAATTTGTAATATCATGCATGTTGCTTAGACTTTTTTGATGTGTGTAGATTAAAAACCGAGAACTGGGGTCCGATCTCGTTTCCTATAAACGACAGGGTGCTGCCGTCACAACGGCGCCAACTGGCAAAGACTAGATACACACGCAGAGAGTACAAGATATACTTACTTATGTTTTCTACCTTTTACTTTAACGTATGAAAATGGCTATTAAGCCCGATCTACACATCAGCAAGTACAGTAGCGAGTTATAAAAATGACTGTTAAATACTCAATATTTTATTGCCATTCCATAGGTATTACATAGGTAAATTAATATAAATAAGTAGTTACACTTTGGACCCTGACGGGCACAGCATTCTTATGGGACTAACATAATTAAATCTAATTAACAATTATATATTAACAAATCATAGTATCTATCTATATACTATATTTTTGGTAAACGACAAACGTTTTTTCTTTAAACGTAATTATGGAAGAAACTATTCTCATGTCAGTTTTCTTTTTTAAGCATAAAAAACATTATCATTCTTGGTTGATAAGTTTAGTAAGAAATTAAATAAATGTGGTGAGAAGATATGAACACTAAACATAGGTAAAAAGGACAATATTATAATAAGTAGTAAGTAAAGTTCACAGGTAAAGTAGTAACCTTAGAACGCACCGGAAGGGGCAGGGTGAAGACCCCTCTCACGGTGGACCGACGACCTAGTTAGGTCGCTGGGAAGCCGATGGATGAGGGAGGCACAAGACCGAACAGGGTGGAAATATTTGGAGGAGGCCTATGTCTGGATGTCAAAAATGTCCATAGGCTAATATTGAATTATTTACCTTTGAGGCTCTCGACGTTTTGGCTAGGTTGCACCAGCCGAGGTGACATTCTCTAAAACCGGAATAAAAGTATACAGTTTCTGTTTTTTTTAATCTATGACCAGCGTCTCCGACTGTTATGTGCTATTTTGTGCAAAATTTATAGCCATCCGTAGCAATTGTCTTTAAATGCTATTTTGAGCTTTATCTTTAAGTAATACGCTCTAATTTTGTATAACAGCGTCTAGTAAGAAGTTATTTTGTAAAAGTTATGCCAGCTAAGATTTACTCATATTATTGACTGCTTCGGTAACGCGACGGTCGCGGGAGCTGCTGACGTGCACGAGGTCGAGGGTTCGATTCCCATGCAGGACAACGACTATTAAAAACATACATCCTAAGTTTTTATATAAATTCGCTTCTAGATAGAAGATTACGCTATTTTTTTAAGAATCGAACTTGAAAAAACTAGAAAAGTTTTTAGGGCATATTCTTAATCTGTACATTTGTAGCCCAGAACTTTCCTCCTTTTTTAATTTCTCTTTTAAAGGCATTTTCCGCACTAAGGACTCGTTCGTACCCGTGACGAACGAGTGCGGCAAATGCCTTTAAAAAAGAAATTGTCTTGCATAGGATTAGAAGCGAAGAAGGTGTTGAACATGTATGTGGATGGATATAGGGGAAGAGGACGATTAAAAATACGATGAATGGATTGTGTGTAAGACGATATGGCTGCTAAGAGTGTTACTTGTGAGATGATGTCCGATAGGAAACTATGGAAGAAGAAGACATGCTGCGCCGGCCACAAATAAAATTGGGATAAGGGCAGGGGAATGATGATGAGGATTAGAACCCGCGACCGCCACGTCACCGAGACATTTGATAAGTTAAAACAGCACATTTATACCACTCAGTATGTGTAAACTATCAACGAATAAGCGTCTAATGAAAAAACATTTATCATCCAGTCATCTATCAATCGTGAATACTGTTTAACACGTTACTACACGGATCCGACACGATTTATAATTTATATAACTATCACCACATACTCGTAGTATAAAATAAAGTCACTTTCGTTGTCTGTACGTTCCTATTTATATAATGCGTAAATGTTTAAAACCGCGCAACGGATTTTCAAGCAAAATATTGTATAATAGGTCACCCCTTTACCGGAGATTTTTTTATGGTATCTTATTATTTTGCCTAACAACGAATGAGATAAAATTAATTGAGCAGAAAATAGTTTGGCATTCACTTAAACGCATACATTTTATATTGCATAACATTGAAAGTTCGATTTAAAATTTGGCGGCCGCTTTGATGGTCACTTTGGGTCTAAAATGGGTCTAAATAAAGATTATGGCAAAATGAAATTATGTCATCTTACGGCGTTTGTACACGCTAAGAAAATTCGCCGGGCCTACGCAAGAGTTCGTGTCGTTTCTAAGCACGACCTGTGTACACTGCGCCGCCGGCGATGTATAAGAAAATAATCTTGTCTGTGCAAGACACGACGCGGCGAACGTTGTTGCGGAGGGGCGGGGAGCGGTGTAGTAGGGTATCATACTGTTTTGGTTTCTAGTTAACATTTTTACTAAAGGAAACTCACACTGATTATCACACTTGTTATTACTTGCGCGCCCTACGCCCGTCTGACGACTGCACGAAAAAAATCCTGTCGTGTACACGTTTCGATTGGTCTTGTCTGCGGAAGACACGAAAAGTTTTCGTGTGTGGAACAGACAAAATTCTTAACGTCTACACGAAGATTTGTCTTGTCTGTCGCAGACACAGACGGTAAATTTTCTTAGCGTGTACAAGCGCCCTTAAAAGTATGCCGATTAAAATTCTACCAATCTATATTTATGCTAAATAATTTTTATACCTTTTAAATATTCGTTTTAATAAGTTTATACGTGTTCATGTCATTAAGTGTGTTCTAAGACATATAGCTCTACCATGTAGGGGGACCTACAACTTGGATTGTAGTGACTGCATCGCTACAAATAGCCGTCGTGGACAAAGGCCCTTACGTATGGTTTAATAAGTCGTAAACAAACAAAAATGACTGATTATTCAAAATAAATAAATCAATATTAAAAGAGTAAGCACGGATGAGAGGGCCCTAATTTATTTAAGCGAAATAAATCACGTCATGCCACATAGAGGTCATGTTTTAATTGACCTATTTTCACGCGCGCTCCGATTTATTTTCGGACTTTCAATTGGGACATACCAATTGTTTTTGCAACAGGTTTTTTAAATACATTTTTGTGTCCCACTACTGGGACTTGCTGTCTGAATAAAAGGAGAGAACATTAAGTGTTAATGTAATGTCTATTGGAGTTTTATTTTTTTACTTTCGCGGAGACCATAGAAACATCAATTTATCGGACACAAAGACCATCAAAACCCTAGGAAAATAATTAGTGGATCGCGCAAAGAATTGTAATTAACATTTAAAAACCACAGAATTTTGACTCTCTTGTTGTTTTTAAATATTCAGTTAGACTGACTCTCAAAAGGTGCAGTAGTCCAACTATTTTGAAAGTTGGACAACTGCCCCTAGTAAAGACCCGTGGTCCAACTAGTTGGACAGAGCAGTTGGACCACTGCCCCGGACTGATTAAAACTACTACCGCAATAGGGAGCTTGCGTTATGTCGCAAGGACTTTCATAAACATGAAATTAACGAATACTAAATACATCCAAGTATCCCTCCGTCACGGGAGGCCGTCCCTGCAGTGGGACATTAATGGGATGTTAAGAAGAAATACATCCAGTCAGGCTCATTCAAATATTTGAAAATCACAAAAACAAATGCCTTGGGTGGTATTTCCAAACCACTACTTATTGCGCGGTAGCTAAAACACGATTAGAGCGCTGAGACAATCACAATAATTTTTAACTATACCCTTCACATCCTCTCCTCATTTCTCTTGGGGAAGAAGGGAGAATGTGAAGGTAATCAGCAGCCTGGCCGTGGCTTGACATTGCTAGCGTCCATGAGCGCTGGTTACCACTTAAAATGCTGCCTCGGTGGCGCGGACGGTCGCGTAAGCGGCTGTCGTGCACGAGGTCACGGTTTCGATTCCCACACAGGACAATTATTTGTGCAACCCACAAATTATTGTCCTGAGACTGGATGTTCCTTTTTTTTTTTTAAAGGCCTACCAGAATGACTCTAAGGTTCCTGATGTTAAGCATCCATTAGAGTCCAAAAATGGCGAGCACCATGCGAGCTACAATAATTGTACAATAATTTTGTCCGTTGAATTGATGTTTGTAAAAGTACCTACGACACAAAGCATGAACCTGTTGCGGGTGTTGTCTATTAAAAAAAGAATAAAAAAGGGCATCAGGTGTGCCGCTAGCTGCTGCTCGTCTGCCGCCTTAAGCCGCTGCCTCGAACTTAGCGGGCAACGGGGCGGCAGCGGCGGCGGGAGCAGGTGCTTTGAACGCGTTCAATTATATGAAGCAGTTTTCGAAATCAGTGGTGCGGGAGCGGGGCATAGCAAACAACGACCGCCCGAAGCAGCTGCCCGCAAAAATCGAGGCAGCGACCTTATGGTAACAAAAAACAAAAGATCGTATAGTATAAAAGGCAAAACTAATCTTTCAAAGATTGCCTATTAGTTAGGGAGTCATTACGTACTGTCGTAGACACGTGTTATTTCTGCTTCGCTGTCACTAATCTATCACTAATCAGGACCAACTCATTATCGGAACGAATGTGAGGAAAAATAGCAAAGTAATCAAAGAATACTGAAGGTGCTTTGTAATCTTACTTATTGAATGGCTTTCTGCTCTTTGTGACCTATTTTTGGGGATTTTTTTTGTAATCTGGTTAGTCTATACGTAGATATATTCGCAAAATCAAATCTTTGTGTGCATGAACATGATTGTTTGAATTGGTCTGGGTGATTTCTATGTGTGTGTGTATTTACAAAAAAAAAATAAGTATGTTTATCCGTTGTCTAGTACTCATAGTAAAAGCTCTGCTTAGTGTGGGATTAGATGGCGTTGTGTGAATGCTATACTTATGCTTATATACTTGCTGATGGTCGGGACTTCAACAGCGTTTTTTAGACAATTCATACAATATCTTTGTAGGTGCGTGTAGTACGAGATAGAAAAGAAACAGTTTAAAGTTCACAGTAGAATAAAGTTTATTATGTACACCACACACACGAAGTTATAGAAGGAGTAACAGACAGAAAGAAAGTATAACAGTTTACAAGATAGAAGAAACCCCAGTCCTAATAATATACAATCTAATTTTTTTATATTTTATTATTGCATCGCTATGGTAACATACCAAAGCGACGTTCGGTTTTCGTTATAAAGCGGTTGAGTTTTTAACTATATACAATAAAAATCTGTTTGTCTTTTTGAATATTCAAATTGATTTTATATAATAAAAATTTTGACTTTAAAGCTGTAAATAATATTAATATAATTATTTTAACTGTATAACGTCACTACATCTTCATAAATTGTAGCCTATGTGTTATTCTGATGTATTTGGTATATTATTGTAAAGTTTCATTAAAATCGATTCAGTAGTTTTTACGTGAAAGAGTAACAAACATTCATACTTACAAAGTTTTGCCTTTTTATTATTAGTAGGATAAATTGATTAAGACGTGTTGCTTTCTTTAGATATAAAGGAGGGAACTCGAAGAGAAAGGATTAAAAAAACTGCTTTGCAGGTGCTACATACCTCCAAAGCGGTCCCGGTCGTGTAAGCGGATGCCATAGTCGCGGGTTCGAAACTCACGCAATATAAAATTTTATGTGTTATGCACATGGTTTATTGCCTTGAGCATGGGTATTCTTTGTGGCCGTTATTTTCATGTCTGTAAGAGTTCCGCGACAAAAAGCATGATTTCTAGCGGAGGAATGTCTTCGAAAAAAAATTATTTTAATAAGAATTTCACACTTTTTTTTACAATGAAATTGCAGAAGTTACCACATACATAACTATTATAGCAATTACTTTTTTTTACGAATTTTAAGAATTTCATATCTTGAATTAATTTAAAAGAATTTGCCCTTTTACCTTTATTTAAGGTATGCTTGTATCCTTTTGTAGTTAAAATGTTTATATTATTATTAAGCGATAAGGTAGAAATATTTCTGATAAAAACTTTCATTATGGTATGAAAATTCTGTTTTAGTTTAATATTTCTGTTGTAAAAAATACTCCTCATTTCAAATACGATCACGCAGGAAAACTCCCAATATAGATCTCCATTGCTCTCTGAAGCCCGATTTACACATCGACAAGTACAGTAGCGAGTTAAGTAGTAAGTTGTTGATTAAGTTGATTTAAATAGATCTCCATCCTATTTTTTGGCGAGTTAAGTTGGCAAGACGCGAGAAAGGGGGCTACTTCGTACTTAAATCGCAAAAAAATAGGATGGAGATCTATTCAAATCAACCTAATCAATAATAATACTACTTAACTCGCTACTGTACTTGTCGCTGTGTAAATCGGGCTTAAGTGACAGTAATCATTCTGATAAGGCGCGATCAGTAAGTAACGCAATGAACGTGTGTTATATCTACACTTCTATACTTAATATTATAAAGAGGTAAAGTTTGTGTGTTTGCGACGTTGTACGGGGTAATCTCTGGATCTACTAAACCGATTTTAAAAATTATTTTTGTGTTGAATAGTCCATTTATCTATATAGGCTATATAGTATCACGCTATGACTAAGAGGAGGGGAGCAGTAATGAAATTTTTTTTTTTTTTTTTTTTTTTGTTCCAATTTATCATCTGCAATCAGTCCTTGGACTATAAGCGGATAGGTGGTGCGATGGTTGGCGTGGTGAGTGAGCCTTCCACTGAAGGCACTACTCGTGTTTATGAGGGTGCTACACCCTCGCATGGAGCTGTAGTACATCATGCCTCTTTAGGCGCCCAAGATGTTTGTGGTTTTTAAGCTGGTTTGCCAATTGATTGGGGTGTGAGGCAAGTCGGTGTTGGTATGTTATAGAAGTTGCTCTAATTTCTTCCTTCACTGTTGTCATTTGCAGGTTAGTGTGGATTTCGCTATTCGTGATAAACCAAGGAGCATTGGAAATGGTGCGTAAAATAGTGTTTTGCATTCTTTGTATCATGGAAATACTTGAGTTGCATGCGCTTCCCCAGAGTTGTATCCCATACATCCAAACTGGTTTAAGTAACATCTTATATATTAAGAGCTTATTGTCAATTGACAGTTTGCTATTTCTTCCCAGTAGCCATAGCATGGTCTTAAACTTTATGTTGAGCTCATCTCTTTTGGACTTTATGTGATTCTTCCAAGTAAGTCTGCGATCTAGATGGAGGCCAAGGTATTTAACTCTGTCAGAGTGGGGAAGGATGTTTTCTCCAAGATGTACTGGGGGGCAATCTCCTCTTTTCAAAGTAAATGTTACGTGGGTTGATTTGGATGCGCTTGGTTTGATTTTCCACCTATTCAACCACTTATTTATTTCGGTTAGCCCTTTTTGCAGAAGGTGAGATGCTGTTTCTGCGTTTCCGCTTCTTGCCAATAGTGCGGTATCATCGGCAAAAGTTGCTGTAGTGACTCCTGTTACCACAGGCAGATCCGCTGTAAATATTGTGTACAACACTGGACCCAGCACTGAACCCTGTGGGACACCGGCTTTGATGTCATGGAAGTTAGATGTTTCGCCCAATTCTTGAACTTGGAAAATTCTGTCCGACAGATACGACTGCATCAACACGTGGAAACTATGTGGTAGGTATTTCTTGATTTTATAAAGGAGGCCCTCGTGCCACACTTTGTCGAATGCCTGTTGTATATCAAGAAATGCCGAAGAACAATACTCCTTATTTTCCAGAGATTCTCTTATTGTGTTGATCACTCGATGGACTTGCTCGACTGTTGAGTGAGATTGTCGAAACCCGAATTGGTGGTCAGGTAAAATTTTGTCCACACAGAGGATAGGCAGGACTCTCCTCAATACCAGTCTCTCGAAGACCTTGGACAAAATTGGCAAGAGACTGATTGGTCGATAGGATTCTACTTCATGTGATGGTTTACCTGCTTTGTGAATCATTATTATTTTTGAAACTTTCCACAGAGCAGGGAAGTACTGCACTCTCAAGATCCCATTATACAAGGTAGTCAAGTAGACTATTGCCTTCTTTGGTAATTGAAGTAGTATTTCTTTTGTTACCAAATCAAATCCTGGAGCTTTTCGGTCTTTGAGGCTTTTGATCGATTGCCAAACTTCTGAGACCTTCACTGGGTTAGGTGGTAACGCCATTTGATAAGGTTGCTGAAGAAAACACTCTACATCTCTCTGCGTTTCCAGGTCGTCTGTTTCACTGGGTGAAAAAACTGCAGCCAGGTGTTCGGCAAACAGGTTAGCCTTTTCTAGGGCGGTTTTAGCCCAGACATCATTCCTCTTCCTTATGGGTGGTTTGGCTGTCTGAGGTCTGTTGCATGCCTTGGTAAATTTCCATAGGGAATAGTTACTGGATGCCGTAGGATCAAGAGACTCAAGTTTAGCTTCGAGTGTAGCATCGCGCCATTCTTTCAGTAGTATTCTCAGGTCTTGTATAGATTTGTTAAATGCCCGTTTATCATTTGCATTTCTGCTAAGCTGCCATACACGTCTCAGTCGCCGTTTTTCGAGAATCAGGTATTTGATCTCTAGTGGCCAGTTTGTAGTGGTACTGCGTTTTTGGGTTGAAGGTGGGGTTGTTTTCCAACACGCCTTTTGTATAAGTTGGGTTATGTTTTTTGTAGCATCTTCAATATCTTCGGGACACTTGAGGGCTATTTTTAGATTTATACCATCCTCTATACATTCACGGAATGACTGCCAATCGGTATGAGTGTTACATAATGAAGGTGGTCTCTCAACTTCAACTATCATAGCGCTAACACTTAACAATACGGGTGTGTGGTCAGACGATCCATCCAGGCAAGATTCGGCCTGAAAATAAGAACTGGATAAGCCCTTGGTGATGAAAAAGTCCAGGAGGTCGGGAATCTTGTTCGGGTCTGTGGGCCAGTATGTTGGTTCACCTGTCGATATCGTGCGCATGTTCATAGCCGTTACGCAAGCCTGCAGCTTTCTGCCTCTCGTTGTTGTTAACCTCGAGCCCCAACATGTGTGCTTTGCATTCCAGTCGCCGCCAGATATAAATCTGCCCCCCAAGGTGTTGAAATAATGATTAAACATATTTACCGAAATATTGTGCCTGGGTGGGCAGTACACGGCCGAAATTTTAAAATAGCCACAGCCATCCCTAACTGCAATTGTAGTTGCTTGGATATGTTCGGTCTTATACTCCGGTAAAATGTCGTGTTTGATGGTGTCACGCACAATAATTGCCGTGCCGGCATGTCCTGTTCCATCCGGATGGTTTGTCATGTATGTTCTGTATCCTCGAACCTTAACACTTGATGAAGTAGTGCAATGAGCTTCTGAAACGAGCATAATATCAAGTTTCTGTTGGTTTAGGAGGAGACTCATTTCATCCCTGTTTGGTGCCAGACCATTCGGGTTCCAGGTTGCTATTCGTAGTGCTGCCATTATTTGAGTTTAGTGAGCAGTGATGTAATGAGTTGCATTAATGTACTCATGTGTTGTAGGATTATCTCAAACTTTTCATTTTGTTTTATTAGCAATTTTTCTAAAGAGCTACTCTCTTGTTGTTCTCCATGAGTAGCTTCTTTGGTTGTAGGTTCTTTAACCGTTGGCCATCGGGGTCTGCTGAATTTCCCCGTGTCTGGTTTATTTTTATCTTTGCCGTTATTAGCATTAGATCCAAGGATAGGAAAATCTGTTTCCTTTGGTATTGGAGCGACTTTTTTCTTTGCAGGAAGAGGCGCTGCTGTTTTTCTTGCGAGGATTTCCCTATAAACCTCACATCCTTTATAGTTAGCAGGGTGGGGTCCATTGCAAAGTGCACAAGTAGCCGGAGTGTTTCGCTCACGCTTGGTGCACTCTGATGTTTTATGTGAATCTCCACATTTCACACATCGGAAGGGTCTCATGCAGTAATTCTTAGAGTGACCGTACTGCTGACAGCGTTGACACTGCACTACAGACTTTTTCTTTTTAGGGTCTTCTATAACTACTAGTTGGTGGTAGATGTATCTAAGATCCTTCACTTTTTTGTTGTTTGGACTAGGTAAAAGGGTCGCAAAGAAAGTTGATGTCGGTTTCTTTTCGGGACCATATTTAGCGTTAATTATTTCTCCTACTATCGAGTTTCCCGTACTTTCAATATCTTCCTTTATAGCACTTATAGGAGTCGAATAGTGGAGATTTCTTATAACTATCCTGTAATTTCTTTGATCTTTTCTGTTAAAGGTATGGCCCACAAGTCCCTTTTCACGAACTAAGGAAATTAACTTTTTGTACACTTCCAGTTCTGTGCAGCAAATTCGCATTTGGTTCTTATTAACTATTTTAAAAGTGAACAAATCCTTATTAACTACCGTTACTAACAACTTAGTTAGTTCGCTGACATCTTCAACACCATAGAGGACTATTGGCGGCGGCTTGCTGGGTTTTACTGACATAATCTCTTCATCTTTTTCATTACGATCGACAGGTAGGCTACCAAATCTGTTAGCAGTTTTGATTCCCTCAGGAGACGGGGTTGTTGAAAGTTTTTTCCTTTTACGATTATTTCCTGATGGAACCCTTTGCCATTGGGGTGGGTGAGGGCTGGTTTCGCAAGGGTGTAGTTGAGTTGGAGTAACCTCTTTCTCTTCGGTTGGTGTTTGATTTAAGGTGGTCGGGGGTTTAGGTATTGTTCCGACAGATGAACTTCTAGGCCTACTTATAAACAGGCTAGGATGAAATGCCTGTTGAATCATCTTCTTGTTGTAAGTGCAGTAATGAAATGTGTTTAAAAAAGTGAAGCGTTGTTTTCGCCGCCCAACGAAGTGGGCACGGGTCAGCTAGTATTGTATAAAGCCTTAATACTAGTTATGATGTAACCTAGAGGTATCGACCGACATCAATATAAGTAAATACCATTGTTTATTAACAATAATTAATTTAAAAAACAATAGTATTTTGATTACGTATGCCTGTACTATTGTTTTTAAATGATTAAGTTTTCAGTACGTAAGTGTCAGTTATTCGAATAGGCTGTTTAAGATCCTATTTGTGAAAATGAATGTCTTGTATAAAGTTATAGCTACTGTGTTTATTTTTACTGGTAATGTACCCATTAATATTTCTATGTATATTATGTACGTATGTACCAAAAAAAAATTAAGAATGTTTATCCGTTGTCTAGTACCCATAATACAAGCTCTGCATAGTTTGGGACTAGATGGGGTTGTGTGAATATGTGAGGAATATTAATATTAAATTACATACAATTATCTTATAAGTAAGTAAGAACAAAGAGATAAATGGTACTTGAGGCGGGACTCGAACCTGCGTCTCTGGACAGCATACAGCACCTTGACCACTAGGCTAACCGAGTCTCTGTCTCGTTAACCAAATTACACCATGGCTTTATACGGAGCCATTAGCCCTCGTGATTTACAACTCTAATGTAACAACGCCATCTAGGCGCGACAGCCGTAAACTTTCAATGTTACAATTGAAAAGTTTACGTAATTGTGTAAATTATTGGTTTTATTTTTTCAGGTAGTACCGTTCCGTATCAAATAAATGATTCAAAACTCCAACCGTATACATTTACGCTAACTCCTGTGCCGTGGCTTGGAGTTTTGCTGTTTCAGGATAGTACAGGTATTTTTTTGTCTTGCTTTAAGAGGCAATTTTCAATTTTCTATGATAAATAATTAATTTCCAAGTAACCACCCCTTAAAGGTTGGACCGATGACCTATTAGACCTAGGGCGGTGGGCAACTGATGGATGAGAGAGGCACAGGACCTCACAAGTTGGCAATATTTGGAGGAGGCCTATGTCCAGCATTGGACGTCAATTGATTTATATAATGATGATGAATCAAACCAACAATGTATATTTCCAGGTGACCGTGCTCCTAAAGCTGTAACAGGTGTTATACTAATTCGTATCAGAATAGCTATAGCTAATGCGAGAGATATGGCCAGACTTGACAAATACGATTGGAAGACTGTTAAGTATGTATCATTAAAGTCTAGTCAAGATAGCAGGAGATATAATGTTAAGATGTCATACTACAAAAATCCGTAGATTGACGACCTCCGTGGCACAGTCGGTACATTACATGGCTGCGGCGCAGAGGTCTCGGGTTCGATTCCCGCTCAATGCAAATCTTTGTGTGCATGAACATGATTATTTGCATTGGTCTGAGTGTTTTCTATGTATAATATGTATGTATTTACAAAAAAAAAGTATTTAAGTATGTTTATCCGTTGTGTAGTACCCATAGTACAAGCTTTGCTTAGTTTGGGACTAGGTGACGATGTGTGAATATTATTTATTTATTTATTTTCAAAGTTTGGTATCTAAAAAAAAAAATTAAAAAATAAGTAACTATGTATAAATATAAATAAGTGTAGTTTCCCTAGATAGAAAAAAGGTGAATTGAGTAAACAATGCTTGAATTAAAGCAATAACAGTTTATTGAGAAGTAGAAGGGCATAAATCTAACATACAAATTAGTAAATTGGTTTTTTAATAACATATTCTTAAATTTATTTTAATTGGAAACTTTTTATTTGGATTCAGAAGAACTGTCCTCGACTTGTATTAAGTATAAATTAATATTAACAACACTATTATTATTCCCTCACACGATGGACCGACGACCTGATTAGGACGGCGGGAAGCCGATGGATGAGGGAGGCACAGGACCGCGCAGGGTGGAAACTTTTGGAGGAGGCCTAAGTCCATCAGTGGGCGTCTATAGGCTGATATGATGATGATGATGAATTAACAACTTCGTCAATGATCCTATCAATTTGTAACATTATTCTTTTTCTATCATGACATATTAATGCAATACAAGTTTCACAAACAGTACTATTTTAGTTTCTTTATCCTGTCGATTAGTTACCCCCTTACTCATAAACGCCTCTCAAATTTAATTACTGTTTAGCGAGATTTTTATTACTAAAATCAACCTTATACCAAACAAAACCGTAAGTACTTAAGCTAATCAATTGACTAAAATTTAACAGGCGTTTATGAGTAAGTGGTATTTACTTTACTTATAATATTCAGAAATGAAAAAAAAATAGTTTACTACAAATATTTCTATTTCAGAAACAATACAAAAGTGATGTTTTTATCAAATGAGAATATTGAATGGTACGCGAATGTGACGAGTTTTGTGTTGCACCCTGAATATAATGAAGAAACTTTGGCGACTATTGGAATACTATACTTAGAATATAATGGAGAACAATATAAAGGTAATATTACTAAGTTACTACCAGTAATTAGTTAATACCGGAAGACTCAAGTTATCCGTGTGGTGACGGAGTAAGAATACAATATGTCACCACCCCATTTCATCTCATGGGTGTCGTAAAAACGGACTAAGGGACTAGCCGTGAATAATTGTCTTTACGAAATAAAAAGAAGTAAAACTTGAAATTAAACCCTGTACCAATCCGTCTGGCCAGCATGGTATTAGTAGGTCAAGTATCCTTCCGTCACAGGAGGAGGCCTATCCCTGCAGTGGGACATTAATGGGCTGTTATGATGATGATGATGATGGAAGACAAGATAGAGAGACCCTCACACGAAAGACCGACGGTCTAGTTAGGACGGCAGTACACTGATGGATGAGGAATGGACCAGGTCCAGCAGTGGACGACGGTAAGATACATCATTCATCATTATCATATCAGCCAAATGGGGTCCTCTATTGGACATAAGCCTCCTTCAAACGTGTCCTTCTTCCTTTGCCCTGTGCCTCCCTCATCCATTGCACGCAACTTTCACCAGAACGTCAGATGAATTAATGATCATTATTATTTATTAGGACGGCGGGAGGCCGATGGATAAGGGAGGCACAGGATCGCTCAAGGTGGCAATATTTGGAGGAAGCCTATGTCCAGCAGTGGACGTCGATTGGCTGAGATGATGATGATGATGATGATTATATGTATATTCTTCATTATTTACTTGTTATTATTTCAGGAGATATGCTGGCATGGCCGAGTACATACAATGCAGTATCTTATAATGATAACGATATATTTGCCATTGGTTTTACAGACCGTAAGTTATTTGTTCTCTCACAATCACACAACGCCATCTAGTCCCAAACTAAGCAGAGCTTGAACGATGGAAACTAGACAATGGAAAAACATATTTAAATACATATTTTTTTGAAAAAAATACATTTTACATTATAAGTAGAAAATACCCAAAATTGTTTTGGGTATTTTCTTCAACAACAACACAGCAAACAATCGTGTTCATGCACACAAAGATTTCGTTTGAATCGAACCCGAGACCTCCGCGTAGCAGCCATGTAATATAACGACTACACCACAGTAGTCCTCAAAATAGGCCAACTTTCAGTCTATATAAAAAAGGTCTGTCCCTGTAATGGGCCATTCCGGAGCCTATGAAATTATGCACTGTATACTAAAATGTTAAACGTTTCAGGTGTTGGACTATTTGAGCAAATCGTGTATAAGATGGATTATGTCAATATGACTTACTGTCAAAACTTTTATAACCAAGAAGAGGTACGTTATTCCCTAAACTTTTTTTTTCCAGCAAAAGTCTCCGCGATACAGGGCATGTCCCTAGTTCGCAGTAGGGATCAAGAAACCTGGGTCGCGAGGTTTGACTTTTACAGTCATCCATACTCAGAAATTGATCTACTTCTAAGGATTGAGTTTATCTTAATTTTGAAATTTAGTTTGTGAATCACAATTAATGACTCATGGGAGAGAAAAAACAATTCTGTGGGCTTTGAAAACACGATACAATATCACTCAAAAAGCCTTATATTTCATCGGCTCTCTCTTGATGAGGCCCTTACCCAGTGTTATAGAACTTGACATTCATCATCATCATAACAACCCATTAATGTCCCACTGCGGGGACGGGCCTCCTCCCGGGACGGAGGGATACTTGGCCTACTAATACCACGCTGGCCAGATGGATTCAAGTTTTCCTTCTTTTTATTTCGTAAAGGTAATTTATTCACGGATAGTCCCTTCGTCGGTTTTTACGACACCCATGGGATGAGATGGGGTGGTGACATATTGTATTCTTACTCCGACTTGACATTCCAAATAATTATACTAAAGTGTTTTATCTGTTACAGTTGCATTCTCTATGGATGCGTCCTATCAGTTATCATTGCTATAAGGTTAGATACAGTAATGATCCTTGCGTGTTTGACCCGGGCTTAGCACTGGTCCATTACATTAATGGCGTATGGACGTTGGTTAGTACATATTACAGTTTATTTACTTACTTACTTATTATCGTGTCGATAGAAACACTCTAAATCGTTGTTTAATAATAATTATTGCTTAATCGTAAAAATTATTCTAATAATATGTTTAAAGACAACTCCCGCACTAGGGATTGAGCCCTGTGTTGCGGGGATTTTTGCAGACACGGAATTAATTGCCACAACGAACATCCAAGCTTAAAATTACATAAAAAATATAATGCGTGGGATTTCTCTGTCTCTTTGCCACCCCAACTAAAACTGTAATATAGCATCTTTTATAAACATTTTTTAACCAATGAATTATTAACACTTTCGAAAAACAATACACAAAATTTGAAGCTTTGACGTGTTAGTAGACACAGCTTTGGACTATAGCTTCCAGTCATATTTTGGGCTCGTTTTGAATATGATGTTTATCGTCATATTTATTTATTTATTTCTATAAATAACTGCAAACCTAATCTCCGCTGTAGGTAGTTTTATTTGTAAATAAATTGCCACTGTGTCTATAATAATGAAAATTTAATCAACTTTATTCCAGTTAGGTATGAGTTCATGGGGTCCGGCTTGTGCCCTGCCCGCTCGCTTCTTAGACTTCGAGTATTTCGCTCCCTGGATAGTTACGAAGATGCCTAAGAGAAGAATCTGGCAGGAACTGTGGAACTCAGGTGTACTACTGAACGTAGAAAACTTGGACAGTTGGGTTCTATCTAAAGTCAATGATACCTCAATGTCTTTGAGTCCAAGTAAGACTTTAAATTGTTATTTAATTATTATTTTTTTTGCTTTAAAAAAGGCAACTTCCGCACTAGGGATCACATCTGGGACCTGCTCGGGGACTTTAACAGATATGAAATTAACGGACGCAAAGAACATCCAGGCATAAAATAATAATTTGTGGATCACTCAAATTATTCTCTTGCGTGGGTTTAAACCCGCGACCCCCTGCAGGCGCTAATGCTACCGCCCGCGCCACGGAGGCAATTAAAATTATTATAATATTATGTAATGGTGCCTCTCCTTTTTTTCCGTACCGCAAGACGCAGAACAGGGAGACTCACAAGGTGGACCGACGACTTAGTTAAGACTGCGGGTCTCTGATGGATAAGGGAGGCCCAGGATCGCGCAAGATGGAGATATTTGGAGGAGGCCTATGTCCAGCAGTGAACGACCATTGGCTGATAAATGAATGAGTGGATGGATCTCAGACTTTTATTAATTGTTACAGTGAAACCAAATCTGATAGAATCAATAGTGAAAGGTGGTTGTGATACTCGAGAGACATCAAAAGTCAAGCTCTTACATGAAGATCAAGTAAACTATACCTCATTGAATCCTAATGTTAAGGCTACGGGCATTTACGTTGTAAGTACTTCTTTACTCATTCAAACAATGTAAAAAGGTTTTTTAAGTTGGTAAAATTTTCATAGTTTTATTTTTTATCTGTGGAACGCTAGTCCTTTTTCCTGAAATAATGGAGCCTATTTGTTACGTGTCCCAAAATATTATCTACATATGCAAAGTTTTATAAAATTGGTCTTGTCGTTTCTAAGATTAGTACGAACAGAAGAATTGAAATAAATTACAAGTGAAAATACAATGTAAATATGTTTACACGACGCACGCCTACTGTAATGCAGTTATAAAAAGTGCAGATTTGATGTTAAAAACAGACTCATCATCATCATTGCGTATGGCTTCTGCTCTGAACCCTATACATCTATATTCAGCTGGAGAAGCCAATCTTTTGCGGCCGGAGTAAGGTTGTGGAGCTCACGCATTCCCCCAGAGAAACGACGTTGGGGACATTCCTCGACGATGTGCATCATCGAAAAACAGACTCTAGAGAGTATATAGATAAATAAGATCTTGTTTTGTTTCAGGTATCTCTATATAACTTAAGAAATAAAGAAATTAACTACACATGTGTGACAATAACCAGTCACTGCGACAACAGTGCAAGTGGCAAACTCTGGTACACTAAGAGTTTCGACCAAGTTGATATTTACGAAAGAGTACAAAACAACCAAGTTCAAGACTTAAGGGTATTGCCTAAGAGAGCTCCATACATTTACCATATCCATGAAAGTTGGGCAAAGTATACTTATGAAGTGCTTGGATCTGATGTCAGGAAATTGACATTCAGATTTGAGTATAAGGGTTTTTGTTACATGGAAACTAAGTTCTATGGGTTTAGGAATATAAAAATCCCAAGAACTTTGAAAACTACTGTAGCACTTCCTCTGGGTATGTATTTTTTTCTTATTTCTAACTTTCGTAAACCCTTTATAAAAAAGCGTCGTAAAGCGATGTTTTTATCAAATTAGCTTCAGTAATTAGAATTTTATCTACAAACATATGAAATTATTGTAATAAGCATGTCAATTCTCGTACCTAAAATTCGGTTAAGTTAACTTTTAGTTGTCAAATTGTCACACTCTAAATAAAACTTTAACACGACCACAAAAGATTACAATTGCAATAGCAAAAACATGACAACTAAAAGTTAACTTAACCGAATTTTAGGTACGAGAATTGACATGAAGGTTCTAGTTGTAACTCGGTTTTTTGATTAGAAAATTATGTTTAATTCTAGTAAGGAGAGGACGTGCCAGAGAGAAAACTTCAATAATGACTCCAAGCGCTTTAAAGTCAGAGAGTACAGCAGTGACTTCGCAAACAACACCAAGTGATCCATGGCATATGTGGTGGCGAAATCCACCAGGGTTCAATCGAGCTGATATTGTTTGGTGGAAAGATTAGGTGACGTCAGATTTCAAATCGCACCAAATCTTCGGGGATCCTTTCTATAGGTGAAGATAGGTATAAGCATTTACTTGCAACAGAACAACGAGCATTCGCCGTTCGTATATTTGTCGAGCTATTCAACGCGCCGAGCCAAGCAAAGAACCAAAAATTGCTACTCTCTTACTCGATCCTCTTCAAAGATATTTTTCATGAAGACCACAGACTTGACGGTTGCGTGTTCTGCATTTAAAATCATTGGTTTTATGTATTAAAAAAAAATAAAAAAACAGAAGATGGTCGCAAACTAATCTGTTTCAAAACTTCCTTTTCTCTAAAGGCTCTTTCAATTTAGCCGCTTCGTGCCTTACGGCTGCCGTGCATTTTTCGAACGGCAACTGCAACGTTCGTTTGTTTTCATACAAATCTTGCTGTGCAGCAGCCGTACAGCAACATTTATAGTGACGAGCGATAACCGTAGAGAAAATTTTAAACTGCTATCCGTTGCATTAATTACTGGACTGTATGTGGCATTAAAACAATAAATATAACTAGGAAATGTCGTAAATTAAACATTTTTCTACATAAATAATGTTTGTTTTTATTATCCGTACCTGTGTTTTGCAAATTTGAAAGCAGATGGCACTGATGTTTGATCCTAAAGCCTGCATCAATTGAATTATCAATTGAACAATTAGCTGCAGAACGTCATTTAAATACCATTTCGTTCCCTTATTGCTCATTATTTACCCATTCTCGTATTTCTCAATGTATTATACATACGACAAACCATAAGATAACAAAATTAGTTTTCTTTTACGACACCCTAGGGAGAATGAATAGTGACACCATGTATATTTTCTAGTATAATGATTTGAGGTTTCGGCACAGGTTGCACTGGCCGTGACTTGCGACCATAGCCAGTGCAACCTGTGCCAAAACATCAAGTATTTATTTTCTATCATTTTTTCGTGTATTTTTTTGTATAAAAGAATAAATGAAAGAAAAGAAATATATAGAGGAGACCGCATAACGCTTGGTATGACGTAACAAAGGCTCATTATTCAGACGCGCGTCAACAAGCAGGTCAAGAACACCCTCTATACAACACGGCTGTCGATCTGTTTCTAGGCTACCTGCTTCTAAAGACGTATTTTTAAAATAGAATGAGTTTCTTGATACTAATAAAGTAAGAATGTTGATGTTTGTTGACGCTTTTAACATATTCGCTAGAATTCACATATTGCCTCTAGGGCGTCTAATAGTAAATGCGTTTCGATCTAGCGGGACCCCTAGAGATAGACTGAAAAAAAATTAAACTTGTATAACACACCAAAGTATTTGGCATAATAAAAATTATAAATATTAGATCAACTGGATATTAACATATTGTCATGCTATTTACCACAGATATCAGTCTGAACAAAGATTTCTGTGCTATTTACCTTTATTTTGATTGACGTTTCGTTCAGTTGCGACCATGGCCTGTGTATCCTGTGCCAAAATGTTGCATGCTGCGTTATCTACCGTTATAATATAATATTTACAATAATGAAACAATATTGTAAAAGTTATGATAATAAAAATTCTTTTTCTAAATGAAAAATGAATATCTATAACGATGTAATTATTTAAATAAAACGCATGCATTTTTACATAAAGCAACATTTTAATCCGCCATCTTGTTGTCTAGTGCTGCCATCTACAATCGTAGGGAAGCTTTATAAATCAGTGGATATTCTCGAAGGATTGATTGAAGGAAATGTGTATAAATTGAATAGATAGAACCTAATGATTTGATAAGGATACTGTAATTGAATTGATTGTGCTGAAGCGGGCTCTTGAAAACGAGTTACTTTTAGGCTATCCATTTTGTATTTATTCGTTTTATTCTGACGTATTTTATCCGTGTGGTGACGGAGTAAGAATACAATATGTCACCACCCCATCTCATCCCATGGGTGTCGTAGAAACCGACTAAGGGACTATCTGTGAATATTACCTTTATATAGAAAGAAGGAAAACTTGAAATTAAGCCCTATACCAATCCGTCTGGCCAGCGTGGTATTAGTAGGCCAAGTATCCCTCCGTCACGGGAGGAGGCCCGTCCCTGCAGTGGGACATTAATGGGCTGTTATGATGATTCTGACGTAAAAATGTGGTGTTTGTTAGTACAGAGTTGAGGAAGCTATGTTATCAATATTTATTCTATAGCTAAGCCTGACTCTTTTTTTATTCGGTGGTTATGTTTTTCATTACGATAAATCCTGTACTACAGGGCACTGTTGCCGTGGCTTTAATATTGTAATTAAGTAACGAAAACACAAACAACCAGGCACATGGCAAGTATTTGTACAGTTAAATATTATGCGTGGTTTAAAAGACAACTCCTGTACTGGAATTAGCTCTTAAAAAGTACTTTTGAAGACATGAAATAATGGACACAAAGAATATCAGGGCTCAAGTTAATAATTTGTAGATCGTACAAAAAAATTTCTTACATTTGATTTGAAACCACGAACTTGATCGCAATGCCAGCGAGGCAGTTCTTGGCGAGTAAGAAGATTTAATGACCTATTTAAATGTCAAAAATGGATGTTATTAGAGAGACGTGAGCTCTAAGTAGACATCGATGCTTCACATAAAGAGATCTCATTCTTGATGTTGACTGTACTAACATTTGTACAGTGCGCAAAAAAAAAAAAACTTGGTTTGATAAACTGAAAAATTAGCAATAATTGATAACGTTCTAAATTATGACCAATTCATTAGAGTAAAAGTACTTGAATGCTTAGTTCAGACTGGGTTAAAAATAATCTATCAATACTGCTGTTCTACCATAGTCATCTATTCTGTAAGTACATATTCTGTGGCGTTTTCTCCTTATAAATAAAATATTCCTCACACAACCCCATCTAGCCCCAAACTAAGCAGAGCTTGTACTATGTAACTACTAGACAACGGACAAACATACTTAAATACTTTTTTTTTGTAAACACATACATATTATACTGTTATATAACCACTACGCGGTGCCACACTACTAGGTATTAGTATGCTAAGTTTTCTTAGCACGAGTATAGGGAGTTTGGTTTTCGTTACAGCAGAGCAAGCCTCTCCATTTAATAGGACCACAGATATCAGAACAATTTACATTTCTGTGAATAGGCTGAACTTAATAGGCTGTAATAATGATGTTGAAATTATGAACCAAACAATCATTCTTAACATTACACATTCGTCTATAACATTATGTTAATTTCTTGGCAATCTAAGGATACATGTACACATCCTAATTTGGTTCGAGGCTGTACTACACTTCTCATCAAAAAAATCGAAACGGTTTGCAAGTTTGTGTTTTGTATGGATTATGAGAAAAATGTGTATATTTAGGAATACGTGTTATATGTCATTTAATAGGGAATTTAATGAGGTTTTCAAATAATAATGTTAACGTTCTAAATTGAAATTTAATTTTCGTAGATTTCGTATTTCGTTTAACAAGTCGCTTTTACCCTGTACGTAGTTTGACGGAAATTGATAAATTTACGCACGTACATGAAAAAAAAGCTAGGAAGCGTTTATTTAAAACCCGTAACCCGCTTTCAGAGTTCCTCGCGCCTCTCAATTATGCATCCATGCGATGTCCACCCGCAAAAACCACCAAGTGGTGGCATTGCTGAATTCGGGACTTAGTCAGCGTGTTACGGCTGAAAGATTGCATCTAAGCCTGACATCTTTTCATAGAATCTACAAACGCTATCAAGGGACTTGTTTGTTCACATGCCGTTAGAGATCTGGCAGAAAACAGGTGATTTCTGACCGAAAAGATCGATTTATAGTAACAACATCCTTACAAAATCTACGCATTAATGTCTTTTAACCGCAGCAGCAGCTTCATGATGAACCTATGGTAGCTTTAAGTGATTCTATAATTAGAAGAAGGTTGAAGGAACGTAAACTGTTACCATACAAGCCAGCAAATATGGAGCAATTATCTGCAGATCATCGAAAAGCGTGTCTTAACTTTTCACGCAATTACCTAAAATGGTCATACATCTAGTCGAACAAATTTCTCCTTTCTAATGAGTGTTAAATTATACTGTATGGTAATGATGGAAAGACTAAGGTCTACAGAAGAGACGGAGAACACTTTGCACCATGCTGGATTAAAAGAAAAGGTCAGCCATGGTGGTGGTTCGTGGAGTATTTAGGGAGAAAGTAGTGGCAACGACAAGACAGAGTTTGTCTTTGTTTTTGGGTCACGTCTGCTCTTATTTGACAGTCATAGGGACATTGAACAATGTCTTGAACCTCATGTGATGCCCTATGCACATTTTAATGACCGCGGTTTGACATTTACGCACAAGGATGCTAGGGCAAACACAGCGAGCATCGTATGAGATTATGATACCGTAGTAGATATTTCTATTATTGATTGGCCAGCAAGAAAGGCGGACAGGAATCCGATTTAACATCTATGTAATAAGTAAAAAAGACGAATTAGTGCAAGAGATCATGCCTTAAAAACACTTAGCCAGCTTTAAAATACAATTTAAGAGGAATAGAATAGAACGGCACTATATTTGATCGTGACTCTCATCCGATCGAAGAAGAACCGTACAGAAGCAGTTATGAGACCTTGGGGAGGGTATATGAGTCATTAAATAAACGCTTCCTAGCTTTTTTTTCATTTACTTGCGTAATTTTATCAATTTCCGTCAAACTACGTACAGGGTAAAAATGACTTGTTAAACAAAACACAAAATCTACGTCTAAATCTAAATCTAATCACGAATTTAGAACGTCAACATCATTATTTGAAAACCTCATTAAATTCACTATTAAATGACATATAACACGTATGCCTAAATATACATATTTTTCTCATAATCCATACAAAACATAAACTTGCAGACCGTTTCGATTTTTTTGATGAGAAGTGTATTATAAAACTAACGGCCGAATACTCAAACGTCTGTTAAAGTAAAGCGGCGCTTAAGCTAGAAATTCTTATACAAATGACTAGTTTAATCGCCGCTTTACTTTGAGAGCTTAATATTCATACTACAGTGTTTTTGAGTGTTACAAATACAATACTGTAGAAAATTAATATGTACTTATATTTATAAAGTTGACTTTAATTTATCTTATCCATTCGCTTTAGGCACAAGACCGCGCAGAGTGGAAGCTTTTGGAGGAGGCCTATGTCCAGTAGTGGACGTCCATAGGCTGATATGGATGGATGTATGGACTCGCTTTAGCACTGCCGTACAATTCTCCTAGTAAGTAAGTAATATAATCAACAATTTACATAATCTTTTACAGTTTAAAATAAATAAATATTTTGCTGACTGTACAAAGACAACAAGAGTTCATACCGTAGAGATAGTGGACCTCTCAATAAGCGCAGTCGAGTAAAATCATAATACCGAACGAACGGAGTCGAGTACTGGCCCAAGCTACAGGATTGAGCGGTTTTTATACAATAAAACTAATTTTATAAATCATATTTAACTAGCTTCACCAGCACCATAAGTAGCTTAATGTTATTTTACACTCTAAAATATTTTTATATCTAATTTCATCAAAATCCATAGAGTAGTTTTTGCGTGAAGGAGTAACAAGCATCCATCCATCCCTTCATACATCCTCACAAACTTTTGCATTTATAATATTATAGTAGGATAATATATGTATCAAAATTGCATACAGACAAAAATCAATTTAGATAGAAAGAACCTCCTAAGTCGGGACAATAATTAACTTCATTTGTTAATTTAAATTTAGCTACAGTGAGAATTGGAGGTTGTACCTTTTAGGTTTGAAACCTGGGTGACAATTTTCCTGATATCTTTCCTTTAATCATCATCATATAATAAAAATAAACTAACTAACTAACTAAAATAGCTAATAACTTAAAACTAACGCTTTTAACTTTAATAGCATATGTAAGCGGCATGATTTTGATCCCTTCATAACGAGTGTGTCATCGGCTAGAAGGTGCCTGAGCCTTAGCTTTTTTAACTAATAAACTAGTGGTCTTTGTTAAAATGTATGTTATGTGAACACAATTTAATTAATTTAATGTGACTGTTTCCTGTTTTTAGTTTTTTATTTTTGTTTCTCTTTCTGTCTTCGTGGCAGTGCTCTGTTGTTAATGCTGTCTTTTTTTTTCTAACCTAGTTTTATAAGTGATGACTTGTAATTGGCTGCCAGTCTCACATACTAATTTTTATATTGGTTGTAATAGCTGTAAGTCATCCATATCGCATTAAATAAATAAATATCAGCCTATGGAGGTCTACTACTGGACATAGGCTTCCTACAAACACGACGACCGACGACCTCTGTGGCGTAGTGGGTATTTAATATGACTGCTACGCAGAGGTCTCGGGTTCGATTACCGCTCAATGCATATCTTTGTGTGCATGAACATGATTGTTTGCATTGGTCTGGGTGTTTTTTATGTATAATATGTGTATGTATTTACAAAAAAAAGTATTTAAGTATGTTTTGTCCATTGTCTAGTGCCCATAGTACAAGCTCTGCTTAGTTTGGGACTAGATGGCGTTATGTGAAAGTGTGTAAAAAGGAAACATTTCCACCCTGCGTGGTCTTGTGCCTTTCTTCTTTACTGAGCCTACAATCCGGTACAGAAAAATTTAATACTAAAAATCAGAATATTATACTAGAATCGCTATCTCCCATGACATGTTAACTACCTAAAATACGAGCGTATCCCAAGTGGTCCGCTTGTACCGGAGAGTTCATTGATCGAATAGATTTATTTATACACTCATACCCACAATTGTGGGACTCGGCAGATCTGCATCAACAAGCGACGCATTCTATCTCACAAATTGACTAAACAATTTCTGGGTATACGTAACCAACTGTCAAAGGATAGGGTTATGTGTTTATTCAATTTTTTTGGATACTTTTAATTGTGCAGGGGTGAAAGGTGTTTGAGACTTTTACCCGACTAAAACAAAAGGAGTACCTTTCTTTAGGTGACTAAAGAATTTCTGGGTATACGTATCCGACTGCGACAGGAAAGGGTTAAGTGTTTACCTATTCAATATTATGACATGTATATTTTTTATACACCCTGTTTTAATTAAGGACATCTCCAGCACTAGGGTCATGCCTTATGACGCGTGCACTTTTACTGACATCAAATTAACGGACACAAAGAACATCCAGACTCAGGACTATAATTTGTCGATTACACAAATAATTATCTTCATCATTATATCAGCCAATTGACGTCCACTGCTGGACATAGGCCTTCTCCAAATATTGCCACCTTGTGCGGCTCTGTGCCTCCCTTATCCATCGGTTTCCCCCCGTCCTAACCAGGTCGTCGTCCTAACAAATAGTTATGTTGAACAAAAATGGTCTCACGTAGCACTAGTTCTACGAAAGGGCTACTCCCCTTACACTCTACGATCTTTCCCTTCGTCTGTGAAGGGACGACAACCGCCTAGATGGTAAAGCAGTCGTGTAAGTGACTGCCGTGAACGAGGTCGTGGATTCGAATCCCACGCAAGAGAATTTTTGTAAAGTCCCAGCGACACAGGGCATGATCCCTAGCGCGGGAATGTCTTTTTAAAAGCAAAGTAATATTTGTATGCAATAATGAATGTTGGCATTGTAATTACTTTATTTGTAACTTTGACGCAATCGTTTGTGTGGTTAGCAGTGACGTCATCACAGTAGTACATGCCTCACTCAGTGGCAGTGTTCTGCGATATGCAAACCAGTTGTGTTCGTACATACAGTTGTATAAGTAGAGCTGACTGTTACACCGTCACACAATTACTTTACCTTTTGACGCAATCGTTTGTGTAGTTAGCAGTGACGTCATCACAGTAGTACATGCCTCACTCAGTGGCAGTGTTCTGCGATATGCAAACCAGTTGTGTTCGTACATACAGTTGTATAAGTAGGGCTCACTGTTACACCGTCACACAATTACTCTACCTTTTGACGCAATCGTTTGTGTAGTTAGCAGTGACGTCATCACAGTAGTACATGCCTCACTCAGTGGCAGTGTTCCGCGATATGCAAACCAGTTGTGTTCGTACATACAGTTGTATAAGTAGAGCTGACTGTTACACCGTCACACAATTACTCTACCTTTTGACGCAATCGTTTGTGTAGTTAGCAGTGACGTCATCACAGTAGTACATGCCTCACTCAGTGGCAGTGTTCTGCGATATGCAAACCAGTTGTGTTCGTACATACAGTTGTGTAAGTAGGGCTCACTGTTACACCGTCACACAATTACTCTACCTTTTGACGCAATCGTTTGTGTAGTTAGCAGTGACGTCATCACAGTAGTACATGCCTCACTCAGTGGCAGTGTTCCGCGATATGCAAACCAGTTGTGTTCGTACATACAGTTGTATAAGTAGAGCTGACTGTTACACCGTCACACAATTACTTTACCTTTTGACGCAATCGTTTATGTAGTTAGCAGTGACGTCATCACAGTAGTACATGCCTCATTCAGTGGCAGTGTTCTGCGATATACAAACCAGTTGTGTTCGTACATACAGTTGTATAAGTAGGGCTCACTGTTACACCGTCACACAATTACTCTACCTTTTGACGCAATCGTTTATGTAGTTAGCAGTGACGTCATCACAGTAGTACATGCCTCATTCAGTGGCAGTGTTCTGCGATATACAAACCAGTTGTGTTCGTACATACAGTTGTATAAGTAGGGCTCACTGTTACACCGTCACACAATTACTCTACCTTTTGACGCAATCGTTTGTGTAGTTAGCAGTGACGTCATCACAATAGTACATGCCTCACTCAGTGGCAGTGTTCCGCGATATGCAAACCAGTTGTGTTCGTACATACAGTTGTATAAGTAGAGCTGACTGTTACACCGAAGCAGAATTGTATTTCTTTAAAATGAAAGAGAGCATTCGTGGGGAAGTGACTGTAAGGCATCCTATGGTTAAGAACTTAAATACTGAATAGTACCTTTTTGTCTTCCTGGAATTAGAAATCCGTAAAGTATATCTTTCCAAGAGATTAATGTTTAATGTGTCACCCTTATTGATCTTTTTTTCCGTGTGGTGACGGAGTAAGAATACAATATGTCACCAACCCATCTCATCCCATGGGTGTCGTAAAAACCGACTAAGGGACTAACCTTTGCAAAGTAAAAAGACGAAAATCTTGAAATTAAACCCTATACCAATCCGTCTGGCCAGCGTGGTATTCGTAGGCCAAGTATCCCTCCGTCACGGGAGGAGGCACGTCCCTGCTGTGGGACATTAATGGACTGTTATGATGATTGATCTTTTTGACCTGTAACACCTCTCAGGGCCCAATAAGACGTTCAGTTCAGTTCATTTATTTTCTCAATGTTATGTGACAAAATAACAACTTATTGACGTCGCTATAAAACTACTTAGTCTAAGTTTACATATTAAACGTTTTTCAAACTTTACCACCGCTTCCAAGGCGCTAGTAGAGAAGAAGCTTTGACAATAGTAATAGAATATTGGAGAACTGAAGCCAGAGAGAGAGAGAGCCACTGAATACTAGGCAGAAATTGTTTAGTCACAAATCCCAGTAATAATTTCACTTATGTTACATTACGGTGTAATATAAGTAAGACAAACTATATTTTAAGATTCCGAAGGACAGCTTAAAACTTTCCCTACAATGTTTGAAATAGAGGAAAAATATATTCTTTGATAGAAAGCGTAAAACTGTCTGTTACTCTACTTATCTGTTTTATTTACTGCAATTTTTAACTGACTTCAAAATAATAGGAGGTTCTCAATTCAACTGTATTTTTTTAATGGTTGCTACTTCTTAACTCCGTAGATTAAAAACCAATTGAAAAAAACCTATTTGTATTTAAAAGATTATACATTTAGATTGGGCCCAAAGAAATTTCATCGAAATATGTAATTTAGTTTATCGTTTATAAATAGTGAATGTGACCATGACAATTTAAATAATTACATAGTTTATTATGGTAGTCAAAAAATTACTTCACTCCGTCTCTATCACCTGTCTTGACTTTTACAAACACAAATACTTAAGTGGTTGATTAAACAAAAAAAACAAATTCTAATTATACAATTTTCTTAGTAAATCTATTTATAATTGAAGTAAATACAATAATAAACAATTTTCCGATACAAGCTTAATATAGAGGCTGCGTTATCGAGGTACGATCGTTAAACTGAAAACATAAACTATTGACAAGGAGCTTTCAACTTACTAATGATTTGTTCTTAGGGCTGTGCTCTACAAATTTTATAGGTTTTTATTTGCGCATTTGTTGTTGTTGTTGTGTTTGTTTTAATGTTAAATACTTATAGTGATACTATACCTTCTTGTAAACTAACAACCCATGTACCTATATTAGTAAATAAAAGAAATTGAAATTGAAAAATGTGATCTCTACGGTACCACAGATAGGTATTTTTTCTCATATTAAAAGAGAATTACCACATTACAGAGCCAGCCTGGAATTCAGCTACTCTAGCTTTTTTTCGTTGGGAAATCTTTATGGAGTTCCTCCGCCCTGGAGAGATTGGAGTGGTGGGATGTGTCAGACTTCTACTGACTAAACCTAAAATACTGTTTCTCTAATCATCATTCTACAACGTACAAGCTCCGCTTAGTCAATGCTAAATGGTGTTGTTTAAAAATGTGAACAAACTCAGTTTAATTCATGTTTGTAAAAATCCCCGCGACACAGTGCTCAATCCTTAATACCTATACATATCTATATTTTGTGTGTTTCCTCTGCTACGTTGTATAAAACTAATATTATGTAGGTGACAACCCTACGTATCTATAGTTGGCTTCGTTTTAAGCGTCGCTGACAGTTTGGGCGCAGCTCACAGGTGAAAGAAGAAGACATCGACTTACTATTTACATCTAATATCTTCGTTATCTTAATATTATTAATTATTTTTTACCTTGGTGGCAAAACAGGCGTATATCTAAGCGGCTGATATAGTCTATTGTGGATGCGAATTGCCTTATTATCAAAAATGGTAAAGACACAGCTATTATCTCAATATACAGACCACCTTGTTTTAAAATTATTGACAACTTTCTAACTTCCCTTGAGAAAATTTTAATTGAACTGTCATCATTCAAAAATGTGTTTATAATTGGTGATATAAATATAAATATTTTAGATTCTAGTATTAATACATCACGTTACTTCGAACTACTTACATTTTACGGGCTAACCCCTGCTTATGACACTACGACAAGAGGTAATAGCTGTATTGACCACGTTATATTGCGAACGAATTTTTCGTCTCTCTCACTTGTATTAAACACAGCCATAACTGACCATGAAGCGATACTATTTTGCTTTAGGAAGAAATATAGTTATAATTCGAAAATCAATAGAACTATTAATAAAATCAACTACGATAACATAACTTTGGAATGCAGAAATACAGACTTCTCTAAACTTTTGAACAACTTAGACCCTAATCAGGCCACTAGTCTCTTTGTTAATTATTTTCAAAATTTAATCATAAAAAACACAGTGAAAATAAAAGTTCCATATAATAAAATAACAATAAAACCTTGGATTACGGTTGGCCTGTTAAGATGCATTAGAAATAGGGACCGGATGCATCAGAGAATAAAGAAGGAACCAAACAATCTCATTCTTGTGACCACCTACAAAAGGTATAGAAATTTTTGCAACTCCGTGTTGAAGAAGTGTAAATTAGAGTATGGTAGACAGGAGCTAGAATTAGCCAAAAACAATACCAAAAAAATGTGGCATAGTATTAAAAATATAACAAACTCCCATAAACTCAAAAAAACCAAATCAAGAGCTACTAAGTATTAAAGAAACCCCAACTGAGTCTATAAATGCAGTGAATGATTTTTTTGCAAATGTCGGTCCAAATCTAGCAAGCAATATACAAGTTGCGCAACGCATACCTTCATTGTGTGGTACAAACTCTGATGATAGGTCCATATCATCATTCGTATTATTGGATACAGATTGTAAAGAAGTGGGTGACATCATTGGCAGCCTGAAGTCAAACGGTAGTACTGGCTGGGACGGTATCTCAAATAGGGTTCTTAAGCTTACAAGGGAGTATATTGCGACACCTTTAGCTGAACTGTTCAACAGATGCCTTAAACTTGGTATTTTTCCTGATACTTTCAAACGATCTATATTAATACCGGTCCACAAGGGTGGAGAGAGAGGCTGTGCCAACAATTATCGCCCGATTTCAATCCTATCTGCATTGTCGAAGGTTCTCGAAAAAATAATCAACAAAAGGCTCGTTAAATTTTTAGAGTCTAAAAATTTACTTTCGGATGCCCAGTACGGCTTCAGACAGGGAAAATCAACTAATGACGCGGTTCATTCTTTTACTGAATTTATTGCTTCCAAGTTGGATGATAAAATCAAATGTCTAACCATCTTTTTAGACCTCGCAAAAGCGTTTGACACAGTCTCTCTTCCCAAGCTCCTGGCGAAACTAGAGGAAATGGGTATCAGGGATAACCAACTGCTTTTGTTTAAAAGCTATCTCTCTAATCGTACACAACGGGTAAAAATTGGCGATATGCTGAGTGATGAGAAACCTGTTCGCTTTGGTGTCCCGCAGGGTAGTGTTTTGGGCCCTTCTTTGTTTCTTTGTTACATCAACGAATTATGTAAATTAAAACTGCGAAACTGTAACATTGTTTGCTATGCCGATGACACAACTCTTACATTTTTTGGGGATTCCTGGTCTGACGCTTTTAAATACGCTCAAGAGGGCCTAATTCGAGTATGTCATTGGCTCGCAGCTAATTCACTAACATTAAACTCACAAAAAACCCATTATTTAACCTTCTCTTTACGTAACTCTGTTTATATCCTGGCTGATATTATAGCTCATTCTTGTGATCTTATGCCTGGCTCGATCTGTAACTGACAACACATTAAAAAACTAAATTCAACCAAATATCTAGGAGTTACTTTTGACGAAAATTTTAACTTTAAGGAACACATAAGTAATGTTTCTAAAAGAGTTCGTAAGCTGTCTTACATTTTTAAACAGTTACGGAATGTAGCGAAACCTGTTGTCATGAAAACTGTCTATTCTGCTCTCTGTCAGTCTATTCTCACCTACTGTATCACCTCTTGGGGTGGAGCAGCAAAAAGTCACCTAATCGAACTTGAACGTGCACAAAGACTCATATTGAAAATTAGTCTTTCTAAACCTAAATTATTTCCAACCACTGAACTTTATAAGCTAGCGGAAGTGTTATCTGTTAGGCAACTCTACATTCTTTCAGTAATTCTTAAGCAACACAAGCTCCTAGAATATGATCCAAATAATCCAGCACTCACTAGGCGAAGGAATTTCCAAATTTGTCAAACTGAAGGTGCAAGAACTGCTTTTAGTGGCAAATATTTCTTCTACCAAGGTCTCGGGCGTCTCTATAATCTTCCTAATAAACTACTCAACATCTATCCTGATCCTGGCGGGACATGTAAGATTAAAGTGAGTAATTGGCTTCTCACGCTAGAGTACAAGGACACAGAAAATTTACTAAACAGACACTGAGACATTAGTAATCACACACACACACACACACACATGCACACATATACACACACACAAACACGCATATGCATGTTCACTTAATTAATAAAATAATCACACAAATCTATTATTGTCTTCTAATATTTCTGTAATTAAGTAAGTTGTAAGTAATCTCACTGTTTTCTAGGATGGAGACCAGGAGACCCGTAACACAAGTCTTGACTTAGTATGGGCTCCTGTCTCCCTATCAACTTATTATGTTGTAACTTATATCTTGTACTATGTATTTGTTGGGAGAAAATAAATATTTTTTCATTTCATTTTCATTCATTTCATATGTCGTGCTTTCGATTCCCACGCTAGATAATTCATCATAACATCTCATTAATGTCCCACTGCAGGGACGGGCCTCTTCCTGTGACGGAGGGATACTTGGCCTACTAATACCACGCTGGCCAGACGGATTGGTATAGGGTTTAATTTTAAGTTTTCCTTCTTTTTACTCCGTAAAGATAATATTTACGGTTAGTCCCTTAGTCGGTTTTAACGGCACCCATGGGATGCTATGGGGTGGTGACATATTGTATTCTTACTCCGTCACCACACGGATATTATGTATGCGATCCACAAATTATTGTTCTAAGTCTGGATGTCTTGTGACCGTTAATATCAAGTCTATAAAAGCCCCGGACACTAGGTCTTACGAGACTCAATCTCTAATGAAACAACAACCTTTTTAACGTACAAATATTGCAAGAATTTCAATTGAAACTTATTATTATACAGAACCCTAAAAGTAAAATCCTGTTTGTAAGAACGAAGTCACCGCTCGTCGTCGCTTCGAAGTCGAGTGGTACTCAACGCTCCTGCTCGCATTATTGTTTCTTTTGCACTAAAGATTTACGATAAAAGGCATCGACAGGGAAGAAATTGTAGTTATATTAAGTTTTATATAAAGTGTTTATTATGTTAAGTGTAGTTATGTCAAATTATCGTAAACTCTACAGTTAATATTAAACTGCTTTTATCGTATAGTTGTTAGCAACACAACACGAGCGGTGGCACGAGGTTGCTCCTTTGAATCTGAAACAATTATATTATTTGTGTAATTCACATATTTTTGACTTATGTCTAAGTATGTATAATATGTATGTATTTTAAAAAAAAGTATTTAAGTATGTTTATCCGTTGTCTAGTACCCATAGTAGAAGCTTTGCTTAGTTTAGGACTAGATGGCGTTGTGTGAATGTGTGAGGAATATTTATTTATTTATTTGTATTCAAACATTTTCACTTCACACATCCCTTGCTTCCTTTATTGATAGGTATCCCCCTGCCTAACAGGGGTCCCAACTCACCCTGCGTTTTTTCAAACGCGATTACCACTGCAAATCAATCAAATAGCTATTTGTTCAAAAAGAGGAAAAATGCAAATACTATACAATTTTTAAACTTACCTATTTTCAATGTGAAAATGGACGCCTTACCATCATGAATGTGTAGCTTAAAGAAAAACAGTTTGTAATCAATTTTAAACCTTATTTCATGAGCGAAAAGGGTGCTTTTTTCTATTTTAAATAATGTTGTGAATATTTATTTAATATATCGGTGTTAATTATTGAGTGGTTTGCGTTTATTAAAACCTCTTTCGTTTTAAAGTCTTGGTATAGAGGAGGTCTTATGTACTATGTTCAATTTTATAGATTCTTGTATTTATTTTACTTAGGCCTACTCGGAACACCAGCGAAAATGTTGGGAAGCGTTATTGCCGTGGCATTGAGCTAACAATGCCACCTTTTCAGAAAAAAATTTGCAATTTTTAAGCATCGATCTTGGCTTTTGACCAGGACCCCACAAGGTGGCAATGTTTGGAGGAGGCCTTGTTCAGTGTTTTAATAAAGTTGTCATACTCGATAGATGGCGTTGTACCAAATAATAACATTACGATGTTACGAGTCTCTGTCTCTCAGTTCTGGACGAGACAAAGAATTGCACTGCCTGGGAGTCGAAAAAGCGGCCACGTGCACGCCAGACGCTGCTGCGACCGCCGCGCCATCGAGACAGTATTCATATCAAAATATTGTTCTAGGTATAACAATTCTAGTGTGCATAGTAATATAGCCATAATCACTGACGTACGAGAGGCGTGTATCGTGTGAAGTAGGTACTATCACCAGATAGTACTCGTGAAGCCTGCTCAAGCACAAAAGGTTCTATCTGATCTCTAAACATTATATTGTCACGTACTGATCCAAGATAAGCACATCGAGGACGTGGTTAACTTATCATAGAGGTTTTAACTAGTTTTCTTATGTATACTGTTACTTTAAATCATCATACATGTTTTTAGAAAAATTATCATTAACTGTACTATTATCTGTGTGGTGACGGAGTAAGAATAAGTACAATATGTCACCACCCCATCTCACCCCAAGGGTGTCGTCAAAAACCGACTAAAGGACTATTCGTTAATATTATCTTTACGAAATAAAAAAAAGGAAAACTTTGAATCCGTCCTTATTTTTCTTATTTCTTATTTTTTATAAGACAACTCCCGCACTAGGGATCATGCCCTGTGTCGCGGGGACCTTTTACAAACATCAATTAACGGACACAAAGAACACCAAGACCAGGTCAATAATTTGTGGATCTCACAAATTATTGTCCTGCGTGGGGATCGAACCCACAACCTCTTGCACGGCAGCCGCTTGCGCTACCGTCGCGCCACCGAGGTCGTCATAGTAAATTAAACCCTATACCAATCCGTCTGGCCAGCGTGGTATAAGTAGGCCAAGTATCCCTCCGTCACGGGAGGAGACCCGTCCCTGCAGTGGGACATTAATGGGCTGTTATGATAGTTTTTAGGGTTCCGTACCAGTTTTGAAAAAACGGAACCCTTATAGGATCACTTTGTTGTCCGTCCGTCCGTCTGTCCGTCCGTCCGTCTGTCTGTCAAGACCATTTATCTCAGGAACGCATGGAGGTATCAAGTTGAAATTTTTACCAAATACTAACGCTTGTTGCCTCTTAGTGCTGTAAAAAATTCAAAGTGCTAATCTAACGCAATCAAGAGATATAGCCGTTTTTATCGCAAAATTTCGCAAAATTTAGAGGGGTAAGGGCAAAAACCTACAGGGTACTTCCAGTCTACCTACAAACTTGAAATTTGGCATGGAGCAAGGTCTTTTAGTACATGTAATGGGAAAATTCCGAAAACCTTAAATTTTTACTTCAATCATATTATATTTTGATTTCATTGAATTTTGGCGGGAAAGCTGAGTCACGTGACCTGTGACGTCATAGAATTTTGGTCACGTGACCCGTGACGTCATACAATTTTGACAGATGAGTCGTGACGTCACAGAATTTTGGCGGGAAAATATTTTTGACATTTGAGCCGTGACGTTTTTGAATTTTTGACAGATGAGTCGTGACGTCACAGAATTTTTGACAGATGATTCGTGACGTCACAGAATTTTGGCGGGAAAATATATTTTGACAGCTAAGCCGTGACGTTTTTGAATTTTTGACAGATGAGTCGTGACGTCACACCATTTTTGACAGATGATTCAGGACGTCACAGAATTTTGGCGGGAAAATATATTTTGACAGCTGAGCCGGGACGTTTTTGAATTTTTGACAGATGAGTCGTGACGTCACAGAATTAATAACAGATGATTCGTGACGTCACAGAATTTTGGCGGGAAAATATATTTTGACAGCTGAGCCGTGACGTTTTTGAATTTTTAACAGATATGAGTCGTGACGTCACAGGATTTTTGACAGATGATTTGTGACGTCATATTATTTTGGCGGGAAAATATTTGAAACCTCTGTCACTTTGACAGCTGTCACTTTTGACAGCTGTTAATTTTGACAGATAGGCGTGACGTCATAGAATTTTTGCCAGATGAGTCGTGACGTCACAGAATTTTGGCGGGAAAATATATTTTGACAGCTTAGTCGTGACGTCATTGAATTTTTGACAGATGAGTCGTGACGTCACATAATTTTTGATAGATCCGTTTTGACGTCATAGTATTTTGGCGGGAAAATATTTATTGACAGCTTAGTCGTGCCGTCATTGAATTTTGGCGGGAAAAATAGTATTTAAACAGCTGAATCCTGACGTTATCACAATTTGGCGGGAAAATAAATAGGTTTGTACGGAACCCTCGGTGCGCGAGTCAGACTCGCACTTGACCGGTTTTATTTTATATATTTTTCCTTATTACTGAGGATTGTAACTCTTTTCTCACTGTCAACGAGATGCCTCCATCGGCCTCAGACAATGTCGCACCTCTTAAAATGCCCTCGATGTCCCGCTACATGCAGCCCTCAAGACCTATGGGCTGCTACAGACAATGCAGTTGCTGTGGCCGAATTCTGGGCCGGTACTGTCTGAGTGTTTTTGCCAACCGACACGAAGAAGAAGAAGCCTCCATCGGCTGTGTTACAGAAGGAATTTGTGTTTCAAAAAAGTGTGGTGATACTAAAAAAATCTCCCTAAGAAATAAGCCCAAATAAATGTAGAACACCTAACGATAGTTATATGCGTTTACGGTAACGTATCAGTCAGTCACCCGATGAGCTCTGCATCGTATCAATCAAGCGTCACGGCGACCAACCTGTCGTATACGAGCGTTAGTAACGTGAACTAAACTGATGCTCTGTCCTCACTTGTCTATACACTCATCTACTATCTGACACTGTACGAATTTATAGTATAGATAACTGTATTGTCTGCGCTGAAATACTAACTATTTCGAGTAGCTTATATTAAGAAAACGTATAGGTATGCCGTGCGGTTACCGGTTAGAATAGAACCCATATGAGCGACATAGTCATATTATGACAAAGCTCCGTAAATAAAGATTTAAAAAAAAAAAAAAATAGAACCCATATCCTCCTGTGGGTGTTGAAGAGGCGACTAAGGGATACCACGACCCGGTGAATGTCACCTAGCACTTCGAGTCAACCTCTTAGCACCTCTCAGCATTCCCAAGGAGAGTTGGCGTCAGGCAGGCGGCCGGCCGTAAAATATAGTCAAAACTTTTAGCAGCATGTGGAGGAAAAAGACTCCAAATCTCCGTCAAAAACGTTCAACTTACTGTTACCCAAAATCATAACAGCCCATTAATGTCCCAGTGCAGGGACGGGCCTCCTCCCGGGTCGGTTTTTAGGACACCCATGGGATGAAATGGGGTAGTGACACACTGTATTTTGTATTCTCTATTTATTACTCCGTCACCACACCGGCTCCGTCGCTCGTGTGGTGACGGAGTAATAAATGTGTAGTATCATTATTAACTACTCGTTTTCTTTTACCTACCTATTTACCTACAGATCGCCTGTTTAACTAAGTCCGGTCTTTACCTTATTATATTAGGTAATCTATTAGAAGTATCTAAGCAACCTCGCTGACGTAACTTCTGTACAAACAATTAGAGATCCAGAGCGTAACACAAACTAAACGTTATACTGTTAAAATTCAATAGCACGCCGCGAAATCTGGTGTCGTATCATATTGCGAGGAACGATAATATAACGATCTTAACCCATTAATGTCTCACTGTAAGGACGGGCCTCCTCTCTTGACGGAGGGATACTTGGTCTACTAATACCACGCTGACCAGACGGATTGGTAATATAACGATTATAATAAATTATAAAATATTCATTAAATCCACCTTCGTGTGGTGACGTAGTAAGAATACAATATGTCACCACCCCGTCTCATCCCATGGGTGACGTAAAAACCGACTAAGGGACTATCCATTAATATTATCTTTACGTAATAAAAAGAAGAAAAACTTGAAATTAAACCCTATACCAATCCGTCTGGCCAGCGTGGTATTACTAGGCCAAGTATCCCTCCGTCATGGGAGGAGGCCCGTCCCTGCAGTGGGATATTAATGGGCTGTCATGATAATTAAATAAAATATTGATTGATGATAAATGTATGATTGTAAAGGAAGCAAAGCGTATTATAAGTGGTATAGTGTGACCACGGGAGCTGTGCACCCCCTGAGGTATGCGCGCGGCGAGAGGGGGGTGGACATATAGAGTACATGTTATATACTGGTATAGAATAAACAGTCTATGATGTAGCTACTAGCGACATCTGACGCAATATACTTAAGTTATTTGGCTGGTACGGGTCGCTACACGAGCGGCTGTAGCAGTTTTCTATTAAAAGACAGTCATTTTTAAAAACTCCAAGAAAGTTTTTACCTTATTGTATAGTTTTAAGCGTAAATAGGAACATTATTATATGTATGTGTGGACTGAGGGCCCATTTTTTTTTCTGCGGCTTTATGTAGATTAATCAACAAAAGTGCATAGTTAAAGTTGTTAAAGAGTTTGTTAAACGATTATCAGAGTTTGTTAAGACTTCATTCAAAAGATATATCGCTTTAAGTGGGTCCCTCAGTTCAAACACAAAATCTCCCATAATTGGATAGGTAATGAATTAAACAACAATTTTTTGGTAAAAATCCTTAGTTAAACATGTATAAAAGTATAAAAAGCATTGAAAAGCCAAATATGAGTAGCTAATAAAAAATAACAAACGTTTTAAAAGGTCCCTGAGGGCCCACTTGAATTTATCTCATAATTAATCAATTATAGCATGAACATTAAATATTCCTAAGCCAACCATTTGTTAAAAGGGCAAGGATAAATTTAAAATTAAAGAAAGATCACAAACAGTGATAATTATTGTTATTTTTAAGTCTTTAAGTGGTCCCTCAGTCCACACACTATGCAAATGCTAATTGTTAAATATATAATTAAATACAACAATTACGAAAATGGGGAGCCTTTCAGTGCATAGTTAATTTTGTATATTATCGATCTGTATTTATCTTATCACTGGTTTTATAATTCTTTTACGAAAAATTTACAAAATATGTTTTTCGTACAAGTAGAGTGTCCATGCAGTCAAGAGATAATCAAGATCCATTACATACATTAATGATGTTACATTACGTTTTAAAGTTTCTGCATAGTCATAAAGTGTGAGATAAAAGTAAATAGTTGTAATTGTGTTGGGCCGTATGCGGACCGAATTGAGTGCTATTTGATGCAAACGTAAACAAACAATAAAAAAATACATGTTCCTGTTAAATTAATGATTTAAAAAAATATATATTACGAAGTACCTAATCTTTAAATTTTCCAAAATTATGACATAGAATTCTTATGGTCCCGTATTGCAGTTAATAATAAATTGATAAAAATGTTATAAAACATAATAATTTAGTCTACATAACTTTTGAAATATTTTTTTTATTTTACTTTCACTCTGACCTCTTATAATAGCAGTAGATATTGACAGTTTTATTCTAAATTATTTATTTATATAGTAACTCTCAAATCCATAAAAACAAGAACCATATAAAAGAAAGTAGAACTCTCAAATCTGTGGTAAACTGTCAGCTTGTTGATTATCGTGAATTCGTTCAGTTACGAATATTAATTTTAAATTAAAATAAAATAAAATTGTATTATTATTCTACCTTATTTATTTTCGCGCCAGAATGCGATGACTTCACGACTCATCTTTTAAAAAATTTACGACGTGACTTAGCTGTCAAAAATTATTTTTCCAATATAAAATAAATAACCCTTAAATATTTATTTTATTTTGTTTTTAGTATTTGTTGCTATAACGGCAACTAAAATACATAATCTGTGAAAGTTTCAACTTTCTAACTGCCATGGTTCATGAGATACAGCCTCGTGACATACAGATGGACGGACGGACAGCGGAGCTTTAGTAATTGGGGTTCCGTTTTTACCCTTTGCGTACGGAACCTTAAAAACTGTGGATTTCGTGTTACAAACAGACACTCCAATTTTATTTATATGTATAGACATACAGATATGTATTACGATTGTAGCTAATTAATAATATAACCTGTCACTTGTCTAAAACTTAAAATTTTAATACATTTTAATTTTACAGTATTGCAAATTTTATTGTTTTATTTTTTACATTTAAAAAATGATTGCAATTTAGATTTAATTGATTAATATTAATATTGTGTAATGTTTTGCTTGCCGTGGCAACTTGTAATGGAATCAGCACTGTTGCTTGAGCTACTTAAATATTGTATTATTTCTGATTGACTTTGTGTATTTTTCGTGGGTTATCCTAATTATAAATAAATAAATATCTAAATTAATAATAAATGACATTAAAAACAAATATACAGTCGTTTTCTTAAAACGTGGACACCCCACACCAGACTTAGTATGAAAATTAATAAAACAGTTAAAATGACAAAAAATATAAATAAACCAGACACAAGATAAATACAGATCGATAAAATACAAAATTAACTATGCACTGAAAGGCTCCCCATTTTCGTAATTGTTGTATTTAATTATATATTTAACAATTAGCATTTGCATAGTGTGTGGACTGAGGGACCACTTAAAAACTTAAAAATAACAATAATTATCACTGTTTGTGATCTTTCTTTAATTTTAAATTTATCCTTGCCCTTTTAACAAATGTTTGGTTTAGGAATATTTAATGTTCATGCTATAATTTATTAATTATGAGATAAATTCAAGTGGGCCCTCAGGGACCTTTTAAAACGTTTGTTATTTTTTATTACCTACTCATATTAGGCTTTTCAATGCTTTTTATACTTTTATACATGTTTAACTAAGGATTTTTAACAAAAAAATGTTGTTTAATTCATTACCTATCTAATTATGGGAGATTTTGTGTTTGAACTGAGGGACCCACTTAAAGCGATATATCTTTTGAATAAAGTCTTAACAAACTCTGATATTCGTTTAACAAACTCTTTAACAACTTTAACTATGCACTTTTGTTGATTAATTAGCAAAAAACCGCAAAAAAAAAAATGGGCCCTCAGTCCACACATACATATTATTATTAGTGTTTTTATAATGTAACTTTGAGAAAAATGACATCTAGCGGAATGTATCAAATACTCTAAGAACATGAAATTCTTAAAGAAAAATATAATGTTCGAATTGTTATGACACTGCTGTCAATACTCGTGACGGCAGGTAGGTGTCCGTTATGGTAGCATACACAAGGACTATATCGAGTTGGTCACTATCCCAAAAAACTCTGCATAAATAAAAATAAAAAAAATCCAACTGTTAAGATTAATGATGAGGTATTAGAAATCGTTTACACTACAGTACTTATTCCTAAGAATTACTTTAGACAGTAAATTAAAATGGGGAAAAATTATGACTGCATTGCCAGTATCATCATCATCATAACAGGCCATTAATGCATAAAATAAATAATAGTATAAATTTAGCCCATTGCCAGTATATATTTGAAAATTTGATGTACGTCCATGAAATATAAATAAATATAAAAACATGAGTGACATACATAATAAGGCTCCATAAAATAAGTAATTCTTTCGCTGGTAGTGGTATTCGTTTTTAAAATATGCTCCCTGTGGAAGCTAAAGAACTGTCAATTATTAAATTTAAATATTTCATTAAACATAAGTTAATATCGATATCATACGAGGGCGGGTCAATAAGTCCGTGACTTTTAGCATAAAACACAGCTTTTTAGTTAAAAACTTATTTTATTATTCAACGTAGTCTCCTTCGAGATCTATACACTCAGCCCAACGTTTCTCCAATTATTTTATGCCTTCCAAAAATTGTATTTTGTCGAGGTCTTCAAAATAGGCATTTGTGTGTAAAGTGACTTCGTTATTGGTGGCAAATCTCTTTCCGCCGAGCCAGTTCTTCAAATTTGGGAACGAAAAATATATAATATATAAACGGAACTAGATCTAGTGAATAGGCCGGATGAGAGAGCAACTCGTTACCAAATTTATGAAGTTTTACCATGAAAACTGCACATGTGTGCACCCGAGCATTGCCCCGGTGGAAAAGGTCTTTTTTCTTGGCCAAGTGCGGTCGCTTTTCTTTCAATGCCTCATCAAATCGACCCAATAAGTTGCTGTAATATTCACCATTGATTGTTTTTTCCTTTTTGAAGGTAGTCAATGTGGATAAAACCGCGTACATCCCACAAAACAGTCGCCATGACTTTTTTGGCTGACAAACCCACCTTTGCCTTCTTTGGCGCCGATTCACCCCGAGAAACCCACTATTTTGACTGTTGTTTGGTATCCGGTATGTTGTGGTGGATCTACGGTTACAAAACGGCGCAAAATTTCGTTCACATTGCAATTGAACAAAGCCAAACATTCCTGCGAAATTGTCACACGTTTGTATTTGTCGTCGATTGTGAGCAAATGCGGCACCCATCTTGCTGAAAGCTTTCTCATACCCAAATTATTATTCAAAATAGAAACCACTGAGCCATATCAGATGCCTGTGGCTTCCGCAATCTCTTTCACTTTCAATCGCTGATCGACTAAAACTGTATCGTGATTTTTTTTAATTGTTTCGGATGTGGAGACCTCAACTGGGCGTCCAGAACGTTCGGCATCTTATGTGCTTGTACGGCTAAATCAAAATTCAGTAAACCACTTTTTACCATAGAAATGGATGGTGCAGAGTCGTCATAATATTTATCAAGCTTAGATTTGGTTTACGTAGTAGATTTTTTTCGCAAAAAATGATGATTTATGAGCACACGAAATTCACTTTTTTTCATTTTCTTCTTAGTCAACGTGGTAGTCTGATATAAACGGCTGTCAAAAACAAACTAAATGTCAAATCTTGTTTAATTTTTGTCAAGAGTCAATTGACAGATGACTCTTGACAGGAGCAGTGTTGCTATTTCAATTAAGAGGCGGGAAACCCAAAAAGTCACGGACTTATTGACCCGCCCTGGTATTACAGTGTAAAGGATTACTTAAACGATGAAAATACCTGGATCTGAATTGTCCTGTTTTCTTAATTAAATAATATTTGTGAAGTGATCACCAAAAAGAGAGATAGAAACACAGCGGAGTTTCTTGTGGGTGTATTCTCTGACATGGTAGTGTTCCGAACCCTCAGTAAACTTAGCCGTTAAGTTAGACGTGCATATGTAATCACTTTAAAAACGCAGACTTTCATAAATATCACTAACGTGCCTTATATGAAATAAATATTTTTTCATTTTCATTTTCAATAGTGCGTAATAAGGCCTCATTTACGAAGAGGCGGGGCGTCGGTTTTATTATTTTTTTAATATTTTTTAATTTTTAAAATTGCAGATGATAGCTAAAACTGAAATGGTTTTTAATTGTAGTCTTGAAGTTCTACGCAAAACTTTAAATGCAATAGGCTTACCTACAAGAAATGCCCTAGTATTATAAGTGCTCTAATAGTGTAGTGTTATTTGAACATAATTGTTTTGAAAACTATTTTGTCAGACTAAATAGGGTTGCTACGTGTAGCACAGTGGCGCACTAATTTTTTCTCAGGACTTTAAAGACAGACTGTACCTACATTTAAAAAAAAATAGTTGTTGTAGTTTTAATATTATAGCGTAATGAAATAACTCCTGCCCGGCCCCTAAGAACCGTTAATATCTCCGATAATATTGAATTTTGTATTGAAAAGAAGTGTTACACAGGCGTTATTTTCACCTATGTTTTGTAGTTCTCGAGATATTCAAATCACTGTGAGCATATTATCTGTACCAGTACTATGAACATAAATTAACATGGATTTTTGACATATTCCACTGTGAATTCGCTTAAAGCATTTACCTACACTAATTGAGTCAGAATTTCACGCATTATTTTTACATAAAGAATTTATCAAAAGAAAAGTTCCATTTCTATCAGAACTATCACGTGTACGCTACCATAACGGACACCTATTTTTTCTTCGTCCCCCACCTCGCCGCGCATACCTCAGGGGGTGCACAGCTCCTGTGGTCACACTATAGAGTCAAGTTTACAGCATGAATAGGGTGACTCGACCAATACCACGCATACAAGGAATACTGACGTGAAGCAGCTCGCTGCTCGGTGAATATAAAGTACCGGGCGGATATTATAAATTATTATTTTCCTATTATAAAAGAAGAAAATAATATTTACCTTTAAAATTTTAATAATTCGCTTATAATCTCATGATGTACCCGATCACGGTTCTGTACGTTACCCTATTGTGCAGAAAAAGGAAGTTTTGTTTTTAAAATGTTGGAAATTAACTTGCTCTGTTCCGTAGTGTCGCCTTCAGCCTTTTCATTCTCGTTCTCAAGATAGGCACCTCGCCGCGACCATCAATATTCCGTTGCTAGTTTATGCAAAACACGCTCCAGTCCGGTTTAACTTTGTGAGCATAACGTGACCGACTACCCTCTCAAATAATATCCAGTAATTGCTGAAGGCACTTTGTTTACTGTTATTATATTATAATTATGTGTACATCTTGATTTCATCGGATTATAACTATTCTTAAAACATACATGACTTCACCCCATCGGCTTATATTGAACGTGGTTAATCGCATTATAAACATCGGATCAAAGCAGAAAAATATATTCCAGTAGAAAATCCATGACCTTATGATTATTTCATTACAATGATATACCTACATACTCGTACGTGGTTTTTAATTAATATTCAGAAGCTTATCAAACTTAAAACTTCCTTTATAGATTGAACTTTGGATCACGAACACGAATAAAGGCTTACGTTGGATCCGTCTACTAAAGGATTTCTCTAGCGGCAGTTTTTCCACATGTTCATGAGCATGCATATTTACAACAACAAATGGAAAATAGAGCTAATAGATTATCATTATTAGTAGAAAGCACATTTGGAGTTAAGACGAACCTTTGAAACTTTCAAGAATGTTCTGATCGACATTTTCGGGTAAAAATATTCTTTTTACAAAGACAACTGGTGAATATTTATGACTACAATCATCACAGTAATAAACAAAAATGTTTTGTAAAATAATTTTTCACGCTTCAATAAAGACATCGAGGCTTAAGTATAACAGGGGAAATAAAATGAAATATAAGCAAACTTTAGGGAAATATGGCGGCTCGAACATTTGACTAATGTCTCTCGCGATCGTACATTTGTCAAGAACATCGCTTAAGCATAAGTTTTTCTCTCGGGAGCACTCGCTTTTCTAGTTTAGGAGGTGGAGACTAAATATTCTTTATTTTTTGAGTTTATTTTTGGGTAATGTCATAAAGGATTCATATTTTCTTTTACTATTTTATTAACTGGCTAAGACGCCTTTAGCTTGCCTAAGTAGCTAAGGGATCATGATCTAAAAGTGAAGGTCCCCGCTAATGAGTTTTAAGGAGGCCTCCTTAAGTCTTAACCAGGATGTTCTGCTCACAGAGGACTTTCACACGAGCAATTCTAAGAACTAAGTCTTCTCTCTTAAGTTCTTCTGTAGACCTGCTCATTTTTGATTCGATCGGGCAAGGGAACTCCAAGCATAACATTGCCTTTTGACTAGTTTTATATTTCCCCACAAGGCGCATAATCGCCGTCTCTTCTCCACAAGTTAAGACAAGCATAAATACTGGCAACATATTGTCATAAACAGTACATAACCTTGCTTACTCTACAAGATTGTGTTTTACTATTCACCCCGCGACTAAAGTTGCAGATTCAACTAAATTTACATACACACGTAATTATAGTTATACGTCAGATTCAAATCTTAGTTACGTACCCATTTTGAAGAATTTGTCAATTTGGTGTGAAGTCCTTTTTACTAATATCTTTATTTAAGTAAATATTTTTATGTTGGCGATGAATGGATTATTTTACCGATGGATGAGGGTGGCACATGATCGCAACAAGGGCAAAATTGCCAATATTTGGACTCCTCCAAATATTGGCAATTTTGCCCTTGTGCTTTGCCTATGTCCAGAAGTGAACGTCAATTGGGTAATGGATTTAATGGTAGACGAACTAAAGCAGATTTGTAAGGATCGTCCATGGCGCTCCATAGTCACGGCCTAACCTCATGGGAATTAGACGTGAATTTGTGTATGTATGTAAAATATAATGTAAAATACAATATGTCACCCATCTCATCCTATTAAGGTGTCGTAAAAACCGACTAAGGTCCCTTAGTCGGTTTTTACGTCATTCGTCTTTACGAAATAAAAAGAAGGAAAACTTGAAATTAAACCCTATCCTATACAAACCCGTCTGGCCAGCGTGGTATTAGTAGGCCAAGTATCCCTCCGTCCCGGGAGGAGGTCCGTCCCTGCAGTGGAACATTAATGGGCTGTTATGATGATGATGTAAAATATTATTTGACAAAATTATGAGTCTACCTCTTAGGCTACATTCTCGAAAGCCCTCTTTACAAATTGGTAAAAATTCGTGCACATGTTCTTCAGTTTTATTCTCAGACGGCTGGAGATGCCCTCGACATACGCTCTCACAGATTTTTGATGGCGCGCCATTTAAAAGTTACTTTTTAACATTTGTTCAGTCCTTTGTTGAATTTGATGTTCGTATCTCTTTTAGATCATATATTCAGATTCTTTTACAAAGACTCAAATATGAGTGTGGTTTCTTTAACGTTTGGTTATTGTACAACCTGGTGCTACGAATTGTTCAACCCACCCAAAGACCTTCGACGACCTCTGTGGCGTGGTGGTTATATAACATGACTGCTACGCAGAGGTCTCGGGTTGGATTCCCGCTCAATGCAAATATTTGTGTGCATGAACATGATTATTTGCATTGCTTTGAGTGTTGCTATGTATAATATGTAGGTATGTATTTACAAAAAAAAAGGATATAAGTACTAATATCCGTTGTTCTGTTACCCATAACACAAGCAGGTTAAGCCTAGCTTCCTTTGGGAACAGATGGCGCTGTGTATAGATGTCCGTGAATATTTATTATTTATTAAAGGTCTCTGACTGGACTGTGTCATTACGACGACACAGTCGGGACCAACTCTTTACGAGCACTTCGAAACACGGAGATGCTGAGATGAAATACCACTGAGACGTTATCCATCTATGACCTGACCTCGCCGACGTTGCATGACCAGTATTTATGAATCAGTGATTCCAAATGGCTGTTAGCGCTTCGAGTATGGTGTCGTACATAACCAGACCGTCAGGTCCTGGTTCCAGCAGACCATTTTTTTCCTCATACCCAGCATTACGTTAATAGGCTACATGTTCTCTACTACACAACCCAGACAAAATATATTTACCCCTACCTATAGTTAAGTGTGCGCGCGTTTGAATTTTTATTTTATTTTAATTATAACTAATATTAACAAAACAGCGTGGAAATATCGGAAACTCAACAACTTTACATGGTAAATATCCCGGTACTTCGTTTAATATTAGTGAATGTGACTATGACAGTTTAAATAATTATATTAATTGTAAATGTCTATTAAAGTAAAGTAAAGTCTATTAACATTTTCCGATTGACGAATTTAGACTATTGACCTAGGACACGTCTTGTTATCCCGCACTCCTTGAGGAAGGTCAAGGTTGGCCTCAGGGACTCCGACACACCCGCCCCTCGAGTCTCCTAAGCGACGACAGACGTGAATCAAAACAATCCCACACCTCCAAAGCATAGTACAAATATAATACAGTATTTCGACTTCATAGAAACGGACGAAACGCGAGTTATACCTACACGCTCACGATAGAGGTGGCTTTGGGGAGTGAACAGACGCGACTGTGCCGCAGTAACGAGCGGGAAAGTAGGTAAAAGTAATTGAAAAACTGGAGGTGGGCAGCCCTATTGCATGTTTACCGCGCAGCATTTATAATAAATATTCGGCCGAGATAGACTACTAGTTGTATTGTGTCCAACGTCAAGGGCATAGTCCAGTCTAGTAAATAAATTAACACAGCAAATACAACAGACACGCTTAAATTCATGAGCACATGAAATAATATTAAATATCAAACAAATTACATGCCTATGTTCTTTCGTGTGTAAAAAATAAAAATAAATTTGCTACGAAATAAAATTTTCGATTGAAAACGTTTCGCGTCAAAGCTTACTTCTCTCAGACTATAGCACAGTTGATTTGGCAAGGCATTCCCTGTTCGGCTAATTTGACTAGTCCCATCTTGAAAATATAGACTTAAAGAACTATAGACTCGGCGAGAAATAAAATTTGGAGCAAAATCAAATAGCATATCATAATAGTCCCACTAACACTACTGTCCCACTGCAGGGACGGGCCTCCTCCCTTGACGGAGGAATACTTGGCCTACTAATACCACGCTGGCCAAACGAATTCGTATTGGGTTCAATTTCAAGTATTCCATCTTTTTATTTCGTAAACATAATATTCACGGAAAGTCCTTTAGTCGGTTTTTACGATGTTGTTTTGAGATGGGGTGGTGATGACACACTGTATTCTTACTCCTTCACCACACGGATATTATCCCATGGGTGTTGTAAAAACAGTTCAATCTAAGACACTTAAGTTATAAAGAAATAGTTTTAATTCAATCTAAAATAAATTATTATAACATAATACGACTATAAAATTTTTAATTTCTAACAAATTAAATTTATTTTTAAAAAGTGTAGCCTGTGTGTTTTCGTGTCTGTAATATGCATTTTGTGAATTAGTAGAAGATAAATCAGGAAGACACAGGATACAACAAAGTTAAAAATAATGCAAGCTTCTCATGTCTATTTCTTTATAAGACTATGTAACCGTCGCCAGTCGCCTGATTGCAGGAGGCTCGCTTATTTATCAAATAAATATTGAAACATTTCATTTGCTTTATTTTGTGGCAGTCTTCTGTTTTACATTTTCACTTTAAAACCTTTTTTAGAATTTTGTGAAATGTAAAGAGTTATTTCAGACTCCTTCAGTGGTGCCGCGATCGCGTGTGCGGGTTCACGGGTTTAAATCCTATCTTCTTCTTAACAGCCCATTAATGTCCTACTGCAGGGACGGGCCTCCTCCCGTGACGGAGGGATACTTGGCCTACTAATACCACGCTGGCCAGACGCATTGGTATAGGGTTTAATTTCAAGTTATCCTTCTTTTTATTACGTAAAGATAATATTCACGGATAGGTAGTCCCTTAGTCGGTTTTTACGACACCCATGGTGAGATAGGGTGTTGACATATTGTATTCTTACTCCGTCACCACACGGAGATCTAAAATTAAATTAAATCCTATGTCAGACAATTATTCTACCCACAAAAGATTATCTAAACTTATATTGTTGCGGTAATTTAACATTTTGTAAAACCCATCGCGACTCAGGATTTGAACCATGTGTAACCTGTTTAATGAATATAATTTTCTACAGGTCTGAAGGCACCCGTGCAGGACAAAAACAACGTTTGATAAAAATTTCTAAATGATCCACAAACAACTGTCCTGAACTTACAATTCTTTGAGTCCATTAATACCAACTCTGCACAAGTCTTCATCTCAAACGCAAGAGATATAAGAATATTTTATTATATTCTATTTTTTTACGAGACATTTTATAAGAGAGTCCTTATGCATTGTAACTAACATAATACTATGTACTCGTGTACTGTACATACAAGCACAATGTAGTGTGCACTCTGTTTTGATGTTACCGTCTGTAAGCGTTTGAGCTTTTCCATTGAGTTCGACTTGTTTCGATTTCTTTTATTGTATCTTATTTTAGAGACAATCGGCAATCGCATTGTTTGGTATTCATCATAATAGCCCATTAATGTCCCACTGCAGGGACGGGGTCTCTTCCCGTGACGGAGGGATACTTGGTCTACTAATACCACGCTGGCCAGGCGGATTGGTATAAGGTTTAATTTCAAGTTTTCCTTCTTTTTACTTCGTAAGGGACTATCAGTGAATATTACTGATAGTCCCTTAGTCGATTTTTACGACACCCGGACCCATGGGATGAGATAGGGTGGTGACATTATTATATCCTTACTCCGTCATCACACGGAGTGTTTGGTATTGAAATTGCCTCAAAACTTAATCGACTTTTACGTGGTCAACTTCATGAGTTACCTACAGTGATCTTCTTCTGGCACCATATGGAAATAAGTACCACAAGCAGAGATTTGTATACGTCCGTTGATAAGATCTTCCGTCGTTTTACAAATTCGGTCATCCACCACCCATCGATTTGCTTGGATCGAAATGCTAGATCACAAGGAAGGTGGATTGAAAGAGATGTGATTTAAATGAGAATACTAAGATGGATATGAAAGGACGGATACAGAATACACAAAGATATGTTTATGGATATTAATTTCAACAGACAGACTGGAAAAACTACACCGAAAGCAGACGGATTGCGTAAAAGAGGATAGAAAAAAAAATGAATTACCTAAGTGGTAATGGAAATAAATCTCCGTGTGGTGACGGTGTAAGAAAACAATATGTCACCACCCCATTTCATCCCATGGGTGTCGTAAAAACCGACTAAGGGACTAACCGTAAATATTATCTTTACGAAATAAAAAGAAGGAAAACTTGAAATTAAACCCTATACCAATCCGTCTGGCCAGCGTGGTATTAGTTAGGCCAAGCATCCCTCCGTCACGGGAGGAGGCCCGTCCCTGCAGTGGGACATTGATGAGCTGTTATGATGACTAAAATGGATGTGACAAGGACGGATAGAGAATACACAAAGATATGCTGTATATTAATTCTGACAGACGGGACTGGATAAACTAGACCAAAGGAAAACGGACGGATTGCGTAAAAGAGGATAGTAAAGGAAAATGAGTTAAGGGTGTTTCTCCGAAATTCGATTCTTTGTCTGATTCATATAGGCTAATTTATTTTTCACATTTTGGATTTTAAAACATGTTTTTGTCAAAGATGTTAACCTAATGTACAATGTCTGAAAAAGGCACACTTTTTTATGAAAAGGTTTTCGAGATAATTAACTTAAAATTTTAGAAGTCATATAAATCAGAATTAGGAACAAAAATGAAATTCTAGTTAGAAAAATCAGTCATTTATTTATTAAAATCACAGTTAATAATCACAATGATTATCACCACACCTAAATCTAGTTATTAGGAGCATTGACAACTTACAATATCAATCATTATTCGTGCCGCCAATGCATCGTTTTATTAACAATATGTGTGAAATTCTGATTAATATAGTATTTTTACCGTATGAATCAGGCACATATAAATCAAAATTTTGCCTTTTAACATCGATAAATTACGACACGTATATAATTAAGGATTGCTATTTATACTAGACTAAAAACCTATGTTTTTAGTCCCCAATTGACTTATATTTCCAGCAGATTCAAGTTTGAAAACCATTTAAGTTAATTATAACAGCCAACATAGTAATCAGAAACACAGGTGAACCAAAGTAATATGAATCAGATATTTACATTTATATCTACGCAACAACACGAACCACCCCCATGAAACGTCGTGACCACGTCAGCAGAGCCCCTGGCTACCGCCAGCACTAGAAGGGATCTCCTGATGTTTCGTACTTAGCTAGGTATGTTCGAGTAAAGCTCGCGCGCTTTGATATGAATCAGACTTTTGTGCCGGACATTCACAATTTATTTTTTCATTAAAAAACTATCGTAAATATTAGTACCATTTTTTTTGTGTAAACAAACAACTAATATTCTATCGTAATATTAATAACGCACATCGATTCGTAAATAAGAAAAAATGTTACTGTTACTAATGTTCAAGAAACTGGGTTACGGACCCCCATATTAATCAGAAGAACGCTTTTTAATATTTTTTTCCAAATATTTAAAAAACTTTTATTTTAAAAAAATAACATGTGCAAGATAGGTAACTGTCTATACCATGATTTAAAAATAATTGCAGTTCGGTTGGTCTGTTAGTTATGAAGAAAAACTTCCAGACATCGAAAATATAGGGCTCGAAGAAACACCCTTAAGTGGTAATGAAAATTATAAAAAAATCAGTATAAAATAATGTCGACACCACTGGACAAACGCAATACGTGTGGAACCGAACGCTCTACGTTAGTACATATTCTTATCTATGGAACGCTCCTCGTCACTTTATTTTTACAAACGACATCACCCTGCCCCTACAAGCTATTTTCTATTTCACACGTCGTTAGGGTTGCTTATGACGCTCAATATATTGGTTTTCGTTTGGCAATGAATATCTACTTGTAGATATAGGCTGTCTGCCCACGATACTACGTATTTACACGGTTCGATACGCATAGAGCCGTCGCGAGATATATTTATAGCGTTAATTTTTCTCGAGGAAAACGCGCGGTAAATCGCAAAAGCAGTGACCGTTGGAGCGGATAGATGATTTTTTTTTTATACGTTTCCGTGTTGGGTAATAATACTTGCTGCGGCCACTCCATCTCAATACAAGGATGTAGTAAAGTTGAAGAAAATTTTACTAAAATATACCAACCCGTAGCCAGTCCCTTCGTTTTTGCAAGAGGAAACTTCCCTAAAGTGGAACATTAAAAGCTGTTTACACGGCAAACAAATAAGCTTTTCTTGTCAAGTGATCGCCTTAGTCCGAGATGAAAAAGGTCCTTGGCATTCAATAATCTTTACAGTACCTTTCTACAATTTGTTTAAAAGGAAAAAACATTCTATCACATTTGACTCCCTCCATAATCATCAATTCATTTACACCCTGTATGTAAAAGAATTGTATTATTTTTATGTCACAATGATGTAAACCTATGGGTAAGCTTTTGGAAATAAAATCATTATTATTATTATTAATGCATAGACTACGGAAGCAGTCAATAAAATTAATATAACTTCCATAAACCTCAATATATCAGCAGAACGTCACTATCGAACAGCGAATTGAAACTTGGATATCCCATTTGATAGATACCCATCCTTTTCTCTCTTATGATAACGAGGTGCTTCTATCTCGCTCTTTAATTAACCCGCTGTCAGTTTAGATGGAAAGACACTTGATGCGGCCGCAGTGACTCCGCCAATTTGACGGCAAACTTGTGAAGAGCTTGCGGAACTAATTAAGTAATGGCGATAGCTGATAGAATCTGTATACTAATTTGATTGCAATATATTTTGTTATAAATAGAGCAATCGTCATTGTTATAGCAACTTGCTGTCCCACTATCATCACGATCTAAATGTAGATCGAAACTTTTACATACTAGCGAGACAAGCCAGTGAAACGTTTACGTTCTTTACCGAAAGTAAATTCAGAATTCTAAATTTAAAATTAAAAAGAAGAAGAACGAAAAGAAGTCTCTTATTTTTCTGACATCGCAATAAGGCAAATTTGTTTTTTTTTTATTAATTATTATGAAAATTAAAATAATTAATTAAAATTTTTAATTGTTTTACACTCAGTTACTTAGTTATTAATTCATATAAAATAATATGTAAACGAAAAATATATCTTAATGATAAGTGATGTTTTATTGGCATTGTAAATAAAAGATAGGCTTGCCGATAAAATATTATTGACCGTTTGATAAATCGCACATCCAGATCTAAACAGAGCTAACTCAAAAATTGTCGTTTTTGACTTATACACACAGTCGAATTCCTGGATTCGTTACGCACCGACCAAGAAAACAGATTTAAAAATATTTACACTACACGACGCTAGATGCCACAAGGAGTCTTTTTTGTTGAATGAACGGACTTCACTCTCTCCCGTCGAAACAGGGACATCGCCAGTTACCACCTGTATTGCAAGCGCTCGCACGCATCTTTGACTAACAAAGTGGAGTTATTTTGAGTTGTACTGACTGTAGCTGAAATTTTACAAAATTTTATTTGGAGTTGTCGCTATTTTAACGGTTAGATTCAAGAGTTTATATGAAACATTTTGAGTTAAACCAGTATTGCTGGCAAGATGAGTAAAATTTATAATCTTATTTAGAGTTGTTACTCTATTGTTGGAACATTTTTGGAATTCGAGTTGAACCTCTTTTAATGAGTCATTGTTCAAACTGTTATATTTCTTTGGAATGTAAATGAAATTTAATCCTTCTACCACAGACATTATGACTATTTTCAGTTTAATATAGATTTGTATTCATTCAAAAGATTAAACAGTTTATTCGTATTTCACGGACATATTTTTGAGTTAAACCTCTTTAGACGAATAACGTTTAGTTACATAGTTTACATTTCAGACAAACAACGAATCGTGGACGGTTTTTAGAAAATCTAGTAGAAGAAAAGAACAAATTAAATGACGATCTTCCTAAATTAATTAAATGTACCCACTCCAGTTGAAACTTTGGAGGATGACCTTAACTTTTCATTATGTGACGAGGTATCAGGAGCAACTTATACCGCCTTTCCCGTTGTAGACGAATCTATACCCAGCACTTCTCAATAATGGAAGCCGACCTATTACATTTGCCCAATTCAAAGCGATTCATAAGCGATAACACTGGTTAAGTCAACATAGGTCATTCCATACTACATGCTGACCGATTAGTGATATTTCATTCAAGCGTCTTCGTGCTTTGAAGGGCACGTCAAACGTCGATTCCGGCTGTCGTAGTGCCACAGTCATTAAGCCACGTCAGGGGCCTGTGGACAGTTTGAAGAACTTTCGACAACAAGTTGGTCAGTAACCAAACAATAAAGAAGAATAGAAAAAGGGCTTGCCCCTTTTCCAACCGGATTGAGGACAGGCAAAGAAAAAGCTAGCGAGAAGAAAGAAAATAAATATACCCTGACCTAATCAAAGTGCATCGGAAAACAGCAATAATACCACCGGTTTCCAAATGACCGGTCAAGTCAAAAAAAAAACTAATAAAGTGTCAAACCTCTTGTCAACTATCTTTTTTTTTGTAAGTACGAGTAGTTAGTCGCTTGGGACCTGTAATACCTCGCACGGGTTGTGGTGGGGTAGATGGCCTTCAACCAGTGACGTGCGTACCTCAGGGGCATCTCCTGTGGGGTACAAACCTCGGCCTGGACCGTCACTGAATAACAGGACGTGAAGATATAATAATGTACAAGATGCTTTTGTTAAATACTTTTATTAAAAAAATAGTTTTAAACTGTATTTTTACGGTTTTTTTCTAATTCAATTGCCAATTACACCTGTATTGTTAGTAAGAGAATACTTCATTAGTTGACCTAACTCTAAATAATACCAAAAACAGTTACATTTTATATTCTTTTCCTATGATGTGTTCCTTTAAAAGAAAAACAACTCAAAACTTAACCATTAAGACAGGCATAACTCTAAATAAAAAAATATTTATACACATTATGTTTGAGCAATAGAGATCTAATTCAAAATTTGCGATTTTTAGCTTCTATACATGACTAAAATTCAGAAATTCTGTAGTATACTTCTTCTAGCTGGACCTATAAAGCATAGATAAAGACAGAAAACTCCTGCGGTGAGCAGTATTGCAGAAAACCGTTTTTTGTGTTTTGTGAAAAAAGTGTTTTTTTGAGTTGTCTCTGTTTAGATCTGGATGTGCGAAATATGTATTGCAATTTGTTTTTTGTCTTTACGTAGTCGTAGCTACTTTTAATTTCTATATGTAGTACATCGTACGAGAAAATCTGAAGTAACAAAACTTTATTTCAACTAGTTATAATATTTTTTTAATATACTTATAGATGACGTATAGTATTATATGACGTCAAAAAGATACAATATTAATGTACTTTGAATAAATAAATGAATACTGAATACTTAAGTTTTAACAAATATTCCAAGATCTAGGGAGTGCCAGACATCACTTATTTTCTAACGAACCAAATATACACGAATGGATAGTGGTGGGGTGTACTATCATCGTATGACTAATAGCTAACTTGCCGCGACGGCCACTTTTCTGGTATCCGTTGATGAAAGTACAAAAAAAGAGAGGTAACTTCACTCATTTTCTAAGGGCTGGTTTTAACATATATTATAAACAAGAACGTTTAGAATCCATAATCGAAACTGCCAGACACTTTGCGTCGGCCGTTTTGCGTAACAGACACTTCAAAGTTCCGAAAAAAAATCATTAATGTCACTCATTTTCTAATGGCTGATTTTAACATATATTATACACAAGATTGTTAAGAATCCATAATCGAAACTGCCAGACACTTTGCGTCGGCCGTTTTGCGTAACAGACACTTCAAAGTTCTGAACGAAATTCAGGTAACTTATTTTCTAATGGCTGGTTTTAACATATATTATACTCAAGAACGTTAAGAATCCATAATCAAACTGCCAGACACTTTGCGTCGGCCGTTTTGCGTAACAGACACTTCAAAGTTTTGAGCGAAATTCAGGTAACTTATTTTCTAATGGCTGGTTTTAACATATATTATACACAAAATCGTTAAGAATCCATAATCGAAACTGCCAGACACTTTGCGTCGGCCGTTTTGCGTAACAGACACTTCAAAGTTCTGAACGAAATTCAGGTAACTTATTTTCTAATGGCTGGTTTTAACATATATTATAAACAAGATCGTTAAGAATCCATAATCGACACTGCCAGACACTTTGGGTTATGACGGCAACTTTTTAAATGATGATTTATTGGTAACGAACCTTAGATATAAAACTATAGAGAGATGATTTAAAATAAGAGCGTTATTGCTCTCTTTTTTTTCTCTTTTTTGATTTACTCTTAGAGCCTATTCACATTATCGACTTTTACGGCGATTTTTCTGCGATTTCACGGCGAGGTTAGATCCCGGTATGCATGCGGAGCGCATGCTGTGAATTGTTTGCTGCTAAAGAAATATCGCTGCGAGTTCGCCACGATTTATCCATCACCACGTTTACGCAACAATCTCGCCGCGTTTTTTTTTAGCAGTTAACTACTCGCAACGTGCTCTCCGCGTGCACGCCACGATCTCGCCTCGCCGTGAAATCGCCAGACAAATCGCTAGTGTGAACAGGCCCAGTAACTAGCCATTGTATGAGGTCTGCTTACGCTTTAAAGTGATTTGAGTAGAAACGACCTGAAATAAAAATATTTGCAGTTTGATTATATTACAATGGCTGACTTGTTAAAATGTATATTTTGCAATAATTCCAAAGAAAAATTAATTTTTTTTTCGGAAGAAACATTAAAAAAGTGTAAAGTGATTTTGAAACGTAAAAATGAATACAATCTGAAATTTAAAGACATTGTTTTGCCAAATGATCCATTTGAAATTGGTTATCATAGAAAGTGCTACAAGCCGTTTACGGGTTTAAATAAAAAATACTGTTCACCAAAAATGACACACACATTAATGATTTTTTTTCGGAACTTTGAAGTGTCTGTTCGGCAAAACGGCCGACGCAAAGTGTCTGGCAGTTTCGATTATAGATTCTTAACGTTCTTGTTTATAATATATGTTAAAACCAGCCATTAGAAAATGAGTGAAGTTACCTCTGTTTTTTTGTACTTTCATCAACGGATACCAGAAAAGTGGCCGTCGGGGCAAGTTAGCTATTAGTCATACGATGATAGTACACCCCACCACTATCCATTCGTGTATATTTGGTTCGTTAGAAAATAAGTGATGTCTGGCACTCCCTAGATCTTGGAATAAAAGTTCTGTGTTTACACGCTGCCGTGATACTAGTGATAATTTCTTTAGCGAGAATCTGGACATTTCTTCAGGTTGGTATACCAAACGGAATAATCGAAGCCTTATCCATCTCTAAGCAATAGTGTGGAAGCTGCTGTATTTATGTACAAGGCTAAGTGACAATACACGGCCACGGCTACGATCACAGAACAATTATACTCAAAGGAGAAGAATGTCAACTTCATATAAAATTCGTGAGGAAACTTTTCCTAAGCGTGCGGCGCCATCTATCGGGAGCCAAAACTGCGGTTAAAATCAGCAGCGCGGGAAATTGTATTATTTTTTTTATTTAATAAAAACAAAGAGATATATTATATTACGCCCTACATTATTAGGGCGTTATATAATATATCTATTTGTTTATTTTGTTGAAGGTTTAAATTAGGATGACTGTATTTAGAGTTGGATTTGATAATAAAAAACTTCATTTCTTTTACAATTTATTTATGTAAATAATATTCATAATAAAAAATATTCACATTCTTTATTGAAACATTCTTCTCTACATTGAAACTCATTGTAACATAACAAAAACCCTAAGAGTCACTTTCTCAGAACTGGAGTCAATAACGTTCAATTTCACAAAAACACTTCAACTAAGGAATAGGATGCAATTTCACAAAAACACTTCAACTAAGGAATAGGATGCTCGTGCAACGTTTTTAATTCAGGATAAACTTGTTATTTATCGAGATTTTTTATTTATTTACAAGATATTTAGGAATTTACAAAATAAACGGTTTCTTTTCTTGTAGTGTTGACTGTTGACAGCTCCATATAAACAAGTATTAGGTGGTTGCTAGGAAATGACATAACATTTTCTATTTCATCTTTTCTCTCTGTCGTGACTAACAGCCCTAATAGAAACATTGTGTAGAACAGAGTTGACTCCCCCTGGCTACGATGACTTCACAGGTTGTGTCCCATGGTGAAAGAAGTCCCACGGCATTTTGTGGAACTAAATTTGACAGCACGGCCATGTTGTCGATTGTCGATGTTATCAAGGGTCGTTAATTATTGTGGTAAATACTTTTTAGGGTTGTTAGACGAGGATTTTTTGCCGTTGGGATGGGAATTTGATGTGTTATTAATAGGAAAATATTTTTTAAAGTTATTAATACGTTATTATTAACTTTAAAAATCTTCATTTTATCAAACTTAAATATAAGAATAGTATAATTAGACAAGACATAAAATATTTAAAAAAATATTTTTTAATGCAAATTTATTCATAATATTGGTGGGTTAGGTGATTTTTTAAATAATAAATTGATAGATTGATTGATTTTTGTTAAATTTGATCAAGAATTGAACCCGAGACCTCTACCTCTCTCTATCTCAAACACACTAGTCATTAAGCCATGAAAGTCGCCATAGCATTTACATTGCATTTTTTTTTCATGAGTATAGAACTTTTATTACGTATTTAAATAATTGGGGAGTTTTTTGGTAAACTTGGCAACATTGTATTTCGCAAATACAGCGCCGCACCAAAGGGACTTCTTTCGTGAAATGGAGTCTACTTTAAATTCTTCATTATCTGGTATGCACAATAGATAAGGATTTTTCTTTTTTTTTGCCTTACAATGGTAACTGCCACGGATGGACGTAAGTAATGCAAGAGCACAACAAAACCACTGCCAACTAAAACTAATAATCCCTCTAAACCTCATCATAATATTCTCATTTGGTAAATTATTAAACCTATTTTGATTAAACTATGGGACCAATCTGGAAGTAAGTATACTCTTTCATATAAAAAAAAATAAGTTTATAATAGAAGGAGTTAAGAATTAACAAACATTATTAAAAATACAGCCGAATTATGAACGTACTCTTTTTTTGAGTCGATTAATAAATGCTATCAATTGCTATCAAACAATAAGTAATAATAACAATTGCTATTACATACTTAATGTAGTCCTGAGCTTTCAAACTTAGTTGTGCTGTTCCAGCCACATCCTAGGCTAGGTGTACTTGTTCAACTCCATCGCTACATTACTTGCATATAGATTGGGCGCCATTCATTATGTAACTAACATAAGTTTACAGGCTCTTGTTAGACTTAAGAACTAAACATTCATGTTCTACAGAAAAAAATTAAGTGGTAGAGTCACGCTGTTTACGTGGCAAGGCAGATACAGCGGGCTGCCAGCTGTGCCCTGGAATTACCTACTTGAGTCCATGTGCGGTGGTTACCAATTACCTACCAACAGCTGGGCCGCTCACTCGTCTGCCGCTTTAAAGTAATAAAGGGCAACTTACATTATAAAAAAATATAAAAATATAGATATAAATACTAGATCAAGATTAAGCACTGTGTCGCGGGGACTTTTATTTCATAGAATAACAGCCCATTAGTGTCCCACTGCAGGGACAGGCCTCCTTCCGTGACGGAGGGATACTTGGCTTACTAATTCTGGCCACCTGGCCACTGGCTACCACGCTGGCCAGGCGGATTGGTATAGGGTTTCATTACAAGTGTTTGTCAGGTTTTTTTTAATGCATTTTATGTGGTTACTATTGCTAACTATTGTTAAAAAAAAATAAAACCGGTCAAGTGCGAGTCTGACTCGCGCACCGAGGGTTCCGTACAAACCTATTTATTTTCCCGCCAAATTGTGATAACGTCAGGATTCAGCTGTTTAAATACTATTTTTCCCGCCAAAATTCAATGACGGCACGACTAAGCTGTCAATAAATATTTTCCCGCCAAAATACTATGACGTCAAAACTGATCTGTCAAAAATTATGTGACGTCACGACTCATCTGTCAAAAATTCAATGACGTCACGACTAAGCTGTCAAAATATATTTTCCCACCAAAATTCTGTAACGTCACGACTCATCTGGCAAAAATTCTATGACGTCACGCCTATCTGTCAAAATTGACAGCTGTCAAAAGTCACAGCTGTCAAAGTGACGAGGTTTCAAATATTTTCCCGCCAAAATAATATGACGTCACAAATCATCTGTCAAAAATCCTGTGACGTCACGACTCATATCTGTTAAAAATTCAAAAACGTCACGGCTCAGCTGTCAAAATATATTTTCCGGCCAAAATTCTGTGACGTCACGACTCATCTGTCAAAAATTGTGTGACGACACGACTCATCTGTCAAAAATTCAAAAACGTCACGGCTCAGCTGTCAAAATATATTTTCCCGCCAAAATTCTGTGACGTCACGAATCATCTGTCAAAAATTGTGTGACGTCACGCCTCATCTGTCAAAAATTCAAAAACGTCGCGGCTTAGCTGTCAAAATATATTTTCCCGCCAAAATTCTGTGACGTCACGAATCATCTGTCAAAAATTCTGTGACGTCACGACTCATCTGTCAAAAATTCAAAAACGTCACGGCTCAACTGTCAAAAAATATTTTCCCGCCAAAATTCTGTGACGTCACGACTCATCTGTCAAAATTGTATGACGTCACGGGTCACGTGACCAAAATTCTATGACGTCACAGGTCACGTGACTCAGCTTTCCCGCCAAAATTCAATGAAATCAAAATATAATATGATTGAAGTAAAAATTTGAGGTTTTCGGAATTTTCCTATTACATGTACAATAAGACCTTGCTTCATGCCAAATTTCAAGTTTGTAGGTAGACTGGAAGTACCCTGTAGGTTTTTGCCTTTACCCCTCTAAATTTGCGACAAAAACGGCTATATCTCTTGATTGCGTTGGATTAGCACTTTGATTTTTTTACGGCACTAAGAGGCAACAAGCCTTAGTAATTGGTAAAAATTTCATCTTGATACCTCCATGCGTTCCTGAGATAAATGGTCTTGACAGACAGACGGACGGACGGACGGACGGACAGACGGACGGACGGACAACAAAGTGATCCTATAAGGGTTCCGTTTTTTCAAAACTGGTACGGAACCCTAAAAAGTAGTAGTTACAAATTATCTATACTAATATTATAAAGAGGTAAAGTTTGTGTGATTGTGTGTTTGTGACGTTGTAATCTCTGGCTCTACTGAACCGATTTTAAAAATTATTTCTGTGTTGAATAGTCCATTTATCAAGGAATGTCATATAGTATCACGCTATTACCAATAGAAGTGGAGCAGTAATGAAATATGTTTAAAAAAAAGTGACGCATTTTTTTTTTGCGGCCTAACGAAGTGGGCACAGGTCAGCTAGTGAAGGTATACAATGAACTGGTCAATGCTTTATCTCATTCCCCAGGTGTTGTAAAAGCTGATTAACCCTATTAAACTAAAAGCAGAAAAAAAATCATAAAATCTTTATAATAAACCGTCTGGTTAGCTCGGTATTAGTAGTTTCGAGTTTTCCCTCGTTACAAAAGCAGGTCCGTCCCTGCAGTGGCGCACTAACGGGTGTTAATTGAAGAATATAATAGTATCACGCTATGACTAATAGGAGTGGAGCAGTAATGTTTATAAAACGGACGCGTTTTTTTTTGCCGCCCAACGAAGTGGGCACGGGGCAGACAGTCGTCAATAAATTGGAAGAAAATGTTTAGGTACTATTTTCAAATAACAGAATAATATTAAATAAAATATAACGTGGGCAAACGGGTCCGTGTATAACACGCTTATAACACTGAGATTTAAACATACTTATACATCATCCTATCGTTATTAATAATTTTATCTACATTAACTGTCAAAATATTATACCCCATTTTACATTCGACAAGATTTTATATGAAACAAAAAGTCATTCAACATAACGAGAATTCAGACAAACTTCCACCGTCATTTTTAGCACGTCACCTCTCAAATGTCACAATTTGACGCTATAAAACAGCCAAATGTAGATGACCTCCCGTATTCCATCAAGTGACAGATCAGAATACACTTTTAAAACTAGCCGGCTAACAGTTGTCAATCCGCGGCATTCTCCGAAACATTGTAGGTACTAAAATTGTTATCTCTTTGACTTTGTCAAAGATTACTAAAATACTTATTTCCTGTGGCGCGTAATTCGTACCCAAGGTAAATAAAATCACAGTTTATTCATAAATAGTTTTGTAGTCAAGAAGAGAAGTGTGCCATTTATAAACTAAAAGCGAAATTGAAAGTACGTGTAAGTTCTGAATCGTTACTGCTTCTTGTTTTCTGTAATTATAAATAAAAATTGTCATTTAAGTCCATTATAATAAAACAGTCTTATTTTTACAAATATTATTGTTTAAATAATATATATTTTATTAATATTGCAGTTTTCCTTTTATATCAAAAATATTAGAGAAATATGTACATAATAACGGTGCTCTAGAAGTCAATGACTTTTTATCGCACATAAATTATTAGTCACCACAATAAAACAAACAATTGAATTGGAACAGATACTTATTGTTTTATTATCATACTAGTTCAGTATTATTATTATTTAAACATACTAAAGTTATTTTAGTTTTTACTATTGCAGCATTACTGAAATAATTTTATTTTAATGTAGTTTTTTTTAGTACTTATAAATGTATTCAATAATATTTTTCTTGCCTATGTGGCTCTCAGGACTCAGTATTATTGTTATTAATGTGTACTTAAATCACATTAAAATATAAATTAAATATAACTCTATATTACTCTACTTACATATACATATAAGAATGAAGTAAGAATGCATGGTGTCAGCTCAAACCTGTGGTTATGGTATAAATAATAAAAGTAGAAAATTTGAACATAATACCCTGTGCTTCATTTGTAGGACAAGGACCACCTTGTTTTGAATATTAAGTCCTTGCTATTATGATTTAAATTATTGTTTTACATTACTAAATGTAAACCTGAAAGTATTTTTATTTGCTTAATATAACTGCAAGGTTGGTCTCAGACAGAAAGAAACTTTGCTTTAATTAGATATAAAAGCAACTTTAATATGAAACAAAAATTTTTTATCACTCATCTCAATATTATTATATTATCTTATAAACCTACTTCTTCTATAATCATATAATATTCTATCCAGAAGAATTGGTTGATGTTATCCAAAATTATCTCATTTTATTTTATTCAGCACTATATTTATAGGTACACAATTAACTTAGTTGGTGCACCAAGTTCAATAGACATCTTAATCCATCCCACCTCAAAAGATTGGGCATTTTGTTACTAGTATCTGTTAAGCTATGGTCCATTTCCATCCAAAACTTTTACCCTAGCATAACCCCCAGAGGGTAATATCCTCTCATGTGCTTTATAAAATATTTAATACCAACAAATTTTCTTTACAGGATAACACTTCATAATGGCAGAAGATTTCAGCACTCTCGTTCATGTTTCACCGCTTGTGACCAATGAGAAACTGAATAAATCATTGACCGACTGGTATAAGGAAGACTTCACATTCACCCATTGGGAGGTAAAATAAACAACTTATTTTTAACATCTTATCCTTACTTAAGACCAGTTGATCAATGTACCACTACAGAGACAAGCTGTTGCCAGTTACACAGGGAATCTTTCAACAAAATCAGCTAATATCTCACTGGCTATTGGTGTTGCGACCGCGTGATGACGGAGTAAGAATACAATATGTCACCACCCCATCTCATCCTATGGGTGTCGTAAAAACCAACTAAGGGACTAACTGTAAATATTATCTTTACGAAAAGAAGGAAAACTTGAAATGAAACCCTATACCAATCCGTCTGGCCAGCGTGGTATTAGTAGGCCAAGTATCCCTCCGTCACGGGAGGAGGCCCGTCCCTGCAGTAGGACATTGATGGGCTGTTATGATTGGTGTTGAGTTCTATATCAAGATTCTATTTACCGATTGCAGTATGTCAGTGACACAGGTAAAGGCGACTCGTATCTAAGTGAACTTATGTATAGGCTTTTATGACCCCCATGGGGTTCGTATTTACACAGAGTATATTACTACTACTCTGTCACCATACAGTTAATATTTTATCATAACTTAATCTTTATGAACTATTTTAAAGATTCTATTTTCCGTTTGCAGTATGTCAGCGACACAGGTAAAGGCGACTCGTATCTAAGTGAACTTATTCGCATTAAAATTCACGGAGTAAATCAAAAAGGAGAAAGCAAATACGTCCAAGCTATACTGAAAAACATTCCTAAAAGCGTGTCCCGGAGGCTAACATACCGCAGTCATGATTTCTTTAAGAATGAAATAAACTTCTACGAGATTGTCCTTCCAGCTTTGTTGGAATTTCAGTCAACGAAAACTCTCAAAGAACCATTTGAGAAGTACGTAAGATTGGTGTTCTCATTCTCTGATGGGGTTCACGATGTCATATGTCTCGAAGATGCCTCTCTAGAGAACTTCGGAAGCGCAGTCCGTCAAGAAGGGATCGATTTGGAACATTGCAAATTAGTTTTTAAAACTTTCGCTCAATTCCATGCTCTTTCTTTTGCTATGAAAGACCAGGAGCCGGAAAAGTTTGAAAAGTTACGTAACGCGATTTTCGAGGTATATTACGATGATCGTCTCTGGGGTTGGTACAGCAGATTTTGGAAAAGGCTCTCCGGTATAGCGGTTGACGCAGTTAAAAAGGAGTATCCTGACTCCATTTATGTTGAAAAAATCAAGAAAATTGCAGTTCCAGAAACGTATCAAGCTATGATTAACGCTGCAACGAAAACTATAGAAACAGGAGTAATATCTCATGGTGATTCTTGGACCAACAATTTTCTATTTAAATACGTTGCTGGTTCTCCTGTGGACGCGAAAATAATTGACTTTCAGCTGACTAGATGTGCGACACCCGTTCTTGATCTATCGTTTATGATTTACGCCTGCACAACGCAGGAATTAAGAGAGAAACATTATGATGAACTGATGAAATATTATTACGATATTCTATCAAATCAGATTACAGAGTTGGGTACCGATCCAACAAAAGTTTATCCTTGGGATCTGTTTATGTCTGAAGTTAAGAAGTATTCGTACTTTGGATTATGTTTTAGTTTCGAATCGACGCCGTTCATAGTACTGGCGCCCGAAGATGCTCTTTGTATGGATATGGAGGTAGGTGATAACTTATATTTTTAGGGACGGTGAAATGGTATTGATGGTACTTGCTGGAAGATTACTGAAAGTAGGTACTTTGTTTTGATTTAATTTAAGATTTACAAAATATCTTCACTACTTCTAAACCAAGTTTTCTGGAATGATTACAGAGTGTAATCCCCAAATAGACCTATGTAGTTACCGTGTTTTGCTATTCTTTACAAATCATAGTTGTCTACGAGGATTTGCCAGATCTAAACATCCTATCCTACTAATATTAAATGCAAAAGTTTGTGTGGATGGATGTATGTTTGTTAATCTTTCACCCAAAAACTACTGAACGGATTTGATGAAACTTTACAGTAGGTATAGCTTACACATCAGAATAACACATAGGCTACAATTTATAAAGATATGGCGTGAATTGTCTAAAATACGCAGACGAAGTCGCGGGCACAAGATAGTAGGCTATAATCCGCAATTGGCCCTGTGTGGTCAGAGCATGCTTTAATCTGAAAATCCTAAACATAAACAACTGATTAAGTTGGAGGTCCGTGAATATTATCTTTACGAAATAAAAAGAAGGAAAACCCTATACCAATCCGTTTGGCCAGCGTTGGTATTAGTAGGCCAAGTATCCCTCCGTCACGGGAGGAGGCCCGTCCCTGCAGTAGGACATTAATGGGCTGTTATGATAAGTTGGCAGCATTGTATCAGGCAGGGTAAAGAGCTTTTGGCTAATATGATGATAAAACATGAGTCTTAGGTGTGTCTACTGTTCTTACATTTTACCTTTTATTTCAGGGTGAAGAAGCATTGAACATAGACGATATATGGCAAGTTGGTAACTTCAAGACAAAAGAGGGTAGATTGAGAGAAGCGAACAATGTAAAACATTGCGTCGATAGAGGATACATATAAATGTTATACACAAAAACTTGGGAGTAATAGAAACAGTTATTATTAAAATACTAGTATTTAGAGGTACACTTTACTCAAGTATATAGGTTAAGCATCGTTAACAAAAGTGCTAACAAATCGTGAACTTTACAATCCTCATTTATTTGGGCCATGATATAGCTGTAAAATCTCAATTTCATTTTCATTAATTTTCTGCGCTAATCTCAAAATAATGCTCTACACATCAAATTTTTTTTTTCGAAATTAAAGTCGAAAAAACTTGTCAGTTTTCTCTCGTATGGTCGATTATATTATAGGTCGAATAATGCATTTGCCAACATGTTTTATCTAAATTTCTACAAAATATTTATCCTATTAGTATCTAGGCTAATTAATATATACCGCGAGTAAGACCCGTGTAAAACAGTAATATGTATACAAATCGCGGTAGTTTAAAATCTATTATTTTTACAAAATACCAGTAAAATAATATTAGTACAGTAGAACCTCGATAACTCAAACCTCGGTAACTCAAAAACCTCTATAACTCAAAAAAATAATATGTTCCCTTCCCTTCAGAGCCCAAAACCTCTATAACTCAAAATTCGCAACCTCGATAAGTCAAATAAGTAATCTCTGTATTGGCCCTCAGTAACTAAAAGAAATGTTACCACAACCTCTATAACATAAAATTGTTTATCAATGAGTCATTTTGAATGAATGTATAAAACAAAAGTTTTCGGTATTTATGGCTTGCACGTGTTCACTACATAATTAAATTGATAACGTAAACAATACATATGTCACCTATTGTTTGCTTCTTCGAAATTCTTTAAAGCTTTGCGGCGGCGGAGGTTAGCTTTAAGACAAAGGCTTACTTAAATCATTTAGTTTTTGATCATTGTGCAAAACAAACTTTTTCGGTATTTATGGCTTGCACGTGTTCACTACATAATTAAATTGATAACGTAAACAATACATATTTATGTCACCTATTGTTTGCTTCTTCGAAATTCTTTAAAGCTTTGCGGTGGCGGAAAATAGGAACAAGGGGTCATACATACACATGTAAGTACATACCTACCTCTATTCATATTAACCTAAACCCTTGGTAACTAAAAATTCGATAACTAAAAACCTCGATTACTCAAAATATTGTGTTTCCCTTGGACTTTTACTTATCGAGGTTCTACTGTATTTTAATATTAACTCTGTTTCTGTTACCAGCACTCTGCCTTATAGGTTTAAGTTAAGCTCTCATTGCATTATGCTTTTTATTTACGTTAGTTAGATTTTTAGGCGTATCTATACAATTTTTAAGCAACTCCTAAAAGGAGAGAATATTCTCAATTCGGTTTTCAGTGAATTTCTTTTAATGTATGATAAACTAAGTCCTAATTTTTATCAAAGTAGGAACAACAAACAGCTACATTATAGTTATAATACGAATAATATTCTTAAACTTATAAGTAAATAATAATGCAGTCCACAGCGCTGTTCACAGATCCAGTTTACGGTCCTATCTGGACTAATTGAAAAATCCTTTTTTTTAATATCTAAGTTGGTCATGCAGTCGCTAAAATTGATTTAGTAATTCGATTTTTATTGTGTTCATGAAACAATTTTAACACTGTCTGCTTTTTTATTTAAAAAATGGTATACTCGATATGTAGCAGTATTGTGAGAAAATCAATTGCGGGTAGTTATGCAATTAGCATTATCATTTTATCTAGTAGTATAGTTTACAGGTGTAGATTAACTTCCTTAGTATTTGACTCCAATGCAAGACAATTGTTTGTATAGTCTACGAATTTATGTTCTAAACTTAGGTTTAGATTGTTTTATGCCAGCTGTTGTTTTATAATAATATGTTCTGGAGATTATGTAGCCATGTACAGGACAAATTAACCGTGTATTGCAACTGCACAACGAAGGCAGCAATTCCTCCAAGTGAGATTATTAGGTATATTTAAAAGTTAAGATTAAGCACATATTACTAATAGTTTATATTTTCCTTGTGCAAAGCACATTATATTTCATTATTATGTATTCCTATTCCTACAACTTCGAAATATTACTTTGTAAGTATAAGATACATTTTGGTCAGACTAAAATTTGATTTTTGATTGAAATATTGTGTGAAGGACGAGTGTAAAGATTTAGAAATAAATTACCAATGAATACCTCATAATAGTTATAGTTGAAAGATTATTACAAATAAACGTTTTTGATATAACTTATATGTAAAAAAATGTTTAAATCTTCCGTCCATAACAAATAATTATATAAAAAAACTTCGATTTTTTTTTATGTTGTCTTGAATTTGTCAAAATGAGTTTAAAAGTATTTTTATTAGGTTTGCTGTTCAGCCTAGCTGAACCCTTCTGGACAACTAGTTTCCTTTGAAGTTGTGTCTAGTTAATAAAAATTATGTAAGCACCATACATAGGTACATTACTATTATTACAAAAGAGTTTAGGCTATTATTGTTTTGACTGCATTACGATATGCTACTAATTTTACAATCATCATAAAGTTCCCTACTATGTATTACATCATTCTAATTTGTATACAACTCAACTAAAATAAAAGGATGATGGCGTTCTAAAATTTAAAAAGACGGAAGATTTTTTTTCTTTGTTTGAGAGACAAACCTCATTTCATGACAATAATAATCATTATTTAACATAGATTTATAATAGTCTGTGTACTTTTGGCGCGAAAACAAACTAACTAAACATAATAATGACATTTTGTATCACAATTTTTATTTAGATTTATTATTTTACAAATAGTATTAAAATATTATATTCCTAAATTAATCTGTATTTCATAATTCCGTATTATGTATTATTTTATACTGTTTTACAATGTTTTTAATAGATTTATTTGTTTATGATTACAGTTAATGTTTCTTATTGACATATTTATATTGTGATCATAGACTATTCTGCCATATTTTTTACACAATAAACGTATTATAAAAAAAAAAGTATTTTATTAGTTTAAATCGTCCCTTCGTTTTTGATTATGATTGAAATTATCTCGAGAAAAAGATCATTTCAAAGAACAGATAGGACGGAAAATGAAGACTCGACTTTCGTGTGATAAGATGGACATTTAAAAAGGAAAAGTTTCCTATTTTTGAGTACTTACGAATATTAATATTGAGTTAAAAAAACAAATTTACAAAATATTTTATATATTAAAGTGCATAAATCTACTTATTACATAAAATTGCTTAGCTTAATTAAAACTTATTTTACTAATTTATTAAGTAAAAAAAAGACATTCTCGCACTAGAGGTCATCATCCCCTTTGTCAGACTTTTAACTGACACAAGGAACCTTTAGCTTCAGGATAATCTTTATTCCAATAAGTCCGTTCTAGATAGAAGAATCTTGTAAAAGACCACATTTTAAACACTAAAACTACTGGTTTCTCATTCCAGTAACTTTCCTGTAAGCACTAAAATGTTCTAAATATTGATATATAGTGTCTATAGGCGTGTAGATCTCGTTCATTTTACTTAAAAGATGTTGTGGTGGCTGTACGGGGACTGAAGGACCGAGCAATCCTTGTAGGAATTCTCTTAGTAAACCCCACACAGCGTTTGCCATTACACACGGTCGGTACTCCACCTGGAATGGTCAAATATAGTTGTTTTAATTACTTCACAATCTCGTATATAAAAAAAAAGTATTTCCTATTCTATAGAAATAAGCTGGCGGAACTGGTAGATATAGGTTTTAAGTATAAGTTTTTCTTTAGATTTGTGGACTGTTATTTTTTTGTTCGTCAGGGCCACCCGGTCCTACAAAATTTGGTAACGAGATTTGTACCAATCTAATGTACTCCTTAATTTTCGTAAGTTGTAGACCCTTAGGTCCGAAATAGCTTCTGGGATCGCATAAAGAAAAGCGTGAAGATCCAGGATGGGAAGACCCCTCACACGGTGAACAGATGATGCGGGACAACGATGGAGTGCGCATGACCGCGCGAGGTATGAAGAGTACTCTCTGGAGGAAATAGACCTATGTCCAGCAGTGTACGTCCATTGACTGATATTATGATGATGATTAACAGAACATAAAATAAAAATATACTCTGTGGAAACTTCTGGCCTGTGTGGTAGTAGTGGTTCAAAGTATAAGGGTCTAATGGTCTGGGTTAAAAACAAAAACAATATTTACAAACAATACAAAATATAAGTATTTCTATGCAATATCAGGGACAAGGAAACTGCGCATATTCCTTCAATTACAGGAAACCACAGCATGCAAATTAAAAAAACAAACTAAAATAATGACAAACTCTATTTAAAAACAAGCATTTAAAATATTTAAATTAAAAAATCAAATTAAAATGTATGAAACCAAATGGCGCTATATAAATGTGTAAGTAGTAATATACACACCTCAATTAATATTCCTTTAAAGTTTTGATTCATCGTCACAGATCCCAATTTGACACAAAAGTCTCCGAGCTCAAACCTCGGACCTTTACTTTCTATCTTGGTCTGTTTCTTAGAAGTATAATGTTGAGATAACTTCATCATTAGCAAGTCGAAGAGGCCATCAGCTATTACATGAATATTCTTTGTACCACTCTCTAGGATCGAGAAGACTGACGCTGGCTGTTCTGAGTTGTGGAGAATGTGTACTGTTTTTGTTGTGCCTGTAATGTTATTAATTTTTATATTTAATTAATTGTTGATTATTGATGACTAGAAATCAAAGGCAGTTACTTTCACAAGAACATACAAATTACTGAATGAGCTTGCCCAAATTATAAAAATGATAATTTGTCAGCAACACCAGAGGAATCACAGAAACTCATTAACTTTTTCATAAAATATTTTATATATGTATAGTTACTTTTAAAAAGCATTGTAATAGTCATAATATCAAATAAACATTTCTTTTTTTACTTTTTTTGAATAAATAAAACTAAATAAAAGTTACCGCATATAAAAATTAGCTTTACTAATTTATTGGATTACATTAATTATTGTATTTACTCTGTAAATACTGCTAATATCATGACTGTTAGAGAGATTAAACAAGAACGTAAGTACTTTTTTTAAAGAAATAAGATGTTTACTGTCAAGATTACTTAATTTCACCAAGATTAATATCTGCATTCTCCATTCATAAATATAATCGGTTATAATATAATAAAATATATACAGTATTGCACTTGCATTTTCTAAATTTTTTTTTTTTTTTTAATATTTTACGACGTAACATGCAATCGGTCGTCAGACCATAAGCAGTTTTTTTCAGTGTTATTGGCATGTAAGGTTTACTCTTCCACTGTCGAGTAGCCTTCCCGTGTTACTTGTTACTTATATGGTCCCAGGTGTGTAACCGTCTCAGACGTCGTGTGTGTGAACCAGGGGCAAGACCCCGGGCAAGTTCATTTTTATGACTGTTTATCTTGATTCTGTATGCCTCAACACTTCTTATCAATTCCTGCTTCACGGTAGGGATGTTAAGGTACTCATGGATCTCCTCCGTTTTTACAAACCATGGGGCATCAGCTATGGCTTTAAGGACGCAGTTCTGAAACCTTTGGAGTATTTCTATGTTAGATGTTTTAGCTGAGCCCCACAGCTGTAGGCCATAAGTCCATACTGGTTTCAGTGCAGCTTTGTATAAGAGGAGTTTGTTCTCTACAGACAGTCTGGATTTCTTGCCTATAAGCCACTGTAATGACCTGTATCTAAGGTTGAGCTCATCACGTTTTTTGATAATATGTGCCTTCCATGTTTGCCTTCTATCCAGATGAAAGCCAAGGTATTTCACGACAGTGCAATGCGGCAAGGGCTCCTGATCCAGTTTCACGGGAGGACAGTCCTTCTTTCTTAGTGTAAAAGTAATGTGATTAGATTTAGCAGCGCTAGCCTTTATACGCCAGGATTTCATCCAGATGGCTACCTTGTTTAGGTGCTCCTGTAGCTGCATCGATGCTATTTCTGGATTGCTATCCGTAGACAAAAATGCTGTGTCGTCAGCAAAAGTAGCGGTAAGTATATTTTCGGTATCTGGTACATCCGATGTATAAAGGAGATAAAGTAAAGGTCCCAATACCGATCCTTGAGGTACCCCAGCATTAATGTCGTACAATTTGGACATGGAGTTGTTTACTTTAACATAGAATGTGCGACTTTCTAGGTAAGATTTTAATAGAAAATAAATGTTGCATGGCAACACCTTCTTGAGCTTGTACAGCAAGCCATTATGCCATACTTTATCGAATGCTTGCTGGACGTCCAAAAACGCAGCCGAACAATACTTCTTGCCTTCCAAAGCACTTCTGACATGATCAGTTACTCTATGTACCTGCTCAATTGTGGAGTGATTTCGTCGAAATCCAAATTGGTGTTCTGGAATGACACCTATCAGCTAGATCCTCATTGCAGCGTGTCAATATTATCTTTTCAAGAACTTTAGATAAAACCGGCAACAGGCTAATTGGTCTATATGATGATGTAAGGTGTGGTGGCTTTCCAGGTTTCGGGATCATTTTTATTTCGGAGACCTTCCAAATATTTGGAAAGTGTGCAACCCTCAGGACAGCATTAAATAGTGCAGTAAGAAATGCAATTCCTTTCTTCGGAAGGTTCCGCAGTACTTCCGCTGTAATGAGGTCAAATCCTGGCGCTTTTTTCAGTTCTAAGTCCATTATTGTTCAACGAATTTCTGCAGGTGTGCAGCATGACAGAGGAAGAGAAAGCTGACAAGCACTTTTAAGAAATGATGAAACCTCTTTATCAATGTTTTCTATACCAAGATCATCGTTGGGGGTAAAAACGTCACTAAGGAAAAGCGCATAAGATTCTGCTTTTTCCTGTTCAGTTTTAGCCCAAGTACCATTGGCATTTTTCAGCGGGTGGGAGGTAGACTGGGGTTTTCCTCGCGTTTTCATCATCTTCCATAGAGAGTATTCACTTTTAGCACAAGCAGTGGGAGTTAAGCGTTCTAGGTGGGATTGTAATGTTTGATTTTCTATATCAACCAGAAGTTTTTTAAGGTCAGACGCTGCTTTATTCAGATCTTTTTTATCTGCAGGATGCCTACTACAATGCCAGACCCGTCTGAGTCGTCGCTTTTCAAGAACCTTTTGCCTCACATAGAATGGCAAGTCAGAATCTACAGCAGTATGTGACCGTTGGGATGATGATGGTGATGGTGATGCTGGTGTTGAAAGCCAAGCTGCTTCTTGTATGGTCTTGGTTATGTATTCTGTCGCATTGTCTATTTCTTCTTTTGTTTTCAGCGCAGTTTGAAGAGATAGTTTTCCATTAAGAATCTGTTTAAATTCATGCCAATTTGTATATTTGTTGTACAAATAAGGAGGCTTGACTCTTTTTATTATGGTGCAACTCAATGTTAATATAATTGGTATATGGTCTGACTAGGAGTCGAGGCATCCTTCTATATCCATAAAGTGGGTTTGGACCCCTTTGTATATGAAGAAATCCAGCAGGTCTGGTACCTTGTTTAAGTCTGTGGGCCAATGTGTTGGCTGGCCAGTTGTTAAAACATTTAGGTGTAATTTCTCAATGCTCTTGTGTAGGCTGCGCCCTCTTGTTGTTATAAGGCGTGATCCCCAGAACGTGTGTTTGGCGTTCCAGTCACCCCCAGATATGAATCGGCTACCAAGTGATTGAAGATATTCATTAAAGTCAGCTTCCGTTGTTTCAGGATTCCTATTTTGCTTTGGAGGGCAGTATATTGATGATAAGGTGATAGAGCTTTGTTTGTCATAAATCATAATGGAGGTGGCTTGAATTTTTGATGTGCAAAATTCTGGTAGAGCGTCATGGTTGACAGATTTCCTAATAATGATTGCTGTGCCTGCGCGTGAAGTACCACTTGGATGGTATGTAGCATAGGTGGTGAAGCCATTTATGTAGAAAGATGTTTCTTTTGTAAGATGAGCCTCCGAGATCAAGAGGACATCAATGTTTTGGGTTTTTATTAAGAGTTCAGCTTCCTGCTTCTTACCTAACAGGCCGTTGATGTTCCATGAAGCTACTCTGAGGGCCATCATTTAACAAGTTTTGTAACAAGTGTTGTCAAGAGACCCATTAGGGTGCTCATTTGATCAAGGAGACGATCCAGCTTTTCAGCTTGCTTGGCTAAGATAAGTTCTAAGTTTGTTGTTCCTGCTGTGATTTCTGCATATGTTACTTTAGGTATGATTGGTGTTATAGTTTCACTAGTCTTATTGGTGTTGGTACTTGGCATTGACGGTATGTTAATACTTGGCATTGGTGTTTTGTCAGTATGTACATAACTGTTTTGTTGGTTTGGTCTAACAGATTGAATAGAGTTGACTTTGCGTTTTTGGATTTCTTGAAATACTTTACTAATTAGCTTTACTAATTTATTGGATTACATTAATTATTGTATTTACTCTGTAAATACTGCTAATATCATGACTGTTAGAGAGATTAAACAAGAACGTAAGTACTTTTTTTAAAGAAATAAGATGTTTACTGTCAAGATTACTTAATTTCACCAAGATTAATATCTGCATTCTCCATTCATAAATATAATCGGTTATAATATAATAAAATATATACAGTATTGCACTTGCATTTTCTAAATAATACTATGAATCTTTACAATATTTAAACTACAAAGTATAGTGAATACAAACCCATTTGTGGATGTGACAAATAACTTTCGCAGTCTACCAGAAACTGTCCCTGTTGTGATGCTCCAAGTGCTAATATACGCTTGGTCAGTAATTCTATCACATATGTGCCTGTCTTGTTTTCGGGAACTGGATATTGCTGTAACCTGCAATTTGGGATAAACAGAACTAAATTATATGTACGAGACGTACTGTACGAGAGAAACAGAACATATTTTTTACTTTATTCATAATCTTCACAGTCTGAAGAGATAATAAATAAATTAGATACCAATGCATACAAAAGACACTCAAAACAATGTATATCTATGACGCACCAAAATAATATTACGTTTTTAAGACCTGATACCTCAAAGGTCTTCTTTGATTTATTTATTTATAGACCCACTAACTTATTTTATCGAATTATACCATATAAACAAACTTTAATTTCTAGTCATATAAAACTTACACTGTTACTCCCATGGCTGCGAATAAGATGGTAATTTAAAATATTAATATATGTATGTGATATATATAAATAGATTTTGTAGCAATTATTACAGTAGATACTACAAAAATAATCTTAAATTGGTAAACACAAACACAGATTTTTAGGTTAGAATCGCCAAAACACAACTGACAGGACAGATCGAAATAGCGGTAGACGTCAAATATTAATTGAGTTGACTGTTGAATGGATTTGACTTTTTGTTTGCATTTGCAATGTTGTTTGATAAGAATTTAGGGTAGTATGCCGTTGCGTTGCCAGAACAATACCCGCTGACTCTCGCCAGCTAAAATTTTTAATTTTGTTCAGCAGTATAGAAGAAACTGACTATTTGCCGACTGTCGCTCTTAGCCGATCTTTGACCTTTTTGTGAATGAGGGACCGACGACACTAGGGAGAGAGAGCACTTAAAGTATTTTATATTTTATAATGAAAACAGAAATATGGCTATATAAATTAGTTAATTGTTTATGTTCTGTTATTAAAAATCTTTAAGAAATAAAAAAAACTAATTAATTAATTAATTAATTAATTACTTAATTGAAAACCTAACTAGTCAGTTATGCGCACATGAAAGAGTTTTGCGTCAGAATGATGAGACTTTCAAAGACGGAGAAACAAGCGCTGCAGAAGCATTATACGCAAAGATGGAGAAGAATAAGAAAAGGAATTTTACTAAGGAGCTAAAGTGCAATTATTGCAAAGAAAAGGGCCATAGGGTCAGAAATTGTAAAAAGTGGATTCAGGATGGCAGACCACCTAAGGAATCAAACACTGTGAACATGAATCTGACAGTCCTGACATTACATTTGGCAGAAGGTTTTGGCGAAACTAAAGATGTTGAAAACTGGTACGTTGACAATGGAGCAACCAGCCATGTTACCAATAGAGGAGATTTGTTTCAAAGCTTTACCTACTTCAAAAGCCAGCACACAGTGACCGGCGCGAATGGCCAATGTATAGAAGCTCTGGGCACTGGTAATATCCTTGCGGAGGCTGATGTGAACGGCAAATTAGAGCCGATTCTGTTGAAAGATGTATGGTATGTACCCAACATTAGCAGAAACTTATACTCAGTCCTTGCCACCCATGATAGATCGGATAAAAGTTTTTTCGAATCCACTACACTGAAATGTACTCTGAAAGTAGATGGACAAATAAAAGTCATTGGCACTCGTGAAAAGTTTGGAGGATTATTTAAACTTAAAATGAGATGTCTGAAACCAACTGTGCAAGTGAACCAGTTGTGTACAACTACAAATCTGTTACAACTATATCATGAAAGATTCGGACACCAAAATAAGAGACATGTGAAGAAGTTGATTGAAAGGGAGTTCAACATTAAAGCGGAAGTAACCAATGAACTATGTGAAGGTTGCATATATGGTAAATCTCACAGACTGAAATTTGGAACCAGAGAGAAAGCAACACACGCTGGAGAATTGGTATACGCTGATGTCTGTGGCCCCTTCCCGTACTCCATTTCGAAGTTTCGATATTTTGTCTTGTTCAAAGATGACTATACAAGGTACAGATTTGTTTATTTTATGAGAGAGAAAGCTGAAGTACATGCGAAGCTGTCGCTCATGCTGTCTGAAGTGAAAGCAGCCGGCATCACAATGCAGGTATTGCTAAGCGACAATGGCGGCGAGTTTGACAACGGCAAAGTACATGAGATTCTCAGGAAGGAAGGCATTAAGCAGCGGCTAACGATGCCATACACTCCACAGCAGAATCCTACGGAAAGGGAAAACAGGACAGTTGTGGAAATGGCACGAAGTTTAATGCATGCACATGCCAATATTCCTACAGGATTATGGGCTGAAATGGTTTCAACAGCGGTGTATATTTTAAACAGAACAGGCGTTACCAGTGTTGATAAAAAATCACCGTATGAACTATGGCACCATAAAAAGCCTAGACTAAGTCACTTCAGAATAATTGGATCATACTGTTATCCACATGTTCCCAAACAAAGAAGAAAAAAATTGGATAAAAAGGCGAAAAAGGGAATATTAATCGGCTACGACAATGATGACGGCTATCGTATATGGCACAGCGATAGTTTCAAGCTTATACGATCGAGAGATGTCATCTTTGATGAGACACCCTTGGTAAATTTGGAGACCAAACAACCTGATGCATTAAGAAGCAACAGCAATGGGAATAAAACGCCTATTAGCCAATTCTTTAATTTCGGATTGCCTTCATGCGAAAGTTGTGATGACGTAAGCAATAACCAACAGAGTTCATCCAATGATGATAGACATTTAACTGAACCATCGTCTACTTGTGATGAATCTGCAGGTGAAGACCAACTGTCTGCAACTAATTCATTAGAGGCAGAGGTAGAGCATGATGTTTATGCGCCACCAAACGAACCAGAAGAGGACGACGTAATAGAATCAGATAAAGATGGACAAGCAACAGAACAGCGTGTTAACTCACCACTGTCTGAATCTGAAATTGAGGCCGAAGGCAGGATGACGTTGCGAGATCGCTCAAATCTAAAGCCTCCAGCTCGATACAAAGATTTTGTCTGTAACGTTTGTTTCAATGTTAATTCGGTTTGCGACAGGCCCCTTGTAGAACCCAATACATTCAAAGAAGCAATGATGTCAATGGATCGTGATGAATGGCGCAAAGCAATGGACAATGAGATCAATTCACTGAATGAAAATGAAACATGGAAAATGGTAGACTTACCCAAAGGAAGAAAAGCTATTCCATGTAAATGGATCTATCGTTTCAAAACCAACCCGGATGGATCTATTGATAAATACAAAGCTCGTCTTGTTATCAAAGGCTACTCGCAGAAGAAAGGTATAGACTACTACGAGACATTTAGTCCAGTTGCAAAGACTAGCACTATAAGAGCCGTACTCAGCATTGCTGCACAGGAAAATCTTTCACTTTCCCAGTTCGATGTCTCAACCGCATTTTTGTACGGGACATTAAAAGAAGAGATTTATATGAAACCTCCTGAGGGATACTCAGACAATAATGGAAAGGTTTGCAAGCTTACTCGGAGTCTCTATGGGCTAAAACAAGCTCCGCGTTGCTGGAACACCACAATAACTGAGCATATTCTAAAACTTGGCTTCAATCAAAGTGACAGCGATCCCTGCTTGTTCAAACGAGAACAGGGAAAACACAAGCTGATACTAGCTTTATATGTCGATGACGGTCTTATTGCCTCTACAAGTTTAGAAGAAACGGAAAAGTTTTTAAATGAGATGAAGCAACGTTTTAAAATAACGACAAAACCATGTACCTATTTTCTTGGAATAGAAATAGAACGGAAAGCAGATGGGTCGATTAGAATTGATCAGAAAGGTTACGCAAAACAATTATTAGAACGATTTGGCATGCAGGACTGCAAAGCAGCTGCAACACCAATTGTAAAGGATGCTGTGCCACTCGCTGACATCAATGAAGCCCATGTTTTTCCTTACCGTCAAGCTGTTGGAGCACTCTCTTACCTGATGGTAGGCACAAGACCGGACATTGCGTTCGCTGTCGGAATGGTGTCACGAAAACTTGATAATCCAACACCTGAAGACGTAGTAAGAGTCAAGCGAATCCTACGCTATATTAAAGGCACCGTTAATTACGCTATTGTATATAAGCCTTCCACTGCACTAAAAGGTATAAAGTGCTACAGTGACGCTGACCATGGAGGTGATTGCTCCACTGGACGCTCAACCAGCGGCATGATTTGCCTTTATGCCAACGGTGCCATAGCATGGCAAAGCAAACGACAGCAGACTGTCGCAATATCGTCTACAGAGGCTGAAATTGTCGCGGCTAGTGAGGCTGCAAGGGAAGTCATTTGGATAACCCGAATAATTAGCTTTATGCAGACTGGAATAGAAAGGAAAATCCCTCAGCTATTTCTGGATAGTGAATCTGCATTAAGATTGGCTCATGATCCACCATTCGAGACGCATCAAAGAACCAAGCATATTAAGCTGAGACATTTTTTCATCAGACAATGCGTTCTGGAAAATGAGTTGGTTGTAGAGAAAGTTTCTACGAAGCTTCAACTAGCGGATTTCCTCACAAAACCACTATTTAAGCCACGGCTCCAAGATCTCTGTAAATTAGCTGGAGCCTCTGTATCTGATGCAGCATAGCACAACAGTTGCAGAAAACAGGAGAGTGGATGTTAAGAAGGTCGCAATTTACATTGAACTTCTTTTTGATAATTCTCTGTGTTTCTTAGCAACAGTTTGTTATTGTCACCTTTGATATAAAACTATTGTCGTATAATATACACGTTTTACCTTACTAATTGTGCTATTTCTTAAAGTATCTATCATGGGTGGCAAGGACTGAGTATAAGTTTCTGCTAATGTTGGGTACATACCATACATCTTTCAACAGAATCGGCTCTAATTTGCCGTTCACATCAGCCTCCGCAAGGATATTACCAGTGCCCAGAGCTTCTATACATTGGCCATTCGCGCCGGTCACTGTGTGCTGGCTTTTGAAGTAGGTAAAGCTTTGAAACAAATCTCCTCTATTGGTAACATGGCTGGTTGCTCCATTGTCAACGTACCAGTTTTCAACATCTTTAGTTTCGCCAAAACCTTCTGCCAAATGTAATGTCAGGACTGTCAGATTCATGTTCACAGTGTTTGATTCCTTAGGTGGTCTGCCATCCTGAATCCACTTTTTACAATTTCTGACCCTATGGCCCTTTTCTTTGCAATAATTGCACTTTAGCTCCTTAGTAAAATTCCTTTTCTTATTCTTCTCCATCTTTGCGTATAATGCTTCTGCAGCGCTTGTTTCTCCGTCTTTGAAAGTCTCATCATTCTGACGCAAAACTCTTTCATGTGCGCATAACTGACTAGTTAGGTTTTCAATTGAACGTTCCTTTTTAGAAATCAACAGCCAACTAGACTTAAATCCAAGATATTCTGAGGGTAAAGTGTCTAGAATTTTGCATATTAAAAGGATATCTGGTAATTTTGCTTCGCTTTGTAGCTCTAAACACAAATCACTCCAAATATTCTTTAAAATTGACACATGAGTTATAATGTCGTGATCTTTGTCCTTTTGATAGCTGAAGAATTTTAGGCATAAGTCGTATGTTTTATCTACACAACAGCCTCCATAAATACGCTCTAATTCATTCCACAGTTCTTTTGCAGATTCAAAACGCAAAAATTGTTGTAAGATATTATCGGACATATTTGTCGTAAGTAATATTAAAATTGCACTGTTCAATGTTTCAAAACTTTGAAGATCTTTTACAAAATCAGCCTTTTCTGTAGCTGTAGCTGTTGGCGCCATGGTTGGTTTGGTTTTCTTACCATCAAAAATTTCCAGACATCCCGGCATTGCCTTGAGCACTATTTGAATTTTATATCTCCAAATTTTATAATTTTTAGGATCTAAGTTTCCTATTTGAACTTTTGCAGCACTTACTATTGCTTTTTCCATGATATCTGCTACCACTTTAAGAAATAACACAATTAGTAAGGTAAAACGTGTATATTATACGACAATAGTTTTATATCAAAGGTGACAATAACAAACTGTTGCTAAGAAACACAGAGAATTATCAAAAAGAAGTTCAATGTAAATTGCGACCTTCTTAACAAAAATAACACAACGTAAGAGCTGGTTCCCATTTGTCGAGTGTCGGATCCGTATAATATACACCTTCATTTAATGTAACTTTTTAAAATATTTACTTTGCGTTATGGAAAACAAGACCACCAAAGATGATCTTTAGTTCGATTGGTCATTTTAAGTATTTTTTCTTAGAACCAATAACATTGAGGCATTTCTCAATATGGCAGCAATGACAGTAGGAAATCAATTTGTATGTTTATGAACAATGGGAACAAGCTTTTGACGTCACTCTATTCAACGCGGACCAATAGAATAGCGACAGATAATTTCATGGGCAAATTGACAAGTGCCGTGCCGAGCCCCATTTCTAAATAAAGTACCTATTTATTTACATCAAAACTGTTATATTTGGTCATTGCGTATTCGAACGGTATACTTGATAATTGGAGAACTATGATGCTTTCATGATATTACATCAGTTTAAAATTGTAGTGATTTTGTACAAGGTGCTTACGGAAAGTTTCCTGTTTTATATTTGCTTGGTTTTAATCACGGGTTATTAGGTGTTATCTAATAATAGTGGAGAACTGTTGAATGTATAAAAATGATACCAGATAACGTGAGAATTATTGTTAAAGCTCCAAACCAGCAAATAGATGATCAAAACATAGAATGTCAATCATCCTGGTCCGTGCGAGAATTGAAAGCCCATCTCTCAGAAGTTTACCCCAGTAAACCCGTAAGTAAATACTTTGATTGTTTATATTATACGCATCAATTTATTCTAATTTTAACCTTCACATGTGACTTCCTTGTATTTATTTCATATGTATGTAATATGCTGAGATTTTTTCAACAAAAACATTAAAGTATAAATAATGAAATTACTAAAACACCACGAAATGTTTTTTCTTGGTGCGTAAGTTATATATTGTTAAGTAATTGTAAGATTATTATTGTATGTTAATTTATTTGTTTTTGTTCTGTATTTAATAAATTAATATTGTATTGTAAGCTGTATCATACACAGCTTACAATACAATATTATACAAATGTTTCTCAGTAAATGGACATATTTATCAACCCTTACAAAAGACTCCTATGCCCAGTATAGCTAAAATTAATAGTATTTTAAAAAACACCATTTTTATTAGTAAGTTATTCATTATTGAAAAAAAAAACACTTTTACCAATAACTGGTGTTTTTTGATAAAGACCAGTTATTGGTAATGTTGTTTTTTTTGTATAAATATTTTGTTTATATAAATAGTAAGCCAAAGGTAACTTGTAAAGACTTAGGTCTTATTCTAGTATACTGCAAACTTAAATTGGGTGCTGGTAGTTTTTTCATGCCTTGACATGCATTCATTTATTACACCTTGACCATCACACATAGCTAAAAAAGACCACTTCCTAAGAACAATATAATTTTTACCTACAATTTAATAATCCACTTTTTTCACTAAACATAATCCCCCTTACTCTTAAAAAAATTCTCAAATTTTAGTCAATTGATTAATTAGCCTAAGCTCTTACGTTGTTTGGTATAAGGTTGGTTTTCGTAATAACAAATCTCGCTAAACAGTGATTAAATTTAAGAGGCGTTTATAAGTAAGGGGGAATATGATCAGGTTAATTACTAGTGGAAACTTATTTATATTTAGTGATTATTTAATTTCTAGAATCAGCATTCTGACATTACTTTTCTCTTAGAATTGTATGGGTTCATCATAACAGCCCATTAATGTTCCACTGCGGGGACAGGGCTCCTCGTGATGGAGGGATTCTTTGCCTACTATTACCATGCTGACAAGACAGATTGGTATAGGGTTTGATTTCAAGTTTTCCTTCTTTTTATTTTGTAAATATAATATTCATTTACAACACCCATGGGATGAGATGGGGTGGTGACATATTGTATTCTTACTCTGTCACCACACGGAGATATGTGGTAACGGAGTCTCCGTGTGATGTTGTATGGGTTAATTAATGTAAATATCTTTCTCAATATCAGCTCTATAATTTGTGGTATCTGTTTGTTTTTAATTACATTGTTATGTTTAATACTCTGTAGGTATTAATTGTTTGATATAATATCTAGAGCCCATTGAATGACATTGAATTATTATGAAACAATGTGCCATTTATTTAAATATATTGTAATTAATCTGTAGCTAGTAGGTGTGTGCGGTATGGACTTACACTAACATAAATCGTAAATGGTACAAATGAATATATTTATTATGAATTGAATAATTCATAATTATAAGTAAGATATTATTCGCAGTTGTTTAAGTTTAAGGTCTTCAAAACTATATTTATACTGTCATCCAAAATGTACATGGATATAGAAATTTGGCTTACAAATATAAAAGAGGCCGGACTTAGTAGTTGTTATCAGGTTTTTGGTCAAGTTTTCCTCTATACTCATTGCTTAGTAGTAGTCATGGTTATATTGCATGGAGGTCTCTCATCCTGCCTTTTCTGGCTAGTGGTTGCTATTGCAGAACTTTTCTGCTCTGCTGATAGGCTATGCTGTGTGCTTAACATCACTCTGATTCAAAGTTTGTCCCTTGAAGAGGACAGAATTCAGTAGCCATTGGTTTTAAAGCTGTTTAAGTGCAGGACTTATCTCAAATAGAATACCATCCAGAAGAATCATCAGTGGTAAGGTGTTACGTTAATATAGCCTACTAGCTGACCTGTGCCCACTTCGTTGGGTGGCGAAAAAACTGCGTTAAACATATTTCTTTAAATAATACTACTTTTAATATAAAATAATACTTTCATTTTTAAATTTTCATTGTTAGTTGCGTAAGCTATTATTAACCTAATCTTTGGTACATACCAATTATATTGCTGATAACATTGTAATAGCCAATCAATGTGTTGTATTTTACATGGAAATACCAAAACCTTAAATATTTTGTTCGCATTTTTACACGTAGGGTTTTCGTCCTTGTTTTTTTAAAGGTCATGGTATTTAGATAAAATGATCGCTCGTTTGATGCTAGGCTCTATGCTTGTCCATTCCAGACCCTGAAGAATGGTTGTTTTACAAGTACATATAAAGATCAAAACCTTTTTGATCACAATGTCTACACTGTAAAATGACTTTAAAGGATTACGCATAATATGCATATTGACTAAGTAGCAAAATGCCTCAAATCATAACGACTTAGTACTAAGACACCTTTAAATGAAAATGACTTTGTACTAAAATGACTACGAAGTAACGCGACTTTAAAGGCAAACGTCTTAAGTGAAAATGACTTGAAATCCAAAATACCTAAAATGCAAAACATCTCAATAGGTAGTTTTATGACCAGAACACGAAAATGCACCTCATGTGGGGCACGAACCTCGGCCTGGACTGTCACTGACTAACAGGACGTAGGGAAGGCACGCCCTCTAGGAGGGAATGCGGCGCGTATTCCGGCCTCGACGGCGAGGATGGAACCGCGGACGTGTTGTTGTGGCTTCGCGAGCCGTGTGAGCACTACGTTGAGCGATCGTGATCCTATCATCCGGCTCTTCGAGAGCATGCCTAGGTCTACGAATTTTGGATAATCTAGATGGGATGTACCCGGACGCCTCAACCACTAGTTGGTTGGGGTGAGTGGCAGCCGTTTCAAAGTAGTGACGGAAACAGAGTTCCATGTGTTGCTGGATAGTCGGCAACTCGAGTTCAATGTGATGATCCTCGTTACGCATGAACCACGGTGCTCCCGTCGCTTTGCGCATTGTAATGTTGGGGATTTGGTGACGTAAATAACTAACAACCACTTTGATAGAAAGCCTTTTATTAAGTGTAAAAAAGTACATTAATATAAAATAATGCGCATTACAGTAAACTACGTACTAAGCATATTACACACATCAAAAAAGTCTAAGCAACATGCATGATATTACAAATTTACCATTTATATTAATTTATTTTACCATTTATTTTAATTATAACGTTGTATTTTATTTTTAAAATAATATTTTTAGGGTTCTATGATGTAAAAATAACAGCTGTTTTCTTTATAAGTTCTTTTAATAACAGATATTAACAATATTAGAATATACAGGTACATAAGAAACTAAACTTTTTTTTTACAAATTGAAATTTCTTAAGAAAATGAATTTATTGTGAAAGAATAGGACAATTTAATACAAAGTATGGCCTCCTCTGCTATTCAGAACTTGTCGGCAACGATTATTCATTGAATTAATGAGACTGTTTATGTCATCTTGCGGTATTCGCTCCCAATGGAATTGTAGCAAATCCTTCAGCTGTTGGGTTGTTGTCACTCCGTCCAAGTCCTTCAAAACACGTCTCTGGAGCATGTCCCATGCGTGCTCGATGGGGTTGAGGTCTGGCGATTGTGCAGGCCAGGGCAATACCTGGATGTTCTCCGTTGCCAAGTATTCACTGGTTCGCCGAGCTGTATGTGAACGCGCATTGTCATGCATTAACGTAAAATCGGAGCCAAAGGTTTGTGCAAATGGATGGACATAAGGTCTGAGAATATCCTCAACGTAATTTTCAGCGTTCATGTTTCCATTTACAAAAACGAGCTCAGTTCGCCTGTTCTTCATAATACCCGCCCATACCATAACTGTTGAGCCGCTGTATGGATGAACTTCCTGAACGCACCTGAGTCTTTCAGTATTTCCGGGTCGACGGTACACTCGCACCCTTCTTGTATCAGGCCTAAACCCGAATCGCGACTCATCGGAAAACATAATTTTATCCCATTGTTCCTGGGTCCATGTTATGCGTTCTCTACACCATTCATTTCGACGAGCGCGATTCCCGTGACGTATCGGTGGGCACCTGATAGGGCGTCGAGCTCGTAGGCCGTACTCATGCAGTCGATTTCGCACAGTTTGGGGACTTACATCAACACCACTTGAATTTTGTAGCCTTAAACTTATCTCTCGAGCGGTTAACATCGGCTGGCGTCTTGCAGTCAGTTGTATGTACCGGTCTTGCCGAGTGGTTGTACTCCTTTTACGGCCTGGATGCTGTTCAGCGGGTTCCCCTGTATTATTGTAGCGCTGCCAAAGACGACAAATAACACTTCTATGAATACCAAAATGTCGAGATACCTGAGATTGATTACTTCCCGCTTGCAACATCCCTACAGCTCTTTGCATTTCATCTGCCGTCAAATGACGTCGCTCCATGACGTAAAGAATATCTAACAATTCAATTTTGTCGCCAACTGTATTTAAATGGTTGGTAAAATTATAAAATCAAGACTAAAACGTAGCAATTAACATGCACTCAAATTCAAACAAATTCGCAGTCATTTGAATTTTATGAAAAAAAACAAAACATAATCGAAATTTTTTTTTTACAACCAGCCAGTATGTCATCAATAACAAAAAAGTTTACTTACCTATACACTTTGAGTGAGTAAATACTTAGAAATTAATTAATATAAATGGTAAATTTGTAATATCATGCATGTTGCTTAGACTTTTTTGATGTGTGTATATGATACTTACAAACTAAAGGAACCTACATACTATCCTAAAGGAACATACACACTTCACCTCCCGGGGCATAAAAAAGAAAAAAAAAATTTTTTTTTTTTTTATACAATGAAACAAACTAGCATTATCTTGGAATGAACTACATTAATAAATGTGAATTTGTTCTCATCATAAAATTTATAACATATTTAAAATATTCTTATTACTTAATAAGTATTTAAAAACGTAAAAACACTACTTTCTCTAACTGCAGTTAAACAAAGTTAGGATAAGGTAATTATTACAAGTTAATATTACATACATTTAATTCATTTTTAATGCTTAACTATTGATAGTAGAGCCTAGTTCTATTCTTATGAACTAATTCTATTTTATTATTTTTACATATTCTAACATTAGAACCTAAATCATCTATAACTTTATAGGGACCTTCAAATAATGCATCTAATTTACGACCTGTTTCATTTTTTAGTAATATCAAATCATTTTTCTCGTACTGAATAGGGTTAATATACCTATCATACAGACATTTACGTTTGTGTTTACTAGTTAATAATTTTTCTTTTGCATCGGCGTTGGCTAATTGTAACCTATATTTTAGTTGTAAAGGATAATCATCTCTATTGTACAATGGTTCTACTGTTCCCTGAAGTCTACTAGGTAATCTGCAAATTTTACCAAAAACAAGTTCGTATGGCGTATAATTTGTTTCGGAATGGACTGTGTTATTGAAACTAAAACACCAAAACGGTAACCAATAACTCCAACTACCTGTATTATTATTACACTGAATTCTTAAGAATGCACCTAAGGTTTTGTGTGCATTCTCAAGAGCTCCTATGGACTGGTGATGGTAGGCTGTGGAAGATAATTTATCAATATTAAGAATTTTGCAAACCTGTTCCATCGTCGAAGAAATGAACTCGGTGCCTCGATCTGTTGCTATTGTAGCCGGAACGCCAAACCTTAAAACGAACTGTCTAACAAAAGCATCTGCAATGGATACAGTTTCTTTATTTTTAAGAGGAACAGCTTGTACGAACTTTGTTAGTTCACATTGCATGGTCAATATATAGCAATTACCGTCATCGGACTCCCAAACTGAACTTCGACAAACTTTTCTACGACACCATTTTACTTCGACGTAATGAAACTTCGATGCATCTTAAATTCGACATTATTTAAGTACGAAACAACTTAACTTCGATACTACTGTACTTCGACACAGCGTTTCTTCGACATGACTTAACTAAGAAACAATGTGGGTTCGACGACATTCTTCTTAGACAACTATGCTACTCCGAAAACAGTCTAATTCGACATACAGCACTCTGAAATACTTTAATTCGACGTTATTTTAAATCGACGTAACTTATCTTAGACACTATATTACTCCGATATTAAAAGATGAAACCTACTTATATCCTATTCAAGATAGCATGAGAAAAAGTATAAACATGTCAAATCTGTCAAACTGCCAAAATGCCGCGGTTTTCAAAAAAATTTCACTAAAAACATAACTAAACAATAAATAACTCTGTGTAAATATAAATAAGTATATTCTACCTGGATAAGAAAATGTGAATTTAGTAAATAATGCTTGAATTAAGGCAATAAAAGTTTATTGAGAAGCAGAATATATAAATGAAACTTACGAATTAATAAATTGCTTTTTAAAAACACTTTTTTCAATTTCTATTAATCGGAAACTTCTAATTTAGATTCAGAAAAACTGTTCCCAGCTTGTATTATAAATTAATTATCAAATTCTTCAATAATCCCATTAATTTGTAATATTATTCTTCTTCTGATATGACATATTAATGGGATACATGACATTTAAGACATTGACAATTGTAGGCTCTTCATCATTGTCGTTCCGTTCGTATGTAATGTTTAAAAAGAGGAAAAAAAATAATTGATTACTTGGTGATCTTATTATAATATTTAAATTATTTAAAAATATTATGTAATGAAATTTCTATTTTATTGTAAAGACGTTAAAATATTCTTATTTTTTTATAATTTTCGAGTCTTCATCGTGGCCATAGATTATAATTATCTTTAAATGAGTAATCGTGACAGTAAAAAGACCCATTTTTTTGTTTGTTTACCAAATTTCTCAAGCCCAGATGAATATGGTATAGTTACCTACAATATTTTGACTGCACGGATTGAACAGTGGTTTCAGTGGTGTGTTGTGGTTTCACAACTGTGTTTAGCCTGTAGCTTTGTAGCACATTACTAACTAATATATATTTAGGTATCTTAGCGAGTTTAAAAAACACAAAAATATCGGACATAAACATCCAGATCCAAAACAACAATTTGTGAGCTGCACAAAGTGCTGTCCTTTCATAACAGCCCCTTTATGTCCTACTGCAGGCACGGGCCTCCTCCCTTGACAGAGGAATACTTGGCCTGCTAATACCACGCTGACCAGACGGATTGGTATAGTCTGTCCATTAAGGAGATTCAAATTACTAACTCGGGACAGAGTCAAACGTTTTACCTACCACTGAAACCACTGTTCAATCCGTGCAGTCAAAATATTGTAGGTAACTAAGTAGGTTTCATCTTTTAATATCGGAGTAATATAGTGTCTAAGATAAGTTACGTCGATTTAAAATAACGTCGAATTAAAGTATTTCAGAGTACTGTATGTCGAATTAGACTGTTTTCGGAGTAGCATAGTTGTCTAAGAAGAATGTCGTCGAACCCACATTGTTTCTTAGTTAAGTCATGTCGAAGAAACGCTGTGTCGAAGTACAGTAGTATCGAAGTTAAGTTGTTTCGTACTTAAATAATGTCGAATTTAAGATGCATCGAAGTTTCATTACGTCGAAGTAAAATGGTGTCGTAGAAAAGTTTGTCGAAGTTCAGTTTGGGAGTCCCGTCATCGTCCCTATCTAACGGTCCTACTACATCTAAATAAATTTTATCAAATGCCGAAGAAGCCGTTGTGGTTATCTCCATTGGCTCTTTTGTATATCTAAAATATTTAGATTTTTGGCATTGTGTACATGTCTTTATAAAATTTTGGACGTCCTTTTCTACATTTGGCCAATAATATCTTTGTTTAATAGTATTCACCATCCTGCGCACTCCAGCATGTCCACTGGATGGCAGTAAATGGAAGTCATTTAAAATAATAGTCTTTTCTTTATCGTCACTAATTCTCTTTACACCTCGTAATATACAAATTCGGGGTCCGGACCATTCTTTAAGTGTCGATATTTCATCGCACAAATTCTTTATAAAATCAATATTGTCTTCATTTTTTATTATACAAATTTCATTAACACCAATTTTCTCACAAAATAATCTTAATTTTTGCACAAATTCGGCTCGCGAGAAGTGCGCCTTAAAATCAAGATTAATAAATAACATTTTATTATTTAGAGCAAATGCAAAACATTCTACTTCTTCTGTTATCATATTCCTTTCTCTAATTCTTTTTAACTCATCGGGTTTAATAAAATTCATCTCTACTGATTCACACGGTTTTCTTAATATATCCACAACTCTCGGTTGATCAGGCCTTGTGTCAGTGGATTTACTAAGATCAACTTTCTTTTCATTCCTTTTACTTTCATCCATAATATCGTTCATTCTCTTCTTTTGAGCTCTCGTCACTACAGCCACAACTTGTTCATGCATACACTTCAGATCATCCGAAGTTAAACAAACTCTAGACAATGCATCCGCTACAACATTTTCTTTACCTTTTACATACACAATTTTAAAGTCATATTCTTCAATGGTTAATCTAAATTTAAGAAGTCTACTTGATGGGTCTTTAATTCCGAAAAGATAAACTAAGGGTTTGTGATCTGTCATAATAGTGAATTTTCGTCCATACAGGTAGGGTCTAAAATATTTAACTGACCAAACAATTGCCAAAAGTTCTTTCTGTATGGTAGGATAATTCTTTTCCGCTTTATTTAATGGTCTACTAGCATATGCTACGGGTCGAAGGTCTTTGTTACATAAAACTGAACCAATAGCAAAACCTGAAGCGTCTGTTTGTAATATGAATTCGTTACTTTCACTAAAATCAGGATATTGAAGAACTGGTGAAGAAATTAAAGCGTTTCTTAAATGTTCAAATGCATTTTGACATTCTTCTGACCAAATAAACATTTCATTTTTTCTAGTTAATTTATTGAGAGGCATTGCAATTTGGGAAAATGACTTTATAAATCTACGGTAATAGTTACAGAATGCTACAAAACGTTTAACTTCTTCTACATTTTTAGGTATAGGATAATCTTTTAAAACTCTTGTTTTTTCTGGATCGGGTAACACACCTTTTTCTGAAACGACATGTCCTAGATAAAGAACTTCTTTTCTTAAAAATTCGCATTTTTGAGGATTTAGCTTTAAATTAACTTTTTTTTGGCTTTAATAATCAAAGAAGTGTATTCATTCACCGAATTGTACATTAAATGACAGCCAAAACTTTGCATTACAAATGTTATTGCAAGATGGCTAGGTTCCGAACATGATAGCACAATATTAAATGACTTTCCTCTATGTGCACAGTTAGAGCGTGGAGATTTTCAAGCCATGAGACTCTACTTAGTTATAGCGGTTATCTGTGTCGACCGTACCTGCTAACCCCATTATATAATCCACGGACACCAACAGAATAACTAAAAAGGAGATTTCCCTGTCTTCAACATAGAATGGGTTTAAAAATTAATATTATTCCACTAGTTATTGTGGGATGCGCTTTGTTACACAACATAGCGCTGCGTAGGCGAAATGGGATCTTAGAAGAGGATTCACTTTCTACCGTAGAAGAAAAACCTGTAGGTACCACAGCCTAGAAGCCTTTATACTAATCAACATTTTATAACAAGGACTACTTTAATAAATACACACTTTTTTAATTATAAGTAGTTTTATTTATATACAACATAATTATACAAGATTATTATTTTCAATTTTTCCATTTCCATTTCTATTCTGTACTTATTGATTTCCATTCTGTTTTTATTAGTTTTTGACTTCTGTTTGTGTTTCTCGTAAAAGTGTCGCAGTTGTTGCCATGATCTGAAGCCACTCACAGCAACGACATTACAGTGCTGACACACAAATTTCCAGGTCTCTCGCTTCTTATCATGTAGCCGTTTATTTCCTTATTTTCTACAATATTTTGATATCTGGAAAGTCATTGTTGATTGAATTGAATCACAAACTTGCAATTTAAAAAGAAGTATGTTGAAATGTGTTCACATTAATTTGTCTCATTTTCGTATAACGTTCACATTTCACTCACTTTTTAATTATTTCTAAATGATTTCATCTCTTTTCGAAAGTAAAAGATTCTTCTTAAAAAATTTCAAGCTGATGAAAACTCGCGCTTTGTCGTGTTGTGTCAGTGTCACTGAGTAAACGTTTCGTTCTTTGTGCAATGATCGTGTCAATCATAGATAAAGATAATAACCAATTAAAGGGATATTTAAAAATAAAGAATGGTGTAATTCAGTTTGTTTATTGAAATTGTAATACTTATGTCTGAAAATTTCCAAGTGAATATTCAATTACAATCGTAGTATGCAGCACACAACTGATTATTCTTTTCCATTTTCTGCGTAAAACGAAAACACAGCATAGGGTAATTAAATTTGTAATTGAAAACATAGGTACTTTATGAGGTGAATGTTACCAGTACGCAAACATTTATCGGCTGTTTAGCTAATCAAAGATATGAATGACTTAAGTGGCGTTTGTGTATACCGAAAAAAATTTAAGGATCCAAACGTTTAGGATGCCGTTTATTGTTAGACGATTTAAGTGACGTTTGAGTATTCGGGCGTAAGAGATTTCAATTCTTAAAGTGCATTTTATCAAAAAAAGAACTTGCTACAGATTGGTTAATTAGACGAACCGAAAATTTTAAAAAACTTATCGTCTCACGAGTTTCGTAAAAGTCCTCTAAGCAAAATTCAAGTACCCTGTTTTTACTTGAAAAAATACTTTACAACCCCTTGCCAATACATCTGTCCAGTCCGATATTAGTACATACTATTTTAAACAGATTTTTACGATATTTCCATCGAACTTTTCCTTTGTTCAGCTGTGCTATTGTCTGCTTATTCCTTCGCCCTTTAGGGGTGAGAATCTCACCGTGAGATGGGATTTTGACACTTTGTATGTGAAGCAAAAACATTAACAATTCAGTGTCGAACTATTGTCATAATAACAGTAAATTAAATAACCTAGTTTGTAAACATTGCTATGTTAAATAAAACTGTAAACATATTGGTGATATGGATATGGAAATAGGTTTATATACAAGCGAAATTCTTTAACCAAATACCTACACTTTTAGTGATAACATTGCAATAGTTATTTCGTTTGTTTTACTTTTTAAACGGATGTATCGTTTATATTATCTTTCTAAGCTACATAGCTTTCTACTGTTTTTAAATTCTTCATAACAAAAACCTGTTACTCGGGTTGATAAGGGGTGGTTACGCAATAAAAATTATCTCATCCCATAGGTTTTGGTCAGAAACCTAGGACTAAATAAAAGAGGTCCTCTAGAGAGCGAAGACCGAAGTATATTTGCAAACATTATGAAACTTACAAATACATTTTTAAGCGTTCCATATTATTCAAAATTTTAGTTGGATGATTGACTCAACTGTCTAAACTAAATGAAGAACCTAAAAATATTATAAATATCAATAAAGCAGCAATCCAAGATACTTAGCACACCCTTTATTCTCGAACTCCAGGAATTGTCCTGCTTATCATAATTTGGTCATACCAGCCTATTCCATTGAAGGTTAATTAGACCTTTTATAGCGCTAATCAGACTTCTTTACCAGCTACAGAGAAATTATCAACGGAATATCTAATTTACTTACAAAATAATCTCGTGCTTTATGTAAGCTGATTACTAACAACCTTGGACTGTGATACGAGAAATCCATCAAGTGCACATAAAAAACTAAAGCAATTTCATTGTATTTATTTTAACTACATTCGTATGATTATGTTTACATTTAAAGAAAGATTAAAGCGATTAGCGGTCTGGAAAACGAAAGATCTGGAAGCAACGCAATAAATGTTACATGCTAAGGTATGATTTTGGAGGCAATACAGAAGTCGGTACAATTTCTGTGTCACACAGTAACATTAGCACAATACTGTTTGGAAGATTTTGTGATTAACCTGACCGCAGACTCAGACTTCATAACGCATTCCGTAAAGTCCTTTAGCATTTGGTACAAAGGCCAGATAGATGGAGTAGCTTCAAGACTACTTATTAACTTCGGAACTATTATAAACTGAACTATTAGTCAGATGATGCGATTTGGTTTAAATACGGGTCTAGTTGTTTATTCAAAACGTCTTATCTAATCTTGCCACAGCAAGCACCTTATTTCGTAACACGTGTCAAAGCGCAGATAAAATATATTTACTGTGCTCCCGTCGAAGAGATAACAATTTAGTAGATCATTATAAACAATAAATAGGACATTATAGTCTAAAGAGTGGCACACTTAGGAAAGAAACATACAATGAAATGGAAAAATATTATTTTTAACCTTCTCTAAAGAATGAGTGGTAGATTTACAGTTGAGTATTTATTGTTTGCTACCGCAAAACTCAGTAATTTCTTGGCCAGTTAAAATTAATTAACCTTTTCAACTTAAAGAGTATAGCAATGATTATACGTATGGTTATATTATGTCCAGTAGAAATTGAATCATAATTGTTTAAGTAGTTGGAGACGATCATTTTTGTGTTAAGTATTTCTTTCTCCTCTACTTGTATTTTGTAAAAGCTTAGGGTCTCTTAGATTTTGATATTTGTTTGGAAAATTGTACCATTTCCTCTAGTCTATATTATTGCAGTATTAGTCAACCCACTCCTGTCATTCTACACGCTGTATTTTTTTGAAAATATTACCTATAGATAAATAGTCACTTATAATTAAATTAAAATTGTAGCTATAATAGTATAAATTAGTCTGTCATTTAATACAATGTACTCAGGTGTTTTACAGATAGATATACAAACATGTTTATGCTAATGACGATGATACAGCAAGTTAATTAAAACTTTATGCAGTTGTAATAAGACGAGTTTTTCAACACAGTCTACAATTATTTATTTGTTAGATAAAAACCAGCTGTACCTATGCCTTAGATATCAATCCTTCAGTTTAATTTATTTATTTACACTACACTAGATTTTGAGTTCGGATCCGATCGCTTGATATTGGTTGTTGACGTCTTTCTACGGAATATAAAACCTTATTTCTTAAGAAGTTAACTATGCTCTGTTTATACTTTACTTCTAACATCTCCATTCTTTTCTTTACAGAACACAGACGAGCAGAAAATAATATATTCTGGCCAGCTGCTTGAAGACAACACTATATTAAAAGACATCCTTAGAACATATGAAAGTCAGTTCGCTCACACGATGCACTTAGTATGCACGCCTAGCCGTAGAGCTGAACCGATACCTGAGCCAGCCAGTGAAGGTTTGAGGCGAAGGAACGTTGAGACAGAGGAGAACACTCCAGCTACGGAACCGCCCAGACCAGAAACCAGACAGAACGATCAGAATCATAATGTCGAAATGCAGAATTACCTAAGTTCGTTCGTCAATAACAACTATGGTAGAGTACCGCCTTACCCGAATTATAATTTTACTGAGGGGTACTTGCCGGTGTCGAATGATCCCGCTCAGCTAGCTAACCATATGATGATGATGCAGCAGGCTTACGTACAGTATATGCAGCAGTATGCCAGTTTGTAAGTACTTAAATTTTTACTTTGTGCTGTTATCTGAAGTTATATTGTTAGGTAGATTTATTTGTTCAGTTCTAGACAGTCATGAGCGGCAAACAGACGTCCAACCTTCCTGGCGTCTAACAGCAGAATGACAAATTTACTGCTACCAACTACCATCTCGGACTGATACAATTATTACACCTTTCTTTCGCAAATCTCGATTTTGGGTTTAAGCTGTATTGTGTATTGCGGAAACTTCTAGTACCTACTACACTTTTTTTTTTTCAAAAAAAGGGCCTGGATATTCTTTGTGTCAGTTTAATCTATGCTTGTAAAGTTCCCGTGACACAGGGCATTATTCCTAGAGCGACAGAAGACTTTTCTTTTTGAATCAAACTTAATGTTGACCAATCCTCTTACCAGGTGGCAAGCAGCGGGCGCTGCTCAACCGGCCCCTACCCCCGAACCCCCCGCGGCTGCGGCGGAGACCCCCGCGGTCGCTGTCGAGGAACAAGAGGAGATAGTCGCGAGGGACTGGCTGGACCATCTCTACGCGGCCTCCAGGATGGCGATACTATTCTCTCTCGTGTACCTGTACGGTAGTCCTGCTAGATTACTGCTTGTACTGCTGTTAGCTGCGGCCGGTTATCTGTGAGTATGAGCTCTACTTTCATTTATCCATTATGGGCTTTCTCCCCAGTATGGGCAAGTATCTCTTCCACCAAAACATTTTACTTAAGAGTTTTTATATTTTACAGACATCAAATCGGATTTTTCCGCGATCTCCACGTGAACCCACATCCGGCTAACAACGCTAATCGTCGCAACGAACAACCCCAGCCACAACAGCAACCTGCCGCTGAAAACCGAAACCAGCAGCAACCAACCGAGGAACCAGCTCAACCCAGTGCTGGCACTCCAGCAACCAATGATAACGATAACCAGCAATCATTATTGGCAGTTACGTGGATGATATTCACTTCATTCTTTGCATCACTCATTCCTGATACGAATTAGAATCTGGGATGAACTAACTGAACCGGATAAAATTGTCTATTGTGTGGAAATTTGAACGGACAAGGGATGGGTTTTTTGAAAAGAGTGTATTTTGAAGCTAGAAGTTATTACGCCTTATATTTTTATCTATCACGATAGTAGATAAGGCAATTTTAATATCACGAGGTAATTTTATATTTTCCGGTCAGGCTAGGCTAAATTTTTTAATGCTAGCCTGTCAAGGCGTTTGAAATAAACTGACACGATAAGGCGTATTTAAGTCTTATTTGCGAATGCCTTTTGTCAATAAAGTGCCTCTGACTTGCCTCATTTGATTCCTACCTATTTGAGTTTTAATGTACAATTTACTATGGCATCGTAAATTAATAGATACATTATAGTTTTAAATTTTATTTATATAAGAATTGTGGGAGATAATTAGACATAATTTTAATTTAGGGTTTTCAAAAATTAGTTATGGTAAATAGTAATATGTAATACATATTATGTATTACATTTTCGAGTTATATTCATGAAATTTTAAATCTAGCCATATTGATGAAATAAGATACTTTGGTGTTTTTATTTAATAATTTATTGTCTGCATAAATAAAGTACCTAATAATAATATTTAAAACAAAGTAATATTGAAATCAAATTATTTTTGACACAACCCCGTTACTTTAAATCTTACATGATGAAGTGGAATTAAATTATTTCATTTTGATGTAGTTCATACCACACCTATGTCAAGCCTAGCTGTCACTTACACTGCTGTTTTGAAGGCATGCTGGTTACTTTTTTGACAGCTGTCATTATTCTGTGTTCTGTGGCTTAGGTTTGAACATCTTGGCATAACAGGTTGGTATCTTGGCCACATAATATAATTTGATAACAATTAAACAAAGGCATAGATGAAGAATGTGACTTAGGGTACTATTTTTGGAAATGGCTTTCGTTGATATAATGTTACTTACGTTTTCGGTGAACCGACATGAAACCAAATATTTTGTATATACTCTGCTAATTAGGTATTAGGTTTATGTAAGTAGATTAGATAATAGGTACATTGGTTTCAAAATCAAAATTTTTTTTTTTTCCATTTTGTATATATTTTCTATTATTTCAACTCTGGCATTACTGTTCTCGCAATTAAACATGACCGGTCTAGAGATATTCCCGCCATTTTTCAATAACCAATAATAAAATAAGATACCAAGATTCTCAAAATGTTTTCTTTTAGAAATCACTAAAGTTGAATTAGATAAAACATTTTTTTCAAATAAACTTGTATTCTTTCTTTCATGTCATATTTTGTGGTTCTAGTATATAATTTATCGCCATTATAATAATTGCAAAACAAATAAATAAATTAACCTTTCGTGATTTTTTTTCATTGTAGGTAATTTAGTAATAGCATTTTCAGAATACACCTTATTAGATTAAACACAATTAAATTTTATCTGTCTTTAGAACATTAAGCCAACAAAATAATTAAATAAAATTAAAAGGGTAACTTCAAAGAATCGTATGAGTATGATATGCGTCATCTAAGTTGGCTAGCTTGAAGTTGTTGCAAGTGGCTGCGCAAATGTCAGATTTGGAAATAAATCGCGGGTATTTAATTTTCGAACTTCTCTGACAGCTAACTTCAGCCTGGCCAAATAAGTTTTAGCAAACAAGTCCTCTTTACTGAGGTACAATTTGACTCACATGGAAAAGTAATCTTTATTCTGTATTATTTAAAGATTATTTTTGTCGTATAAATATGATCAACGAAGTGACTTTAAAGTTTAGTGTGAGCTCCTAAAACTGCACTAAGGAATTAACAAAAGCTTTGCATAGAAAATCAGTGATGCCTTCGTTAGTTTAATGTCTTAAATGTCTGTCTGGCAAATAAGATAATTATTTTTTAAGATATGATGCATGGATCGCGGGAAGTTCACATACTAAAAGTATACCTACCTATTATGCCATCAAACTCAAAATATAAATAATTGAACCAGGTTCTACTAAAATGTTTTCACTGCAAAATTTAAATTTCGAGTTGTAATTTAGTGCTAGTTCGCTCAGTTTATTTTTTCTTGGTCTTTTTTATTTATGTACTAACATAACTTGCGTCTTTATTTATTACATGTACATTTTGGTCTAACTTGGTATAATTGTTCTTCGTGGTATTAGAAACTGCTGTCAGATATTACACCTTTTATGTAAAATAAAACATTTACTGTATTATATAAAGTTCAGTATTTTGCATCGCTTGTGATTCCCTGCATTTTTTGTTATCTTTGGTTTTGCAATGTGTAGGTACCTTAAGAAATTATTTATAAGAGTTGTGTAGTTAAAATATAAAGCGTATATCTGTGATTTATAATAAATAACTGTGGCTAAATTGTATTTTATTTTTATCTACCTCCTTCGTGGTGTAGAAGCGGCCGCGATATGAGGCTTCCTTACAACAGATCGCGGGGGTCCCATGCGGGACAATTTTTCATGCGATCCCCAAATTATTATCCTGAGCTTGCGTTCTTTGTTCTTGGAATATCCGCGACATAAAGTCATTAATCATGCCGTTCTGAAATGCAGTTCACACCTTTTAGTGTTACTAGCTACTGAACTATCCTGGCAAAGCAATTTGTAACAATGCAGAGGTCTCTTTGTTGACAAAACATAAAATCAGATCCTTAGTGCGGAAAATATCTTTAAAAAAAGGTTTAAAAGAAGCATATACAGGGAAATAGTAAATAACACATAACAGGCCAGTAAATAAATCAGTTTCAAACAAAAAAAATATTATAATCATCACTTACATTAAAAATCATCAGTAAAATCTACATCCATGATATCATCAACGTTACTCTTTTCATTATTTTCATCACTACCTGGTAAAGTTTCTTTACACAATTCCTTATCATTATTAATAGATTCAGTAACTTGTTTACCTTCTTCTAATTTATTGGAATTATCATTTTCTTCAATAATTTTGTTACTTGTATCATTTTCAACTGAACTATCTATATTTTTACTTTGATCTGTATTACTTAATTCAATACTTTCTTGATTGGTTACTTCATGATTATCTCCATTCCTATCTAACATTTTCTCAATATTATCTACTATAGCAATATTTTTTTCACTAATATCTACATTAGTATTTTGATTGTTCAAATCATCACTAATTTTATTTTTATCATCATTGCTATCACCAATTTCTACAATGTCATTGCTAATAACTTTCGGTGCTTCATCACTAATCTTCCCATTAGCGCCATGAATATCAACAGCAACTGACTCATTAATTATCATTACATTACTTTCATCATCAGAATCTGAACTGTCTATAACATTAGACCTGTTAGACTTCCTAGAGGTTGAATCATTAACTATCATTACATCATTGTCATTATTAGCTTCATTGCCTACTTTAGAAGTATCCCCTTCCTCAACTTCAATGATAGTATTAGTAACATTGTTTTCAATAGAAGTAGTAGCTTTCAGTCTGGCTAAGCGCCTTTCTTCTGCTAATTTACGGTTTCTTGCCATTCTTTCTTTCTGTTCATCACTTATTGAGGGGGATGACGTAGCTTTGGGCATTAGGTGGAATGACCTGTAAGAAAAGTGTTATTAAGATTTTGTTGAAGACCCCTCACAGTGTGGACCGACAACCTAATTGGGACGGGGGAAATGAAGGTCAGCACAAAGTGGAAATATAAGGAGGAGGCCTATTTCCAGCAGTGGACGACAATTGGCGGATATGATGATGTTGTGGGTTACCACATCTCATCCTATTCAAAACTGGTAAAATTGAACTCGGAAGCCAATAGTGGGATGTTATAATTTGGAAAACATAAACTGAATCCAGAAAATGTTTTACTAAATGATAAAGTACAACCAACATCTATGCCAAAAGTTTTGTGTGCAAATTGTCAAATGTGTGAGAAAACAATTATTTTTCTTACCTGTCACCACGGTTTGGTGTTTCCAAAACCTTCTCCCATTGATCATTTTTGTCAACAACCTTCTTCACAGAACCAGGTGCAGGAGTCGCTCTGGCTAGTTCAATTTGTTCTTGCAATAATTTATCAAACTCGTCCACTTCTTGAGGTGGCTGTGCTTCATCATCACTTGAATCTTTTTGTACCACTGTCTCTTCTGATATAAATTGGTCTGAACGAATTTTTTGTAGGTGTACCTGCAACATAGTCATTGGTAAAAATATGTAAACAATTTTAGAGTCTTTTACTTTTTAGATTTGTGTAAATGTATGAAGCATGAAAAATATGAAAGAACCAACCACATTTTCTGCCACCAGTGGCACTTAGGTTGTGGAACAGGAACTGGATACTAGAAAACATAGGGTGGGGAGGCCCTCACAGGGTGGACAGAAGACCAAGTTAGGATAGTGAAAATCATTAGAAGGAGGCAGAGGACCGCACAAGATGGAAACATTTGGAGCAGTGGATATTAATTGGCAGATATAATGAAGAATCACGTTTGTATGAGATATATCAGGGTTTAAAATATAGTAAATGAAGTGTGGGAGTGGACTTTAGAGATAAAAATTAAATTATATGTTTTGCTTGTATCTTTTTTTTTTTGTGGTACTGTTGTCTGCAATCAGTCGCCAGACTATAATCAGACGGGTGGAGTAATTCTTTAACTAGTGCGCATAAGCGCGGCCATTGCCTCGCTGTCAGCTTAAATTATGTGGTTTCTCTTAAGCCTTTTTACCACATTGACATTTTCGAGCAATCCTGATGCTAGTGGATTTGGATGAGAGACAAGACGTTCTATGTGATGTTGTTTGTAGCGCTCAATTTCCGAGGCCACGGTGGGCATGTTCAAATACTCGTGAAGCTCGTCTATTCTCGTAAACCACGGAGGGTTCACAATGTTCCTTAGTATGTTGTTTTGCACTCTTTGCAGGCACATGATATTGCTTTTGCTAGCAATTCCCCATAGCTGGATGCCGTAGGTCCATATTGGCTTCAAAATAGAATTATAGACCAAGAGTTTGTTGTCCACAGAAAGCATTGAGTTTCTGCCCATCATCCAGTACAGACTTTTAAACTTGAACTTTACCCTCATCTCTCTTTGCTTTAATGTGTGATTTCCATGTTAAGCGCCTATCTAAATGAAAACCTAGGTATTTCACGCAGTTAGTGTGGGGCAAGATGTTACTCAAAAGGTTAACACTAGGGCAGTCTTCTTTTCGCAGGGTGAACGTGATGTGGTTGGATTTCTGTGCACTGGCTTTGATTCTCCATTTTAGGAACCAGATTGAGATGTTATCTAGTAGTCGTTGCAGTTTTGCACTAGCTTCAGCAGGGTCTTTGTCCACAGCCAGTAGTGCAATGTCATCAGCATACGTGGCAATTGTTATGTCATCCGAGATTGGCATGTCTGACGTGTACAGGTTATACAAAACAGGACCAAGCACCGATCCTTGCGGAACACCAGCAGTAATCGGGAAGAGAGAAGATCTAGCGTCTCCGTGTTTGATATGAAATAGTCTATTGTTGATGTAAGATTCCAGGATGTGAAAGACAGAGTGTGGCAGTTTGGTTTTGATTTTGTAAAGAAGTCCCTTGTACCAAACTCGATCAAAGGCTTGTTGCACGTCAAGAAATGCAGCCGAGCAGTACTGTTTGTTCTCAAAGCACTGCCTGATGGTGTTATATTCACGATGAACCTGTTCGATGGTCGAATGGGCCTTGCGGAATCCAAATTGGTGGATGGAGATGATGTCATGCTCAGCTATAAGGTCACCAAGCCTTTTCAGAAAAATCCTTTCCCATAGTTTTGAAAGAATTGGGGTTAGACTAATAGGTCTATATGAAGAACACTCATGTGCCAGTTTACCCTCTTTATGGATCATTACAATTTCAGAAACCTTCCACAAATGTGGAAAATAGGCGGTTCTGTAGGTAGAGTTAAACAAGCATGTCAAAAAAGTGATACATTTTTTAGGTAGCTCTTTAAGGATGCGAGGAGTAATAAGGTCAAATCCGGGCGCCTTATTAGGATCTAACAGTTTAACCTCTTTCGCAACTTCTCTGGGTGACACTGGTATGATGGGTAGACACAGTTGAATATCTTGATTAAGAACTGAGTCCAGGTTTATCTCATGTTCATTGGCCTCGTTAGGTTTGAATACTTCGGCTAGATGTTTGGCAAAAGCCTCAGATTTTTCTTCATCAGTTCGTGCCCAGGCTGTATTATATCTTAGAGGATGGCATGACTGTTTTGGTCTGTTTAGATGGCTAGCTGCCTTCCATAGCGAATGCTCCCCGCGTCCATTAGGGGACATTTGTTCGAGACATTTTCTTAGATTAGTATTTGAATAGTCCGAGAGAGCAATTTTTAGGTCCTTAATTGCCTTATTAAGTCTAGTTTTATCTGATGGGTGCCGCGATTGTTGCCAGATACGTCTCAGGCGCCGCTTTACGGCAATTTTTTCTCGGATTTCTTTCGGCTGAGGTAGTATACGATCTGTTGAGTTATTTATCGCTGGGGTGTTTAGCCATGCAGCTACCTGGATGGTATTTGTGATTAGTTTGCATGCTTCTTCAACGTCTTCGGGAGACTTCAATGGTAATCGGAGATTAATATGGTCATCGAGGTAGGAGCGAAAGCCATTCCAGTCGGTATTTTTATTGTGCAGCATCAATGAACCTTCATGGTAAAAAGGAGTTGAGGCCACGGTTAGTATGACTGGAGTGTGATCTGATGATCCATCTAGACTGGACTCGATGTTTGTGAAAATATGGTTTAGGCCTTTCGTCACGAAAAAATCAAGCAGATCCGGCACTTTTTTAGGGTCAGCAGGCCAATAGGTAGGTTTTCTAGTTGAAAGAGGGTAATAATGATTACTATCAATGTGCTTGTATCTTATTCCAGCAGAGTTAATTTGACTTTGGTTTGAGAATGATGGATGGAAGAGATGCCCTTGATTCAGATTTTATTTTGTTTTAACATTTTTTAAGTGATATAGAGAATATTACAGAGTATCAACTTACCATTACAGGTCTTTTTTTACCAAGAGTCTCAATTTTCTTTAAACAATCTTGAAATTGAAATTTAGGATACAGTCTGTATGCCCAATGTTCTAGTTTCTTTAGGACCATATCCAGATCCTCTTTCTCATGACCTTTACCTAGAAATGTAAGAAATGTAAAAGATAATTAAAGTGAGAATCACCAAGCAAGTCAAGCTTTTAGTTGTTTTAGATCTATTTCTCATAATCAGTAAAAGACAAATTTTACAATTGAGGAAACAAACATAAGTTTTGGATTAACCTCCCCTTGAAACTCAGCGATTTGCAGGTTCAAATCCTATTCACAAACTACTACACAATCAATTTTTTGTTACATTAATTTATTAGATTATTTAATTGATTATTTTATTAGATTTATTTTTTACATTTATACAAATTACTATCCTAAAGTGCAGCTTAAATTTAACAGATATTTTCTAGTAATAAATGAACTATCGGGATATTTACCATGTTTAGGGTTTTCAAATTTTTATTACTAGTGTTGTTTATTACTAGTGAATGTGACCATGATAGTTTAAATAAAGATATTTTCTATTCTAAAAGTCCTTGTGATGCACAGGATCACCAATAAAGGATAGTCTTTAAACTTATTACTATATTACAGCAGATCATTAATATAATACAAATAAGGTTAATTGAATACCTTTAAATTTAAAATCTTTGAAGTGTTCTGGTATAACTTGTATGCCTCTAGGTCCAGTGAGACGCGCAGGGTTCAACAGGAACCTTGGATTCTTAGTCACTCTCTTTGGTTTGTTTGATGTTGGATCAACACGTCTTTTATCTTCCTCTGTAAATCAAATACATAACACATTATACTAAAAATGTTTTGATAAAGAAAAAGTCAAGTAAAAAGTGGATCGGGAGATACAGAAGACTCCTAAAACGTCCTTATAATCTCAGATTCTCTCCAATGAATAGGCACGTTCTTAACTTTAAACCATACAGGTCGCTCAATTGGGTAGTGAAATACCTAAGCATTAACAACATAGCCTCGCATGTAGTGGTAAGGTTACTTAGTGGTTAGACTTAAACCCAGACAAAAATCACAAAAAAGTATCTATGTCAAATAATAGCCACGATTTGAATAAGTACTTGATAAGTATACTTAATTACCTGCTTCATCGTCTCGTCTCTCATTGTCATCGCTATCATCATTCGGTGAACGTGGACGTTCTTCGAATTCATCACCTTCAATAACCCTTTCCAGTTCTTCAGCCTCATTGGCTTCGTCGTGCAAGAATATGTCTTCAAGCATAGACATCGCTCTAAAAAACTAATTTATTACTTCCAAACCTGTAGAGTTAAGTTATTAAACAACTCTTTACACGGCAGAAAGACCCTAAACTTTCAAGTACAATGAAGGATAATTTATTTCCTTCACTTTATTAGACTTGATTCTGACTGAATGGCTTCATATAAATTAATTTGGTAAATAAAAATTAAAACCAGCCGGCCAAAACAAATTATGACATTTTCAAGTATTTCAAGAATGATTTGACTTGACTTGACGTTCTAAATTTCGCGGGAAAATATTTTTCGTTCGAAAATAGCTACAGAACAATGAATCCATCCGAATAAAACTATGGAGAATCACTTGGAACAAGTAAACTTGTATTTATGTGTGTACTTAATATATGTATTAAAACGACTTCTAAGGTAAAAATATCAAAATCAAGCATTAAAACATTAAATCTGATTATTCTTTTTTAGTACCTATATTTTTTAAGAGTTATGAGCAGTTCCTTTTTATATTTCTGTTGACTAAACTAAACTACACGGCTACATAAATTTACCATAGCCATATGAAAGTATTTCAACATTATTCGACATTAAGCTCAAGAGAGTACGCTCCACTCGGCTCCACTCCATAGATTAGGCTCGCTCGCCGCGCTAGCCGAGTATTCAGACGTCTGTCATTGAAGATTAATATAAATTACTACTACTATTTGGGTTTTTCTTGTTTCGAATGTCGGGGTGGAAAGTTCTAGAAGCGATTGATCTGTCAAAAAAAATAATTGAGTGTGATTTATTTTTTGACATTTTTCTTTGATTATTTTAATATATTTTATTTTATAATTATTCATATTTAAGGTATAGTTTTTTTGTTAATTATAGTATAGTGGGAAGAGGTTTCACGAAAATGGAGGAGGATGATATTCCTCCTCGACCGCCAGACCCTCCGGATCCCGGTAAGGTTTCTATTGCTAATAATAAACGTCGACTTGAGCCTAGCTCTCAAGTTCCTACTAAAAAACCGTCATCATCTATTGATGATGTTCCTTCTATCGACACTCAATTTACGGATCCAGCGATGGTTGTGGGGGCTTTAAGTTACTCACAATCTGACGCCGGCCCCTTTATTATCCATGTATCAAAAATTGATCAAGATGCAGGCTCTTCCATTAGACCTATTAAGTTTGGCCAGTTTTTAAAATCTAATAAAGTTACTGACATTTGTCGTGATGGCGTTAGGAAGGTTGGAAGAAACAGAATTTCGGTCCAATTTACTACTGCCGATGCGGCCAACAATTTTTTAGCCCTTCCACTTTTGGCTGCATATAAATACGCTGCAATTATTCCTACTTTCAGCATTACACGAATGGGTCTTATTAGACAAGTCCCTACTGACATCTCTATGACTGAATTTGTTCAATCACTTGTTTTACCGACAGGTTGTGGCAATATATTAAAGGCGCGACGTCTCAATAGAAAAGTCTGTGACAGTTCTAATAATACTACTTGGGTCCCTACACAGACAGTTGTTGTCACCTTTCGTGGGCAAATACTGCCTACGAAAGTATATTCCTACTACACAGCGTTACCAGTGGAATTGTATTATTTCCCCACCATTATTTGCCACTCATGTTGCAGATATGGTCACACAAAGGCTCAATGTCGATCAAAGCCCAGGTGCTTTCGTTGTTCCAAGGAGCACTTTGGTGACACATGTGATGTAGAAGAAACTGATTCTACTTGTTTACATTGTTCTGGACGGCACTTTGCTACTAAAAACTCCTGCCCAGAATTTGCAAGACAAAAGTCTATTAAAATGTCAATGTCACAAAACAATATTTCGTATATTGAGGCTTCTCATCAATTCCCGAGAGTTGATAGGTCATACGCTGCGGTCACTCAAGAGGTCAGTAGACCTCGATCATCTCTTTCCCCTGTAACTCCATCTCAGTCCTCGTCTTCCTCTTTCTCGTACAGAAACACTAAGTTCCTTTCACCTGAATCCAGAGCTCCGTTAGGTAAATCTTTTGATAGGGTTGCTCTTCAAAATATTGTATCAACGCCTCCTTCTCAGCTGCACAATGGTTGTGCAATTGATAACAGCTTACAATCTGAATCAGGTCCCCAATGTGCCAATACGTTGGAATCCCTGATCACTCTTCTTCTCGAATTTATTCTTTCAAATTCTCAATCATTACCGTCCAACGTGGCATCCAAACTTATAAATTTAGTTTCTCTTTCTTCCAGTAATGGAACAAATTCATCTCCTGCAATGGAATTGCCAAAGCATGCGTCGCAAGAAGCATGAAGTTTTAGATCTTATTTCCCAATTTAATCCCTCAGTCATTGCTATCTCGGAGACTTGGTTGAAACCTGGTTCCCGATTTCGGGTGCCTGGTTTCTTCTGCCTGCGGGATGACAGGGCTGATGGGTATGCGGGTTGTGCTTTGCTCTTAAAGCGCGCTCTTTCTTATCTTCCTATATCTTTTCCCTCTCACCCTCCTAATATAAATATTGTTGGCGTGAGAACTGTAAATATCTCTTTTGTTTCTTTGTATATTTCTCGCCCTCATTCATCTCTTATAGCCGATATTCAGTTACTTCTCTCATCTATATCGCCCCCAATGGTTGTGATGGGTGACTTTAACGCCCATCATACTCTTTGGGGTTCCGCGAACTCTGACTTATTTGGTCTTTCTCTCCTAGATTCCTTCTACGAAATTGGTCTGTGTGTTATGAATAATGGTGCTCCTACTCGCAGGGTATATCCTTCCTAGAATCCTAAAAGTGCGGTGGACCTTACATTATGTTCGCCATCGCTTACCCCTCTTTTTTCATGGAGCATCTTGCCTCTAACTTTTGGTAGTGACCATTTCCCGATTTTGAGCACCCTTACCACCAGTATAATTCCCTTTTGTAACTCTAATCCCTCTCTAAAATACAAACTATCTTCTGCTGATTGGCCCTCTTATTCGGCTACCCTAGATTCAAATTTACAAACTGTTGTTTTTGATCCCGTCAATGTTGATCCCTTAGAATCATATAACTCTTTCGTTGATGCTATTCTTTCATCTGCTTTACTCCATATTCCTAAAAAGAAACCTTCCAAGTCTTTTAGGATTTCCCCCTCGTGGTGGGATTCTGAATGTACAGAAGCTGTTCGTGCTCGAAAAGAAGCTGAATTATTATATAATTCGTGCATGAACGATCAAAATTTTTTCAACTTTCAAAATGCTTCTGCTCGTTTCAAAAGATTAGTTTTATCTAAGAAAAGACTTGGTTGGCAAAAGTTTTGTGAAAATCTATCTCCAAAAACTCCATCTACTATAATCTGGAACCAAATTAGGCGCTTTAGAGGAGCAATGAATAGTACGGATGTGCCTTCCATTGACTCTTCATCTTGGCTGGAGGTATTTTCGGACAAACTAGCACCTAGTTTTGTTCCTTCAGATGATTTCCTTCCTTCTCCGTGTTATTTTCTTGTCTCTACTAATACATTTGATCGTTCCTTCTCCTTTGATGAATTGTCTCTGGTACTAGGTAACTTGTCGGACTCTTCCCCTGGAATAGATGGCATCCCTTACTCATTTATCACTAAATCTTCCGTTCGCACAAAACAAAAGTTTCTAAACCTTATTAATTATTTTTTCGATTATGGTATTGTTCCACTACAATGGAAGTCTCAAATAATTATCCCTATCCTTAAGCCTGGTAAAGATCCCACGGATGGCAATAGCTACAGGCCGATTGCTCTTTCCTCAGTCTTGTGCAAAATTACTGAACACTTGCTGAGAATCCGCTTAGAGTGGTTTGTAGAAAACAAATCAATTCTGGCGGATTCTCAGTTCGGGTTTAGAAAGGGTCTCAGCACAATGGACAATTTGTCCTTACTAACGGTGGACATTATAACAGCCTTTAAACAAAAAAAATATCTTGCGGCTGCTTTCCTTGATGTGGTAGGTGCCTATGACAATGTCCAGCTTCCAATATTAAGAAATAAGCTTTGTCAGCTTGGTGTTGCTCCCAAGCTTATCCGCTTCATCTGCAACATTCTGATGGAACGTTCGGTAGTAGTAAGGTACCAAAACATTCTTCTCCCGCCTAAAACTGTCTGGTGTGGGTTACCCCAAGGTTCGGTGTTGAGTCCTCTCCTGTACAATATTTACACATTGCTGATTGCAACATTATGTATGAGGAGGTTCTGAGTCGCAATACACAGTTAGAGAAAGATCTGAATAAAGCGCATAGCAAAATCATTTATCTAGAAGAAAAAATACAGACACTAAATAGTACTGCCACTCAGAATCATTTTTCAGAGCTCCTAGGTGATGTAACAAAGGTAAATAGGTGCACAGTAAAATTTGATTCCAGAAGGAAAAGTAAAAAATATTATAAGTTAAATAAATTGGTTAAACAACTCAAATCTGCTCTTAACAAGTCCCATAAAGTAAAGGAACTGCAGGCTACTAATGTTGACCTTAGTAGGCAAATTAATATGTCAATGCTGGACTTAGAAAAGTGCCATAGCAAATTAATAAGTAACCAGATTCAATATGATTTACAGGTTAGTGAACTAAACACAAAACTAAACAGTTCACAAGCAGAGCTACATAGGATTACATTAGAAAATCAACAAATAACTAATGATTATATTTCCAAATATGATGAAATAGCAAGAATTGGCAAAGAAAATTTAGAGAAAGTCAATTCTCTTATTAGTAATAATCACAGTATGCAATGTACCAGCAATGGTGGTTCTGAACACTCACCTAATATACAAACAGGGTGTTCTAAAACTACTAAAATGTTAACAAAGTCTTCAAAATTATGTAAAAGTAAAAATACATTTATTGTCTCGGACAAACTGGGTGTTGGTTTGGGTAGTTTAATTAAGACTTACATAGATTGCCCTGTTGTTAATGTTTGTTCACCTGGAGCTAGTTTAAGTATTATAATGAATAATCTGAAAAAGTTACAACTTAACGAAGAGTCTACAGTTGTCATATTACTTGGAAATGGCCTTTCTATTACCAAGAAGGATGTAATTATATTAGTAGAACTGGTATTACAAATCCAGGCATCAGTAGGTTGCAAATTTATTATGTGTGCATTCCCATATTCTTATACACTTACTCAAGAACAAAATAGGCATATAGGTAAATTAAATTTACTATTATATAATAGTACACGTCACTACTGTGACATTTTATTTTTTGACTCTAATATTTTTATTAGGAACAGTTTTTACTTAACAAAAGATACCATGTATCTTTCTTTTTATTATAGAAAACAACTTGCTAATTTATTAGCATTTAATATAGGTATAGGTACAAGTACTAATAGAGTACTCATTAGTTTGGTAGGAGATAGTAGGTCCACTACTAATACATTTATTAAACCATCTAATAGTTTAAACTATTAGATAAGACAAAGGGTAGCCTTAATCTTTGTTTAGTTCATCAAAACATACAAGGTCTATCTGGCAAAGAACTAGAAATAGAACTGTTTTTAAACAAACATAATGTACAAATCTTTTGTGTTACCGAGCATTGGTTACAGTCACATGAATTATTATTTAATAATGCACACTTTACATTGGCAAGTGCGTTTGTAAGAAAGAAGGCTATACGCGGTGGCTCTCTAATATTTATAAGTAATAAAGTTGAATTTAAAGAAAGAAAAGACATAGCAAATCTTTCTATCGAGCGCACAGTCGAAATCTCTTGTGTGGAGCTTGAGCAACATGTCGTAGCTTGTGTGTACCGACCACCGCAGAGTGATTATAGTCTATTCGAGGGTGTTATGGAGAAATTGTTAGAAAGACTATGCTCAGGAAATAAATTTATTATAGTATGCGGGGACTTTAATGTAAATCTACTTGAAAAATCTTCAACTAGTGCTAGATTAATTTGTTTGTTTCAGTCTTATAATTTACAGTTTTTATTTAAAGAAGCCACTAGGATTACATCTCATTCTGCTACATGCTTAGATAATGTATTTTGCAACTGTGAATATGTTAATAAGGATATCTTAAGTGATTTAACATCTGACCACTGTGGGCAAAGGGTAGTATTTCCATCTATTACTACTCCCACAGAGAACAAAATCACATGCAGGCCAATTACCATAAACCGCCTGAATCAATTTAGTGATAATGTTGCAATCAAAGTGACTAGAATTAATCTTAATCAGTATAGCCCAGATGATATTTATAAAGATTTATTAGACATTATCAAGCTTGAATATGATAATATTTTTAAAACTAAGACTTTTGTTAGTAACTCTAAAACTAAATTCTGTGATTGGGCAACAACAGGTATATATAAAAGTAGAGCTCGCTTGTATGAATTGTATGGTATGAAACAATATAATACTCAACCAGATTTCATTCAATATGTCAGGAACTACTCGAAAACTTTTAAGAGGGCTTGTGCCATAGCAAAGTCTTCTTATTTGAGTAATAAGATAAAGGAATCAAACAACAAAATTAAAAGTACATGGGACATTATTAATGCAGAGACCGGCCGGATGAAAATTCGTGATACTAATTATGTACTAAAAACTCAAGATAAGGTTCTCACCAATAATGCTGACATTGCACATGCTTTTAATAATTTCTTTGTCAATGTTCCTATTCATACAACAACCTCCTTAAATTCCTCTCCAAACCAAGCAGAATTTTTACTAAAAGATAAAGTAATTGAATGTAAGAACCGCTTCAGTTTTAGGTCTATTAACCATAATGATATCATAAAAGCTTTCAAAAGTCTCAATTCCAAGAAATCTGCTGATTTATGGGGTATGTCTGTCAAGCTTCTTCAGGGTATTATATTTAATATATCTCCACATTTATCTATTATATTTAATAAGTGTATTGCCATAGGTGTATTTCCTTATCTAATGAAACACAGTAAGATTATTCCTTTGTTCAAGAATGGATCAAAAAGCGACCCTGGTAACTTTAGACCAATTTCAATACTACCTGTGATTAGTAAAATCTATGAGAAAATTATCTTATGCCAATTGGAGAGTCACTTTCATTTAAATAATATTTTTCATAGGCAGCAATACGGTTTTAGGAAGGGTAGCTCAACGATTGATGCGGGTGTTTCTCTTCTGAAATATATCTATGATGCTTGGGAAAATTCTATGGATGCAATAGGCGTCTTCTGTGATCTTTCTAAAGCTTTTGACTGCGTTGATCATGGGACACTTCTGTGCAAGCTTAGACATTATGGAATTAGGGATGCTTCTCTTGATTTATTATCTTCGTATTTAAGCAATAGGGTTCAGTATGTCGAAGTAAATGGTAGTAGGTCCTCTGGTCTTCCGCCAAGTATGGGCGTGCCTCAAGGATCCATTCTAGGTCCGTTTCTATTTTTAGTTTATGTCAATGACTTGCCGTTTCTTGCTCAGGGTTTGTGCGACATTGTTTTATTTGCAGATGATACTTCACTCGTTTTCAAAGTAAACCGTAAGCAAACTAATTTAGATGAAGTTAACGAATCTCTCGCACAAGTCCTGAACTGGTTTACTGCTAACAATTTGCTTTTAAATGCTGCCAAAACAAAATGCTTAAAATTCTCTATGCCCAATGTTAAAAGCCTTAGTAATAATCTGATTTTAAACGGTGAGGTCCTTCGTTTTGTAGACACTACTGTATTTTTAGGAATAACGTTGGATAGTAAGCTGCAATGGGGTGCTCATATATTAGCTCTAGCAGGAAAACTAAGTTCAGCTGCTTATGCAGTTAAAAAAGTGAGGCAGCTAACGAATATAGAGACAGCAAGATTGGTATACTTTAGTTACTTTCACAGCTTAATGTCCTATGGTGTTCTTTTGTGGGGTAGGGCTGCAGACATCGAATCTATTTTTATTCTTCAGAAGCGTGCAGTTCGAGCTATTTACAATCTTGAATCGAATGTTTCATTGAGAGATCGTTTTAAGGAAATAGGTATTTTAACAGTTGCTTCACAATATATGCTAATATAATATATATTAAGCAAAATATTGAACAGTATGATAGAAATGGCGACATTCATAGCATTGGTACGAGGAATAGGCATAAGTTGATAGGTCCACAACATCGCCTACATAAGGTACATAACACTTTTGCGGGACTCGGTATACGTTTATTCAATAAACTGCCTAAGCATGTAATGGATCTACCTTTACTAAACTTTAAAGCATTTGTAAAAAATCAGCTATTATCGAAAGGCTATTATACAATAAACGATTATATTAATGACAAAAACTCATGGGCTTAGATTTCAATTATCGTGATTTCATGTTGCTTGTTCCATGGTGTAGATTGTGGCTTAACCTAGGTAGTTGTGCGGATGTTATGTTACTACCTTATTACTTTCTTTTACAGTTTTATTTGTTATTGTAACGATAGAAATACTTCACTTGCATTTGTAAATGTATTTAATTATATTATCTAAATGGTATTCTATTCCATTCTCAACTACTTAAAGATTAACAAAATCAACTTGACGACACAAATGCTTGTGTGTTAATTTCTGTCGGATATCGCAGTGACGAGATGACTGATGAACGTGCCATGCAATTAAAGCTTTTTTAAATCAATTTATTAACAATGAAATTTTTTTTATCAATTAAACTTTAAATTGCTATGCATGTAAGATTTGCTTGCACACATCATTCTTCACGCTGCTGTTGGTAATTGTAACAAAGTCAAATTATTATTTTTGAAAAGAGTGGCCTGAGTTTCTTGGCCACATTCTTCTCAGAGCTCTACTATAGTCGTCTGCGAAAGTGGTAGTAGTTTGGCAGACATTTTTCTCTATACTATTCTACTACATGTATAACGATTTGCATGTGTTACTTTGTAACCTAAGTGAATAAAGCTATTTGACTTTGACTTTGACTTTATGACTTGGAGCAGAGCGTACAATGCTTCTGTTCCATAATTCAGTACGCAGATGATATCTGCCTTTATGTGCTCGATGATTCTATTGAGATTGCGTCAAATAATCTAAATTCTGCCTTAAGTTACCTTAATTCCTGGATGTTGGATCATGGCCTCTCAGTGTCCTCATCTAAAAGTTCTTCTATGGTTTTTACAAAAAAAAGATTGATTCCTCCTATTGATCTGTTTATCGGTGAGGATTTAATTCCCCAATCTAATAGCTCAAGATTTCTAGGCGTCGTTCTTGACAATAAATTTTCTGGCTCTTTTCATTTTGTTTATATTTCCAATAAAGCCGAACGCAACCTCAACATTCTCCGAGCTTTGTCAGGAGTATGGTGGGGTTCTCATCCCTATTCTCAAAAATTATTATATAATGCAATAATTCGTAGTCACTTGGATTACGGTTCTTTTCTTTTAAACTTGTGTAACAAATCTTGCCTAAATTCTCTTTCCAAAATTCAATCTAAGTGCCTTCGTATTATTTTAGGAGCAATGAAATCGTCTCCAATTAATGCTATGCAGGTTGAAAGTGGAGAGCCCCCTTTAAATTTGCGTAGACAGTTTCTTGCAGACAGGTTTATTTTTAAACTTATTCAAAATTCTAGTCACCCTCTTATTCCTAAGTTAAATATTCTATTAGAACTTTTTCAAAATTCAAACCCTGACAAACTCCCTTTTATCCTAACTAGTTATATTAAATTTTCCAAAATTCCTTATTCGATTGTTCAATTCCCTTTAAATCCGCTATTTAGTATTGCGTATGAGGCGCTTATTTATCAGCCAAATATTATTTTAGACTTTGGTGTCGATAAAACGTCTCTCTCCCCTAATACAGCATTCTCTAATATTATAGATAATAATTTTAAAGATTGGTTTACATTTTATACTGATGCATCGAAACAATCTGTAAATAGTAATGTCGGTGTAGCTGTATGGATCCCTTTTACTAGAATTTTTTTAAGCTATAAATGCCCTCCTCTTTCCTCAGTTTTTACTGGGGAAGCTTTAGCTATTCTTGAAGCTATATTGTACATAAAATCTCATGGTCTCAATAACTCAATTATCTTTTCGGATTCTAAAAGTTGTCTCCAGGCCATCTTATCCAACCCATTTCATTCCTCTTCCAAACCTGTAATCCTTAAAATTAGAGAATCCTTATATGATTGTCATTCTTCCAATATTCTCGTGGCTCTAGCATGGATCCCTAGCCATGTTGGTATTCCTGGCAATGAGACTGTTGATTCCTGTGCTAAATCTGCGTCCCAAATTGGATCCCTTGATCTTTTCAAAATTTATTCCCATGATTTATGCCTCCTTCCTAAAACCATCCTTCAAAAGTCTTGGGCTCAGTATTGGGCTTCTTCAAAACATACAAAAGGCAGATTCTATGGTGAGGTCCAACCGGAGTTACCATCAGTTCCTTGGTTTTGTAAGTTTCGACATGCGAATAAATTAACTACGTCCACTATTTGTCGTCTCCGGTTGGGTCATTCATGCACTCCTGTCCACCTGGCCAAACTTAGGATTAGGGATAATTCATTGTGCGAATGTGGTCTGGACATAGGGTCTGCAGATCACATCTTTTTTAATTGCCCTCTTTATAGATTTTCCCTCTTCGACTTTCTCCCTTCTAATATCCCTCGTCCTGTTTCCTTAAAATGTCTCCTTTCCCGTATCTTTAGTCCTAATATTGCTTTATGTTTATGTAAATATATAGCGTTTAATAAAATTAAATTGTAGATAGTTATGTAAGTTTGTGTTTTTTTTTTTCTTTTAGCTTAATAATTTTGTATTTAGTTATCTTATTTATTTATTTTCGTGTATATAATTATGTTATTCTGTTTAAAATAATCATCCTGAACAATTTGTTTGTGATTTGTTTTGGTTTACCATTTATTTGGTTAATAGCATGGATCATGACACTTCTTGATTAATGACATTACGAGCCCCTCGACAAGACACTGGCAAAATATGTGACGTTTCACATGAGGCCATTCACGAAGAAGTCAAGTCTACTACTATTTGACAGTACTAAAAGGCAGTCATAAGGCTGGTATTACACTTATCAATAGTTTAATTCAGTTTTGCCATACACATTACCAACTATCTTACAAGGATCTATATTTAAGTTTTTAATATTCGTACTAAACGTCCTCGTTCTTAGACGTAACGTGTTCATACGTATAAAATTATTATACATTTATTATAAATCTAAGTAGCTTCATCGGATTAATGTTTATGTTTTTCCATTACATAATTAAATTACTTATAGCTTTTAATACATACATTCATAAACTCACGCCTTATCCCGTCCGGGGTAGGCAGAGAAAAAGGATACAATAGGAATTAAAAGCAGTATTACTGGTCATATTATTGTGCCAACACTGATAATTTTCAGGAAGCAAAATATCATAATTGTGTTGGTCGGATTGGAAAAAGAAGTAATAATATAAATATATTGTAAAATTAAATTAATTGTTACATGTAATTAAAAACATTTTGAGAGCTTTAAAATGTTGTTATGGTAGCACTTAAGGTCGTCTTGTACGTCTCCATAATATACCGATTTTGCGAATGAAAGTGCTTACTGGTATTATTATTACGTAATTAGTTAAATGAAGATAGAAAAAAGGTTAAGGAGATGAGGAGTAGAATACCTTTCACAATAATTTACATAAAGAATTCTCATTCATACTATATAGGGATTTTTGTTTTATAATACATTGAAATTGTATTAAATATCGTAGCAACAATACATGCCTAATGGCAGTAAAAGTATAATTCTTTAAGCAATGAATAATTATTATTCATTGCACACTCATCAAATATTATATTTGATGAGTGTAATACTAGCCTAAGCATCGTCCACTAGTGTTGTAGCTGGTCGAAACTCACATCAACTTTATTTTAACAAAGCTGCTGTAAACTAATAATTGAAGAGGAAGAGCTCCCTAAAAGTATTATAATAGACATAAATCAAGAGGAAGGCAAATATAGACCTACTACTGCTAATGGGTGAATTAAGGAAGTTAAAATTCTGACCAAAAACATTGACAGTAAATTATTGGTGTTATTGTGTTTAGAGTTACTCGAAATGGTTAACCAAGTTTAAAACGGTCACTGCTGGACTTAATATCATACATTACATACATACGCTACACGTACCGTTATAAAAGAAGCCAAACCTTCCCAAAAAGTCTACGAGAATTTGTGTTGAGTAACTTTCTGCTTCATAAAATCGACTACGAAATCGCAACGAATTTACAACTCTAGGAAGTCACGTGACCAGCTTGCGTTTGAGCGCACTAACAGGTATGGAAATTAGTAAATTTTATTAGAAATTTAGTTGTATTCTGGATTATATTGTAGAAATAAGGTAATTATTTAAGCATAGTGGTTCTTGTGATTTACTGTGCGTGTTATTGAGGTGTTAATTGGTGCTGTGCACGGTTAATTCGTTAACAAAGACTGTCATTTTAATACCAAGAAAGGTGCTTCAAGAATGGCGTCCCCCACATGTGCCGCTGCCCTATTGAGTTTCGTCTTGGCGGTGTTTGAATCTGATGACGTGAACTATTGAAATGGCGTAGAAAAATTAATACGTGGGATTTCTGTTGAAGTTCTGGTAGAAAATGTTGAAAAATGCATCGCTCGTTTTGTGCCCTTGCACTGCCACACTCAATGATTCATTGTTCCGATTTTACTAAAAAATACTTTAAAATACGTGCTAGTTTGTCGGTTAGGATGTGACGCTCGTTGAATTAAGTGCCCTACTTGGTATTTTTGTGTATTTCCCTAAGAAAATAGCCGTTTTCACTTCGGTCCGCCCAATTGTTTTGTTTACCTATTTGCCGCTTACCCGTCAGTTGAAGAACGGTCATTTTAACTTTGCTATCTTTGTTTTTACGTGTTTTAAATTTTCTCTAGTTGTTGATATTTATCATTTCTATACTGTTGTTATCATTACTATCATTTTCTTCTAATTGGATTGTTCGTTTTATTATTTCCATTTGTTGTTTATTTTTACATTTCATGTTTCAATTCCTTATTTTCCATCTGAAGGTAATTTAAGGCCCTTCCAAGGTAGTTTTAGTTTAGTCATAACATAAAAACAATGTGGTAAATTTTATCTAAACTGTATTAAAATATCTTTGTCTCATTAAAATTCTTCAATTGCAAAGGTCAATGATCTCTATATTATATCATGATTAATCATGAATAATACTAATTACTTAAATAGGTCAGATAGTACGAAACGGGACACTTTGAAAAAAAAAATTTTTTTTTAATCGCGAAATATGATAAAACGTCGCTTTTAAAAACAGATAGAAACATAAAAAAAATTTTTTTGAAAAATTTTGGACTTAGAAATATTTCGGTCGATTTTGTATGGAATCAGGACTTGTAAAATTTTTCACATTTCACTCTACCTATTGTAGCAAACGGGACGCAAAAACACTTAGAAAATTTTTGATCGATTTTGTATGGAGCCAGGACTTGTAAAATTTTCGAGAATGAAAAATTTTTTTTTTTTTACAAATTATGAATGTGGCGCTCGGCGGCCGCTACCGCGGCCCGCTCGCTTCGCTCGCTCGCCTTCGCGCGTTGGTTGTCACAGTTCTAACATAACCTAACCAAATGATATTTTGATCGGGGAAAATTTTTCTAAGTCCAAAATTTTTCAAAAATTTTTTTTTTATGTTTCTATCTGTTTTTAAAAGCGACGTTTTATCATAATTAGCGATAAAAAAAAAATTTTTTTTTTCAAAGTGTCCCGTTTCGTACAATCCAACCCTTGGTCAGATAGTACGAAACGGGACACTTTGAAAAAAAAAATTTTTTTTTAATCGCGAAATATGATAAAACGTCGCTTTTAAAAACAGATAGAAACATAAAAAAAATTTTTTTGAAAAATTTTGGACTTAGAAATATTTCGGTCGATTTTGTATGGAATCAGGGGCCCAATTCTGCTATTTACAAATGACTCAATAGAATCGAAATTGCGTCTCATTGTCAGTTTTTGACATAGTTGCTATTCTGCAATTATTACAAGAACGATTACGCTTCGATTGAATCGTATTTGGATAATTTCCTATTCTGCTTTGTAATCGATTGCAATTGCAAGTCGTTTGTGAACTTATTCGGTATTCTACTCTTATTTGACGTTTGTTTGACGTTTGTTTCAATTGTGGATTTTGCATTGACGTTCGTTTGACCTTCGATTGAACAACAACAGCTATTTATCTAATGTTACGGCTTTACAATCTAGTGACAATAATTAAAACGACACTACTTTTACTTTACTTATATACTTTTATTTAATGTGGAGTAAGTATATTAGTATAATATAACATAATAATATCAATAGTTTATAATATTAGTTATGTATTTTTTTAAGAGTTGTACCTAATAGAATTATACTAATTGATGTAATTATTTCAGCCCCATTGAATGTGTTCTTCATCCTTCAGAACATCCAGCCCAGCGTAAGACTATCTGAGAATACCCAGTGCTAAGGATAAAGCCGATAAAGAATGAAAAATTTAAATTAAACAGCATCGGGGAAACTGCTTTGTAATTTGCAAATAAATGAAACAAGGTAAGGTAGAGGCAAGGTTTTTATAGTTAAAGTTGTTGTCATCCACTAAACATTCCATCATTCCATGTATGGGTGATCATCATCAAATAAATAAATAAAAAAAACATTTTTTGTAAAGTAACATATTTAAGTATTATCATGCTTTCATTTTAGTCATTTAGTAAATCAACTTGTATTTATTTCTTTCAGCACATAAGACATCCTTGAGTGGTTGCAGAAGGATATAATGCTTATCCTAGTGAAATATTTTCATTAAATTATTTATAGCTGCCAGACGATGATGAAAAGAATCCATATTAATACCGCAGATGCTATCAATTTGCAAGCATTAATGAAAAGTTTATGAAGAGCCACAATTACCAAATCCCATCATGGCAGTAATGAAATAGTCAGGGTGTACAAGCTAGCTTGGCTTTTGGTGAAGAACTGCCCTGGCAGAGGCAATAAAAAATAATATCTGTTTTATAAGGTTTTTATTATATGTATTAATCATTTTTAGTTTTTGAAATAGTGATATTGTGTTATAGTTAATCAATCAATAATCATTTATTTGCCAGAATGTAGGTTTACAGAGTATGATCTTACAGTATAATGGTGCCTTTACATCCTACCATTACATATGGTGTGCAAATATTACATTTTAACATGCACAATGCTACTTATTATTTGAGTGATAAAAAGAGTAAACAACAGCAACAAATAAGATATTCATGCATGATTATGTATAAGTTTATGTCAGTTAAACAGATAAAATTGAGTAAAATTAAATTAATGTCAGATCAAGAATACAAATAAGTCCACAATATAATATAATAGTAATAAACAAGAATAAGTACATTAGTAAGTCTTATAATTTAAAGGTTACAGTAGTAAAATTAATACATAAATCAATTACTTATTAAAATATAATGATTTTTGACATCACCATTACCAAAATGATCCATAACCTACAATCTCATTCTCCACAATCTGACATATATTCATCAACACTATAAAAGCATTTTGCCTTTAACCATTTTGTTAACTTTATTTTAAATATTGTTAAAGGCAAATTCTTAAAATCGTCCGGTAACTTATTATATACCCTCACAGCATTCATTAATGTCAGGGGTATAGGATATTGATTTATATAATTATAGTGAAAATTCAATAGGTTTATTGTTTATTCTATATTTCTAATTAAGTATCTTATAACAAAATATAGCAAATAAGTGTACAAAATAAAAATAAAGTATCCGCTACCTTTTCAAATGCCTTGTTTAATTTTTTAATAAATGTACCTAATAATTTTATCAAAATCATGTAAGTAATTTAACAATATCAGTATCTGCTATTTACATTAAATTAAGTAAGTATCTAACATAACAATCTAAATTCACCCATTATCAAATTAATTTTAAAATATTGAACATTTTGTTAACTTAAACTTAATAATCTTAGTAAGTACATCTACTTATTTCACTGTTAAGCCTTACACCCTATTCCAACAAAGACTATTCTTATCTTCACCCAATGTTGGAGAGGTAAAGCCTGCACAATTTCAAATATTGAAGAGCAACTTGCAATAATGAACTTTCCCGCTGTGTCAGAATGGTAAAGGTACTTCAATGTAGCACCCGGTGTACCAAAGTATTTGAGTATGCACACCAATAGTACTTTAATTATAATAGTACCCTTCAGCAATCTCTTCTGAAGCAATGTTAACTCTCAATGCAATGTAAGCTCCAAAAGTAACAATAATATTACATTATTTCTTCTTCTTCTTTCTGTTATATGGCAAACTATGCCGATGTCGACAATTCTGCCAGAGTCCGAAGTGCTATGACTTAATGTGAAGTGATAAAAACCAAAACACTAATAAATTCTTCTTCCTAATACATTATTTATAATAATTCATATTGTAGTAACTACCTAATAACTAATCTGTCATTCATAATATGAATGAGAGATTTTTTTAGTTGAGTTTGCATAGGCAATTACGTAATACAGCCATGATTTTCTTATTCAGGTTATTAGTAGGTTTTAAAGGGCAACTCTAATAAGTTGGTAGATTATACAAGGCAACACAGATTTAACTTTGATCTTCGACTCGATTACGATTCACATTCGACCACAAACAAGTTTTTGCAGAATACAAAATTTGTTCCAATCGTAACAGAATCAAAATTGATTGTCAACGTTATGTAGTTTAAATATTATTAGCGGAATTGGGCCCCTGGACTTGTAAAATTTTTCACATTTCACTCTACCTATTGTAGCAAACGGGACATAGAATAATGTAAAAACAACTCTTACAAAAATGTTAGTATTTGCTATTAATTGTGTATTAGGTAATTAATTTTTTTTCTGTATTTATAAATGTATTTGAAAGTAATAATAAAAAGTTAACAGAAAGTAATAATAATATAATATAGAGATCATTTAAAATTAATTGTTCTCTAGTATCTTGTGTTGTTAATATTTATGAAAGTTATGGGTGTTGGCATTAGCTATGTTTTGCTTTTAGATATAAATTTATCATTATAGGCACAATATATATTTATTATGTCTAAGCCACTTTTTACTAAATATATTATCACTATAATAATTGCAGATATCTTATTCCACTTTGCAACTATTCTGTTGATGTACTTGGCAGTCATGTATCAGTTTGTTAACAAGCCAACAATATTGATTAATTTATTATCTTTATATTGTTTAAATACCAGTTATGCACACAACATTAATAAATATTTATCTTTGTTTGAAACCACACATCATTAGGAAATTATAATGGCAACTTCAGAGTTTTTTTCTAATGAAATACATGTCAGTTTTGCTAAAGACCTTTAAATATATATTCTTATCAAATTTCATCTTCTGATAACTGGTTTTTGTGCTATTTATAGGCTCATTTTAGACAGGATTTATCAATGTTTTTAATATACTAACATTCTCTGCAATAGGATATTTGTTAAAACAAGTTTTTACAGTAACCACTAGTGTCCTAGTCAATCTGTTGAAGTACTCCTCTTATCAAGTAACTATTATCATCACAGCCCAATAATGCATCACTCCGGGATAGGGCTTCTCCATTGACAGAGGGAAACTTGGTTTAATGGTAACACTTTGGCTAGCCATACAGATAATTATAATGCTTTTAGTTTTCACAAAGTGAAATTTTGCAAGATTTCCCATAGTCTAGTTTTACTTCAACCGTTGGATTAGATCGCTATTATCTTATTCCATCACCATGAGTAGATCTTCCTTCATCTTTGATCACTTTGTCTCAGATCAGTCTTCTTATTTTCAAATTTTGTAAAACAGGTATCTAAAGTTCAGCCTATCCAAAATTGAATACATATTTGAAGATTAGTTCAAAACTGTACGCAACCTCTTCTAAATTACGAAATAATTTTGGTATTCTAATGTCTAGATGCAGATAGATTAGAAAATTTGACAATGTGTACATATAATTGCTTGTGACTACTCAAGACTTTATAGACCGTAATACTGCATATGCTGATGTCAAGTTTATAAGTTTCATTATCTTTTTGATTTTATAAACTTGCTCCTAACTAACACAAAACTGGATTTGGCCTTTGTGTTTACCTTGTATAAAAACTGTCTCAGTCCTTTTTTATATTTTTATGGAGTCACTTGGAGGTCTTGGTGAACATTTACTGTTTTAATTTACATATTTTTTTTACTTTATATGGTATTCTAGTTACTTACAATGTTGTATGTGTAACAAGAATATTTTTTTGCATCATCTAAGATTCTAACTAGTTGCCATGTAACTAGAGTTCTAGTTACACAAGTAGAAATTACTTACTAAAACACTCAATATCTTATATATGCATGGAAATAATTGCAACACATCAATTGACATATTATATTTTCTCTAAAAAGACTGCTATTTTACTGCACCTACCACTACTACCTGACGGAGAGTGGGCATATTATGGGGTAGTCAATAAATTACTTAGTACAATTAGCTATTATGAAAGGTGCCTTAGAGAGACATAATATTATATTATGTATTATCTTACATACCACTTTTGAAACTAATTGTATTTCAAAGCAGGGTACTTGTAAGTGGCACCTCTAAAGTAAAAGTACTGCTTAGTTTTAAATTTTTGGATTTTTGACTTGACTGTAAACCAATTATTTACGAATAATTTTAATTAGTGGAAAATTAATTTCTTGGTAATTAAATACTTGTTGGATTTTTTATAGAAATTTGTTATCAGTAATTGTACTTTTCTTATTAAATTCTTATAAGTCAGTAAGGTTCATAAAATGAAAAAAAAAAGTCAACCTTTTAATACTAGCATTAAATCTATAGGTAACATAGCCTCATTATTATTTTTGTATTTATCTTCATGGTATTTTGATAAGAGAAACTGTGATCTCCTTCACTTCTCCTTGTTATTCAACTCCATTTGCAATTTGGTGGTAGCTTTTTGAAGTTTTTTTAAGGGTTCTTACTACAGAACTCAGTCAATTCTTGACCAATTTAGCTGCTATACAAACTACCCTTACTTTCATCAGAATAGGTAAAGCAATTTGGTTTTAACCTGATACCAAATTGTGTATCAATGATCCATTCAGAGCCGATATTTCGATAAAAAATTATATAGAACACCAATAAAAGAAATTAACCTACTATGCCAATTTTGATTGTCAGGTAGATTGAGACTATTTTTATAACCACATGACAAACTGCAAATACATTAGCAACTACAAAAATAGTATCATTATTAGAACCAAGTTTAATTGGCAAAGATTCAAATTAAATACTAAATTGATTAAAGCACTGTTTGTGCCCAATTTGGCACTGATGCAGAATCCTTATCAGTCTAACTTCCTTGGTAATGGCTATGATTACTTTATGTACTAAGCCTTATATAATAAGGTATAGGAGTAAAACAGCTGTTCCTATATACAGAGTTGTGGAAGACCTTACCTAAAGAAAATTTGTTGCTTGTAGTTATCGCAACAATAGAACTAAAAAAAAGTAATTTGTTTAGGACACCACTGCAGGGATAAATCTCTTACAAAAAGAAGAAATCAAGAAATAAAAAATAATTTTTCTTTTTATTGATAACAAAATGATTGTTATTATCTTTCTTCCTCAGAAATGTTCTAGTTATACCAAAAGTTAATTTATATTTCTTTTACATATGGAGGGTATTACTAAAAATAAAAGTAGTAAGTAAATAAGCAGAAAGTAATTATAAGTAATCCAAATAAATCTAACTAGATTTGATTATGACCAAAATGGAAAGAGTTCAAGATAATATGAAAATATATTTAGGGGTGATCTTAGAAAGGTCAAGTTTACGCAAAGATGTTTGGGGGTGATCTTGAAAAAGGTTAAGGTTACATTAGGCACAAGATAAACATTATACTTAGATACTAACAATGTAGATAGATATAACTAGAAAAAAAATCATTTCAGATTTTTTTATTTTAATAAAAAATCATTTCTGATTTTTTTTTGTTGCTTTTTTTTCTAAAGTGGGCAAATCCTCGTGGAGTTCCTCCAGAGTATTTAGTTTATACCTACTAAAACCCCATAGTGTTCGATTTCTCACACGGGAAGCCATGATCCTTCCGCATTTGTTGCTAATATAGCCTAATATTAAACTGAAATAAACTTTTATTCACTTTTCTATAAGCCCTAAGTAAACTTCTACTACAGGAAGGGGCAAGGTATCTCCCACTGATGAATGAGAAATTTGATCTACTAGTAACACCTGGTGCCAGATCTGTAATTTCTTTTGAGTATTCCATCTCATATAGGGTTTTCGAGCTTACCTTTGAGGGGTAGTAACACTTTTAGTCCGTCATAGAACTACGAGACAAAAAGGGTTGGTGACACTTTTACTTTTAGTCCACCGTCATAAACACACAGACATCAGTAAACAAATGATTAAATGTGTAAATAACTAATTACGTGCTTTCTTAACCAATTTAAATATTGTTAAAACTATTTAATAAGTGGTATAACATGATCATTAAGTTCAGGCCATTACTAATTAGGTTCATTGTGTTCTCATCAGTTATCATTTGTTTAATAAATATTATGTGTGTGTCAATGCTGTGCGTATGAAGTTATTTAAAATTATTATTTTTGGGTGCAATAACTTGTGTTTATTCTCTTTTTTCTAAGTGGATTGTTTATAGGTAATTTTCTGATTTGTGGTGTTTTCGTTGTGTTCGTCGTATTATTTGTGGTTACTTACTTTACTAATTTTATAGAAAATGTCTTGTATTATATCCTTTTATTAAGCTAATTTCAAAAAGGTCATTTTACACATCAACATTTCTCGCTATTTACGTAACTAATTTTTAAATAGACTGAAAGAAAAGTTACGTACTTACAGACGTCGCATTACATTATATAAAAACTTGAGCAATGAAGAAATCCCTCAAAAACAAACTTTGATTCATGTTTTTATTAAATTTTGAAATGTTGAAAGATCTATTGTTCCTTAAATACCTGGGATGTTACAATACCAGTTACAAATGAATTGTTTTCAACTTATTTTTTAAATTATATAATTTCATTATAATAGCCACTCAACATGCATTGCTGGATATAGGACTCCTTGAAATATTTCCACTTTACGAAGTCCTGTCCTTTGCTGATTGATCCATCGATGTTCCGTAGCCTCAACCAGTTCGTCTGTTTACCGTGTGAGGGGTCTCTCCTGCGTCTACCGGGACGCGGTTGCCATTCCAGAACCTTTCTGCCCCAATGGGTGTCAAAAACCTGGATATTACTATGCCAATTACAAATCATTCGTAATAAATAAATATTTTGCGGACAATGTCAGATATTAATATTAAATTTTTGGTTTTAAAATAAATAATTGCCATGTTTTTCGTTCTATTGTTTCAGCTGCTTGTAAATAGAGGCTGTAAATATAACGTATATAGATTAAAGATGAGTCTGGGGTCGCGCGCCACCAAGGGTGGTGCGAAGGGTGCGAAAGACGGCAAGCATGCACAGGACGCGCGGAAGACCACAGACAAAACTCAGAGTAAGGAGAAGGTGAAACCACAGGTGAGGAAATTGTTCTATAACTATATATTTTTTTTTAAAATTGAAGATAATGTTGAACCATTACTGTTTATCAGCCTGTTCAGAGGTAGTTATTATGTCTCAATCGCAAAGCGGTCATAATTGCGATACGAGGTAATGCGTTTGAATCCCACGCAAGGTTTGTGTGGTCAAAGGTTAAGTCTTCTGTGTCTGTTAGTCCCCGCGAAACAGGCCCCAAGTGTAATAATTGTCTTTTGAAAAAAAAATCTTTCACTCGGGGGTAGTCTTGTATTGGCCAAATTAATCGTCTCCAAGTGCCAAAACTTCAGACTTACATATTACCGCGTTTAAAATTATGTCTTATAAGTTAATGGGATAATATGAAGATGAATTTAAGTGGTTGTAAACCTAAATATTATCATACAAATTGCATTCAAGATGTGTCCACTAGACTTATGAGAAATATTTGGATATCAGCCAATTGTTTATGAGCTATTCCTCTGTATTTATCTTGTAAGTTATAAATTATTACTTGAAATTAAATTGAAGTTATTGGTTTCTTAAATGTAATTAAGTTATCGCCGCTTTTAGGCTACAGGTATTATGCATCTTTGATGTAAAACGGAATGATGCTTATTTTATCATGTGGATGAGAGTGGGATAATGTCCAGTATTGACTGTGTCGTATATAAGATAAACTCCAAAACGGCTTAATTAAACATTACTGTAATCGCATATTATCATAATAGTATTACCCATCCTTTCTTGTTCTATGGCTGTCGTGAAAGTCTATTAATGGAAATACAATAATCATAATATTATTGCTAGATAAGTAGCTCATTCCATCTCCCACTAATCTTTCATGACATCAGCCAATGGACGTCTAAAGGAACATGGCCTTCTCCAAATATTTCTAAAACTTATCATCATAACAGCCCATTAATGTCCCACTGCAGGACGGGCCTCCTCCCGTGACGGAGGGATACTTGGCCTATTAATACCACGCTGGCCAAACGGATTAGTAAAGGGTTTTGTTTCAAGTTTTCCTTCTTTTAATTACGTAAAGATAAAATTCACGGATAGTCCCTTAGTCGGTTTTTACTACACCCATGGGATGAGATGGGGCGGTGACACACTGTATACTCCGTCACCACAAGAAGTTAAAGACTTATGAATAATATTTATTGTTATCTCTCATATCTATTCAAAATAGAGCTCAGTTTCGCTTGATCTAGTTTAACCTCCGACCTTGTCCGTGATCTGTATTTGAATGCATTCAGCCTGGTTATTGTATTGCTAAGGTCAAGGATATATCGTCTGTCGTAAAGAACGAACAATTGTTGAAAAAAAAATGAAATAAAAGTGATTATATCAGAAACTAGGAGCCACTTCGTTGAGCGGCGAAAAAAACGCGTCTCACTTTTAAACATATTTCATTACTGCTCCACTCCTATTAGTCATAGTGTGATACTATATAGCCTATGACACTCCCCGATAAATGGACTATTCAACACAGAAAGAATTTTTTAAATCGGTTTAGTAGATCCCGAGATTACCCCCTACAACGTCACAAACACACAAACTTTACCTGTTTAATAGATTAGTATATATTTATAGATTAGTATATATATTAGTATATATACCGAAGTTCTAAACAAAGTGGCGAGAGGGCCATGTCTAACAATCACTGTGGAACACTTTGGACGAGGCCCATGTCTAATAATCCAAGTGGAACTTTTTGGACGAGGCCTATGTCAGAACAAGGACTAGCCTACTGAAACAAGCTGGCCAGGATCAATTCTTCTTTCATCTTAGTAGAGACTATCACTTAGTTTGAGTAGGTTTGTACTAAACGCATGGGATGAGATCATTACTATAATGTACTCTTACTCCATAAAATGAGTCATAATACCTTTTATTGTAAGATAATTAAATCTACCAATTGTTAGAGAAAATTACTTTATGATATTTTGTTTAGTTTAATGCTAAAATACATAAAATATAAATATAATCGGTTTATCCAACGTATTTAATATAAAATCTGCCTTAAAAGATATAATTGGCGTAATAGATAGATATCGTAAACAGCGGTCGACCTTGAATAACGACCTAATGTCATTGACATTGTGACTTAGCCTTCGCCGTTCGCGTTAAAGAAAATGACTTTGAATTGTTTAAACTTAATTTATTAATTTTGGCAACGTAGTTTAATTAAGGTAGTAGATGAGATGTTAAACATTTTATTAAGAGTAAATGGACGAGCACTTATTTCGGGAGGGTTTTCAAAGCTTGGTGCAAAGGTTTTCTCTCAAGTTTTTCTTCTTTGCTAGAAATATTGACTGTTAATGAACTCTCACTATAGTCGCTATTTACGACACTTGGAGTTGTCTTATTGTTAAACCGAAACTAGAAAACCTTAAATTAACTGAGAAACTTGTATGTAAAAACTCAACCCGTGAGGCCTCCGTGGTATAACAACCGTAATTAATTGCCAAGTGAAAATATATGGGCTTATATATAAGTGAAATTTCTGTTTATGAGTAATATTTTAAAAAATACCTTTTGATCCTTATAGTGACCTAGTACCTTGTGAAACAGTGCAAAAGAGTGAAAGTATTTAAGTGCTAAATACTTTAGTTTTTTTTTATAATTTCAAGTGATTGAGACCTTGCTATTGTAATAAATGCACTTAATCCGTATAGCGTCATTTATTGTTTACTTAGTAAAAATAATGAATGGTAAGATAAAGGTTTTAAGTGAATGGGAAACCCCATATATCAGTATAGCTTGGACTATTTTTTTTATTTTTGACAGTTTTAATTTTTGGAAGTTCGTTTTTTAACAATATTGGGTACTTTACTTACGCTATTTAGGTACCTTTTAAAAACGAAATCCAGAAACAGATATCGTGGGAAATTGGGCCATTTGAATGACAAAATGATTAGTTTCTTTCGAGTTTTTGCTTTCTGGCAATCGTATCGCATATTTTATTATATCGAATGAATTAGGGAATGCACACGTGTAGAATACTATAATGTTTTATCTTGTTGACTTGAATAGGTTCCCACCACGTATCGTGTTGCCAGTTGCGCGACTTTACGCTCTATTCGTTACGTTACCTCACACTTTATATTATACTTACCTATGTACATAATTAATAGCAAACCATTGCTGTGCAATTAATTTTTACCAAAATTTTAAGATCAGAAATAAAATAGACTTAATATAATAAGCTCAAGTAAATCCTTTCTCCGTGTGGTGACGAAGTAAGAATAAAGTGTGTTACCACCCCATCTCATCCCATGGGTGTCGTAAAAACCCACTAAAGGACTATCCGTAAATATTATCTTTACGTAATAAAAAGAAGGAAAACTTGAAATTAAACCCTATACCAATACGTTTAGCCAGCGTGGTATTAGTAGGCCAAGTATCCCTCCGTTACGGGAGGAGGCCCGTCCTTGCAGTGGGACATTAGTGGGTTGATATGATGAAGTAAATCCTTATCATCATACCAATATTTATACTGTCCAGTTAGAAAGATGGGCCTCTTTCACACACATCACACATCTAACGTCCTTTCGTCCAGCAAAAAAGTGCCACTTATATCTAGAATTTATTGATACAAATAATTGATACTTCGTCTGAAGTTAACTTAAAAAGATAATCCTTTCTTTTCAAATTAAAATTTTCAAATAAACAGTAAACAACATTGGTCCGCTGGTTTTAGAGAACTTGATTTTAGAGTATTATGGCGAAATGCTTCTGGATAAATATAAAATTTTGTTGTAAATCTTTGTTACAGGCAACAACAGAACAGCTCCGTATGGCACACATGATCGATCGTAAAAGCGAAGACGCGTCTGACGTTCGAAGAATGGTAAGTTTTACTAGCTTTACTTATTGTTTCACTAAGTAACCTATTCATTTCGAAAAGAAGGGAAGACAAATTAAAACTCAAGCCAGGACTCCGTTACGACTTGGGGAGCTTCAAGAAACGAGAGTACTCCCTTCTTAAAGGTCGGCAACGTATCTGTGACTCCTCTGGTGTTGCGTATGTCCATGGGCGGCGGTGATCACTTACCTTCCGGAACACAATGTTGAATTCTCATAATGTTGAATTCTCAAAATGTTGAATTTCAAAATGTTGAATTCTCAAAATGTTGAATCTCAAAATGTTGAATCTCAAAATGTTGAATCTCAAAATGTTGAATTCTCAAAATGTTAAATTTGCTAAATGGTGAATTGTCAAAATGTTGGATTCCTTGAATTTAAAAAGTGTTTTAGTGCTGTAATTGTGGTATTTTAAACCTAGAACTAGGTTTTAGAAAGACATGCAACAAAACTACCAATTAAAATTTGTGTGTGTGTATATTGTATTGGGTGTCTTGTAGAAGCAGTTGGTAAGTTTTTACAAGGTCAATTCTCGAAACATACTATTTAATTTAACTTAATTTTTAATTTTTTAAAATTTAATTTTTAATTAATCCAAAGTGGTATTCTTGTCCGGTAAAGAAAAAGTTAAAATTAAGTTAAATGGCAAAAAAGAGTTAAATAACAGAGTTGCCAGTTTACGGTTTACAATTTAAAAGATTGGAAATTTTAATAGATTTTCTAACACTCCATATACAGAAATAAAACATTAATATATGAATCAACTACAGGAAATTATCTTCGGTAAATTAAAATATTATAAGTTCCGTAAACTTCTATTCTAAGAAAACAAAATATGAAAATCAGGGTCTTTGATTGTAATAATGCGATATCCCTAACTTGTTTTTCCCGCTCGTTTCGCTTCCCTCGCGCACGCGCACTGGCGCTCCTAAAATAAACGCAAAGGTTTTGACGTTTCTTAACGACATGAATACTCATTTTAGCGCGAAAATTACAACTGTCACTTTAAAAATGACAGAAAGCCGTTTTAAGCTTAGTTACAGTACGATTACAAGATTTTAAAAAGATTTTAAATTATAAATACAAGAATACCTATTGTGTCACAATTTGACAACTAAAAGTTAAATTAACTTTATTTTTAACGTTTTTAAGGAACGAGAATTGACATGAAGTTTAAAATATACCCATGCAAAGTATTTTTTTCTAATGACTTATGTTTACATTTAGCTGCACAAACATTGCCTTCCGGAACGTTAGGTCCTATTACCGGAATGTCCCTCCCCCGAACGTCCACTTTCTCGATAGTCTACTACACTGAATGTCAAGAAAATGCAGCAGTAGAGTTTGTTGCGCCGCTTCTTCTCTACTAGCGCTTTGGAGGCGGTGGTAAAGTTTTCTAAACTTTGAAATGTTTATAAACTTAGATTAAGTAGTGTTAGATGACGTTAAAAAGATACAATATTATTGTAAGTACTACTTTGAATAAATAAATGAATATGAATATGACTAGGTATTAAATAAGAAGAATCTTTAGCTTTATACCGAATATTGTGTGAATATTTTTTAAAATAAAATTTCAAGAATTAGTAATCCTAGTTTGATTCGTATAACATACATATTCGTATATCACCCTTAATAGCGAATTCGCAAGGAATATTGAGAAGTAATTTGTTCTTCAGATTCCGATCATATACAATGTTGAACTGTACATAAGTATATAGTAGACATTTATACTAAACGTTAGTGTCTTTGGTATTCTATTTCGTTGCGATCTCAGGTAGGTACAGTCAATTATTTATTAAGCAGACGTCAGGATTGAGGAGCCAACTAAAATGCGTTAATTTACTAAATTCACTCAGTTCTACTACTTTGTCCATTTGGTATAAATTCGGACACACTACCTACTAAATGTCTTTGAAAGGGAAATATAAATTTACCAATTACTTTCATGACAATTCACGCTCTTGTGTATGTATTGAGGAGCCACATTCAAAGTGTTGTATATTCTTTAAAATAAACAGTACTGGGCTCAGATTTCTAGTAGAAACTATACACAATTGCTATATTATAATGATACAACATTTTCAAATATGTACGTGATATACTTTCCGTGTTTCAGGTGGCTCCTCAGTTCAGACGTTTGGATTGAGGAGCCACATTCACATTGATATAACTTTGGACATATTTTACTACAAATTTCAGAATTCCGCCTACATAATTATTTACTTCCCTACTAAATAAGGGGGAGGGTTTCCATTTATAATCTGAAGTGGCTCCTCAATCCATACGGACGTAATGTAAATTGTTACAGAAGAGAATCAACGATCTCACAGTTAAACTGCGCAAGCAGTTTTGTGAGGCAATGTATTTAATATGTAAATCTTTTAAATGCAATAAAGAAATAATCCATCCATCCATTAGAGTTCAACATAATAATATTGAAAATCCAACATTTTGGGAATTCAACATTTTGAGAATTCAACATTTTGAGAATTCAACATTTTGAGAATTCAACATTTTGGGAATTCAACATTTTGAGAATTCAACATTTTGAGAATTCAACTTTATGAGAGTTCAACATTTCGTTCCGGAAGGATCACTTACAATCAGATGACCGTTTGCCTCCCATGGCAAAAAACGAAACCCTTATAGATTCGTCATGTCTGTCTGTCCGTCCATATGTTTTCCAATTTTTTTTGTAAGTTTTTTATCAAGACAGCATTCATGTAATAGCAAGATTTTTAAGTGTCGCAACAATTTCAGAAATCATAACTCGAGAATAATATGCCTTACTCAGGTTTACATACTTTCTTTGCTATCTATATCTTGTCCAAATCTTGAAAAATCTATTTTTTTTTCAAGCTCTAAAAATGGTATCGACTGCATTGGTATTCCCTTCTATCTTCTTATAGCAATGCAATAATGAGGCCATTTAAAATTAACCCTTATATCGATTCAACATGTTTTACATAAGTGTTAGAAACCGAGGTAGGTTTAAAGCGATCCAGTTCTGTCGACAATATTAGAGTTATTATAGAACAATTGCTATTTTTATCTATTGTCGATCTTTTCCCTCATATTATATGTATGCGTCTCGTATGTGACATCGACGCTGCCGTTTACTAGAACAACTCATACTCGTAGCATCACAATGCAATCGTTATTTTGTATTTTCACACACAATGAAATATGTTACATTAGGTTTTACTCATGGCTCTGTGCGTCTGATTGTCGGTTATCGCGTCAGTTTGTAGCTTATTTTATTGTTCTCATGCTCTTTAAGCTGTTAATGCATAATTTCAGCCAAACCCGAGACCCCTGACTGAAGAAGTTCAGTCAGGGGTCTCGGGTTTGATGCCCGCTCAATAAAAATGTTTCTGTGCTTTGACATAAATGTTTCTAGGTAATAAGTAACTAAATAGACGTTATATTGTAGGGTGTGGCACGTCGAAACAGAGACACGTTTGTACGATTGAATTACATATAGAAAGTACAGCTAATATAAGTCACTATTCGTAAACAACACGTTAAATCGAATCATAGAAACGATCTTCTAAATAACAGTAAAGACAGTACGCGAACGATACAATATGAGTTATTACAATATTAATTGTGAATGTTTTCTCAAAGCACGTGGGAAAATGCGTAATTTTATCGACTATGTTAAAGTGGGAAAACGGTAAAATAGCTATTATTATCTTTCTTCGATACAGATGCCAGTTATAGTTTAGGTTACATTGTTTGGTCTAATGGAGTCTGTCCACTACATCGTACCATACCATGACCGTGCTATGAACGTGTCAGACAAAAAGTAGTCTTAGTATTAAAACGTATGAGACTATGCCCACTAGACCGTTTCGTAACCGGCCAGTCGTTGTGTTACTTTACGTGCCTTATACGGTCCTAGCACGGTCATGGTATGGTACGGTGTAGTGGGCAGACTCTTTAAAATTGTAAAACATGTCTTTGGGGTAAATGAATAAGAATAAAAAACTCACGTCTCCTTGTTATCACGTGTTTAGTAGCTCCCTTACTCATAAACGCCTCTTAAATTTTAGTCAATTAAGTAGCTTAAATTCTTACGGTTTTGTTTGGTATAAGGTTGGTTTTACTAATAAAAATCTCGCTAAACAGTGATTAAATTTAAGAGGCGTTTATGAGTAAGGGGGTAAATGTCATGGCTAAGATATAGAAAAGTGGTCTTATTTGGTCAAGTTTCCGTTCATCAGAAAGGAACATCAGAAGGGAACTCCTTTAAATTTTTCCTTATGTCTGGTCTGAGTCTTAAAACTGGTTATCGGTAATATTAGATTGCCTTAGCTGCTAATTTATTCTTACTCTTCAACTTGATCGTCTTTTATTTTACAATACTTACCTCTTTATTTTCTTTTAATGTATGTCGAGCATTACTTACCTACTAAAATACTAGGTGTTCCTTTATCACTAATAGGTCTGAGGGGCAGGCTTACAAAACTCTGAATGTTGAAGTGCAATTAAATTTCCCAAAAATCGAAAAAGAAGGAAGCCAATAGAAATATTTTCTTTTTAAAATTTTCCTTTAATACCCAATTTTTCAGAAGTTCAGAATAGTAATGTAAATAACAATATATTGTCGTTTCCAGGTGATAGAGCTAATGGAGATGACATGTCGTACGGAGGAGGAGGTGTGTTCCGCACTTCACGACTCCGATAACGACATGGCGGCCGCCTGTAACCTACTACTTGAAGAAAGTCAGCGGATACAGGTACATGACTTTCATCTTTTGTTTTTTATACCGGCTAAAAATTCAGCGTGTATTAATCAGTCGAGCGATAAGACGGTTATTGTGCGGATCACTTACGGTAACGATTGCACCAGATCAATCCTGCAAAGATAAGTTAGTTTTCCTCCGTGTGGTGACGGATAAAGAATACAATATGTCACCACCCCATCTCATCCCAAGGGTGTCGTAAAAGCCGACTAAGGGATAGTCCCTTAGTCGGTGAATATTCTCTTTACGAAATAAAAAGGGTAAACTTGAAATTAAACCCTATACCAATCCGTCTGGCCAGCGTGGTATTAGTAGGCCAAGTATCCCTCCGTCACGGGAAGAGACCCGTCCCTGCAGTGGGACATTAATGGGCTGTTATGTTATAAATTTCATGTCTGCAAAAGGTGACATAGGACTCGATCCCTTGTATGCTGTATTAAAAAAAATTAAACCTTTGACTTAGATGTCATTCAATCCTCTTCAAATTATTAAATTTAGGTTGTTCCGATATTACCGGTCACAGACACACAAAGTGCGATTCAAGAAATTAATATCGGATTTTAAAAACCTTGCTATCAAGAAATAGGAACCATTTTAGTGTATCTTGGTAAATAAAGTTATTTTTGTATGTACAGGGCGAGTGGCAGACTAGTGAGAAAAAGAAAAAGAAGCCACCCGCCCCCGCGGGCAACGGCGAAGTGGAGCCGCCGCGGGACGAACGTAGTCGCTCCGGACCTCGCGCGCGTGAGTAGCGAGGCTAACTCGAACATGCGTTTATTAACCCATTACTCATAAACGTCTCTTTAAATTTTAGTCAAATGATTAGCTTCAATTCTTACTTTTTTGTTTGGCATAAAGTTGGTTTTTCTAGTAAAAATCTCGCTAAACAGTGATTAAATTTAAGAGCGGTTTATGAGGGGGTTAATGTGAAAGTTAATTGCTCTTTCATTTGATAATTTATATTTAAATAGTATTTATTTATATGTTAATATTATTTGTACGTAATAACCTTTTCCCAAAGTTATTTTGGGCAATTTTAGTGTGCACGTTTTCCATAACAATATTTTAGGCTCCGCCCACTAGTAAGTTCGTGTCTGTGGAATGCTTAACCTTTAACAGTTGCTAATAGATAACATACTGTTTGTATTTCGTGCGACAGAGATGATGCTCTACGAAGCCGAAATTGGCCGATTGTCACTTTCCATAGGTTTGTTTTTAGAATGTGTCTAGTAGTAATAGTTGTGTTATGTTAGATTATGTTGATATTAGAAGCGTATGTGTGTGTGTGCAGGTCGCGGGTCGGGCGAGCGCGGCGAGGGCGGCTGGCGGGGGCGCGGCGCGGGGCGCGGGCGGGGCGGGCGCGGGGCGGCGCCGCGACGCACACGCACCGACCACGCGCCCGCCTGGCGCGGCACGTCGCCTAACGGTACGTACATTACATTACCTTATATTACAATAACTCCACCTACATGCATTGCCCCCTAGGCTACCTGAGTCTCTGCCTCGTTTACCTAATTTGACCATTCCTTTATACGGCGCCCCTAGCGCAAGCAATTTAGAACCCAACTGTAACAACACCAACCAGGCGAAATAGTCGTAAACTTTCAATTCAATTCAAACGGTCAAGGCGCTAAATGCTTAGTCTATAGACGCGTTCGAGTCCTGCCTCAAGTACTATTTTTTTCCATTGTCTTTCTTCGTTTAGATTTTAAATAACATGTTATTTGTCTATAGCAGGTAACATGGCGGAACCGTTCCCCGCCACAGAGGACTGGGACAACGAAGAATGGTCAGGATCTCTCTCAGACAGCAAGGTAAAACATTAATTATTTTTTTATAATAATATAATAATTATACTCATTATGTTTTCATTTTATGTAGTCATTATACTGCTTTTATAACCAGACAAATCTCATAATATATTAACAGACAAATAATTCTAAATTAATCTTCATTTATTTTGTTAGTTACTTCATGCTTGTGTTTTATAATTGCTTGCTTACTTTTATATATTTTTTTTACATTTTCGTATGTCTCTTAGTTTTAAACATAACTTTTATTTTCCGTATCCATAAAAAGAGCTCCATGGCGGTCCACTAAGACAGAGTTAACTCTAAATCAACTCTCTTATGTCTTACCACTGCAGTAATAGTTTGCTAAGTGGAATCCTCGCAGGAAGTGATATTTCCCTACAGTTTTGTTCCTAAGTTTAGCCACTCCACTTTTAATAATAAAGTTTACTAAGGTTTGTTAATCTTCTGTTTTAAACAAAATATTATATTGTACATTTTTGATTTGTTTGGACATTTTGAAGCTTTATTAAAATAGAAAGTTTTTTAAGCATGGTTTTGTCTGGTTGTAATTGTAAGCTTTTTAATTTTTTAATAAATGTTATGTATTTATAACCTGAGCAGTGAAATAATTAATATCTCCCTCATTTTAAAAATTAAATTAAATCTATAAAACAATAATTTATTCTATTGTTATAAACAAAGTCAAGTATACCCACGGGAAGTTTTGAAAAATTAATTGTAGCCGCCGAAAAGATTTATTTTCCTGGCCAGGCTGTGCATACAAAATCAGTAACTTTTGTCACACAAATAAGACAATAATATCTTTTCTTTATATTTATAAGAATTTATAACTATAGAATAAAATTTTGTTGTAGATGATGAACAACGCAGGGATTGAGCATACAGCTGTAAATATATATTTGAACTATATATAATTTATCAGGGAGTGGGTTGGTTTGGGTCACCCCTTTATTGCAGAATATTATATTATATTAAATTATTATTTTGCATAAAACTTCATTTGGCAGATTTTTTTGGCGTACATTCATTTAACATACATTTTATATCTTGTAACATTGATATACAGAAATATAAAAAAATAAAGTTTATTTGGGTGCCAGGTATGATCTATAATATTCACAGTACTAAAAAATAAATAAAAAAATAAAATTCATTTATTTCGAACCGGAATTCATAGTGTTAGTAACAATAATCTTAAAAACTATGTTAGTAAAATAGTTACAGTAAAATTCATGTGTTAGTAACAATAATCTTAAAACTTATGTTAGTAAAATAGTTACAGTACATAAAATACATAGTGTAATCTTAAAAACTATGTTAGTAAAATAGTTACAGTTCATAAAAACAGGATACCACCATTACATATAATGATGGTGGTATACTGTTTTTATGAACTGTAACTCTTTTATTACTTACCTAACGCAAGTGAGTCTAAATAATGGTTATGTTAAATGTAATTATGCCATTTAAAATTTTGCCAAACTAATGGATATTATTATAGACTGCGATATTTGATTGATAATTAATTATTGTTATTGTAAATACTTTTTATGGTTTTCAAATATTTGATTGATTTAAGTGTATTCAGGAAAATAAAAATGTGCTATATAAAATTCTGGCAAGTAGGGGGAGACCCGGTTGTGGTAGTATATAGTTAGTTGGTAGTGTGTGTACGACGTCCAGTATACCAGTGTGTACGTTGCAGGTGTTCACGCCCAGCGTGGCGCCCGCGCCCGACCCGCACCAGCCCGCCGCGCAGGGGGTGAGTCACCCAGGGGCCCAATTCCGCTATTTACAAATGACTCAATAGAATCGAAATTGCGTCTCATTGTCAGTTTTTGACATAGTTGCTATTCTGCAATTATTACAAGAACGATTACGCTTCGATTGAATCGTATTTGGATAATTCCCTATTCTGCTTTAAAATCGATTGCAATTGCAAGTCGATTGTGAACTTATTCGGTATTCTACTCTTATTTGACGTTTGTTTGACGTTTGTTTCAATTGTGGATTTTGCATTGACGTTCGTTTGACCTTCGATTGAACAACAAGAGCTATTTATCTAATGTTACGGCTTTACAATCTAGTGACAATAATTAAAACGACACTACTTTTACTTTATATACTTTTATTTAATGTGGAGTAAGTATATTAGTTTATTATAACATAATAATATCAATAGTTTATAATATTAGTTATGTATTTTTTTAAGAGTTGTACCTAATAGAATTATACTAATTGATGTAATTATTTCAGCCCCATTGAATGTGTTCTCCATCCTTCAGAACATCCAGCCCAGCGTAAGACTATCTGAGAATACCCAGTGCTAAGGATAAAGCCGATAAAGAATGAAAAATTTAAATTAAACAGCATCGGGGAAACTGCTTTGTAATTTACTAATAAATGAAACAAGGTAAGGTAGAGGCAAGGTTTTTATAGTTAAGTTGTTGTCATCCACTAAACATTCCATGTATGGGTGATCATCATCAAATAAATAAATAAAAAAAACATTTTTTGTAAAGTAACATTAAGTATTATCATGCTTTCATTTTAGTCATTTAGTAAATCAACTTGTATTTATTTCTTTCAGCACATAAGACATCCTTGAGTGGTTGCAGAAGGATATAATGCTTATCCTAGTGAAATATTTTCATTAAATTATTTATAGCTGCCAGACAATGATGAAAAGAATCCATATTAATACTGCAGATGCTATCATTTGCAAGCATTAATGAAAAGTTTATGAAGAGCCACAATTACCAAATCCCATCATGGCAGTAATGAAATAGTCAGGGTGTACAAGCTAGCTTGGCTTTTGGTGAAGAACTGCCCTGGCAGAGGCAATAAAAAATAATATCTGTTTTATAAGGTTTTTATTATATGTATTAATCATTTTTAGTTTTTGAAATAGTGATATTGTGTTATAGTTAATCAATCAATAATCATTTATTTGCCAGAATGTAGGTTTACAGAGTATGATCTTACAGTATAATGGTGCCTTTACATCCTACCATTACATATGGTGTGCAAATATTACATTTTAACATGCACAATGCTATTTATTATTTGAGTGATAAAAAGAGTAAACAACAGCAACAAATAAGATATTCATGCATGATTATGTCTAAGTTTATGTCAGTTAAACAGATAAAATTGAGTAAAATTAAATTAATGTCAGATCAAAAATACAAATAAGTCCACAATATAATATAATAGTAATAAACAAGAATAAGTACATTAGTAAGTCTTATAATTTAAAGGTTACAGTAGTAAAATTAATACATAAATCAATTACTTATTAAAATATTATGATTTTCGACATCACCATTACCAAAACGATCCATAACCTACAATCTCATTCTCCACAATCTGACATATATTCATCAACACTATAAAAGCATTTTGCCTTTAACCATTTTGTTAACTTTATTTTAAATATTGTTAAAGGCAAATTCTTAAAATCGTCCGGTAACTTATTATATACCCTCACAGCATTCATTAATGTTAGGAGTATAGGATATTGATTTATATAATTATAGTGAAAATTCAATAGGTTTACTGTTTATTCTATATTTCTAATTAAGTATCTTATAACAAAATATAGCAAATAAGTGTACAAAATAAAAATAAAGTATCCGCTACCTTTTCAAATGCCTTGTTTAATTTTTTAATAAATGTACCTAATAATTTTATCAAAATCATGTAAGTAATTTAACAATATCAGTACCTATCTGCTATTTACATTAAATTAAGTATCTAACATAAAATTCACCCATTATCAAATTAATTTAAAATATTGAACATTTTGTTAACTTAAACTTAATAATCTTAGTAAGTACATCTACTTATTTCACTGTTAAGCCTTACACCCTATTCCAGCGAAGACTATTCTTATCTTCACCTAATGTTGGAGAGGTAAAGCCTGCACAATTTCAAATATTGAAGAGCAACATGCAATAATGAACTTTCCCGCTGTGTCTGAATGGTAAAGGTACTTCAATGTAGCACCCAGTGTACCAAAGTATTTGAGTATGCACACCAATAGTACTTTAATTATAATAGTACCCTTCAGCAATCTCTTCTGAAGCAATGTTAACTGTATCATTAGATATCAACGCTGGGGATAACCAAAATCACCTGAAAATAAGATTACAATTAATTATTACACTTAAAACAGAAATATTATTTTGGCAGTCCCAGTTGTATCTACTAAAAAGTGTGTTTAAAAACTGAGATCTAAGAGACCATTATCTATATTATTACATGACAATTACAGAGGAAGTTGTATATTACCTAGTAACTCCAAAATTTCCACGACGCCATAATATTTGTTAAAATAAGTCGAAATTGTATATAACTCGTGGCTGACACCGACTCCAAAAGTAACAATAATATTACATTATTTTTCTTCTTCTTCTTTCTTTTATATGGCAAACTATGCCGATGTCGACAATTCTGCCAGAGTCCGAAGTGCTGACTTAATCTTAATGTGAAGTGATAAAAACCAAAACACTAATAAATTCTTCTTGCATTATTTATAATAATTCAGTAACTATTAACTAATCTGTCATTCATATGAATGACAGATTTTTTTAGTTGAGTTTGCATAGGCAATTACGTAATACAGCCATGATTTTCTTATTCAGGTTATTAGTAGGTTTTAAAGGGCAACTCTAATAAGTTGGTAGATTATACAAGGCAACACAGATTTAACTTTGATCTTCGACTCAATTACGATTCACATTCGACCACAAACAAGTTTTAGCAGAATACAAAATTTGTTCCAATCGTAACAGCATCAAAATTGATTGTCAACGTTATGTAGCTTAAATGTTATTAGCGGAATTGGGCCCCTGCTCGTCCTGCTCCTTGTCTACTATACTACTCTTTATCATTTAAATGTTCTGTTACACCAGTGCCCTAGTCTTACTGCTACTGCTAATACTTTGAGAGACGTTTTGGGCTTGTATATTAATTTATAAAAAAATAAACTTAAAATTTCTTTGAAAATACTAAAGTTCTCTGTGTAACATACTTGCTAATTACACATTTCGTTCTAAAATGTTTTTTATTTACAAGCAATCTATTTTATTCTAACTTCCAAAGCTTTAAGGAATTTTTTTTTATACCCTCATGTAGATTTATTCTAATGATTGATACTATGTACACAGGATTGGGACAGCACGGAAGCGAACGGCCCTTCGGACAGTCACATTCCAACGTATACGTACCACAACTCGGCGCATATACCCGCTCATCCACAAATCCACCAATCACTTATCGACGTAAGTCTCACTCAAATATTGTATTTTTGTGTTAGTATTGTGCGAGGAAATGACAAGAGATCACGAAAGACGCGTGGAAAACAATTGAGGAGACCTTTTCAAAGCAGTGGGATTAATTAACTTACTAAAAAAATGTTTACTGGACGAGGCTGGGTGAAGACCCTTCACAAGGTGGATGAAAGACCTGGCTGGGCATCGGGTAACACTGCATACATTTTTCAAAATTATCAACCTTGTAAGTAGAAATATTAGGAGGAATGTTATGTCCAGCTATGGATGTCTGTTGGCTGATATGTTGATGATGTATGTACGTCTCCCATAGGGTGACACATAATTATTATTTATCCCCACATAACTCGTGTTTCTGTCGCTGCCTCTCCCAACCCTGTATGATAGACTAGATGGTACCAGATAGAAACCTTATGTAAAACTAGCTGGTGCCCGCGATTTTGTCTTCTCGATTAGAACTTAGAGTAGCTAAAATTATAATTAAATATCTTTGTTAATTGTAGCTTATGTGTTATTCTGATGTATCAGCTATTTTATTGTAAAATTTCATTAAAATCCATGTAGTAGTTTTTATGTGAAAGAGTAACAAACATACATACTGACAAACTTTCTCTTTTACAATATTAGTAGTAGTATTTTGTAAATAGAAGTAGATGTTTTATTATTCTTCTAATATATAAACATGTTGGTAGTTAAATATTAACTAAAGGATTTGTAATATCCAGCAAATGAACCCCGGCAGTCGACAGTCTCCCGTGAGTGCGGTGACCACGACGCCCGTCACCACAGACGCTCAACCTCCCACCGCAGACACCTTCCATCATCATCAACAACAACAACATCATCAGGTTAATTACTACAATTATCTCTTGTAGTTAGTAATTACTCTACTTCTCTTTACTCATCTCTGTCTAACCTATCCCCGACCCGTGGGAATAAAACGTTATTCTATGTATGTTTGAAAGAAAACAAAATACATAGGTACATACTAATAAGGTAGGCAGCGGCCTAGCCATTGCCTGGCATTTCTGGGGTCCATGAGTGGCGGGTATCACTTACCATCAGGTAAAACACTTGCTCGGATGCCGCCCGTAATACAACTCCCTAATAATCTTAAAAATACAACTCCCTCACTAGGGATATGGATACCCTGTGTCGCGGGGACATAACAAACATCCATTTAACGGACACGAAAAACATCAATAATTTGTGAATCTGACAAAGAAATTACTCTGTTTCTGTAGGACCGCTTTGTCACTAAGGTATTACCATCTAATGTAATAAAATGTAATGTTTTCCAGCCAATGGGTATGTCGGGCAGTTTGTCGGCGGCTCAATCTCAGTACCTGTCGCAACTCACACAGCAGTCGCAGAGGCATGACAATAGTGAGTACTTAAATAGTCTTTATTATCATAACATTATACCAGAATAGAATACACCTGCCATGCCAAAAAAAGATTATTAGGCTAGGAACTCACGAAGCGGTTTTCCACCGCGCCCGCCACGGTTGCGGGCCCGCAGCCTTTGTAGAATACAGATATTTATGTAAAAGCACATTTCACGACGCGTTTTACGCCCGCGGCGTGTGCGATTGGTTGGCGGGCGACCGCGTGGGCAGCAATAGCTCGTTTCTGGAGTGTGTCCATACGGTCTGGAACTCAACTGATCGTTTAATTAACCGCCCGTACAACCGCCCGTCTTGCTATAATCAACGGCAAAGTTTGCGAGCGATAATCGCAACCGCGACGCTGCGTAAATCCGGTCTCGTGTATTTTGAAAATAAAACTCCAATCCGCCACCGTGGTGGGCGCGGTTGATAACCGCTTCGTGAGTCCTTAGCCTCACTGAGGTCTACCAAACTAATTTATAAATACTAGCTGACCCGTGCCCACTTAGTTGGGCGGCGAAAAAACGCGTCCCTTTTAAATCATATTTCATTACTGTTCCACTCCTATTAGTCATAGTGTGATACTTTATAGCCTATGACACTCCCCGATAAATGGACTATTCAATACAGAAAGAATTTTTATAATCGGTTCATTCCAGAGATTACCCCCTACCTCTTTATAATATTAGAATAGATTTATATTAATTTTCGCACTGGCTTTACTTATTCAATGTAAATCATAGCACTGGTCAAGTTTTAAATTGTCCAACTGCTCACACAATCAATAGTTTAGGAATTAACTGACTACCTTGAGATGAAGTAGATAATGAGAGGAGAGAACAATATTGTATGTTTTTCAATATTTCCTGTGTACCCGTTTAGTATACGAAAATAATAATACGTAATTGTGTAATTGCAGGTGTATACACTTCTAATTACGGTGTCTACAGTTCATCAGATATTACGAGTCAAAGGAAAACACAAAGAGCGAGAGTGCCACCGCCATCCAAGGTATTTGAGACTTTTTATAATAACTATTTTAGTAGTAAAGACTGTGGTAGTAAATAAAAAATAAAGATTTAGAAATTTTGTTATTACCTTTAAATTGTGCCTAAAAATAAGAATTATATAATTAAAATAACAAAATTTAATCTAAAATAGATATTATTATAACCAAGATTGATACATAATATAAATAAGAATTTAATACGAATTATGCTTTTGTGGTCTAGAACGACTTAATCAAACTATATTTAAAACTTGTTTATTATAGATCTGTTTAGGATTAATAGTGTTATAAATAAAATAGCGGAGTGTAGTTACATAGCTGCTGGTTTACTGAGCATTTCACAATAAGTAAACAGTGCGCGTGTGCGTTAGTCGCTGCTGCGCGATGGACAGGGACGATGTCGACTGCTCTCCTCCCGCCGTCCCGTGCTGGCGATGTCTATGTTTGATACTGGAGTATCAAACATAGACATCGCAGATGATAATCATGATTTAAAAAGTATCACAAAAACTTAATATTATACAAAAATAGGCTCTTTTCCCAAAGCTGTTATTCGTTGATCGCTACGCCTTCTGGGATTTTTTTTAACTTAAGATATTCTTAACATGAGTAGTCTTACATGAAACACATAAACACAGTAGTTATAAAATCTAGTTTACTAACACATGTGTGCACGTCTGCAGATCCCGTCGATGGCGGTGGAGATGCCGGGCGGCGCGGAGGCGGGCGCCGGCATGTTCCTGGACGTGCAGTTCGGCGCGCTCGAGCCCGACCAGCTCGCAGCCGACACGCATCACACAGCCAAGCCGGTAACTACATCTGTATCTCTATATAATAATGTCAGATCCCGTCCAGCCATGGTCACGAAATGACTGATGCGATGTCACGGCTTCGTCTCCGAGGCAGAAGCTTTGAGGCTCTCGACGTTTCGGCTAGGTTGCACCAGCCATGGTCACGAAATGACTGATGCGGTGTCACGGCTTCGTCTCCGAGGCAGAAGCTTTGAGGCTCTCGACGTTTCGGCTAGGTTGCACCAGCCATGGTCACGAAATGACTGATGCGGTGTCACGGCTTCGTCTCCGAGGCAGAAGCTTTGAGGCTCTCGACGTTTCGGCTAGGTTGCACCAGCCATGGTCACGAAATGACTGATGCGGTGTCACGGCTTCGTCTCCGAGGCAGACGGCTTCGTCTCCGAGGCAGAAGTTTGTTCTCTTACCCTCTTATTTTTATACACACTAGTAGAAGTTTATAATTAATTTAAACTTGATTTTAATTAATCTGTATTGATCAACAAATAAAAGTTCTATAAACCTATATTTCTATAAACAAATCTTGTTTAAATAACTCACATGTATACTTGACATAATAAATTGTTTTAGTACACTATCATCATTGTAACAGTCAATGGACGTTTACTGCTGGATATGGGCCTCCTCAAATATTTCCACGCTATCTATCTCTTTCCCAATTATTATTATTCATATGTAATATTATTTTCCAGCAACCGCCAGCGTCTCCAGCGGAGGCCCCGGCACCCGCGCCAGCTCCAGCACTGGACCCCGCCAGCACTCCGCCGCCCACGAACAACTATCCCACCACTAACAGTATGGTTACCAATGTATGTATACAACACATTACTCTTAACGTTTTACAACTTCTAAACATATAATTTTCTTATTTATTTGTTACTTCTAATGCATTACGCTTCTCTATACCTAGGAATCGATGGTAAAGTTTCGTATAATTTAAACTGAACTTTACAAAAGATGTAAACATATACTTATTTAAAGCTGATTGGTACGGTTGATTCCAGCATATTATTATTTTTGTTGAATCTTTCTTACTTGCTGAGAATCCATGTGTCTTTTTAGAAAAATTGCTGTACTTCAACAGTTCCTAAAATTTTATGACTTATCTTATAAATAAATTGCTACAGTTTGTACTAAACAAGAAATATTTATATAAAATAGTTGCGTATTTAAATCACGTCTTATTCCTATGCGGGTAGGCAGGGACTAAGGAAAGCCTACCCTTATAAAATAAAACATCGGTTTTAAATCAATTAAATTATTTTATTTAGTAAACATGATAGTTTGAGAAAAAAATGAACATAAAATCATTGTATTTATGTTTCAGCTAAATGAATCCCTGTCGGCAGTAGACACGACGCCTACGAGTCAGCCACCGACGACTACTGAACCCTCAGTAACTAACTCTACCTGTAAGTTTACTTATTAAGTATTCATTATTACTTACATTATTATGCTCTAATTAAAATAATATCATTGTGTGGTTCTGGGAGTGAGCATCTACATTATAAAGTCAAATTTGAGCAAAAATAGCCAGATCCACACCAAACGATTCATCTTGGATCGGCGATCCCGCGATCCGCGATCCATCGGCGACGGATCGCTCGCGGCAAAGAGCTCACGATCCTGTCGCGCAGTTAGTATCGCGCGAGGCAAGTGCACATCACACGCTCCTGCCGTGCGCAATCGGATCGCGCTGGATCGTGCAATGTGGATCTGACTGTTCACAAGGCTAGACATCTAATTAAAATTTATTGCTATAATTTATATTTGGCTTTATGTAACACATGGTTCAAAGTACTCTACCCGCAATCTAACTTGGCTGGGTTGAAGTTGTTCCGAATGCGCAGTTGTCATTTGTGTAAATAGCAGGGCGCGGGTGATTTCTTAGTTGACTATACAAGCGAGATTTAAAGCTAATTTCAGCCTGGCTAACCCCCAGTTTCCTAATGACTGATCAAGTAAAAATCAAGTGTCAAAACTATCATTTTCTGAAACTAAAATGACAGTTTTGACACTTTCCTGAATGGATTTTTACTTCATCAGTCATTCGGAAAACGAGGGTAAGTAAGATAAATACCATTCATTAAAACCGAGCACAACGCTAGAGCAACATCGGCAATGTAATGTTGGTTGCCGCGTAAAGTATGTGCGACATTATACGTCGGCTTGATTGTGACGTCCACTGTTGCCTGGGTACACTGGCTGTGGTTCAAACCTTACATTTTATCTGTCTTGGGCTTTCATGTACAGTTGATAACTTTAGCGGTATAGACTTTTACTCTGTTTTACTATTACTGTTTTACACGGGTCTTACTCGCGGTTTATATTACTTAGCCTAGATACTAATAGGATAAGTACTAGGCTAAGTAATATACACTGCGAATAAGACCCGTGTAAAACAGTAAAATTTATACAAATCGCGATAGTTTTAAATCTGTTATACTACTTTATAGTCGGGTCTTACTCGTGGTGTATATTAATAGTACATAAATAACCTAATGAGATAAATGCTTAGGTTTTTCTCCGACGTTTTGGCCATAAAGTAGCTTTTATTCGAACTGCTTCGGCTTAATCGCTATCGGGCGCTGGCTTTGTTGATATATATCTATCATTACACATTTGAATCTGCTTTACCAATAATCAAAGTTTGCTTTTCGACTACACATTAGTTTAAAATCAAATCCAAAATGTTATATGTTAGTGGTAGACCGCCAATTTTGTCGACTGTACACCTATACATCAAACTATACACTACACTTTTATTGAAAATTGGTCTTATTTCAAGGTTTTAAGGTTTCAATCAACTAGCTTATCGCAGTCCACTGCTGGACATAGCTCTTTCCCAACACGCTGTTAAGGTTTAGTCTAGCTTAATGTGGTTGCTATGTGGAAATGTTTGGTAGGGACGAATAATTGGATAGCGATGGGGAATGTGCTATTTAGCTTTTTTTGCTCGACTTTTTTATATCTATTGCTTATTATTTTATATAATTAATAATATTTCTTATTAATTTCTCATTGCTTTCTTTAATTGATATATTTTTACTAATATTATTTTTAAATTTGTTCTTAACAATTGTTATCAAATAGTATAATTTAAATATTGTGGTAATTTTCTAATGAAACTACGACGATATTTTTCCGGGCTTTAAAAAGACAAAACATAATTGTTTCCTGTTCATGGTGAAACATTGTTTAAAGAAGTAGTGGGTGATGAAGAAGATGTATAGTAACATGTACTTATGTGTGTGCAGCCCCGCTGGAGGCGTCGCTGTCGGCGTGCGTGCAGCAGCTGTCCGTGAGCGCCGCGCCGCCGCCTGCGCCGCGCGCCAAGGTACTGCACTTACTGTACCTACATTGTAAATGCAATAATACAAAACTATTCCCTCCATCGAATGATATTGGCTCCTACAAGTGTAGGGGGACTATGTACAGATATTGTACAGACCGCCAAAGATGACAATAAGTCTAATTGTTGTCTTCATTTCTGGGACTGTATTCGCGGTTTCCACCAAGTTCGATACAGACATATTGTAGTCTTTTTATATACAAAAGGTTTCAAAAAAGAAAATTGACAAGTAGAAACCTTTTTTTTTTTGTTTAATTTACTTCCAACAAAAATATAAGTAATGGTTTGTGTATGTGGTGTAGAGCGTGGGCCAGCAGAACGTGTACGCGCACCACGCCGTGTCGCACCACCCGCCCGTGTACGGAGCCAACGTGTACGCGCCACAGGTACGTACCTTACATATGACTAGTTTTAAACATAGTATCATACATATGAAACCATTACAGAATGTGCATGAGTAGCGTAAAAATATTAACACAAGGCAAGGTATTTGTTATTACGTCAAAGGAATGTGACAATGCCGATATATCTATAAGTGTGAGCGAGAGGTCTGATTGAAATGATAAACTCAGATCGCACGTTTGTAATGGTCCAAGTATAAGCAGAAACAAAAAAAAACCTTGTGTTCAAATTTATCCGCTGTACTCAGGTACATCCTGTATAAAATTAACCTTAAAGCACTTTATTAGTTAAACTAGCAAAGGCGTTGATCATGAGAAACTTAAGGGTTACGCTCTTATCCACGGGGTTAATTAAAGGAAAGTAAAAGAAAGTCAAGAAAACGAGATTAACAAGTACATATTTAATTATGCGTAAGACAATTACCCGGTGCACTTAGATAAGAAGATATTATAATTTAGAGGTGGTTAAGGAGACGTAGGTCCGATACAAGTATGGAAGGCTCTAGTTATTGCGGAGAGCACTTAACTTGAGTTGTTGAGCGATGGCAGCAGGTCGTCCAGGGGCGGAAAGGTGCTCGCGCGCCGCGTGTCTGGTTATATAGCGGCTCTGTAGCCACCGCGCGGAGCTGTGCTGAGCTGCGTGCGCGGCTAGTAGGACAAGTAGGCGTCACCTCGCCATAACCGTCGTAGTGTATTTCAACATGTTGACGTTGTACCGCAGGTGAACTCCACGAACGCGGCGTCTCTCACAGGCGCGTCGGCCATGACCGCCACAGCGTACCCGTCCAGCGTGACGCTGACGCAGTACCAGCCCGTCATGAACTCCTACCAGACTTCATCCTCGGGCGGCGTGTACGGAGCCAGCGCGCTCTACACGGCGGCGCCCTACGCTCCCTACCAGCCCGCCCACCAACCTAAACAGGCGCCCAAGGAGACACCACAGGTATCTACACCTACACATTCTCCTACACGTACAACAAACACTCTTTAAAAAACCATTTCCGCACTAAAGATCACCCCCTGTGTGCAGGGACTTTCAAACATCAATGAAGATCCAGAGTCTAGATAATAAAAATATAACTTACTTAGTTTAGAGGATAGACGTAAACTAATAGACATGCATTTCTTGTATGATGTACTCAATGGTCGCTTGGACTGCTCTGAATTGGTCTCATTGTATACATTTAACACACCATTACGTCGTACCCGACATACACCATTATTACACGTACCTCGACACTCAACAAATTACGCTAGTAACTCTGTAGTGACTCGTACTTCTCGAAACTATAATAAGATTTTCCAGGAAGTAGATATTTTCAGTTGTTCTAAGATATCTTTTAAATCTCAGATTACTAACATATTAAAAAATTATCACAAACAATAAACCTCACTAAACTGAATTGGTATATTTATACATGCTCATATGGAACTTTAATCTTTTCAATAAGTAGTGCCTATTATTGTTATTATTATATAATAATACTGATACGATACAATTAATAAAATTAAACACAGTTAACTATATTTACTCGTAGATAGATACATAATTGTAACTTGTCTGTTCTTAAGCTGAAGACCTACTTTGTTATTTAAGGAAAACCTGTTATTAGCTATACCACTTTGTATTAGTTATAAGTTGTATTCTCTTTGTATTGCTGTTGGTTTTCTAATAAAGAATAAATAGAAATAGATAGAAGACAATAATTTGTATGACAATAACTTAATTTGTAGACAATAATTTGTATGACAATAACAATAACACTTCCGTTTGAACACTAAACAAAGTATACGTACATATGTGTCAGCTGCAGATAAAATAGTTATTTCATAGTGCAAAGTGCTTAAAACTCTTCCCAGAAGACCAGCCGTCAGGAGGTTAACCTCAAATTGGCAAGTCCCAACATTATTATCACGATTACATATCAATTTGATCTTGAAAAACACAATTAATTGTTGTACAGCTCGGCGGTTATTATTTGAAAGAGGATTTTTATAATTTTTTTCCGGGTGATTGTAATAAACTTGGAAAGCGGAAGCAATATCCATTGGTCAAAACAATTATTTCTTGTTTCTTGTAAATATTGACCACAGACTAACCTGGTGGTTGTCAGTCGAATCATCATAGACAAATACCATAAAAATATAGAACTGTAAGACTGATACACGGGCTTTTGAGACCTGAATCATTGGAGAACTAAAAAAGAAAAATCAAAAAATCAGAGGTCATTTTCGAGTAATATTGACGGCAGTTTATTGAATTATTTGCATCTTTTTGTTTTTGCTAAAGGTTTTACTTTATTTGTAAGCTTATAAGATGTCTACAAAGAACATAATGTGTGCCGGTTGCCGGAGCATTATTGATAACCGAGACTTTTTGAAATGTTGTAGATGTCTTAAGATTTATGACCTGCCATGTGCTAATATATTAGATAAAAAACATTTCACTGCTATGAACAGAGAGCAGAGGATGAAGTGGATTTGTCACGAATGCCGAAATAAACAGCCTAAGGTCGGTAACACCAACACACCTGTGCGAAATCTGAGGGATGATGAGTTGGGTTTTGTGGATGCTAATCAAGATGATTCTGGCAATGTTAATACCACTCGAAGAGGGCAAACAAATACCCAACTAATGTCTGATAGCTACATGGATACATGTTTGATAGAGGACAGAGAAGAGGCGTTTATATCGGCAATTAGCAAAAGAGTTCTAGATGCAATCAAAACGGAACTTCCTAATGTAATAACTGGTATAATACAAAAAGAGTTAGCTCCCATAAAGAAAGACCTGCAGGAATTTCGCGAATCCCTTGACTTCCTAAGTGAAAAGCACGACGAAATTAAAGCCAGCGTGGAATTATTGGTCAAGGATAACATCACTCTATCTAAAGAGAATTCCACACTTAAGAATACTGTTTCGGAATTGTCGGACCGCCTTAACAATTTGGAGCAGCATCTACGCGAGAATAATCTGGAGATACAAGGAGTGCCAGAACATCACAATGAGAACTTGTCAACAATGATGCTGCAGTGTTCCAGAATAGTCAAGTTTGAGCTAAAGGAAGATGATATAGTGAAATGTACTAGAGTTTCGAAAATGAATAAGGAGAGTGCTCTTCCTCGTGCCATAGTTGTGAAGTTTAGAAGCATTAAGATCCGGGATGGACTGTATTCCGCAGTACATCGGTATAATAAATGTAATCCAAAGGACAAACTAAACACTGCGTTATTGGGCATCGGTGGGGAAAGGAAACCTGTCTTTGTATCGGAGCACCTCTCCCCAAGTAATAAGTCTCTTCATGCATCAACACGCAGAAAGGCAAAAGAATGTGGATATCAATTTGTATGGGTTAAAAATGGCCGGATATTTGTTAGAAAGGATGCAGAAGCTAAGCAGATTCTAATTAGAAATGTTGACAACCTTAGTCTTATCCGTTAGTGTTAATGTTATGGTATGTCTAAACTATATTATTAATTCTAATAAATAACAATGTTAATGTCACTGTATTACCAGAACATACGAGGTATGAAAAGCAAGTGTATTGATATCTATAATACTGTACTCTGTAATAATTTTGATATAATCTGCTTAACAGAAACTTGGCTTGATGATACTATATTGTCATCGGAGCTGTTTGACGACAGGTATTGTGTGTTGCGCAGAGATCGTGACGCTGGGTTTCGCTCGCGGTTTGGTAAAAGTCATGGTGGGGGTGTGCTTATTGCTTATTTAAGAAAATTCCAAGTTATTCATAGGGCTGACTGGGAGTCTGATGATTTGGAGGATCTATGGTTGCAAATATGTGTCAGTAGTGCGTTTTCGGTGAACCTGGGGGTTGCATATATACCGTCTTATATACCTGTCCACATTGTTTGTGATTACTTCGATAAATGTAATAATATTCTTAGTAGTTCTTTGGGTCATGTAACATGCATTTTGGGAGATTTTAATTTAGGTAACGTGAAGTGGTGTAAGGATACAGGGTGTCCGTTGAATTATGACTGCGAGAAATCGAAAGCTTTGCACAATTTATTTCAATTGACGACAGTTAATCAACTAAACCACATCCCTAACAGTAATGGTCGAATACTTGATTTAGCTATTAGTGACAATACGGATTTAGTAAAAATTGTACCTACTTTGCCCATAAGCCGTTTAGATATTCATCACCCACCATTTGAATTGACATTTGGGGCTGATACTCCCTATCTCACACGTAATGCTTCTTCAATCAGTAAACTTTGTTACAGTAAAACTAATTATGATGGTTGTAAGAAGGACATAGAAGGAATAGATTGGGAGCGGCAGGCTTTAAGTGTTGGATGTGATGACTTTGTACAATTTTTTTACAACAATATCTACTCCATCATTGAAAAACATACCCCAAAGACGACAATCTCCGGTCACCGTTATCCCACTTGGTTTTCGAAAAAACTAATCTCGTTGCTTAAACATAAATCCAAGGCGCATTCTAGATTTAGACGCTATGGCAATCCCAGGGATTATGATGAGTTTTCACTGCTCAGGTCTAGGGCCAAGAGGGTCACGCAAGAGTGTTTTAGAGCGTATATTAAACGCACGGAGGATGATCTCAAGATCAACATCAAATCGTTCTGGCGCTATACTAAGGGTAAACGTGTTACCAACACTTACCCAAGTAGTATGGTCTATAATGACAGGAAGGAGAGTTCTGGTGAAGGTATTGTTGACCTTTTTGCAGACTATTTCTCATCTGTCTATGGTACTAGTTCATTAAACAACTATACCCCTAGCTTCCCAACATCAAATTATACTATCAGTAATTTATTAATTGATAAAGATAACTTACTTTTGAAACTGAAAGGGATTGACATAACTAAGGGACACGGTTTTGATGGAATTCCTGCCATTTTTATACGTCTTTGTGCCAGTGCGCTTGTAACCCCTCTACATGTAATTTATAATAAATCCATCCGCGAGGGTACATTTCCTGAACTTTGGAAGGTCTCTAAGGTCACGCCAATTTTCAAATCTGGAGAAAAAAGTGATGTCTCTAATTATCGCCCTATCTGCATACTCAACTGGTTCGCGAAAATTTTTGAGAGCTTTATTTACAGTCACATGTATTCTCACTTGAAGCATCAACTTAGCCCTCTTCAACATGGCTTTATGGCTGGCAGGTCGACAAATAGCAATTTGTTGTGCTATTCGGGTTTTCTATGTGATTCATTCAATGAAAAAAAACAGGTCGATTATATTTATACGGACTTTTCAAAGGCATTTGATCGTGTGGATCACTATAAGCTACTTGCCAAGGTTCAACACTTTGGCATTCAAGGAAATTTGTACAGGTGGTTATCGTCGTACCTTCTTAACCGAACACAGTTGGTTGCACTTAGTGGGTATGAGTCGGTGCCTTTCTTGGCTACATCTGGAGTGCCTCAGGGGTCGAATTTGGGACCGCTTTTGTTTCTTATGTTTATAAATGACCTATTAAACATAATAGAAAGCAATTGTTTGGCTTATGCAGATGATTTAAAAGTTTTCCGTCGTATTAACGATCTTCAAGACTGTATGAGGCTTCAGGCCGATATTGATACAATTGTCGATTGGTGTGACTTAAATTCTATGTCCCTTAATATAGGCAAGTGTAAAGTCATATCATTTACAAAGAACAAAAAGACACGTCTTGATTATAGCTATCGTATTGGTGGTGTGACTTTGGAAAGAGTCGACGTAATACGGGACTTGGGAGTACTGTTCGACTCTGTCATGTCATTCAGACACCATTATGACTACATCTGCACCAGGGCTCACCGTATGTTGTCTTTTATTCTCAGACTTTCCAAACCATTCAAGCAAGCCGAATCCTTAATAACACTTTACAATTGCTTAGTTAGAAGCTTGCTTGAATACTGTTCATCTATATGGACTCCCATTTATAGAATTCACGTAGATAGAATAGAGGCAATTCAGAAAGAATATGTTGGGAGACTTGAGCGGTTTAGGATGACATCCCTTGAGGAAAGAAGATTGATGAGCGACTCAGTTACATTACACAAAATTGTAAATGGCTTACTCGAGGGTCATCTTATTGATCATTTGCACTTTAAGGTGCCAACGCGATCTGTGCGCACGCCAAAACTGTTCGACATACCAGCTGTAAATAACAATGTTTCGTACAATAACCCAATGTCGCGTATGTGCCGTCAGTTTAATGAGATATGTTCGAGGGTCAACATTTTTGATATTGATACCAATATGTTTAGAAGGTCTTTAGGCCGTTTACATGAAACCTCACAGGCCACAGTTTTTATGTAATTGAAACTTGATTAGATTTTGTATTTTAATTTTTAATTTGCTTTAGTTTTCTTAATTTAATTTTTTTTTTATATTGTTAGTAATAGATTTTTTTTTTTTTTACTGTTTCTTAATTATTTTAGTTGTTAATGTTATGTTTTCTTTTTTCCTTTTGTTTTTGTTCCCCTTACTGCATTATCTGTTAGTTTTGCCCTTGAGTATGTTTGTGTTCGTCTAACTGTTTACTGAAAGTGTTGTGTATAGTTATAAGTGGATTTCAGATTTATGTAAAAAAAAAAAATTTTTAATGTTAATAAGTGTATATTTTAATCTGTAATCTGTTACTGTACCTTTTTTAATAAAATAAAAAAAATAATAAAAATAAAAATAATGTCCTGCGTGGGAAAACGCGACCTCGTACACGGCAGCCCCTTCCGCGACAGTCGCACCCCTGAGTCTGCCGTGCCAACACGTACATAATAATATGTACACCTAGGCGTATATTTAAAAAAAAATTAAAATAACTTTATTCTATATTTCTAATACAGAAAAAGTATTGGTGTCTATAAACTCTGTTTAACGATTAATAATAAGAACATTAACCAAATTGTTCTGAGCTCAATTTTAACATGAATTTGTTTTATTCCACAGTATGACAGTTCAGTAGCGTCAAGTAATAATAGTTTAACAAATACGACGACAACACAGGCGTCTACGGCAAAAGTTACTACCACTACAGGTAAATTACATTTTATTTTACTATTCATCTCATTTGCTTGAAGATTTGAGACATGTTACATGTTTTGTTAAGATTATACCACTACAGTAGCATGACTGCGTTATTTTTCCGTTTACGTATTAACAAGCATGTAATGCAGACTGCTAACTACTGCTGCATTAAGTATGCAGTAGTTCGATATATTGTTATTTGATGATTTCTTATCTATAAAATGTGAATTGTAAATGGTTATTAGTCTGTGTTATTTTATTCGTATCAGTTATTAGTACAAAACAAGTCGAGCGTGCATCTTGAGTAATGTAGCGTCAAGCGTCCGATATCGAGATATGCATTTGGGTATACAGCAATATATAAAAATTGTGTAGTATTTATGTACATACTCACATAAGCTGTAACAATTTATGTATACAAGGTGTCCCAAAATTCAAGACTAAGCCGGCACTAGAAGTTAGACCTACTTATGACAACTCTAATGAGTAGTCTTAGGTAACTACTGATGCCGGTTTAGTCATGAATTTTGGGACACTTTGTATATGAGGAAACCTGTAATTGGCTATTTATGCTATTTACATGATTGTCACATTTTTGTCTAGCTGCAGGGTTTCCTAGTAAAATAATTGTCTCAGGGTGTAGTTAACAGTGTGGTACCTCCGCAGTGGCGACGCACGGCAGCACGCACTCTGGCGGTAACGCGTACGCGGGCGGCGCGCTGTACGGCGCCGGCGCCACGCCCTACGCGACCCCGTACGACGACCAGCTCATGCGCTCCACGCTGCCGCACCACATGGTACGTAACACTTGTCTTACTCCACCGCACCACATACACGGAACACTCTGGCGGTAACGCGTACGCGGGCGGCGCGCTGTACGGCGCCGGCGCCACGCCCTACGCGACCCCGTACGACGACCAGCTCATGCGCTCCACGCTGCCGCACCACATGGTACGTAACACTTGTCTTACTCCACCGCACCACATACACGGAACACTCTGGCGGTAACGCGTACGCGGGCGGCGCGCTGTACGGCGCCGGCGCCACGCCCTACGCGACCCCGTACGACGACCAGCTCATGCGCTCCACGCTGCCGCACCACATGGTACGTAACACTTGTCTTACTCCACCGCACCACATACACGGAACACTCTGGCGGTAACGCGTACGCGGGCGGCGCGCTGTACGGCGCCGGCGCCACGCCCTACGCGACCCCGTACGACGACCAGCTCATGCGCTCCACGCTGCCGCACCACATGGTACGTAACACTTGTCTTACTCCACCGCACCACATACACGGAACACTCTGGCGGTAACGCGTACGCGGGCGGCGCGCTGTACGGCGCCGGCGCCACGCCCTACGCGACCCCGTACGACGACCAGCTCATGCGCTCCACGCTGCCGCACCACATGGTACGTAACACTTGTCTTACTCCACCGCACCACATACACGGAACACTCTGGCGGTAACGCGTACGCGGGCGGCGCGCTGTACGGCGCCGGCGCCACGCCCTACGCGACCCCGTACGACGACCAGCTCATGCGCTCCACGCTGCCGCACCACATGGTACGTAACACTTGTCTTACTCCACCGCACCACATACACGGAACACTCTGGCGGTAACGCGTACGCGGGCGGCGCGCTGTACGGCGCCGGCGCCACGCCCTACGCGACCCCGTACGACGACCAGCTCATGCGCTCCACGCTGCCGCACCACATGGTACGTAACACTTGTCTTACTCCACCGCACCACATACACGGAACACTCTGGCGGTAACGCGTACGCGGGCGGCGCGCTGTACGGCGCCGGCGCCACGCCCTACGCGACCCCGTACGACGACCAGCTCATGCGCTCCACGCTGCCGCACCACATGGTACGTAACACTTGTCTTACTCCACCGCACCACATACACGGAACACTCTGGCGGTAACGCGTACGCGGGCGGCGCGCTGTACGGCGCCGGCGCCACGCCCTACGCGACCCCGTACGACGACCAGCTCATGCGCTCCACGCTGCCGCACCACATGGTACGTAACACTTGTCTTACTCCACCGCACCACATACACGGAACACTCTGGCGGTAACGCGTACGCGGGCGGCGCGCTGTACGGCGCCGGCGCCACGCCCTACGCGACCCCGTACGACGACCAGCTCATGCGCTCCACGCTGCCGCACCACATGGTACGTAACACTTGTCTTACTCCACCGCACCACATACACGGAACACTCTGGCGGTAACGCGTACGCGGGCGGCGCGCTGTACGGCGCCGGCGCCACGCCCTACGCGACCCCGTACGACGACCAGCTCATGCGCTCCACGCTGCCGCACCACATGGTACGTAACACTTGTCTTACTCCACCGCACCACATACACGGAACACTCTGGCGGTAACGCGTACGCGGGCGGCGCGCTGTACGGCGCCGGCGCCACGCCCTACGCGACCCCGTACGACGACCAGCTCATGCGCTCCACGCTGCCGCACCACATGGTACGTAACACTTGTCTTACTCCACCGCACCACATACACGGAACACTCTGGCGGTAACGCGTACGCGGGCGGCGCGCTGTACGGCGCCGGCGCCACGCCCTACGCGACCCCGTACGACGACCAGCTCATGCGCTCCACGCTGCCGCACCACATGGTACGTAACACTTGTCTTACTCCACCGCACCACATACACGGAACACTCTGGCGGTAACGCGTACGCGGGCGGCGCGCTGTACGGCGCCGGCGCCACGCCCTACGCGACCCCGTACGACGACCAGCTCATGCGCTCCACGCTGCCGCACCACATGGTACGTAACACTTGTCTTACTCCACCGCACCACATACACGGAACACTCTGGCGGTAACGCGTACGCGGGCGGCGCGCTGTACGGCGCCGGCGCCACGCCCTACGCGACCCCGTACGACGACCAGCTCATGCGCTCCACGCTGCCGCACCACATGGTACGTAACACTTGTCTTACTCCACCGCACCACATACACGGAACACTCTGGCGGTAACGCGTACGCGGGCGGCGCGCTGTACGGCGCCGGCGCCACGCCCTACGCGACCCCGTACGACGACCAGCTCATGCGCTCCACGCTGCCGCACCACATGGTACGTAACACTTGTCTTACTCCACCGCACCACATACACGGAACACTCTGGCGGTAACGCGTACGCGGGCGGCGCGCTGTACGGCGCCGGCGCCACGCCCTACGCGACCCCGTACGACGACCAGCTCATGCGCTCCACGCTGCCGCACCACATGGTACGTAACACTTGTCTTACTCCACCGCACCACATACACGGAACACTCTGGCGGTAACGCGTACGCGGGCGGCGCGCTGTACGGCGCCGGCGCCACGCCCTACGCGACCCCGTACGACGACCAGCTCATGCGCTCCACGCTGCCGCACCACATGGTACGTAACACTTGTCTTACTCCACCGCACCACATACACGGAACACTCTGGCGGTAACGCGTACGCGGGCGGCGCGCTGTACGGCGCCGGCGCCACGCCCTACGCGACCCCGTACGACGACCAGCTCATGCGCTCCACGCTGCCGCACCACATGGTACGTAACACTTGTCTTACTCCACCGCACCACATACACGGAACACTCTGGCGGTAACGCGTACGCGGGCGGCGCGCTGTACGGCGCCGGCGCCACGCCCTACGCGACCCCGTACGACGACCAGCTCATGCGCTCCACGCTGCCGCACCACATGGTACGTAACACTTGTCTTACTCCACCGCACCACATACACGGAACACTCTGGCGGTAACGCGTACGCGGGCGGCGCGCTGTACGGCGCCGGCGCCACGCCCTACGCGACCCCGTACGACGACCAGCTCATGCGCTCCACGCTGCCGCACCACATGGTACGTAACACTTGTCTTACTCCACCGCACCACATACACGGAACACTCTGGCGGTAACGCGTACGCGGGCGGCGCGCTGTACGGCGCCGGCGCCACGCCCTACGCGACCCCGTACGACGACCAGCTCATGCGCTCCACGCTGCCGCACCACATGGTACGTAACACTTGTCTTACTCCACCGCACCACATACACGGAACACTCTGGCGGTAACGCGTACGCGGGCGGCGCGCTGTACGGCGCCGGCGCCACGCCCTACGCGACCCCGTACGACGACCAGCTCATGCGCTCCACGCTGCCGCACCACATGGTACGTAACACTTGTCTTACTCCACCGCACCACATACACGGAACACTCTGGCGGTAACGCGTACGCGGGCGGCGCGCTGTACGGCGCCGGCGCCACGCCCTACGCGACCCCGTACGACGACCAGCTCATGCGCTCCACGCTGCCGCACCACATGGTACGTAACACTTGTCTTACTCCACCGCACCACATACACGGAACACTCTGGCGGTAACGCGTACGCGGGCGGCGCGCTGTACGGCGCCGGCGCCACGCCCTACGCGACCCCGTACGACGACCAGCTCATGCGCTCCACGCTGCCGCACCACATGGTACGTAACACTTGTCTTACTCCACCGCACCACATACACGGAACACTCTGGCGGTAACGCGTACGCGGGCGGCGCGCTGTACGGCGCCGGCGCCACGCCCTACGCGACCCCGTACGACGACCAGCTCATGCGCTCCACGCTGCCGCACCACATGGTACGTAACACTTGTCTTACTCCACCGCACCACATACACGGAACACTCTGGCGGTAACGCGTACGCGGGCGGCGCGCTGTACGGCGCCGGCGCCACGCCCTACGCGACCCCGTACGACGACCAGCTCATGCGCTCCACGCTGCCGCACCACATGGTACGTAACACTTGTCTTACTCCACCGCACCACATACACGGAACACTCTGGCGGTAACGCGTACGCGGGCGGCGCGCTGTACGGCGCCGGCGCCACGCCCTACGCGACCCCGTACGACGACCAGCTCATGCGCTCCACGCTGCCGCACCACATGGTACGTAACACTTGTCTTACTCCACCGCACCACATACACGGAACACTCTGGCGGTAACGCGTACGCGGGCGGCGCGCTGTACGGCGCCGGCGCCACGCCCTACGCGACCCCGTACGACGACCAGCTCATGCGCTCCACGCTGCCGCACCACATGGTACGTAACACTTGTCTTACTCCACCGCACCACATACACGGAACACTCTGGCGGTAACGCGTACGCGGGCGGCGCGCTGTACGGCGCCGGCGCCACGCCCTACGCGACCCCGTACGACGACCAGCTCATGCGCTCCACGCTGCCGCACCACATGGTACGTAACACTTGTCTTACTCCACCGCACCACATACACGGAACACTCTGGCGGTAACGCGTACGCGGGCGGCGCGCTGTACGGCGCCGGCGCCACGCCCTACGCGACCCCGTACGACGACCAGCTCATGCGCTCCACGCTGCCGCACCACATGGTACGTAACACTTGTCTTACTCCACCGCACCACATACACGGAACACTCTGGCGGTAACGCGTACGCGGGCGGCGCGCTGTACGGCGCCGGCGCCACGCCCTACGCGACCCCGTACGACGACCAGCTCATGCGCTCCACGCTGCCGCACCACATGGTACGTAACACTTGTCTTACTCCACCGCACCACATACACGGAACACTCTGGCGGTAACGCGTACGCGGGCGGCGCGCTGTACGGCGCCGGCGCCACGCCCTACGCGACCCCGTACGACGACCAGCTCATGCGCTCCACGCTGCCGCACCACATGGTACGTAACACTTGTCTTACTCCACCGCACCACATACACGGAACACTCTGGCGGTAACGCGTACGCGGGCGGCGCGCTGTACGGCGCCGGCGCCACGCCCTACGCGACCCCGTACGACGACCAGCTCATGCGCTCCACGCTGCCGCACCACATGGTACGTAACACTTGTCTTACTCCACCGCACCACATACACGGAACACTCTGGCGGTAACGCGTACGCGGGCGGCGCGCTGTACGGCGCCGGCGCCACGCCCTACGCGACCCCGTACGACGACCAGCTCATGCGCTCCACGCTGCCGCACCACATGGTACGTAACACTTGTCTTACTCCACCGCACCACATACACGGAACACTCTGGCGGTAACGCGTACGCGGGCGGCGCGCTGTACGGCGCCGGCGCCACGCCCTACGCGACCCCGTACGACGACCAGCTCATGCGCTCCACGCTGCCGCACCACATGGTACGTAACACTTGTCTTACTCCACCGCACCACATACACGGAACACTCTGGCGGTAACGCGTACGCGGGCGGCGCGCTGTACGGCGCCGGCGCCACGCCCTACGCGACCCCGTACGACGACCAGCTCATGCGCTCCACGCTGCCGCACCACATGGTACGTAACACTTGTCTTACTCCACCGCACCACATACACGGAACACTCTGGCGGTAACGCGTACGCGGGCGGCGCGCTGTACGGCGCCGGCGCCACGCCCTACGCGACCCCGTACGACGACCAGCTCATGCGCTCCACGCTGCCGCACCACATGGTACGTAACACTTGTCTTACTCCACCGCACCACATACACGGAACACTCTGGCGGTAACGCGTACGCGGGCGGCGCGCTGTACGGCGCCGGCGCCACGCCCTACGCGACCCCGTACGACGACCAGCTCATGCGCTCCACGCTGCCGCACCACATGGTACGTAACACTTGTCTTACTCCACCGCACCACATACACGGAACACTCTGGCGGTAACGCGTACGCGGGCGGCGCGCTGTACGGCGCCGGCGCCACGCCCTACGCGACCCCGTACGACGACCAGCTCATGCGCTCCACGCTGCCGCACCACATGGTACGTAACACTTGTCTTACTCCACCGCACCACATACACGGAACACTCTGGCGGTAACGCGTACGCGGGCGGCGCGCTGTACGGCGCCGGCGCCACGCCCTACGCGACCCCGTACGACGACCAGCTCATGCGCTCCACGCTGCCGCACCACATGGTACGTAACACTTGTCTTACTCCACCGCACCACATACACGGAACACTCTGGCGGTAACGCGTACGCGGGCGGCGCGCTGTACGGCGCCGGCGCCACGCCCTACGCGACCCCGTACGACGACCAGCTCATGCGCTCCACGCTGCCGCACCACATGGTACGTAACACTTGTCTTACTCCACCGCACCACATACACGGAACACTCTGGCGGTAACGCGTACGCGGGCGGCGCGCTGTACGGCGCCGGCGCCACGCCCTACGCGACCCCGTACGACGACCAGCTCATGCGCTCCACGCTGCCGCACCACATGGTACGTAACACTTGTCTTACTCCACCGCACCACATACACGGAACACTCTGGCGGTAACGCGTACGCGGGCGGCGCGCTGTACGGCGCCGGCGCCACGCCCTACGCGACCCCGTACGACGACCAGCTCATGCGCTCCACGCTGCCGCACCACATGGTACGTAACACTTGTCTTACTCCACCGCACCACATACACGGAACACTCTGGCGGTAACGCGTACGCGGGCGGCGCGCTGTACGGCGCCGGCGCCACGCCCTACGCGACCCCGTACGACGACCAGCTCATGCGCTCCACGCTGCCGCACCACATGGTACGTAACACTTGTCTTACTCCACCGCACCACATACACGGAACACTCTGGCGGTAACGCGTACGCGGGCGGCGCGCTGTACGGCGCCGGCGCCACGCCCTACGCGACCCCGTACGACGACCAGCTCATGCGCTCCACGCTGCCGCACCACATGGTACGTAACACTTGTCTTACTCCACCGCACCACATACACGGAACACTCTGGCGGTAACGCGTACGCGGGCGGCGCGCTGTACGGCGCCGGCGCCACGCCCTACGCGACCCCGTACGACGACCAGCTCATGCGCTCCACGCTGCCGCACCACATGGTACGTAACACTTGTCTTACTCCACCGCACCACATACACGGAACACTCTGGCGGTAACGCGTACGCGGGCGGCGCGCTGTACGGCGCCGGCGCCACGCCCTACGCGACCCCGTACGACGACCAGCTCATGCGCTCCACGCTGCCGCACCACATGGTACGTAACACTTGTCTTACTCCACCGCACCACATACACGGAACACTCTGGCGGTAACGCGTACGCGGGCGGCGCGCTGTACGGCGCCGGCGCCACGCCCTACGCGACCCCGTACGACGACCAGCTCATGCGCTCCACGCTGCCGCACCACATGGTACGTAACACTTGTCTTACTCCACCGCACCACATACACGGAACACTCTGGCGGTAACGCGTACGCGGGCGGCGCGCTGTACGGCGCCGGCGCCACGCCCTACGCGACCCCGTACGACGACCAGCTCATGCGCTCCACGCTGCCGCACCACATGGTACGTAACACTTGTCTTACTCCACCGCACCACATACACGGAACACTCTGGCGGTAACGCGTACGCGGGCGGCGCGCTGTACGGCGCCGGCGCCACGCCCTACGCGACCCCGTACGACGACCAGCTCATGCGCTCCACGCTGCCGCACCACATGGTACGTAACACTTGTCTTACTCCACCGCACCACATACACGGAACACTCTGGCGGTAACGCGTACGCGGGCGGCGCGCTGTACGGCGCCGGCGCCACGCCCTACGCGACCCCGTACGACGACCAGCTCATGCGCTCCACGCTGCCGCACCACATGGTACGTAACACTTGTCTTACTCCACCGCACCACATACACGGAACACTCTGGCGGTAACGCGTACGCGGGCGGCGCGCTGTACGGCGCCGGCGCCACGCCCTACGCGACCCCGTACGACGACCAGCTCATGCGCTCCACGCTGCCGCACCACATGGTACGTAACACTTGTCTTACTCCACCGCACCACATACACGGAACACTCTGGCGGTAACGCGTACGCGGGCGGCGCGCTGTACGGCGCCGGCGCCACGCCCTACGCGACCCCGTACGACGACCAGCTCATGCGCTCCACGCTGCCGCACCACATGGTACGTAACACTTGTCTTACTCCACCGCACCACATACACGGAACACTCTGGCGGTAACGCGTACGCGGGCGGCGCGCTGTACGGCGCCGGCGCCACGCCCTACGCGACCCCGTACGACGACCAGCTCATGCGCTCCACGCTGCCGCACCACATGGTACGTAACACTTGTCTTACTCCACCGCACCACATACACGGAACACTCTGGCGGTAACGCGTACGCGGGCGGCGCGCTGTACGGCGCCGGCGCCACGCCCTACGCGACCCCGTACGACGACCAGCTCATGCGCTCCACGCTGCCGCACCACATGGTACGTAACACTTGTCTTACTCCACCGCACCACATACACGGAACACTCTGGCGGTAACGCGTACGCGGGCGGCGCGCTGTACGGCGCCGGCGCCACGCCCTACGCGACCCCGTACGACGACCAGCTCATGCGCTCCACGCTGCCGCACCACATGGTACGTAACACTTGTCTTACTCCACCGCACCACATACACGGAACACTCTGGCGGTAACGCGTACGCGGGCGGCGCGCTGTACGGCGCCGGCGCCACGCCCTACGCGACCCCGTACGACGACCAGCTCATGCGCTCCACGCTGCCGCACCACATGGTACGTAACACTTGCCTTACTCCACCGCACCACATACACGGAACACTCTGGCGGTAACGCGTACGCGGGCGGCGCGCTGTACGGCGCCGGCGCCACGCCCTACGCGACCCCGTACGACGACCAGCTCATGCGCTCCACGCTGCCGCACCACATGGTACGTACTACTTACCTTAGCCCACTGCTGGACATCACGGAACACTCTCCTGTGCCTTCCACACTCTGACCACACCAGTGAGTGAAAATTTTTGAGGTCGTCAGCCCACCTAACCGAAGGCCGCCCTACACTACGTTTGCCGTGTTTCTGTCTTCACTCTAGTGCACTTTTGCTGCAACTAATTACTTAGACGACTTAACATGATTCTGCTTAAGGGGACATAAATCTAATTATTTTATTCGCACATCTGGTTCTACTTAATAATAAAAGAAAAAAAAAACTTAATAAAACAATGTAAGAGCATAGGCTACAGGTAAACATATACACCTTAATGTTTAACACTCAGTTGAGTGATTTACCCCCGGTTTCTGAATGACTGATCAAGTCAAAATCAACTAATCAAGTGTCAAAACTATAATTTTCAGGAGCTAAAATGACAGTTTTGACACATGATTAGTTGATTTTGACTTGATCAGTCATTCAGAAACCGGGGGTTATTGTAATAAAAATAACACTTGAAATTGTACTTCAAACTGACAATAAATTGTTTTTATTTTTTATTTTTTTTTACTTATAAACGCGGTTTATTCATACACTGTATTACCGTAGTACCACGAAATCTACACTATTGGTATAACGCCGTGTTAGCAATATTTCCCAATATGTACTTTATATGTTGCAACGCATTGTACAAGTAACTTTATTATACAACACATAAAACCATTCAGTGAGGAACGACTCTTTTCAAAGTATTATTGAACTTTCCAGGGTGGTTATTACGAAGTAGGCTACGGAGGTCGGGAAGGAGCGTTCGGACTTAGTGCAGGAGAGAGATTCGGCAGGACTGATGCTGCGTCACCACAACAGGTAATAATCTATTTGTCATCGTGTGTATAGTACAAGCTTTACATACATATCACTCATCTAAAACAACGCCATCTTCTAGGCTGCATTTAGTTCACATTGTTTTTGAGTTCTTTTCGAGCATTTGTTCAATTTTTATTCATATTGCGACAATTTTGAAAACGACACAACATCTTCATTGTATGGAACCTCAGGATAATCGCGCATCAAGGAATAAAAGGGTGGGATGGTGATTCTGTCAAGGGTATGGCCACACAATATGCAATACAAACCGTTGAGGAAAGTTTCCGCTTTTCAGAGAGTATGTTGTGGCCTACAAAAACTTCGTTCATTATTACTAGAATAAATACTTGATTTTTTTTAAATATTTTATACACGTAGTTAACTTGTAAATGTTTCAGGTGCCAGCGGCCGCATTACCTCCTGGCTACGCATATTTCGCGTACCAACCTCCCCCTACCACATACCAGTACGGAGTCTACCCCACAGTAAGTATTGGTTTTATTAACTTTACTAAACAAAAAATATACTTAATTGGGTTATCTTTGAATTCGGTCATCTTGAAACTAGATGTAGTGGCGAATTTGTTTTTTTTTTAATTTAAATTTTTCTAATTAATTATAGTTAGTATTTTTGTTGAGTGATCTATTCGTCGATCGGAGAGTGTACTGTTGTGTACGTTCTACTATACCATATAATAGCCCAGTCAAAATAGACTAAATTAAGATTCAAGTTTGCATTAATTCCCAACAAGCTGGATTTTTGTGCAGGGCTTGAATACGTCATTACAAATGATATGTCAAAAGTCCCCATCGATCCCACTTGTGCGTTGTTTTTTATTCGAGGTCAAAGGTCACAAATTTGCGTTTTTTGCGTATATCTCTGAAACAACGAGAGCTATCTAAAAATGGTTCAGACAAAGTTTGTAAATCATAAAATTATCTATATAAAATATCTCAACATTTTTCTCCTACAAGGCATCGCTTTTGAGATATCGTGACTTTAGAGCGCAGGAAAGTCGTATTTTCGACTATATGCACACACTCCCTTTTTCCCGCGATTTCGCTCGCGTTTATAAGTATTATTAAAAATAAGGCTTATTTCATTATATAGTAGCAATATGCATGCTTGGTCTCAGTCTAATCGGTTTGAAATTGACAAAGTTACGTACAAACTTTCAACCCCTATCTTACCCCTTTAGGGGTAAAATTTATCAAAATCCTTTCTTAACGGATGCCTACGTTATATCATCTACCTGCATGCCAAAATTTAGCCAGATATGTCCAGTGGTTTGGGCTGTGCATTGATAGATAACTATGTCAGTCACCTTTGAGTTTTATAAATATAGAAGATTTCCGCACCACCTCTGAGGTAGGTAAGGCCAATCTTGCACCAACATTGAATAAAATACAACAGTACATTGAATCAAATACAACAGTACATTGAATCAAGTACACGGCGCTTTTTTAACGTGTTTTCTCCAGTAGGAATACTCCTACCACATAGTGATCTATGAACGCACAGCCCAAACCACTGGACAGATCTAGCTGAATTTTGGCATGCAGGTAGATGATATAACGTAGGCATCCGTTAAAAAAGGATTTTGATAAATTTTACCCCTAAAGGGGTAAGATAGGGGATGACAGTTTGTATGTAACTTTGTCAATTTCAAACCGATTAGACTGAGACCAAGCATGCATATTGCTACTATATAATTAAATAAGCCTTATTTTTAATAATACTTATAAACGCGAGCGAAATCGCGGGAAAAAGCAAGTGTGTGCATGTAGTCGAAAATACGACTTTCCTACGCTCTAAAGTCACGATATCTCGAAAGCGATGCCTTGTAGGAGAAAAGTGTTGAGATATTTTTTGTAGATAATTTATGGTCTACAAACTTTGTCTGAACCATTTTTCGATAGCTCTCGTTGTTTCAGAGATATACGCAAAAAACGCAAATTTGTGACCTTTGACCTCGAATAAAAAACAACGCACAAGCGGGATCGATGGGGACTTTTGACATATTATTTGTAATGACGTATTCAATGCCTCCACAAAAATCCAGCTTGTTGGGAATTAATGCAAACTGAATATCTATTTTGACTGGACTATAACGGCATCATTGATGGAGATGCGGGGTGTGCTCGGGTTCAGACAACGTTCCACGTCGCGACGAAGTTCGCTCATAATCGCGCTCATACGACATAACGACATTAATAATTGTTTGGATACAGCGCGGCACACATCACGCTCTGCCTCTTCCTACATTGTAATGATTAAATACTTATGTATCATTCATGTTGTATCGCAGTACGGCGGCGGTTCTAATGTCGGCGGAGTGGGAGGAGTCGGCGGTGTCGGCGGAGTGGGCGGCGTGGGCGGAGTAGGAGGCGTGTCGGGCGGAGGCAAGGTGTCTACGTACACGCAGCAACAACAGCCGCCGTACGAAGCACAAGACACGTACAAGGCGAGCGCGGGAGGTGCCTACAGCGGCGGAGGAAGTAAGGCGGGCGCGGCTCCCGACCTGCCCAACGCGATGTACGCCAAGACGCACGTCGCGCTCAACAAGGTCAACGTGAGTACATACTAAAGTATTATAAGTATTAATATCCGTTATTCTGTTACCCATAACACAAGCAGGTTAAGTCTAGCTTACTTTGGGAACAGATGACGCTGTGTAAATATGTCCGTAAATATTCATTTATTTATTTATACTACACTATACACTGTCACTACGATGCATAGGATTCGTTGTTTAAGATCCATACTATCTTTGCGACTGCGAACGGCGAATGCCTCGCAAAATACATTTAAATAAAGGGCGAATCAACGTATATCGTCATAACTACAAGATCATGTACGAGAATGCACGTTCGAGGTGTGTGCCGCGTACGAGCACCACGCGCGTCGCTACTGCTGCGTGTGACCTAGTCGCACGCGCGCTGTCACACTGACTGATGCGACTAGCGATGCTTCCACGTGAGCATACATACTGTGACATTCGTTGTGCGCCGTGCGTCCCACACGTCTCGAAATCTGTATTCACCTTAAGACATTGTATGATACATGTGCAGTCACTAAAAGAGCTGCTTCCCAACATTAGTTCTAAAAAGACATCTACTCAGCCATTACAACTTCAAGCCGGCCAACTTAGAGCTTGCTTAATGTAGTACCCTATATTGATGAGATGTTTCCCCCGCAGAGCTACGAGAAAGCGACGTTCCACAGCGGTACCCCGCCACCGTTCGGCGGCGCGTCACATCTGTACATCCCAGCACCGCCGCACCACCACCCACACCATCATGCGCCGCAGCAGCACCAGGTAACATTACACACTCGTATCAACACGACAACTATACTACCATACGTCCACACACACATAAATAAAAAAAACGAATACCGTACTTCCACGCATACCAAAAAACACACTTATTTCCCAAAACACACACAAACTAAAAAATCCCATACACAAAAGACATACGCATACACACGCACAAAACACGTACCTACCCTTAAAACACATAGATTTAATACACAAATTTCATACAAAAACACAAAAAAAAACAATAACACAAACCACTGAGCCCTGACTGACTTACATCACAATCACTTACGTTTTACACACATTCATGTTCACACTCACTATACAGATAATACATTTGAAATGAATAAGAGGAGGATATTTCTATTTTGAATTGTTGACGACTTGTTGCTTTTGATATGTTGTTATGCATGATCTATAGTTTATTTTATTTTATATAAGTGTGCGTAATGTTACATATAAGAAGTGTGTTTCTTTAGGAGACTTTACATCCTGAATTTTGACCTCTTTGTTTTACAATATTCTGACGTCAATTCGCTTGCCTGATGGCTTTACGTTTGTTCATATAAGATGCAGAAGAATTTCGCGCTATGCTAGATCAAGTTGTCCCCTATCCCTGCGTTTTCATTTGCTGCTGTACCCTTCTATCTAAACACAGTTACACCGGAGGTGGATTTAGTGGTGTACCCACTACCACTGCCCTAGAAGTATGTCAATCTTTAGGATCTAGGTAGTCAAATCAGTGTCCGTATACAAATAGATCAATATGAGCTCTATTTTAATGTGGACAATGTCTATAATGATTTAACTGCGATAATGAATGAACAAGCCTTCGTATGTTTTTAATGATATTTCAAAATACAAAAGCAAGCAATAGCCTCCTATATTCCTCTGTGCATTCGGCTGTTTTAGTTAGTTTAATATAAAATACAATAAATAGATTATGCATAAAGTAAAAACAAACAATACAACATTTATTACCACCATATACACACATACATATATTACATAGCTAAATATGATCTTATTAGTGTGATTATCACAGTGTGTAGCATGATACAAACACTATGACATACAAGTGATTCATTATTACATGGAGATTGTAAACTTTATTAGAACTGTAATGTGAAAAAAAAAAATTAAAAAATTAAAATATTTAATATAATAAAATAAAATAATATTAAAATTTAATATAATATTTTTATACTTATATTGTGTTTTAAAAGTACAGAGTGGGCCGTGGACATCATTGTATGCACTCATTGTTGACATTTAGCGATTATTCATCTCAGGCAAGAGTTGTTCACTGCTGCACCTCTTTCAATCATAATGACAATAAATTCATTGGTCATAAAAAATATATTCTGATCGGACAAGTGGTTCCCCATAGCATAAAATTCAACCTTAGGATTTCTATTTTCATCTTTTTAAAATAAATATTTATAAAATTGCATCAAAAATGTTTACAAACTCCATATAATAAAATGAACACAGTTTTGTTTGCATGCATTATTAGTTGAATTACGTTTTGTTATTATATTTCTTAGAGTTTACTTTCGTTTGTAGATGGATGTACGGGTGAACAGTAGTCATAATAGGCGGGTAAGTAATTATATAAGTTATATATATACATACTTATATATTAACGCACATATACCTTTATATTTATTATGTATCAGCACTCGTGTGTTAACATTTTGAATGTTTTATTATAATAGGATTAAGATCTTGGTTTGATAATGGCTTTTATGATAATAATGATTCTCATTAATACATCTCTATAACAAAGTTGTATCCTATATACATTTTAAAAAGCATTTATTTTTGTAAAACAGTCTCCCAAAAGCATTTAGCACGTTATATTTACTTGGTTCTATAAGTGTTCCAAAACGCTCGCGAGGGATTAAGAACATCTAGTATCTAAAAGAAGTTTATAAGAAATGACAAAAAAGTTGCCAGTTTTTAGTCATACACATTCAAAATGTTAAAATAGTTATATTTATAATATTGTAGCTTATTAATTGCATATATTATATGTATTGAAATATAATACTATGTACTACCCGCCTTACCGATGTATTGCATGTATTTATATAATAGTAAATATATAATATTATATATCGATACCAATGTGTACATGCTATTATTTAGTTTTTTATAAATTATGTTTTTCTACTTGCATGATTTGTTGTATGAAACCGTTTGTTTGAAATGTAACTTGTACAATAAGATCGTGTTTTATACTTATATTTGATTTAAACTTAAAATAATATCAAGTACATAAACCTGTTAATAAGTATTTCTCTTTTGTAGGGTTTATTGAGACCTTATGAATAGAAAATTTAAAAATTTTGAACTCCTATCTTAAACCTGTTAAAAATATTGAGTTGAAATCCAAAAAAATCTAAGAAATAATTTACTTATTCTATTTCCAACTCATTTTACATTCTAATTCTGACAAGTTTAAGATGATGTTTTAAACTGTACACAATAGTTATGCATTTTGGTAGAAACCGTTTCATAAAATAATTTTTTAAATATTTTATATGTCAGCATTGTTATGTTACGCTTAGCAAATTTTAAGATGTAATACATAGGTGGAAGTTGTTAACTTTTTATTTATTAAATTATGATTGCTAATATTACTATTAAAATATTTTAGACTCGATAAAAAAATTGGTTCGAATTATATTCGTTCTTTAATGTTTATTATGAATGATATGTAAAATAAATTTCATTGATTATGTTCGCAATATCGAGTATGTATATAAGGCGACGTAAAGTCTCGTAAATTTTTGAATCTTTTCATTACTTACGTCATTTTTGATATTACGTATTTGTCAATTTCCGATCTTTAGTACGTAAATATTAAATTTGAAGATTCCGTGTAGAAAACATTAAATATTAAGATCATTATCCGTGTATAGTAAGTTTTGACTAGAATTCGTCCTCCTTATAGCTCAGGATAAATGGTCCTACTAAAGCTTTCCCCTACTTTCCAATTTTAACTATATTATTATCTCAATTTAAACATATTACGTACGTTTATAATATAGGCTTGACATTTCTTAAATAGATTTTATTAATCCGCTTTCATAAGTTATTAACTTAAATATAGTTTACATGAGCGAGCTTATAAAAAACAAACAAGTGTAAAATATTGTAGTATTGTGTTTGGTATACATAGGTAACATGATTTGTGTTATGTATGACGTAGGAGAGCGGTTCAGGCGGAGGCCGCGCGGCCGCGAGCAAGCCCGCCGCCAGCAAGCCGGCCTACTCGCAGTCCTACTGGGCGCCTAACTAGCGGGATTAATGGTATGTATTACTATATTAGTACACCTATACTTTCCCTGCATATTTGGGTGGTGTCCATGTAGGAGAAGTTCATCAACCTGTACCTTGGAGGTTTCGCAGATACTTAGTGGGATAAAAAATATTAGGTCTCTGACGTTCTTGCAATCCTTAAATCGCATCTGATTTGTGCTTGATTAAAAATCTACAAAATATTGCACTGAGCCTGGATTTACTGTTTGTTAAATTAATTGATCGTAAAAGTAAGATTATAGTGCAGGAATTATTTTTCTATTTCTACAAGATTATGTTTTCATATCGTAGTTTGGATGATGATAAAAATAAAACTAGAATTAAAAAAGGAATACTTGACACAAAACGGATACCAGCTCAGTTTAATATTCTATATGAAGTAGGTTTAGTCTATTTGAACGTGCATAGTGTTATGATGAGTAACATGTATAAGGTAGTGTATTATCATGTGACTTGTTGCGTTTCAGATATTCCGCAGTAGCAGGTCGTGGTGACATGTACATAGGAGGCGCTAGCCCTCACAACAGTCAATTGCGCCGACGATACTATATTGTAAAGCTACCCATACATTCTACAGACACAACACACACACAAACACTTGTAAAATAAAAGTAAATTCACTCAAACTATGTTAATATTAATTTTATAAATTCATAGTGTAAGCGACGACGCCGGGCGTTTAACTATTTTTTTTGTCTAATATTGTTTTTGTAACACGAAATCGTTGAGAGATTAAGGTTAGTTATAATGTTGCAATATGTATTAGTATTGTGCCACGGCGCCCTCGCATCTCATTCGGTTAGGTCCGCTATGATAGGTTGAATTGTTTAAATTACCCGTAGTTATCTTAAAAGTATGTATATGTATGTATGTAAGTGTTCGGTACGCTATGCGCACCGACGTTTTTTATTTAGTTGACATACTTTTTGTAATTAACACTTATTATTAAAAAGAAATGATTAAAAGAGATGTCATAGGACGATAATCTTAATGTAAACGAGTATAATAGTCGAGCTCTTTTATATGTGGAAGAATGCAGTTGTGATGATCTCGCGGGCATTTGGAACTATGAGGGATTACACATATTGGAACTTGTTCTATGACTTTTATTTATATCCTATTAATATGGTAAGTAAGCTTTGTTACTCAATTTTATATAAAACTCTGTATCCCGCATAAAGGCTTGATGCGATCATTATAATATCAATCAACCAACTAGCCTATCGCAGACCTCTGCTGGACATAGGCCTCTTCCAATACGCGCCACAGAACACGGTCCAGTGCCTTCCAGTCCGACCCAGAGACTTATCTCTTTTGCTCAAACTCGGGAGTGACTAAGCATTTTCAAACTTGAAGCCTTGTTTGGCCGCTTCCGATGTTTGTTAAGCCTACTAAATAAAGGAGTCTTATAACTACACTTGACAGTATCACTTGTCTCCCTTAACAACACATTTTTACAGTCGTCGGGAAAACACCTAGGGGCACACGTCCTAATGTTGGCACTGCACCAGATTATCAGCACCCCCAACTAAAACTCAAATTATAAGCTTACCATTAATTAATTTGGGATTCCGTTTAAAGAAATGAAAAATAAGATCCTTTTGGAATTATAAACTGGGCCAAACTACATTCTTCGATTAAAAAAAGCCATTTTTTTTTAAAAACGCGGGAACATGTCCTTCAAATTACTTTGTTTTGACAGTTTCTTATGATCGTAGGTAAGTTCAGGTTTTTTTATTTTACTTTATTTTAGATCTTTTAGATATTTTTTACTGAACCTTTAGGTTTTATTCATGTATAAAATGTTTTGTAAGGCTTATCTGACAATGGAAATGAACGTTACCTTGATTTTATGTTCATAAATGAGGTGCTGACATCTAGGTTCAATTTTTTTGCGAATTGCTAATTATCGGCACTGGTACTGTTACATGACAAAGTGGTATGTAAAATTGTTAATCCATATGTTTTATTGTAAAGCGTGATTATTTTAAGCCTAGAATTTAATATTCTTGGAAAAAGTACTCTATGATTTCGGATTTCATATCCTGGCATGGTGCTGAAACTAACATTGCTAGTTATTTTCATAGTGTTGATATTATGATCAAAAGAATGTCTATTATTTTTTGGAATTTTTTATATTTATGTATTTATTTTTCTGAAACTTCAGTTGTTAGGCTAGGTATAAATAAAAGAGATTTTGATATAAACATTGGATTATTTCATTTATCTACCTAATTTTATGTCTAATTTTAAGGTACTGATAATTGGCTCGGTCGATGCCAGTAATTGGTGATGATGGTGCCAATAATTGGTGTTTGGGTAATTATTTAGTCTAACTCATCTAAATAAAATGTGTATGCATAAAGACATTTTTTTATAATAAAAATCAATTACTTATTTAATAGTGAACCGAGAAAGCACTTTACTTTTTATACTTTATAACTTGTTTACTCAGTAACGGCGACTTATATGTCCGTTTATCGTTGTGAAGGTACCTAGCAACCCCGCCGGTGTGGTACCAGTAGTTTAGGCCAAGAACCCGGGAGTGCTGGCGTCAGTTCCTTCTACATGACTGTCACAACCGGAATTATGCTTTCGCGGCCTTCGTTACCAACAAACCACTTAATCTATCCTCTTTGGTCTCGATCAAACCCCTGGGAGAGACATTAGGGTTTTTTAGTCCTTGTGTCAGCTCTTGCTTGGAAACACCCTGTATCGAAATTGTTTTAAAGTACCCTGCATAACTAGGGTGATGCTACCAATTATCAGCACTTTAAGAGTTAGTCTTACTTTAATATCGTTTATCTTTAGTGATAATACTGATAACGGCTTTAACCGCATGATTTCTCGGTTCACTATTAAATAAGTAATTGATTTTTATTATAAAAAATTGTCTTTATGCATACACATTTTATTTAGATGAGTTTGACTAAATAATTACCCTAACACCAATTATTGGCACCGTCATCTCATCACCAATTACCAGCATCGACCGAGCCAATTATCAGCACCTTAAAATTAGACATAAAATAATGTAGATAAATGAAATAATCCAATGTTTATAGCAAAATCTCTTTTATTCATACCTAGCCTAACAACTGAAGTTTCAGAAAAGTAAATACATAAATATAAAAAAATCCAAAAAATAATAGACATTCTTTTGATCATAATTAATTATTATTAATTTATTAAATAAATAAATAATATCTACACTATGAAAATAACTAGCAATGCTAGTTTCAGCACCATGCCAGGATATGAAATCCGAAATCATAGAGTACTTTTTCCAAGAATACTGAATTCTAGGCATAAAATAATCACGCTTTACAATAAAAAATATGGATTAACAATTTTAGATACCACTTTGTCATGCAACAGTACCAGTGCCGATAATTAGCAATTCGCAAAAAAATTGAACCCAGATGTCAGCACTAGCGATGCGTCCGTTATACCGTAACGTAACTAAAAACCGTTGCCATGCCACTAACGTATCGTAGCGCTATTGAAATGGCTAGCAGCGGCTATCGGTTGTCTAGGTAGGTAGGCTATCTACTGACAAACGCTCAACGCTGCCAAAGTTAGGTAGGTATCTAAAATGCGTTGGTTTGGTTGCCTTCCCGCTAGCCGCTATCCGAACAATAACTAAAATAATTATGCTTTCTCACTTTTTCTAAGCGATTCCTCGCATACAAGACAGAGAACGAGCGAATATTACGATATTGCGTTACGTATAAGCCAAAGACGATCTTATAATTAGCGCCATAAAGTTTAATATGGAATGTAATCGATATTTGGCTATTTGGATCGGTAGACGTGAGCGCATGCGCGAAACCGATCACTATAGTTTGACCTTCGAATGAATATCATAGATAAACTAAAATTGTACTTTGCGGTTATGTACATAAAGTCGCTATTACAATATACACGAATTAAGGAAACATGCGTTTACAGGTGTCGTGTTTCTTTGTTTAGTACGACACTTGTTTATTATCTATTATGTTATTCAAAAACTTTTGCATGAGCCGAGCCGGGAGCCGGGTTTTGTTCAAAGTTTTTTGTATTTTTTTGTAATTGCATTAATTGCTATGATATTGATAAGTAAACTTTATAAAAGTGATAAATTAAGTGTTATATAGTGTAATATTTTGATTAGTTATAAGTATAGGTGTAAAAAGTGTAAATAGTTTTAATTATTAATAGTGTTGAACAAAACTTTTAAAATAATCGTGTTAATATATAATTATACCTATATAAGATAATAATCGTGTAAAAATGTCTGGCAGAAAGGGAGTGGTGTGGACTCACTTTGAGAAAAAGGACAATTTTTTTGCCTTATGTAAATATTGCAAGCAGACTCTATCCTATAAAACATCGACAGGGAATTTGAATGCCCATTTAAAAAAAGTTCATGCGTCCATATTTTTGGCACATCTGCCGGACATTAGGCCACCACCTCCAACTAATGAGGATGACATGGCTCAGCAAGCTGTTCCCATTGCTGGCTGCAGCACATCTTCTAGTACGGTGGCAGTTAGCGCAGGCACTAGTTCTAGTTCAGTTACCCTTAGCTGTGATTCGGGTAAGTAATATTTTATACCAAATCGACTTTTGCACAACAATTTTTGCCGTTTATAAACACTATGGGATGAAATATTTGTATGGATAGACTTGTTGTTTTACTTGTATAATGTAGAATAGTAATAAAACTAGTACTTAAATACAATAAAAATAATGAGTTTTTTTGTTATATTGTGACAAGTTCTTTTTTCTTAAATTGTATGTGCATTTTAAAATTTTTGAGCATTATTTCTAAGATACATACTATATATATATATATATATATACTATTTAGCTCATATAGTATAAACAGAAAATAAATTATTTCTACAGTTGTTAAGTATTATATCTTGTGAATTTTATTAAAATGAAAATATATCAAATGTCTTTAGATGATATGAGATGCATCCTCCCTGTGATACAGGTTCGAGGAAACGCCAGAGAACCATGCAGCAGTACATTCCAAAAAAAATCACCCCCGAGGAAAAAAAGCGCATCGACCGTGATTTGTTGGAACTGTTTATAAATGACTACCAGCCGTTTAGCGTAGTGGAAGATAAAGGATTTAAAAAATTTGTTAAAAATATACCTGGATATACTCTGCCTAGCAGGAAAACTATTTCGGCGGTTATGATTCCAGGTCTGTATGAAAAATGTTTAGGTGAAGTGAAAGAAAAACTTGCGCGTGACATACGTTCGGTATGTATAACCACGGACTGTTGGACCTCCTCCCAAACAGAGAGTTACATGGCAGTAACTGCTCACTATATTGATAATAATTTTGAGCCGCAGCAAATTTTATTGGAATGTAAAAATATTAAAGGAAGCCATACTAGTCATCATTTATCCGAAGAATTAAAGAGAGTAACGAATGAATATGGGTTAGAAAACAAAATAATTTTTGCTGTATCCGACAATGCTCGAAATATAGAGAAAGCTATTGAAGATTTAAATTGGAAGAGGTATGGGTGCTATGCCCACACATTAAATCTAATACACTCGGGAGCAATAAAATCGCACATATTGAGTTTTTCCAGTCAAACCTTTTTTTTTGCAAAAGAATTAATTACACTGAAAAAATAAATCATCCTACCTGAAAGCTTATTTCAGTACCTTTTAAATGATACATAACAACATCTTACAAGTTACCCATAATGGGTTTTAAGCCCAAAAATGTAAAGTACCCATGAAATTAGTCAATTTTATTAAATTTAGTTTTGAAGGGAAATTGAAATAAAACGAGTAATTTTTAAAAAATTGTTTATTAATATGGAGTGTTACCTCCCCTTGCTTTAATTACAGCTCGTAGACGGTTTTTCATTGACCGTATCAGCTTCACCACGAAGTCTTGAGGTATACCGTTCCACTCTTCTTCAATGGCACGTTGGAGCTCCTGGAGCCGTGTTGGAGCCGGGCTTCTGGCTCGAACTCTTCTTTTGAGCTCGTCCCAGATATGCTCAATAGGATTTAGGTCAGGACTGCGAGCTGGCCACTCCATTGCGGTGATGCCAACGTCTTGCATGTAATCCCGCACTGTTCTGGCTACATGCGGCCTGGCGTTGTCGTGCATAAGGACGAAATTTTCTTCCATTAGCCAGGCAAGTGGCCTTACATGGTCTTCTAGAACATCTTCGACGTATCGCGCAGCAGTCAATCCTCTCGATTGAGGACCAGAATTAGCCCCAGTGATGAATACAATGTCCGTTTTGGTATTCAGCATAATGCCACCCCAAAACATGCAGGATCCACCTCCATAAGCAACACGTTCGCTTATGCAGCATTGCGCAAAACGCTCTGAAGACCTTCGGTAGACTCTTGAGCGTCCATCATGACCATGTAAGGTCATTCTGCACTCATCGGAGAACATAACAGCCTGCCACTGTTCGTACGTCCAATTTAAGTGTTCTCTGGCAAATTGTAGACGAGCTTGCCGATGTGCTGTGGTCAATTTTGGACCATTTGCAGGACGGTGTGCAGTCATTCCAGCTTCGGCCAACCTTCTTCTGACTGTCCACCGACTTATGCTTACATTTCGCACCTCTTGAAGGTGGTGCCCCAGTTCAACCGCGTTCAGTCGTCGATTTCTCAAAGATCGTGTGACAAGAAAGCGGTCATCACGCTCTGATGTTTTGCGCTGACGACCAGATCCAGGTCTTCGGATGTAGCCACCAGTCTCCAGAAACCGTTGGTATACCCTTCGAACGGAGTAGCGGCTTAAATTCAGCTGCCGAGCCACTTGCGATTGATTTTGGCCCGCTTCAAGCAAGGCAACAACTTGAGCAGCTTCTGCAGGCGTAGTGTCCATATTTCTTCAGTAGGAGGTGTTATCACGTTGACCGCTAAGATGCAACTGATAAAAAATTCAAAAATACGCGTCATTTTATACCTACAAGTAGGCGCGCAAGTAATGCAAACGGAAAGTCTCTTTCTTTTCACTTCACGGGTTTGCTGGGTTTTGTACCCTAAAACCCGTTATGGGTAATTTCTAAAGTGTTGTTATGTATCATTTAAAAGGTACTGAAATATGCTTTCAGATAGGATAATTTATTTATTCAGTGTAATTAATATTTTTGAAAAAAAGGCCTTTTAACTGGCTGAAATCAGTATGTGCGATTTTATTGCTCCCGAGTGTAGTAACGCAGGCATTAAAATCTACAGATGTGTTGTTAGATAATATAAAAAAAATTGTCGCGCATTTTAAGAGAAGTACGTCTGCACTGGATATGCTTCTCAGCTACCAAATGCGGAACATGTCCGATAACGGAGAACCAAAACGGTTAATACAACAAGTTCCAACTCGTTGGAACTCAACATTTTTCATGTTAAACCGATTTGGTATGTTGAAAGAGGCTGTCAAACATTGTATGGCGATGATAGACAAAGATTGGCCTGTAATTTCCACAGAGGAATGGGAAATAGTTAATCAACTGTGCGAAGTTCTGAAACCGTTTGAGGAGATGACTTCATCAATAAGTGGGGATCAATACATGACCGGCAGTTTAGTCATAGTGATGACGAACTGCCTAAAATCAATATGTAAAGATTTTATAGAAAAACCTAATTATAACCATTTCCAACCTATTGTGAAAGAAATTGTAACAGACTTACATAACGGCCTCACGGAAAGATTTCCGAGAATTGAGTACAGCAGAACTTTTGCACTATGCACTCTACTTGACCCCCGCTTCAAAAATTATGGCTTTCAGAATGAGACCGCTTATGCAGATATTAAGAGACACATCCATAATCTAATTATTGGCTTAATCGACCGTGAAAAAGAATCCAGCTCGTCCACAAATGAAGACAATACTGTAGAAGTAAAAGATGTTAGCGCTTGGGGAAGGCTGGACGAGCTAATACAAAAGAAAAAACCGCAGGGTAATGCTACTGCAACAGCCATACGCGAACTCCAAATGTATATAGAAGATGAAATGCTTCCAAGAAAAAAAACAACTGGCCAGTGGAATAATCCTGCTCAATGGTGGCGAGACCACAAAGTGATTTATCCGCATTTATCTGAGATATATCAAACAAAATGCAACATAGTGGCCACATCTGTTCCATGTGAGCGTATTTTTTCAAAAACTGGACAAATAATAAATGAAAGAAGGTGCAATTTAAAAACGCACAAGGTAGAACAATTAGCGTTTTTAAATATGAATTTAGATTCAAAGAGATTCGATATGTAAATAAAAATAAATATTAGGCTAGGTTGTATATAATTAGATTAGGTTGATTAGCTATAAATTGTTAGCGTGCCCTGTATATAAAATCATTGTATATATGGCGATTTTTAAATGCGCCATAATATTTAACTATAGTATAGGTACTGCAGTTAAATATTGTGCTAGTCCTAAGCCTAGAATTTAAAAGCATGAAGGGAAATCGTCTTTATCATAGCAATTGATGCACTCACCGATTAAATATACATACATATTATAGATAAATTCTACATAAATATATAAAAAAAAATTACACCCAGACATAATAACTATAATCACAAAATATCTATACTTAATCCTAAAAAAAATATTCTTAAACTTAGTTACTTTATTTATTTAGGTACAGTATCGATATTACAGCTAGCTCAGTTAATATCTTAAACGGAAACCGACAACTTAGTTTACATTATGCTATGACACCGGTATTCGGCAACGGTTGTCAATACCGATATTGAAACGAAATAACGGTTAGACAACCGTTGCCACAAATAGCCGACAACGCCCATCTCTAGTCAGCACCTCATTTATGAACATAAAACCAAGATAACATTCATTTCCATTGTCACATAAGCCTTATAAAACATTTTATACATGAATAAAACCTAAAGGTTCAGTAAAAAATATCTAAAAGATCTAAAATAAAGTAAAATAAAAAAACCTGAACTTACCTACGATCATAAGAAACTGTCAAAACAAAGTAATTTGAAGGATATGTTCCCGCGATTTTTTAAAAAAATTGCTTTTTTTAATCGAAAAATGTAGTTTGGCCCAGTTAATAATTCCAAAAGGATCTTATTTTTAATTTCTTTAAACGGAATCCCAAATTAATTAATGGTAAGCTTATAATTTGAGTTTTTGTTGGGGGTGCTGATAATCTGGTGTAGTGCCAAGATTTGGACAATTGCCCCTATATTGTATATTTTTAAGTTAGCAAAATCTTTTTAAATCCATTACGGTCGATGCATTTTATACTATGCTCATAGCTATTCTTTATAGACTGTCATCTTAACTAAGACGTAAAAAAACAACAGATCCCAAATCAAATGTTTATTACATTAGGCAACAATGTAAAAGTATATAAAAATATTAACATGCTTACATTTGTAATGTAAATACAACCAAAACTACTCAATTTATAAAGCAAATAACACAGTTCTCTTAAAATCTTTCTTAACATATTTTGTATCAAAAACAAATCAAAAATCTTGTTGGAATGTCAAACTTTCCAATATTATAGATAAATATTACATGTTTATTATGACAGATAATATCTTTTAGTCCACAGATGGTAGTTTGAGACTTGTATGGTCTAACCAATCCATATGAGGTGGAATTAGTAGTACATGTTTCCATCCATCAATAGAAGACGCCAGCCTGCTGGTGCAGTGAGATGATAAAAATTACGTTATAATGACTTAGCGACGGGTACCTAAATGATCAGCAATTTTATTATTGAATCATTACGTCCTTATTTGATATCACTTAGATTACTATTAAATTGTAAATTAATGACTGACGTAATTGATAAGAATCTATTATCACAATCGTCTGGTATCTTCCATAATAAACACGCTCGTGCTATCGTCAAAGATAAGTCGCGGCCGCGTCGTCCACGATCCAGTATAGCGAGCCTGACTGAGGCTTCACACGACCTGCGGGGAGGTCCTCTTTGTCTTTTAATATGCGCTGAAAAATAACATAAAAAATATTGTTAAAATGAGTAAAAATAAAAAACTAAATGTTGAATTTAAATAAATGTAAGTGATATGAGAAATAAATATTTAAAATGTTTAACGCTACTAACTTGTTTAAACTCATGAATCAGGTAGAGTCAGCTGTTATGGAAATTGGGTTTTAGATTATATAAATGGCTCATGGCACTCCTCTCTTAGTTATGTATAACTAGCTGCAAACGCGACTTTGTCCGCGATTAAATTCGAAAAAAAATAAAAAAAATTAAATCCATTGCCCTCTGAGTGACCATGAGCCTTCTGAGTAGGCCCATAGGTCAGGCTACAACATAGCTCTCTTCATTGCCCTCTGAGTGACCATGAGCCTTCTGAGTAGGCCCACAGGTCAGGCTACAACATAGCTCTCTCGATTGCCCTCTGAGTGACCATGAGCCTTCTGATTAGCCCCATAGGTCAGGCTACAATATATCTCTCGTCATTGCCCTCTGAGTGACCATGAGCCTTCTAAGTAGGCCCATAGGTCAGGCTACAACATAGCGCTCTCTATTGCCCTCTGAGTGACCATGAACCTTCTGAGTAGGCCCATAGGTCAGGCTACAATATAGCTCTCTCCATTGCCCTCTGAGTGATCATGAGCCTTCTGAGTAGGTCATGCTATATAGGTAAAATTTGAAAAAAATAATTTTTTGACATATCGTGATGTTATATAGCCTATAGCCTTTCTCGATAAATGGTCTATCCAAAACTGAAAACTAAATTGAATTCGAAGAAGTAGTTCCTGAGATTAGCGCGTTCAAACAAACAAACAAACTCTTCAGCTTTATATAATAGTATAGATAATATACTCTGGAAATATTTAGAGGAGTCCTATGTTCAGGATGACATTTGTAGGCCAAGTTTGCTTCTATACATGGCCCTGTGGGACATACAATGGACTTCTATAGATTAAGATACTATGTTGTATATGACTAGTGTCCCGGCAAGTAAGGTTCTTAAGGTAAATATATCTTTAAGCTAAGTATTAATTAAAGATAACTCACTTTAACCATATCAGCTTTTCCAGCACCGCTAATAGCAAATATACAATTCCTTGCATTATTTATAACAGGATAAGTCAGAGTAACTCTCGCTGGTGGTGGTTTAGGGGAGTCCGTGATGACTGCCACTTTTAGACTGTTTTCTTGTAACAGAGGGTGTCCAGGGAATAAGGAACATGTGTGACCATCAGGACCCATGCCTAACAGCAGCAAGTCAAACTTAAAGTCATCATTACCAAATGCCTTGGTTAATTTTTCTGTGTAATCTATAGCCGCTTCTTCAGCTGAAACAAGACATAAAGCACATTAATATTAAGTGGAAACTATCTTATTGCCTGCACTAAAACACAAAATTTCATTGACAGTGTTTTTTTTATGTAATAGGAAGCAAATGAGCCAGCAGGTCACCTGATGGTAAGTGATCACTGCTGCCCATGGACACCCGCAACACCAGAGGAATCACAGATCCCTTGCCGACCTTTAAAAAGGGAGTACTGTATGTAGTGTGATTATTTTCTGACTTTCAAGTGATCCACATTTTGGGCAATAACCTCGATTGCCTCGGAGTTAAAAAAAATTTTGATTTCGGTTATGATTATTGACAATTTTTTACTAAATGTATGTTTTGGTTTTGTTGAAAACTAAGATAGGATCACTCAGTACAGATGCACACCACTAGAAAGGGTGTTATTATATTTTCAGCATCAATTCCCATTGTTCCTTTGTAAAATAGGTAAAGCTACGTCTACACAAGACTTTATAGGTATTTATTTTATTTTATTTTATTTATAGTTAATTATTAAACTAAATTATTTAATAAACCTGAAACTCCTTGTTTGATAGTCACAAATTGCTTTTCTTCTAAAGGACAATTAGGCACAAGATCCCGTTTATATGCACCAAATGTGGAGTCCTCACTGTCTTCAGGGACTACACGCTCATCACAAAAGGCAAGCACCCATTCCGACCACTCGGTGTTCACTCTTGGTAAACTTTCACATAGGTATTTCAGTACAGAACCTCCTGAAATAAATAGGTTTTTTTTCTAATTTATAATAAAGCCTTACATGTAAAATGTATGTATTTATTACCTATTCTTATTTTCTAAGCATTTATGACATAGATGTTATTGATGGGAAGATATAAATCATTCATTATTTATCACTACATAATTAATTCGAGAACTTTATTCACGAAGTGACACAACAAATTTAAACAACCCAAACTTACAACTTTAATATGTATGTAATTAATTGGTTTATTATACTCAGCACGTAATGAAAATAGATATTATCGTATCTTGTTCCTTTTTAAGTTGAAGTATTTATAAGTATGTACTTACTTCAAAGTAATTATATAATATTAAAGTTTGAAAAAGTTGCAGGGTCATGTAGACTATTTCTACGTCAAAAACTTTTTGAAAAGAAGGAAAGATATTTTACGTAACAATATAAAATAAAAACATTGTGGATTGTTAATTGTATCCATGACCTTTGGTAAAATAGCGTTCTTACCTGAGAGACCAACGTAAAACTTTCCACGATTATAGATTGAGTCATTTGAAATCTTTTCTATGTACGAAGCTAGTTTACTAATTAGTTCTTGCTCATCACTGATTTTAATTGTAGTCATTTTTATTTTCTATCTATTTAACTTAAATCTTACAGAGTAATACACAACTTATTATAGGTAACGAAAATGTACAGGAGAAATTGTATTAAACTTAGACTGATTGACTTGACTTGAACTTGACTTGACAGCTCACAAACAGTTGGCTGTTTGTGTGAGTTGAGGTTAGAAAGATACGTTCTGAAAGTAGTTAAAGTTAATGGATTTTAGAACAATAAATAATGATTTTACAAATGATTGAAAAGGCTCTCACATGATTTATATATTATTCATTCCTAAATCAATAAAACTTTAAACATTTTATCATGTTTATAATATCAAGTAAAAGACTACTATACTTTATTATACTTACTATAACTTTAATATACTTTATGAACGCCAACAATTTAAAATTACATGCAGGCATGTAATTTTAAAGGCCTTTATTGATAACTGCAAACGTACAGTCAGCCCTAAAAGTCGCTGAACACATTTAAATTCCAAAAGTCGCTGAACACTAAAAGTGCCATAAGTCAGTGTCGCGGGTATTTCAGAAGTATCGATGTTGCCAACTCGTGCAGTATACGGGAGCCGCGCATGACTGAACGGCAACGTCGCCCGCTGCGTCGCTCATCTGCGGTCGAGTTTCAGTGTAGTTGTAGTGAGTGATTTTGACAGTAGACAAAAGTCAAGCCAATTTCAAAGCGGAATACTACATTAACAATTTCATCAAAACAGTTGTCAACACGATAGCTTTGCTTGTATAGAGCTTGGGTGAAAAGAAAACAGCTCTGGTTCCATCCTGAGGAACGGATTACTTTTTGTGTTTTTTTATTTTTTCTTATTTTGTTTTCTACTATTATTATTCAATACAAGCTGTAACCCGCGACTTCGTTTACGAAAAAAATGTATATTCGACAATTAAATTCAATAATTTAATTAATTAATTAATTAAATGGCTTTATCACCTCTAGACTTAATTTTAGTTGCATGTCATAAAACTATTAAGTTCAATGTCGCACAACAGGGAGCGCTTCTTCTAACATAACATTTCAACTCATATCATCGAATCTCCGAAAATGTTTCTCATACAATTTAAAGTCATAATGATCATTCTTCATTAAATTAAAAATTAAATAAAAATACTATTTAATTTTCAATTAAAAATTTTATTTTAACTTTATTAAAATACCTGTGAACAGTGACGGTGAATTTAAGTTACTTGTTTTTTTTGAGATAAAATACAATAAATAAAAAATAAAAAACCAAAAAAATACTTGGCACAACCCGGTTTCGAACGCACGTCTACATTATCAAAGTCGAGTGTTCTATACCCTAGGCTATCGAATCTCAGTGAAATGTTTTGAAATTATGTATCTATTCCAACGAGTAAACATAATAGACACTAGTGTTCAGCTACTTTTGGAACACTAGTGTTCAGCTACTTTTGAAATACTAGTGTTCAGATACTTCTGAAATACCCGCGACACTGACTTATGGCACTTTTAGTGTTCAGCAGTTTTGGAATTTAAAATGTGTTCAGCGACTTTTGGGGCTGACTGTACCTTTCACAGAAAATTTAAACCTAATTTTCTAAATAAATTATCCAAAAAAAGAAAAACATTTCTGTTTCCATCAAACCACTAATACAAACCAGTCTTAATTCATACATAATTATTCAACCAAGAAAACAGTATAAAAATATTTTCTACGATTTTCATTATTACAATTGAATAAGCTTTTCATGACTGAAAACCTAAATATTATAATATTCAAAAAGTCTTGTCAGAAGTGGGATTCGAACCCACGCCCACAGAAGTGGACTGCGACCTGAACGCAGCGCCTTAGACCGCTCGGCCATCCTGACAATGCAAAACTATGTGAAATTACAGAACAGCTATGACAAGGCGATTTTAACTTAATTTCTCCAAATTTCACGCTTCCTCACGAAAGCACATTAAATTACTTGTATCTTTTTCAAGACATCTCTATTTATTGCTGTTCCTTTGGTTTACTTCTGTGGTAATTTGACTAAAGTAACTAATTTTCCTTCTGGCTCCTTATAATTAAGTAATTTTCGAAAAGAGGTGTTATTTTTTATCCACAATGAATATTTTATAATCATACACACACTCTAGCGGCGAGTAACAAAAACTTCACCAGGTACCTGCATACTTGTGTAATTCCATCAATGTACAAAATAGTCCGTCTACTTGCCAACAGATGCCACTAGTTTATTATCTGTAGTACTGAGTAAAAGTGAAAGTTTGACGAAACGCAATGAAAACGGGTACGGTGACCGCGACACACGGTTGTTGACCGTCAAAATAATAATGATGTAAATGCTGTAACTATAGTAGTAGGTTGTACAGCGGCCTCGTGCTTACAGATCGGACGCTTTTTTCTCTATGTAGGGCTACTCCTTTCCCTACGATAATTTTTCTTAAAGTTATCTCAAACTTTACTTTTACTTAAAAATTACTATATGTACTTACATACCCTACTAAAAACTTCTTTGTCATTATTTATAGGTATTTATATTAAAAAGTTGATCTTGGGATAAAGTTACGTTGTAGGTGGAGACTAATTTTGGAAATGAAGCGTAGGTATAACTTTTACGCTTATTTTCCTGCATTCTTATCATTTCTCTAGCCAACATTTCAGCAAAGCAACACATTGCATTGTAGTCTCTGGCAAGAGAAAACTAGCTGCAACTCTGTCATTTTTTACTGATTCTTTATAGGTGGTTCTAATAAGAACTTTAACTCAGAATTTTCTGAATATTAAGCTCGGTGCTTTTATGAAGTCACGCTGTAGATCTTTACCTATATATGAACCACAGGCTTGGAAAAGTGTGTGTGATTAATGCTGAAAAACATTTTATTTTCCATAAAGTTAGCCTAATTTGTTGTATCTAGCTATATTTTGTCGGATAGGGAACTGTTAGGCATTTGCTGTATTTTGCTGAGGGTATTTTGACGAATAGGTAGTATCATCATAATAGCCCATTAATGGCCCACTGCAGGGACGGGCCACCTCCCGTGATGGAGGGATACTTGGCCTACTAATAGTATGGGTTGCTATAATTATGTATTTCGCAAATGTTATTTCTGCAAAAAATGGTTGTTTAAGTGTTTGATCGTCTTATAACATAGGTAGGTACTCTCGCGGCAATAATAAGTATGTATTCTAATTTCGTCACAACGCGAACACGAAAGCATAAACGCGCACTTAATGCAAAGAAAGTAATAAACAAGGAAACATTATGATACAATTCCGCTTATAAATAGTAGGAACGCTATAATATACACTGATTTGTTAATATTTAAACCATTGTGCAACTTTCTCTTTATTTACTTTAACTACTGTTGAATTTGATTATCTACTTGTGAAGTAATATCGAAAATGAAAAGTATTTTCACAACAGTAACTATTACACTAACATCCTCCAACTTTCCCCAGCCTGCACAACTTTGCCCACATCCCAAAAACTAACTTCAAGGTACCTATTGTAAAAGTTAAAATATGTTTATTCATTTAGATTACACTAAACATCATCAATCAATCCACTAATTTCGCAGTTAACAAGAGCTCTGAGCAGAAGCATTATTTTTTCATTTATTTATTAATAAGTGACTAAAACCCTATACCAATCAGTCTGGCCAGCGTGGTATTAGTAGGCCAAGTATCTCTCCGTCAAGGGACGGGGGCCCGTCCTTGCAGTGGGACATTAATGGGCTGTTATGATGAAGTGACTCTAAGACTACTGACGATCTGGTTAGGACGGCCGGTCTTAGAGTAGTTCATTAATCTGCTATGATAATGATGATATAACAGTTAATACTGACTCACACAATCAGGAAAAAAGATTGTTTTTTTTTGCAATAACATCGTATTTTTTCCGCTGTTTTGTTAATGCGTGCGTCATAAAATTTCAATTAATTTATGTATAAAATATTAATGAGACATAATGATAGAATACATACAAATTAATTAAGAAACCATTTCAATATAGATCACTTTAAGGAACCTATAAAATAATGTAATGTGTGTATTAATATTTAATGAGCAATAAAGTGACGCGAGGGCGACCACTTTCATGTCAAACAACACCAGATTCATGAACACCCGGTGACACTTGTGTTGATAATAGTTTATGTTGGTGATCTTGAAATTGTAATTTCATTACCTTTGAGAAAGTACCTACCTATATAAATAATTGATTCATCATAACAGCCCATTAATGCCCCACTGCAGGGACGGGCCTCCTCCCGTGACGGAGGGATACTTGGCCTACTAATACCACTGGCCAGACGGATTGGCATAGGGTTTAATTTCAAGTTTTCTTCTTTTTATTTCGTAAAGATAATATTCATGGAATATTAATCGATTATTATAATGTAATTGTAGATACCACTAATTGTCCTAAATTCAAAAACATGGCATCGCAATCCCATGACACACATGCAATTTTAAAGGAATAGGATGTTAAGAAGTCACCACTATGTTTGATTACGTCATGTTGCTCGTACAATACGCTGAGTAAGGGAAAGTTCTATGATATTATCACTACGAAAAGAAAATAAGGAAAATTGTCATAAAAACCGTATACCAATCAGTCTGACCAGTATTGTGGTATCTGTGGTATTAGTAAGTCAAGTTTATGTCATTGAATGTGGTTTATGCTCCGTCCTTCTAGTGCAAGGATAAAGCACAAATGAGGATGATCATTTGGTTTGGCGTTGTTCCTTTTATTTTTGACGATCTCTGTGGCGTAGTCGGTATACTTATTACATGACTGCTACGCAGAGGTCTCGGGTTCGATTCCTGCTCAATGCAAATCTTTGTGTGCATGAACATGATTATTTGCATTGGTCTGATTGTTTTCTATGTATGATAATATATGTATGTATTTACAAAAAAAAAGTATTTAAGTATCATCATAACAGCCCATTGATGTCCCACTGCAGGGACGGGCCTCCTCCCATGATGGAAGGATACTTGGCCTACTAATACCACGCTGGCCAGACGGATTGGTATAGGGTTTAATTTCAAGTTTTCCTTCTTTTTATTTCGTAAAGATAATATTCACGGATAGTCCCTTAGTCGGTTTTTAAGACACCCATAGGATGAGATGGGGTGGTGACAAATGTATTCTTACTCCGTCACCACACGGAGACTTTTAAGTATGTTTATCCGTTATCTAGGTACAAGTTGTCTTTTTTTAATAAAAAAAAAAATTAAATAAGTACTTATAGTACAAGCTTTGCTTAGTTTGGGACTAGGTGGCGATGTGTGAATGTGTGAGGATTATTTATTTATTATATAACAACTAAAGAGACGTTGTTTATTTTAGAACGGTTGGAGAGAGGTGTTGCAGATTTTATTGTCCATCATTATTAGAACTGGCTCGTTGGCGCGGCGGTTGCGGTAAGCGGCTGATGTGCACGAGGTCGGGGGTTCGTTTGTCTCGCACTACAGTTCTTTGTGTTTAACAAATTATTGTCCTGAGTCTGGATGTTCTTTGTGTCCTCTAAATTGATGTTTGTAAAAGTCCCCGCGACACAGGCATGATACCTAGTGACAGAGATGTACCTATTTAAATAAAAAAAAGACTAAGAACAAAGTTTGTATGAACAATCATCATAACAGCCCATTAATGTCCCACTGCAGGGACGGGCCTCCTTCCGTAACGGAGGGATACTTAGCCTACTAATACCACGTTGGCCAGTCGGATTGGTATAGGGTTTAATTTCAAGTTTTTCTTCTTTTTACTTCGTAACGATAATATTTACGGTTAGTCCCTTAGTCGGTTTTTACGACACCTATGGAATGCGATGGGGTGGTGACATATTGTATTCTTACTCCGTCACTACACGGACGGTATGAACAATAACTGTTTATACGAATAATAGGTGTAATAAATCTTTGTACCTCTACAATACGTTAGGTTGACTGACAGATATTTGGTGGCAATGTAGTCGTACTCGTATATGCGACTGCCAAGCTTGGCAGCGCGGGTTCGAATCTCTTAAATAATTTTCTGCTCGATCCACCAATTATTATCTTGTCCTTTGCGTCCGCTAATTTTATTCTTAAATCTTTGACAGTCACGGTCATCTATCAAAGAATAACAAGTATTTTAAATATAAAAATTATTATAAAAGTAAGCCGTGTCAATAACAAATCAAAGAGTAAATAATAAATATGTTTATGGCTTCTTTTAGACGTTGTAATTGCGGAGGTTAACTTGTTGATACAAATACATACATACATGAGACCTTTGCGACGTTTAACATACACATACATACGGTTAATATTATGTATAAATCTATTTAAACTTAATTAATAGTGTAATTAAAAATCACGAAAGTACAAAAACAAAATTTGCTCGAGCTTCCATGTTTGCATTTCAGGAATATGGTTTGTACAATCCACATATTATATTTGTCAGAAGCACAGATATAGTCTTTGCATCTATTAATTTGATGATTGTTACCTTCTCCTCTGCAACAGAGGGCATGAGCTTCAAGAAACGAGCTTTTAAAAGGTCGGCAACGCATCTGTGATTCCTCTGGTGTTGCGTTGCGCGTGTCGATGGGCGACGGTGATCACTTACCATCACTTGAGCGGCTGGCTCGTTCGCCTCCTATTGCATAAAAAAAAAAGATCTACAATTCGCACTAAAAAGTCCGTTTCATTATTATTGCAAACCTAATTTACGTCTTCTTTGTTTCTGCAAACTTTCCCTCTACAACACCCGTAGGATGAGGTTGGCGAAATTCCGTCATCATACGGAAAAATAAACTTTAATTTAGTATAACTTTATGAAATAGGTAATAATTAAAAAGTACGGAACTGTAAAATGACCCTCGATAAATAATATCCTAAAATCAATAATTTATAATGTTAGTAACAAATAATAATTACTTAAATAATATTATCTATATACACTTATATACTTATATTTAAACACTAGCTGCTGTGCCCGCGACTTCGTTCGCGTGGCGGATGTTACTTACTTCGCAATTCGATTTAATACTGAAAAATGGTTTTTGAAACCTTATAACAAACATAAATACCTACACACGAATTGTAAAATTAACGAACGAACCAAAACCTTTTCAAAAACAGACCTTTACAAAGACAGATCTATGAAGACTGTGTCTAAACTTATACTGAAAGACATGAGCGAACGTCATTCTTTCAAGAAAAATCTTAATACCGATACTGAAAATGAGGTCACAGGCACAATGCCATCTGTTGTCAAATTGGTAAGTTAAAATAAATGACATCGCTTATTTCATCATAACAGCCCATTAATGTCCCACTGCAAGGACGCGCCTCCTCCCGTGACGGAGGGATACTTGGCCTACTAATACCACGTTGGCCAGTCGGATTGGTACAGGGTTTAATTTCAAGTTTTCCTTCATTTTTATTTCGTAAAGATAATATTCACCGATAGTCCCTTAGTCGGTTTTACGCCACCCATGGGATGAGATGGGGAGGTGACATATTGTATTCTTGCTCCGTCACCACACGGATAATCGCTAATTAATTATGAATGAATACATTTTGCACGCCACGTTATGGTGCGGCAGAATTACACTCTGTCTATAAAGTCCTGATAATAAATGAGGCCGCCACTGTGCTACACGTAGCAACCCTATATAATCTGAGAAAATAGTTTTCATACTAGTAATTTATTGAAATAAAATAAGTAATTTTGAAACACATTATATCTAATACTCAAGTAAGAAATTCACACAACTCATAATGAGATAATTCATTTCATTGGTTGAAACCAAGTGATTGAGAAATTTGAATAATTGTTATAACATGACCTATATAGAAGTAAAGTAGTGTTAGCCCTTTAAACATTTTAGATGATGATGTTTTATTTCTGTTTTATATGCACTATAGTCAAGCCATTTTAAATTTTGACAGTTGTTTTGAGCCATAGAATGTAACATAATTTAGTGTAAGAATTATGAGCCATAACGTAATTTTTGACTTCTGCAAAACAATTATGTTCTATGGTTTTAATTTTAGTGCTGCTACTATACGGCTGCTGCCACATGTACCTATACCAAACTTAAAAAAACTAAATTATAAATAATCTAAATCGATAAATCTCTTAATCGATTTCATACACCAACCCTAAACTACATGGGTCAAAATTCACCTATTAGAATGGTATGGGTATTAGCATAAATTAACGGATTGAATCAGAGTAATAAAAACGCATGTACACAGTTAACAAGGAGATTTATTCATCGCTTTCATCATTGGATTTTTTAAATTTTCGATGTTGCGATAACTTTCGTTGCCACCTTCATCGTCATCACTAAAGCTTTCTTTGCTCCTGCTATTATCGTCAGTATTTGCCCACAGGTGACGTCCTCTCTTGTAGTATTCTGATTCGAGCTTCTCGACGCGATGGCAACTGTTTTTCCAAGTTTCAGCTGTGATGCTGCTGAAGGCCCTTTTTAGAAATTGCCAACATTTTGTGACCTGCGGGAACATAAATAGTTACTTGTTAGTGATGATTTTATATAAAATATTCTGTTATTTTATATATCAATTCATCATCATCATAACTGGATACTTGGCCTACTGGTACCACGCTGGCCAGACGTATTGGTATAGGGTTTTATTTCAAGTTTTCTTTCTTTTTATTTCATAAACATAATATTCACGGACAGTCCCTTAGTCGGTTTTTACGACACCCATGGGATGAGATGGGGTGGTGATATATTGTATTCTTCCTTCGTCACTACACGGAAACTACTGATTTACTAACTATACTAATATTATTATTAAAAAAATTTGATTATTGGTTTATTTGGAGGGGTATAGGGGGCAAAGAGGAGTAGAAAGGGAAAATAGGCTAGAAACTATTATTTTAACTATTTTATAAAGTTAATAATGAGAAAAATTACTATACATAATTTTCTAATTAAAAAACCGACTTCAACAGGAGTCGGTTAAAAACCATGCTGATAACAATTTCTAAGATTCGTATTAAATAAATTTCTGCAGTCGTCTTCATCATAAGATCATGTTTGTGTAAAGTTTTCATTAATACGAATAAAATAAGCCCAAACACTAGGTAGCTGCTATATACCGTTGAGAAGTTTCCTCGACCCTCAGTCGTCTTCATCATCAGATCATGTTTGTGTAAAGTTTCCATCAATACAATTAAAATAAGCCTAAACACTAGGTAGCTGCTACATACCGTTGAGGAGTTCCCTCGACCCTCAGTCTTCTGCATCATCAGATCATGTTTGTGTCAAGTTTCGTAAAGTTTTCATCAATACAATTAAAATAAGCCCAAATACAAGGTAGCTGCTATATGCCGTTGAGTTGTTCCCTCGACTCTCTGTGGTCTCCAGCATCAGACCAGTTCTGACTCTTGATTATTTGGTAGTGACGTCAGAGATGCACGTATATGACAACATTTTACATAATGCGTCCCTACAATTTTCAAGAGATGCCCTCGATTTCTCTAGGATCCCGTCATCCAGATCCAGATCTGGTGACAATGGGACCAAATGGGAAGTATACCCAATCGAACAAAAAAAAAATTTTTCAAATCGGTTCAGCCGTTTTCGAGAAATCAGGTAACAAACACAAAAAAAAAAAATAAAAAAAATAAAAAAAAAAAAAAAAATACAACCGAATTGAGAACCTCCTCTTTTTTGAAGTCGGTTGAAAAGAATATGCTTTATTATACAGGTTACCTACCTTGTATGAAGAATGATAAATAATGTCTTTCCTTAGTTCTTCAGGCAAATCTCGATTTTTATATTACTAGGGCATTTCTTGTAGGCCTATTGCATTTAAAATTTTGCGTAGAACTTCAAGACTACAATTAAAATCCATCACAGTTCTAGCTATCACCTGCAACTATCTGAGGGTTGGTTGGAGCCTGAAATTTAAAAAAAGTTATGTTGAAGTTGTTATGTTGAACATTTGATTATACTTTTACAATACATTTAGACATACCTAGACACAAAATACAGGCAAAGAATGGGATGGAAAGAATAACTGCAATAACTAACTAAAATTTATTCAGTGTTAAATATTAACTAACAAGATATCATTTAACATGGAGTTACTAAGACCTAAATAATAAAAAAATTAATAAAATATTGCAATTAATTATTCATTGTCGACAGACCAGTTGATGCAAAAGTGACATACTTAGTTTAGTTATCAACCGTAATATAGACATACAGCAATTAATTCAAATTCAAAACTGGGATAAATCTTGACTGAATTATACTAATGCAACTGATAATGTATCAACAGAATAGGTCGTACTACAATATTTCTTACTTTCAATGACAATCTTACCTAAAAATATGCTATGTACGCAATGCCTGTTTTTGGTCTCTAAATCGCAAATGGAGTGAATATATTACTTGAGACAGATTACAAAACACAGTAACACGATTACATACCCATCAAAGTTGCAGTTCGCCCATAAAAATCAGCCAAATCACATATAATTTGACCAGCTTCGTGCTCCGTCAAACAACACCTTATAAGTTTAAAAATCACTTCCCGCGTGCCACTTTGATTTACTTTACTCATTGTTTATGTTGTTCTTCGTAAGTCAGTGTAAGTTTATTGTAGATTAATGAATTTATAAAAATCACAAAATGAAAACAGTTCCGCAACTTCTACTCGATGACAGCTCATGTACAAGTCTATTTTGAATTTCAGTGTTGCCAGACACATGAACAATTTAGTTCCTCAAACTTTAATTTCTTGACTTTATAGACAACCTATACCTGCCTCGGTGGCGCGGCGGTCGCATTACATGGCTGGCGTGCATGAGGTCGCGGGTTCGATTCCCATGGAGGACAATTGTGATACACAAACTATTGTCCTTAGTCTGGATGTTCTTTGTGTCGTTAAATTGATATATTTAAAGGCTAGTGTGAAGACTTATAATTGATATTACACATACGATTCATGGTTAATTTTATTAACATTTAAAAGGAATAACTTATTAATAGCACTTAATAATAAAATAGTTATAGATTATTTAAAAACTCATTTATTTTATGATTACTACTGGTAACGCCATCTCGTGAACAAAAGAAACGAAATTTAAATTCATTCAACATTGAACCAAATCCATTTTTCATTACCCCTGATTTGTATTGGACTGTTCTAATAAAGAGATCTAGCGATATCTCGAGTATTACTTATCCGATTCCGATTGTTTTATTATAGTATAGATAGATAGATTACCTACTTTAAACTTAATACCTAAAAACTACGTATCTATTTATTTTAATATCTAAAGCGCACTTATTCCGAGAAGAGTCAATAAGAACCACGTCCGTTCGCATTAAGAGTGAAGAAAGAAATTAAGAATGAAATTATATAGATGCACCGGTTGGCCGTTTCGGACGTTAAACAAAAATCAACCGTACAGCCGTACTCATAATGGCGCGGCGACATTTGGAAATTTTCTTTCATCTATATCTTGTGTGTTTATAAACCGATTTCTATTAAAAAAAAATTATGAATAAGGTATTAAAGTGTACTTTTGAAATATGGGAGTTTGAAAATGATATGTCTATGCAAATTACAATATATTTATGTATTTAATACACTGTGAAGAAAACCCTAACGATTAAACACGTTATTGTGGCTAATATATAAAAGATAGATATATACTATTCAGGACTTTTTTGTACATCTTTTGAAGACCATTATTTTTGTAATACATATTTTTGGCGTATGATCAACGTATGCGATGATAAGAGCTCGAACGCGCGTTTTTTCAACCGACTCACTTCAAATTTTTCGTCACTGCTCAGCTCCTATGTGTCTTAGCGTTATGTTATACAGCCTATAACCTGCCCAGGAGTATGGACTACAATCGTACCAAGTTTGGTTAAAATCCCTTCAGTAGTTTTTGACCCATGCGTGCACATACAGACAGAGAGACAGACAGACAGACAGACAAAAAATTTATTGATTGCATTTTTGGCATTACTATCAATCACCATTGATAGTAATGGTGATTGATAGTAATGCTAATTATTTAATTTTATAATAATTTAATATTAATTTTTAACATATATTCAATGTACAGAATTGATCTCTCTACAGTTTTATTATAAGTATAGATGTTATTTATGAAACTGTAATAACAGTTTTTTATATGATTTATTTATACTTTTAACGTAATGTTTTGTTGTAGTTTGATTTACTTTACCTTGACCATTATTAATTACCGTTTGCGCGGGCAGACAGTCTGTTAACCAGAATAACATATTTTATCAAAAAACTGAATATAACTGTATCGAATTCGATAGAAAGTACTAATTCATTCCATCAACAGAGGCAAAAGCTGGTTACTATCAACTACTTACGAGTATATCATTATAATTACATCATCATTACAGCCCATTAATGTCGCACTGCAGGGACGGGCCTCCTCCCTTGACGGTTGAACGGAGGGATACTTGGCCTTCTAATACCACGCTGGCCAGACAGATTTGTATAGGGTTTAATTTCAAGTTTTCCTTCTTTATAATTCGAAAAGATAGTATTCACGGATAGTCCCTTAGTCGGTTTTTACGACACCCATGGGATGAGATGGGGTGGTGACATATTGTATCTTACTCCGTCACTACACGGAGATTTTCCATACGATTACTTATTTTTTACTAAAAAAGTAGTGGGTCTCTGTTTGGTAGTAGTTTTTTTATTGTAAGTTGTTTCAGAACCTCAATCAATATTTGTCTATTTAGAAAAAATCTCAATACCTATTATGTACCACCTTAGGTCGTAAGTTTCGCTTTTCCAACTCCACTTCTGGCAGCCAAAAAAGCTTATACAAAAAATGACGGCCCAAAAGCCCAGTCTGTAACCTCAAGCTTATAAATACTATGTTATACCTAACTAGCTGAACCGTGCCCACTTCGTTGCGCGGCGAAAAAAAATGTCCCTTTTTTAAACATGTTTTATTACTGCTCCACTCCTATTAGTCACAGCGTGATCCTATATAGCCCATAGGCTAGTGAGGCCATAACACTCCCCGATAAATGGACTATGCAACACAGAAAGAATTTTTAAAATCGGTTCAGTAGATCCAGAGTTTACCCCGTACAACGTCACAAACACACAAACTTTACCTCTTTATAATACATATTAGTATAGATGACAGTCGCAAATCTAAATCTTAAATTACAATGTTAACTCGCAAAACCGTATTTTCCTTTATGACGTGTATTGCACAAGCAACCCCGCGGGGCACACATGTATACGAACAGCAGAAAGCTTCATGATATGTGTGTCAAGTGCAACGTGTAGTAAAGGCGTGTACACACTGTGTGACTGACCTTTAGATACCGAAATGGCTGTGATTTACTGCCAAGTGTGTGCGTGGCCGAGAAAGTTGATACTTTTATGTTTTTGTTAATGTTTATCTGTAGGTAAGTTCTATTATTATAAATTCGTACAGATAAAATAATATTTTACTTAACAATCCATTACTGCCCCACTGCAGGGACGAGCCCCTTCCAATGAACGAGGGAAACTTAATGACAAAACGGGTGAGTTCTGGGTCGTGGAGACTCTTACAAACATCAAATTAACGAACAGGAAGAACATCCAGACTTTGTCCTGGGTGGGAATCGAACCCGCGACCTCGTGCATGGCAACCGGTGCGTCACCGAGCCAGTCAAACGTCCTTTTTTGAGTAACATACTCTGTTACTGAAAAAAGGACGTTTATGTCGGTACCACTGCTGTGCCCACAGGCTGTGCCAGTTTAATCCAACTCCATGTTACAGTGTTTAAGTGGAAGGTATAAGAGTACATATAATGATATTACAGTGCAATGAGACTTAAAAGCTTGTGTCACACTGATTAGCTGTGCTCCGGCATTGTAGGTGTCATTAGCAGCGGTTACTACATACCATCAGATGAGCTGCTTCGCGTCTGCCAGATGAGCAAGCAAGAAAATTTGAAAAAAAAAATTATCGTCATGTCAATTCTCGTACCTTAAAATCGTTAAAAATTCGGTTAAGTTAACTTAAGTTGTCAAATTCTCATACAATAGGTAAGACAATTTGACAACTAAAGTTAACTTAACCGAATTTTTAACGATTTAAAGGAACGAGAATTGACATTAAAAAAGTTCGTTTTTTTTGGGAAAGGCGATAATACTGATAATAGTATTGTATGACTGTTTGTTTTTCTAAATAAAATAAAATAAAAATAAGTAATTTAACGTGTCACGGTCATATCTAAGAAAGCCATGATACCAAATCTAACATACTTCAAGTGTTAGATAATCAGAGCTAGTTCTAACTATCTTATTATTATCGTTCAGTCGCTTCTTCATAAGGTCACATGTATATCTAAATGTGGAGTAATCCGTCGTTGTCTGTTCTGAGTCGTGATGCGCCTGTCACGACGCACACTAGAGGCCAGCTCGAACATATGGACATGTGTGTTGTAAATTGATATGTAGGTATATGTACTACGCCTATTATGGGTACACACAGCAACTAATCTAGCAAGACACTCATGTACCTTAATACCTTGAAATAAGACACAATTTCAAATGAAAATGTTTAACTTGATGTGTTGCTGTGTGTACGTATAATTAGTTATGTTATAACTTTATTTAGTTCGTTTTATGAGATGAGTTTGGCATTATAATACTTACTTATGTAGTTTTTAATTAAGAAAATGATTCTGAAAAGAGCGTTGATATCAATTATGCTTGTTAGGTAATTTTAAAACAGTAATGCAATGTTTTTTGAGATAAAAACCAATGTAGCTGAAACATTTTTATTGAACCAAATAGGGAAAAAGAACGCCTAAATTGCGGGTCAATCCTGTGTCGCGGGGACTAAATAAAATAAAAATGAATCCAAGTTGAACAGCACAGATATATAGGTAATTATTATTTATTGGGATTCAAAAGCCCGACCTCTTCCACAGCAGGCGCATACACAAGTGCCTTGCCACAGAGGTAATTAATAAAATAAGACAAAAATACAATAAATAACTACACTACATAACAATCAAAAGATAAGAATACAATACAGAGTACAAAGATGCGGTCCAGTCGAGCGTAACGCACGTTCTACTAAAACTTAAATAAATTATAATAATTATCACAATGAACAGTTAATCTTATTAAATACAATAAAAAACCCCATATCTACACGTAAACCAACATACTTAGTTAATGCATACATAATGTTTTTTACATTGTTTATACAAATACATATCTAAATGCGTGAAACATTGGTACCTTATAAATAAGTAAAGCATTTCAAATATACAATGGCTGACAGGAGAGTATGGAAGGAGAAACCATTTGCGCCGACCGACCCCAAAAATGCTTACCTATCCCATTTATTTGGGGTCGGTGCAAATGGTTTTCTGCAGGCAAATTTATAAGATTTTAAATATAGGTACAATATTCGAGATTTCAGCGAAGCTAATGATTGCCAGCGATAACGCAGTCAGTGTCGCAGAGTTTTGGGCTAAGTACATCAATTTAGTCTGGTATCGTTTTGTTATCGATACGCTAAGAAGAAGAAGCGAAGCTACATACATCATTATCATCATAATTGTTAGATATATTATGCCTCCTTCAAACGTTTCTACCTGTCTGTCCTGTGCCTCTATCATTCATCAGTAGCTATTAACCGTCACCAGATCGTCGGTCCACCCTGTGAGGGACCTGCCCACCTTGCGTTTTTTTTATAGAAATTCTCCTATTAGCTAAAGTGGAAACTTGGTTGGAGATATACATTTGTAGGGATAATGCCCTGTTTCGCGGGAACTCGGACGGAGGGACACAAAGAGTATCAAGAATTAGGACAACAATTTGTGGATCGTACGGCATTGCATTGCCGAATGACCTTGAAGATCTGAGGTTTGTTACAGCTTTCATAAAAATAGCGCCATCTACTAACAGAGATTAATACACTTGGGTATAATCTACTAATGATTATTCAGATCACAGATGCGACACAAATTTGTCATTGTTTTTACCTAAATTATTATTTATTCTTTGGGAGACACCAATTTTATACATACGTATTTTATGGTATAATATAAGGACATAGTAACAGCAGTTTTCATAATTACCCTATTTGATTACTGATGCTACTACACTATGTCTTCTGAAGGTCTCAAAATATAAGTTTAATCGAAGCGACGTTCATAAAATGAATTTAAACATGCTTCGTTTAAATAAAGACGAGTCTAAAGCATACTAAGGTATAAAATATTAATGTATAAAGCTTGTAGGTACAATAGTATAAGTTTTGAAGAGCTCCGTCACGCTTCTCATTACTTTTGTTGGTTAGTCTATGAGTGATTCAAAAACAAAATTTAATTAAAAACTAGGGTTTATTACACTTATGTATTTAATTAGAACTAGTATTATTTAAAACAATTGTGTACTTTTTATTTACAATAGTTTTTCATTCAAAGTTGGTCGGTTTAAAGTTTTATTCGGTAAGAAAATACGGTCGTACAGTCCACCCGTCACAAGAGTCGTAACGACACTGAATGTGCGACTCCCGAGCAATCGTCACGGCGGTAGCGGGGGTGCAGGCGCGGGGATTTTATGAAAATCTAGTTTTTATCAATTATTTTAAATATAACGAATAATTAAGATAAAGTAATCAATACAGATTATTAGTTAGAATATAGCACATTTTTTGTATAAATTTCGAATAAAATCAATCATCCGTTTAATAGACAATTTGATATTTAGTTATTATAATACCAGATTTCGTGATTTTTTTTGGAAGTTTTTAAGAAATAATTAGCGTTTTTAATCAATACAAAAATTTTTCGGTAGTATCTAGTTTATTCATGTTTTTTTGAGAAGTAAACGTATGTAAGGATTCGTCAACAAACTTCTCCAAACCGAGCGTGTTTTTGGGGTTTGAGCAATGCAATGCCCTTAAACCTGCTACTTCGTGCACGCCAGCCGCTTCTAGATGTTTTCTGCAGAGCAGCAGTATTCTGTGTGATCTAGATGTATCTTGTAGAAGAACTATAGAATAACATGTTTCGTAACAACACAGAGCTTTTATAATGTTTAAAAAGTAAAAACATTACGCAAACAAAGCCGCGGGCATAGTTAATTAAAACTAAACATACAACATTAAGTATATTTGGTATAGTTGTTTATAGTTTTGTATTCTACTAATTAGGAACTTAGTAATAATTGTTTATGCTTACCACAAATTGTCATGAATGACCATAAAAAAGGTAATTACTAAAATAGATAATAACCCCCTTAGTCATAAAAAATCACTGTTTAGTGAGATTTTTATTAGTAAATCCAAACTTATACCAAACAAAACCAAAAGAATTTAAAGTAATCAATTGACTAAAATTTATGAGGCGTTTATGAGTAAGGGGGTAAATGTATACTTATATAAAAATAATCGTAAAAAGAATCAATCTATGTTTGTTACTTACAATGTCCAATTGGTATTGGTACCGTGTTAAGATATGGGAAATTTAAAATAAATTATAATTACTTAATGAATACCTAATCTTACCTAATTCCTGTAAAACAAAAGCTAAATTAAAACTTGTCAAGACCACAGGTTGTCGAGTGGCAAAGCCTATAACACGCTCCTCAGAAAAGATGCTGCTTCCAGCAATTCTTCCATTCAATATCATTTCTATCCGTGTGGTGACGGAGTAAGAATACAATATGTCACCACCCCATCTCATCCCATGGGTGTCGTAAAAACCGACTAAGGGAATAACCGTAACCACTATCTTTACGAAATAAAAAGAAGGAAAACTTGAAATTAAACCCTATGCAATCCGTTTGGCCAGAGTGGTATTAGTAGGCCAAGTAACCCTCCGTCACGGGAGGAGGCCCGTCCCTGCAGTGGGACATTAATGGGCTGTTATGATGAATATCATTTCGCATCTTGCAGAAGAGCCTTAAACATGTGCCTACACATCTTAGAAACGTTTAATAATATTAGGCAAACAAAGCCTCAGGCAAAACTTAAAAATATGTAATATTACACAATGTTTTTGTGCTTTTTAAGCACTAGGACATGTTAAGTATTTATAATGATTAGCTTAAGGCGAGTTGCTTTATATGTAATAACTACAAATAGATACATACAACAAAACCTCAATATATGTTATACCTTATACTAAAGGAATAAGGTATATTTTGTGTTGTGCTATGCTTACATATATGACTGAAGCGAGGTCTCTGAACGCATATCTAACAAAATATTTAAGTTCCATGTACTGCTCGCATGTCTAACTATATCTTAGATATCAATCTGAGCTACGATTTAGTAATAATATGTAAGGATAGCAAAAAAAAATCTGTGTAAAAGACAATAAAAATGTGGAATGAACTTTCGGCCTATGTTTTCTTCTTCCTTCAAGTGTAGTGGAGAAGCACAGGGTAAGATTAAGATGACGATGACAACTGTAATAGAAATTATTCTTCACTTTTTCCTTGCTCAACAAGTGTTGCTTAACATTAGAATAGTTGCAGTCAATATAGTCATATTTATACTTTTACTTTAATATTATAAAGAGGTAAAGTTTGTGTGTTGTGTGTTTGTGACGTTGTAGGGGTAATCTCTGGATCTACTAAACAGATTTAAAAAATTCTTTCTGTGTTGAATAGTCCATTTATCGGGGAGTGTCATAGGCTATATAGTATGACGCTTTGACTAATAGGAGTGGAGCAGTAATGAAATATGTTTAAAAAGGGACGCGTTTTTTTCTCCGCCCTACGAAGTGCGCATGGGTCAGCTAGTTCATAATATTTTGGCTCTCAGGCTTAAATCTCCTTAGGAGCAATGTTCATATATAAGAACAAGCCCTTTTATCTTTCCGGTTTTTAATAATACTATCGCTTTCAAAATATCGCTTTTGAAAAATTAGGGAAGACCACGATGTTTTAGCCTCAACAACGCATTAACAAGTTTCCGGGCATGAAAAGTTAACAAAGTATTTACTTCAAAATAAGTAATAAAACTTTATGTTCTTTATATTTTATTTATTTTATTTTATTCATTTAATCCACAAAACAAGTTACAATTTTTGATAGTATTAAATAAATATTACAAATAACTTAATTCTAAATTGCAACTCAACCACATGTGGATACAGCAAAACCATATTTTATCACGTGATGAATACATAATTTAGATACTTATATTATTATGTGTACACTCACTAATAATAGAAAAAAAAAAAAAAGCAAATGAAAAGTAAACAAAAACACGATACAGTTACTTATACCTACTACACAACATTATACCTATGCAATCAAACTTCAGGCAGCTCAACTATTGTGAGTTGAGATGATTGTGGCTTAGGATGGAGGATATCCGTTACAGTCTTTATATATGTCTTGAAACTTGGATGAAAAACGTCTAAATCCAAATGACCTATCGCCAATTCATTGTATTGACGGGCCATTCTAACAAGTGGATTGAAATATGAGATGTTGTTTTTATAAATTTGTAAAGCAAATAAGTTAACACGGTTAGATCTACGTTCACTATACTTGATATTTAAAGCAATGTTAGAAAGCAATACAGGTGAATCAATAATAGAATGGATTATCTTAAACAAATAAATAAAGTCAAAATATTTACGCCTTGTTTCTAGTGACTGGACTCGAAATTCTAATAATCTCTGGTCATAGCTGGGGCATGAACGAACCGATTGCTGTCGGTAATATAAAGTTCTGAGGCACTTCCTTTGAACCCGTTCTATATCACCAATGTGCACTTTATAATATGGAGACCAAATTGGTGAACCATATTCCAAAATGCTTCGTACTAGAGCAAAATAAGGATAAAGTACGCTACATGGTTTTTTAAAATCCTTAGTTGACCGCAACACAAAACCAAGCAGTTTGTTAGCTTTTGTGATGATGTACTCGTAATGAGGTCTAAATGAGAGCCTATCATCGAACAATATGCCTAAGTCTTTGACAACTGTAGATCTCTTAAGAATCTGTCCATCGATTGTATAATTATATTCAATTCTCTTACGTTTATTTGTGAACGAAATAATGAAGCATTTCTCAACGTTCAGGTACATTTTATTTCTATTACACCACTCTGAAACAGTATGTAAGTCTTTCTGCAATAGTATATTATCATTATGTGATTTGATCTGAGTAAACACTTTTAAGTCGTCGGCGTACAAAAGGCATTGGCAAGACAGAGACTCTATCAGGTCATTTATAAATATGACAAAGAATAAGGGACCCAAATGAGACCCTTGTGGCACCCCGGAAGACACTGCCATAGGCAAAGAAAGATAACCATTTAACGCTACTAATTGACTTCGGTTACTCAAGTAAGAAGATATCCAGCGAAGCAAATTGCCCCGAATACCATAGAAGTTAATTTTCCTGCAAAGCAAAACATGGTTTACCTTGTCAAATGCTTTGGAAAAATCTGTATAAACGGCGTCTATTTGACCACCCACCGCAAAACCCTGGCAAAGATAATGTTTATATTCCAATAGATTGGTGACTGTGGATTTTTTTTTGACAAAACCGTGCTGTTTATCAGAAATAATGGGCTTAACATGATTATACAAAAAATTATACACAAGAGACTCAAATAGTTTAGCAAAGCAAGACAATATACTTATTGGTCTGTAATTTTCGCATCGTGACTTATCACCGTTTTTTAATATGGGAGTTATATATGCTATTTTCCAGCGTTGTGGAAAAATGCCGTTAAAAAGTGATTTATTGTATATAATACAAAGAGGTATCGATAGCTGTTTGGCGCATGATTTGATAAAAAAGGGAGGAAGCTGATCAGGTCCTGCACCCTTGGCCTTATCCAATTGTTGTATTTTGTGTAAGACATCTTTATATGTGAATGAGATAGAAGACAGTACAGCATGTGCAGAGGACTCGGCTATATTAAGATCTGAATAATTTCCAGAGGAAAATGCTGAGTTATTACACTCGGGTGTCTCAAAGACAGATCCAAAATAAGCAGAAAAAAGTTCGCAGATACCCCGACCATCCGACGAAGAAGAAGAAACACCCAGTGACATCACTTATGGTATCGAGGTTTTGTTGCCCCTTCTATTACTTATAAATCTCCAAAATGATTTAATGTTTTTAGCTATAGAATCTTCCGTAGAGGCTAAATATTGATTGTAACACTCCTTAGCTAGTTTATGACATCTTGAGCGAAGCAATGAAAAAGTATCGTAGTCGCGAGGATTATTATACTTCTTATACAGCTTGTGATATTTTCTTTTTTCCTGGTTACATTTGATTAAACTTTTATTATACCAGCTTGGGTAGGTTTGATTTTTTAACTTCTTCATCGGTGTATGCCTATTTATTATGTCAAACAATTTATTATAGAAAACGTCAGTGCATATATCAACATCAGTTGATGACAAAAGATCATTCCAATCCGTCGCTTCGAATTCAGCCTTAATGCTGTCTAAATTGCATTTGGAAAATAATAATACTTCGCGTGTCCTCCTACCTAGTACCTTTGCTTTATAGGGCAGTATCACTTCAATTGAAAGAGCTGGATGATGTTTATCAACCAAACTTAGAGGGGACGTGTCGCCGACCACGATGGAGCCGAAATTTGAAAAAACTAAGTCTAAAATACGTCCGTTCGCATTTGTAATATTATTGTACTGTTTAAGACTACAAAGTGCCATTAACTCTTGCAGTAACAAAAGCTTCCTAGAACATTTGACAGTATTTGAGCCAATTGCGGCATTTATACAAAAGTCGGGAGTATTAAAATCGCCTATGAGCAAAAAATTATCGTCTGGACGATCATGTAATATTATTTTTTGGCAGCTAGAATAGAATTCATCGAGTTTTGTGAAATCGGTGTTAGGTGGCAAGTAACACACACAAATATTTAAGTTCGGGACACTACAATCATCTGAAATTAACGTAATCCAGATATCCTCCATGCCAGTTTGCCATGATAACTGATGAACAGTTTTAAATTTCTTTAAAGTAGCTATGAGTACACCGCCTCCCTCACATTTAGTCGAGGTTGAGCTCTCACGATCTCGTCTGAAGACATCATAACGAGTATCAATAATTTCACCGTTGAACACGCCTGAGTTAAGATTAGTTTCTGTTAAGCAAACAATATCAAATTTACAGTTCAAAACATTTATGTAAAACTGTGTAAGTTTACTCCGTATTCTATTAACATTTTGGTAATAGACAGTAATCATTTTGCCTTAATAAGAAACAAAACATAGAAAAAAAACAAATTATACTTAATCTAAACAGAGTGCATGTCTACTTCAATTTATTTAGAGTTTCGATATTTCTCACAAGTATTGCCTGACTTTTCTCATCCTTACGGATATAAATCTGTCCAAAGCGTACCCACACAAACATGAAATTCATATCCCTACAAAATTTACGAGCGCAGCTATGTAACTCTTTGGTTTCGGGAGATAAGTGTTCCGACAAATAGATTCGTTGAGATTCGCCAGCCAACCCCATATGTGTCGTTGCAAGCTTCTCACCGGAATGGGTTCTATTAAAACGCGTTACAGAGGACAGTATGAGATCACGATGTCTTTGAGAGGAAAAGCTAATTAAAATATTGCGTGGTCGTTTTGACGTCGAGTCCATCTTGGCAACGCGACGGCAAGATTTTATGTCACCGTTAGGAACAACAGCTTGCAGACATTCACAGAGTCTACTGAACATAACCATCAAATCTTCATTTCTGTTCTCAGGAACTTCATGAATCTCCAAATTTAAATTTCTAGAAATTTTTTCCATGTTAGACAACCTGGCTTCCAACTTTTGAACAACACATTTAGACTTGGAAACTTCCTCTTCCAGCTGTTTGATCTGAGTCTCTCGCTCTTCAAAATGAGATTTTAAATCCATCTGTTCTGCCGTAATAAAATCCGTAGTAGCGGTGAAGTCGCTTTTAAGTTTCTCCACCACTCGATTTACTTCCACAGACACCATTCGCTCCAAGTCCTTCTTCAGCGCTGATCTAAGGTTAGTCATGATTGCGGAGTCGGGAGCAAGTTTGATATCAAAAAGCTTACTAATACTCTCCATAGTGACTGGCTCACTTACTAAGTTAGCGCCTGATGACATAGTGGTAGCAACACTCGGGTTAGTTACTGCGGGCCTGACGTCTTGACAAGGCGATATCATCATCGTTTCGTCCAATAATTGGGCATCGCGGCGTTGGCGACACGGTGTACTGTCGTTGGTTTTCCGTTTCGTCACATTTTGACAATATGGACAGCTTAAAGAAGCCACTTGTTTAGAAGTTAAGTTGCTGCATTCTTCAGCTGTTAAATTTAAGCATTCGTAGCAGTATTTAGAAAAGCAAGTGTTACATTTTAAGAATTTAGAGCCGCCAATGTCATTAGTGCACCCCTGGCAACGCATCCTAATGTGTACCAAAATATTCTATTTCTTTATCATTAATTCTTGCGAATATAGAAAATTCTCAATATATTTAATTCTTGAGAAAATTGAAGAGCAACAAAGCACAAAAAACAAAAAAAGCACAAAAAGTAGAACCGGGGTTTGAACTTGAGTCGTCGAATTCTAAGGTGCTGTATATACCACCTGTGCCAGAACACCTTAAGATTAGTCGATGAAATAATCGTTCATATTCAACAGTTGGTATATTTGTTGACAAGGTACACTGACAACTTGCTTGGATGTGTTCACAATTTACCCGCAACAACAACTTATCCTCATAAAATATAAAAACTTTATATTATAGTTTTCACTATTGCACCGCACTCTGTGCATACACTGTTTTGATTTTTCACAATTTTGTAGCAGTTAGTTTAACGCATAGAATGGTATATCGCACTGTCCAGAACATTCACTTTAAACTATATTTTTGATTTTCTAAGAACTGTATGTACACAAACACGTCCGTCACTCGTTAGGGCACAATGGAGAAAAAAAAAGAATTATTAAAGAAATATTCTGACGGTACACGGTTGGTAACTGAATGTGTGTCGATGTAATGGGCGCGGCATTGCGTGTGAGATCCGTTTGTGCTGACCCTACCTACTGGACATATTACTACCACCAGTTATACCTACTACATACATACTCGTAGTTGTAAAGCCTATTTGTTCGAAATAACTGTCGGTAATTAACTAGGTAGGAGTCGACTAAGTACCTTTGTGCATAACTGTTATAATACCTAGCTGCTGTAAAGAGTATTTTGGCCTGCCTCTACGTTTGTATTGTTTTGTAGCGATGCAGTAGCGATGACTTGCCGTCGCATTGTCTTCATGGATACAGTCGGCTACGAACCCAGATTCAGTCACGTTGCTACCGCGATACTGTCGCGATTCTGTCGTGAAGCAAACGCGATGGTTCTCACCCCGATGTAGTAGCTTCCGGATGCCCGTATGGTATTCCGAAATACCCCTCACCGAAAGAACGGTTTTCCGAGTTTTCCACTCTACTCCAACGGTTAGTTAAATGAAAAAATGATTGGCCGACACTGTTGGTAGAACGCATGAATCCTTTGCCGAAGGAACGGTTTGCCGAAAACACTCTTCAACCAAAGGTTAAACGGTTTCTTTTGTCTATAGCACTCGTCGTATGGGAATTATTTTGCCAAATCGAAAAACCGTCCTTTAGGTGAGGGGTATTTCGGAATACCATACGGACTTCAGCGTTAGTAGCTAATGCTGTCGCTGACATTTAGTAATCGCGACATCGTATCGCTACAATAGTCGAGTGCAAGGGGCCTGATAATTACTACCTAAACTAATGAAATATGTAGCTGAAATCGACTCGTTATCCCAAATTACAAACATTGTATTCTTGCACGTAACCACATAAATACACTTAATTTTAAGAGCTTCGGAAACAGGATGTTTATCTAGATTCCTAGTTGTGTACTAGATGGTAAGGGCACCACCATGACCCTGTTGGCTAAACGCCACCACACATTGTTCATAATAAACCCATTTTAGTTGTTTACAACATTACTCTACTTACAAGATAATATTCCTACTAAACATAAATAGTTTTATTATATTTAGTTTACTACAAGGTTTGTTTAGAAATGTCATCTATGAGGTAAAGATATAAAAATACGTAGTTTTAACACCCTCTTATGCTTAGGTTGTAGTAAAAGGCTACCAAAACTATTTTGCAGATCTCGTGAAAATAGAACACTCTATGCCTGGTCACCGAAGAAAAAAGCGTATTTGCATTGAGAAATTGATTGACACATTATGGTTATAAGAATGTTGTGGCCACTTTAGTTCTACTCGTATATCTCATATCTTAACATAATTTTAAAGATTACTTCCGAACTTCCTGAGTATAATTTACAAACGTGATCTTAACAGACACAAAGAACACTAAAACAGCAATGTCGATACTTGAGATTTAATCCATAAATATTTAATCATCAATAGGTTTAATCCTTCGTTACAGATCCTAAGAGTCACGGTTGTGCGAGAAATTGGTTGGTTAGTCATCCCAAGAATAAAACGATCGCATCTTTAAATAAAAACCCATACATTATTGTACATGAAAGTATAATATAGATAGCTTCATACATGTCCTTTTCCGGTCTATAATTGTTCAAGGGTCAGATAATCAAGGTGACAGTATACACTCGTATGTGGTCTGTATCTGGTCCGCCATGACACATTACACTGACCTTATTGTATCGAGCCTTCTTGGGACCTCAGTGAGTTTCCGCTCACTCTTTTAAGGAGCAAATTATGCACATGTATGTTCATTATTTGTTACCAATAAATGATAGTTTAGTTATTAATTAGTTTTGTTAGTTTGCATGTTTAAATTAATCTTTAAAATTATCTCAATAGTTAATTTGATTGAAAGTCAATTAGTGAAATAATGTAACATAAACACCTTTTAAAAATCAGCGATTCAATTAGGTATTTGTGTGATGCATATTTTGTTGTATTCAACCTGGATGTCCTTTAATTCAGTGTTCAGAATAGATAAAAAAGCTTGCCTGAAAGGAGTTATATATTTCGTGGTATATAATACATTGATATAAAAAAAACTTTATATACATAAATAAGTTAAAATAAATAAGTGTAACAGCTTAACGCACATATGGCACAGTTAAGGTGCTAAGCGTGGAGGCGTACACTTGCGACACCACACACGTGTTCTTGTGCAAGCTTATCTATGCGACTACTAGTGCTCATACTTAGTACCTATTTTACTACCATTATAAACTAACTACCATAGGTAGTATCAAATAGCGAATTAGTTACTTCGGAGGTTGGGTTTTGGTTTTTACAACTTAACAGCCCTTTCTTAATGGCTATTGATAACACGCTTTTCAGGAAAGGGCAAGTACGTAGCACTGGAAAACGACGGCTATGTACTAGGTCTACTATCTACCCCCTTACTCATAAACGCCTCTTAAATTTAGTCATTGTTTAGCGAGATTTTTATTAGCAAAACCAACCTTATACCAAACAACGTAAGAGTTTAAGCTAATTAATCAATTGACTAAAATTTAAGAGGCGTTTATGAGTAATGGAGCTAATCGTTAACGGTCTTTGTATCTCTTAACATAGAAGATTTATAGATCGGGGTATTAAACATTTCTTCGAAACAAAATCTTAAAAAAAAAAGTAAAACATAATGTATACATATGTAATGGTTTAGTTTAATAGGCTTGGTTGTTTTATAAGTGTTGGTATATAATACGAGGTTTACGACATTAAGGAGTGACTTATTCGCTCGTTGCTCAATGTAATGCCGTAGGACATGTCGCGATTGATGCATAGTGATGGATACATATCGATAACTTTTTGTATTAAGTATTATAGTTATCGATATTTTTGCGATTTGTAAACATTTGCGGTACATACTACATAATCTACTTGCAAGGGCCGAAATGTAGACCAAAAAACTTATGTTAACTTAAAATAACTAGATAGTATGATCACAAGTAAGTCCCGAGTAACTCGGCGAAAATGGCATTCGTCGTCCCCCGAATTGGTTTTTCGTAAGATTACTCTCCTCTCTTACAAGTCTTTCAATAACTCTCTCCCAAAGAAAACAATATGTCACCACCCCATCTCATCCCATGGGTGTCGTAGAAACCGACTAAGGGACTACCCGTGAATATTTCCGTTACAAAATAAAAAGAAGGAAAACTTGAAATTGAAACCTATAGTAATCCGTCTGACCAGTGTTTTATTAGTAGGCCAATTATCCCTCCGTCGCGGGAGGAGGCCCGTCCCTGAAGTGGGACATTAATGGGCTGTTATGATAAGCTTTCATACTATGTATCGATAATGAACGGTTCCCATCACTATCAACCTGATCGTGTGCACAGGGCGCGGTTGTTCGCCTTGCACAGACGCGCATATGTGCGACATGCTCATGTACAGACAACAAAATAAGTGCCTAAATACAAGGCAAAATTGTAAGGGTATAATAAATTATCTTGACTTTGTAAAGTAGATATACAAAGTCTAAGTTTTTATTAAAATAATGATTGGAATGGGGACGAATACAAAATAATTGAGCAAAAACTTGGTGTTAATAGGAATACCAATCTCGACAATGTATCATTAAGATCATTATGGTGACTTCAGGTCACCATTGACACAGGATTTACCTAAACCTCTTTCGCTCACAATGTTTTTGTACCATTTATAACGTTAAGGAATATTTTTGTTATGTGTATCATTGTATTGAGGCACTGATTATTAAGGAGTTAAGTACTACTTACTTAGATGAAACTTTGAATCGAATTATAACAATATGTAACTACATCTGTTGCAAAGCAAACTAATCGACAGTTGTTTATCAGTATATAGTTTCCGTACAGAGCCCATTAACGCCACAGTAAAAAGCTTCTTCTCTGTGCTAGGAGAGAAGAAAGGACTTTTTTCGTGATTATCTACGTGAGATGTCTTGCTTTCTTATAAGTTTCATTCATATTATAGGTACATATCATCATAACAACCCATTAATGTTCCAATGTGACGGGCCTCCTCGATACTTGGCCTACTAATACCACGCGCTGGCCAGACAGATTGGTATAGGGTTTTAATTTGAAGTTCTCCTTCTATTTTACATATAACATCTCTGTATTGTTACAACAGCATACTAATCTACAAGCCACTATTTCAAATATCTATTTTTAATTTTTATCAATTGTATGCTAACCTTACAAATCGCACTATATATCTCGCTCGATATAATTTCGTTTGCCGTTTGATTGTGTGAGAGACAGTTGTTTTGCCAACGGTACGCATACATTAACCCAATTGACACACACATTTACATACATATCGACATTATTATTTACTATGTGTTATTAAAAGATAATGTTAGAATTACCACATGTGTAAGGACAATTGCTAACTACAGTAATAGTAATAATAAGTGATCTATTTTTAATAAGACCTAGATTTTAATGTGTAGTGAAAATAGGTGCAATGTATGTGACAATTATATGTATAAGTAGGTATAATAAATTTACCAAGTAGTGATGGAAGAAGAATAGATAAAATTTGTAATCCAATTTGATTTATTGCATTTACATTGATTTAAAATAATTTTAAGCAGACTCTCGACAAATAATATCGAGATTTAAATATTTGTAAAATTGTTACAATATCTTCTTGTCTAAGTACATACTTTGTTGCAGTGTCTTAAGTCTTTTTAAAATATGATTTCTTGTCGTAAAGTGCAAAAACTGATGTTACTACATGGCATACACCTACTTAAAAGTTAATATCTTTAGATAAGAAGTTAAACGTAATGCAAAATGGACTTCAGACCAGCCAAAGTTTTGCATCTTTCATATAGGCCGTCCTTGCAGTGGGACGTGTATCTATTAGGGTGATAGGTGAAAGTATTTTAACTAATTTATTCATATCAGCCAAATTAATGACGTCCACTGTTGGACATAGGCCTCCTCTAAATATTGACACCTTGTCCTGTCCCCTTCCTCATCCATCTAAAGTATTATCATGATTGTCGTAACAGCTAAGTGCTGGACATAGGACTTCTACAAATCTTTCTACTTTACACTGTCCTATGCCTCCTTAGTTCAACGATTGCCCGCAACCTTTACCAGGGCGTCGGTCCACCTTTTGAGGGGTCTGCCCACCTTCTTCTGCCTTCCAGAACGTAAACTCCAGAGGACAGGATGCATGAAGATAAATAAAAAAATCGATTACCCCACGTGATTTATCTTACTGCGAATGTAAGTGCATACAATAAGATTAATATGAGGCCACTAGGAACGAAGCCTTACTACACACAGTGTGGACGGATTTTATTCTACTCTCATATAACTATGTTTACATTGTACAATCGTGTTCAACTGCTCATGCATCATATTTATCAGATTGATTTTATTTAGTTTATTCTGAAGCATTTCACAGGAAAACATTTTGAAGCTCAATTCTCAATAGTTTATTATCTTGTTTCATTGGACCCAGGTTAGTTAAATTTATTTTTTTAACTTATTCATTAGTTGGATTGGAGGAAATTCAAGATATAAAACATGCTATAAACAAATACCTTTAACAAATCATCATCATATCAGCAAAAAGACATCCATAACTGGTCATAGGCCGGCTTCCTCTTACCGAATTCATCCGCCATTTAATCTTGATCAAATTATTCGATAAGTTTCTATATGTCGCGTCGCAGGGAAATGAGGAAATCAGGGATTTCACGAATTAACTAGGGATATGACGAAATCCCGTTCCTATCAGAAAAGAAATGCTGTGACCACAATGCACGAGTCGGGCGAGCGAAGCGAGCGTGCCGCCGAAGTGCAAGTCATTTTCGACATTTATCGGGATTTCGTGATATCCCTAGTGATCTCGTGAAATCCCCGTTTTCCTCATTTCCCTGCGACATATATAACACTTAAGTGCGCGACAGTACTGATGCACGTGTACTCACATGCTCGATAACGTCGTCAGTATACTATGTTTGTAAACAGTGATGATATAATCTATTTTTAAACACAAACATCATGATTTTTTCTCTGCAAGTGTAGGCTCATCTGACACCCACTTTTCATCAGCTACGCAATATAATATTACTCAAACAATCCTTATCTACAAACTTATATAGGTACTTTGTTTCTCCGTAAATACAAGCATTGTAAGGAATCGAACCCGAGTCCTACTCGTAACATACATGGATCTCGCCTCAGAGGTCGTCGAGTAGGAGTGAGGCCTACGCAATGTCACATAGTACGTATATTATAATATGTGACAGTGCAACTCAATATCTTAGTATTGGATCTAAAATTAAAACCTGGTAAATAGCACCAGACTTTTTTTTTTTCACACATTCACAAATCGCCACCTAGTCCTAAACTAAGCAAAGCTTGTACTATGGGTACTAGACAACGGATAAACATACTTATTTTTTGTACATACATACATATTTTAAATAGAAAACACTCAGACCAATGCAAGCAGTCATGTTCATGCACACAAAGATTTGCATTGAGCGGGAATCGAACCCGAGATCTCTGCGTAGCAGCCATGTAATATACCAACTGCGCCACAGAGGTCGTCAAAGACTGATTTAAAACAAAGTTTCTAAATTTAATAGTATAGTAGTTCAGGAAGTTCTCACAGTAGGTATGGGTTATCAAATCAGCCAATTGACGCCCACTGCTGGACATCGGTCTTATCGCTACATTTCTTCTTTACGCGGTCCTGTGCCTCCCTCATTCATTTCAAGCTGGGCTTCAATTACACCAAATTAACGCGATATTAGTGTTTTTTGATATTTTTAACCAAATGGTAAAAATTCGATACCAGAAGTATCAATTAACGTAAGGGACAAAACACGACTTTTCAGGAGAGCCAAAAAACCATTCCGATTTTACAAATTCTTCTGTAACTTTTTATTAGTTGCCCTAATCTTAAAAGTGTCTAGGACAAAGTTTCTTATAATTTTCTCTTCTTTATAACTATAAATAAAATATTTACGTAAACTTACGCGTTTAGAAAATAGCATGTCCCTTACATTAAAAAAAGTTGCTTAGTTCCTGCTAGTTGTCCTTTAAGGTACTCAAGCTTTTAATGTAAACTATCCCATATTAAAGTAAGCACCAAGTTTAATAGGAAACTATAACACAAATCTACTGTAAAGGACATAAACTAATATGAACTGGATGAAATATGATGTATGATAAACTACTAAGAGCAATTATCATGTAATTTTGGACCTGATATCTTTATTATTAAGTCCTTTAGTAAAAATATACTTAAACTTACAATATCTTTAGATTAATTTTGGAAATATTGGAGAAAATTCGGACTGGTCGAACAGTAAATACGACTGTGGTAAATGCAGTTAGGCAGTTCCTAGAGACAGGATCTTATGAAAGGAGAACAGGTCACAGTCGTAAGCTGTGTAATTTGACTTGGCATAACCGTTTTATCGTCAGAAATCCTGTCCTCAGGGACTAGTTCATTACAGCAATTCAAGCACGTAACCAACTCCAAGAAGCTAAAAATGTGTGTGTGTACGGTCAGAAGAAGGTTAAGGTTTTAAAACTGCTAGAGGACTACAGTTTCTTATTTCTCTCATGAGTACAGACAATGGACAATATATATAAGGCCTTTTCGTCTATTGCAGACGATTTATGAGGTGGTGTCTGTGATACATCGCTTTTGATGACTGTACAGACCGATACCACAGGCTTGACAAAAGAAGTAACTGGACATTAGTTTCGAACCATGTTCATGTCGTTTTTGTCTCTTGTCAGCAAGCACTCCAATCCAGGCTTCATTACAAAATTTGCGACCCTCTCCGACACGTTTGCGACACTCAGGACGTTTTTCCGCGAGCTTCTCCCAGTCACGGTGGTCGATTTTAAATGCTGCCATGTCTCGCTTGGTGCAGTCTTTGAAACGAAGCAGCGGCCTTCCAACATCTCTTTTTCCATTCGCTACTGCACCAAGAAGAACACGTCGTTGTAATGGAGAGGGTTCCATCCTAGGCACACGCCTCAGCCAACGCAGACGTCTCTATTTAAAAAGCACTGTCAGACTAGGCAGCTGGGCGATTTCTAGAACCTTCTCGTTTGTCATCTTGTCCTGCCATGTTTAGCCCAAGATCTTTCGTAAGCAACGCATGTAACATAAGTTAAGAAAAAAAAGAAGCCTGAAAGACAACCATCTTAGTCTTAGTAGTAAGGTGCTTATTGTACCATACCCTTGTACCTAGCTTCCCGAACATGGTTGCCGCCTTGCCAATACGGATGTCGATCCGTCGAGAGCATTCGAAAAATGTGGTGTTTACAGACGAATATCGGATATCATAAGGTTATCGTGAAGGTCGTTAGAGTTCTTACAGGCACAAAAATAAAAGGTTTGCCCCATGTGCCCCTTGAAACTGTGGTGTGTCAAGGTGGTTCAATAATGTTTTGGGTGGCATCATTTACGGGGCTCGTACTTAGACTTGGTTATTTTTTAAAGTAGTGGTGTAAACACAAAAAAATATGTTACAGAGGCTTAAGAACCTCATGTGATGCCAATTGCACCATTTATTGGGGAATAATTTCTGTTAATCCATGATAGTGCCCGGCCACACATCCCTAAAAATCACAACTGAATACCTGAATAAGGGTGTGATTCGAAAATTACTATGGCCTCCTTGAAGTTCAGACTTAAATCTTCTGGAAAATATCTAGGACAATTAACTAAATGTTACAGTTTTTATGGCTGTTTCTCATTTTGTTGATTTTTTTAAGAAATTTTGTTCATTAAATGTTTTTTAATTCATACTTGTAATTAAGTTAAATATTTGATAATACCGAAAAATACTGTGTAATGTACATTTTTTCGAAATTTTAGACATAATTAAAGGTGGGCCCTTGAATGTATATTAAGGTAAGCCACAAATTAAAGTAAAGTTATGTATTGTGTTTTAACGTAAAGATCATATTGTCAGAATTGTACAAAACTTTTGTTTAATGTAAGGGACTGAATTGCATTTCAGAACTATTTACATTATTTTTTCTAACACTTAAAAATATTTACGTCCGTTAAATTAATTTTTTAGTATAAAAATCAGTCTAGACCTTCGAAAACGTGTACTGTAAGGGACATTTTTTTAACGATAGAGAAATTTCAAATATACCAAACGATAGAGCGTGAAATTCCGAATCCAACGGTATATATAACTCATTTTGCCCAAAATGTCCCTTACGTTAATTGATACTTCTGGTGTCGAAATATAATTTATAGATGTATCACTTAAGGCCTACGCAGACCGGGACGGCATGGCAAAGGGATTTTAATTTTTACTAATGGTAATTCAACCGTACTGTTACAGAAATACGACATAAATTGCTATGCTTTAAAATGATGCCGTGGCTTTGAAAGGGATTTTATCGCACGGCATTTTTCATTTGACAGTACGGTTGAATTACCATTAGTAAAAATTAAAATCCCTTGCCATGCCGTCCCGGTCTGCGTAGGCCTTTAACGTCTAATTAGAGTCAGAGAAGCAGATTATTATAAATTATTTAAAATATATTAAAATTATGTAATTATATCAGCATTTTGTTAGTTTCCCACAGTTCAACAACATTAACAGGTTACTATAATTAATACGATACAGTTTGACATTGATCTTTGCCGATTATTGCCCACGCCCAGTTGTAGATAATATATTAGTTGATATTATGTTATTTTAAGTGTATTACATGATAATTAGATGTGTTACTAGTTCCTTGTGTCTTCCTTGATTGTATTATTAAAGTGGTTTTGATATATATCCGTCAGTTGGATGTCCACTGCCTATTTTAAATATTTATACTTTTGCTGTCCTGTACTTCCACATCTATAGCTGCCGTGCACGAGGTTGTGGGTTCGATCCCCACGCAGGACAATAATTTGTGAGATGCACAAATTATTGTCCTGAGTCTGGGTGTTCTTTGTGTCCGTTAATTGATGTTTGTAAAAAGTCCCCGCGACACAGGGCGTGATCGCTAGTGCGGGAGTTGTCTTTTTTAAAAAAAAAAAAAACGTAAACGGATAATATTGAAGATTACTGTTAGGGATGAAATTTACACAATTGAATTGTTCAGCATAGGAACGTTAATAATATATTCCTATGCTGAACAAATTCAAACATTTTGTGCAAAGGAAATCGTATGGCGCACCTTACTATGACACCTAAGACAGGCATGAGTAATTCTGTCGTGACAAGGATAAGGCAAAATAACTCTTCAGAAGTTTTTGGGGTACATGCAATAGAACACATTAAGAAACATCCCGAGGTACAATGCGCACAATCTTACTGAGCCGGCCTAAAGTAAGCTTTTAGAGGGGTTCGCAAGTCACTAAGAAAGCACCAGCACCCGCACCCGCACCTCACGCTCCCTGTGCTTTAGTTCAAAAAATTATATCTGCGCAGCCTTTTGCAAACAGCTTTAAGCTGTCCAACTTAGATTGCGCTTACTGTAGCTGTACTCCGTGTGGTCGCCAACCGGATTTAAATTAAAAAGATTAATAACTTAATGCAATAACAGTACTTAACTAATATAGACGAAGCACAATAAGTAGAGGCCTGTCAAAGTATTCAAGTTTAACTTATCTATATGTTAATGCAAATATACTTAGCTTTTATCCACAACACGTCATGTGCTTATGATTTAGGGTTGACAACTTTATACATAAATTGATGTAAGTGGGCGTGGTGGGCCTAACAGAATACCAGCGCTGTAGTTAAGTAGTGTCTATAACGCATGACGCTACAGCAATTAGCTGATTTAGGTCCGATTTTGTGTACATTTATGTTTTATATTTAAATTCATTTATTGTATTTTTTTTGTGTGCAACAAAATAACAATTTTCTTTCTTTCTTTCTTTAAGTGTGGTGATAAACTAAGATTATAAGGTGTCACCAGTTCAATCTATCCTATTAGAGTTGTTAAAGTCGACTAAGGGATATTTCGCTGATGTTGTCTCAACGAAACAAAAAAAAAAGAAAACTGGATTTACGTCCAGTTTTCTTTTTTTTTGTTTCGTTGAGAACCTGTAGAAAGAGAAAGAAAGAAAGAATAATTTATTTTCATAAAATACAGGTGTTACCAGGTGTTACAGCGGTGTTTAGATCAAACTATATTTTACCTGTGATATGCATACAAATATAAAAAAATTCCATTATGTAATAAAATTTTTATTAACGTTATATCTTTGTGATGAGAAATAAAAAATAAAAAAAATATTAGACTGTCGTGCTTTTCAGCAGGTTCGATACAGTTAAGTTACGTTTTTTTTTTTAAAGTGTTATTAAAAAAATTGTTTCTCTGTAAGGTAAAAGGTAAAGAAATGATAATAATTAGTAATAATCAATAAGTGGTAGCCCTACCCCACATGTGTGATAGCAACGCACCGCATCGCGGTCAAGGCCGACAACTGATTTTTATTCACTCTGTCAAGTGTGAGCTGTTCCTTAATTAGTTTATTGGACTTCTTATGAAATTATCTTGACGTGACTGCTGATTATTTACCAATAAATAATGACTCATACTTAGTTCAATATAAAGTTTATCTTTCTTTACCTTAATGTTGCAATATGTCCTTTGGGTGAAATTTTACCAAGTGTTAGCTGCCACATAGGATGTGAGAAAATTCTGTGCAATGCCCTGCTGATAACTGCGATAATTAATAGAAAAAATAAAAGATAATTATTTATTTGAACCAAATTCAAAACAAGGTAAAAAAACCCTGTAATAGTTATACCTACATAGTATCTATGCCGCAAAACAGTTCTAGCCGCAATCTAAGTTGACTGTCTTGAAATTGTTGCAAATGGCTGTGCAGATGGCAGTTTTTGGAAGTTAATGGGAGGAAGCATAAGAAGCGGGTATTTCTTAGTGACTGTACATGCGCTAACGTCTATGAAAGCTAACTTCATGGCGGCGGCCAAGTAGAGTGCGCAGTAAAAAAATGTAAGTACAAAACAGGCCTGGTTCCTTACAATGTCAAAATGACCAAGTAAGTATGTATTTTTGTGAAAGGTCAAAACGAATGTCATTTTTAATGAAAAATGTCAAAGTAATCAAAACACTTATTTTTACTGGCAATAAATACTAATAAAATTATTGTAAAAATATTAAGTTTTGTCGTCACACTGTTAAATAAATAACATTTATGAAGTTTATTATTAAAAAAGATCTTTTCAAAATAATTATTAGGTACCTACAACATTATTTTCGCACAATGCAAACACTTGTGCATGCTAATAATTGTTTGATATGTTTTGGTGTATGGTCGGTTAACCTAGATCGTCTGGGTTGCCCTGACCACAGTTATTTATTTTTTAATATGTCATCCATAATAATTTACATCGTATTTATAGTTTATATAGATGGTAACCCTCGCATTTATTCATATTAGATTCAGAAGAACTTTACAAATAAATAGCTCTAAGCGCTAGTTAAAACTGCTGTCTAGATGGTTATCAGTGGTTATGACCACCACTGAATCTGCTTAATTAAAGCGATAGTGAGCAAATTTTATTTTATACTTATATACCATATTAGCGACCAGCCCCGGCTCCGCACGGGCACCTACCACAGAATACATACGTTTAAGTACAGCTTCATTAGACGATTACATTAGAAATCTCTAAATTTATATGAGTTTTTCTACTATATAATGCTTGTATTATACACATAAACCTCCCTGTAGTGATGCAGCGAGTAATACCCTAATTAAAAGTAGTATAATGATTATAAATCGTGATATTATAAAATCTATTAAATTTTATTTTGTTTGAATGGAAAATAGTATGTTAAAGATAGGTACTGAAATTAACTGCTTCCAGTAAAGTAATTTTTGTTGGCTGTTGGACTTATCCTAGTGTTGTAGTGTTATGAAAGAAGTTTAAAGTAGCGCTTAGAGCTCACTCTACTTGTAAATCATAAAGTTCTTTGGCATCTAATAAGTATGAATGCGGAGCTAATCATGCTTAAGCTTTTCTTCTTTATCATCATCATAATAACAGCCCATTAATGTTCCACTGCAGGGACGGGCCTCCTCTCGTGCCGAAGGGATACTTGACTTACTACGAGTAATACCATGCTGGCCAGACGAATTGGAATTGGGTTTCCTTTTATTTTTTTAGTCTTTATATTTTATGATTATTAAATTAATTATCATTGGAGTTAACTAACATTTAATTAAATAATAATCCTATTACATAGAATCTAGTACAAATGTTATAAACATATGACTCATACTTAACTATGTTAGAGAAAGTATGTGGCGAATCATTCAACTATGTATTTCTACATAATGTATTATATTATTTATATATACTATTTTGTAGATTGGTTACAACCTTTGACGTCATAACTTCTTAAAAGCTTTTCAATGTCCCACTGCTGGTTAAGCAACCTTGCCGTTTAATAGAATTAATAAATATATAATAATTGATAGGTATAGGTTTGTTAATAATTTAAAATAGCTACATAATATACCTAGTCTAGCCATAAATATTGTTACGAAGAAAAAACATTTTTTTTTATTGCAAATAATATTTATTACTTTTACAGTGTGTTAGTTTAATACATAAATATAAAACAATTCAAAATATAAAAAGCTTATTCGAAGTGGTCTCCATTGGCTGCAACACAGTCCTTTAAACGTTGAGGCCAGTTATCAATAGAAGCACGCACTCTTTCCATGGGAAAATTCTTCACTGCCAATCGTATGGATTGTTTTAGGGACTTCAAATTATCATGGCGTTTAGAGCAAGCCATACTCTCTAAAACTGACCATAAATCATAATCCAGCGGATTAAGATCGGGACTAGACGACGGCCAGTCTTCAGCTCTGATGAAGTCCGAAACGTTCATTTCCAACCAAGACTGCGTGGACCGAGCTTTATGACCCGGCGCTGAGTCTTGTTGGAAGGACCATACTTGGTTATTGAACATGGTGTTGTTAAGGGGTTTAACTACCTTCTCAAGAATGGTATCTTGATACACTTGTGCCGATGTTTTGATACCTTTTTCACAAAAATATGGCTCAGTCACTCCTTCATAGCTAACACCCCACCAAACCATCACTGAAGTCGGATAATGCCCACGTTGCACTCTGTCGACTAATTGGGAAGCTTCCTTAGAGCTTTGAGCATAAATACGGTCATTTTGTTTGTTAAAATGTTGCTCAACTGTAAAGATTTTCTCATCCGTAAACAAAATTTTTCTGTGACCTCCCTTTGCGTACCGCTTCAGTAGTTGCTTCGATTTTACCACCCTATTCTTTTTTAAATTATCAGTTAAAAAATGACCAGTGCGTCTCTTATAGGCTGCAAGTCCTAAGTCATCTTTTAAAATGCGTGACATGGTTCTGGGTGCTATCTTCATCTCCCGAGATAAAATCTTTTGCTTTCGGACAGGATTTCTTCGAATTCTTTCCCTTACTGCTTTGACCACCATTTTCGTACGAACACTACGTGGACGGCCAGATCTTTTTCTGTCACAAACAGAGAAGGTCTCATTGTACCTATTAATAGCCCGGTACACAAACATTTGACTAATACCAAGCGTATGGAGAGTTTTAAAAATTACATTCGGCTCCATACCAACTTTGTGTAATGCAATCACAGCGATTCGGTTTTCTTTATCACCCCACTCCATTTTAATATAGCAAAATATTGTACAATGTATTGGCGCCAAAATTAGAAAATACAATGAACAATCGTATAAAAATGACAGATTACAAATTCAAATGTAATATCTTTCTTATTTTTAATTGTAACAGTATTTATGGCCAGACTATGTATACGTATCTAATTATTTATGCTTGATAAATATTTTAAGTAAAATTCTAGCGCCCTTCCTCCTCTCTCCTACGCTATGCTGTGCCCGACTGGGTCCGCAATTTGAACCATTGTTAACTTTACCATCTTGTACAGTCACGAGCAATAATATGTACACATTTTCAAATTTTCTAAACTATCTGCACGTTTATCTAGACATTACAATATCAAAATGAATTCGTAATTTAGAAGAGGTTCCGTACAGTTTTGAATTAATCTTCGAATTTTCAATTTTGGATTGGCAGAACTTTAGATAACTGGTTTACAAAATGCGAAAATGTGTACATATTATTGCTCGTGACTGTACCTTTATAAACATTGTGGAACGCAATAAAGAATTGAGTATTAAAAGAAACCTATGGTGTGTCCTTAACTTAGAATAATTATAGAACTGTTAGGCTGAGCGCAGACTTGGAACACGATAGTTTTAAGACAGACTATTGCTTTACAATATGTATGAATATGCGCAAACTTGGAACAAAACGTCTTATAGACAAAATTGTCATAAATCTTCGAAAATTGCACGGCGACTAGTCTGACTAACGATTGTCGGCTTCCCTTTTGTATGAATGCGGGCGCGCACATTAAAGACAAAACTGTCTACCGTCACACCCCGCACGCACCCCACTCTCTTCCGAGCGTTCAGAAAGTAGACATGGCATCATGTTTACAGACGAAGAACTCGTAGAAAAATTAGGCAATTGATGAGGTTGAAGAGACCTTGCCTTTTTAATAAAATGTGCAAGGAATATTCTTATATGAATTTAAAAAAGTGCAAGTGCACGCGTAATAAGGATGCTTAATACAGTAGTATCTATGAAGTCCATTTTGATATTGATTGTAAATTGAAGGGAGCGTGCGCCGCTTTCTATTAGGAGACAAAACAGTTTTGTTTTATGTGTGCTACGTATCGTAGTCAAAACAATTTCGTTTTAGTTTTAAGACAGACTTGTCTATATGAGGCAAGACGGTCTTGAAACTGTCGAGACTCCAATGTGCGCTCAGCCTTAATGATCCTTTCACAATTTATTTTGAAAATGTTTTCTAAAATATAAAAGCGATTACAAGAAAAGATAGAACAGTAGATTTTCTTTTAAACATTAAATTAACAAAAATAATTATCTTACGTGGATTTGAAACAACTACCTACCTCGCGTATGACAGCCTTGATACGACCTCTTTGTCGCTGAGTCTGTTAAATTGTCATCAGAATGTTAAATACCTGACGAAGTCCCTTAAAACAGGCTAAGATTTGTCATTAAAAAATATGTTGAAGTGTTAATAAAACATTGTTTAAAGGGTAAACTAAATAGAGCAGGGTAACTTAACCATATGATATCATTCTTCGTAGAATTTAAGTAGGTAGACGTTAGATTTATTTCACAAGATACCGGTTCAAGCTAGATGTTAGCAATCAGAACATTTTATATACGAACATATCGTGATATATACCTACTTTATATTACGTAAGTTTGTTGCACGTGTGTAGACGCCTTTACCTATTTGGAACATGTTACATTAGGGTTGTGCCCAAGTGTGGTTGGTTTAAGGAGCCCTTTTATTTTAGGTTAGATAAGCCTATGTGACTAGTTTTTCAAATTGAATTTTTCTATGGCATAGTGTTTACTATTCATACACTCATTTATGTGCAGGCATTCCTTAAACTTCTGCCATCACCAATTTGCAAACTTTATTTGACTTAAGTACTAAGTATTCGTTTGCCTTGGCACCGCGCCGTGTGTAGCCTCAGTTCTAACCTAACCAAGACCTTTTGATTTTAAGTGTTTCTTTTCTCTACATTATATACTGTAATATTTACTTTGGTTACTTGGCTTAGAGGCATTTTTGGTACAAAACAATAAACCTTTCAATTAAGTATATTAAATGTAGGTTATGTATTCTATCGATTATGTAATGAGATACTTATGGAAAGTTATGATTTAGAGACATGAATCAAAAACATGTTATTATGTTTTTAAGACAGCAAATGAAAGCTATGACTAATAAGGTATTATGGAAAGTGGTATTATAATAACGGTGGACAATTGAGGCATAATATTGCTCGCGGTGTAAACATTCGGAGGAGACATGGCCTTTGTTGAGCTGTCGTTCAGCGGATATGATGATGATTTGATAATGATTATTTTCTGCTACCCATGTAACAAGTACTACATGGTACTGTGTAAATATTAGCATACAAGAAAAAATGCAGGTTCTTTCAGGATCCAAAATATGAATTCCAGGAAGATGATGAAGGTGGCCTATGTCCAGCAGTGGACATCCATTGCCTGATACAATGACGATAACTTAGAGAATAATTAAGGAATATTGTAATGCACACTTTGACAACCCTAAGTATATTAGACCAGTTCACATTACCATACAATAGTGCGTACACATAATATTTTTATACTTAACTCCGTCACGGATTAGTAATCATTATAGTAAACAACTAATTATAATATAATTACTTTAATCATAATCTTTAACAACTGTTTCGGAAGTCAATATCATTTTAATTTAATAACTGTATTTGACGAGATACACATTAATTATTTAACTAAATTTGTAAATTGAAACTTTAATACAGTTGTTGTACAAGACTTGCATGTAATTATAATTGTAACTGTAATTATGTATTTGAAGTTGGTTAATTTACTTTGTAAATGAATGAGAAATTAGGAGTTCCGCAGCAGAATTAAAATGACCGATCAGGATGACATACAGTACATATCCGTGGTGACGGAGTAAGAATACAATATGTCACCACCCCATCTCATCCCATGGGTGTCGTAGAACCTCTCTGTGAATATTACCTTTACATAGAAAACTTGAAATTAAACCATATACGAATCCATCTGGCCAGCGTGGTATTAGTAGGCCAAGTATCCCTCCGTCCCGGGAGCAGGCCCGTCCCTGCAGTGGGGCATTAATGGGCTGTTATGATGATGAATCAATAGTCCTTTCCAAGGGTTTGAAACTACACGTGGAGCATAACAAACGACCACTACACCACCAAGGCAGTCAGATGAGTATCAAACAATCATTTGATAGTTATCCTTGATGTGTAGGTACCATATCATCATTATCTACCTACACGTAGATATATATTTGTGGTAATTTGTCTATGTCACAGTTGAGAATGATCGCACTCGTTTGATCATTACTGCTTTGGGCTTGTTTATTCTTTAGTTCTAGGTAAGTACTACATGGACAAGGATTTTCTATAAAATTATGGAATTTGGTGTTACAAAAGTAAACTTTGGTTGTAAACAAAAGGAAAACTTATAAGACCTTATATAATTTCTTAAAGTAAGATATTCAAAATACATTTTATAAAAGTAGGATGATTCCCAAAAGACTTGGTGAAGAAGGTTTTATAATTGACAAAGACTTCGTATTTTCGCTGTAAGTTAATGAACATTACCGTATCAGTCATCTATACTAATATTATAAAGAGGTAAAGTTTGTGTGTTTGTGACGTTGTAGGGGGTAACCGATTTCAAAAATTCTTTCTGTGTTGAATAGTCCATTTATCGGGGAGTGTCATAGGCTATATAGTATCACGCTATGACTAATAGGAGTGGAGCAGTAATTAAATATGTTTAAAAAAGTGACACGTTTTTTTCGCCGCCTAACGAAGTGGGCACGGGTCAGCTAGTTATAAATATAGAACGTATTGGGGGTTCATATTGGGGGCTCAAAATTTCCAATATTGTGATCTTCACAATTGTAACAATACGGTTAAAAAACTCTAGGTAGAAATTGAAATTTATGACACGACAAACTGGGTCTACTTTGTTTTTACATAATTATTGTTTAAGTAATATTTGATAATGTAATGCTGAGAATTAAGCCTACTTTGGTACCATTTAAATCAGAGTGCGATTTGTGTGGAACCAATGTGGTAACCTATCCATAGATATAAAGTATGAAATAAATTAAATAATCGTTGAACAATGCATGCGTGAAGTATCTGTCGTCTGTTTATTGAGTCACATAATAATCTTAATGGACTCGTGACAAACGCATTTTGATTATATTGTGTGAGAATTGAACTGATTTGACATTCTTCTGTGTGTGGTAAGGTATAATATTGTGGCCTACCTGATTAGTGATTAGTGATAACCGCTTACTGGGGTCATGGTTGTCAGCAGTACCAGAACATAGATAAGTCGCTGCTTACCCTTGAGAAAAGTGGTTAAGCCTCAAATATAATAGGTCTGAAATCTCAGTAGTTACTGTACCTTTTCACTTAAACACAGTAATATTTTCACACTTCTCATCATCATAACAGCCCATTGATGCCCCGCTGCACGGATACGGACGGAGAGATACTTGGCCTACTAATACCACGCAGGCCAGACGGATTGGTATAGGGTTAATTTCAAGTTTTCCTTCTTTTTACTACGTAAAGATAATATTCACGGATAGTCCCTTAGTCGGTTTTTACGGCACCCATGGGATGAGATGGGGTGGTAACACATTGTATTCTTACTACGTCTTGAAATTAAACCCTATACCAATCCGTCTGGCCAGCGTGGTGTAGGCCAAGTATCCCTCCGTCATGGGAGGAGGTCTGTCCCTGCAGTGGGACATTAATGGGCTGTTATGATAGTTAACAAATCGGTTACATGTACCGCTGATCCCAGATAGATAATCTAAAGGTCACATGCGATAGTAATCTCTATGTATCTAATAATAAGTACGACCCTGCAGTGTGCACATACTTGATAACAATTACTAAGTTAAATGGTTCCGTGTTTGTGCAAGTGCATTGTACAACTGCAGACGATAACACGCGGATAATTGTTTCTGTGATCCTTAGATTGATGTAGTGAAACTGGGTTATCTTTGTGTATGTTAAATTGATGTTTGTGAGATTTCAAGACACAAAACATAGCCTCTGGTGGGGTTGATGTCATCATAACAGTGCAGGGTCTTCCCGTGACGAAGAGATACTTGACCTACTAATACCACGACAGACGCCAGACGGATTGGTTTATATTTTCTTTCTTTAGATATTCCCTTAGTCGGTTTTTATGACACCTATGGGCTGATGTGGGGTGGTGACATATTGTATTCTTACTCCGTCACCACACAGAAAATTGGAAGGGGTTGATGTTCTTATATTATGCATATTGACTTCACAGAAATTGGCATCTTTTGAATTGTGCGCTTAATATTAAAGACTTCTGTGTCGTATTGGTATTACCACCCGCAACGAAATCTAGTTTCGGGTTCGATTCCCACTCAATTCAATTTTTTATTAGCAGAGGCTTATACGAATTATTTTCTTGCGTGGGATTTAAACCCACGATCTCGTGCAAGCAGCCGCATTTCAACGAAACTCTTTTGACATTATCATGAGAATGTAAATAAAAACCTTAACCTTACCATATATTTATATACAGTGTAGTGGTGTACTTCCTCTTAGATACGAGTAAATAAACACTTTCGCAACTCAACTAACTAACTAACTACTTCCTACTTGTTACTATGCAATACGCATGTAAGGTCGGTACTATTATTACACGCGATATTCTTAGCTCTAAATGAAATTGACGTTTCGTGTGAAAATTTTATCAGAAGTTTGATTTTTCATACTAACGTTTTCTTAGTTTTGTTATTTGTGAAATCCGCTGGTTTAAATTTGGTCCATATTAACAGGCTTATTAATAATTGTTAAAGGGTATAAGAAACTGGACGCTAAAAACTGCGCAGAAAAAAGACGATAACTTAGGTAAGGACCTATTATAGTTATATCGTTAATGTATGTACTATGGGCCTTCTCAGAAGGCTTACTGTCACTCAGAGGACAATGAAGGAAAGAAAGAAAGAAAGAAAGAAAGAAAAAACAATTTATTTGCAGCAAAACAAAAACAACAAAGCTTTCTTAAAATTACATAGAATAGTATAGGTACATGTGGAAAAAAAAAAGTATACAAATTAAAATGTTGCTGCAAAACAGTCCCAAATCAGCAATGCCAGTTAAAAATAACTAGCGCTGATCTTCCTTTGAGACTAGTTGGCGAGCGACGCACGATGAGTGAAGTAGTTTTTTAGGGAAGAGCGAAACCCACACTTACGCTGATTCCACTTCTCCCCACCACAGCATCGTGAAGCATGATCATATTTTAAATGCAAAGTACAGAACTAGATACAATTAAATAAAAACACAGAAAAAACAAAGAACTTAAATATAACATCAAAATACGAGATTGGGTGTATGATTGTCGTCTTCCAATATTAAAACCAATATCAATAATAACTATAATAAAATAAATAAATAAATACATAACTATTTATACACTTAACTATTTATACAAATAGCCATTTTTATTCTACATATAAGTGTCATCTTACAAAATACTTGTGTCCGTGACCAGAGCTTCCTGACATTTTTGATGATCGAAAATAAACATTCTTATGGCTTTCTTAAATGTGAGTAGGCTTTGTAGGTTCCTAATCGGCGGCGGTATATTGTTCCAACATTTTGATGCAGCATATCGGAAACTACCCCTAAAAACAGCCGAACTATGTCGCTCAACTCCTAACTGTAACGAGCAAGTTCGAGACACAGTGCTCCTGTTGCTTGATCGCCAGGACAACTTGTCATACAAATAAGACGGTTTCTTAAATTTTACGATACCAAACAAAAGACAAGCCATATGGTACCTACGTCGATGCATCATTTTCAACAATCCATGCTTGTTTAAAAATGGCGTAACATGTCCCCTAAAGGGAATATTGAAGCAGAAACGTGCGCAAGCATTTTGGACCCGTTGAATAGCCTTTTTAGATTTTGCTAACAACCGCGGACCAACAACGACGTCCATATAGTTAAGTCGGGACAGAATCAGTGTTTCTGCCAACTGTATTCTCAATCCCTCGGCCAGAAATGGTCTCATCTTGTATAGTACTATAATTCAATCTATAATTTGGTTTTATAGTTCAATCTATAAAAACAGTTTCTAATGCAATTATTTATATGTTTCTCGTATCGCAGATCACTATCTATAATTAATCCTAAGTTCTTGGCTTCGTACACACGATCGATAGGCTGCTCCATAAGCATTACTTTAGATATCGGATTGAGACTAGCCAATCGTGACCTGCTGCCAAAGATCATATATTTTGTTTTGGCAGGGTTCAGTAATAAGCAGTTACCAGATGACCACTCCGCTATCTCCCTAAGGTCACTATTGAGTCTATCAATGGTATCGTTGATATCCTGCGGTCTACACGATATATAAATCTGCGTATCATCTGCGTATATATGATATTTAGCGTGCTTTATATTAGATATCATATCCGCCGAATATAAAGAAAAGAGAATAGGCCCAAGAATAGAACCCTGAGGTACCCCAGAGTGTACGCCCATTTTTTCTGAGACCACATATGAGCCATCACTACGACGAAGTTTTACGTATTGGTAACGATTACTCATATAGCTGTTAAACCACCCCAGAGCCTCTGAGTCAAAACCATAGTATATTAACTTACACAACAAGAGTTCAATATTCAACGAGTCAAATGCCCTAGAAAAGTCCAAAAGCACCAGAATCGTACACATACCCCTATCCTGAGCTGCCAATATATTGTCAGTTACATCGAGCAAAGCAGTTGTAGTACTACGCCCAACTCTAAACCCTGATTGAACCTGCGGCAAAACACTATTATTCTCAAGATACTGTGACAACTGAAGACTTATGACCTTTTCCAAAATTTTCGATATACATGGCAAGATACTAACAGGTCTCAAGTCTTTAAGGTTAGCTGGACTGGAGCCTTTCGGTAATGGTCGTACTATCGCTAATTTCCATAAGTCGGGGAATGTACTCGTATCTATTGAGGTATTTACAAGTGCCTGAACACAATCTAGGGTATACGGGAATGTCATCAACAACATTTCTAAAGTAATACCGTCACAGCCCTCAGCATTAGATTTAAGTCCTTTAATTATAGTCCTAAGTTGCTCTATGCTAGGTTTGTTTATGTGGAACACAGCATTACTAAACCTATGGTTATTGTAAAACCTAATTCTGTCCGAGGCGCCACCTGAACCTGTTTGTATATCCAGAAAATGCTTATTAATAACATCTGGGTCGTCAAATATACTGGTTAAATCGCCGACATTCTGTGACAGTAAAGTGTTCTTAAGATTCTTCCACAGTAACTTGGGTCTGTGGATGTTGTTATTAATATTATGTCTAAAGTACGCAGACTTTTCAAAAAAGAGAGCCTGCCTAACCGTAGATTTCATGTCTTTATAATAGTCCCTTTTTGCCTCAGACCCATACCTATTATAGTCTGCCGCCGCCCTGTCTCGCAGTCTCATCATTGTCCTAATCGTCTCCGTGATCCACGGATATGAGCGATCCCTAATAGTAATAGACTTGACTGGAGCGTGGCAATCAAATAAAGACGAAACAGAATAACTGAACGTGTTTACCATCGTATTAATATCGCTAACTTGGGAAATCTTTTTCCAATAAATTGCCTCCAAATCCCTAGCATAAGCATCCATACTAATATTCTTTATAGGCCTGTACGTCACTAAGTGAGGAGCTATCTTGAGACGTTTAATATTAAATTCACAAATCACAAGACAGTGGCCTATGAGAGTTCCTACATGCTCCAAAGATATACTCTTAGCCTGTAAATCAGTGCAGACCACGTCAATCAATGTTTCACTTGTACCAGTAAAGTGAGTTGGCTCTGTGACTAGTTGATTTAAGTCAAAGCAAGAAACAAAAGTTTGAAGTTTTTTTGTATTCTAATTGTTTATATCTAAATAATCAATATTAAAATCACCCAATAAAATTACATTATCATAGTTTGAAATAGAACTCATAGAGTCCGTAATAGCATCCAGAAAAAGTTCAACACTTACCCAATTAGGTCTATTGGCAGTGCCGATTATCAGTTTCTTCCCGTTAATATTAAAAGTGATCCACATTTGCTCGACTACTGAGTGCAATGGGTCCACTGGGTGTTGCCAATTTCGCACGGTGACTCCACTCTTAATATAGAAACCAACGCCACCACCACGCATGCGGTGATGGGTTGGGCGCGGCTTGTGTCTTAATCTGTAACCAGGAATAAACGGAGCACGTCCTTCCTCCCCTGTGCGTAACCAAGTTTCGTTTAAAGCTAAAATATCTACGTCACTATGAATAATGGATGCTATTATGCCGAGGGAACCTGCATTATACAACCCAACTTTTAAATGTTTGGGTGTCATTTACAATTATAGCTAATCTCTAAGATCACAAAGACACAGCGCGCAAAATTAATTATAAATACTGTAATCAAAATATATAAATGGTATAAATAAATTGAAAAATCAATTGAAAAATAAACGCAAAAGCACACTCCATACCCAAGCAATATTAAACCTAATTTATCTGTACATAGACTACACAAACTTACATATTTCATTATTCTAAAAATATACATCAGACCATAAGCTTTAACACAATCACAGCATAATATTTTACCATGGTCACAAAAAATAGCATCAGCAATAACTAAACTCATGAGTATAACAAAATAAACTACCATTATTATGTCAAAAGTTGACATTGACACTAAATACGTAAACCCCTTGACAATCAGTATAAAATAACAATAAAAACTATGTTGCGTAGATCTTATCATTACAGAGTATCTACATTTATACACATATATTATGTTTAACACCGCCAAAAGCACCAGATGCACATGGTACAACTTCAATGCATCCAAAACAAATTCATAATAATAATCTTCATACAGGTACAGTCACGAGCAATAATATGTACACATTTTCGCATTTTGTAAACCAGTTATCTAAAGTTCTGCCAATCCAAAATTGAAAATTCGAAGATTAATTCAAAACTGTACGGAACCTCTTCTAAATTACGAATTCATTTTGATATTGTAATGTCTAGATAAACGTGCAGATAGTTTAGAAAATTTGAAAATGTGTACATATTATTGCTCGTGACTGTACAGTGGCAATAAATGTGTTTTGTGTGAAAAATGTGTGTACGAAGTGTAACACAATACACTAGAATTCAATAAATATGCAACCAATAGTTCCCAGATGTCATAGTTTGTACATACTATATCGAAGCCTATTATTACACTGATAAAAGGTTTTAAAAACATAGACAAGTGAGTTAAGCGTTAAGTTAAGTGAGGAAAGCTATGTTGGAAGTTTCCCTGCGTGATTGTATTAAAAATCAGGAGATCCGCAGGAGAACCAAAGTGACCGACATGACGCTCAGAATTGCTTGTCTAAAGTGGGCGGTGGGCAGGGCACATAGCACGGAGAACTTATAGCTGTTGGGGCAGAAAGTCACCGCGCCGACACAGAGAGGTCTGTATACTTAGGAATGAAACTCTCTGTGGAAGGGTCAGTTCAAAAGACATAAAATTTGACTACAGTCAATTTAATTACATTAGTTAAATAGTTTGAGCATTTATTTTAACCATGAATAACATATAACCACACTTTTCCTTTCGTATTAAAATAAGTAGGTTATCGCGAAGTTTATAATAGTAGCACTAAGGAAGTACCTATTTTAACTATAATAAATAATCTTTTACGACCAAATTTAAGTAGTTTACCTTTACCCAAATAAGTCGTGACTAAGATAAATGATCGTTGTCAAAAACTTCAAAACATAAGTCAATTTAGTCAATTAAGTCTCATTGATCATATTGTAATAAGTATTTGTGAAACAAAGGCTTATCTGTGAGATAAGGCGTGACATTGACATACATGCGCGATTCTGGCGGCCTCTCGCGGAAATACTACCGGGGAAAGATTATACGTAGCGTTCGCAAAGAAAATGCGTTTAAAACGTACATAAAAAATAAAATTGCCTCTTACTAAAAGCCCTTTATGTGGTACTGCAATAACGTGCCTCCTCCAACCAGCTCCGTCAGACAGTAAAAACTATGATGGTAATAAAAAACCAAGTGTCTCATTTCCTAATACCAGCATAACTAGGCTAAGTTAAGTGTTATTTCAAGCATTCGTTCTCTTTTCGTCAGATGAAGGTGATATGTAGGTACTTATTGTTACTCCATTACATATAATTTTTACCTATAAAGCTTAGGTATAACTAGAAAAATGTATATATGTGCCGTATAAAGCAATGGTTAAATTTGGTAGTCGAGACGGTTACTCGGTTGGCCTAGTGGTCATGGCGCTGGACGCGTATAGTCCAGAGACGCGGGTTCAAGTCCCGCATCGAGTACCAATTTTTTCCATTGTCTTTCTTCTTTTCGGATGTTACTTCCATTATCAAAAGGAACATGACAAAAAACTTAACTTTACATAATTTAAGCGTAAGTATATTTTATTTGTAGTAACTAAGTATATTGGTTTTTATCTCAAACTATTTGTAATTAGTTTACTTATACTAAAGTGAAAACGTAATGAAGGAGTAATATAAATATACACTATACTGCATGTAGCAATGTTGTAATTAACCTGTGACGTCATAAAATCTAATGACGAGCCTATATTTCACTCAGCAATAAGTTTTGTCAGAAATATAAATATTAAAATACAATATTATTTGCTGACGCTACAGCCCGCATATAAGCGACCTTCCTCAAAGTCGCTTTAGTGACAATAGTGACATTGCACCTTTCACACTCACACTGTTTAACACACAATAGACTTTATATTCTATATTTATAGAGATAGGTTACAAATTTCAGTGCATCAAAAGTCAGTAGAAATTAGTAATTTAGTCTAGGTTAAGTTTAACGATTATACATTTTATTTCTTGTTAAACAAGGATAAATTTCGCTTGTTATATGTTTAATAAATTTGCAAATATACAGAATTTTGTATTTATTAATTTTGTGCGTAGGATTAGAATTAGAATAAATATATTAGCTTGCTAAATATGTTTTTAATGATGTCCAAAACAGACATCATAATGTATGACGACAACATATAATCAAGCACTGCAGTTACATCGTAGTGTTATAATTGAGCAGTTTTATTGGTAATATATATATATATATATATATATATATATATATATATATATATATATATATAGTTGTAGAAATTTAAGGGTGACGTAGTGGGCACCAGAAAAAACTGTGAGGTGAGACGGGAGGAATGAGAAAAAAAGTAGGGCATTTTAAAGATGTGCAACGTTTGCTGATCGAATGTAGAAGGAACGAAACGGAAAGGGAAGCATTGATAACAGAATTTGATTTATATATTTGGGACATAGCCTGGCGAACTCTGTTTCGCCACCAGATAGATGGCTCCGTTTCATATAATATTTCGTTTGGTGATTATAAAAAAACTTTTAAAATCCTATACTGTACCTTTGTGCGCAGCATTCTGGAATATGGGTCTCCAGTATGGAATCCTAGATATACAAAATACATTGATCAACTTGAAAACGTGCAGAAGAGATTCATAAAGTATTTGTGTTATCGCACTGGATGCAGATACGAGTCTGATATATTTCGACCTTTGTGCTAGATTTCACCTTCTTCCTCTGACTAAGCGTCGTGAGATCGCTGACGTTATTTATTTTCAGAAGATATTAACTGACTCGATAGATTGCCCTGAACTTCTCTCAAAAATATTTATTAATGTTCCAACCAAGTCCAAGCGGCATTATATCCCTTTTCATCTACCTTGTGTATCTACGAATTATAGGCAGGATAGTTTTGTTTGGCGGGCTGGTAAGACAATAAACAAATTGAGTGGTGTGCATGATATAGACATTTTTAACGCAGGTCCCGAGTCGTTAAGGCGGCTACTGGCCCAAGAATATTTTGTTCATTTTCAAAATGTTTAGCTACCAAGTAGTGTGTTGTGTTGTTGAGTAGTTTGTTCGTGTTAATTTTAAACTTATTTGTGATGTTGACTAGTTTATTTATCTTAATTGTAAATTTATTTGTGTTGTTGAGTGGTATGTTCTTGTTAATTGTAAGTTTATAATTTATTGTTGTTTAATTTTTGATGTCTATCTAGTACTCTAAAAAAACTTTGTTCTTTACACGGATAGAATTATTTTCATATTATGTTATAGCTTATAAGTGAGAACCTATAATTGGCTGTTTGTTTTATATACCTATTGTTATACATGTTGCAAATGCTGTTGGTTTTCCTTAAATTATAAATAAATTATAAATAAATAAATAAAATAAATAAATAAAAAGTTTTTTTTGTTTGTCTGAATTTTCTTTGCTATAAACCTCACGGAGCCCGAGACCTTTCCAATGAATGCAAATCCGTGGAAATCGGTTAGTGCGTTCTGGAGTTATAGCGTCAGGAAGGAAAACCCGACTTATTTTTATATAAGTAGTAGATTATTTTGTGTTAATTAAAAGATAAGGTACGATGGGGTTGACATATCCATGTGGATAAAAATATGCAGTCCACAAAAGATTGTTCAAAGCCTGGATGTTCATTGTTTTTATAAACTAAACTTTTGTAAAGCCCTCAAGATATATCATCACCTCTAGAGTGCGAGAGTCGTCTTTGAAAACCCAAAAAACAAACGTCAAAGTTCGTAGTAGCCACTACATAATTACTCAATCAGCTCACACGTTATCTGTAATCAATGAATTAAACACAAGTCTTGTTCAACAATGGTATCGTAATCTAACATCAGAAACACGGACGTATTACTCTACGTGCTACTTAATTAAGATTGATAGATATAAATAATAATGATAACTACATTAAATATTATGTTAAACAAATAAATATATTAATATATTTATCTATACTAATATTATAAAGAGGTAAAGTTTGTGTGTTTGTGACGTTCTAGGGGGTAATCTCTGGATCTACTGAACCGATTTTAAAAATTCTTTCTGTATTGAATAGTCTATTTATTGGCGAGTGTCATAGGCTATATAGTATCACGATATGACTAATACGAGTGGAGCAGTAATAAAGTATTTTTAAAATAGTGACGCGTTTTTTTCGCCGCATAACGAAGTGGGCACGGGTCAGCTAGTTTTGTATTTTAAGTGCAGATGTAGACATTTTACAAATTAGTTTCGATAGATACCTACTTGATGACCTCTGTAGCGTAGTGGTTATATAACATGACTGCTACGCAGAGTTCTCGGGTTCGATTCCCGCTCAATCCAAATTTTTGTGTGCATGAACTTGATTGTTTGCATTGGTCTGAGTGTTTTCTATGTATAATATGTATGTTTTTACAAAAAAAGTATTTAAGTATGTTTATCCGTTGTCTAGTACCCATAATACAAGCTCTGCTTAGTTTGTGACTAGATAGCGTTGTGTGAATGTGTGAGGATTATTTATTTAAGTATTTATTTATACAGTTGTAACACTGGGCTACTATTAATGCCTGTCTCTTTGAGACTTAGGTGTGAGCTTTCGTTGCACTTATTTTAGGGCAATGGAGCAGTACAGTTTGTTGCGCCGCTTTTTCTCTTCTAGCGCTTTGGAGGCGGTGGTAAAGTTTTCTAAACTTTGAAGTGTATTTAATCTTAGATTAAGTAGTATAAATGACCTCAAAAAAGATTCCTTCTTTTTACTTCGTAAAGATAATATTCACGGATAGTCCCTTAGTCGGTTTCTACGACACCCATGGGATGAGATGGGGTGGTGACATATTGTATTCTTACTCCGTCACCACACGGAGTAAACTCTCTAGTAAAAGCTAGTACCTATTTAAATAATTAGTACAGGAACATATTAAAACTAGTACGCATATGTAAATAGTCTATAAACAGCAAGTAATATCACTGTTACGTGTAATGCAAGTGCAACAATCATCACAAACCTTCAGTTATGTTGATAAGTTAACGTTTCCGTATATTGTTGCCCAGTAAGTACTACCTATGTACTGCAAGTTAGAGATCCTATGTTAATTTCAAAAACCTTTTACGGAAACAGTATTTTTTTTATGTAAATGCCTCAGTGATGTGCCGTTTGAGGGTTCAAATCTCATGCGCAACTGCTTGTGCGATCCACAAATGATGGTTGAATATATGCTCTGTCTGATGTAAACCTGCCTCGGGCATTTATGCAGTGATTTAGAAATATATACCTATGCTTTTTTTATTAAAAACTAGCGGCCCGGCCCGACTTCGCACGGGCATTATTTTCCCGCTTTTCTGTTCAAATTTTTCCTGAATTTTCTTTGCTATAAACCTCACGGAGCCCGAGACCTTTCTAACGAATGTAAAACCGTGGAAAACGGTTCGTGCGTTCTGGAGTTATAGCGTCAGGAAGGAAAACCTGACTTATTTTTATATAGTAGAAGACAACTCTAGCACTAGATTTCATGCCTGTAATCTGTTAATGTCTCGAGGACTTTTACAAACCGTGAAGCAGAACATACAGATTCAGGAATATAACTTGTTGTACAAAGAATGGTCCCGGATCTATTTGAACCCACATCCTCGTGTTCGCCGCTGAAGCAGTTTGATCTCTTTCTATAAAGTGACGGAACCACTCGTACATAAATAAATTCCTTATTTATTGTGATAGGTCACGTAAGGCTAGTTATAGTGTTAAGTGGTATGTGTTAACTTGTCTATTTATAATATTATCTCCATTGTTTGTTTCTATCTTTAGAGTTGTTCATTGTTTATCAGTTGTTAACCTCTTTTTTATGTTGCAAGACTTTTTGATAAAAATTTCTGTGGCGTGCAACAGTCTCGGTTCCCGCTTCATGCAAAACTATGATGTACTTACGGCAAAAGATTTTTTGGTAATTCTAGGGATTAGGGGATAAAATTTTGATACTTTTTGGATTTGTCATCACTGCATGCGGTTTTTTTTTATTTATTTACGGAGCCTGAAATTCAGGAATTTTAGCTTAAGAGGTGCAATAGATTTGTATTTACGGTGAGAGAAAAAAATGACAGATTTAGACGCCTTTAAGTTCATTATTTTTAAGTGTTCGGGTTTTTTGTTTTTATAATAACAGTAACTTATTTACTGTTATTATAACAACCGGCTGTCATGGTATGGGCATGTTATGCGGCGGAATGAGAATCATGTGGTAAGAAAGGTGTTGAACATGTATGTGGATGGATATAGGGGAAGAGGACGACCAAAGAAACGATGGATGGATTGTGTGAAAGACGATATGGCTGCGAAGAGTGTGATTTGTGATATGACGTCTGATAGGAAAGAATGGAAGAAGAAGACATGCTGCGCCGACCCCAAATAAAATTGGGATAAGGGCAGGGGAATGATGAATAACAGTAACTTATTTGTTTGACGTATTTGGACTACGTCATAAAATTAATACTGTATACATAAAATTAAAACTGCTTTCGAAAAAAAAGATTCGTTGACGCATAGATTTATGTATCTATGCGTATTTATTTGGTAATACATATCTAGTATACGGATACAATATATTACTTTTAAAAGTAATTCCCCGCTTGATAAACCTAGGTCATAATGTTTCAGAGAACTTTGGTTTCAACATGTTGTAGTCTTGTAGAGCCGGAATTAAAGTGAAGGCTGTATGTTTAAATATGAGTATATGTAGGTCAATATGGGACAACTGGTTTTTCCTATATACTTACATTCATACATAAACTCACGCCTTATTATTTTCATAGGGTAGGCAGGGACTCAGCGTCATGTAGGAAACTTTACAAACCTGGTTTGTTTCGACTATCACTCAAATACCATCATATCAGCCAATCGTCCACTGCTGGACATAGTCCTCCTCTAAATACTGCCACCTTGTGCGGTCCTGTGCCACCCTCATCCATCGGCTTCCCGCCGTTCTAACTAGTTCGTCGGTCCACCGTGTGAAGGGTCTCCCCACCTTGCGCTTTCCGTTACGCGATCACCATTCTAGAACTTTGTCAAAAAAATGTAATTTTTATTAAATTTATTTATCAACGTTGATACTTTTTAAACTAAAGGTACTAAATTTTACCAAATCAAAAACGATTTGTTAATAAAAGGACTATAAAGTCACTTGCTGGAATAAAAAAATACTACTTTAAAAGAAATATTTGCAAATACAAACAGGTACATAAGTAGTAATTATATTTGGTGAGCTGTACACAAGTCACTGAAGCGCCAAAATGTTGGGCTTTTCTTACCTAGGTAGCAAGTTATAAGCGACAGCGAGTGAATAGCTAGTGCTGGTCTAGTGTTAGCTGCAATCGTATCACAATGTTTTTTTAGTTGTTTTTTTTTAAAATGTAATTAGAGGCAAACGAGCAAGCAGGTCACCTAATGGTAAGTGATCACCGCCGACCCTTGGACACCCGCAACATCAGAGGAATCACAGATGCGTTGCCGACCTTTAAAAATGGAGTACGTTCGTTTCTTCCAGTTTTTGAGGGAATGTATAATGAATAAACATAATGAATTAAAGTGGTGCTAGGATCGCAAAAGTTCTAAGTTCTGAAAAGTTTATTTCACTATTTAAATAAAGTACACTTATCCTAATAACTTAATACGCGCACATCGCAGTACTGTTTAGTTTCTTTCTTTTGATCAAAAAGACAACTCCTACACTAGGGATCATGCCCTTTGTCGTGGAGACTTTTACAAACATCAATTTAACAGACTAAAAGAACATCCAGACTTAGGACAATAATTGGTGGGAATCGAACCCGCGACCTTCGCGCCACCCAGGAAATCATTATTACTTACATATTTAAATAAACAACACTTAAATAATTCATAAAAGTGTTTTTGCCACGAACTAATCACCTGCCCCTCACAGTAATATCTCGCCTCAGCTTACATCTTGCACCACACAAGAATCCTTAACACAAGCTCATAAGTGTACACGACAAGTACTTGACCTTATTGTGTGTTTTGGCATTGAAAGTATCGCAACATGACTGACATCACAGGTCACTTGCTATACATACATAACACTCCCTGTTTATTTCATCTTCATTCTTCTATTGTCAATTTACTCGTTATGGTGATGGATTGCACAGTCATGTCCTTTAAACATTTTTTGCAAAAGTATACTTATTTGTAGAAAAAAATTGTTTATTAACTCTTAAATTATTTATATAATATAATAGCGCCATCTATTCCCAAAGTAAGCTAGGCTTAACCTGCTTGTGTTATGGGTAACAGAACAATGGATATTAGGTAATACATATACTTCTTTTTTTTGTAAAGACATACATATTATACATAGAAACACTCAGGCCAATGCCAATAATCATGTTCATGCACACAAATATTTGCATTGAGCGGGAATCGAACCCGAGACCTCTGCGTAGCCACTACGCTACAGAGGCCGTCAATTATTCAGTCTATTAATTACTATATTTTTAAACAAAAGGTTTTGTCATTTCCAAACTCTCAGATTTGTTTGAGACAGCTTCTCTCAAAAAGTTTATAATTTTTAAACTCGTAATTCAATATTCTGTCAGTAAAATAGATCTATTTCAGCCTTTAGAACCCCAACTGCAATGATGGACCTCCTCCATTGACAAATAGAATCTTAGCTTACTTCTACAATGCTGGCCAGATATACTGATAAGAGGTTTTGTTTTAAGTTTTCCTTCTTATTCGTAGAGACTAATATGTTCCTAGCTTATAAAATCCTTTTGTTGACATATTATAAAGTTATGATGGTGACATATATTATATTATTACGTCATTTTTGGTAATTATCAGTGGAAATTAATAAATTTCATTAACGAAATAACATTAATTGAATATAAACATTTTACTGTGAAATCAAGCACTGACCTTTGAACCCCAACACATGGCTATGACACTACGACCGAGTACCGAGTTTTTACGTGACCTTAATGTATATTTGCATGCTGAACTAGGCAAAATATGTTGAGCTTTATGATTACTAATTGTAAAAACTGTAAAACACCATCGTCACATCAGCCCATTAATGTCCCACTGCAGGGACAGGCCTCCTCCCGTAATAGAAGGATACTTGGCCTACTAATACCACGCTGGCCAGACGGGTTGGTATAGGGTTTAATTTCAAGTTTTACTTCTTTTTACTTCGTAAAGATATATATATAATATTCACGGATAGTCCCATATTCAGTTTTTACGACACCCATGGGATGAGATGGGGTAGTGACATATTGTATTCTTACTCCGTCACCACACGGAGTAGTAATTGTTATCTAGCTTTCCCAAAATAAGTCCATGGCCACGTACTAGGTAAATCCCCGGTGTTTACTTAGAAACTGATGCAGTTTAACCGCAGCTGTAGCGGTTATGTTCTAGTATTAGGTCAATGTGATAACGACATTGAATTTGTATTGTAAACCTTAATATGTGGGTTTTTTTATTACATATTACAAGTAACACATACAAGTATGTGGTGACGTAGAAACATATTACAGACATGTTCCATAATGTTGCTTTACTTTTAATGCCCACGTAGGCATGCCCCGTTTGATCGATAGCGATCGTACCTAAGCTTATGCCATAAAAACATTGATGCTCTTTCTAATTTATTTATAGTTTTAAATATAAATGGGTAAACACAGGAAGACACTAAAATACTAACTAGTTAGAACTTCTGAGATAAGACTTCTTCACAATGCGTTCTGCCCTGGAGTATTCATTGATTATTTTTATGTATATCATTTTTGTGGTTTATCACAGTCGCTGGACGTCCCTTTTAAACATAGGCCTCCTTCAAATATTTCACGATACGCGGTCCTGTGGCTCCCAGAAAAAAATTCAACGTTATAATTATAGGTACCTATACTTTTAAAATCTGTGTGGTGACGGAGAACACGTAAACATTAGTAGGCCAAGTATTTCTCCTTCACGGGAGAAGGCCCGCCCTGCAGTGGGACATTACTGGGCTGTTATGATGATGATACTATTTATAAATGGCCTAAAAGTGCCACTATAGGTAACTATATTACCGGTTGTGTAGCCACTTGTATTTCGTTCACTTTTCTGATGTAATTGGAGTATTTATTGCTGTTTTTTTTGTAAAGGTAATCATTAAGTAAGGGTCAGGAAATTAAGGTAATGCATGCATAACATGTCAAATAATAATACAAACTTTAAAGTATTGTTTGTTTTGTGTTTTACGGCTATTTAAATTATACTTTTTTATTCTTAGTCTCCGTGTGGTGACGGAGTAAGAATACAGTGTGTCACAACCCCATCTCATCCCATGGGTGTCGTAGAAACAGACTAAGGGACTATACGTGAATATTATCTTTACGTAATAAAAAGAAGGAAAACTTCAAATTAAACCCTATACCAATCCGTTTGGCCAGCGTGGTATTAGTAAGCCAAGTATCCCTCCGTCACTTGATGAGTCCCGTCCCTGCAGTGGGACATTAATGGGCTGTTATGATGATTCTTAGTTTGTTTCTACGACACTTACAATGATGTAAAAGATGTTTCTGGTAGTTTACCGGAAGCAATTATCTTCTTCCATTGGCAGAATGAAATCTTTTTTTTTTAATTATTAAAGACAACTGCCGCACTAGAGGATAGAGATTATGCCCTGTGTCACAAGGAATTTTACAAACGTCAATTTAAAGGCCTTCTGACCCATCTTTCCTTTTAGAACTTCCAAACTCAAGACCCAATAATTAGTGGATCGCACAAAGAATTATCCTACGAGGGGTTCTAACCCGCTATCACGATCGCTGCGCCATCGAGGGAGTCTGTCTTCTGGTATAGTTTCTTGTATCAAGATTTGATCTTTCTACTTCTTTTTCGAGATGAGATGAACTGGTGACGTCATGCATTCTGAGTCCCATACCACGTGGTCACAGGTAAATGCTGTGTCAAAGGGTATATTTACCATGATCTCAGGTAAGTACTTCAATGTCAACTCGTGACATTGTATGTCCAATCAACACCATGCACAAAAACAAGCCGCCACTATCGCACGACCTTATTTCCTTCCGTTGTTCACTACGTACGACCATCGTAAATGGCAATGTTGCAAATATACCAACTTAAAACCACACACACAAAACATTGCTAGTGAAAAATAACCTCTATGTACTCCATATAAGGTCGCAGCACTCCATGTGTGTATAATAAGCTGCAAAATTAAATATGTCGATAGACGACTTTCCGTAAGTAGTATCACAGGATGTTTTTTTTTATACAAACTATTTAAAATAATTAGTTTACAAACTTGTTTTATTAGAATTAAGTATATGGCAATAAGGAATTACAGTATGTGTGGTGTTAATAGTGTAAGTAAACCCACGGGTGCGCCCAGCCTTGGAGTATTTAGTACCATTTATTGATCTAGTAATAAATTTTGTTTTTGTATTTTTAGTCATGATTTGTTATCGGATCTTATTTGGTCAAGGCCATAGCGTAAGGACAGGCCTATTTATAGTAATTATTAAGAGTTATTGATATGTCTGTAATTGATTACAAGAAAGGAGAATTGATCTATATTTGGTTGTTTTTCTGTTTTAGTCCAAATTTGATTATTTGTAACATGATGGACGCCGGGCACTCCTCCGTTTATGGTGCTTTTTTTAACTTGAAGATACTTGAGATTAATAGTCATTGCTTCGCCATAGAAATTAGCTGCAGGAGTCTTGACCAGTAAACATATGTGGATGTTAGGAAGCTTTGCCGGCCCCTCGGAGTAGACATCTTACTTAAAATATTGTTGAAATAAGCTTTTCTGTCATTGCGTTAATAATTTCATGCTAGCAGAGACTTTGGAAGTAGATAGTAGCTTATTTATAAGGTAGCTCTTTAGGATACAAAATCTAATGCGACTAAATTTCGGTAGCCTAGACGCCGAAAACTTAAACGGCGTTCGTGTGGGATACAGACAAAGCCGCAGGCCACATCAGTTAGTTCAATCACATTGCCTAATTCTATAATAGTTCTTAATATATATTATATACTTCTAACAAGCGTTGAATACATGATTGCAGTTATTATGTATTATGAGTTGTATATCTAATTACAAGGAATCAAATAGTTTATATAAATTAGCTATTTTAATAATCATGATATGCCATTTACTTTTTTTAAAGCTGTTATTTAATTTTGCTGGATCTAATAGTATATTTAAGTTAATTAATTTTTAAATATAATTAATTTATGTAAACGTATTAAGGTTAGGTTAGTGTCCAATGTCAAATAATATTTTAAAAGATAGCCTATTAATGTTCAATTGCTGAGACTGGCTTCGTCTAATTTAAGAATAATCACACAACGACATAATATTATAAGTATTTCAAAATTGTCTTGTACACAAAGGAGATGGAAACTTTTGGGCTAAAGCCTGTACATTACTGTACAGAGTAAGGATATGCCCTAAAAATCTTTTCTATTTTTTAATAAAATAATAATAAAATTACTCAATTTTATTAAGATTCGAACTTGAAAAAAATAGAAAAGATTTTTAGGGCATATCCTTACTCTGTACAGTAATGTACAGGCTTTAGCCCAGAAGTTTCCATCTCCTTCAAAAAAAAATTATCTTGGATTTCAGATTGCCAAAACTAACAAAAGATTTAGCACGAGACTAATAAGTGTGAAGCTATAAATTGATAATACTCTCATTTCTGTTTAATCTTGGCCCAAAACTCTTAGTGAAGGTTTCATTCTCCTTTTTGCATTGAACGGGGATTGAGTCTGAGACATTTCCGTAGCAGTCATGTAATAATATAACTACTTCGCCACAGAGTACATCTGGAATTAGACAAAAAGTGCAGGTAAGTAAGAGATCTTTCATCCCGCAACAAGTACTGTCGAAAGAAACTTGAGGATCACCCTGTACTATCAGTTATAGGCACGTCGATAACAATGTTTCCTGCACTCTGTAGGTCTAGGTCAGTAAGAGACATACTGTAGCGTGAATATAAACGAGATGTTTACGGAAAATCTACCTTACATATTATTTAATGGAACATTTTGGCAAAATACGATTTGCAACAATGAAATTTTTAATTAGTTTCCTGCTTGTAAGTTTTATAATAAAAAAAAAGTAAATACATAGAGCATATTTTACGTATTTGACTGACCTGGTTACTTAGATCAGAATCTGTGGTAACACAGATATCGCTTCCATTTCTGTCAAGTGCACGTCTTCCTGGGTAGGTTGTATAAGAATCCGGTCTACGGACTAAAACCCACGGTGTTCCTCTGATGCTGGCTTACTTAAGTGCCTCAAGCCTCAAGAGTGCTACTTGCCTTTCAACTAGCCAAACATTAATCTCTGCAATAGGGTTCAGGCTCCGTGTTGCGGGGACTTTCCCAGGCATCCAATTTGTTGGTCACACAAATCATTTTCTTGCGTGGAATTTGTAACCAACACCTCGCGCACTGCAGACGAATACACGACTGTGGCGTAGTGGTTTTATTACATGACTGCTACGCAGAGGTCTCGGGTTCGATTCCCGCTCAATGAAAATCTTTGTGTGCATGAACTTGATTGTTTGCATTGTTCTGGGTGTTTTCTATAAGTATATTATATGTACACTCAAGGAATTTAATTGTTTAGCAATTTGCTTAATTTTGAAATCGGTCAGGTTACTATTTACCGACTACAGACGACGGATGACGAACCCCGACGTCTTGGGAGTCGTAAAATTAATTAGACAAGGTATATATACCTAGCCTTGTCTATCTATGACAGACAGGTATTTTGTGTTAAAATAAAATTCTTCAATTTTAAATTGTTGACAGACCAAAGTTAAGTCAAACTAAACTAGACCTTATCTACCATCTCCATCAAACAGTATCCTTAGTCCGAGTTTGTGTCACTATTAACAATAAAGTATATCGAGTAGCATTCGCTGTTCTGATTGGTTCAATGCATTGTATTGATAATACTGTCAAAATTTTATTTTTTACTCTTTGGACAGAATGGTGGAAGTTTGTAAACAAAGAAGTTTGAAGTGCAATTCATACTTATTGGTTATATTTTATATTATGTCAATTTTGAGGTGTAATATCTTTCAAATTCGCTAGGATTATTTTGGTATATAATACGACTAAATTACGTAGGTTGTGTACCTGCTAAACAATTAAATTCCTTGACCGTACGTATTTACAAAAAAAAGTATTTACTCGTAATAGTACAGTCAAATAAGGCTATAATAGGGGCAAACCTCAGAATGGAAGCGAATAAGCTGTAAATTTGCATAAACCTTTGTTTTGGTGTACTATTGACTTGTAGAAAAGTCTCATATGATCACGTGTCTGCGTCATAATTTATTCAAGGTCAAAGGTCGCGAAAATCAGTTTTTTCCTATTATCTCGTTTTCTATGGGAAAAGTTACAATATGAGACTTTTCTACCAGTCTTTAGTACACCAAAACAAAGGTTTATGCAAATTTACAGCTTACATCATACATACATACATAAACTCACGCCTTATCCCGGCCGGGGTAGGCAGAGACGACAGAACGCCACTTGTCACGATCCTGGCAAACAGATTCGGCCTCGTCCACATTCATTAAGCGAGTCATACATGCGCGTCGGTTACGAGTGCTCTTTATTTGGCCCTTTTCCAATATGCAACATATCTGGTCACCATATGTTTTCCGTGGCCTACCGGCACCGACTCGCCCTTTCACACTAGCCTTGTATACTTGTTTAGTCAAACACTCATCATTCATTCTCTCAATGTGACCAAACCAACGCAACATTCCTTTCTCGATTTTGGTCACTATATCATCTTTCATGCCGCAACGTATTCTTATCTCATCATTCCTTACTCTATCTATCAGTCTTAATCCACATATACTTCTCAGTGAACGCATTTCTACCGCATTAATTCTACTTTCATGCTTCTTCTGCCATACCCAACTCTCGCTACCATACATTAAGGTTGGTGCTAGCACTCCCTTATGAACAGCCAGACGAGCTTTAGTAGTCACGTTCTGGCTTTTTATAAACGAGTGCAGGGCACCGTTCACCGAGTTTCCCTTTTGCACTCTTCTCTCAATATCCTTATCATGTTTTCCATCTCTCGTAAACATGCTCCCCAGATACACAAATTCTTTCACCTGTTCAAGTCTTTCACTTCCAATCATAACTTCACTAACAGTAATCTCTTCATTCTTCTCAAACACTATGACTTTCGTCTTACTTGCATTAACTTTCATTCCCTTTGATTCAAGTTCATCATTCACAACTGTTACCATCTCCTGCAGCTCACTCGCCGAAGAAGCCAATAAAATTTGGTCATCAGCGTACATGAGGCATTTGACACGTAACCCATCCATACTCAAACCACAATCACACTCTCTCAGTCTCGATAGACAACTATCCATGAACAGATTGAACAGCCAAGGGGACGCTACACATCCCTGTCTAACACCTTTAGATATTTGGAACCAATCCGTGTAGGTCCCATTTATTCTGACGCAAGCTCTGGAATCCCTATAAAGAGATTTCAGTGCTCGCACCAAAACGCTGCCCACCCCATACATGGATAGTGTCGACCATAGTTCATTCCTCCTCACTCTGTCATAAGCCTTTTCCAAATCTAAGAAGGCGCAATATACCTTTTGGTTCTTTGCCAAAAACTTTTCTGTAATGCACCTTAAGGAAAAGACTTGATCCGTACAACCCATGCCTTTTCTAAATCCCGCTTGCACATCCCAAATCTTGCTGTCTGTTATATTCAAAACTCTATCTATCAAAATTCTCGCATACAATTTTCCAACTACGCTTAGAAGGCTGATACCGCGATAGTTTCTACAGTCCTGCTGCGAGCCCTTTCCTTTGTAGAGAGGCACAATTACCGCCCTTGTCCAGTCATCTGGCACTCGACCTTCTCTCCAACACCGGTTAAATAAATGGTGCAGCAGACCTATAGTAAACCCTTCGCCAGCCTTCAACATTTCACTCGTCACCTTATCTTTTTACAGCTTATTCGCTTCCATTCCGAGGTTGAATGCTTATTTTACTGGAGTATAAGTATGTTTATCCGTTGTCTAGTACCCATAGTACAAGCTCTGCTTAGTTTGGGACTAGATGGCGTTGTGTGAATGTGTAAGAAATAATTATTTATAATATTTATATTAAATTGTCGTGAAGATTAGTTGTTATTGGTATGTAGACGATAAATGCTCAGGTCAGGGTACCATTGATCACGAGCTAACTGGTGCTAATGTCAAGGAGTATCGTTAATATATCGACTAATACTAATGTGTATTAGTCTAGTTATTTTTAAATATTAATATACATACACTCACGCCATATTTCTATAGTGGTAGGCAGAGACTACCGGCACTCCGCAACCCCCTTTCCGCTCTACGCGAAACTTAGGCATAGTGTAGGGTGAATATTACTGCAGCTAAAAGTAAATATAATTTTTAATTAATAAATCCACTTTAAAATGAGTTGATACCAATTAAGGGTCATAGCACATATAACGTAACGTAAACGGATCGGCATCGCCTCGCCTTTTTCCTCGGTGTCAAACGTCAAAAATCCGATTACGTTACGTATCCGATTAGTGTGCGGTGCAGTAAGGAGTTTCATACAAAGAATATTGAACGGCTCGGGTTGATATGGTGACGTTCCGTTTACGTTACGTTATATGTGCTACGACGATTCTTAAATAATTTTGTTTGCATTAATTTCAATTATTTGCATGTAGATTCACAATTTATTTTTACACAGTGTAAAAATAAATTATGTACAAATCTCTTGGGCCATCAGTGCTCAATCATTAAGCAGTGGAATAAAGATCCGGCTACCTAGTAGGTTTTCTCCTTCTTATGATATCAGGTCCTGCAAACGTAGTGTTAAGAAGCATGTGGTCATATTGCATTGTCCTTATAAAAAGAAATGGTAATAATTTGGAAGTTATACTTTTATCCCAGAAAATAATTTTTAAACGTAACAAATGTTACAAAAAATAAACTCAATTGAAAACCTCCTCTACTACTTACGGTCACTATCACCTTATTTCGATTTAAAATATGCAGGTTCTATTATTAAGTTACCGTTACATTGCGATCCTGCAGCCAAAACGGACACGGCCCAAACGGAAACGCCAATATATTCGCTGTCCTGTGCGCTTTCATATACGATGTCACATCCGCAAAACAATATCATCATAACAGCCCATTAATGTCCCACTGCAGGGACGGGCCTCCTCCTATGACGGAGGGATACTTGGCCTACTAATACCACGCTGGCCAGACGGATTGGTATAGGGTTTAATTTCAAGTTTTCCTTCTTTTTAGTACGTAAAGATAATATACACGGATAGTCCCTTAGTCGGTTTTTACGACACCCATGGGATGAAATGGGGTGGTGACATATTGTATTCTTACTCCGTCACCACACGGACAAAACAATATGTCTTACTTTTAATGTGGGGAACCTTTTGGAGGCCGTCCACTCACCTTTGGCCTAGTAGGCGTGCTGGTATGTCGGAGTCATGAAAAGATGGAAATACGGTGTAGGTACCTACCGACAAAAACCCACGGTATTCATCTCTCACCCATTCAGTGCCAGGACAGTGAGAAGACTAGATGTAACAGGTTTCACTAATTTGGATGTTACAATTTGTTTAGTTTTTAATATCATATAATTTTAATACAGACTTAATACTATTGACTAATTATCTAGATATCTAGACAGACAAAAGTACCAATTATCACTTAATATAATCTCTTATAACTATTGTTAATAACAGTACCAATTTAAAAGATTTAGGTAGCTTATTACTATCTAGCCTTTCACTTTGTTAAATAATTTCCGCAAAAAAAAAAAAAAAATGGAACCTAACAATGATTGCTTCTAACATGAGTTTTATTGTAAAACGGTTTGTGGTTCACATTTTTATTTTTATATGACTGCAATGCATCTGTGATTCCTCTGGTATTACGGGTGTCCATGGGCGGCGGTGATCACTTACCATCAGGTGACCTGCTGGTTCGTTTGACTCCTATTACTTAAAAAAAATCACTTCTTTATCTGTTGTTCTTCGTTATCGTTTAATTGTCATGTATTTTCTGTGTTTACACATTGACACGGTTAACACTTTTCCAATATTAAACTGGTGATACTACAAGCTATAGGTCTTAAAAACGTGTATATCAGTGTAGAACAAAGTGCAGAAGGCATTTTGAGTTCTATATTTATTTGTATAGAATTGTATTTTGCTATACTTAGGTATGGACAAACGTGGGCCTGTATCGATAAACGAGCTATTATTTTGTGTCTTTAGAAAGAAAGAAAGAAAAAAAAAATTATTATGTTCTCACAATGTCACAAAAAATTAAAAAGAAAAACAATTAAATACATAGATAGCAATGAAACAGTGAGAGACCAAAAAGGGAACCCTTCTCAGTACTGTGCTATGGTTACCCATAGCGCTGATATTCTGAAGAGCCCCATGTTTGGCGCCACGGAGAAAAATAATTTAACTGTTTACATAAAAACAGAATTATAAAAGGCAAAGTACAAGGCTAAAATATAAAATACGGTGTAGGTTTTTAACACGGCTATTAACACGCCTCCCCCATCCAACTTCGAGCTTCCCGTCGTGGAACGGTCCCTACGGTAGACATTATATCGGGAGTCTATAATTTCACTAGAATATATTTTTGAATTAAGCCATGTCTCAGTTAGAACAACAACATCAAAGTCACATTGTAGAATGTTTTGAAAAATTTCAACAGTCTTGGTTCGCATACCACGTATGTTTTGATAGTAAATGTTAAGCATTGTTATAATCTAACTCCATAACATTTTTAACCAACACGGTAACGTGCAATTTAACTTAACAATTTAATATTCTCAGAACATCGAATGAGAATGGCTGGACTAGTTTCATTTTTGCGCATGTATATACGTCCGTTACGAACCCATGTAAATTTGTAACCTAATTCCTTGGCTCTTTTTCTGGCTTCAGCATGTAACGATTTATTGCCTGGGGTTAAATGTTCCTGAACAAAAATGGGTACCTTAGCTCCTGCAATTCCCAAATGGTGCGAACTGAGTTTGTCATCTGGATTTTTCCTATTGAAGTTGGAAACAGCCGCTAGTAATGTGTCGCGGAGGCGAGGGCTGCAAAGCTTAGCAATTACAGTCCGTGGTCTATTGCTGTTTTTGTCCAATTTGGCAACTCTTGTCACCTGCAAGATGTCGCTATCAGCGAGGGGGTTATTGACAGTGGAGGCTAATTGACTTATGCAATTAGTAAGATTTTCTGTACGGTGTTCGGCAATACCATTAATCTCGACGTTACATTCACGCTGATGCTGTTCAGCAAGGTTCAGTCGATTAGTCAAATCCTTAACCGTAGAACTAAGGTGAATGTTATCGTTTGAGAGACTCTTAATAGTGATATTGTTCTCATCCAATCGAGATTTCATTGTGTCTATCTGTTCATTAAAAAATGACAATGATACGTGAAAGTCTTGGATTTGTTGGCTAATGTTTTTAAACTTTTCTTCAACTGTGCGCGAGATGGTCTCTCTGATAATTGACGATATCTCCTGTTTAAAATTATTAAACAAAGTTCCCAGTAGTTGCTCTGTTATATATTGAGATTCATTGGGTGGTTCAGGTTGCTGGGATACTTTCTTTGCACGCAATGTGACATTGTTTGGTTCAGGTGAGGTGATATTAATGGTACTCTCACTTTGATCGGTTGTGCAGCCAGTCTGTGTCTGCCGTATGGGAGTGTTGATGTTGCCTGTTTTAGGTATTTTGTTACGGCACCCTTGGCATTTCCAGTCATTTTTAGTTTTGGACGACATTAGGTTAAATTTTGTCTCTGTTATATTGGCGCATATTAGATCGAAGTGCGCTGCACATGGATTGCATGTAATAAAATGTTTAGTAGCAATTATATTGCGACATCCAGCGCATGAATAAGGCATCTTTGTTCAAAAATAGTCAAACAATAAAACCAAATAATAAAAAAAACACTCAATATGCGGGTTACTTTAGCCCGAATAGGTAACTTTGGCCCTTATGTTTAAGATTAGCGTAATGAGCTGGAACGCGCTTAGAGTTAGCGCGCTTAGGTTGGTACACTGCTATCTGTCTATATTGTTTGTTATTGTTTATTGTCTTATATGACAAGTAACGACTTATTGCACAGAGAAATGCTCACTTTTATTGTATAATGTAATGTTTTAATGTGTTAATATGAAGATGGATCACTTATCTATCACTTACTTGCACTAATAGTTGTTCTTTTGTCACAATCACAAACATAAGTTTTAATAGTTGCACGTAACTGATAACTATCTTTGTTCTTTATTGGTGAGTAATTGGGTTGTAAACGATATCACTGTTGTGTTACACTATTCGGAGTATACTTAAAGAAGTTTATAGGATATCTAGAGAATTATAATTTATAATTGTAATTTAAATACGGAGCCAATGTATATGCACGATGGGGTTGCCATCCTCCTTCCAATTATGTTGTTATGGGTATGTAAGCGTTACTATTTTTTTAAAGTAAGTATTTAATTATTTAGATGTGTAATAACCATAATAATATGATAAGATCTGCTTAGATAGAAACTAGATGGCATTGTAGAGATCATATTATACATAGGGAATAAATGGTCACAATAACCAATATTCACCCAGACAAAGTCGCAGGAAAAATCTAATAAGTAAGTACTAATTTATAATAAGTATTTACTAATAAAATAAAAACTGTAAGTATGTAGATGTTTTTACACCACAGTTGATAAAAAATAGTAATAACAAACTTAAAATATAGATAACTGACCTTCGTAACATTAAAATAGGTATAACATGGTGCTTCATAAATAACCGGTTTAAAAAAAAAACAACTGTTGACGTAAAACAATTATGTTCAAATAGAACTAAAATTTAGCCTGCCACGTCAACAGCCTCGGTAGCGCAGTAGGCAGCGCGTAAGTCTCATAATCTTAAGGTCGTGAGTTCGATCCTCACCCGGGGCAAATCTTTTTGTACTTTTTTAACTCTTTTATATTTTTTTGGTAATAATTTTATATTTCTTAAAGTTACAAGATTTTTAAATAAATTAAATTGTTGTTGTAAAATTGTAATTGTGTTTTAATTGATGAAAGAAAGTTACTCGAAACACAAAATATAAGATTTTATCATGTAAAATCATTTAAAATCGGCACAAAAAGCCTCCATCAGAGATTTACGTACTAAAGTTTTCGTGGTCATTAACACCACATTTTCCAGACAGGTTCATATTAGCCACGATTCATTTTAATGGAAAAGTTTTGCTATTTTTACACAGAGTACCTAATGTACTACATAAATACATTGACAACGTACAATTTTAGTATGTGCTGATCGATGTTTACAATAAATCGACGGGCCCCAAGAACAAAAGCGTATCTGCAATATTATCGATTTCGAGTATGAGCGTCTGAAATTCTGTGTACGCATGATCATTTTTATTAACGCAAATATAAACTTATTGCAGAAAATCTTGGCAAAAGCTAATGAAGCATTAAATATCTTTATTTTCATGTTTTTTTTAAAAGAGTTTAATTATTATTTCGAATAAAATGAATTCTTATAATACAATAAGGTTTTGTTCCCTGTAACGATCTAGCACATATATTAATATATGACTTTGTTCTTCGGAATAATCTAGTATATTATCTTAACATATGACTTTATTTTAGGGAATTGATGTTTTGTTTTGCTGTCTTAAAATACATTATCTGTAATATTTTGACTCATGTAAAAAACAATTACTATAAAATAATTTTGTTGATATACAGAACATTTTTATCTAAGGTTTTTTTGTTTATAAAGTAACATAAGACCTAATCTTAGCATTCCATGGATTTTCCGTGTGGGTGCAGTTATGTCCATCGTTATAGGACGGAACCCTTGGATAATAGCGTCTAGGACCTACAACCTAGATGAAGGCTTAAGGAGGCACCCTTACAATGCATTAGAGGTCACCTTCACTATCTGCTATGTTCCGTCCTCTGCCAATTCACTTTTGGTAGGAGTCTAAAAATTTCGTTTTGGACATTTGTGATAGTAGAGAGCTTACTGGAGTTCTCAGCAGTCCTAATCCTTTTAACAAGTTGTAGAGGGATTTAGCGGGAGTACCCCTCGCAGCTATATCAAGGGCATATAGAGGAACAACGTACCCATTTATGGTTGTCTCATATTTAAGTCAAAATATTTTTTGTCTAAATTGCGTGATCTTTAAGGATGTTACTTTTCCACGGTACCGTGAGCTTAATAGGCACTACACGCTTTTTCAAATTTGAGTAGAGGATGGTCTCAACGGTGACACGCACATATCCTCCGGGATTTTGTAGTGTGTCCACCAGTATTGTCCAATTGTCAGCTGAACTCAGGACAAATTAGATATTTTGCCTTTCAGCTCTAGCAATCGATAGACTGGCTGCCTCACGTATAATTCCTAGAGCTCTGTCAAGACGTTGCAGTAAAGACTCCTATCCAAAATCACGGTGACATGATCACAAAGTGATCAAGCCCTTTTTTATTTAATAAAGATATAAACCTACCAATATGTGTCGTGCCGATTTCTTTGCCACATTCCGTACATTTTTGTCCGTCGCTTTTCCAATCTTACAAGATTACTTTGATCGTTTAGAGTCAACTGAAAGGCGTTGAGGTAGAATTCAAGTAATGCTGCTAAACAGTCATAAATTAAAGTGCGCAACTTCAAGCCCAAAAGTATACAGCAGTCACCTAAAGTAGCCCATTCATTTTGCATATCTAGGTTCATTGCTATCATTCTCATCTTAGTTTATGAAAGATTTTGTAATTTCTTTGTCTGATTATCTTTCCGTGTTTCCAAAACCTGCACTAATAGTTTGAGCGCCTATCATGATTTTTTGTGAAATTGTAACCGTAACTCGAGCGCAGATGTATTTTTATCAGTTGGGATGGATTTTAGTCGACGTATATCCAGACTGTTTTACGTTATTAATCGGTTGTTGATCTACCCTTTCATTGTCATTTATGAAACTATTGAATACATCTTCTAGTACTAGAGAGCGATATTTATCGTTTATCTTTCTACTCAACCAAATTCATAAAGCACGGTTTCTGATATTATTTAAACGTTTTCTCCGCCTATAATAAGCCCGGGCCATATGAAGAATATGTCGTATCCAGTCTACCTAAACAGAGAAATAACATTTGCTAGATTGCACTTTCATTTCATCAGTCTACATACAGAATTTATCAACCTTTCGTATTGTTCTTGGCACTGCTTTGGATTTCAAGTAGCTAGGTCGCGTCGTCTACGAATGCTAGAATGGATTCTGTATATTTGAAATTGGACTTAAGCCGATATCCCCACTTTTTTCATCTATTGTTAAGCTATTTATTAGTTGATAACGCCTCTCCAAACATAAAACAACATCAATATTTTCAGCTACAGGTGGTAGTAGAGAAACGTTACTGTAATTTTGACAGCCTATTTCTAACAGAAAGCAAAGAGAAAAGTATATGTCAAAGTGGAATTTATAGCTAAACACTTATTGAAAAACAAGAAAGTCATGCTAATTTACTAAAAAAAACATTAAATCAGATACTTTTGTATTGAACAAACACGGATGATAAAATACTTTACAGAGAACAAAATCGCATCTTTACCTACGATAAATTTTTTCCTTAAAAATTTCGTAAAACAAAATCGTATTAGCGCAACCGTTAAGTGACTTGGAATACAGTTTTGTCGAACATAGACTTAAGGTGAATAAAAAATGAAAATAATTGATTAAAAATCAACATCTTTTTCTAAATAAAGTCTTATTGTATATTAAACTAATTATAAAACTAATATAACTATGTTTCATGTGAATTAATTATAAATTTAAATATCTTGTCTTTAGATTCTTGTAGAACAATATAGTATATGCACAAACGATAATAAATAACGCACCTGACTTTGACGAGTACAAACACGTAAATGACTTTAAGTCGCTACATACGCGGCATGGGTTCCAAGGAACATGCTCCTACATGTATATACATGTTTGTTTGTGGAAGTATAATTTCTGATACGACAATGTTCGATTGGTAACTTCAGTATGCAAGAGAATATAAAAAATATAAAAACGGTGTCGTATACGTATTGGGGTGTAGAATACGATTATACAATAAAATACATTTCGTCTTATTTTTCCATAAGATTTATTATTGTACCTATTGCCGCATTGTACCTATATACCTACATAAAAGAAAAAAAATTAAGCATGTAACATTTTAAAATTATTAAACCGACTTAAAACACGAGTGCTGATTTAGATATAATTAACTTGCATCTGTGACCTTCTTCTGTATTTGTGCAAAAATGACCTAATTCTTAGCATTCTACGGATTCTCCGTGCGGGTTCATTGCGTGATTTAGAACGGAATATTTGCGACCATCATAATTGCTAGGACTGACGGCCTACATGTAGGTTAATCAGATTTCTTATAAAATCATTCCTTCCTCTACCTAGTCAAATGTGATAAGATTCTAACAATGCCGCTTTGAACATACACATCATTTAATTTTACTTTACGTACCAGTTGGGTTGTAATGTCTTTACCTATTATAATTACTTTTTGAAAATTATGTCGTTTTGGAAGACGCAGTGTAGAGAGACCTCTCACACGGTGAAACGTCGATCTAGTTAAGATGGCGGCAAACCGATTGAAGAGGGAGGCACAGGACCGCACAAGATGATCATATTTGGTGGACGCCAATTGCCTAATATGATAACGACGACATGAGTCTAATTACATTAGATAGACACAACTCCGTAATACTTTCCAAATTATTTACCAACAATTTAAGATGGCGGGCGAGGTCACGGTTCGCAATAACATCACGAGTCGTGTTAGTCAGTGTGGCCAAGATCTTGGCACATGACCTCACGCCTCAGGTCTGTGGCATTGGGCGCAGAGAATACTAAACGTAAGTTCCTTGTTTATGGGCAACTGTCAGAACAGGAAAATATATAGGGATTATCGTACATACATACCTAGGTACTATCTAAGAATTATCATAAATGGTATAATAGGTCAATGGAATAAGTATAGAGGAACATAATCATAATTATAACAGCCCTTCAATGTCCCACTGCAGGGAGGGGTCTCCTTCCGTGACGGAGAGATATTTGGCCTACTAATACCACCCTGGCTAGACGGACTGGTACAGAGTTTAATTTCAAGTTTTCCTTCTTTTTATTACGTTAAGATGATAGTCCCTTAGTCGGCTTTTACGACACCCATGGGATGAGATGGGGTGGTGACATATTGTATTCTTACTCTGTCACCACACGGAGAACACATACATTTCTGCAAATCAATAGATAAGTAAGATATCGAGGTAAACGCCCGGGTAGTCCAATGTCTCGAGAGCTTACAATAAAAAAGACTGAGATCGGTTTTCGCTCGAGTTTCCAAAATAGAACATCGAAAATATACTGCAAAAACTATCTAAAGAAAACTTCTTCTCATACAAAAGCACATACAATAGAAGTTAAATTTAAAAAACCCTATCGGAAACCGTCTGACCAGTGTGGTTAGCCTGCCTAGTTTGCTTTCGCCACTAAAGGCGGACTGTCCCTGCAGACATTAATAACCTATCAATGATGAATATATCTTGAAAAAACCCTCGAGACATTAATAACCTATCAATGATGAATATATCTTGTTTCAATTCGCTAAAGTTAAATACTGTCGAACGCCAAATAAATCGATACAGTTAAAGGAAGAAGCCATAATGTGACGTAACCTAGTTATTTGGACATTGTAATTATGTCAGTGAGGATTATTCACGTCGTAATAGTGATGACGTCATCAGATTATTTGTTTGACAATGTTCGAAGGACATTTGGAAAAGATTTTTAAAAAGACTGCTCCTACTACTAGGGATCTAACCCTGTCGCGGGGAATTTAATGAACACGAAGAACATCCAGACTCAAGATAATAATCTGTGGATCACGTAAAGAATTATCTTAAAATAATCCTCACACATTCACACAACGTCATCTTGTCCCAGTCTAAGCAGAGCTTGTACTATGGGTACTAGACAAGGGATAAACATACTTACTACTTTTTTTTTGTTAATACATACATAAATATTATACATAGAAACACCCAGACCAATGCAAACAATCATGTTCATTTACACAAAGATTTGGATTGAGCGGGAATCGAACCCGAGACCTCTGCGTAGCATTCATGTTATATGTATAACCACTACCACAAAGGTCGTCAATCACGGTAATATAATAGGAAAAGTTTTGGTAAGAATGTTTGGGTGATGGAATGACGATCTGAGACAGGTGAATGGAAATGACTGGATGAGGACCAGGACCTGAAAGATTAGCGCAAACTTGGGGAGGCCTATGTCCATGTCCATGTCCAATCATCATAACAGACCATTAATGTCTCACTGCAGGGACGGGCCTCCTCCAGTGACGGAGGGATACTTGGCCTACTAAAACCACGCTGGCCAGACGGATTGGTAAAGAGTTTAATTTCAAGTTTTCCTTCTTTTTATTACGTAAAGATATTCACGGACAGTCCCTTAGTCGGTCTTTACGACACACATGGGATGAGGTAGGGTGGTGACATATTCTATTCTTACTCGCCACCACACCACATGTCCAATAGTGGTCCTGTAATAGTTATGAGAGAGAGAGTTCGGTCAATTCGGTAGTATTACTTATGAGGACAAGTTTGTTACCTCAAAGTAAAAAGCTTGCTTACGGGAGATAATACAATTACTGCAACTTTTTACTACAATAACATAGTATCTTTTTACCGTAGTGATTATAGTACTTTATTGCTACGCAATACGCATAATGACGACCTCTGTGGCGCAGTCAGTATATTACATGGCTGCTACGCAGTCAGTATATTACATGGCTGCTACGCAGAGGTCTCGGGTTCAATTCCCGCTCAATGCAAATCTTTGTGTGCATGAACATGATTGTTTGCATTGGTCTGAGTGTTTTCTATGTATAATAAGAAAAAGTATTTAAGTATGTTTATCCGTTGTGTAGTACCCATAGTACAAGCTTTGCTTAGTTTGGGACTACGTGGCGCTGTGTGAATGTGTGAGGATCATTTATTTATTATTTATTTATTAATTTCGGGTTTATTTCCCGTTTGCTATAAATCTTTGTGTAAATAATAATAATAAAAAACGGTTTTCTATTTATTAGTACACACTCCTCCTTTGCTAAACCATGATGCTGCGGAAGAGTAATGATTTCCCTCGGCACCTGGCTTACGGTCGAGACGTACCACTCAGGGAGTTTTAGTCAGTAAGAGTCTGACAGATCCTTTCGTCCTCCTTGGAGCAGAAACACTCCATAAGGAATTCCTCCCGTCAAAAAACAGGACTAGATGTATTAATGTGAAAAAATATATATTTTATTTCTTAAGTATTGACTCGTTTTGTTCGCTTTTAATTAACTAAGCCCTTTAAGAAGTACTAGCTGACCCGTGCCCACTTCGTTGGGCGGCGAAAGAAACGCGTCACTTTTTTAAACATATTTCAATACTGCTCCACTCCTATTAGTCATAGCGTGATACTGGCCTATGACATTCCCCGATAAATGGACTATTCAATATAGAAAGAATATTTAAAATCGGTTTAGTAGATTCAGAGATTACCCCTACAACGTCACAAACAAACAAACACACAAACTTTACCTCTTTGTAATATTAGTATAGATGTGCACGATCTCCGCCCACTTGCTATTTCTATGAAAAGAAAATTCCTGCAAGAGCCTTGCAGTGGCATGATGAAACAAAGACAATTATATAAGTGGGTGTGTGTATGTACAAAAATCCAGCTTGTATAATAATCCTTATGTTAAATCTAATTAGTTACACAATGTGGGGTGACCGCCCGAACTGTAATCTTGTTATATTCTTAATGTTTGTATACTTTACTTTACTTAAACATAACTTATGGTAATGTGTAAAGCGATAGATTTCTCCGTGTGGTGACGGAGTAAGAATACAATACGTCACCACCGCATCTCATCCCATGGGTGTCGTAAAAACCGACTAAGTGAATAACCGTAACTACTATCTTTACGAAATAAAAAGAAGGAAAACTTGAAATTAAACCAATCCGTCTAGCCAGCGTGGTATTAGTAGGCCAAGTAACCCCCCGTCACGGGAGGAGGCCCGTCCCTGCAGTGGGACCTTAATGGGCTGTTATGATGATGGTGGTTATACTGATATGGTCTGAAGTGTAAACAATCGATTGTCAAACAACTGGTAGGTATTTAGGTTGGTACAGCTCTTTGACTGCTTAGTACAAATAGCAGCAGTAGGTAGTGTGCAAATGTAACATATTTAGGCGGAAGGATAAGGGAACAATAGCTAGTAACATCATTTAGTTACATGAACACTCTTCTTTAGCCATTTGTTGTCTTCTACTTAATATAGGGGAACTTTCACATTCAAATAGCAAAGAAGGATATGATACAAAACTTGTCTGCTTTGCGTATTTTTAAACAACTGAAAGTAACGAAACTAACAACTTATTTAGCTACTTCTATGATCTCACCAGATGTCTTCTTGTTGAATATAACAGGTAAGTAAGCTACTATACCCCATTCATTTTATATTCTGCTTCTCAATAAACTTTTATTGGAAGTATTATTTACCTACTAAATTTACATTTTCTTATCCAGGTAGAATACACTTATTTATATTTACACAGAGTTATTTATTGTTTAGTTATGTTTTTTGTTAAAAATTGTTTGAAAACCTAGGCATTTTTTTGCAGTTTGACATGTTTATACTTTTTCTCATGCTATATTGAATAGGTTATAGTAAAAGTGTTCTCTAAGTTTTCCTTTTATGAGTTATAATAAGCCGCTGTGATAAAATTAAGCTACATTTCACTCCATCGATGGATGAAGATGTCTCTTCAGTGGAATACCTACTTTAATTGTATTATGATGATAAGGTCAATCGTCTCATCATATCAGGAAAAGCAATTAACTATCATCATCATAACAGCCCATTAATGTCTCACTGCAGGGACGGGCCTCCTCCAGTGACGGAGGGATACTTGGCCTTCTAATACCACGCTGGCCAAACGGGTGGTATATCAAGTTTTTCTTCTTTTTATTACGTAAAGATAATATTGACGGATAGTCCCTTAGTCGGTTTTAACGACACCCATGGGATGAGATGGGGTTGTGACACACTGTATCTGACCGTCATCACACGGAGAAAATTAAATTTAAAATTTAAATTAATTATACTGTAGGACAAACTTAAATAAAATAAGAATTTACGCAAATCTAATCTTACATTGTAATATGTAACAACTGTAATAAAACAATAAATGAAGCAACAAAAGTAACAGTTGAAAGCATTATCAATAACGGTCCAGTAGTTTTTGAGATCACAACTAATAAATATAATAACAATCTATATTTTGTAATATTACGCTCCATTGTTAGATGTAACTGGAGAGGTCTATGGTTTGTGTGTCAGAATTATTTAATTATGGTCTATGGTTATGCTATGCTGTGGTGTAATTAATTATTAGGAAAGTTTTAAAGTTAATAGTGCGGGTTCGAATTCTAGATAAGACATTTTTTGGAACCCTTTGTGACTTTTGATTCTAACTTTTTAATACTTTACCTTGTCAGGCAATAAGCAATTATGAGAAAGCGATAGATACCTGCTGTATGTACTTAGCAATAAAGAGCTAGTTTCAATGGACAGGACATGATATGGTGTCGTAACATAATAGTATAATTAGATTTTAAATTGTCATTTCTTAAATTCATGCTACCTATTATGTACCTATAAGTTAATTGTTTCAACACTGACATAAATAGTTGAAATGACTACTTCCGTTTCCCTCGAAGGCTTTCTCCCCAATTTCGGGAAACTGTTTTCCCAGTTTGCCGAGATCGGGGCTTAAGTATAACTAGAAAATTTCGAAAAGAAAATGGAACATTAAAGACTTGTGTTTGTAGCTGATGATCGATTTTTATATTGTGTACGACATAACATTATAAACAAAGGTTTTTGTCGCTGAGTTCATTGATTTATAAAGCAGTGACTTAAAATGTCTAGCCAGGTGTTTGACATATTATAAGTAAACGAATTGGTATCAGATACATTAACACATTATAAGAAGAGGTCATTTTCTGTCCGTACAGATAAGAGGCTTTCGACTTCAGTAGGATTTTGTTGGACTTAAGAAAAATACTACTAAATACATAGTAACTACAAACGTTAATAATCTTGTCTAGTTTTGTACAACATATAGTATTAATTTTATACTGTACTTACAGTACAAAACATAGTAAATATTCACCCAGACCTTGCCCACTCCTAACAAATTCAATCGGATACTTAGCATCGCGATTTCTAACTTACACACACACACAAATACATAACTAATTACTATTATCAATCGTACAATAACCACACATCATTATAACTAAATACTTAGAAGCGATGCACCTGTACTCTATGATAATACTATAACATGCGTGATCAGAACTAATCGCGTGCGGCGCGCCTTATTTAAAAAAGAACAATTGCGTGTTTATCTGCCGAATAGTAACACAAGTATAACCTCTTTACATAAATTAGTTCTCATTATTAAAGTATATTTGTATGTTCGCGACTTAAAGTCTGGTGCGCGGTGCAATGTCATCGTATCATTTCCGAATGCCTTCGCCTCTTACTCGCACATCCCCCCGATATTATAAAAGAGTCGTCCGCCCGGCGCGCGTCCGCAGTCTGTGTCGCGCCACCGAGCGAGCCGCGTGCGTGTTATGATATAGTGCAGTGTCCGCGTAGCAACGATGGAGGGCACCCCTCCCAGCCAGGCCTTGCCCGAACCCGACGAGGGAATCACCTCTGATCGACGACCATCCACCGACGACCATGCCGACTTGTCCGACTCCGCGTCTGAAACAGGATCAGGCGGAGGCAAGGACTCCGGCTGCGAAGTCACCCCCGACCAGCAAGAAGCACCCTACAACCCTCCAGACGAAGAGTTAGCCAACCGCATCGTGGCACAAGTCGAGTTCTACTTCTCCGACGCTAATATCACGAAGGATGCCTTTTTACTCAAACATGTGAGGAGAAACAAGGAAGGGTATGTCTCTTTGAAGCTTATATCGAGCTTCAAACGTGTCAAACATTTGACTAAGGATTGGAGGGTAGTAGCTGAAGCATTAAAACGGTCTACTAAGTTGGAAATTAATGATTTGGGAACTAAATTACGTAGAATAGATCCATTGCCAGCGTATGACGAGACGACACCTTCGCGGACTGTAGTGGCAGTGAAAATGCCGATCGATAAGCCATCTGTAGAGAATGTGTCGAGATTATTCGCGGGTTGCGGTGAGATTGCACTAGTGAGAGTATTGCGTCCAGGGAACCCCGTACCTGCCGATGTACGCCAGTTCCTCAATAAGAATCCTAGTTTGGTTAATTGTGTGTGTGCCCTAGTAGAATTTACCGAATCAGAAGCGGCCAGAGAAGCGCTTCGACTTCAAAGTTCTGAGGAAGAAGGTATGCGTGTGTATGAACTAAACGGTGTTCCTAGAGAACCTAAACGTAAGGCTCCAGTGCGTCGCGCGCCGCCGAGGCGTCACGAGTGCGAGTACTCCTCGTGCTGTAGTGGATCTGAAGCTGAGTACGAGTACCGGTACGCGGCTCCGTTCTACAGACGTAGTTCTAGTGGTGTGTTCGCGCCGCGCGCTCAAGATATCCAGACGTGGGTGCCGAGGCGCGTGTCCACGTGCAGTCACAGTTCGGACTCGGGAGTGTCGTGGTACTGCGGGTCCCGCCGCACCTCGGCCGCGAGCACCGGCAGTGCGGCCAGCGGTGGCAGCGCTGATGGCTGGCTGGCGCGGCGGCTGTCCGGCTGCTCCGTGTCCGGGCCGGACTGCGGGCGGCGCATGTCCTGCGCCGCCACTCCTCGCTGGGAGCCGCGCGCGCCGCTGGTACCGGACGGTACTCGCGGCTTCCACGCGGCCGCGCGCCAGCGCCGCATCTCCGACCTGGCGCTGTACTCGCGCTAGAAAGCGCCCGCCAACCGTGACACCTTTCTAATCATGTTGGGTAACCGCCTTTCACGTTCTGCCCGCTGCTTTTAAAAATCTATTTAGTACGAGGAAGCTATGCCTCGCGTGTGTTCCACCTCGCACGCGGCGCTATCCACCTTACTGTTACCTTTGTCTACGATGTGATGTTAAGCTCATTTAGTTGATAAGCCGCAGGCCGCTGTGTTTAGTTTCATAATCTTAATCGTACTTGTAATTTATTAGTAAACTGTATTTATAACTCGCGTATTTATAACGTTGTAGCGAGCGCGTCGCTGTAGAGTTTTCACATCTTGTTATGTCAGAGTTGTGCGCACAAAACGATCACGCAAAATCGACATTTAATTCGATTGTGAACTCTGTGTGTATGTTACATGTTCAGGTGGTTGTAGAATGTAGGTTGGTAGCACGCTGGTTAGCTTAGATATGCAATTTGTTGACCTAATGCTCTTATACCGCGTGTGTAGAATGACGTGGTCTGTAGTGAATAGATTCTGTGCTCGATGTAATGTGGTACTGGCTCTCAGGACACAAACAGAGCGCGAACAGTTGTAGAATGTATTGCGTAAGTCTCACATTCTCGTGAGCGACTATTTCCTGTAAAAGTAACCGCTGACGCAGCGACGCGCCGCTAACTGTTTAACGTATATTTTATATTGTAAGTCATTTTTGTAAGATAAGTCAGTCGCGCCATTCATTTGTAACAATCGTTAAGTTGTATTGTAAGGTCCATGTGATGATAGTGTAGTTAGAGTAAGGGTTGCGCAACCAATATCTTTCTTTTTACTTATTTTTGTGTTTTTGTAATTTATTTTTTACTGCGCAGAGTAACGTTACGTATTAAGTAACGGCACAATTATTTCGCTTTTTTATTATTAAATATCGTTGTGATTGTCTGTAGAAATTACTTAACATAGGGCTGTGCCCGCAAAGATGTATAGCTTATGTTTTATTCTGATGCATGACCTATATAACTGCTAAATTTGATACAAATCCGTCCTGTAGTTTTAGCGTGAGTTAGTAACAAGTTTCTATGTGTACTTAGTAACACAAACTTTCGCGCTAATAAACATAAGTGATTTCTTATAGACATTCACACAATCTCTGTATATTAGTAATTAAAGTTGAAATGATTTTATTTTTAAAGTAAAATTAATTATAAGATTTTTGGAGAAACTTTTGTTTTAATTTGACCTTGTCGTTGGAAAGTTGTATTTGTCACCTTGGCTGTTTGTATCTCGGAGAGGTTACGGTTACAAAACAGGTGGTATCGAGATTATCTTAATAGTTTAATCGATTTAACTGCAATCGATTAAAGTAAGGGGTTTAAAATTTATGTGTAATGCCTTCGGGGATTGTATCGATAACATTTTTAATTTTTGTAATATTTATGGGGGTCTGTATTAGCATATTTGATAATATTTTGGGTTCGAATCCCATGAAGAGTAATAATTTGCATGTAATTGGTTTAACCATAATATGGAAAGTGAAACTGTGCTTCATCCCATCTTTCATTCTTTTTAAGATTTGATTTTAGTTTTTATATATGTACCTATACTTATTGCCAGAATTGTGGAAATCATTGATCACTTAAAATAATGGTAAGTATACTAGGTATACATTAAGGTGGCCTTAGGAGATGCTTTGTCATGGCCCACTTGAAGGTAGATCGTGAGAAGAAAGAAACAAATTTCCTGGTGGCGAGTTCCAGCTTTTCATTCTTACCAAATTTTTAGATTTCTTCATCAGATTGTAACTATAAATAAATAGATGGTAAGTTTTTCCTCATTACCTAATTCATGTTTTTTTCTAATATTTACTTTTATGGCCATGATTGCTCATAGCCATAGTACAACCTCTTCTTAGTTTGGTACTAGATGGCGTTATGTGAACTGTTAGGATATTCCATTATTTTATATTTTAGCCCAATTTTGTTTTAATATATAAACAAACAGTTGTTATTTCGCTTAGTCAGTGATCTCATACACTTAACAACTTTTACTTATGTATGCTATACTTCTTATTACGTAAAACTAAATTGTACTTAACAACAACTATACCTATAATTAATTATGTTAGTTTCTCCGTGTGGTGACGGAGTAAGAATACAATATGTCACCACCCCATCTCATCCTATAGGTATCGTAAAGACCGACTGTGTCGTAAAGAGACTATCAGTGAATGTTATCTTTACGAAATAAAAAGAAAGAAAACCTGAAATTAAACCCTATACCAATCCATCTAGGCAGCGTGGTATTAGTAGGCCAAGTATCCCTCCGTCACGGGAGGAGGTCCGTCTCTGCAGTGGGACATTAATGGGCTGTTATGATGTTAGTTTACAAATTATTTTGATTTCTTGTTTTATTTTAAGGAGGGAGAAGTACTAGAGCTAGAATAGCGATCAAGTCAGTGTCGTGGGAACTTTTACAAACTTGTCATTAACGGATACAAGTCATTATTTTTTGGATCAAACTAATTATTATCTGCGATTGGGATTCGAACCCGCGACCTCATGCATGGCAGCCAGTTAAGACGATCGCTTTTCCACTAAGACTGTTAATTTCTTCACTCCCGATATGAGATGGGGCAGTATCATAGTATAGTATTAGTCTAAAACGACAAAAACAAAGTTTATTGTACTTAATAAATATTTATGTTTACAAATATTTATTCATGAATAGGAAGTGATATTCACATAAATTATTATCTTGATAGTTATTGTATAATTCCGACAGATGTTGGTCTATTTATAGTTACGATTTAATTGCGACAACAAACTGTCGCTTATATTTACATAATATTAGAAGAATAGTTATATTTCTCACATATTTAAATAACGCTATCTAGTACCAAACTAAGCATAGATTGTACTAAAGGTACAAATACTTAATCATGAATACAAAGATTTGCATTAAGTGGGAATTGAACCCAAGACCTCAAAGTGTTTATTTACTATCATCACTGTAACCACTACACCGCGACACTAAGGTCGTGATAATTATACCTATATAGATTAAGTAATTGAGCTAATAGGTATTTTGTTTTTGTTACTATGCATTTAACAGTAAACCAAATCTATTAACAGTCATTAAAAACTCTAGTTAAGTTAACACATTTAACTTTATTAATTGTTAAGTTAATTAAACAATAATTAATTTTAGCTAGTTACCCGAAACGTTGAGAAGTAGCCAGAATCATTGGTAAATAATGGAGTTAATATAACATAATGTCTTGGATTTGTTTTTACAAGTCATCTACCATCGTGACTTATTTTGACGACATCTCTGGCGTAGTGGTTATATGTTGTATAACATGACTGTACTACGCAGAGGTCTCGGGTTGGATTCCCGCTTAATGCAAGTCTTTGTGTGCATGAACATGATTGTTTGCATTGGTCTCGGTGTTTTTTATTTACGTATGTCAAAAAATAAAATATTTAGGTATGTTTATCCGTTGTCTAGTAACCATAGCTCTGCTTAGTTTGGGACTAGATGGCGTTGTGTGAATGTGTGAGGAATATTTATTTGTGTACTTACTTGATCGCGAGTAATTTTCCTTTACTAATAGATTAATACATCAAAACAAGTTTTTGATACAAAAAATATATATTATCTTCCGCTGCCAAGTAAATAGGAAACAATAATCTGTGAAACATTTATTTATAAACACAAAGTAGGTGATGTTATAAAAAATAATACTTAATTGAGGAAACACTATTTTGTTTTATAAAGATTATAATTGTTTTACAATATCTGACAGATACGAAGGACATCTGCTTTATTTTAAAAACAAAATATCCTTTTTTTGAGATAATTATGGTATAATATAATTTTCTAATATTATTATACCTAGGCTTTAAAGCTATAGTATTGACACCGATTATATTAAGCAGTTTCTTTTATTTGAATGATACATAAAAATATATTTATTTTTAGATAAAACCACCAAATCGTACATTACTTTAAGACAACCGTGAAAGGTGAAAGTATACCATATATGTACTATAAACAAAAACTTGATCGAACTTTACTGTCTCGGTGGCGCGCTGGGCGCGGGTTCCCACTCAGGCCAATTCTATTTGCGATTCACCAACTATTGTCCTGAATTTGTATATTATTTGTGTCCGTCAAATGTATCTAATGATCCCTAGTTGTCTTAATTATAAAAAAAGCGATTATTAAGATAACAGCTGGTTATATTCCTGTTTTTATTCCTATTAACGCATGATAAACATCATTAGTTATTATTGTCTAAACCTGATATTAATAACATACTGAATAACGCGTTAATCCATAACTAATTAATTATTGCATAACTAGCAACTGTTAAACCGTAACAATTAGTGAACTTGTTGGATATGACTGCCTCGGTAGCACAGGTGGTCGTAAATGTGGCTAGCATGCATTGAGCTTAAGGTTCAAATCCGTCATTCGATAATTATTAGAGTGATGCACAAATTATTACAAGGTTCTTTGTGCACGTAAATTTAATTTGATGTAATTAAATGTCCTAGCGGTGACCTGGTTACGGCGCGGCGCGGCGGGAAACCGATGGATGAGGGAGGCATAGGACCGCTAAAAAAGGGAACATTTGGAGAAGCCCTATGTCCAGTGAACGTCATTGCCTCATATAATGCTGATAAAATGACCCCTTTTTTACATGGAGTAATTGGACTATGCTGCAATCCTCAGGGTGGGGTTCAGCGAAAAGCGAATGTCTAAAAACCTTTACGGTTGGCAGCTTCGGGTTTATATGAGGTGTCTCAGGAACAAAATAACTTCATCTTAGACCAGGGTTTAATACATAGTGCAGGAGTTGTCTTTACAAGTTGCATGGCCCAGCGGAAAGGTTACCATTAGGCAAGCTACCTTTGTCTCATCATCTATTCTAAGGTTCATATAATTTTAACAACAATTAACCATTAATATCTCGTATATTCTCTCTTCTCCGTGAGGTGACAGAGTAAGAATACAATATATCACCACCCCATCTCATCCCATGGGTGTCGTAAAAACCGACTAAGGAACTATCCGTGAATATTATGTTTACGTAATAAAAAGAAGGAAAACTTGAAATTAAACCCTATACCAATCCGTCTGGCCAGCGTGGTATTAGTAGGCCAAGTATCCCTCCGTTACTGGAGGAGGCACGTCCCTGCAGTGGGACTTTGGTGGGCTGTTATGATGTCGTATATCGCCCACACAGTGACACAGTTTAAACTACAACACATTACAACTTAATATTGCGCATATGTCTGTCTGTGTGGGAAGTTGAATGGAACTGTGTTATCTATATAATTATAGCTGTGAATAATTATTACATTTGATATTAGAGGTGACACTATGTTATTTAATTTAGAGCTGATTTAATGTCTATCGAACAAATAATTGTCTTCAATAAGATGTATTTATCTAAGTATTGTGAACCCGCAACTTTGTGTTGAATTTTGAGCATATTGATAACAGTGGAATTCTTGCATCCTTTGCCTGAAATTTAACACAAAATGGCGCCTGAAGCCAGAACCGTGTGGAATTTTCAGGGGAAATCCCTTAGAAAACCAATGACATGCAGCTGACAGTAAGAATTTTAATATTAATAAATGATAATTACATTATTTATATTATTCCTAAATATTAACGTATTCTTAGAATTAATTTTAACTTAATGAATATTTATATAAAATGAGTCAGCGCCATACTATGGCGAACTTGTAAACAGGAAAATAAGTTAACTTTAGAGTGAAAGTAAGAATTATATTTCTCAAATTTAATTAAATGTGGTAACGAGGCTTAAGGAATTCTTTGTCTTTATCACTCCATTTCATCAGATGCGGCTATTTGTATTAATTCACAGTTTATAATTTATATCTAGATAGTAGATCTACTAATATGTATTATAAAAGCGAAAGTTTGGGAGGATGGATGTATGGATATTTGTTACTCTTTCATGCAAAAACTACTAAACGAATTTTGATGAATTTGGAATACTTATAGTTTGGGGTAAATAACATAAGGAACAAATAAATAACATTTAGGCTACCTATACCACGCGGGCAAAGCAGCGGGCATCAGCAAGTTTATATCTATTTTATACCATTAACATTTTGTAGGTACAGTCACGAGCAATAATATGTACACATTATCACATTTTGTAAATCAGTTATCTAAAGTTCTGCCAATCCAAAATTAAATATTCGAAGATTAGTTTAAAACTGTACGGAACCTCTTCTAAATTACGAAATAATTTTGGTATTCTAATGTCTAGATAAACGTGCAGATAGTTTAGAAAATTTGACAATGTGTACATATTATTGCTCGTGACTGTACCTCCTCGATGGCAAAGTGACTGAGTAAACTTGTGTGCGAGGTTAGAGGTTCTAATCCCACACGAGCCGATTATTTGCACCGTTCAATGAGCCTGAATATGCTTTGTATCAGTTAAAACCAAAAAAATATACTGCCAAATAAAGCATATTACTTATAGTATAAAAGAATATATTATTAATCATAAAATTTAATAACCGAAATTCCCTAATAAAAAAAAAGAAGAATGAAATAGTAGTAAGTTATAGAAGTAAATAAAGTAATTTTTGGTGGCCACGCTTCCTCTCTTCTACGTTTGCCTTACCCGGCAGGGTCCATGAATGTGCTTTTTACCTTATGTACTACATCTTTGTAATACCTACTTAAGGTGTGCAATAAACGAATTGAGTAATAATTACTCAATTCGTTTATTGCACACCTTAAGTACCTATGCCTGTAAAAGTTCCCGCGACACAGGATTCAATCCTTAGTTGCGTTTAAAATGAAAACAAATATTTATGCTCTTCACCCGGAACATACAATTTGAGATAAAAATATACCTTAATTGAATATTTTATGTAATAATTAAACATCAGATAAACATGACACAGACAAGGTTAAAAAAAAGGTTAACGTATGGTTTCTTGTACTTACTTTAAATACTTAACTTTGTGCGAATGATTTCCTACAGGGCTGGTACTTTGCACGATGTTTTTTTTATTTCTTAAGAGAGGCAGACGTGCAAATGATCCACCTGGTAGGGAGTAATCGCCGCTAAAGTACGCCAGCAATGACAGAGCATAACGAAGCTGCTATTTACCGTCGTAGCACACATATCAAAACGACTCACGATTCCGATTAGTGTGCGTAAGGAGTTTCATACAAATAATACTCAACGATCTGACCTACTGATCCGTGTGGTGACGGAGTAAGAATAGAATGTGTCACCACCCCATCTCATCCTATGGGTGTCGTAGAAACCGACTAAGGGAGGACCTGTGAATATTTATTACCTCTACATATAAAGAAGGAAAACTTGAAATTAAACCCTATACCAATCCGTCTGGCCAGCGTGGTATTAGTAGGCCAAGTATCCCTCCGTCACGGGAGGAGGCCCGTCCCTGCAGTGGGACATTAATGGGCTGTTATGATGATGATGAATACTCAACGACTCAAGTTGATACGGTGACGATCCCATTCTGTTTTGATACGTTTGCTACGTTCCTGAGTGGAAATTTCGGACGACTTTCGTTTCGTTTTGTGTTTTCGTTTGCTACTTTATAACTAAAACCACCCGCTGTTTCCTCGGGTGTCATCGGGCGGAACCTCCAGGTAATCCCCTGTAATAAATAATTCTGGAAACCTGGAGGGACATTGATCTCTATTTTATGCGTAAGCTTCTGCATAAGATGCTGTTAAGTGTCAGAGATCTAAAATTTCACTGCTTAATTTAACCCTCCATTAATGCTGATTAAAATATATATATATCCATTTGTAAAGCTGTAGTATTAAGTAAAGAAAAACCACCCATCGTAACTAAACTCCCTGTAGAGGGTCTTTTACAGATTGGCATAACAATAAAATGTATCATAAATTTGATAACAATACATATGTTATAGTTAACAGTTAGAAAGCATAGTTAACAACCCTAGCTATAATATGTACGTAATGATGACATAACGCGCGCTCAACATTATCTTATGTAACCTTTTGCATAAAGTCATTGTTCATAATTTGGTACGGTGTTAACTCTCAGAATATATGGAACTAAATGGTACAATGTAATTGTAAAGGTACAGTAAAGATCATCATTATTTCAGCCAATTTACATATCAATCAACTAGCCTATTGCAGTCCAGTGCTGGACATTGACCTCTCCCAACACCCGCCACAGAACACGGTCTTGCGCCGTCCGTATCCAGTCCGACCCAAAGACCTTTTTGAATTAATAACCTTTTTTTAATTCACATAGGCCTCCTCCAAATATTTGGTCCTTGTTCGGTGCGTCCCTCGTCGATCAGTTTCCCGCCGCCCTAACCTGTTCACCGTGTAAGAGGTCTGCCTACTGTTTCCTGAGTGAATGTACCTATGTGTATTATTTAAATGTCGGTTGTGCCCCGGGTGTCCTGACACCTGCACTTGGAAAGAACTAATAAAGAATGGCGAATGGCGCAGTCAGTGTTGTCCGTGTGGTGACGGAGTAAGAATACAATATGTCACCACCCCATCTCATCCCATGGGTGTCGTAAAAATCGACTAAGAGACTAACCGTAAATATTATCATTACGAAGCAAAAAGAAAGAAAACTTGAAATTAATCCCTATACCAATCCGTCTGGCCAGCGTGGTATTAGTAGGTCAAGTATTACTCCGTCACGGGAGAATGCCCGTCCCTGCAGTGGGACATTAATGGGCTGTTATGATGAGTCAGTGTCACACAGTTTTGGGCTGCATCAACTTAATTCACTGTACCCTTTCGCCATCAAAACGCTAAGAAGAAGAAATTCGATTGTAAAGTTTTGCCTTCAATTTCTTGTAGTGAGCTTGTCTTTTTTGAAATAAAAGTTTGTCACGTATATTTTTTCAATTAATTACGTGGGTACATAGATAATAATCAGTAGTTTATAATGTAATTACAACTATAAAGCCCCACGTACGGGAAAGTTACTTTAAGTTAATGTAATATTACTTATGTAAGTATAATTGATATTAATAATACTAATTGTTATTAAATGAAGTTATTTTTAGTTTATTTTGTTAATATTCTACATGTTGTCGAGACAAACTAGTTGCTTGCCTTGTTTATTTTTTTTTGTTTAATTTAGTTTGTAATGGAGGTGAAAGTAAATCGTAGACCTACCTTATTTTATGATTATATATGGACAAATAAAGTGATTGAAATAAATTGTGTACTTTTTATTTTATACAAAGTTTTAGATAAAAATATATAAAAGTAAGTATTTGGCAATTTACCTCAGTTTACGCTGGTAAATTTTTGAAGAAGTGTTAAATGTGATTTATATTGGTATGCCTATAATAGTTCTGTACCTAATTAACTTGGGTTTAGGTGTGTGTGTGGACGTTGTCCAATTCTAATACCAAGTAATAATAAAATGCTACAATTTAAATAAAAACAATTGAAAATGGAATAAATTTGTTTTTTTTCCTTTTAATGTATTGTTTCGACAGGATAAAGATTTCTATTTTCGTAGTTAATAACTTTTTTCTGAAGTAACAAACTACGAGTATAATATATTGTCTACACTAAAGCCCGATTTACACATCGACAAGTACAGTAGCGAGTTAAGATAAATCAACTTAATCACCAACTTACTACTTAACTCGCTATTGTACTTGTCGATGTGTAAATCGGGCTTAACAGTCGTAAGTTGAGAAACACATTTATTTACGAGCATTAAAAACAGATAAGTAGCTAGTAATTACATTTGTTTGTGTGTAAATGAGTCATAAAGGAAAACACTCTATTTTTACACGTCGCCGTGCAGGCAAGGTTGACACTTAGCAATAGGAAAACATACCACGAGGCGATAAGTCCTCGAACATTGCAGGAAGTTATTTATATATTTGTATGTTAAACGTATGTATATGTGTAGATACAACAAGTATTTATGTCGGAAAACGTACATAAAGTTAGTGGAAAACAAAGAAAATATTGTTAACATTGTGATAATCAATTAGATCCGCAGGAGAACCAAAGGGGACCTCTACGGCGCCGTAGTGGTTATATAACGTGACTGCTACGCAGAGGTCTCGGGTTCGATTCCCGCTCAATGCAAATCTTTGTATGCATTAACATGATTGTTTGCATTGGTCTGGGTGTTATCTATGTATATGTCGCAGGGAAATGAGGAAACCAGGTAATTTACGAAATCACTAGGGATATCACGAAATCCCGGTAAATGTCGAAAATGCCTTGCATTATGGTCACAGTTCTAACCTAACCTAACCTATAGAAGTTGGAATCCTTGTGTTTTTTAATCTACAAACAAAAATATAAGCGTTTCTTTTCTAGTACAAACGGGATTTCGTCATATCCCTAGTGATTTCGTGAAATCTCTGGTTTCCTCATTTCCCTGCGACATATATTTATTTCCAAAAAACAATTTTTAAGTAAGTATGTTTATCCGTTGTCTAGTACCCATAGAACAAGCTCAGCTTAGTCTGGGACTAGATGGCGTTATGTGAATGTGTGAGAAATATTTATTTATTTAAAGTGACCGACATAGCGCTCCGGATTGCCCGGTTAAAGTGGCGGTAGGCAGAGCACATAGCGCAAAGAACCTACAGCCGTTGAGACAGAAAGGTTCTGGAATGGCGACCGCGTACCGGAAAACGCAGGGTGGGGAGACCCCTCACACGGTGAACCGACGACCTGGTTAGGACGGCGGGAAACCGATGGATGAGGGAGACACAGGACCGCACAAGGTGGCAATATTTGGAGGAGGCCTATGTCCTGCTGCGGACGTCAATTGGCTGATGTGATGATGATGAACGTCTTTAATGTCCCAATTCAAGAAAAGGCTTTTTCAGTGTAGAAGTGTAACTTAAGCTAAGATTACACGTAAGGGTAATCTCAGTTGTCCTGCTTGAAGATGTTTCTGCATGCTGCGCAGATGTCACTTTTAGAACTAATTGTCATCACACGATAGAACAAGTGGTAAGAAAACTTACACCGGATTAAGGCAGCACGGGGAACTTATTTTGGATATTTCGTAAAGCCTTAAGGTATCAAAGTAACACTGCTAAATACCAGTTGTTACCCTTGGCTTCGCTCATGTACTCATTACATTAGAATAATACCTACGTACATTTTTGTAAGGAATTAATCGCTACATATAAAATTCAAAGTCCTAACTGACTCTTAGCTTGTATAGTTTTTTATTTTATTTTCTTTATCTAGAAAGACAACCCGCACTAAGGATCAAGCCCTAGGTCGCGGGGACTGCCACAAACATGATTAAGGTAAAAACTAATTTTCTAACTAATTTTAACAAACTGTGAAATTGTTATCTAATTTTGACAAGGTAAAGATTTTCTCCGTGTGGTGACGGAGTAAGAATACTTACAATATGTCACCACCCCATCTCATCCCATAAGTGTCGTAGGAACCGACTAAGGGACTATCCGTGAATATTATCTTTACGAAATAAAAAGAAGGAAAACTTGAAATTAAACCCTATACCAATCCGTCTGGCCAGCGTGGTATTAGTAGGCCAAGTATCCCTCCATTACGGGAGGAGGTCCGTCCCTGCAGTGGGACATTAATGGGCTGGTATGAAAAGATATTATTTGGAAACTTTTCAATAAAATTAATTGTAATAGTTCTTTACAAGATAATTTTATAAATTTACAATAAACTAAGTAGGTATCTTATAACAATTACATTAATTTCCTGTTAAGTACATCTAAAGGTTTTAATTACGTACGTTAACCTCGACGACTTTGTAGTACAATAAAAATATATTTTTGCTAAAGATGTTCAAGTATTGTGTATTGGCGTTTCATTAGCTGTATTATAGGATGGAGGTGACCATGATTGCGAAATCATTTGGTAAATGTACTATTATGCGATTATAAACTATAAAAAGTGCCGGGCGTCCATGGATGAGGGAGGCACAGGAATGCACGTGGTAGAAATGTTTAAAGAAGGTCTATGGGTTGTTTCTGATAATAATGATGGATATGTTTATGTCTTAATAAAGTAATCTTTGGAGACGTTGTGGATTGTACAATTGTCATATAAGTAATCTGTTTACTGAATTTTTGTTACCATGTATTGTACGATTGTTTGTTTCCCAAAATAAATATGTTTTTTAAAAACATTTCTTATTCAATACAGTGGACTTTTAGGTACTAATATTGGTATTATTTAGAACACACGAATTAGGTTAAAACTATCTATTAGTTGACCGCATATACAATTTACGAGTACAGTGTAACTGACAAGTACAGGTGTCAGTTAATTTATCTAATCCACAAAAACCTGACACTTAAGTTGATGCAAGCAATGACCAAGGGAGAGGCGGAAAGAAAGATAATTAGGAGAAAGGGAGAGAAGGCAAATAAGGCCTTGGATTTGTAAACATAGCATGATTACAGGCATGGTAGTTAGCTTACTAAGCTTTTAAAAACCTTTAACTTAAGTAAATAATGTATATTTGTAACATGTCTGTGTAACAAAGTAGGAAAATCAAATTTAAAATTAAAATTAATTTTAAACTGTTAGTAATATTTATCATACTTAAGTATGTACTTACCTTATTTTTATAAATTAATATTATTACTTTTTAATAAGACTTTAATATTTTGCTGTTTTGTAGTTTTAAATATTAAAAAAAAGGAATACAGATACATTTATTACAACTAGTAAGTAATAAAAACATTAATTTTAAATCAATGAGGTAAAAGTACAATTCCCGCACAAGGGATTTAGCCCTATGACGGGATTTATACAGACAATTGTATCATTATATGATACATTGAAATATATTAAAGAATTGTTTTTAGGTATATTGTGTCTATTGGCGGGACAAGCAATCCATTACTTAACTAAAGCATCAATATTATTTTTTTGTGAAGTAAATCTTAAGTTAAAATGTCGCGTAAAGTGTCCTCTTGAAAACTGACAGTATGGTGTCTGTACTTTTATAGTGTATTTGTGAGTAAATGTTCTGTAGAGGTCAAGGTCTCCAGGTCAGGGTGTCCGCGAGGTCGTCACAACTCAGTTTTGTGAAAGAGTGCAACCGAACTTCTACACTGTAATTATAATTTATAGATTTATGAGTTAATAAGCTAGTCTATAGGTAATTGCTAGGTTTGGCAGTGTGCTGTAGAACTTAATTTATCTTAGGTCTACGGCTTATTAATTTAGTTTTATTAACATGTCTATTTCAGGGATCATGCTTTGGATCACAAGATAATAATAATAAATAAATAAATATTAACGGATATCTCTACACAGCGCCATCTGTTCCCAAAGTAAGCTAGGCTTAACCTGCTTGTGTTATGGGTAACAGAACAACGGATATTATCTACTACTAATATACTTTTTATTGTAAATACATAGAATACATATTATACATAGAAACACTCAGACCAATGCAAATAATCATGTTCATGCACATAAATGTTTGCATTGAGCGGGAATCGAACCCGAGACCTCTGCGTAGCAGTCATTTTATATAACCACTACGCCACAGAGGTCGTTGACAACTATTCTCAACTAACATTTAAAGGACAACACAATCCATGCTCGGGACTAATTTTTAGACTTAACAATAATTGTACAGCCTGGGATTCGATCAACTCCATATCGCGGTCACCACAGCAACAAGGTAGTTTTGTTATTCATCATAACAGCCCATTAATGTCCCTACTAATACCACGCCAGAGGAATACTTGGCCTACTAATACCACGCTGGCCAGACGGATTGGTATAGGGTTTAATTTCAAGTTTTCTTCACGGATAGTCCTTTAGTCGGTTTTTACGACACCCATGGGATGAGATGGGGTAGTGACATATTGTATTCTTACTCCGTCACCACACAGAGAGATACTGAATCTACGACCTGAACGATAGCCGTATACCAACTTTACCACTATGCCACTACGGCAAAGTATTGCTAAAAGATCTAAAATTTTACATCTCCTTGAGTCTACATTACATGATTCGTCCCCTCGTATTACCTAATACACATATGACTATAACTAATACAGGTCTGTTGTGAAGCCTTTTAAGGCGTTACGTGATGGCCGCGCGCGAAGGTTTTCTCATGATATATAGTACACAAACACTACCACATATTATACTTAAATAAATAATAATATTATATTCCTCCTCGCTTCATCATATCATCATCATCATCATATCAGCCAATCGACGTCTACTGCTGGACATAGGCCTCCTCCAAGTATTGCCACCTTGTGCGGTCCTGTGCCTCCCTCTTACATCGGCTTCCTGCCATCCTAACTAAGTCGTCGCTCCACCGTGTGCGGGGTCTCCCCACCCTGCGCTTTTCGGTACGCGGTCGCCATTCCAGAACCTTTCTGCACGAACGGCTGTCGGTTTTCCGCGCTATGTGCCCTGCCCACCGCCACTTTAACCGGGCAATTCAGAGCGCTATGTCGGTTGCTTTGGTTCTCCTGCGGATCTCCTTATTTCTGATTCGATCAGGGCACATAGCGCGAAGACCGACATTCGTTGGGGCGAGTGGACGTCAATTGGCTGAGATGATGATGATGATGATACATCAGTATCAATTTCAATACATAGGCTACAATTTATAAAGATATTGTATGAATTGTCCAAAATACGCAGACGATATCGGGACGGGACACCAGTTAATATAGGTAAATAGATTGTGTATTATCTTCAGAAGAGACAGGAAAATTTAAGCAATCCATATATCAAAATGTCTGGGTAGTATGGTATTAGTAGGCCAAATTGCCATCCGTCACTGGAGAAAGTAATTTATTCCTCACTTACATACTTAACGATTCTGATGATAGTTTAAAGTTAACTAAACTTTACCACCACTTCCTAGGTGCTGGTGGACGCATGGAATAAGAAACAATAGTGGTGACATTCCGTAAGTATTCCTTCTCGACCACCAAATGGTAAGCACAGCTAGTAATAACATATAATTATCCGTCTTTAGTTATTACGTAATGGTCCAATGACCTGCACATACGGAACCAAAGTATGTTTTTTAATAAAAAAATGTGGGTCAAATTATTTTTATTTGTTTCACATCGATCTTTTACTTGTTAAGGCGAAGCCTCTGTTACATTAAATTACTTTTACGTGCTTCTCGACGACTGCCCTGCACTTTTAACCTAAAAGGTCGCGTGTTCGAACCATACATGAGAATTGTTTGTTCCACACAGGTCTTTGTGCGAAATGTTTAGGTGGGTAAATGTTAGGTGGACATCATATTATTATGGTTAATAATATGATGATAATGAAAGCTAACCAGTTTGTTACCAACGTAAACTTGTGATTGCGGTTGTTGGTATAATACTGATGTTTTACCGCATCGCCCATCATCAGCTCTTGAGCTTTAAGACATAAGTATAACACCACTTAAGTAATGCCCCACTTCTGGGACGGGCTTCCTCTAACGACACGGAGGGAAACTTTATCTTGTAAAACCTCGTTGGGAAAACAGATTGGTATAGGTTTTTCAGTCAAGTTTTCCTTATATTTATTGCATGGAGATAATACCTGCAAATTTTATTAGCTTTTTACGACACCCGTATGGGGTGGTGGAACTATGCAGTTATTCTTTATCTGTCACATAGTTAAAGGCTAAATAAATATATGTACTGTGGTCTTGCTTTTATTATTATTATGTGGTCTTAGTCTTGATTAACACTAGCTGATGCCCGCGGCTTCACCTACGTTGTATAGGTAGCTTAAATGTTATTCTACACCCTAAACTACCTATATTCCAAATTTTATCAAAAACCATTCAGTAGTTTTTGCGTAATATAGTAACAAACATCCATCCATCCATCCTCACAAACTTTCGCATTTATAATATTAGTAGGATAGGATATAACGAGTAAGCGAAAGGCTCGGTTATACCTATGCACAATAAACTATCAAGTAAAGGTGTTTCGCCTTAATTTTTTTATGTAACAAAGTACTTTCACTCGTGCGCTGTTAAAGTGGTCGGTAACAAAAGGGACTCGATGTTTTAATAGATTATGGAAGTGTATAATGTCTGGTCAATTGGCTACTAATATTTGTTTTAGGATACGATCCATTAATCTTATAAGTACCTACGTCTTTAAATATTATATTCTTAGTTTATTTTTATACCACGTGGCAGCAAACAGGCATACATTCCACGTGATGGTAAGTAAGTGGTTACAGTAGCCTATGAAAGCCTGCAACACCAGAGGAGCCACACGCGCGTTACCGATCTTTCATAAATCTACTTACCCTTATCTTGAACGAACCCATAATGTAGTCCCTAGGGAAAACCTAAAAAAACTAAAATAAAGGTAGGTACTAGGATATCGTCTGATTTACAGGAGAACATGTTATACCTCTGGCCCAGCTCTTGTACCGCTTGATTTCTCCTACTTCCCTGTTCAAGTAAGTTTCTATCATCTTTCCATTAGGTACAGTCATCATCAGAAGAACTCTGTGCTGGACTGTGGCTCCTGAAAGGACGGAATACTAAAAGTTATCAGCGCTTTTATTAATAATTTAGTAGGCTGGGGATCATCACTAAAGATAGCAAACTTAAACCAAATATTTTGCCAACTCGTCAGGCGTTGTGCTAGGCAAAGCTATCTGTTCCTCTCCACTCTCTGTTACTCCAAAACCTGTGAAACGCATAAAAAATTATTATGGCACAAACTAAACAAGTTTATGTTTTAAATCGGTTACTAAATGACTGTCTTCGGTGGCAACAAACAATATAAAATACAATCGAATTGAGAAACTTCATTACGAGTCAGTTAAAAATAAGTAAACATGATACAGCTAATAATTTAAAGAGCTGAGTGTTTGAGTAAGCGAGGTAAGGAAAATCGAAAGTAAACGCTACGCTTAAACGCGATACTTAACTAGTTTGTTATCAATAACGGAGGATTATTACAGTTTTGTAGAAAGAAAGTAATATACCTATTCACGTTAGAAACGTGCATCATGATTAATCAACTTAATAAGCAAGAAAATGTATACAGCCAAAAAAAATTCAATATTTGTCAAAGACGAAAGAACTGCAATTTTTTTAAACACAAATACGATAGTAAATCAAATATTTTATACAATAGTCCTTACGTCATTTAGTTCCATACTAATGAGAGCCTAATCAGCATTACAAGACAACGAGTAAACAAGCTTCAAATACATATTTAAGAATAAAATGTTTACCAAATTGTTTCATAGCTCCGCCTACGTGCTGAATGTACCATTTAAATTAAAATAATATGAATAGTAGTCTCCAGGTTATGTATTATTTACTGCACAATGGTAACTTGGGGACTTAACAAACATCAATTTAATGGACACAAAGAGCATCCAGACTCAGGGACAATACTTTGTAGATCACACACATAATTGACCTGCATGGGAATCGAACCCTCGACCTCGAGCACGGCAGCCGCTTCCGTCGCGCCAACGAGGCCATTAAACATAACTGTCTGCATACCATCACATTCTATAGTTATCTTAAAATTCCATCGTTAAAGGAAAGTTTGCGGATATTATCTGTACAGAACCAAAAGATGGAAAACTTGAATCCTATACTAGCTAACTTGTATCCTACTGGCTAACGTGTTATTGGTAGGCTAAGTTTCCCTCCGTCATTGGAGAAAACTTCTCCTTCCCTCTGGACACCATTACTAGTTATATGTCCACACACAATATTCGAATGTCCTTAAAGTACTTACCTAATAGTATACTTGTGAGAGAGAATTGTAATAAATAGTTATTTGTTTTTATGTTAATTATTTGTGTAGGTAGGTATTGTTATTGTTTGCTGTGTGCAGACCTGGCTGTCTGGAGGAACTGGTACAAAATAGTCCAGTTGATATGTGTATGATATTTTTTTATTTGTTCATTTGTTCAATATTTTTTATTACCAATTTTTAATGCATTTCTAACAATATTGATATAATGATCTCAATTAATTTAATAACTTTCTTTTGAGGCTGGGTAGAAAGCTGTAATCTAAGAGCTTTACATGCTTTATTGTAATTAAAATAAAATTTTTGTATTATTTTTTACAGTTTTACTACTCGTATGTAAACTGCCATCTTGTGTCAAAAAGTTTTGATATTGGTGAGACCTCTAGCGTCGAGTAGCAAGAGTACACCTAATGCTATAGATGTCAGTAGCATAGATGCAATGATTGAAATACTTCTTTTATTTGGTTATTTTATTATTAGCATTAGTAAAACATATTATAAAATTGTATTATTATGATTTTGTTAACGTTACAAATTATTAAATTTTAACCATAAATTTTGCTTTTTGTGTATTTTGTACGCAAAACTGGTAACATCGGAAACAGTCTGTAGTTTGTGGTATATCGCCGCTTGTGACAGTTCGCGAGTGAAAAACTGAAAATTATGAAGTAAAATATTTTCTAAAATTATTGTGTTTAAATGACAGCAGGAAAAGAAACCATGGGGTAAGTTTAATTCTATGTATTATTCTGAATTATTTTCAATACATTGTTGTCTTAAACACATGTGCAAATTTAAGGAAATTGGGATTCACGGGCACATTATTTTTAGGGAGGGGATGCATTTTGCCAATGCGAAGGGATATTTTAAGTTTTCTTACTGAGAATTGTTGACATTTTCGAAAAATAAATATTATTCGGCTAAAACGTATAAACTGGAACGTAAATATTGCCAACACGAGAAAATTCAATGAGCTTTACGAAATATTACCGATGTCGTACTCCATTTACGCTACGGGCAATTGCACATCGATTGCATACGATAGAGTGCTTTTCCCTCACCGTTAAGGTCGTACGGTCTTAGCCTATTTTTACTGCGAACACATTTTATAGTCGAACGCTCATTTCAGGGTTCAGGTTGAGCCTGGCCCGTGTTCGTAAATCACGCCGCGGCTTTTCAATTGCATAATTTAGCTGTGAATAAGAATGCTCTTATTACTATAAGCGCTGAATAATATTAATACTATTTTTATTCGTTTAAATTCTAGTGGAAGTGTATGTAAAATATTCTCTATAATTATCAGGTTAAAGTAGCACCCCTTTTTCCAAGAATAAATACCCAGTGATTAAAAATACTCTTATGATTAACATTATTTTACAAATAACAAAAATGTCAGGACATATTAATCACCTTTTGTCTGTCAAGTAAGTCAAGTTGTAGTTTTTGGATGATTTGTGTGTGTAACAATTATAATAAACACATTTTACAATCTATTGTTTTTACCTCGGCATGTGAAATATTCTCATAAATATTACTGTTGCACTCCCATTAGGTATGTTTTTTACAACCATTCAAATATTTTGTATTAAAGTTTTACATTTTGTATTCGTTTGTGGTAATCTTATTTGTGATCTTTGTAGTAAGATAATAATATTATATGTCAGTCATGTGATAAAACTTGTAAAAGTAATTTTTATCTGTTGTTATCAAGCATTTTCTCTCATCCCAGCATCTTGGGTTATCTACTGTGGAATGTGTATTTTGCAATTTATTTACCTAATAGAAAATGTGGCATCTATGTAAAGATAAAGTAAAGAATACTTCATGTAAATAATGTGCGTTTAAAAGCTCCAAGCTGAATAGAATTGATGCATTATTGTATTTAATACCATTGTTTTTAGGTGATTCCCTTATTCTATCTTCCTTGTTAGTGAACATTATAATCTTGCCAGTGCATTAATTAGGAAGGTCTGTGGCTCAGAATGGTTTGTACGTAAAATATAATAAAAAGTATTTTTTCTCAAGAAATGCTGAATAGTTAGGGGTCATTCATTAGACCGTAAGCATGTTTGTATAAATTTTGCTTGCTTTTCCCCTCCCCCTTCTATTTTCTTTTACTACTTATTTGTATGAGCTTAAACTCAAACTAATTCATAAAGGCAAGGGAAGAATGTAAATAAGATAGAATGTTGTATGCATCATATTTTGTGTTGAGACACCACACTGTCTGACAGAGACATCTACTGATCTCTTATCATGTAAATTAGTTAAGAATTTAATTAACTAATTCATTGTCGTTCTGGGCCCCTTTCTAAGGTCAAATGAGGTGTGATAATAGCATTTATGTGCGGCTGTTATGGGGGTAAACTTGGCCTATAATATCATATCAAGTAATATCATATAACATCAAGTATCATAAAGTTTTCTTTTTTAATAATAGCTGCTTAGTTTAGTTTTCCTTTAATTTTATTTTCGTGATCATTATTTGGACACCTAGATAAGCAAGTTGGAGTTTCTCCATGATTTCAGTTAAAGAGCTGATGAAGTTGTAGTTATCTTTGTATTTTATTTACTTTTCCAATATCTTTTGATATAGATAGGTATGAAATGTTACATTAGGAATACTTTATAAAAATAAGTACAGCAAACAGTCCTTTACACCTTACGACACCTTTATTAGGTCGGCAATCTAACACAGAGGGGAACGACTAACTCTTCATGTTCCGGTACCATGTTACCTACTTACGAAAATTGTTTTACGCAATGACTCTATCTGTGAGAATTCTGGAGCCTAATTTCCTACTTATCTCGTCATTAACGTGCCAGAAATAGCTCTAGTTATCTACCGTTTTTCGTTTTGTATACTTACTTGTTGGCCATAGTATACTTATATACATAAACTGACGCCTTATTGCAGTGGGCAGAGACTACTGCGTGCCTTGTACTACGATAAAAGTATACCTTAACCTTTTACCGTATAAAATCTATTGTCATCTCTATGAATGAACAAAATACCACAAATTAGTCACAATAAAAACATTTCATTGAATGAAACTGAGCATTTCCCAATGTAAACAATACAATGTTTGTTTGTAATCAAACATGTGTTATCTGCTCAACCTTGCGTGAATTAATGTGAGGTTTTGTGTTATCTTTGTTGTAATTGATATATCTGTGATTCATTCTGTGTACGTAGAGATTTTTGGCACACTTTTGTCATAGTAAAATTCATTCATTAACAAAAACATTCCTTAATCCTTAGGCCTCCTCTAAACGTTTAGAAAGTGCGTGATCCTGTGCCTCCCTTATCAGTTGGTTTTCGTCAATGCACAGCGTTATGCCCGATTTACACATCGACAAGTACAGTAGCGAGTTAAGTAGTATTTTAAGATTAAGTTGATTTAAATAGATCTCCATCCTATTTTTTGGCAAGTTAAGTTGGCGAGACGCGAGAGAGGGGGCTACTTCGTACTTAACTCGCCAAAAAATAGGATAGAACTCTATTTAAATCAACTTAATCTTAAAATACTACTTAACTCGCTACTGTACTTATCGATGTGTAAATCGGGCATTAGAGGTCTGCCCATAGTTTACTGTGTTTTCTGCAACACGATCGTTATTGTAGATCAAAAAAATGAAAAGAAAATATGGCACTTAATTAAATGAAAAATATTGCATAAGAAACTGTGCTAAACATTTTATAATATATTATTGACTTCTATATTTTTTCCCTTGCATAAGACCAAACATATAACTTTGTTATGCTGTATTAAAATACCTCCATATTTTACTATTTTTACAAGTTCAAGCTTTTGATTAGGTACAAGGTAAATCATGAGAAACAGTAACTAAAGTCTATTTTTTTATCTCGGATACTAAAATGACAACTACAAATGTCAAACGTAAAAATAATGTAGCCAGCTTTTAAGAAACAGTGCTGTCCTGTGTTTCGATTCATGTTGTAATTATTGTAAAATATTTACGGTTGTGAGTATAGTCGAGAACTAAATGGCTTTATCACCTCTAGAGTTAATGTTAGTTGCATGTCATAAAACTATTAGGTTCAATATCGCACAACAAAACATCAGCTAAATCATGACGCTACTTTGACATAATATCAGTTCTCTTGTATTAGCAAATAGTCGTTAGATATTTATAAAAACAAATAGTAAAGTCAACGTTATTGACTGTTACTAGAGCATATTTTCGGTAAAGCGTTTTAATCTAATGAATTTCTCTCTTTTTTCTTCTATGTCCATCCCTATCATTTCTTGCATGACATCATTGGCGCATATTTCAAGTTAAAGTTTTCGTAATTTTATAATATAAAACAAATTAGGGTAAACCACCTAATCGTTAGAAGTCCTACAATTGTTGGCACTTACGAGTAAAAAGAAAGAAAACACTATAGATTATTCAAGTTCAGTATGATTATTCAAGATCAAATAAATATTGTTTATTTAATATTTTTATCATATTTTATTTATTTCATGTGTCAACATAGGAACAATAAATTTATCAGAATCCTTTTATTGGCATTATTGTTATACATTTATTCAATCACATAATAATGATTGAGTATAAGCAAAGATTAAAACATTTTATCATTTTATGATATTTTATATTTTAGTCTGACACGAAGTCCACTCTTAGGGTGCCAACAATTGGGTGGCTTACCAGCCAATATATAAAATCTACATTTTCAGTTTTTCTGAAACGACAAGCTTGTAATGTCACAAGTAACAAGTTGACTTTAGTTTCAAATTATTTAATGGTTTTTCACATACAAACTCTACAGGTTAATATTGACGTTATTATTTAATGCGTTGAAGTGAAAGTTTAAAATAGATTGCACTTTTAATCTAAGCATAGTTTTATTACGGTCAACCAAGGGCGTCTAGCTCACGCATAAACATTAAATAACGATCTTAATGAATTTTAATTATGATAGAATTTGTTGTCAAAACTGATAAAGCCATTTCGTTTTCGGGTATACATCACTATACATAAATTGCACAAAAAAAAAGGTAACAGTAATGATATTTTAGTATTCGAGATTAAAAAACAGCCTATAGTCTCTATTTACCGTAATCGGCAGAACTAACCTATATTTTAATCGGTAAGTACCGGCTGTATCGCATCACTATTTATTAGTTGTAAAAAACTGACAACACATGAAATGTCATTTTAGTATCTGAGATAAAAAAATAGACTTTAGGGAAATAACAAAGCTATGGGACGGGACAGTTAGTGTTCAAATATAGGCCTATTAAGTACGTCTAAAGTACCATAAAACATTTGTTTTTGCAATAAAGGATAATTACAATCTATGTTCTTGCGTTATGCTGTCAATAGTTAAAAAATGTTACACGCTTCATAAACACCTATTGCCGTTGCCAAATATTACACATACAATATGCGTAAATTGCGAAAATTACTTAAACACACACAGAGGCCTTGGAATAGGATGTATACTGGAAAGAATGTCGCATTCTACATTATTTAAACGCAGTATTGACAAATTTTAACTTTATCGTATTGTTGTTTCATCATCATATCAGTCAATCAACGTCCTCTGCTGGACATAGGCTTCCTCCCAGTATTTAAACCTGTTATGGTCCTGTCCAGTAGGTAGGTCGTGGATCCACCATACCTATGCACCCTTTACCGGCACGCGTTCGCCATTCTAGAGCTAGGTATCAGTTTTTCGCGCTATTGTTGTACTTGTGTAATAATTAAATTATATCACTTTGTACTTCCTGTGCTTGTTGTTGGACTGAGACTGATTATAGAGTATGCCGGAATTGCACAGCTGCTGGACCGCAATATTGTATATTCGTATCTATCGCCTCCATGCAGTAGCCGGTAGTCGGTTCGCATCATGCATATTTGCCGTTTAAATCAGTACAGTATATATTCCTCACACATTAACACAACGTCATCTAGTCCCAAACTAAGCAGAGCTTGTACTATGGGTACTAGAGAACGGAGTATTGTTAAACATTTTATATTGTCCCATGCGTCTCTTCGGATATTTACGAATTATGACGTGTGTGCTACTGTCATCATTCGTAATAAATAAAATTTATAGTATTCGTATTATTTTTCTTTGTGTGACAGAAACAAACTTTTAAAGACTTATACATTGGATGCGGCCAGGGCAAAGAATTCAGCCGGCATCACATACTTACAATATGTCGCTTTAACCTGATTGTAAAACTGTATACAAAGTGATGATAAATCCTTTATAAATTAAATTAAAATCCAGTGATACATGCAAGCGCCAATCAAATGTGCAATTAAAAATTGTAATCCAATATGTGGCGCCTGACGTAATTATGACGGCAATGAACCATTCTTGTTTATTGCACTGATTTATTTGATAGGCGCTCGGTTATTAACCGTTCGTTACGTATGTCCGCATTGCAGCCACGAGCATACTACGGGTGGCCACTTGAAAAACAAGATTACTTATATGAATGCAGCAAAATGTGGGCATAGTTTTGAAGTACTCCTTTTTTCATGGTCTATATTTTCTCATTGCTAATTAGTAATCGGTTTGGTAGGTCAGTAAAGCCAACTTAATCAACAACTTACTACTTAACCCTCTACTGTACTTGTCGATGTGTAAATCGGGCTTATGGGTCAAAAATATTCTAAATACTAAACAATGTAAGAGCGTGTATTTGTTTTTACACAGCTTTGAGCGCAAATTTTATTGCATCCATTAAAGCTCTCTAGAAAACATACATTTTTTCTCGTTACTGCAACATATTTTATAAATCCTCGACTCTGCTTTTGTTTGTCATAGCGTGTCGTTAAATGACCTTTGACTCTACTCGACTGATAATTCTTTTTAACATAAAAATATGACCAGTAAGGACCAGTAGTTACAGAGATTAGCGCGCTCAACAAAGCAAATATTTATACAAATTCTTTTCCTAGGTATCGAAAAGGTTTAATATTATGAAGTGCACAGATATGTAACAATTGAAACAATCAGGGTTTTCATTGCTGTTTTAAAAGATAAGGGAGAGGGAATAAAAATGCACTAGAATAGAACGAATAATAACTATAGGTACTAGATATTTATATAAATACAAATTACGTCACAATAGGTCTTCAGTTTCAAGGCTTCACTGGTTGGTCACCTTGTTAGGGTTGAAATTGAAAATAGATGCACTTTAACCATGCAACTATCTACAGCGTCAATACAAGAAACTAGGACATAAGTATTTGTAGTCTCTACTTTTTATTTTTTGAAAAAGGATACTTGACCAACTAATACCATGTTGGCCAGACTGGGTGGCTAGTATAGGTCATTAGAAGATAGGCGTACTTTCACTTCATCATAACAGCCTATTAATGTACCACTGCATGGACGGGCCTCCTCCCGTGATGGAGGGATACTTGGCCTACTCATACCACGCTGGCCAGACGGATTGGTATAGGGTTTAATTTCAAGTTTTCCTTCTTTTTATTTCGTAAAGATAATATTCACGGATAGTAGCTTAGTCGGTTTTTACGACACCCATGGGATGAGATGGGGTGGTGACATATTGTACTTTCGCTTAGTCGTTAAATTGTTACTTTGTCATTATAAGAAACTAGGAGGCTTATGGACTGATGGATAATTTTATCGTATGTCCCGGGGCTTAAAAACTACATTCATTTAAATCTATGAATACATAAACACAAAAAGTGGATAATTGCTTAACAAAACTTTGCCAGCCCTTTAATTCACACTGCAGGGACGAATCTCCTACATTAATGAATGGTAACAAGGTTTACTAAGACGAGTTTCCCTATCCACCATGTTTTCCCCTTAGTTAATCTTGGTCACAACTCCCATACAATAATATGGTTTATTGTATTGTTAATCCTTTACCACACAAGCAGCCCAGCCAAATCTAAGTACTTAAGTAATAATAGCCTAAAATATTGATTTAGAATTTCAATATAAATATTCCTCAAGCATTCACACAACGACATCTAGTCCCAAACTAAGCAGAGCTTGTACTATGGGTACTAGACAACAAATAAACATATTTAAATACTTTTTCTTTTGTAAATACTTACCTACATATTATACACAGAAAACACCCAGCCCAATGCAAACAATCATGTTCATGCACACAAAGATTTGCATTGAGCGGGAATCGACCCTGAACCCTCTGAGTAGCAGTCATGTTATATATCCACTACACCACAGAGGTCGTCGAATTTCAACTAATATTCATCGCACGTGGTTCCTAAGTAGAACTTGAGGTGATTTGTAATCGATGTAGCACCTCTTATGAGTACGTAATATAATATTTAAGAGGTATACCCGAAAACGAATTGGCTTTATCAGTTTTGACAAAAAATTCTATCATAATTCAAATTCATTAAGATCGTTATTTAATGTTTATGCGTGAGCTTGACGTCATTGGTTGATCGTAATCAAAACTATGCTTAAATTAAAAGTGCAATCTATTTTAAACTTTCACTTCAACGCTATAAATAATAATATCTACTAACACAACACAAATGTCACTATATTAAACTGTAGAGTTTGTATGTGAAAAACCATGAAAAACCATTAAATAATTTAAAACTAAAGTCAACTTGTTACTTGTGACATTACAAGCTTGTCATATCAGAAAAATTGAAAACGTAGAATTTAAATATTGGCTGGTAAGCCACCCAATTGTTGTCACCTTAAGAGTGGACTTCGTGTCAGACTTTTATTATATATAAAATACGATTATAAAATACTTTAATCTTTGCTCTTACTTAATCATTAATAAGTGATTGAATAGTATTTAATAAATATTATTGGCACTAATGCCAATAAAAGGATTCCTATAAATTTATTGTTGCTATGTTGTCACATGAAATAAATAAAATATGATAAAAATATTAAATAGATAATATTTGAACTTGAATAATCATACTGAACTTGGATAATCTATAGTGTTTTCTTTGGGTGCGCCAAAGTTCACCTAAAATTTCAACTCCTATAATTGAAAGTCCGAAAATGTTCTTCCTAACATTTTCATCCTAACAATCGCAATTCCTAATTTTTTTGTCCCTAATGTTAATAATCCGAAGCATTCATCTTCATAATTTCAGTAGCAATAAACATCTATTATACTATTATTTGTTTTCCTATATTTTCTCAACATAACCATCTTTTATACTATAATTTAAAGTCATATCTTTTTTGTTTAAATTTCTTTTTATTCATAATAATTAATATTATTATACATTAATTTTGCGTAACTTTGTTGACAACATGTAAGTATAACATGATATACCAAAGACCAGAGCAAAACCAGAGTCCCGCTTCAATCATTCAGTCAAGATCCAGAAACGAAATGGGTCCTATTCATAATTATTGGTTTAGGTTATGGTAGAACTGTGACTCCAACACACGAGCCGAGCGAGCGCAGCGAGCGTGCCAGAACCGAATTGGTCCTTTACTTATTGGTTTAGTTACGGCTATGGTAAACTCTCAGGCCATAAGCATAACCGTGAACGAGTCATGTTTTATGGATTTCATTCATTTAAGACAAAAATATTCTAATCCATACTTAATATTATAAATGCGAAAGTAACTCTGTCTGTCTGTCTGTCTGTCTGTCTGTCTGTTACTCTTTCACGCCTAAACGGCTGAACGGATTTCGATGAAATTTGGTACAGACAATCTTTAGACCCTGAGAAAGAACATAGGCTACTTTTTATTAGCAATCATATTATATTTAGATTTCATAGAATTTTGGCGGGAAAGCTGTGTCACGTGACCTGTGACGTCATAGAATTTTGGTCACGTGACCTGTGACGTCATAGAATTTTGGGCACGTGACCTGTGACGTCATAGAATTTTGACAGATGAGTCGTGACGTCACAGAATTTTGGCGGGAAAATATTTTTTGACAGTTGAGTCGTGACGTCATTGAATTTTTGAACGCTGAGTCGTGACGTCACAGAATTAAATTTTGACAGCTGAGCCGTGACGTTTTTTAATTTTTGACAGATGAGTCGTGACGTCACAGAATTTTTGACAGATGATTCGTGACGTCACAGAATTTTGGCGGGTAAATATATTTTGACAGCTGAGCCGTGACGTTTTTGAATTTTTGACAGATGAGTCGTGACGTCATATTATTTTGGCGGAAAAATATGTGATACCTCTGTCACTTTTGACAGCTGTCAATTTTGACAGATAGGCGTGACGTCATAGAATTTTTGACAGATGAGTCGTGAAGAGTTATTATTTTTGTATTTGATTTTGAATACTGTTTATTTATTTTTATTTTTTTTTATGTTTTTATTTATTTATATTTTCTTTTTGTTTTTTTATTTGTATAAGTGACTTTATAATTCAATGTTTTTGCCATGTTATTTCTTATTATTATTTTTGTATTTGATTTTGAATGCTAGTTATTTTATTTTTTTATTTTTATTTTTTTTATGTTTTTATTTTTATATTTATTTATATTTTCTTTTTGTTTTTTAATTTGTAAAAGTGACTTTATAATTCAATGTTTTTGACATGTTATTTCTTATTATCCGTGTGGTGACGGAGTAAGAATACAATATGTCACCACCCCATCTCATCCCATGGGTGTCGTAGAAGCCGACTAAAGGACTATCTGTGAATATTACCTTTACATAGAAAGAAGGAAAACTTGAAATTAAACCCTATACCAATCCGTCTGGCCAGCGTGGTATTAGTAGGCCAAGTATCCCTCCGTCACGGGAGGAGGCCCGTCCCTGCAGTGGGACATTAAAGGGCTGTTATGATTTCTTATTATTATTTTTGTATTTGATTTTGAATGCTATTTATTTTATTTTTTTATGTTTTTATTTTTTTTAATTCTTTATTATTGCTATATATGATTTTGTGATTTTTAGTTTGCATGTCTTAGGGTAGAATGTACTGGATCTCATTAATTTTTACTTTAGTTATAATACCATCATATTAATATATTACCTATGTTCAAAGCAAGTAAATGATTTCTGATTCTGATTGACAAAAACTAATTTCACGCGGGCGAAGCCGCGGGCGGAAGCTAGTAATTTTAATAAACAATAATTAAAAAAAATGTTTTAATGTAAAAAGTTGTTAAGTAAAATCACAAGAAATAGTATAAAAACAAACCTTTTTATTACTTTCACTTGGTAAATATTTCTTTCTGAGTATGAGAGAAAATATTATGGTGAAAATGTTTAGGGATAAAAGCGTTATGACAAAAAACATTAGGAGTTTAAATATATTTACATAACGATATTATTAATAACGTTTTTCGGAAACATGAGTGTTATGAACATCGCCGGTAGCAATACAAATAGTATGAATGAAAACTTTAGGATTTAAAATTTTAGGAAGAGTGATCATTCGGATTACAAATCGTTAGGAAGAACATTTTCGGAAGAAGAACTTTAGGTGAGCCAATATGGACCCGTTTTCTTTCTTTTTACTTACTTTTAACTCTTAAGTGCCAATAATTGTAGGACTTCTAACGATTAGGTGGTTTACCCTAATTTGTTTTATATTAGAAAATTACGAAAACTTTAAATTGAAATATGCACCAATGACGTCATGCAAGAAATAATAGGGATGGACATAGAAGTAAAAAAGAGAGAAATTCATTAGAATAAAAAGTTTTATTGAAAATATTCTCTAGTAACAGTCAATAACGTTGACTTTACTATTTGTTTTTATAAATATCTAACGACTATTTGCTAATACAAAAGAACTGATATGTCAAAGTAGCGTCATGATTTAGCTGATGTTTTGTTGTGCGATATTGAACCTAATAGTTTTATGACATGCAACTAACATTAACTCTAGAGGTGATAAAGCCATTTAGTTTTTGACTATACATACCTACTGTATCTACGGAGTTTGGTTAGTTTGGCCCAATTTTTACCTCCACTTTAGCACGTATACCTCTCAAACTGGTATGTTTTACTACCGAGATTTTGGCGGGGGCTTTTTGAAATATTATTATGGTAACTGATATAAAATTGTACGTTGTCTAAGTCTTATAATTCTGTAGCTTGGACTTGCATGCAATTAGTTTTACTGTGTTGTACTTTTGATTGACTTCATCATCATCATCATAACAGCCCATTAAGACGACGCTTTGAAAATTTTCGAGTTGAATTCGGCCGTGGCCAGAGGGGCGCGCCCCTCGGCGCGCGAATGAGACGGATATACTTACTCTCGCTCACGCGCCGCCGCACCGTGTGCGCCGTCGTCGTCCCGCCGGCCCTCAAGGACACGATATCGCTCTGTGCCATAGTACACAAATATATACAGTATTTCAATTTCATAGAAACGGACGAAACGTGAGTTTATACCTACACGCTCACGATCGCGGAGGGAACAGTCGCTACTGTGCCGCAGTAACGAGCGGACTGTGTGTTATAATTTGAAACTAAAAATATTATTCATATGTCAATTTCGAACAAACATGGCTGAATAAATACCTACCTTACTAAATGACTTAGGTATTTAATACTATAATATAGTATTTTGTGTATATTACGAAAACGGTTTGTTGTAGGTACTTTGGTCAATAATAATGAAAATTTAGCCCCCCTTTATGAAATCCCCCATGCGTGTCTTTCACTTTGATCTAGGTAAATTTAAGCAATGACATCGATGTCATTTTTTGATTGGATTGGTCACCCATCCATAAAGTGACCTCGATGCCTTTATTTTGACATTAAATAGATCTAATAGACCTGTTTAAAGTTTGGTTTTGGTTATCGATAAATTCAATTTCAAACAAACATGGCCAATATAATAAATAAGTACAGTACCCGGCCGTAAATATTACACATCGTCTTTTTCTCTGACGCTCTACGAAGCCGAAATTGACCGATTGTATTTTTGTACAGGTTACGAAACGGCCCGGTACTGTACCTACTTTACTGAATGACTTGTTAAGTACCTTCTTAATATTATAATTTAGTATTTTATTTATATCACAAACATGGTGGATATAAATACAAACATACATGTTTCTTTAAATAAAATGTATCAATCGTAAAACAACACGTTTTTTACAGAACACTTCCTATTTATTTAAATATAAAATAGAAAAATAAAAAGTATAAATTTACAATTACAAAACTAAATGGAAACACAAAGTAGATCCCATGTATACTATTGTTTACGTACTGCGCACCCGTAGGCATTTATAATAAATATTCGGCCCAGTTAGACTACTGGTTATACTGTGACGTCAGTCCGCGGTAGGTAACAGAAAATTCTGTTACAGAAAAACCTACTATCTACCGGTCTATTATGTCTATACAAGTAGCCCCCATTTTTTTAAAATTTACTCCCGCACAAGGTATTATGAAGGCACAAAGCACATCCAGATTCAGGACAATAATTTGGGGATCACAAAAATAGTTTGACCGCCTCGGGGTAGCGGTCGCAGTGCACGAGGTCGCGGGTTTGAATCTCACGCAAAATAATAGAACTTTAAAAAAAATACAATAGCCTCACTATGTATTGTCCTGTGTCGCGGGGTATTTACAAACATTTACTTAGCTGACACAAAGAACATTCAGACTCAGGACAATAATTAGTGGATCGCACAAATAAAATTGTCTTACGTGAGATTTGAACTCTAGGTGATTTTCCACCAGAGGGGCGAGACGAGGCAAAAATTGAAATCTTTATGTAAAAATGAACCGTATTGCATAGGAAATAGAGTATATATTAACTTTGTAACAAAAACACTCGCTTCTCGCGATAGGCCTATTGTTGTTTGTTGCTACGTTTTGTTTGTGTAAAAATGAACCGTATTATTTCTCTTATAGAGTTCAAAATACATTAACATGAAACACGCATGTCGCGATATCAATTTTTGGTGGAAAGAGTTCTGGGCTGAGTCTGGACTTTCTTTGTGTAAGTACGTTTGTTTCATGTCTGTAAACGTTCCCGCGGTGGAGTCTATGAGAGTTCAAATCTCACTTATGACATTTTTTTTGTGTAATCCACAAATAACTGTTCTGAGTCTGGATGTTCTTTGTGCCTGCTAAATTGATGTTATGTTCGTTTATTTCATGTCTGTAAAAGTTCCCGCGAAAGTAAAAAGTATTATTTAGATCTTATTAGTAAGTACCTAAGGTAGGTACTTATTTTTTTGAGTTTCACACAACTCCTAGGTATTGTCGCGGAGACTTTTACAAAAAACATCCGAACTTAGGACAGTAATTTGTGGATCGCTCAAACAACTTTGTTGGATTCGAGCCCGCAACCTCGTGCACGCAAGCCACTACCGCGACCGCGTAACACTGCCCGCGCCACTGAGGCCGTTTCAATTACGTGATCTTGACGAAAACGGTTATAAAACTTATAACACTTGAGCATATAGTCTAAAATCGCTTATAAACAAACGCTTGCATTATCAAAAGGGCCAACAGTAACTAGGTAGTTGAGTTAGGCGAACTTTACCTAAGTTTTGTAAATGACATAACTACGAAAATATTTTACCAAACAATGTTAAAAAATAATACTATTATTTATTTATAAAAGAGAACAAAGTATTAATAAAAACTTAGGTATAAATATTTTAAATTTAACCTATAATATTATATACCTACGATTAAAAAATACGCGATAATATATAGTACGAACGCTGAGTCGACATGCACAGGTCCGACGTCGAAGAGGGCCATCGCCCGACTGATTCGTCGACCGTATTCATTCTGTATCCATCGTTAACTAATCGGTATAAGGTCTAAAATTACGATGCGCCCGCAACGATCCAGAGCGCTTTGATATTGTTAAAATCTTATTTTCTTAATTAAGGTTGTAAGGTTGTAGTTATGTAAATGATATTCTACAGTAAGACTAATATTGATGTTACAAATGTATTTGAGTAATTCCTAAGCATAATGATAGTGTACTTTCCGTGTTATATGTAAAAAGCTGTTTTTTTACAGGTGTTTTCAAAATTAAATATGATCGAGCCAAAATCAAGCTATCGCGTTTTCGTCACTAAAAAGGCTAGTTAAAGGTATCAATTTACCTATATCAAAATTCTAGATTAATAGGTCTTTTCATATTCCTGTAGTAGTTGATGAAAGATAGTGCATTTTGTCAATGAGTCCTCTTAATGTCCCACTGCAAGGACGGGCCTTTTGATTTACTTGACCGCTTGTAATTACCGGGTATTCGACTTTTATTTTTAATCTACAAATACCACATTGGCTCTCAAGTAACGAACTCATACGCAGCGCTATTGATTTTTTAGTATTTTATATATAATTTCTTAGGTAAGATTGTAACATTTAGCTATTAAGAATTTTACTGGACTGCTTAACAAATTAAATATTGTAATTTTCTTATTAAATGCACATAATGCAAGTTACCAAGCATTATAAAGTATTTTGAAACCTTTTAAATAATATGCGCAATGCAGAAACTTACAAATGGGACTTTTTACACGTTTAATAAAATATCGTATCTGGCAAAAATATTTCGAAGGAAAAAATATATCGAGAAAGTTTTTATTTAACCTCAAATTGATGTTAGATATTTAGTCTTTTCTTTAGTAAAAGTAACATTTTTACGAGTGTAAGAAGTTTGACAAACTTTCTTACTTTGAAACGGAGCAGGTAAGCTTCGTGAGAAATATGTCCCATGTTATTTCTTTAAAGAGAGTTTTTTATCCTTAAACCAACCTCGAATATAAATTAAATTGTACTATAGGTAATATGCCATTGCGATGCTACAAATGTTTTCGTTTATACAGGGTGTTTTTTGAGTCAACGGCAATAATTTAGGAGGTGACTCTGTACGTGATTCTGATCCGAATTATGTAATAAAATTAGGTACTTAATTTTTGACGAAAAAATCCCAAAAATCAACTAAGTGTGGACACGTTCCCGCTGCGCTAAAACATTGTTCAAGACTCGGTGCATTGACCCGCGCCGCGCGTCGTAGGTATGTATCTAACTCAGCTGGCGAACCAATCGCTCGCTGCGTCCGCGCGGTGTCCATGATTAGTGAAATTCATAGCTAAGCTTTACACGTCGTTTACTATGTAGTAATTTAATGTTTATTTATTTTATATTTTTTTTCCTTCATTAAATAACGTTATGTATTTATCACGCCCTAAAGTATTGCCTATGTCTCACTTTACACCCTGTATAAGACCTACTACGTTTTTTTTGTGAAGAATCTATTTTGTGTAAGCTCAAATTTAAGCGAGAAGCAAAACCCTATGTGAAAGTCCGACATAGGCTTTTGACGTCAAGTAATTGCTACGTTGTTACCATAAAAATATTTGGACAACTAGATACAATATAAAAATACGATTCGTTGGTGTATAAAGGTTCCGGAAAAGCGACTGGGTACTAGAAAGAGGTATCGTAGGCCCAACACAAGGTGTGGTGACGGAGTAAGAATACAATATGTCTCCACCCCATCTCATCCCATGGGTGTCGTAGAAACCGACTAAGGGACTATCATCGACGAAATAAAAAGAAGGAAACTTGAAATTAAACCCTGCACCAATCCGTCTGGCCAGCGTGGTATTAGTAGGCCAAATATCCCTTCGTCACGGGAGGAGGCCCGTCCCTACTGTGGGACATTGATGGGCTGTTATGATGATGATGAACACAAGGTGGAAAGACGACCTGTTAATTTCACATTTGCCTAAAATTCGAAATCAAGTACTAACCTAACTCTATTGTGAGTTGACAGTCGCTATTTGAATAAATATGGTTAAAGTAATAGTGATGATTACGCATACTCAAGAATAGCAATTTTCTCTCTTGTTGTATGACAGCAAGCTATTTCCCTAGGGCCGCTAAGTAATCTTGTTTTCTATGTTTTTTAAAATATAAAATTCGTTTCCCAACTAAATTTTCTCGAATTTGACAAAAGCTAACAAAAGGTTTCTTGTTTTATTTTAGTTTACGTAGCCTTGTAATAACAGGCCTGCAGTAGCCTTAAAACGCTGCTTGCTTTATAGGATAGCCTGGGTTGGATGAAATAAATAGGATTGAATTGACACGCACAATGGCTAAACTAAACTAAGTCACCATTTCCACTAAACACAGTAACAACAATGCAAATGCAGAGTATTCATCATCATTATCATAATAGCCCATTAATGTCCCACTGCAGGGACGGGCCTCCTTCTGTGACGGAGGGATACTTGGCCCACTAATACCACGCTGGCCAGACGGATTGGTATTGGGTTTAATTCATTTTTAAACCCAATACCAATCCGGTTTTGTGAGGTTTTGTAAGGTTTATTCTTAGATAGTCCCTTAGTCGGTTTCTACGACACCCATGGTATGAGATGGGGTGGTGACATATTGTATTCTTACTCCGTCACCACACGGATAAATGCAGAGTATTGCTTGAAGTGAATTAAATGTGTGCTACAAACCTTAACGACCTCTTTTAACCAGTAAGACCTTTAACCCGTTTAAAAAATATTTCAATGTAAAATGTTCGTCTTTTAAATTATCACTGGTGTCATAAATACATTTTCAATACGTTATTATACCCTTTCCACTATATTTAACGACATTTGACAGGTTGACGTTAGTGACGTTCAGCAGTATCTCGAATGTAATGCCATCCGATTGTAAGCGATTTCGCGATTTTTCGATTTTTCAAATTACTTTATTTTACACATTTGGATCCTTACATCAACTTACATTATCTTTTTATTACTGTTTCTTTCTTTATCTATGTTAAGAGAATTAGCCTATAGCTTAATATTATAAAATTATAGTTAGCTTAAGTATTATTTAAAATACATAATTTATCGTGACATATTCGCGGGTTATAGCTAATCTAAAAAATCATATTACATTTTATAAACGTATTATGAAGAGTTCAGGTTTATTCATAGCATTTATTTCTACCGATTATTTGTAATTTGTTTCATAATGGTGGTAATCGTTATGAGTGTCCATCACTAAGTAACCATGGTAACTGAAAAAAACATGAATACGTCTATGAAATACAATATTATTTGTTTGAAAAATAAGCAGAAGTATTACGAAACTTCATGGACGTGAACTGTCAAAAAGCTAAACTTACGCTGGAAGGGGTATAAGGCCATTTCGCTATATTTATCTGAAATGAGTTATTTATTTCGCTTGGTTGGTTTCCGCGGTCGACCGACCCCACCCCGTTTCCTCCTGGGGTTGTGTATCTTGTGTATTTTTTTTTATATATATTTTGCCGCGATTCCTTTCGGTAATGAAGTTGACGACCGGATGTTGAGGTTAGTAAATATTGTATTTCTGCCTTCAATCAGTTCAATTATTGCTATATGAGAAATAAACAGGGGTTGCTATCACGACATTGATGGGTTTGACTAGGATTTTAAGATTCTACGTAAATCAGTCCTGAGTACGTTGTATTTAAAAAAAAAACAGACTGGCGTCGCGGTATCCGTTAATAATTTTCTTAGCTTCTGTAATGTGATTATGAAAGCACATTTACCCCATGTCTTGTCATCATAAAAGTCTACTGCAGGTGCTGGGCGAGGGTAAAGAAATTTGGCTTACGAATACCACACTGTCCAGAAGGGTTTTAAGGTCGTATTCATTTAGCATTACTTTGTGCAAATTGCCTAAAATACAGGATTAACTAAGGTCAAAAAACTTGAAACATTGACGACCTCTGTGGCGTAGTGGTTATACAACATGACTGCTACGCAGAGGTCTCGGGTTCGATTCCCGCTCGATGCAAATATTTGTGTGCATGAACATGATTATTTGCTTTGGTCTGAGTGTTCCTATGGATAATATGTATGTAATAATATGTATAAATAAATGTTTATGTATGTATGTACATACATACAAAAAAAAAGTATATCAGTATTAATATCCGTTGTTCTGTTACCAATTACCATAACACAAGCAGGTTAAGGCTAGCTTACTTTGGGAACAGATGGCGCTGTGTAAAGATGTCCGTGAATATTTATTCATTTATGTACTATTTATAGTAATGTAGGTGGTTACAGGTTCGATTCCATACAAGTCAAAATTTGTGTGCACGCACAAGCACATGGCTCGTTTAAAAAAAAAAAACAACTTAATGAGAAACCAATGCTTGTATAAATATGTTCAGTATAGAATCCCCCTTCCCCTGGCCATTATTCTTAGTTATACAGACCCCTGCGTCCCTAGTGAGAGCCCGTTTCTCACTGCAAATGCGAACGAACTATGCTTAGAGTTTGATTGACATGTTTATGGGAAAAACTAACCTCGATAAGAAAGGGGATAGGCAAAATATACATGAAGATCGCAATATTGTTTAGATTTACATTTAAATAATACTAGCTAATGCCCGCGTTGTACAGGTAAAATGTTATTCTAAACCCTTAACTGCCTATATGCCAAATTTCATCAAAATCCATTCAGTAGTCTTTGCGTGAAAGAGTAAATGAAATGAAATTTCTCATACGTAGAATTTGTCCGCAACCCTTAGCACCACCAAGGCACTAAGATTGTAAGCTTGGCATCCTTAAATCCGAAAACACGCCTCTCTCCTTCCCTTCAAACTGCCTAAAAATCGTTTATTGATTACTTATAATGTTATACCTAGTAGTAGAAGTCATAGTAACTGTCAGTATTCCGATACTTCCTCTCCTATCTTATCACCGACATTGCCTGTCATATCTACGAAGATATTTATCGATTTATCATTCGAACACTTAGCCATAGTATTAAAATCTCTATGTTCTTAAGTTTAAAGTTGAATATTGTGTGAAATAAGTATTCTTGTTGTGTTAGCGTTGCAGTTTTGGCGTTATGTGTCAGTACTGTTATATTTCGTTTAGGTGAAGTGTGTAAGATGAATTCAATTGAGTATTTTATCGAGGAGCCTGTGTTTGACGTGGAATGGTTTGATTCATTTATCGGAGAAACGTAAGTATTTTACTCTTACATATGCGCGACGGAACAGATACTTTTGATAACAAGTTTTTTCGTAGTAAGATTACGATGATTGGTTACTATCAATGATTTAGTTGTAACTTTAACCTGTGTTTTGTTTGTCGTGTTGTAACTTCAATGAAAACTGGCTAATGTGCGCTAATTACAGTGATTTTTGTTAAGAGAGAATAAGTAGTACAATTGGCAGGGTACCTGAGTTCTGCTGTTTAGGAGTTTTTTTTAAAGTATGCGACAAAATAACTGCAATCTTTAAATGTTTGCTTTGACTGCGTCAACAATCGGTACCAGCGTGTTACGTGCTTTTCGAAGCATTGATCAAATGAAATATTGAACGGTAACTCATCTAGGGAACAATCTCGTCCAGACATTCCTTATCCTACGTTATCGTCTATAAATCGGTAGTTGCAACTCAGTGTGATTTGATCAGTTACAGTGTGATTCGATCAGTTAATAATATTTAACAAAATAAATGAATGTGCTCAGTACAAGTTTGTGGTGACTATTAGATGTGTACTAATTTATTGAAAGAAGGTTCAAGTACCCTTCATAACAGCAGGGAAATAGTTACCTTGCGATAAGGTTACTTATCGTAAAGGCTTCCCAGATGATGATTGACTTGATGACTTACGTAAGGTTCAGGTAGGTATAAAGGTTTCCTTCTGACTTTTTTATAACATAGTGTAGCGTCATCTAGCGACTTACTTAAGCGAACACCTACACTACTACGTTCTGAATCGCGATATCAAGATTCGCACAGCGATTCCGCATATATACAACGTCCAACGAACAACCGTTGGGCAGTTGGCCCGACAGTCATGATCACCCTGGCCTCCGAGGATCCTCCCTTTTCGTTGGAGGCGTGGTGCCGTTACGTCACCGCGACCTCCACATTAGAATATAGGGATTAAATGGTAGACAAACAAACGACACACCTACCACGTATCCTCATAATATAAACTTGCCAGAAAACGTCAAGAATGCCAGAGCACACGTAGACAGAAGTTGTTAAGTATCAAAGCCCTGTAATTTAACAAGCGAGGGAAGAATATTATGAGTGCAAGTCGGTAAACTGTGACTCGTCTTTTTACGTGATTACACCACACACGTACAACAGCCTGTATAAGGTTTCCTGTAGTAAAGAGTAAGCGTCGTAGCACATATAACGTAACGTAAACGGATCGGCACCGTATCAACTCGAGCCGTTCAGTATTCTTTGTATGAAACTCCTTACTGCAACGCACACTAATCGGATACGTAACGTAATCGGATTTTTGACGTTTGACACCGAGGAAAAAGGCGAGGCGATGCCGATCCGTTTACTTTACGTTATATGTGCTATGACCCTTAGTTTTGTCAACCTTAAATTACGTCGTTAACTTTCCTTATCACGTTAACCAAACGAGAGACCAACTTTTCGTGTCATTTCTTATCAAAATGTAATTCAATTTTGTAGTTAGTTTAAGTCGCGTACATAACAAACATAGTTTCCCCCTAACCGCTTTTAAATAACAATAATCGTAATAGATATACAAGTGCCAAGGCATATTTCAGCCCCATCTTGTAGAGTGAGCTCGGAATCCCTTTGTAAGGTACTGCTTTGCTACAACAATACAAGTAGGCGTTTAGCTGTCACTCATCCTTTATAACCCTTCGCCTTATGTTTATTAGGTAATATTATATCTGTGTTATAGAGCCTTGTGAAGTAGAATAGAATATAGTTTATTACACAAGCAATGTGTTTTTAATGGGCTGCAAGGTTGATTGAAAAACCTTAACATATTCTTTGGCTTTTTAATTTTTTTTATTTACCTCTATGGTGACAGCATGATTAAATACCAGTGTTTGAGGGGTGCAATTAAAGGATATTTGTTTTTATGATGTTCCATGGTTTGCGAAACAGTACCGCATATGCACTGCTGTCGGTTAAATTTAAGGGATGCAATTAAAGGATATATGTTTTTATGATGTTTCATGGTTTGCAAAACAGTGCAGTTACAGCATATGCACTGTTGTCGGTTAAAGTCTGAAATTCCCTTATTAGGTATCCTTACTCCTTACAAACCAGATGGGAATCAACCTAACGACCTAATAATGTTATTTGTAATCTTTATTAAATCTTGTATAATTTTAATAAGTATCAAATCATAAGCGATTGTAATACTTACCTACTACACCTAAATGAAAAATTGTAATGAAGAATGTTTATGTGAATATGAAAAAGTAATTATCTTAAAAGCTTGTTTAAAATAAACAAATATGTTTTTCATTACATACACAATTATGTAATAAATAATATCTCGACAAAATATAATGTACTTAACATTTCTCGCAAGTCCTTAAAGCGAAACTCGTGTATCCAATCGTTTTATATCCCTAATTGTTTTTGTGCCTTTGCAATTGTTTTTTTTGTTTAATCTTAGTAGATACTGTTGTGTTTTGTTTAGGCATGTTTATTAAAATTGAAATAAGCTTTTCCGTTAGTACTTCAGAACGATTGTCTAATGTCAGAGGTAAAATGTCATGCGGCTTGCTATGCTCTAACAGTATTGTATTAGTTAGCAAGTTTTAAGTGAAAAAACACGCATAAAAACCATTTTGTTGTAGTAAAAGGCCGTTGTCCTTAATGTAGGTCAACTGTCTCTCATCACTGGAGGAGGCCCGTTCCTGCAGTGGGACATTTGTGGGCAGTGATTTAATTTGGGCGTTATGTGATGTGTCAGAAATTGTATTATATTCATATGACCGCGCCTACATTGATTCCGTCTGAGTAATTCTCAGTTTGTCTGCTTCTACGATAGATTGAAATGTGTTCCAGATATTCTCTATTCACAAATTAAGAATACATACTATTCATAATTTGTCAACAGAGAATATACATTCTCTCTAAAAAGAACATACATTTTCACATAATTATGAATATATAATATTCCGTGCTTATGTCTGTGCATTATAATGTGGAGATACGACGAAGCGACCTTAACACCTGCGACACAGATTTAGACGAGTTGACCCATTTTTGTACCCCGTGGCAAGTGCGGCGTACAAATTAGGTAAACCGTGTGACGGACGGGTTAATCTTGTAACAGTGGCTAAAGTTTGAATATTATCTCTTGTGTTGAAACTGTTGCTTCATTCATACCACAGAAATCTAAATAAAAGGAGAAGTGGTATGACGGGGTTTTCTTGTCAACGCAATATGATTAGACCGATTATATAGCTAAAAATGGCTGTCACCTAGGTTTAGCTGTGTTTTGACAACGACCGAGATAAAATATAAAATGCCGAGTTGTTCAGTGATTGCCTGTAAAATTAAGAGCAATAAAAAATCTTTATTAATAATGGAATCACTTACCGTATGCTAGTACATGTATTTTATTGTATTTACCTCTAAAATCATGAAAAAATAATCTTCGATGTCCTCACTATGTTATTTTCATGTTCGGACAATTAAGTACTATAATATTTTTGTAACATATACATTGCTTCTCTAATGCTGTCTAAACTAGTCATTCAATGATGTATGAAGCAATGAACTATTCGCTCAACGATATTACGTATGACAAGTGGTTGCTAACCGTGATCGCTCTAACAACCAAACGATAGTGACGATCCGTTCATGACTACGACTATCTATCGTTTTCGATAAAAAGTCGTGTATTGTAGGAATTTTAAATTGTAAAAGTTTTATTAAGTTAAATAAGATTTTTTTTTTAAATGTTGTGTTACGCTGTTTAAATTATGTAATTTCAATATAAGTATTACAATGTTGAAATAATATCCTAAATCAAAGGTGGAGTAAGTACTCTAGAACATAAAGGTTTAAAATGTTGATTAGAGTGGTTTTAAAAGTTTTTTTTAAACGCTCATCCATTTATTAGCACACACGTGCTTTTAACTGGTTTTATCAGATTTGCTTAAAATCAGTCTAAATGCTCATCTATCAATTCCTATATTCATGCTCTTGTTTTAATTTTATCTAGGCGCAATATTGCTCGCGCATTTTGGCATGCGCATGCACATGCTTGAATAAATGAACTGTACACGCTGTTACCTGCTTCAAAAAATAATCTGTATACTTAGTCTTATATTATACAACTATCCAAAAATTGACATCTATAACTTGTAATTGACTACAAAACAGTTTTGGCCCAAAGCTCAAAATATGGGCCACACTAGCTCACTCAAAGAAATTTAATGAACCATGATGTAATTAAACAAAGCGCTTTTTGAAGAGATTGATAATTGGCGATGAAAAGTAGATCATGCATGACAAGCACGTGCGGAAAAAGTCGTGTTTTAAAGTCGGCTAGGTTTTACCGACTGTGGCTAAATTATCACTAGCTCGTCCCTCACAGGTGCGTTACTTTTGTATGACAACAGTCAAAATGTTACAAGCTGCTGCGACAATAAGGACGCAAAAGAAGTATGACGCTTGAGTTCCTTCAACCTGCGATATTACGACATCAGTTCACGGATTAATTTGTTTCACGACATGTACGATCTTACACAAACTGTCGTGAATATTATTTTACAAAAGTATTGTACAATTATATATTATTATATAATACATATTTATATAAAAGTAATTATTATTTAAGTATATGATAAGTATTTAATTTTTAATAATATATAAGTCTTGTCTATCGATAAATTTTATTAATTTTTTATCGATAAGGTCAACGCCTAGCATAAATGTAATTTTTTTGAATGTAGTAGTTTTAAATTGTAGTAGTTCTTCTATCTAAATTTTTTGAAGTTTGTTTTAGTTGTATATATATAGTAGCGCTGATTGGTTCGCTGTGACACCGTGTAAGGGAGATATTTCAAGGAAAAACGAGACAGAGTATTGCGTTCATTGATAATCTAGATGTAACTGAGAACAGTAGTCTATTCGTATATTCTATTGCTGTGTGTGTTAATAAAACTGGCGACATTAGGTTTCCATACAAAATGACATTCAGGGCACATCTCCTTTTTTCAGATATCTGTGATTCATACCAATATTGTTGAGGTTTTTGTGTATTGTTTGTTGTGCTAAAATAGCTTGGCTATTTATGTAGATATTGGGTGGTATTTGAGTTGACAAACTTTATTTAAAGAGGTGAAATACTCATGAAGCTTCTCCTTTCCGTTGAGGACGGAGAGATCTGTCTCCTACAAACTAAAACTCTCCAATGTTTTCTCTCTAAAAAGCCAAGTGCGACGGGAATCCATGATTCTTGCGCAGCCTCCTGAATGATTCTGATGTTGCAAAAATACAAGGTGCCATCATCCCTTGTCATCCCAATCTAGTCGTAAAAGTTTATTTCACAGATATTATCTCTAAGGAATAAATGAATTAAAATCCTTTATCAATCCATCACTGCAGGGAAACTTTACCTCAGTTTCTTTAGTGGAACAAGCTTACGGTATCTTACGATGGACCAGAGCTTAGAAATGAAAGGATTGTTCATGATAACCGATATTTAGGCGTTTGTGCCCTAGGCAATAATTTAGAATATTTGAGTTAAGCAACGGTATATCTTATGCCCTTTAGCTGTAAGGTAATTAACTTTAGGATATATTATGTTTATAGAGAAAGATCAGTTAAAGACACCCGAATTAGATCGTTGCCGATTTAGTACAGGCTTTTGGACTCAAATAAATCTATGTTACACATAAATGCATCCTACTAACATTATAAATGCGAAAGTTTGTGAGAATGGATCGATGGATGGATGTTTGTTACTCTTTCACGCAAAAACTACTGAATGGATTTTGTTGAAATTTGGAATATATTTAGTTTAGGGTGTAGAATAACATTTAAGCTACTTATACAACGCGGGTGAAGCCGCAGGCATTAGCTAGTTGTTAATATTTTTGCTAAAACCTGTTAAGAACTGGTAGAAAAATGGGTTAATTATATTTTTTAGAATTTTATTTACTATTTACCCCGCGTGTGAAGCAAAGGGTTTAGTGAGCTTACAGCTGATAATTTAAAGTTATTAACTATTTAACTTATTTCCAAAGCGATTACTTAAACACATTTAAAGTTTTCCAAAAATTCGCCCAAAAATCTATTTTGATTTTAAGACAAAGCCAAATAAAAGTAAGACATTTATTATTTAGAAACACGCTCCAGGGAAGAATTGTTTTAAGCGTACGGTGAGAAGAGACGTATAAAACTAAACTACTAAGTGATCTAAGAAAAGTCGTGATTTATTATTAAATGAGAGAAGCTAAATTACATCCTACGAGTATCTTGCCAGCCATCACTTTAAAACATTTCTTTTTACATTTCTCTTGACTTTCAGGTAATTTTGAAAGTTTTATTTCAGAGTGCTAACGATGGGAAACGACCATTTTTCATCTTAATCGTATCACGTATTGCGTAATGCTTTTCCTTGGAGGAAAATAAAGTTTTAAACCAATCGATATGCTGAGAGCAAATCGTTAATCGTGAAATAAACACTTGGTATTATGATTATGGCATAGTGTTCGCTGCACTGCTGTTTGGACTTACGCACATGTCAAACATTTGTGTGCTAGATTAGACTGTTTGATTTGGTCTCATTTGGTTTGGGTGTTTCTACGTATAAAATATACTTCTGAATATTTAAAGCTAACTGTATTCTAGTATGTTTATCAATTGTTTGGTAGCTTGTAAGCTGGTTTTCTGGTTCCACAATTTTGGTCTAGGTAAAGAGAATATTATAACTACTATTCACTTTTACAAAAATAAATCAGTCGTGCATACTTATTTGCTAGTTGATCCTTCCTTAGGTAGATAAAGATGAGACCGAGGAATCGTAGGAATTATCTGGCAAAATCTCTGAAATACCGTGACAAACAATAGGTCATGATTTCTACTTATTTTAATGGACGTTACATTATATTATTTCATTCAGACAAGTGGTTTATGGTTTCCTTCCATTTGAGATTTATGGGCTACTCCCATTCCTACACCTAATTTCCTGACCTTTCTTTCTTTGTGGTTACATTGCAATTTGGGGATTTAAGGTATGGAATATATTAAATTGTCCTGTTTCCTAAACCAACCCCCAAATGATATATAATGCCAGGGTGAGTTTGGTGTTTTAAACATTTTCTGGCAATGAATCTGAGCTCTACTGCTTTTATAAACTGGCTCTTTAGACGACTAGATAACATTAGCTATTCCGAATTTAGCTGCCACCAAGATATTTTATAGGCCAGTGGTGGTATGGCGATCGCGATGTGGTCGTTCACGTAGTTGTGTGTTTGAATCCCATGCTGGAGAACTGGTTGTAAGATCCACAAACCAGATGACCCAAATTCTCCGTGAAACTGAAGTTTGCAAAAGTCCCGACATAAGGACACTCTAGTGTGGTATTTGATCTCAATTACTATTATCAATAACAGCAAATTGCTAAAAAGTTATAACTTACATTCATTAAAACTCGCTCTAATTCAAAACTTTCTGAGATTCATTAATCTTTCAAGATTGCTACCAACTTAAATGCAAATTGTATTTGACTGTCTATTACATACAGGATTGTTAATTAAGGTGTTTCACTATGCTTCAATGGCTTCCTTTTATCCTCGGAATTGTTCTCTTAATTCGCTATTTCTTCTTTTAACTTTGGTAAAATTGAGGAAATAATACTTGTTCATAAAACCACGTTAGGACAACTTGGAATAATCCTCTCGTCACGAATAAAAACTCACAAAAAAAACATTCAAACAACTTCTGTGATCAATCATTTGTGGATTGAAGCTACGATCTCTAGCATTGCACAGCATATCGCTATCGCTAAACCAAAAAAAAGTACAGAATTAAAGTATTACTTTCCCATTATCTTACATTTTATCCAAATACATACATTGTTCTATTTAACTTCAGTAAACAGTAAAACCTTTTTGCATTATACACTCAGGGTTGATCGATTCGCTTGCCAGACAAATATTTGTATCCCAAAGGATTTTTTTCCATCTTGATCCAGCCTTTCTATAAATGTAATTTTGAAGGTTTTGTTCTTTTATTTGTTTTTATAATGTATTTGTACGGATAAGAAAGAAGTAAAATTTACATTTGTGAGAATACGTATTTTGCCTCAATGTCTTAACCACTAGGCCACCCTTGTCCTCGTTAACCATATAAGTCCCTTGCTTTCCCAAAAATCATTAACTATATTACTATTTGCACTCAACTATGACAATGTCATCTATGCTGCGTAAGAGTAAAGTTTCAATGTTTAATTTATATGTAATTTCGTAAACTACAAGGTGGGTATCCCGGTAATATATTAATCAACTTGCCTACGTAATAATTAATGGTTAGGGGCCCCTACAAACATTCCAATGTGGAAACAGGCCCTCTTCAGAGGTACAGAGCAGGTTTGTTAACTAATGTCACATTATACTGACGGATTCGCTTATGTATTAAGTTATCAGTCTCTAGCAAAGGTGGTTGTGCCTTCTAAGTATGTAATAGTTTACTAGTCTGATTTTACGACACTATTAACATGTACTAAGGTAGTGGTTCTTATGCGGCTGTTGTAGACGAGCTTGCGCGTTTGATTCTATCACTATTTTTTGTGTGATTCACAAATCTTTCTTGTCGGTTGTTAAAGTCCCCGCGACACAGGGCTTGATCTCTAGTACAGCGTTGTCTTTCCATAGAAAAAAAGCAAGTATTTTATCTATACCTCCATTTTCTCCTATCCAAAACAATAGCTCTAGATTTAGCCCGCACCGCTTTAAGAAAATATAGTACTTGTATTAAAATGTCCCAAAATATGAGATAAAGCTAGTCTGAGCCACATTCACAAGAGTTAATGAGGTGGCCTACTTTAAGCTCAGACCGAGATTTCAACAATAGAATTACAACCGAGATGAGATTCAAAGGAACAATTGAATCACGTTTTCACTTAATTTATGTTTTTCTTACTTCTTCAAATATGATTGTAAGTACCGTGAAAATAGCACACTTGTGGAACGTTACATTAATTTAACTTTACCTTTCTCTGTGTTTATACATGTTTTATTGAGTCTCTTAAGAAGACCCAATTTTAGTTTACTTTTTAAATGTTATAGTTAACATTTAAAAAGTAAACTAAAATTGGGTCTCCTAGTGGAGTACCTGCTTCTTTTGTGGTGGGAAGCACTTTACTTTTTTTTTTGAGTATATTTGTACCATTATATCAATGTCCAATTGTGGGTTTTATGAATAATATTCTATTCCGCAACTCATCAGTAAAGCAAACTCAATTCCTCTGATTGTTGACTTTGACAAATTGATCGACGAGGCGGTCGTGGAAGCGACTGCCGTATACGAGGTCGTAGTTTCAAATCCCACACAAGATAATAATTTCTGTTATCCCCATATTATTGCCTTGAGACGAAGTAAGAATACAATATGTCACCACCCCATGTTCTCTGAGCCCGTTTAATGGTATGTTCACATAGAAAAAATGGAGCAGATAAAACACTCATTCTACGATTTTCATACTACCCTCCAAAACTTAGCACTCGAACCTTAACAAAGACAAATGTTCAATCAATCGTACAAACAGAACACAATAGGACCACTCATGTTTGCTTAATGATACGTGATTTACGTAACTCGATCGTACCGAGAGAACAACGGAAGATATCGTATGACAAAAACAAGTGTTCACTGCGTATCCATTCTACCGTCATAAGAATAAAATATGCGCTTTTGATTCTTTACCAGTTTGAATGTTTTTACATGTGCCTTGTGGGAAATTAATGCTTTTTCTTGTCAGTCTTCAGACGGACTTTGCTTTTTCCAGGGATAAAAATACTCGAGTGGTTCTAGTTATTCTGAATAGCAATTAGAGATTAAATTTGTGTAGAGCTAACGCCCCTTTATGTAAACCCCGTGGGACCTTCTTCCTCTGACCGCATTCCGGAGTTGACAGGTGTCAACATTTCAAAAAAGGCGGTCTACCCCATAACTTCACATACTTAACCCATGTATGTACTTGCTTACGGTCCCTTCAGTGCCTTCCCGAAGGCACTTCGAGTTCTTTTGTATATTAATGTTACAGAAACTTTCAAATTTTATGGTTAAACCGGATCCAATTGAACATGTTTTTCAGGAGTAATCATTGGCTATAATTTACTTGAACATAAATCTAATGTTTAAGAAAATGAGTGCAATTAAAAGTTTCACGAACGGAAAGTTATGCCTTTTCTAGCTGCACCTAGTTATACGTATAGTTACTAATTACGTTTAACCATAGCCTATATAAAATTAATGAAGATCATCTAGTAGCTGTTTTACACACGAGTCTCAGTAACTGGTACATCAAATAATGGTATAATAACGTAAATATTTGTATTGTTGCAGTGAACAGCCAATATTCACGTGCAAGGCGCACGTGTTCCACATAGACCCGAAGACGAAGCGGTCATGGATGTCGGCTAGTTCTGCTGCTGTCTCCGTCTCCTTCTTCTACGACTCCTCCAGGAACCTCTACCGGATTATCAGCGTTGAAGGCACAAAGGTAATTATAATACTTAGTTGATTTTAAACATACGTGTTGAGGACTTGCTATTTCATCTTCAAAAATGGGTTCGATAGAAGACCAGGTAGGTTGTAGGTATGCAATGAGGAATTTTATAATGGGGTGTTTTTGCAATGTTTTGATTAGTTTGTTGATTACCCTGTGTTGTGGGTTCGCAGTACCAGATATTATGATAGACAATGATTGTTGTAATATTATGATTGTTTGAAAAAATCTAATTTAAGACATCTGTAGGTCAGGAAGGACGGGTTGGTGAACTTTTTATTCGATGCACAAATCACAACTGCTTAAATAAAACGATATCAAATTGTTTATTGAGTCTTTCAACCAAGATTCACCCCGTAAGATGACATTTCATCAAAGAACGAAATCATACAATATTTTTTCCATCCAAGTGTGAAACGAGTAATAAAAAAACTAATAACTTGTTCTATCTAATAATATAAAGGTTGAGATACGAGTATAGAGGTACATTTGTCAGAGTTATTGGTATCGTTAAATGCTATCGTCGAGAAATAGTGGACGTGGGAAATGAAAGATTTTTTGTGTTATTAAGTTAAGAAAGCTGTTCGTGGCATCAATCTTTATTGACTCGAGATATAGATGGCGTTTGACAGGATCGTTTCGAATCTATTATTCTACCCTGCTGAGGTATACTTCGTTTGGCGACTATTTGGTTGTGTCTTTCACCTTTTCTGAGTATTTATTTTTTTACTTTAAGGGCATTGCATTGCTCAAACCCCAAAAACACGCTCGGTTTGGAGAAGTTTGTTGACGGATCCTTACATACGTTTACTTCACAAAAAAACATGAATAAACTAGATACTACCGAAAAAACTTTGTATTGATTAAAAACGCTAATTATTTCTTAAAAACTTCCAAAAAAAATCACGAAATCTGGTATTATAATAACTAAATATCAAATTGTCTATTAAACGGATGATTGATTTTATTCGAAATTTATACAAAAAATGTGCTATATTCTAACTAATAATCTGTATTGATTACTTTATCTTAATTATTCGTTATATTTAAAATAATTGATAAAAACTAGATTTTCATAAAATCCCCGCGCCTGCACCCCCGCTACCGCCGTGACGATTGCTCGGGAGTCGCACATTCAGTGTCGTTACGACTCTTGTGACGGGTGGACTGTACGACCGTATTTTCTTACCGAATAAAACTTTAAACCGACCAACTTTGAATGAAAAAATATTGTAAATAAAAAGTACACAATTGTTTTTAATAATACTACTTGTAATTAAGTTCTTAAGTGTAATATATCCTAGTTTTTAATTAAATTTTGTTTTTTAATCACTCATAGACTATGCCTAAATATAAAAATAAACGTAATGTGAAGCGTGGCCGAGCTCTTCAAAATTATTGGTAAGTACCTACAAGCTAAATATTATACATTTATATTATTTTATACCTTTGTATGCTTTAGTTAGACACGTTTTTATTTGTACGATGTTTAGATTCATTTTTAGAACATCGGCATTGCTTCGATTAAACTTATATTTTGAGTACCTTGATAGTACCTAGGCTTTCGGTGGACTCCGAAGGTAGGTAGACTTCAGCCATGATGGCAGTACCTACGTAAACCAGCAAGTTGGTACTCGTTTAAAAGAGCTCAGGGAGACCTAGGTGACTGTGAGGGACTGACTTATGGTGGACTACGAAGGTAGGTAGACTTCAGTCATGATGGCAGTACCTACGTAAACCAGCGAGTTGGTACTCGTTTAAAAGAGCTCAGGGAGACCTAGGTGACTGTGAGGGACTGACTTATGGTGGACTCCGAAGGTAGGTAGACTTCAGTCATGATGGCAGTACCTACGTAAACCAGCAAGTTGGTACTCGTTTAAAAGAGCTCAGGGAGACCTAGGTGACTGTGAGGGACTGACTTATGGTGGACTACGAAGGTAGGTAGACTTCAGTCATGATGGCAGTACCTACGTAAACCAGCAAGTTGGTACTCGTTTAAAAGAGATCAGGGAGACCTAGATGACTGTGAGGGACTGACTTATGGTGGACTCCGAAGGTAGGTAGACTTCAGTCATGATGGCAGTACCTACGTAAACCAGCAAGTTGGTATTCGTTTAAAAGAGCTCAGGGAGACCTAGGTGACTGTGAGGGACTGACTTATGGTGGACTCCGAAGGTAGGTAGACTTCAGTCATGATGGCAGTACCTACGTAAACCAGCAAGTTGGTACTCGTTTAAAAGAGCTCAGGGAGACCTAGGTGACTGTGAGGGACTGACTTATGGTGGACTCCGAAGGTAGGTAGACTTCAGTCATGATGGCAGTACCTACGTAAACCAGCAAGTTGGTACTCGTTTAAAAGAGCTCAGGGAGACCTAGGTGACTGTGAGGGACTGACTTATGGTGGACTCCGAAGGTAGGTAGACTTCAGTCATGATGGCAGTACCTACGTAAACCTGCGAGTTGGTACTCGTTTAAAAGAGATCAGGGAGACCTAGGTGACTGTGAGGGACTGACTTATGGTGGACTCCGAAGGTAGGTAGACTTCAGTCATGATGGCAGTACCTACGTAAACCAGCAAGTTGGTACTCGTTTAAAAGAGCTCAGGGAGACCTAGGTGACTGTGAGGGACTGACTTATGGTGGACTACGAAGGTAGGTAGACTTCAGTCATGATGGCAGTACCTACGTAAACCAGCAAGTTGGTACTCGTTTAAAAGAGCTCAGGGAGACCTAGGTGACTGTGAGGGACTGACTTATGGTGGACTCCGAAGGTAGGTAGACTTGAGTCATGATGGCAGTACCTACGTAAACCAGCAAGTAGGTATTCGTTTAAAAGAGCTCAGGGAGACCTAGGTGACTGTGAGGGACTGACTTATGGTGGACTCCGAAGGTAGGTAGACTTCAGTCATGATGGCAGTACCTACGTAAACCAGCAAGTTGGTACTCGTTTAAAAGAGCTCAGAGAGACCTAGGTGACTGTGAGGGACTGACTTATGGTGGACTCCGAAGGTAGGTAGACTTCAGTCATGATGGCAGTACCTACGTAAACCAGCAAGTTGGTACTCGTTTAAAAAAGCTCAGGGAGACCTAGGTGACTGTGAGGGACTGACTTATGGTGGACTCCGAAGGTAGGTAGACTTCAGTCATGATGGCAGTACCTACGTAAACCAGCAAGTTGGTACTCGTTTAAAAGAGCTCAGGGAGACCTAGGTGACTGTGAGGGTCTGACTTATGGTGGACTCCGAAGGTAGGTAGACTTCAGTCATGATGGCAGTACCTACGTAAACTAGCAAGTTGGTACTCGTTTAAAAGAGCTCAGGGAGACCTAGGTGACTGTGAGGGACTGACTTATGGTGGACTCCGAAGGTAGGTAGACTTCAGTAATGATGGCAGTACCTACGTAAACCAGCAAGTTGGTACTCGTTTGAAAGAGCTCAGGGAGACCTAGGTGACTGTGAGGGACTGACTTATGGTGGACTCCGAAGGTAGGTAGACTTCAGTCATGATGGCAGTACCTACGTAAACCAGCAAGTTGGTACTCGTTTAAAAAAGCTCAGGGAGACCTAGGTGACTGTGAGGGACTGACTTATGGTGGACTCCGAAGGTAGGTAGACTTCAGTCATGATGGCAGTACCTACGTAAACCAGCAAGTTGGTACTCGTTTAAAAGAGCTCAGGGAGACCTAGGTGACTGTGAGGGACTGACTTATGGTGGACTACGAAGGTAGGTAGACTTCAGTCATGATGGCAGTACCTACGTAAAACAGCAAGTTGGTACTCGTTTAAAAGAGCTCAGGGAGACCTAGGTGACTGTGAGGGACTGACTTATGGTGGACTACGAAGGTAGGTAGACTTCAGTCATGATGGCAGTACCTACGTAAAACAGCAAGTTGGTACTCGTTTAAAAGAGCTCAGGGAGACCTAGGTGACTGTGAGGGACTGACTTATGGTGGACTACGAAGGTAGGTAGACTTCAGTCATGATGGCAGTACCTACGTAAAACAGCAAGTTGTTACTCATTAGGTCTTGACCTAGTTGACTTTGAGACATTTACTTAGGTATCTTTTTTTTACTTCAATGTTTTGATATCGACAAAATTACAAGTACCAATTAAAACAGGAATTATTTTTTTTAAGGAAAATAAGAAAGCAGCAAGGCTCTGAATTACAAAATCAAGAAGATCAACCGCTGTCAAAATCTTACGACACATGCGAACCGTCAGATATGCCAACTGATATGGAAGTTGAGCAAAATGTGGTAAATATAAGTTTATTTTGTTGTTTTTTATGTAAGCTCAAATAAGTGTTTATTTACGGCATCACATTGTAAACGTCTAAAATTATGAGAGCTTTTCATCTATATTATGCATAGTTATTATGAATTCTGTCTGCTACCTAGTTTTTAAGATTAATGCATACATAAACAGACAAACAGCTGAAAGCTAATTTGTTTTTCATATTATAGAGTAATGATTGCTAGTAAAGCAAACTCGTAACTTTTTCCATATTTCTGATAATCCTCCTGCTACTTGTTTTAGAGTACATTACCGCCACAAATGTGTTATGTACTGTGATTAATACTTGTATTAATTTGTAACATCGACTATTTTATTAAATAAAAATTTTTGTTCTAGCTTGAAGAAGAAATACTACTAAATTTGACTGTAGAAGTGGGGCATTCCCAGGAAGAAACAAAAAATATATCTGGAAGAAGAGTAATAGGGGCCTCCTTAAACCTACATCTGGATCGTAAGTCCCAGACGCTGTTATGCAAGTGTTCCTTGCTCTATCACGCGATGGACCCGGCACCCGCACGGAGAATCTATGGAATGCTAAGATTAGGTCTTATCTTCTTTGATTAAAATAAAATATAAAACTTACTAAAGCTGTTTTCTTAATAACCATTTTGCCTATTTTACAAAATAACATTTTACAGTTAGTTTCAATTTTTTTCTGTTTCCATCGCTGAAAATCATTGAGTTCAATTCAACCTTCAGAAGAATGTCTGATGAGGATCAGGTAAGTACAAAGTGTAGTAGCATGAGTAATTAAATAGGGAAATGATGAGAACTGGGTTCTTCTAGCTGTTCCCATCGCTGAGAACCGTTGTGTTCTTACCTGGCCATCATCAGACCTTCAGAAGACATAGTGTAGTAGCATCATTAATCAAATACCTAAATTATGAAAACAGAGTACTTCTAGCTGTTACCATCGCTGAGAACCATTGTGTACTTACCTGGCCATCATCAGACCTTCAGAAGACATAGTGTAGTAGCATCATTAATCAAATAGGCAAATTATAAAAACAGAGTACTTCTAGCTGTTACCATCGCTGAGAACCGTTGTGTACTTACCTGGTCATCATCAGACCTTCAGAAGACATAGTGTAGTAGCATCGTTAATCAAATAGGCAAATTATGAAAACAGAGTACTTCTAGCTGTTACCATCGCTGAGAACCGTTGTGTACTTACCTGGCCATCATCAGACCTTCAGAAGACATAGTGTAGTAGCATCATTAATCAAATACCTAAATTATGAAAACAGAGTACTTCTAGCTGTTACCATCGCTGAGAACCATTGTGTACTTACCTGGCCATCATCAGACCTTCAGAAGACATAGTGTAGTAGCATCATTAATCAAATAGGCAAATTATGAAAACAGAGTACTTCTAGCTGTTACCATCGCTGAGAACCGTTGTGTTCTTACCTGGCCATCATCAGACCTTCAGAAGACATAGTGTAGTAGCATCATTAATCAAATACCTAAATTATGAAAACAGAGTACTTCTAGCTGTTACCATCGCTGAGAACCATTGTGTACTTACCTGGCCATCATCAGACCTTCAGAAGACATAGTGTAGTAGCATCATTAATCAAATAGGCAAATTATAAAAACAGAGTACTTCTAGCTGTTACCATCGCTGAGAACCGTTGTGTACTTACCTGGTCATCATCAGACCTTCAGAAGACATAGTGTAGTAGCATCGTTAATCAAATAGGCAAATTATGAAAACAGAGTACTTCTAGCTGTTACCATCGCTGAGAACCGTTGTGTACTTACCTGGCCATCATCAGACCTTCAGAAGACATAGTGTAGTAGCATCATTAATCAAATACCTAAATTATGAAAACAGAGTACTTCTAGCTGTTACCATCGCTGAGAACCATTGTGTACTTACCTGGCCATCATCAGACCTTCAGAAGACATAGTGTAGTAGCATCATTAATCAAATAGGCAAATTATGAAAACAGAGTACTTCTAGCTGTTACCATCGTTGAGAACTGTTGTGTACTTACCTGGTCATCATCAGACCTACAGAAGACATAGTGTAGTAGCATCATTAATCAAATAAGCAAATTATGAAAACAGAGTACTTCTAGCTGTTACCATTGCTGAGAACCGTTGTGTACTTACCTGGTCATCATCAGACCTTCAGAAGACACATTGTAGTAGCATCATTAATCAAATAGGCAAATTATGAAAACTGAGTACTTCTAGCTGTTACCATCGCTGAGAACCGTTGTGTACTTACCTGGTCATCATCAGACCTTCAGAAGACATAGTGTAGTAGCATCATTAATCAAATAGGCAAATTATGAAAACAGAGTACTTCTAGCTGTTACCATCGCTGAGAACCGTTGTGTACTTACCTGGTCATCATCAGACCTTCAGAAGACATAGTATAGTAGCATCATTAATCAAATAGGCAAATTATGAAAACAGAGTACTTCTAGCTGTTACCATCGCTGAGAACCGTTGTGTACTTACCTGGTCATCATCAGACCTTCAGAAGACATAGTGTAGTAGCATCATTAATCAAATAGGCAAATTATAAAAACAGAGTACTTCTAGCTGTTACCATCGCTGAGAACCGTTGTGTACTTACCTGGTCATCATCAGACCTTCAGAAGACATAGTGTAGTAGCATCGTTAATCAAATAGGCAAATTATGAAAACAGAGTACTTCTAGCTGTTACCATCGCTGAGAACCGTTGTGTACTTACCTGGCCATCATCAGACCTTCAGAAGACATAGTCTAGTAGCAACAGTAATAATAATAAATTCGTTATTGCTCTGAGCGCGGTGAACGTTATTTCCAGTAAAATACGTATGTATAAAATTGGCGTCTCCGAGAGAATAAATAAGTTAGGTCAAAACAATGATAAATTTGTGTCGTGTCTGTGATTTGAATAATCATTAGTTGATTATATCCTAGTATTAATCTCTGTTAGTAGATGGCGCTTTTTCTATGAAAACTGTAACAAACCTCAGATCTTCAAGGTCATTGAGCAATGCAATGCCCTTAACTAATAACGAGATAGAGAGTGAAAGAACACAGTGCTTTACGAATATAAAACTGAAAGCTTCTGCACTGCGTTCCTCACCCGATAAACAAACAGTTGAATCCCATATCCCGCAATTTCACAAGCTATTGGACCCGATAAACAGCGATGGTTACTTACTACCTAGATGCTCAAGTACTTGCACAACAGTAAGAATGCAAAGTGTGTCTTTTGAAAAAATCTTCATTTCGATCTTTGAAAGGTGGTAAGAGAACTTCTAAAGTAGTATCAGTTCCCAAAACAACCATTTCGAGTAACATATTGTGCGTAGTACTCAGTAAGTCAGTACACGTGTTTACGACATAAGTACCTATGTGCCCGCGTATTGACACACCTCCGGTATGTAGGTACATATGTATTTAGTGTTTATATTGGTGTCGCGTTTCCGTCTTACATCCTGACCAAAGGGGATATCACGTTGCTTATACCATATTATATTGTATTATACATTTCCCATGGGTGTCGTAAAAACCGACTAAGGGACTATCCGTGAATGTTATCTTTACGAAATAAAAAGAAGGAAAACTTGAAATTCAACCCTTTTTTTATCTATATTTATTTATGGAGGGTTTTAATCAAATTGATTAAATTAAACCCTATACCAATCCGCCTGGCCAGCGTGGTCCAATTTGTCCTCAATTTATTTGGCAGAGATAATATCTAAAGGTGAACTTTTAATTCGTACTTACTAGATGAAAAAATCATCTTACAAAATTATTATGAAAAGGTTTACCTCATTTACAAGGAAAATATCTGTTGAAAAAGTAAAGTATATTTGTTGTAAACAATTTGAATTTCTAATACAAAATTTGTTTTTGTCTCTGAAGGACTCAGAATCGATACCTATTCGTATGATAGGAACTCTTGCTATTGCTATTTGACTTTAATGCTAAGGGTACCAGTTTATATTACTTCACACGCACACATATACACGAACATACACACACACACCCTACATGAACCTAAAGCATTCAGTGCATTGATTAGTACGGCACAATCTTGCCGCTAAAGCCATTCAGCTAACTATCAAAAGACTAATTACACTAGAGAGATGTGACGTTTATATGTGCAGACATTATATAAATTGAATAGGTAGCTATTTTGTTATTCTTTATTTACGGAGCTTTGTCACAATATGACTATGTCGCTCCATTTTGTTATTCTATGTAACATACTTGTAGTTCTAGTAATAGCATTTTGGTGCAACTAATCGTTCCAATTTTGTAAAGACCACCTAGGTCCGGATAAAGACAAATCAATTATTACTCATAACCCCGTTGCTGGGTTCGATTTTGACAAGAGAGACAATACTTACGCTCAAACTAAAGAAAAAAAAACTAAAACGTAGCCACATAGTTAGTTGTTGTACTCTCCTAGACCAAATTGAAATCCTATACCAAACTATGTGAGTAAAGAGATTGCTCAAGAAATATAGTTAAGTCATACTCCCTTAATCTTTTATGACTACAAAATGCTTTTATTTTTCCGGCTATTCTATCCTTTGATAAACGATAACCAGGAATTAATTCGACATCGTCTGAACGAGAATCCGAAACTGTGTAACAACTTTTCTAATCAAACTTCAATGTACGTTATAAATTTCCGTTTTCAGTTAACAACTGAAATCTCTTTGGAGACTTAAAACTATTTACCTCTGTTGTGATTTTCGATGTTATATAACTATTTTATTGCATGATTGTTTGTAAAATTGACTCGTCATTAAATAAATAAATATTCACGGACATCTTTACACAGCGCTATCTATTCCCAAATTAAGCTAGGCTTAACCTGCTTGTGTTATGGGTAACAGAACAACGGATAATAATACTTACATACTTTTCTTTTGTAAATACAGGTACCTCTTTACGTAGCTTCATATATAGGGTTAATTCAAGCTCTTTGACGGCCATCATTCGAGCAGGTCTCATGACATCATAACAGAGGCACTAAATACTGGCGTGCGCCCCAGTGCTTACGCCAACTTAAACGCACCATACCGCCTTTCGTTCAAAACCAACAGGGTTCATTAAGGCTCATTAATTCTCGTCTCCAATGTTCTCCGAGTTACAAAGCACAGCTACTCCCGCATGTGGAAAACCGGTCACTTACCTGGATAGGTGCCCTTAAATCTTTCCTTACTCTAATCTAGTTGGCCAATTAAAAAAAAATATCTGCTAAGTATAGAAATTGCATAGCCCGTAAAGTAGACTTGATGAAATGATGCAATGTGAATCTAGATACCAGTCCCTCAATATACGAATAACCTATTGTTCTTATATGACCGCCATCTTTATTAGGTCATCGGTCACTTTGTGCATGAACAATAATTTCCAGGTCACTTAGCTCACAACGATTATCTTACATATTTATTAATACTTATAATATCATAGCATAAAGGTCTTGCTGCATCGATGGGCTTTCTTTATATAAGTAAGAAAAATAACTTGGTAGCTAGGTTGGTTAACGGTTTTTGTGTTTTACTTATTTAGCAAAAAAGTGACTACTAACTCGTTCAATGCAATAAGCAGCTGTCGTTTCGAGTTAGCGGAAGAATCACATAGCAGACAGTACAATTGTGCGATGCACCAATGATATTCTGATAGAATAAACGAGACTGCAAGTCCTTGTGTCCGTTAAATTAAGGTTTTTTAAAAGTCCTGGTACCCGGACACGATCCCCAGCAGTAACCCTGTTTAATTTAAGATAAGAAAAAGAAATACCTTTCTCGTCTTTCTTCGTTTCTGTATTTAAATAAATATAAATATTTCTCACACTTTCACACAACACCATCTAGTCCCAAACTAAGCAGAGCTTGTACTATGGGTACTAGACAACGGATAAAAATACTTAATTTATTTTTGTAAATACATACATATAAAACACCCAGACCAATGCAAACAATCATGTTCATGCACACAAAAATTTGCATTGAGCGGGAATCGAACCTGAGACCTCTGCGTAGCAGTCATGTTAAATAACCACTACGCCACAGAGGTCGTCATTTAGGATAAGATAGGGACTCATTACATTATTCACAATAGATTGTTTTGTTCCAGGCGGTGATAAACAGCACGATAACAGCAAACATGACGTTCACAAAGACATCACAGAAGTTTGGACAATGGAGCGACGTTAGGGCTAACACTGTATACGGATTAGGATTCGCTTCTGAACCGGAATTGGGCAAAGTGAGTACTTACTTATTGATAATTAAGGTCATTTTTGTTCTTTGACTGCAAGTTATTGAAAATTAAAACCCTATTAGGTAAAACCTTTCTTTTTGAGCTTAGATTATATCTGTTTAGGAGGCCCTTGAGGCTTTAGCTTTAAGCAGTCGTGTTCGCGTATGTTTTGCAAGGATTGGGGTGACGAATTCAACTCCAGATCGTTGTTTGTACGGTCCAGAAATGATTGTCTTGAGTTTTTTTAATGTAAACGAGCATTAAAAAAACACAAGACAATCATTTGGCATGTGGGTAAAAGTTTCCGCAACATAGAAATCGATCTTTAGTGCGGGAGTTGCCTTTAAAATAGGATTTTGATTTGATGATAATTGTAACTGTAATGTAATCGTAGGTAACCAAAATTGTAAAATATTGTTATCAAATTCATATATTGGACAAAAGACATCCTTTATTTGAATAGGTAATGATTTATTTTCAAAATGATAAACGGACGACATCACAAAATTAATTACATGTCCGTTCCTAAACATAATATCAAAACGAAAGGTCAATTTAATCCTCTGGGACTGTCGTAACTAACCTCGAATTTAGATATTCTACAAAATTGTGTCCCAAATTGTTTGAACATGTAATCTTTTCAATAAAATTGCGGTAACATAATAACTATAAGTATGTAGTGTTTAATACAAAGGGTTAGCTTGAGGATAGAAAGATGCCTGATGAGTGAGAGAGAGGGCAAGAGTTATAATCCCATGCAGGATAATTATTTGTGGGGTTTTACCTATTATTTTCATGTTGGTATGGTCCGCGCTTACGGATATTTTCATAGCCTGTACTTGTACTGCCTTGGTTTAGTAAAATTACGACGCTCATTATCCGTGTATAACTTCAAACATTAGGATTAAGGGATAACATTAAGTACCTCTAGAAAAGAATAAAAATTTGCCAACCAGAGACGTGCGCTATAAGTCATGTTTCCCTCCGTAGTTACGTCAATCGGCGGCTATATAAGCTAAAACATAACATTTTTAGTTCATAGAAAAATTCCAAGAAGTAAAAGAAGCCATACAAGCCCAACAGTGCGGTGGAGCGGGCGGTGCTAAGAGTGTCACGAACGGTAACAGCGGCGCGGCGACACCAGTTGCCAGCGCTACAGCCAGTCCGTTGCTCGCTGGACGAGCGACCGCTGGTGAAGAACAACCCCCGGCTGTTTCACCAGCACAGGTATGTACTGTAGTATAAACAAACCCAACAAAGCGCGGGGCAACGGGTAAAGAAAAATTTTCGAAAAATAGGATATTATGATCATTTTAAAAATAAGAAAGACATTGGAAAAAGTTGGTACTCTAGGCAAATTTTTGTATTAAAATTTCGAAAACAAGAAAGGCAATGGAATATTGGTACTCAAACCTGCGTTTCTAGACTATACGCGTCCAGCGCCTTGATCGCTACCCGAATCTCTGTTTACTAACCAAATTACACCATTGCTTTATACGGAGCCTTTAGCTCTCGTGGTGGAAGTGCATAGGCTGATATATTATGATTGGATGAGGATTACGACTTCATTCTGTGGTTCATTGTATGGGAAAAAACCAAGTAACAATTTAAAAGTACAACTATAGGCCGACCGTTTATCTCAGTCCCCGCCTGCGGTATGAAAGGGACGAGGGGGCGGGGTAGCGGTGTCCGTTATGGTAGCGTACACAAGAGCTATATCGAGTTGGTTGCTATGCCAAATAAAATAAGTTTTTCCAAAAAAAAACCGACTTCAAAGACAAAAATTGCACTAAAAATTAAAAAATCATTAGTATTTTATTATAAAAATTAAAAAATCATTAGTTGTGTTTTGCAACATTAAATCAGACATTCTTTTTACTTAATTATAATCTAAAGAATAGCTTCTTTCAATTATTGTAAAAAAGTATTGTTAAGGATATTTCTTGAAGAGTCTACAAATATATATTTTATTTGTAGATTCTTTAAAATATAATCAAATTATTAGAAATAATGTAATATTATTGTTATTTTTGGAGTCTGTGTCAGCCACGATAATTATATTCTATTTTATATTCATGACTTAAAATTTAAAGAAATATGGCGTCGTGTTTTACACGACCCCATATTTCTAAAACTAAAATGAGAAAGTACTACGAATAAAAAACAATTATGTACTTAAAATTAAAAACCATTTAAAGTGATCAGATTGTGTTATACAGAACTTTATTGCCTTTTCTAACGACTTTGTAGACAACATTTTGCATTATTGACCCTATTTGCAAATTACGATTTTTTTCAATTGACGGTGCTGGTTAAACCTATATAAACGCCCAAAGTTATGGAAAGCTCTAATCAGTTACTAAATAGGTATATTAAAACGTTTGAACGTGACACAGGTATTTTAAAATATATTTATTTAAATATGATGAAAATAGTTATTTAATATTTGTTTAATTTTTAAACCAATCCATAAACAATCAACAACTTTATGTCATAATGTCAAAGTCATATAATAATATAATCTGTAATTCGTGGCCGCCATTCCATTTGCTTAGGTATTATCGTATTTCGTTGGCTGACACCGACTCCAAAAATAACAATAATATTACATAATTATTATTTAATTATTACATAAAAATGAAAAACCATTTCTTTTGAAATAAAATAATTTCAAAAATAATTGCCTTTTTTATTTTGTGTCTTATTTACAATTTTATTGCATAACACCATCCTAGTTCAAAATAGTGATTGCTTCAAAACCCTCTAAAACGGTATCGGTTACTTTCAAATTAATTACTGTCAATTAATTCAATTACTGTCTTTACATCTTGGTTCTGCTTACTCACTTTATAAAAAAACTGTCCATGTATGAGTCTGCTGATGAAAGAGAGCACAGAGTCAAAACTCGAAGAAAAGATTTGCTAACAATATTACAGGCAAAACTTGGTGTTGTTAAGCACTCGGCTTGTGTGCAATTAGTAAATCTCTTTAATAGATTACCTTTAGATTTAAAAGATATTGGTGATGTTAGGATTTTTAAAAATAAACTCAAGGGATTACTAATTGAGAAGGCTTATTATACCATCGATGAATTTATTAAGGATAAGTGATGTTTGATGATCAATCTGACATTTTGAATGATTTGTTTAATTTAATTTATTTTGTATTTTGTAAAGAATTGTATTGTATTTTAATTGATTGAATTATTATTTTATTGAATTTTTTCATATTCTTATCATTGATTGTGTATTATTGTTTTTTATTTTTTTGATTTTGGGTGTATTTTCTTTATGTTTTTTTGTATGATTTTCAACACAAATGTATGTTTGTTTAAAAATAAATAAATAAATTTCACTAAAACCTAAAGTTAACTTCTAAAATCCCCTAAAACGAATCTATTTTTGCAAATAACCTCGTTTTTCAAATTGTTTTTATTAAAGAAAGATGTTTGTTGGGATGTAGATTACAATAATAATATAATGTTAAAAATCGTACAGAATTAAGGTTGTTAGTAAGTTTAAGACGTTTTTCATGAATTGTTGACATTTAAGAAATAGCACTTTAGGGGGTTTTGAAATTATATGACTCATATATACATTAAAACAGGTATGATTTAAACATATTAATTTGTAAGAATCAATCTTAGAAAATATTTACAGATAATAAGAACAATAATAAGAGCTTTTTTTAATTTTTACACACTACCATAACGGACACCTAGTCAGTATGTCAGTATGACACTAGTGCAGTAAGCTAGTCCGTCTTCTATACAATTTACAAATTTCAAAGATGGTGGCGTCATCTTGCCATTTAAACTCGTACTTTCTTAGAGAAAATATGCAATCTAAATTATTACACAATTTAAAGCCTGACCAGAAAAATAAAAAAACCTCTCCAGGTATTTCGATTGGTTTAGGGTATAATTTCAATATTTCCTTCTTTTTATTTCATAAAAATAAGCTAGCTAAAAATTAGAGCTGTGTTGTGATGTGATGTAGTTCGGGTCACAGTATCTAGATGGCGCCGTTTTGCCAAAAAATCAAGAGATAGCTCTATCCTTTGTCCTCGCCCCCCGCGCACCCCTATTACCGCAGGCGGGGTCTGAGTTAAACGGTCGGCCTATAATAAAAGTTTGAACATTGCGAATACAAAAAAAAGTTTGTAACAAGGATTGTTTTTAAAAAGCGACAAAATTACGTTAACATAATCTTATTATGATTGTATTATAACTTGCTAAATCTTTTCTCAGTTTTGTATAATAAATGTTTTAGGCCTAAAAGAGGTATTTTGTTACAGCCTAAGCCGGAACCGGAAGAGTTGGCGGTACATCAAAGGGCGCATTCTGTCTCCTCTAGTCTACAGGTAACGTCGAGATAAAACGTACCTACTAGTTTAGTTTATACGTAGGTTATAGAGCGAGGAATACATGTGGACTTTATTGCTTTGTGATAAGGCATATTGTTGCTTTGTGTGTTTACATTTTTATATTTCAAGCGATAGTAGACAGTTTTATCTTAAAATTTATTAAAAAGAAATTGGCATCTATTGGGTTAAGAGTAATAGGAAATTATTAAAGATACGCGCTTAATCGTATTTTATTTTATCTTGCGTACGAGCAGGTTATTTTTTTAGAGCAATATTATTTTAAATAAAAATACTTTTAATTATGACAGTCTAGAAATTAAAGTGTGTAACGCATTGTCATTTTTTTTTGTGTTATTCAATTAGTTGTAAAGGTAGCAATAAGTCAAAGAATGAATACATACATACATAAACTCACGGACGGACATTAACTCAATTTAGTTTAAATTTACTATTTATTACTAGAACAAAAGGGTCTATTGTCGTTTTCATACAACATGTCCCTTCTGTACAATATATATTTCACAAAAGCCTCAAGCCTAAATGTGTGGAGTTTGATTAAACTTTTGTTTGTTTAGTATAGTTTACATGTTGGACTTATTAAAATAAGCACTATGTTAAAATAAGCACTATGTTAAAAAAAATAGTAATATTGGTCAAATTGATTTTACTTCAATTGTCAAATAGGTCTCGTATCATGTGTATGGTCGTAACCTAATCAGCTTTGGCAAAATTTAAGCAGTTGTCTTTTATCATACTCATCATAACATGCCATTAAAGTCCCACTACAGGGTCGGGCCTCCTCCCGTGACGGAGGAATACTTTGCCTACTAATACCACGCTAGCCAGACGGATTGGTACAGGGTTTAATTTCAAGTTTTCCTTCTTTTTATTTCGTAGAGATTCACGGATAGTCCCTTAGTCGGTTTTTACGACACCCATGGGATGTGATGGGGTGGTGACATATTGTATTCTTACTCCGTCACCACACGGAGAAGTTGTCCTTTCCAAGACACATTAATTGTTGTTTTTGACCATAAGGTAATTTAGATATATTTATACTTTCTGGAGTAAAAAGCTTCTATGACCAAAAATACACGACCTCATCAGCCTATCTCCTCGTCCTTTAGATCTCAAAATATTTGACTAAGGGAAAGTTTACACATTATTTTTACTAAAACAAGGAGCAATACTGTATACATGTATCGTTATTGAGATCCCTACAAACTTGAGGTATATCGAGAATAATCGAGATATTTCTTTGTTTGTGGATTGCGCGTGAATAAGTACTGATCCGAAAGCAGTTATTATTAATGTTTAGTGCGATAGTTCTATTCGACAGTATGGGCAACATATCGCATGCGGAGAGCTGATAGGTCGACATGACAGTAACATGTTATATGGCGGGTAAAGCAGTTATTACTATGTCAAAAGTAGGGAACAGCCGTATTCTGATAGGGCTGTTGCTCTACTACTACACACATACTAGGCTATCAGACAGTATTATACTGCAAAGGGTTGACAGACATGACAGGAATTTGAATATTTTGGGTGACTACCACCACTTTGACGACGCCATGACGTAGATATGTGGACAGGCCGTTACACCACCTTGCTTGTCACTTGATCAAACTTAAGTTATGAAACATATTACTGCCTGAACTGCTGAGAGTAGATCACTATCTCCAAAGTAGTGCAATAGCATTAGAAAGTATGGTGCGAGGAGTTAGCAATAACAGTGGTTGTGGTGCAGGGCGGCTACGCGACAGTGGGTCGCGCAGCGCGCGGCGGGCTGGCCACCGTGGCGCCGCCGCCCCCCGCGCTCACCGCGGACCTGGCGCCGCACGACGCGCCCGACCAACAACTGCGATACGAGAACGACAGGCTCAAGCTCGCACTGGCACAGAGGTACGTGGCTTTACTTTTTTTTTTTAAATTCGCCTACCAGAATGACTCTATGGTGCCTGATTTTAAGCATCCATTAGAGTCCAAGAATGGCGAGCACCATGACAGCTACAATATTTGTAGAGGCATGAATGTCTCCACTATGGCGGCTTCAGAAGATGCTTTTTCACGCACTGTACTGTACTCCACAGGCAACGAATACAAGGTTTCATGGTTGGCATAAATGCTGAACAGGTTTTGAAGGATCGGCGTGTGATTACTCTGATGTTGCAGGCGTCAGAACTCAGATAGACTAGGGTAACCACTTTCCGCTGAACTGTATGCCTGTTGGCTACCAACGTGGTTAAACAAAGCCTTTATCTAGCAGTGGACTGCAACATGCTAAATTGATTGATTGATATAATGTGCCACTTGTCTACTGGTCTTTTTCTTTAGATTGGAGGTTAATTCGGCGTCATCGCCGTATTTACCTTGTGTGCTGACGAATTTCAAATTGACGTTGTCACCAGCCCATCTCGTAAAGTGACTTAAAATACAACCAAGAAAAATAAAAATTTCGCAGATTGTACGTTTGAAAAAACGAGAGACTTGACATAAAACTATCACAATCCATCAGGAAGACCAAGCTCTCCTTTATTGGAGCGTTTATGGTACGGAGATCAAACTTGTAATTTCCAGCGTAGCAAATACACAAACGGCTACTCTGTATTTTTTAATTTCAAAGCGCAAAAATATTTTGTCAGGGATGTGTGTTTTTTTTGGAATGCTAAATAAAATAAAAGAATTACAACAATTAAACGTTTATTCAAATTTTTAAGTTTGTACAAATACTTAACTAAAAAACGTAACTTAAAAATAAAAACTTAGGTAGGAAAACATCTTTCTTACACGCAATAAATTACTAATTCTTCATGAGTCCAATGAATAATAATAATAATATACAATAATTCCTTACCAATAATTAAAACGTAATTTGAGCAAAAATTTTATCAGCAAACAATAATTAGGTTTCGATTCGTTCAGGCTTGATTTGAAATCTCTAGTGTACTTATTTCTGTTTTAATGATATTTATAAAAAAAATCGCGCAATAACAAGTATTTTTGGGCGATTTTTCACTTCGTTAACAGTTGCAATTTATCCAAATTTGTATTAAAATTTATCCCAAAAGTCAAATGCGCATAGAAATTATCATCGTTTTCATTAGGTTCCCTGTTATCCAAATTGAAACATGAATACTTTGTTTTTAAAATTATACTCTGTATTCATGAGGAATCAATCTGTTCATTTAGGCGCGATTGATTAAAGCCATTCGCAGTTGGTTTAATTTGCTAAAGGTCCCAAAATTAAACAAAATTATGACTGTATTTTTTTAAGTTGAAAAGAATTTGTTGACTTTTGCAAATTTGCAAGCCTGATTTGACGGTTTAAAACTGACCCCAAAAAGAGAAAGAGGTTCTCTATCCGATTGTATTTTTATCTCGGTCTTTTCTTGACCGGCTTAGTTATTTCTACGTAATTGATATTTATGTCATTTTGACCCTATTCTATCAAATCCTCAAAAAACTAATGCGAGAATCCTCCCGACACTGGTACAAAACCGTCGTCAAAGTGACCGTAATCGTGCTGATAATGGGCTGGCTCATGTACTGGTTTAGCTTCGTACTTCTCGTACTTAGGCTGTTCATATTTATGCTGCTCATATTTAGGTTGCTCATATTTTGGCTCGTATGCCTCGTGTTTGACTGGTGTACCGATTCTGTGGACGACTGCGTTGAAGCCGTTCTTGTCGTCTGCTTCGTATTCTACCACGCGTTTTGTTCCGTCGTTTTCTATGACGGTGTAGGTACCTGGGAAAGAAATATTCCTTAGATATTTATACAACACCATCTTATGCCAAACTAAACAGAGCTTGTACCATGGATGCTAGAGGGATAAACTTGTATTGTGTTGATTCCTAGGAAACACCTAACCTTGATAATATCTTTGCACACAAATATTTACATTGAGCGGTAATCAAGATCCGAGAGAACCTAAGATCTATGCACAAGGCTTTAATGTTTTACAATTCCCAGGCTAGGGAACGGGCCTTGTGGCGCAGGGACCTTTACACACGCCCACAACCCCCGTTTCTTACACGACAGCCATATATGCACAAGAAATGCATCAAGTTTTCCACTGAGCGGGAATTGAACCTAAAAATTTTGCGTAGCAGTCATGTAATGTAAACTGTAAGCCACATAGCTCATCATAATATAAATCAGGATGGAAAATAAAACATTTTAAATACTATAAAATTCATCAGTACTGTTGGTATCAGAACGTTTGCATATAACGTACATACCGATATATTTCAACAACATATTGATTGTAAACTGCGAGCAACAAAACCGCACACAACGTTCCCGAATAAATACCTACGAGTTACGCGTTCTCTTCTACATATTGCTATATAGGAATGTTTGCTATGTCGCTATATTACATGGCTGCATGGTGCTACGCAGAGGTTTCGGGTTCGATTCCCGCTCTATGCAAATCTTTGTGTGCATTAACATGATTGCTTGCATTGGTATTGGTGTTTTCTATGTATAATGAAAATGTCCAGTCTCCGTAGTACAAGCTCTGCTTAATTTGGGCAAAGGTGGCGCTCGTTGAATGTGTAAAAAAACTATGGCAAAGCGGTCGTGTATGCGGGTTCTTTTTTTATACAAAAACACGGCAGTATGACTATATCGAACCTGATGGAAAGCGCGAGTATAGTCCACAAATGTTCTCATTCCAATTTTCAGGAAAATTCAAACGAACTTCATTTCAGGTTTCGATCTTTAACTTTATGGGTTTTGTAAAGCCTCCTTTTATAATTACATCAACATAAACGATAGGAGTGTAATGATCTGTAACGTTTTCTTAGGGTAATGAATTGAGTCAACCGTTACTTGGCGGAAATTTCCCTACATTTAATAGAGAGATGACTTGGTCGAAATGTCTTGTAGTTGTTAGGGTAGTTTACATATTTTGAACTAGTAGACTTAAGATCGAAGAAGACTACCTGCCTTAGAAGTAAACTTATTTGTGTGATCCTTAAATGATTGCCTTGAACCCAGTCTTGACTTAGACTTTGTACCCGTTGATTTTAAGTTAAAAGTCTCCGAGAAACGGGACTCGATACTTAGTTCAAAAGTTGTCTTTTAAAAAAAAGATCTTTGTGTGAAAAAATACTATATAGATGGCTCTGTACTTAAAGAGGCTTAATTCTTTCAATGAATGAGTATGAGTAAGAGTCCTATACGAGTTATTGGGCTTGTTTGTGTATAAGGATCGTAGCACATATAACGTAACGTTAACGGAACGGACCCTTAGCCACCACCTTAGAAGGCCTTACGGTATATTTTGTAACGTTGGCTATACTACATACCTTTGACTTTGTCACCGTCTCTGGTCTCCCAATGCTCCTTGTGGTCACCGGTGTGTGGGTCCTTGACGGAGTAGTCGAATGAATATTTAGGATGTGCCTGAAATTATATAACAGTAATATTTTTAATATAAAGTCACTCCTAGAAACTAAACTAGAATATTAGAAAAAACATGAGCAGTGAGAAGCCTATATCATCCTACTTCTGGGCAAAGGCCTCTCCCTTTGACCTCTACATGTCTCGGGCAATGGCTTATGAAGGCCAGTGTTCCTATGCCTTGTCTAGCTCATCTCGCCACCTACTACGTGGCATTCTGTGATTTCTTTTGAAATTTAAAATGCAAGCTCATTACACAATTAATACATAAATTATATACCTAATTAGATATAGTAGTTATAATACGAAATAATGAGTAATGTATACCAAAGTAGTTGTGCAATCTAAATATTAGTTGACCGGCTTAATCTACTAACTAAACTCAGTTTAAGGAAAGGCCATACTTGTACGGTCAGCAGATTAATTATGTGTGTTCTTTGTAAATTATTGTTTAAACATTACATGTCTTCATTTACAAAATTCGAAAGTTAACTTTAAAATTTTGTTAAGTCTAGTAAGTTGTATGAACAAAAAAGTTGCAAGATATTATGCATAATATCTTGCAACTTTTTTGTTCATACAACTTACTAGCCACACACAAATGTCGAAAACCTAGGTTACAACGCTTCTACAAAAGGTGCAAACTCAGCTCTAATGAAGCACTACTGTAAAGTTAGTCACGACAGCTAGTTGAAAATAAATATTAGTAAGAATGACAAATTGTCTTATCCCTACCGTGATTTTTATTGACATTTTTTCTTATTATTTCTTATTTATCTAGTCAATTTTCTAAAAAAAATCTGGCAATACCTTAAACACTAACACTATAGTTTTTAGATATTCTGGCAAAGAAACCCTTTTACATAATTATTTTTGTACGAATTGTTTATTTTATTAAATATCAACTGCTATATACTATTCATGGTTATTGCAGTTTATATTTTACAGTGAAACATTATTATTTTATATTTCTGGCTGTACTTTACTAATTACGTATGTGTTTTAATAGTTGAAAGTTTGTTAGTTAGGGGCTCGCTGAAAATAACTTATGATGTTGACATGAATATCTAACTTTAATTTGTCTTCAAACGTAGCTAAGCGAAGAAAGAAGAGAAGGCTTGTTTAGTATGTATTATAAGTTTTCAACAATAAAAAAGTAACCAAACTAACATAGGTATATACCATGCTATTATCTTTAACATAGATTTGAGGAGTAATTCTATAGCTATACATAATTTAACATAGAAAACATTCACCAATCACCGCCACTCTTACACCTTACTAATTTGAACATGAGTGTATGTGCTTTCCTGGTTTAATAATTTTCCCTTCAGCACATACGTTATAGCGGCTCTTAAGAGCAATACGGTTATTGAGAAAATGTATGAGACCCGCTTTCTTTCTTAAATGTGACTCGTATTCTTTATTGTCTCATTGTATTTTACTTTATACTAACCCCAAACGAGCTTCAATCTGTTATGCTGCAGGATTAGGAAAGAGTGGTCTTTATTTTCTTTTTTTACTAAACCGAAAAAGGTCGTGTATATACCACCCCAGATAGTTATTTGTGTGATCCACAAATTATTGTTTTGAGTAAACATTTTCTTTCCATAATATATCACATGAGCACTCACATGAAAATCCGTATCGAACTCCTCGCCATGTCCTCCGTTATCCTCGTCAATGTGCTGGTGCTGGTGTAGATGCACCGGTGACTTGTGATGGTAGCCCTCGTAGTTGTTGAAGTCGTCGTCGAACTGCGCGGCGACGCACGCGACTAGGGCAGCTATGATGCACTGGAAATATGTAATATAGAGAATGTTCATTAGTTCTTGTAATCTTTACTGAAGAGTTGATGAAGGTGCGGTTGTTTAATTATTTGTTGATTTTAGGACATTTGCTCCCTAAATCTTAATAAATGTGCCAACATCGACTAGTTGTTTTTATTAAGCTCATTAATGACTCTCTGCAGAAAAAAGCCTCCTCTATGATGGAAGGTAAAATAGTATCTAGAGTAGAGAGTTGATTCGAACTGTTTATCTATAGATTACGCTTGATAACTTTGTATCAAGAAACTCCGCTTCTTCTTTACTAGCGCTTTGGAGGCGGTGGTAAAGTTATCTAAACTTTGGAATGTTTTCGGTTAAGTAGTATTAGATGACGTCAAAAAGATACAATATGTTTGTACTACTTTGCATAAAGATATTTGAGTATGAGTTATCTATATTTTTAGAATTTCACAGTATTTTTGACTCGCGCATTCGCGCTTTCCATCAACTTCGGAATAAGGACTCGGCAACATGCCATGCAACTAAGTCTCTTTCCCCACGGGACAAGGTCCGAAGATATTTGTATGTAGTACTTTACCACACATATACTAATCAGTTAGGTTTTAATAACAACAGATTGTATACATCACTTCGCAACGTGTTTTAAATTAACGCGATGAAACATTTTTGCTAACAAAAAGGCATAAACAGTTCACTATTTATATCGTGTAAAGCGGATATTATGTTAATACGTATAATATGTGAATACTTACTGGTTAATGTTTTGTATTTTGAAGTGCGTTTTGCATTGAAAAGTGTTTTTTTGTAATGTTTATATACCTACAAACGTACAAAGAGTAAGGTGACAATTTCTTTCCGCAATTGTTGTCTAAAGGAAATACGACTAACATTTGTTAGGAAAGGAAACCTCGAAATAAACCAGTCAGAAAACTAACGAAGACTAAAGAGTTGTAGACTTGGAATCTGACTTCCCTTTCTTACAAAAAATGAAATTTGTCTTTGCTTCGTCGATATTCGACTCAAACGAAAAAAAAATTAGCAAATTATCAATGATATTGTTCATTCAATTCCCCCTGTTCCTTAGTCTCATCTTACGTCACCAGTTTAAATACTACTGGAGTTCTCTCAAGTCTGTTTTCATTCAATTTTCCTATAAATGATTTCCAATTTGTAGACGACATCCGCTAGTTTATTCTATAAATATTCTTGGTTCTATTCGCTCCAATATCATTAAAGTGTAAGATTCAATCAATAAGCTCCCAGCCAATCCTATCTTCGATAAAAATGCAAGGACAAATTAAGGGCTAGACGACTTATTTTCCTGTTCAAAGGAAATTGTACTTTATGTCATTAGTATTAAGCCGTATCATTCTGTTTCATTACATTTGTTAAGTAATTAGTATGCGATGCGGTACTCTTTGGTTGTTTTAATTCCTTTTATTTAAACCTAGAAAGAAGCTTTGCTTTAGTTAGGTAACTTGTGTGTGGAATAAACATTTCTGATACTACAAAACTGTTTCGGTAGAAGCGAACCATAATCATTAATTAGCAAATACCTGAATCCGTGGCTGCTTTTGCGAAAGAAAAAGTAAAATACTAGTTCAAAAGGAAGTTCTAGCTGCAGAAGGAAAGAAAAAATGCTCAATGTGTAACAGTTCCTATCTTGGCACTAGTTATGGAATTCCACAGAGTAAAGCCAGTTTCCATTTGTTCATATTAAGTCTTGATTTCCATTCTATTGTATTCTTTGTATCAGTCTGGAAAGTTTCTGTGTATGATTTACTTACCATATTATTTAATGTCTTTAATGCAAGTTCCGTTAAGTCTGGATTTAGAATACGCTTTGTGCTCATGTCTATATCATATAAAAAATGTTTTGTAGCATTGCAATGCTATCTAGGTTAAAATATCTTCAAGTCAAAAACTCACGCTAAAGTAGTTAATTTTATTTTAGGAAAACAAAACATTTTACTAATTCAATTAGTGACAATACATCTAATTAAAATTGATGTGCTTTCTCGCGCGTTTTGTATTTAAGATTAGAGACAAGGCAACCACTTGGATAAATGTATTTACTAGTTAGTGTGTAGTTACTATTTAAAGATTTAAGTTCTCTTATTAAATTGTTTAAAGGTTCTCTGATTAAACTCTTGGGCTTTAGAAGATGGTAATGGGAACTTCTTTAATTGATAATCTAGTCTTCCGGCTGCATTCAAATGCAGGATAAAACTAAGATTATGTAAAAATAAAAAATACTACCACCCTACTAAGGGATATCTCCCGGTTAGCTTGGTATAAGTAGATAAAGTTTTCCTCCATCGCTGAAAGAAAACACTCTTAGCAGCTTTGGAAGAAAAACTAATTAAGTCGAAGTTCATGACATCTGTCGGTCCTTAAAACACCACAAAGGACTGCGCATCTCTTTTCGAAGCAATGTTGACAAAGTTCTACACTCCCGACTACACAGTTCATAAAGGCAAATATCGACGTTATTCTAGGGGCATGTCGCCGCAAATGAAACACGATAGAACGGGCTACCAATAATCCTCTGTGTGTGGTAATAATATTGGTGTTTACTTGTTTTGTTTTTGTTTTGTATTACATATACAAATATCACGTGGTATCAAAGGGTATCTTGTGGCCTTTGTAAGATAACTTTTGCTGTTTGAGTTTTAGAGATGATGTTAAGTCTGTAGTGTAAATTTTATCATTGTTTTGTTGTGTTTTTGTTTCGACTTATTCATCATCATCATAACAGCCCATTAATGTCCCACTGCAGTGACGGAGGGTTACTTGGCCTGCTAATACCACGCTGGCCAGACGGATTGGTATAGGGTTTAATTTCAAGTTTTCCTTCTTTTTATTTCGTAAAGATAGACATTTTTATTTCGACTTATTACGCGCTGTGTTTTGGTTTACTTCTGCTGTCTAGGTTAACACCAACTCTAAGCAGTGTGCCTGGTGCACTATTTGGAGGTGGTATGTAGTGTTTAGTTGGTAGGGCATGGTAAAAATATAGAACAGGATTTAAAGTTTGTGTGTTTCAACACATACAAATTGAGATTCTATCATTTTATATTCTTTGTATGTCACTACATTTTAATCTAATACATAACAATGGGTTATGTTATTTTCTATAGGGCATTTATTATACAGTAAATTTAAATATACAACCAAAAGTTTGAGTTAAATTTAATTATGCCGAGTTTAATTAATATTTATTTACATTAAATTCTTGTTATAATCAAGCATATTTTGATATTTATTAAACAGGCGGACAGTTTTAGTTAATTTTACTAAAACATTCTTAGCTCATGTTCTAAACGTTCACGTCTAAAGTAAATCTTCCAACAGTGTTGAAAAGGTTTTGCGTAAAATGACACTTGGTGTCTAACGTATGAGGGCTTCTGTGGTGTAGAGGATTGTATTTTTTACCTACATTCATGTTCATGGGTTTGAATCTCTAGAATAGAGGTGGCATGATTGTGCATTATGTCAGATGTTCGTCAAGCTATTTATTATACTTAGCGTACAAATTTTAAGCTTATAAAAACTAGTAAGTTCAACGTTAAAAAGTTGCTTACTTACGGGAGTCTTAATTTAGGTTTGTTAAGAAGATAGATTACCCCGCTTTCCGAATGACTGATCAAGTAAAAATCAACTAATCAAGTGTCAAAATTGTCATTTTATTTCCTGAAAATGATAGTTTTGACCCTTGATTAGTTGATTAGTCATTCGGAAACCGGGGGTAAGTAATATTTATATCCGTCCACGACCGATCATGCATTGTTTCCGCTCATGAATATTCATTGCAGTCACATGCCTCCTCCAGTGACGGAGGGAAACTTGACCTAGTTATACCATGTTCGCTCGACGTATTGGTATTCGGTTTTCGTAGAGGAGGAAACTATCAACTCTTAGTTGGTTTTTTACACCCTTGGGATGAAATAGGATCAATTATTCTTACTTCGTTACCGTACAGACATCAAGCAAACAATGCTGGACATAGGCCTCTCCCAATACTCGCCACAGAACACGCTCCTGCGCCTTCCGCACCCAGTCCGACACAGAAACCTTTTTGAGATCGTCGGTCTACCTAGCTGTGGCGCGTCCTACACTACGTTTGCCGAGTCGCGGTCTCCACTCTGTACATACATAAAGGAACCTAATACTTATTGATTATTAGCAATTTAGAACATCCCTATATACTTCGTTCTAACACTATCTCAAGTAAAATATTTATATTTGTTTACAGTATCAGTTGTTTTTCTCTTCAATGATATTTAACTTTTTTTCCAATGTTTTTTCTTTTGGACTTAAGATAACTCGGGAACTGATACGCTTTCTAGGAATCAATTAAGCCGTGGTAAACCCTGTAACATAATCCCTCTTTGCGATTCTCGTGGCAAGGACAAAAAGTCAATTACTGTGAAACACTTCAACTAAAGGTGTGTTTTCACTGTCCAATAAATTATTTATTTATTTATTTATTTATTTATATTTACATTAAGGTTTACATTATATTGATCAGAATCAGAGGCCTCCTTTTAAGCTAGTTAATAGCCTGTATCAGAAGACCCCCTATAAATATGTAGGTATAATATATAATCTGAGGTAACTAGTTATGCGTGCAGAAATCTTGAGTGAAAACTAGGTCTGAAAGACCTCATGAGTTGATCCCTTCGGCACGATCATCTTAGTATAAAAGAACCATTGTCATTACAATTAATTTCATGAGGACAATTTAACTTTAAATTTTTTTTTACTTATGGTTTTAAGAAAAGATTTCCCTGTTTTCGTAGAGATATCAGCGAAATTGAATTGCGAAAAGTAGTGACAAAATAAAACGTCTTTACTTACCGCAACCTACAAGTGTATAAACTTCTTTACAATACATTCGTAAGAGAACCAAAACAGCTGATTCACTTTGCTTAATCATCGTAGATCTTGTACGTAAATGTTATATGGATGTGAAATCTTATGTATTTTCATCAGTTATGTCATACTCGTAGTTATTGAAAGTTCTCACTAATATGTTATTAATATTGCGTGTGCACTTGTCATTATATTTAATTTAACTTTCTTTTTTAGTTGATATATATATCTATTTATTTATATAAAGTGCGATGACTCTTTTATGTGTAGTAAAAATTGCGCAGGTAAATTCATTTAATTTTTATCCCTGTATCCATATGACCAAGAATAAGATAGGTTGTGCGTATTTAGAAATTTATTGTTTAGGTTACTTTTTCTTGTAGAGATATTCTCATCTCAACTGTCCCTTAGTCAGCCTTTACGACGTCCTTAGAATCTGATGGGGTTGTGACATATTGGGATGATATTCTAACTACGTTACCAAAACATACATTGAATTTTTATACACATGTTATAGATTTTTTTTTACAAAACCCCTGGTACAGTCCTTAAACCTATAAAAACAAGTCTAAGAAGCGTTACCTATTTCTTGCGACCTCCTAAAGATTCTATTATACTAAGGTTCTATGTTGACCCCAAATAATATGCGGTGGAATGATGTACGGTGTCTACTCTACGGACCCTTAGACTATTATTGTTGAACATTTAAATAGATGACGGTAATTAATAGACCTCCCAGTCTTTGTTATACGCTGTGCGTGTTTGACGTTAAATTTTAAGTAGCTATTAAACCTCAGCACTGTTTAAAATTGGAGAGATAGAGTGACTTAAAATTTCTATTTGCTTTGATTTTATTGCTAAATTAGTTACGTATCGTAAGTGTTAATTGATGGTAGTGGAAGAGAATAGTTCTATGCTTAGCAGTGGCAGATAATATGCTAGGGAAATATACCTAATTGTAATCTTTACTTCAAAGATGTTGATAAAAGTTTTTTAGCTATGATTTCTACCAATTAATGGGCATAATTGACTGGGGCAGCACACGGACTGCATTCAACTTTTAGGAGACAAGGAAGCATTATTTTTAGCTACCGGAAGGGTAGCTTTTTACTCTTTATGCTCTTTTCGACCTAGTTATAAGACTTTTGCGATTTCTATTTATGTATTTTTGGGTTCTTTTAACCTCGGAAAATATAAACTCTTAAATATTAACTTAGTTATGAAATAATAACGATATAGTATTCTTAATCGCCAATCACACAGAGTATCTTTTATACGTAAAACTTTATTTTCTTAAACGTAATTACCATATTGAATATATAAGTCGCGAGTACGATGATCTCCCCAGATGCAGTCCATTTGTAACGGAACACGTAATTGTATAATGGTATTAGCGCGTGTGTTAGTTGCACGCGATGTTTTCAATGCACCGGCCGCAGACAATCCGCGAAGAGATTTGCATCCTTTTACTTTTACTAGCTTTTACTACTTAACTGTATGAGTTTATGGATATAGATAAATATATCTTAAATAAGTGGGCCCATTCCTTTGTTTGGTTACCAATACAGGCACTGGGTACCCACAAGTGACGGAAGGAAACTTAGTCTGCTTTTACCAGTGTGGTATTCGAATTTGTAAAGATGATTACTATACCGATTTGAACACGCAATTGGCGCGTTTAAGCAAGTTTTTACCGCGACGGCTAAGTTAATTTGATTTGTATTGTTGACAGTTTTCCTCTTCTGTCATAATTCGGCGAGATTAGCAGTCTCGCTGCTCTGTCACTGTTCATTGTTCCGCTCGCTCTATATTTTTTTGTTAAGATCAACTGTTAACCTCTCTATCTATGTATCATAGCTGCCCATGCCCCATTGCAGGGCTTCCTCTATTTATTAAGAAGCATACGAATACCACGCTATCCCAATGGATTTTTATAGGGGATTATGTAAAGTTTTAGTAGAGCTGATAGGTGCGGACTTTCTCTTACTTTCCAATGGGATAAGATAGGGTAGGGACACCGTGTATTATTATTCCGTCACGAAGATTTTAGATAATATGTTAACTACATTATAATTAAGTTGCCTTTTACTCGTAATAGGTAATTTTATTGTTAAATAAAGATTGAGTCTGATAACGAGGAAGATAGTTATCGAAAGTGGTTCTACTTATTAGCAATTAAAGTAGACATTGTAATAAATATGTGAATACTCGTGTGTTTATGCTAATACTGCGGAACTTGTTGCAGTAAGGAAGACGACACACTACCGACTGGGGAAATTGTTTTATCGTGAATTATTGTCATTTGTATTTTGTTGTTAATTTGTTCCTTAATTGTAATTAACGATATTTATTTCGTACGTTTTTTGTTGAAGTGAATTTAGGCAATTAAGTCAGATAGTTGCTGTTGTCAAAGTCATGTTTTGACGTTATCTTTTTTTATATTAAAGAGGCTATTCTTGCCAAAATAGACAAAAGGTTTGTATCATTACATATTAAAACAGTTGGATTTAGCGCTGTAAGTCTTTTACAAACTGATTTAACCTAACCTGTGTGGCAAAGTAGCCCAAACATTCAGTTATCATTGAATGTGGCTGAATGTTTGTACATAGATCAGTTTCAGTTTTTTTTATTTTTCAACATAATGTTATAAAATAACAACTTATTGACGTGATTTTAAAACTACTTACCCCCGGTTTCTGAATGACTGATCAAGTCAAAATCAACTAATCAAGTGTCAAAACTGTCATTTTAGTTCCTAAAAATGATAGTTTTGACACTTGATTAGTTGATTTTGACTTTATCAGCCATTCGGAAACCGGGGGTTAGTCTAAGTTTAAATAATAAAAGTTTTGTGAACTTTACCACCGCTTCCAAGGCGCTAGTAGATAAGAAGCGGCGTAACAAACTCTAAAGCAGCATTTTTAGAGAGATGCTTTGAGGAATTAGTTGATTTCCTAAGGCTATGATGATGATTTTTTGGGCTGTCAATTTATAGTTTGTTAGCATTAGGCAAACCTAAATATTCTGATAGTGTACCTGTTGGATGTTTTTAATAAACCACCTAACCTCACTTTAAAAGTGATCGACACTACAGACCAAGTTTTCCTTTATGTATAAAGAAGGCTTTTGATATGGGTCCCTACAAGAATAAATCAAAATAAGCATTAACAAAATATAACCAGTAGGTCCCCACAAACAAAATTAATCATATTATAAAAGCATTAATTGATTGAAAGTAATATCGGCAGAAGCTTTCATGCCTGGCATGTTTATTGATTTTAAATGTTGTTGTGAAACTGTAATTATTACTACGAACCATTTGCCTTTAACTTATTTTATAAATAAACGGCTAGTAATATTTTCTGTATCATTATTCATGTTTGGAACATCCATACAAAAAAAGTATTTAAGTATGTTTATCCGTTGTCTAGTACCCATCGTACACATGCTTGTACAAGCTTTTCTTAGTTTAAGACTAGGTGGCGATGAATGAATGTGTTAGGATTGTTTATTTATGATTATTATTTATTTATCCAAGTGTTATTTAGTAAGAACAGCTAGAGATGGAAAATTAATGTCACCGTTTTTTATTAGATAGATATGGTGCGTTCAAATGGTCGAATTATTCGTATCTAGTATTAAATTTCAATAATAATAATATCACAGCAATTTATTAATAAATAGTACCTCATTAACATTACCTTCTAGACATATTCCAAAAGGGCGATAGGAACCCAGCAGAGTTTATTGTGGGTGTCTTCTCTGACATGGTCGTGTTCCGAACCCTCAGTAAACTTAGCCGTTAAGCTAGATGTGCATATGTGATCACTATAAAAACGCTACATAGGTGACTTTCATGAGTGTCACTAACGTGTCTTGTATGAATAAAGATTTTTTCATTCATTTTCATTTTACACGTGGAAACTACCTAGATCACGGTAAACATCGATATTAATACGTACAGATTTGCATTAAGTGGGAACTAAACCCTCGGCGTTGCTGCAATGCACTATACCCACTAAGACTCCGAGGTGTTCGAGATAAAAACTAGTAAAATGTTTGATAGATTTAGTCTTACACCGGCCTCATCAATCAACCTCTCTTCGCTTTGTCTATCCACGCATCTCACGTGGTTGCCATTACAGAAAGCCCCCATTTTCTGCCCCATCTGCTATCCGATCCGAGTGCTAAGTGCTCTACTGATTTAATAGGACAATTTGACGACCTCTGTGGCGTAGTGGTTATTTAACATGACTACTACGCAGAGGTCTCGAGTTCCATTCCCGCTCAATGCAAATCTTTGTGTGCATGAACATGATTGTTTGCATTGGTCTGGGGATTTTCTATGTATAATATGTATGTTTTTACAAAAAAAAAGTATTTAAGTATGTTTATCCGTTTTCTAGTACCCATAGTACAAGCTCTGCTTAGTTTGGGACTAGATGGCGTTGTTTGAAAGTGTGAGGAATATACTTTTTTGTGTGTTAGTTATCGTGTGCATTTTGGTTTGGATTATTTATTATTTACTTTCGAATTACAGAACTTAAAATAACTACCACGAAGACATGCAACCACGAATAATAAGTTTTCGAAATAACATAGATTTTTCTCAGTATTTCCTTTGGTAGTTCCTTTGACGGGACTCCTGCGGACTATATTTCCTTCATAGAAACTAAAGCAACTATTGTGACTCTGAAGTTCTTGCAGTTCCGTTGGCAATTCTTTGAAAAGAGTATACGGAAAGCGAGTATACTGAACCCAGAAATCATTCTACTTAGCTAAAGTAAAACAAAATGTTTGTAGGTATAAGTAGGTACTTAGGTAATTATACCAAATTAAGTATGTATACCTAAAACAAAGGTAGTGTACAGTCACGAGCATAAATATATTACTATGGGCAGGTTGGCAACAACATCAGTCTGACATTTCAATGTGCTCAATAATACTATGCACGAACGCAGCATAAATAGCTGATCACTCATTGGCTACAGAGCAAAAGTGTGAGACGCGCCACTTTTCTCACATCATATTTTTGAGATAAGTGGCGCGTTATGCTCGTGACTGTACCTATACTACAAATTCTTCGTATAACGTTACAGTATTATGATATTCAAACATTTTCGCCTCGGGTATTAAAGCTAAGCTCAACCTTTAGGTACACGCGGTAGGGACACAAAATAAAGATGTATTTAGAAACAAATTGACTCAGTATTCTGACGTATTCGTTGATTCCCAGAAATTACTATTAACTTTAGTTCGACATCCTCGTACAAGACTTTGTGAATATTATATCTAAGCGAAACCCATAGGCGTGTTTTCGTAAAATGTATTACCTACAGAAGGTTTGCAAAGAAACCTTTGAGTAGTTCTAGGAAGTCCTCGTGGGTCCTCTCACCGATTACGACTAGTATAAGTTTAAGCTGTAATGATATGGATTAGTGTAGATTTAGAAACGATGTGTTGTAAGGTAACAAATAAATAATGTTTATGAGAAACTTATCTTTTAGTGGCAAAATTATATGCGTGACTTTTTATGGAATACTAGCTTTTGCCCGCGGCTTCGCTCGCGTTAAGGGGGCAAAAAGTAGCTTATGTTACTCTCCATCCCTTCAACTATCACCAAAAATCACGTCAATTCGTCGCTCCGTTTTGTCGTGAAAGAAAGACAAACTGACAGAAACACTTTCCTATTTATAATATTAGTATAGATGTACAGGTTTACAGCTTGATACAAAGTTCTTTGTTAATAATCTACAACTATAATTAAAACCACGCTTTAACCGTATATTAGATAAACGCCTATGGAAATATTGCATAAATTAAATTTAAGGATAGGTAGTCTAGGAATGGAAAATAAATAATAAATGGTATTTTGTGACACATACTTATATCCAACAAAACTGTTTAAAGAGATTATCAAATAAATGATATAGATACATGGTTACAATGAATCATAAGATTTATTATTCACACTTTGTACCTTCACTGGTCGCGGAGACACTTAAATATTAAACCTGCCTTACATTTTAACACGGTTTAAAATAATGAACTACGAAATATATTACAGTGGTTAAGTAGTAAAAACATCAAATGAATAATTATTGTTAAAAACAACAAGATGAATGACAAGCACTTAATAATATCTTACTACACAACAGACTTTCTTCCATGTTCGTAGGAAGGGGACTACTAATTTTACGCTTGTGTTTCGTCTCATTTAAGGGTGGTATACTAGTAGTAGGTCATCAGCTTAATAATAAAAATATGTACTGCTAAACATAAACTTCTTCCAATGAATGTTGAGCCAGTTTTTCATACATGTGGCATAGTTTGCGGTGGACGCACATGTATGAAAAACTGGCTCAACTGTGCGAGCTAAGCTAAACCAACTTAGTTTAGCCGACGGTGGACGTTCGGCTTGAGGGTTTGCCCACTCTACGTTTTCCGGTACGCGATCTCTATAGTAATTAATTCCTAATTTTATTAATGCATGTTATAAAAGTATTACTTGGGTTGAGGATGTTCTACAGAGTACAAATTTGGTTTGCTGAAATATTTGTTAATTAGAGCAGCGTTCACCTTTTTAAATTCATTGAATGAGGATGTACTTCCCACGAGGAAAGCACTACATGCATTGCTTTTCTTTTACTGAAAATTTGCTTAGTTGGAAATTAAAATTACTGCAAGTATTTTGTACATTGTGTAGGGAATGTACTGATTGACATTTATCTACCTTTTATTGTATATTTTCAGTTATTTCAATCATTATATTTACGCGGTAAATCAGTACTAACAAAATTGCAAATCTTTAGCAGTATTCTACTGAAACTAATTTGAATTATAAGTCGCTATTTAAGAATTTAACGCCACGCAATTATATAATAAGTTATAATTATGAATAAAATTATTGAGTAAAAAAATATGTAAAATAAAAGAATAAGTACAGAGTAATTAATCTGACCATCGGCTAATAACATCTAACACATATTTTTAAAGCTTTTTCATACATAATTACAAATTTCAAGAAAGTTACTTCGGGAAAAGAAGCACAGCTTAAGTTAACCAAAGTACCATTGTAATCACAGACAGGTATAACTTTCAAAGGAATCATTATCTTAAGGTCTTCTAATCAACTCAAATCACGCACAACATTTTCAAAATCACTTTAAAATACTAAGTATAAACCACCACCACTCAAAATTAAATCCAATTACTCACAATTTTGTAATCCATATTTAAAAAGGCTTTCACTCCGTGTAGCTACGTACTACGAGTATTACGATAAATGTAAATGGCGACTTACAGACATGCACACTTATACCGGCCATTTCACTCCCCCTTCTTACACATTAAGTAGGGGGCTAAAATGCTTTTAACTATTATATTTTCTAGTCTTTAATACCATGACTATGTAGAAATTATGTTTAGCTGTATGTTTGTAGTGACCTAAATGTGTCAGTCATGTAAAAATTGCAAGTTTTCTCATGTTATTATTGTAAATAAATGATATTTTAAAGAGAAATGTGACAGGATGGTACGATACGCAACGTTACATAAATATAACGTAGGTATAGGACATTATCCTGTGGGCTACGTAATAGTCTACTCTTCTCTAGCTGTAAACTATTACGAAGCTCCTGTTACATAGACAATATTGTGTTCCAATTCGTATTTGGTAATACGAGTTCATATACAAGTTTATTTAATAAGCCAAACTTCTGACCATCGCTAGTAAGATATCTTGTCTAGAAAATTTGTTCTTGAAAATTCAGACTTATTATCTTTGTGACGACGTCCATTGTAAAATGAAAATTTGGACTGTTAGTTCCTTATACCTGTATTTTGTAAGCTAGGCCAATAGTTAAAGCTATCATCATCCCAATATCCGATTGTAGCTTACTGTACCCCAGACGTACCCAGTCTACAAGTACTTAAAAACATTATCATATTTTTTATGGTTTGTAAAGCCTAGCAAGTATAATAAGAATTAACGCCCACATGAATTTACCAAATGTATTTTTTTCCCTGGTAAATCTTTTAATGGCCGCCTTTATCTTGGCAGGCAGGTGTATCGCATTCCCAAATAAGATCGAAATTACGGTTCGCTGATTAAAATCCGCGGTGTTCCTCTCTCAATCATAAAAGTCATCTCGGCCTCTGGTCGACGAAAGACTGCTCTCCTCGTCGGTAGAAAGGTGTACCTCGAAACATGTTTGCCGTTATCTTTTGCATGAATTTACTTTCCTGCGTCACTTTCCGGCATAGTTTATCGTAGCTGTTGATTGACAGAAACAATCGATACACAGTAGTTGATACTATGCAACTGAGTTGATATTAACTAATTAGTATAATGTCATACTTTACGGTGTTATTAGACGATCTACAAATGGCAGAATGGTTTAGTCGATGTCGATCGATAATTTTGGTGTAATACAAATTATTGATTGACGTTGACTAACTATTTTTCTAATAACACTCTTAAGCACTGTGCACAAAAAGGAAGCGATTTTTTTTTTTTTTTTTTTTTACAAAAAGTAGGTGACTGACTGTAATAAAAAATATCCTAGAGATTATTCTGTTTATATAAATTTATTTGGTGTCTTATTGCCGTATCCAGTGACATAGGTAGTTCGTACCTTTAACAAAACGACGTCAAACATCAATTTGATGGCTGACATTTTGTTGGCATATAGGTACGATCATTTGGGCCTTATTAATCGTCCTCGGTAGGATAGGACAGACGAATACTGGTATTTTTTTCACATTCTGTAAATTTAATACCGGTGCTTTTTGATAATTGTGTGTTTCGATATAATTGTTTATATTTGGATGTTTTATTTTCATGACATTTTGATTGTAATTGAATGATGTTAATTGCCTAACGTGGGTAGCGTTTCGTATTGACTGAAAAATATTCTAAAGGATATGAATTTTTATTGAAAAACGGAACCATTTTTTTTGTTGGTAATATTTCTTTCTTTACCTTTCTCTATTTTATTAATCTATATTTACTTATATTTATTTTTAAAATTGCTTTTTTATCATCTTGGAACTGTTAAGAAAAGGGAGTCAATACCTTAAGCTCACTCTACGTAAAGTTCAGTGTCAGCTACCACATCTCAGGCAAGGCAATTACTTTACGTTAATAATGATGTATCATCATCATAACAGCCCATTTATGTCCCACTGCAGGGACGGGCCTCCTCCTGTGACGTAACCCTTACTTGGCCTACTAATACCACGCTGGCCAGACGGATTGGTAAACGGTTTAATTTCAAGTTTTCCTTCTTTTTATTTCGTAAAGATAGTAGTTACGGTTATTCCCTTAGTCGGTTTTTACGACACCCATGGGATGAGATGGAGTGGTGTTCTTACTCCGTCACCACACGGACAATGATGTATACTTTACTAATAATGATACTTACGTATTTGTTGATATAGGTACCTCAGACAGGAAGCTCTTAATTTGTTACCACTAATAAATGTTGTCTGCACGCTCACAATAATACGCGATGCAGATTTATGCTAAATACATCCGTATCTGAATATTTATAGAGTATATTATCTATTACGTAACAGTCTATACGTCTTACAGTGATCTACAGATTATATTGAGCTTAGTAGTTAGGGATAATAGCTGCTCACCAACCCCGTGATCGATGTTCAAGGGTCTTTTGAGACTGCTAAAAGGTTTACTATAGACCATATCGACGGGTCCTACGTAGACTAGTATAAGTGCAAAAACACAAGTTTACAGGAGAGCAATTCAAAGGTTCAAAAGCTTATAACTTTGTCAAAGTTCTACAGAAATTACTGAAATTTTGATAGGTTATACCTGGAAATGAAAGGAAAAAACCGGACTAAATATATTTTTATATTTCTTTGTATTTTAGAAAATAGCTGTACTTGCATTTGTTTAGCTTGTTTTGATCAAAGTATCCAAACAAGTAAACTGTTACAAGTAACCACTTGTACTAGTTTACAAAGTTCTGACTTAGTTTTCAAATAATGAAAATAAAAGAAATACACATTATTAGTCATACATATGAGTGTAATTTGTAAATCATGAAACCTCGAAATATGGGAAAATAATTTCATTTATCTGCTTTTAGCACTTGCACTTCTTTACAAGCTACTAAGAAACTAGTTGTACCAGTAATTTATGTAGTTTTGTGGTCATGAACTTGATTTTTCTATGGAAAAAAGGAAACAAACAAACGTACAAAATAGTAAAACACGTTTATTGTGTAACATTAACCCCCTTACTCATAAAGGCCTCTTAAATTTAAACACTGTTTAGCGAGATTTTTATTTGCAAAACCAACCTTATGCCAAACAAAACTGTAAGGATTTAAGCTAATCAATTGACTAAACTTTAAGAGGGGTTAATGTGTAAAAATAAACGTATTTGCTATTTTTATAATGACTTCAAAGGATAATGCTCAAAAAAAACCCAGGCCCCGGCGCAAACGGTACATATCTCAAATTCTTAGTATAAAATAGTAGTTTCATACTAAAAAAAAAAATAGCCAAAAATTCGTTTTTAAACGTAACATTTTGCTAATCCTTTTTTCGTGAAAGTAATTTTTAAATAGAAGTATTTAAAGAAAATATGTATATACATATATTTTAACATACTACGCTAACCATTATAATATTCTCAGTGGTTGTTGCAAGGCGGAGAGGCACTAAACTAAACCGGTTGTTTGTTCACACAATACCTTTCGGTCGTCGTCGCTCGCTACAAAAACGAACCAAGAGTCAACTGCTATTTCACTCGCACTTATAGGTTCCCTGTATTCTCGTACCTTATCATTCATTTATAGAATAAGAGTAAAGAAAGAAATAATTTAAAAAAAATCACATTTTTGAAGCTCCTTACATAAAACAACTAGCAATTTATGACATTAAAAAAAAAGATTTTGGTAATGCCCCCTACTGAATATTATGTCACATATAAATACTTAAAATCTGAGATACATTTCATTTGCGCCGGGCCTGGGTTTTTTCCCCATACATTGTGAGCATTGTCCTTTTGAAGTCTTTTCCATTTACTTTTAAAATGTTAAAAATTTAACATGATTCTCGCTCTGATAGTAAATATCATCTTTAATAGGTTAAGGAGATATTAAATTATTAAATCAGTCTTTAACAAGCTATAAACTTTAATAAAATATATACTTGGCTTCGTCTTTTTAGTAATAATAATTAGTTAAAGTAATCAGTGCTTTCTTTACCATGTTATTAAAATAATATGTATCTATAACAAAATGTTCGATTCTTTTTAGGTAAGAACTGTACGACCACTAAGTCTAATTAAATAGTTGTCTTACAGACTCATCAACATAAAATATACATTGCACAATAATTTTGTACATACCACAACAACAATCTACTAAGTGGTAAAAGTAACTTAAAAAAATAAGACTTCTATTAAAATAAAAACCTAGTCAGGTACGTTTACGTATATATAAAACGTTCTAACGTTTTATTTGTTTACAAGAAGGCGTGCAGGATGGCCATCTTTTTGTTTAGTGGAAACATTGTTGTCCCTCCAAGTGGATGTACTGGGAAAAGTTGTCAGATACTAATTCTCCCGTGACTACTTCTCACTCTTTCACAAGATCGATTGAATTGCATAATGTCACGTATTATTCACGTCTGTGCTAATACACAAGTGGTTACAAGTGATGACAAATTTATGAAAGTGTGATTTTTTTTTATGTATTGAACAAAAATGTCTTAGCTATAAAGTAACGTTTCCTTATTGTGGTAGCTATAGCTACAAGCAATTTAAGTCCTAACTTGTAAATAATGCAAAAACTAACTTTTTTATATTAGAAATGTTAAGTTTATTTGCTCCCTAAGAGTTTTTTCATTGCACAACTAACGTAAATTTTAGCTGCTTATTTATTAATTTACCCACAATTTATTAAAATATATAAAAATGATTTAAAAATCAATAAAGTGTAAAATTTTGTTCAAAATATTTCCCATAGTTCTCTACTAGCAATATGCTACCCATTCTCCTACCAGGTGTTATAACACCGATCATTTTCCAGATTTCCCAGAGGACCAGGATTACTTTTTATGTAGTTTTTCTAAAAAGTTTGTGACACAAATACTAACATATCAAATTTTTTTCAAGATCTGAGACCCTTAATAGTTTCAGGAGTATCTGGGTTAATTGACTCCGAGAACGCTTCATACTTATTATTATTTTTATTTTTGACTGATCCTAAACACTTAAAACGTCGTAAAAATATGAATAATTTTTAGAAATTCAATATATAAAGTAAAGTTCGTTGCAGTTACACCCGTATCGTACGTACGCGCTGTATCGTCGCCGCGCGTATACTGGTGCAACGGTCACTTACACTCACGCGTCACGTAGATTGTAACTACGTAAACTAATGCAAGTAATTTATATCAGTTTTGACCGTCTCCTTGCATTAAATTGTGTTACTTACATCAGTTTACGAGTTTGTATCGCCGAAACTAAAAGAAATTTTAATTTTTTTCTTACTGATTTGAGAAGAATAGGTTATTTTAAGGCCATTCAAGCAAAAAAGTCATTTTCGTCAATTTGCGGGTTACACCAGTATACGTAGGATCCGTCGATATCATCATAATCATAACAGCCCATTAATGTCCCACTGCATGGACGAGCCTCCTCCCGTGACGGAGAACATGATTGTGTTGCTATTAAAATTGCTAACTGTATTTTTGGAGGCAAAACCTGCCTTTTAGGAAACATTTTGGAAACTGTCCACCCGATAGGCAGGTGTGTCGGGCTAAAAATTCATCTAATACAATTTTCAGCTTTATTCATACCAAAAGTGTCGTATAATACGACTAAGCGACTATTACTTAACAATCCGTGCCTTTATCGATTTAAATTCGTACTCTCGGCGTAATTTTTTTTTCTTTTTTTTTAAAGACAACTCCCGTACTAGGGATCATGCCCTGTGTCGCGGGGACCTTTTACAAACATCAATTAACGGACACAAAGAACACCCAGACCAGGACAATAATTTGTAGATCTCACAAATTATTGTCCTGCGTGGGAATCGAACCCACAACCGTTTGCACGGCAGCCGCTTGCGCTACCGTCGCGCCACCGAGGTCGTCGAATTATCAGTAGATCATGTTTTATGTATATTCCATCGTTTTTTACCTTTAATAAATGATGGGTACTATGATATAGATACGAAATAATGAAAACATCAGTACTAATGGACTCCATAATGTAATCCATAATAAAAAAGTTCAAAGGCGACACGCGATCATCATATATACCGAACAAAGCGTAACAAATTTGTTGTGGCGAAAGTGATAGTGTAATACGTCGAATAACTATCATTAAAGTCTATTTTTTTATCTCGGATACTAAAATGACAACTACAAATGTCAAACGTAAAAATAATGTAGCCAGCTTTTAAGAAACAGTGCTGTCCTGTGTTTCGATTCATGTTGTAATTATTGTAAAATATTTACGGTTGTTAGTATAGTCGAGAACTAAATGGCTTTATCACCTCTAGAGTTAATGTTAGTTGCATGTCATAAAACTATTAGGTTCAATATCGCACAACAAAACATCAGCTAAATCATGACGCTACTTTGACATAATATCAGTTCTCTTGTATTAGCAAATAGTCGTTAGATATTTATAAAAACAAATAGTAAAGTCAACGTTATTGACTGTTACTAGAGCATATTTTCGGTAAAGCGTTTTAATCTAATGAATTTCTCTCTTTTTTCCTTCTATGTCCATCCCTATCATTTCTTGCATGACATCATTGGCGCATATTTCAAGTTAAAGTTTTCGTAATTTTATAATATAAAACAAATTAGGGTAAACCACCTAATCGTTAGAAGTCCTACAATTGTTGGCACTTACGAGTAAAAAGAAAGAAAACACTATAGATTATTCAAGTTCAGTATGATTATTCAAGATCAAATAAATATTGTTTATTTAATATTTTTATCATATTTTATTTATTTCATGTGTCAACATAGGAACAATAAATTTATCAGAATCCTTTTATTGGCATTATTGTTATACATTTATTCAATCACATAATAATGATTGAGTATAAGCAAAGATTAAAACATTTTATCATTTTATGATACACACATCAAAAAATTCTAAGCAACATGCATGATATTACAAATTTACCATTTATATTAATTTATTTTACCATTTATTTTAATTATAACGTTGTATTTTATTTTTAAAATAATATTTTTAGGGTTCTATGATGTAAAAATAACAGCTGTTTTCTTTATAAGTTCTTTTAATAACAGAAATTAACAATATTAGAATATACAGGTACATAAGAAACTAAACTTTTTTTTTACAAATTGAAATTTCTTAAGAAAATGAATTTATTGTGAAAGAATAGGACAATTTAATACAAAGTATGGCCTCCTCTGCTATTCAGAACTTGTCGGCAACGATTATTCATTGAATTAATGAGACTGTTTATGTCATCTTGCGGTATTCGCTCCCAATGGAATTGTAGCAAATCCTTCAGCTGTTGGGTTGTTGTCACTCCGTCCAAGTCCTTCAAAACACGTCTCTGGAGCATGTCCCATGCGTGCTCGATGGGGTTGAGGTCTGGCGATTGTGCAGGCCAGGGCAATACCTGGATGTTCTCCGTTGCCAAGTATTCACTGGTTCGCCGAGCTGTATGTGAACGCGCATTGTCATGCATTAACGTAAAATCGGAGCCAAAGGTTTGTGCAAATGGATGGACATAAGGTCTGAGAATATCCTCAACGTAATTTTCAGCGTTCATGTTTCCATTTACAAAAACGAGCTCAGTTCGCCTGTTCTTCATAATACCCGCCCATACCATAACTGTTGAGCCGCTGTATGGATGAACTTCCTGAACGCACCTGAGTCTTTCAGTATTTCCGGGTCGACGGTACACTCGCACCCTTCTTGTATCAGGCCTAAACCCGAATCGCGACTCATCGGAAAACATAATTTTATCCCATTGTTCCTGGGTCCATGTTATGCGTTCTCTACACCATTCATTTCGACGAGCGCGATTCCCGTGACGTATCGGTGGGCACCTGATAGGGCGTCGAGCTCGTAGGCCGTACTCATGCAGTCGATTTCGCACAGTTTGGGGACTTACATCAACACCACTTGAATTTTGTAGCCTCAAACTTATCTCTCGAGCGGTTAACATCGGCTGGCGTCTTGCAGTCAGTTGTATGTACCGGTCTTGCCGAGTGGTTGTACTCCTTTTACGGCCTGGATGCTGTTCAGCGGGTTCCCCTGTATTATTGTAGCGCTGCCAAAGACGACAAATAACACTTCTATGAATACCAAAATGTCGAGATACCTGAGATTGATTACTTCCCGCTTGCAACATCCCTACAGCTCTTTGCATTTCATCTGCCGTCAAATGACGTCGCTCCATGACGTAAAGAATATCTAACAATTCAATTTTGTCGCCAACTGTATTTAAATGGTTGGTAAAATTATAAAATCAAGACTAAAACGTAGCAATTAACATGCACTCAAATTCAAACAAATTCGCAGTCATTTGAATTTTATGAAAAAAAACAAAACATAATCGAAATTTTTTTTACACACACACTACCTATACCTACCTACCTAATTTTACCTATACACTTTGAGTGAGTAAATACTTAGAAATTAATTAATATAAATGGTAAATTTGTAATATCATGCATGTTGCTTAGACTTTTTTGATGTGTGTATTTTATATTTTAGTCTGACACGAAGTCCACTCTTAAGGTGCCAACAATTGGGTGGCTTACCAGCCAATATATAAAATCTACATTTTCAGTTTTTCTGAAACGACAAGCTTGTAATGTCACAAGTAACAAGTTGAATTTAGTTTCAAATTATTTAATGGTTTTTCACATACAAACTCTACAGTTTATTATTGACGTTATTATTTAATGCGTTGAAGTGAAAGTTTAAAACAGATTGCACTTTTAATCTAAGCATAGTTTTATTACGGTCAACCAATGGCGTCAAGCTCACGCATAAACATTAAATAACGATCTTAATGAATTTGAATTATGATAGAATTTGTTGTCAAAACTGATAAAGCCATTTCGTTTTCGGGTATACATCACTATACATAAATTGCAGAAAAAAAAAGGTAACAGTAATGATATTTTAGTATTCGAGATTAAAAAACAGCCTATAGTTTCTATTTACCGTAATCGGCAGAACTAACCTATATTTTAATCGGTAAGTACCGGCTGTATCGCATCACTATTTATTAGTTGTAAAAAACTGACAACACATGAAATGTCATTTTAGTATCTGAGATAAAAAAATAGACTTTAATCAAAATTAGATTATCGTTATTTTGATATTATTAATATAGGTATAATCTATACCGTACTGTAAGGTGTAATAAATATCACACATAAAAGGTATCATTTGCTGCCTTGATGGGGCAAAGCGTTTATGTATGATGATGAAAACACAAATTATCTTAAATTTGGTTGTATTTTGCGCCATTATCCCTATGCGCCTGAGGACTTTTTAGCTAAAGCATTAAAGCCAACTTCACGTCCTTTCTTTTCGCTTGGGGAAGGTAGAGAGAAGGTTCCATCGGCCTGGCTATACCCTGACATTGCTAAGGTTCATTAGCAGAGGTTATAATCAGGTGTGCCGATGGCTCATCTGCTGCCATAAGGCAACAAATAAAAGATCTAAAATAAAATAATTCAGTCATTCATCAAATTCTACAGAGTACAAAGGATTTTTGGGTATTAAATATGCTGGCGTATAATATATTTGGGCAGCCATCTAACGTAGTATCAAAGGATTTGTATCCATTTTGAATAAGGCTCTGTTTTAGAAACATTTTATGTAAATGTTGGTCTATATTGTCTCTTTTTTCATCGTTTTTGTTGAATATACCTTGCCTGTTTTTATCTCTGAAATAGCAACGTCCTTCTTGTAGTAGTCTCTTTTTTAATATTAAATATATAAAATTCATGTTTGTATTTAATGGGAGAAGATAGTAAGTAGCCGAACCAAAAAAATAATCCTCACACATTCACGCAACGCCCTCTAGTCCCAAACTAAGCTGAGCTTGTACTATGGGTACTAGGCAACGGATTAACATACTTAAATATGTTTTTTTTTGTAAATACATACATATTATACATAGAAAACACCCAGACCAATGCAAACAATCATGTTCATGCACACAAAGATTTACATTGAGCGGGAATCGAACCCGAAAACTTTTCGTAGCAGTCATGTTATATAACCACTACGCCACAGAGGTCGTCAAATGGTAGTTATGATACATATTGATATAATATGTAGTTGCCAGTGAAGACTAGTGTATTTTGTAGCTTATTATAGACACAGGACGGTACAAAATACGGAGGAAGATAATTATATCCAGCAGCTCCACTCCTGACTAAACATTTTTGTGATCACATTATCAACCACGCATTATGAAATGAAATATTTAATACTTACCTACATGAAATACGAATTGGTTATTGGTCAATTTGTGATACAGTAGTAGGTATAGTATACAGAATGAATGTAATTTTTAAATAATTTTACTCAATAAAAGATGTTACACAATCGCGTAATAAAATAGCGATTAACATTTTTTTTACGTGTCATATGTCAAAAGCTAAATAAAGAGTCATCTAAAAAGTTTACTAAATATTTTCCACTTCTCATTCTGACATTAACTTGTAACGACCTTAAAAGTTCTTTGATGTTGTTCCCCCTACGCTATCTTTTCTATTCATTGGCATATATTAACAAATAAAGATTCTCAAAATAAAAATTATATTTAATACTAATTATATTATACGCCTTTTAACTGAGATTTACAAGAACGTGGGTGTCTATGATAATTTTTTTTTCAAATGAGCCGTATAGTTAAAAATAGCATATTTTTTTGAAATTATAACTTACCTTTTTTACCGCGACAACAAAAAATCTATGTGAAATAAGTCCCTCAGACTCCTAATTCTTCTTTTAAACACGAATACCGTTATGTAGTGGGTTTATTAATTGCAATAGACATTATTGGTGTTATGAAAACAATTGTGAAGATATTTAAACTCTGTAGGGATAGTTTGAATCCAAACGAGAGGCTCAGCTGAACAGCCCAAAAAAAAATTAAATGTATTCTTGAATCATTACAATAATAAAAACTACATTAGGATCTGCTGAGTAGTTTGAAAGCTCTGACCATTATAAAGCGATTTTGTTTATATACCAAATGAAAATGTATTAGAAATTTTGGCATTAGCTGATGTTTCTGCGGATATCATGATAATTGTATTAAATAGTTACTATCTCTTAAATATCCAACTGCAGGGGCAGGATGTCCCAAGCAATTATTCTTCAAGGTTTCTTTTTCTAAACTGTTAGCGGTCAAGAGCGTATTTAGTTTTCTTAGACCTTCATTACAAGGACGAGAACATGGTATGCTTAGAAGTTTTATTTATGGTTTTATTATAATAAATAAATAAATATTCCTCACACATTCACAATGATATGTAACCTCCAAGCTGAGTGCCTGAAGACGTCGCATTTAATTCAGATGTAAGACACTATGCCTCGCGTCGCTCTGCACGCTGAAATATTTGCTTTGTTCCGCGGTGCTGATATTTATTTATTTGTCTCAGCGATTATTTTATGCTCCAGATATTACGCTATGTTGGTAAAGGAGGAATGATATAATACTCTAGGTTTTAGGTTTACCATTACAGCTTATAAAGGTCTCATTGCAGGTATAGATTTTCCTAGTGATGGAGGAACACTTGGTATAGAGATTCAAAACTCGCGAATTTTTCTAAAATACGGGGTGGTGATACCATGTATTATTACCCTGACACCCTATGGAGACAATGTTAGATTAAGAATGATTTTAATTTCTTGTAGTGCTAGAGAATAAATATCTTGTTTAACATAAGGCCTATTGTGAAAAGTATAATCTTAATCCCTCGCTAGAAAGTTTAGCAGAAGTTTTTGTCCCAAGTTCACAATAGTTTACCACCATAATACTGTTTGATATTGCGTTATTTATCTGCTACATAAACTTGTCCATTCTTCCAAATTTACTTGTTTGACATTTGACTAAAGTACATTAATGATGTGACAATATGGTTTCGCTTGTTTTGATACAGTGATTGGCTGGGTGCCAATATCACTGCCTTGAGGAAATGAGGAAACCCTTGTATAGGGTGCTATTATGGCCGGATTATTGTTTTTCCTTGCAATATATTATGAAATATATGTCATGCTAAATAAGAAAAACTTTTTTTATTGATTAATAACAGTAAGAACGCGAAAGAGAGGACAGTAAAAAAATTGGTGATTTTATACGAGCTCGTTCTGAATTTCTCATTGTCTTTTATTTTTTGATCACTTGACAATGATTTTTAACGATTGAAGATTTTATAGTTTATGCAGGGAAGGAACTGAATTGATCAAACAGTTTAAATTATGAGTAATAGATACTCACATCATTAAAGTCATGCTGATATACAGATTGAAAGCAAAAGAGAGGCAAACTATACCTTATCGATCGATAACGATATTAATGAGAATCTAGAACTGAACCACGCGTATCAGTGCAGCGGTATGCATACTTCTCGACCTTACGGCGTGTCGACTTCAATGTGCAGACAAAAATTGACTCGGCTATGTGACGGTATTGAACTTAAGTTACAGTTCAGAAATAAAAGCAACCGCGGATGCCGGATGGTCAAAAAATTTACCATGTAAAGATTATAAACATTATCTTTCAATCACCTTCGCGTGACTTATTCTTAATTATTACAGAATAGTGCCAATAGTACTTTTAAGTCTGCTGAAATATTTCAAGATACATTAGTAGGTACAATGTAGAAGCATTATTATTTTAAAATTTCTATTCATTAACAGCCGTAGACGGCTAAGTCAAATCGGCGTTACAATCTCTAAAAAAACCCGATTAAATTGTTACACAGTAGCACAACATTATAAGGAAACTATTTGTTTGTTTTTACATAATAATGTAGTAAGTAAATTAGGTTCCTTATAGCCGTGCCATTAGCCGTATTTATTTTGCATGAAATTATAAAATTCCATTCCTTTAATATGGGTGATAAGAAATCGTTTTGTGCTTTCTCTATGTTGTAAACAATGGTTCTTCAGAGCACAATGCTCTGTTCTATCTCGTGATGTTATCATTACGTTTTTTATTTAAAAACCTTGTTTTTGTTAAAGCATTTTGTTAGTGCGGTGGTCCCGAAATAACGCACCAAAGGACCCTGTCCATGCAGCAACATACATTGATAGTTTGATATCATCACAATTATTAAATAAAAGTTTGAGTTATTATGAGACAATAAATAAATTTAAGCGGCGAGAGAAAATAATCCATAATAACCTAGTCCTAAAACAAAAGAAATGTAATGTAAAAAGAAGTGTTATAACTTACATCCATAATATTCATGAAACCTCCGTCCCACCATATAAAATATTTCATTGTAATCAATAAAAATGCTATTAGTGTACCATTCAGTGTCCATTTTAGTAGGAACAGAACTTATAATATACGAGCGTGTGCTAATTCCGCAAAAGAAGATTGATGGTAATAAGTTCATTTTATTAGCGTGCCGGAAACTGTATGGGCGACTTCTGTGTAGACGAGCGCTTTGAAAACATACGGGTTTTGATTGGAACGGATACACTTTTTCCACTAACTTGGCGTCAAAATGTCCCACTGTATATGTGACGAGTGACCGCAGAACTAAGCTACTTTTATTTGATTATCTCTATCCAAATTTAAACTAATAATTATATTATTTTTTATTATAAGTGTTATAATTATTCAATTAGCAAAGATAATGCACTAATTATAGATTACTTAAATCGAAGCATTAATTTAAAATAGGCGTATAATAAAACTACTACTCTTACAATTAAAAGAATAGGATTTGAGCCAAAATAAAAATAAAAGATTACACAATTGCAATTCCACATTATGAATCCAGACTCGCGTATGGCTCACCAGTTGGTGAATCTCGAAATATTGAACACGCCCAATTTTAAAATCGTCGTCATAGTGTTATAAGTTAATAAAAAAATAGTTTGATGTCGTTTCATTAGCCCAAAACGGCACCTTCCCAATATATTTATACAGTATGTCTCCGTCGTCGTTACAGAGACTTCCGTCGTTTATATTGCTTATATTGTAAAGTGATACATAAGTGAACTATTATAATAACCATTATACCTAGATTTTATTTTACTATTAAATGTCGACTGCTTCATTTTTATGTAAAATAGTGATATTTTTATTATTTATAAATATCACAACGTTTTTTAATTACTAATGGATTTTGCTTTCTACCACTTTTAATGCATTTTATAAGTCCATCGGCTTTCATAGGCTGACTTTAGTCTCTTTTCGTTGACACCATTGCGTGACGAAAATACTGGTTGACAAGAATTCGTGACTCTGAGTTCCCCAAATCATGAACAAAGTATGGGAAGAAGCAGATCTTATGAACAAGTACGTCTCTAATTAAGTGATTCGCTCACAAACGGAACGAATCCCAGCGAATAGCAATCTACCTTATTGCGATAAGGTTGCCTTTTCTTTTCTTTGTGGAAGATATTATGATTTAAACCTGGTTCTTCTAAATAAAAAAGACAAAGTAAACTCAATCCTACTTGGCTCACCTCCTCCTACTATAAATCCATAATAGTTTGAAACAATAACTCCAAGCATAGGGTCCATAAAACATCGCCATTTAACGTTGGAATCGTTCCAATTTTATCAAACGTTATATTCATTTAGTTACGAGTTAAGCCGAAGCTCCTCGTTGTAATTAATCCGGGAATGTTCGGGAGAATGCTTTTCGCTGGCTGAGGTTTTTTTTTTGGTTCAAAGATTGTACTGTGGGTAAAGGTGTTTATATTGGAAGATTTAGTAAGCTTCACCTAGCTCAAAAAAGCGAGTAATTATTGGTTCGTTTGTAGTTAATGTTATTAGTATTTTAGATTTTGGTAAATTTAGTTTTCTTTAAAAGGCTTTCCTTGTTAAGTATTTTATACGTTTTAACTGTCTCGCTTTTTTAGAGGGAGTTATGCCCGATTTACACATCGACAAGTACAGTGGCGAGTTAAGTAGTATTTTAAAATTAAGTTGATTTAAATAGATCTCCATCCTATATTTTGGCAAGTTAAGTACAAATTAGCCCCCTCTCTCGCGTCTCGCCAACTTAACTTGCCAAAAAATAGGATGGAGATCTATTTAAATCAACTTAATCAGCAACTTACTACTTAACTCGCTACTGTACTTGTCGATGTGTAAATCGGGCATTAGCGATTAAAATATTTTCATTCATACAAAGAAATCTTATTTAGACCTAATTACTAACTAAACCATAAAACTAAATAATAATATGTCTAGTAATTCGTAAGTTACGATCGAATATACATATAAATTTCTCATCCATGTGGTGACTAGATACGAATATAAAATGTTACAACCCCTTGTCCTATCGAAGTAATAGCCCAGTAATGAATATTCAACAACCTCTGAAAAGGACAATTCCAAACAAACCTATTTCAATCCACATGGTACTGGTAGGCTTTAAGTAACTGAGCTAAAAATAACTAGATATCTATGAATTAATTCAGAGCACGTCGCAATGGTTGAAGTATAATCGTTAATACATTATACTATGTGAGTAATGAGTAAGAATGCGTAATAATATATAAATCGCTTCTCGTATTAAGCAAGTGTTACACTCTCATGTATAACACATACATAGCGTAATATCGATCATAAACGTTTTTACTAGAGATGTACCGACATCGCTTCCACTAGTATTTTTATGGAATAGTTAAAATATTCATTTATATATGGGTAGAGCGTTCTATTATAAATTCCGGCCAAGGATGCAAAGCAACTCAACCAATGGCGTGGCCATTCACACCTACCCTCAATCCTCAGTAATCAGGGAGCAATTTGAGAGTTAGAGAGCGAGTCTGTAGAGTCAAATATTTATTTGTTTTATAGATAATATTACAGGTTACAAAACTCAATAGAACAATACAGAATAATTAAAAAGAAAAGACCAATACAATCTTAGACCTGTGTAGGTCTGTGTGTCTGTGTAGGTATGGAGTGCTCCATTGACATCTTGTCAAATTCCGTCATACGGAAGTATCAAGCCTCCAATATAATCTTTATTTACTTTAAGCTTAAACTAATTACAATAATTATCACATAATTCAATTTATATACACTCCATTTACATAATCACTCATCACTTAATTTCTTGATACCAAAACTTTGTCATGTAGGTACATGCATATGTATGTGCAACTGCACATTTTATCATACGTTTTTTCTTACTTTTGTACGCCAAATACAAATGATTGACTGGTGCTTGTGCCTGCTACTTATATGTTAAGTTACCTCAACTAGAATGCTTTCTTTCTGCAAGACTTGTCTTTATCAAAAAAAGAGATTTAAATACGTAGAACCTACAGTTAAATGTTGCATTTACAATACTAGTTTTCTGGTCTCAAACGTACCTGTTATAGCATGTCTTACCGGGAACTCTTAAAACAATATTTCAAGGTATTTCTAATACCGTTCCCGCAGCCTATGGACGTTAGCACACCGAGCATACGATATCTCCACACATACTTAACACGTTCCCAGTGTAGTGTACCATATATGGTACACGTGCATTGTTTTACTGTTATGTCTGCTGGCGGCACTGTGAAAGGGTTAATGTAAAGTAAATTTTATTGTAAATGCACATAAAACTATGGTCACATCTCTAATTTTTACATAATACATGCGATGCATAAGCAAGTAGACGCTGTATGCACCCAGATATCGTTTGATCTTCACGCTCATTAAGCAAGCGATATGATAATATCATTATGCCGGATCGATTTCAGTCCACTGCGTTATTGTCACATTACGTATAAGTATGCAGAAGTCTATTGTATGTAGGTACTGGACTTTGAATGCATGTGTGATCGCTTGTTATACTTTTGATGTAGAATCTTAATGTTTTGTTTAGATTAATAAGGGGTAAACTGGAATGTAAATCATTAACAATTAAAATAATTTTAGAATGTATAAAAAAATCATGATATAACTTAATTCATAATCATGACTTGTGTTGACTATCACTGGATTGGTGGGAAATAGAATAAAACAAACTGTTGATTCTTCCTGAATATAACTGGACTATTTATTCTTCCTTATTACTATTACACTTGTTGTTCCCTTGACTGTTGCTTGCCGACTGAGGTACCGTGAACAAACGGCTACCCCTTTTATACAAATTTCTTACATTATTTTGGCGCTGTCTCATTAGTCGGCCAATTAAGGTAACTACTTTTTAACCAATAGGAATTCAGCAAGCAATCCGTTTACTGTAGCTTAGGTAGCGCGCAGTATTACCGGAACGTGGGACCTTATTTTTTGCTTGTTGAAATCCTACTGCAAGTTTATACATTTTTATTTAAAAACCTATTATTTTTCTTTATTAATATAAAAACATGATATAATTTGAATATTTAACAACTTTATAACTTAATCTAACATTTTAAAATATTCTAAAAGTGCCGTCGGGCGTAAACTGTGAGAAATCTTTATTTAAATGCTAATAAACCACTAAAAACTTATGTTAAAGTAGTATTTACACAGTATTATTGCTATATAATTGTAATTAATTATTTAATTACTATAAAAACTATAAAATAACTATAAAAACACTATTTTAAAGACTATTTAACAAAAAATCCACTAATTTAAACTGTCCCGCTCAATTGCTATATAAAGACATTATTTACAAAAAACTAATTAAAACAGATATATTCACTTATTATTTTAAAACTGTCTTGTACACAAATTCACTGTAAAAGTCTATCTCGCACATTTCTCCCGCCGTGCAGACTATGTTGCATCTTCTCTCGGTGCGAGCTCGACGTCTGTAGTCACGGGCATGATCACCAGCTTCCTCACAGGTCTTCGCAGCACTCCTCCTTTGGTCTGGATGTCCACTGTTCGCACGATGTCATCTGGGCCTGGATACGTCGCTATCACTCGACCTCTGATCCAGACATTGCGGGGTAGGTTGGCATCGACTACTTGCACGAGGTCGTTGATCTTCACAGCTGGTCCTTTTCCATGAGGCTCCCGCCGGTATTGAAGCTCCGGGAGATACTCCTTTACCCAGCGGTTTCAAAAGATGTCTGCTAGGTGTTGCGCAGATCGCCAGCTACCTCGGGAAATAGTGTCCTTTTCATCGAATGTTCCCGGTTGTGGTACTCTTCCATTTCCTCCCAATAAGAAGTGATTAGGAGTTAAAGCTTCAGGGTCTTCCGCACTGACAGAGACATGTGTTAGTGGTCGGCTGTTCACTGTGTACTCCACTTCGGCTAACAGTGTTGAGAGTACTTCTTCTGTCGGATATCGTTCGTGTAGAGTCGCTGATAATGCTGTCTTAACTGAGCGAACCATACGTTCCCATGCACCTCCCATAAATGGTGCTCCAGGTGGAATGTAGCGCCAAGAGATTGTTCTCTTAACTGCTTCTTCTGTTGTCGCCTCGTCGATGGCTTGTCGAAGTTCTTTGTCCGCTGCCTTCAGGTTGGTGCCGTTGTCAGACCAGATTTCAGTTGGGCACCCGCGTCGTGCTATCATTCTTCTTAGTGCCATCACTGCAGAGTCCGCGGTGAGTGAACCGGCGATCTCGAGGTGAATGGCTCGAGTGGTGAGACATGTGAATATTGCAACATATCTCTTCTGTCGAGCGCGTCCCACTGTCACAGTCAAAGGTCCGAAGTAGTCGACCCCTGTATAGGTGAAGGGTCGTCTATGGTGAGCTAGACGGCATGCAGGTAAGTCCCCTGTCCTGGGAAGCGGCGGTGTCTGTGTCTTCATTCGGCAGAAAAGACATGCACGAAGTAATGTACGCGTGATGGGTCGTAGGCGTAATACCCAATACTGTTGTCTGCACTCGTTGACTGTAGCCTCGACACCAGCGTGATGTAGTTCGCGATGTATTGCTTGAATCCACATTTTCACCACTTTATGTTCACCGTCAAGTATCATAGGGCTTTTAATGCTATTTGTCACTTCTTGTACTGCTTGGATTCTACTTCTAAGTCTGATGACTCCGTTGATGTGCTCGATGCTCAGCTGACGTAGTCGACTCTCTTTGTTAATTGGCTTCTGTCTTTTCAGTAATTCTATTTCTTCTGTAAAGGAGTCTTCTTGAGTCGATTGCATCAGAAGCCTTTCTGCCTGTTTGAGCTGCTCCGCGGATACTGGGATGAACTTCTTCCCCTGTGACGGTGAGGTTTTCTTGACAGCTGATTGTGGCTTCTTCTCTGTTGATTTAGCCACTCTGTTCCAGCTAGGATCCTTTTCTGTATTCTTCTTGGTTTTTCTATAGTTGACACTTTGTTTTAGTGTTCTGCACAACTCTATAAACTGTAGAACCCTTGCTGTCGTATGTCGTAGTCTTGTCCAGTTGGAAAATCGTGACGCGTCTGGTAATCCTTCTGACAGATTTGGTCCCGATCTGTTTGTCACGTTATTTATTCTTTCTTCACCAGAAGGTTCTTCTGTAACTATTGTTGATGTTTCTGTAGGCCAGAGCTCTTCTGCTTGACATAAGAAGTCAGGTCCTTTATACCAACGGTGATCCTTGTTGAAGTTCAATGGGACATCTCGTGTTGCGTCATCTGCTATGTTCATTTTTGTGGGAATCCATCTCCACTCGTTCACTTTTGTGCTGTCTTCTATGGCTGCTAGACGATGCGCTACATATGGTTTATATGAACGTGAACCAGTACGTATCCATGTGAGAACTGTCTTACTGTCGGTCCAAAACACTTTGCTGTCAGGTTTCCTTTCGTGTTCTTCAACTATTGTTTCTGCAAGTCTGGTCCCCATAACTGCGGCTTGAAGCTCCAGTCTTGGTATGGAGGTCAACTTCAATGGTGCAACTTTCGCTTTCGCCATAATGAGTGATAAATTGATCTCGCCGCTTGGTGTCACTGTTCTCCAATACAACACTGCAGAATAGGCTGATTCGCTTGCGTCGGTGAAAATATGTAGTTGTATATTGTCGGTATTGCTGTAGTTGATATATCTTCGTGGGATCGTCGTGTTGCGGAGATTTTCCAGATGATTCATCCAGATCTTCCACTGTTCTGCCAGGTCTTCGTCGATCATGTCGTCCCATGGAGTGCCTCTGCGCCATACTTCTTGTAAAAGTTGTTTCGCCTTTATGGTGACTGGTGATGCCAAGCCAAGTGGGTCAAATAATGACATCACGATGCGCAGCGCTTCCCTCTTCGTTGGTGTCTTTCCTTCTTTAAGTGTCTGCCGGATACGAGCCAAATTCAGGTTGAAGGTAAGCTCGTCACTGTTGATACTCCAGACAACACCAAGGACTCGTTCTGTCTTCTCTTCTGGCTTGTATAGATCCACGTAGTCATTTTGAACATTTTCCCCAAGAGCTTCTAATAGTAGCGGAGAGTTGGATTTCCATTGCTTCAATTCAAATTTGGCCTTAGCGTGCACTTCACGCACACTCTTCGTGATGCGTATGGCGTCTTCAATGTTTTCAAAGCTGTCTAAGTAGTCGTCAACATAGTGTTTCTGTATGATCGCTGCCACGGCTTCAGGATGAGTATCTTCATGCTGCTTGGCGTTCAGGTTCTTGACGTATATTGCTGTAGACGGGGAACTCGATGCACCAAATATCAACGAGGTCATTCTGTATTCTTCTGGAGGTTGGTCATCTCGTCGGTTTCCTCGCCAGAGATATCGAAGGGAGTCTCGGTCTTCTTCTCGTAATTTGATTTGCATAAACATTTCCTTTATGTCTGCAGTCACTGCTATCTCATGTTGCCGGAAGCGCATGATCACTCCGGGTAATGATTGAAGAAGATCGGGTCCTTTCAACAACATGTCGTTGAGTGCGATTCCTCTTGTCTTGGCTGCAGCGTCATGGACTACTCTGATTTTGTCAGGCTTCATCGGGTTGATTACAGCGAAGTGTGGTAGATACCAAATCCTTTCTGGTGTCTTCTGTTTAGGTGCAGGTTCGCTGTATCCCTTTGTTATAAGAGCTTCCATCTGTTCTGTATATTTTTTCTTCAATTCAGAGTCACGATCTATCTTCTTTTCTATGTTCAGGAGTCTGTTCAGCGTATTCCCGTAGTTATCTGGGAAGCTAATGTCTTCTTTGCGCCAGAGAAGTCCTGTCTCATATCTTCCTTCTTCTGTCTTCTTAGTTGTCTTTTCCAATATGCGTAGTGCTTGTTCTTCTGGATCTGACTTCGGTCTTCTGTTATTCAAGCATAGCGAATCCATTTCGAAGTACTGCTTCACGAGGGCTTCTAAGTCATCTGTGGTTTCTTCTGTGACGTGTGACACATAGTCGACGGTGTGTCCGATGGTCCTTGTTTGACTGCCATGTAGTACCCAACCGAGAGGCGTAAGGGAAGCCACTGGTTGGTTCTTGTCTCCTTTTCTTACTTCAGTTGTCAGCAGAAGATGCCAGTTGTCTTGTCCTATCAGCACTTGTGGTTTCACGCTGGCGTATGTGAGATTATGCTGAATATCTTCTAAGTGTTTGCAGCCTTCAATCACTTCTTTTGGCACTTGTTGCGATGAGACTTGCAAGTTCTTCACTGTGCGCGCTTGTATCCGTTTCTCTTGATTGTTCACTCCTTTAATTTCAATGGTGACTCTTCTTGATGTTAACTCTGACGTCTTCATAGCGTTGATGCTTTCTATCTTCAGTGGATCGATAGGTCCTGTGGCTCCGACACGCTTGGCCATGTCGTTGTCTATAAGTGTGACTGTTGACCCATCATCCAGTAGTGCGAAAGTGTTGGCTTTTCCTGCTGGCCCCTTTATTTGAATTGGAATGATCTTCAAATATGACTGTTTCTTCTTCAGGGTCCAGGCAGAGTTAATTGCTTCTGTTGCCATCGTTTCTTCTTTCGCCTGTGTCTTCTCTGTTGCCTTATTGTGGTGCAGCATTCTGTTGTGGAAGTATTTGCAGTTGTCCATGCCGCATGTCCTCGCTTTACATGTGTGTGTCTTGTTTCTATAGCGGAGACACCGGAAGCAGAGACGTTTTGACTTGGCCATGTCCCATCTTGCATTCACTTCCATGTTCTTGAACTGTTCACAGGCTGTTGTGGTATGTCCTGTCTCTTCACATACAGGACACTTGGCGACGTAAGTTTTCTCTGTTACGTTGTGTATCTTCTGTGGTCTTCTTTGTGCTGTACTCGTATGTGACGCCATTTGTTCTGGTAGAGCATAAGGTCCGCATAATTCAGCTTCTCTTCTGAGGAATTTTTCGAGCTTCAGTAGGTCAGCATCTTCTCTGGGTTGTACTGCAGCGAAGTCGTAGTATCTGTAGCGCAGGGTTGGTGTGAGCTTGTCTACCAGCGCCTTTGAAACTTCTGGATTGTACATTATAGTTGATGCAGCTTAGTGTCTTCAGAGTTGCGACGACATTGGAGATCTTCGTTGAGAATATACAGATGTCCCGTGGAGATTCTGTGAGGCGAGGTAGTCCACGAAGCGTTTCCATTTCCATCATAGCAATGGATTCTGGTCTTCCAAATCTTGATTCCAACGTCTTCATGATTTCTGCGGGCTGAGCACTTGTGATGAGTAGACCTTCGACTGCCTCCTTTGCTTTTCCTTTGAGATTTCTTCTAAGTCTGTTGATGTTTTCTACTGAAGAGAACGTTTTTTCTGTTTCGAAGTATGCGGCACGGAAAGGCAGCCATTCTTGATGAGATCCATTGAAGATAGGCAGCTCTATAAACTTCGGTCGCTGAGCGGCTTTGATGGCTTGTGTGATAGCTGCGGCCAGTTCTGTAATGTCATTTTTCACTCCCGCCGGTGATGAATGAAGGCGCTGTGGCTGTTGATGAAGCTCTTCTGTTGTATTGGCAGCTGGTTGTTCTGTACGTCGTAGCGGCGCGGTGACTACTTCTGTTGTAGGTCCATCGGCTTGCTCTTCCAACCAGTTGACAACACGTTCATTGACTTCTGTCTTCGATACTATTGAAACTTCATCATTTTCTTCGTCTTCATCTTCGACTTCCAGCGAGGCGAGGCGCGCAGCTGCTAACTCGACTTGTAACTTCAGTAATTCTTCTTTAGCCTTCGCTAATTTGTAGGCCTTAGACTTGCTATGTGTTGACCCCCCCCTTCCCCCCTTCTTGCTGTGGGGACGGGAGAGCGTCGGTCCGGGTGGCACTGGTGGGGTTTTCTTCTTTATTGTCGAAGTTTCTGTTTCTTGATATTTTTCGGCGGCGGCGTTTCCCCCCTTGCCCCCCTGTGTTGGCGGCTTCATGGGTAGCGTAGGTGCGGCGGCCTGGCCCTCGGACGGCGTGATGACGGTGGAGACGACGGGTGAAGGCTCTGTCGTCGCGGAGGTGGCTGTAGTTTCAGTACACTCCGTGGCGGTGGTTCCCGTCTCTTCACTCGTACCAGTTGCCGAGGTTGTGCCGGTTGCCGACGTCGTGGCTGTGGCTTCGGAGGACGTCGGCGTCGGTTCCGTCGGTCGCTTGCGCCCTTTACCCTCTGAACGGGTGACCGGCATCGTAGGTCAAGCTTCTATATATATCAGGAACAATTCTTCAATATTCAGGAACAATTCTTCACTTATTCAGGAACAATCTTCACTATTTCCCACGTAGTATCCGGCTCGAAGGACCATAAATGTTGACTATCACTGGATTGGTGGGAAATAGAATAAAACAAACTGTTGATTCTTCCTGAATATAACTGGACTATTTATTCTTCCTTGTTCCTTATTACTATTACACTTGTTGTTCCCTTGACTGTTGCTTGCCGACTGAGGTACCGTGAACAAACGGCTACCCCTTTTATACAAATTTCTTACATTATTTTGGCGCTGTCTCATTAGTCGGCCAATTAAGGTAACTACTTTTTAACCAATAGGAATTCAGCAAGCAATCCGTTTACTGTAGCTTAGGTAGCGCGCAGTATTACCGGAACGTGGGACCTTATTTTTTGCTTGTTGAAATCCTACTGCAAATTTATACATTTTTATTTAAAAACCTATTATTTTTCTTTATTAATATAAAAACATGATATAATTTGAATATTTAACAACTTTATAACTTAATCTAACATTTTAAAATATTCTAAAAGTGCCGTCGGGCGTAAACTGTGAGAAATCTTTATTTAAATGCTAATAAACCACTAAAAACTTATGTTAAAGTAGTATTTACACAGTATTATTGCTATATAATTGTAATTAATTATTTAATTACTATAAAAACTATAAAATAACTATAAAAACACTATTTTAAAGACTATTTAACAAAAAATCCACTAATTAAAAACTGTCCCGCTCAATTGCTATATAAAGACATTATTTACAAAAAACTAATTAAAACAGATATATTCACTTATTATTTAAAACTGTCTTGTACACAAATTCACTGTAAAAGTCTATCTCGCACAACTTGACTCCATCGCCATTAATTTGCCTTTCTGATAAATTGCTTCTTTACGTTTGAAATACCCGATCTCAATTGAAAGAAGGAACATGTGTACATGAATCAGCATAAGGAAGGAATAACCGAACTTTTCTTGCAGTTCGAAATCGGACTAACCGTTCGACCATTTGAAATGGTGTAACATTTGAAGAAGTTTAGTAGCAAAATGAGCATGTCTTAACTTTGATTAACGTTCTCTTGATTTGTTGTGATCAAAATATTCCACAGTTACACTTCTGCTTATATTTTATCCGTTGTACATATTATATATGGCTAAGTATATGTATTCGTTAAGCAACAATTAAATAGTTGCATTTATTATTACGATCTCAATCTACGTTGCATAGAGTGAAGGAAATAATATCATCGTTCCATTAATATCCCACTTCAGAAAGGGTTTATATTATGCCAACCAATAGACGTCCTCCGACAGACTTCATCATCATCATAACAGCCCATTAATATCCCACTGCAGAGAAGGGCCTGCTCCACTGACGGAGGGATACTTGGTCTACTAATACCATGCTGGCCAAACGGATTGGTATAGGGTTTAATTTCAAGTTTTCTTTTTATTACGTAAAGATAATATTCACGGATAGTCCCTTAGTCGGTTTTTACGACACCCATGGGATGAGATGGAGTGGTGACACTCTGTATTCTTACTCCGTCACCACACGGAGAAAGAAGTGTTCGCTCAGTTAAGTATCAGTGCTACAGTGTGCAGTACAAAAAACGTATTCGCCGGCACTGTCACTGAGAGCACTGTCGTCACTGACACTGACAAGTGGGGATGCGCTCATAGAAACTGTATGAAAGAATATTTCGCACTGTGCCAGTACTGTGTCTGAACTGTGACTTCACTGATACGTGTGAATCGGCCTTTAATATTCACTACGTGAGCGAGACTGCGGGGTATGCTATTGGTATCAATGTAATGCATGGTGACAAACACGTCACTCGCCTCATGGTAAGCTCCACTCTTTTCCATACCAGATGCAGAAAGAAGTCTGTGATATAACAAGATCGGATTGCCTCTGCATTGCCATTACACCATATTGTATTAGACAGTGATGTAGGATGATTAGTTAGCGTTTTTATTCTAATGATGTAATGTACTAGTAGTAGCGCAGTTGAAGCGCATAATGATTTCGCACGTCACCCCCTCTGTGTTGCGCAATCGTAATTCATTCTCTTTACGATCGAAAGTGGCACGAGAGTGACGCCGCGCGACATTTTAATGCTTATTTGTTTACATGGTAAATGGTGAATCTGTTAGAAACTTGTTTTTGTATGCGTTTACCGGGAAATGGTCTTGTATAAACGCTTAGCTGGTATCAAACGATTAAAACTTTCAAGTGCCAGGAAAAACATAATACTAACCCAAACGTACCTAGACTTTCAATGTTCCTATTTTCAATTATAAAATTAATTTCATTTAAAATGCTATAATTAAAAGAAAATTAATTGGAAATGAAATAAGTATTAATATTTCAAATTATTGCTTAGATAGGTTTATCAGCAGTGTTCGAAAAATATTTTTTTTCCTATCGTCAAAAGCAGTATATGTTATTTTTGTGTTTTTTATTCGGCCTGAATAAACAGGCATATTATTCTCTACTTCCGATATTAACGATACCGGAGATCTAAAACCTCGTCATCGGCTTTTATTTATTTAATCATATATAATCGATGCGAACAGAGGCTCTAGTATAAAGTCTTTGAAGTTGCCCCACTTTTGGTTTTAATTTTATAAATAAACTCCGTGAACATATTCTATTTCTCTGAGTTAATCCATGAAACATGTACCTAAGAAGCCTATTTATAGCATATTTATAAAGTTTTTCAATTCGAACGAAACAACAAAAAGTTTTCAAACAACAAAACAAAAAGTTTCTGAGATTACAGCTTTCAACCTAGTAAACTGTTGGCCTGGTTTATCACATCCATTATACTTTAGTGACTTTTATCATTCGAGTTTTAATGACCCACTGCTCATCTTGCTTTTGCCAATGAAGTCAGAACTTGGTCAACTAATATCACACCGGCTAGACGGATTGGTTTTTCATAGCGATCATTTCGGCAAACTGTCTTTAAGGCTTTTATTATAAGATTGGATGGTCACATCATGCATTCTAAGTCCATCCCGATGCATATAATTACGCGGATAAATGATATACAGAGGCATGTAGCTAAATCATTTATTAATTAGTTTGCAAAATCAATTTGTATTTACATACGTTGATTGACTTTTTGTATTTATGTTTATCGCTGTCGACAAATGCTGTCTATTAGTGGTCGAGGAAAAAAGTAATAAGTTAGGTACAATGCACCACTCGTATTTCTAACTCTGGAGTATTTGTCACACTGAAAGTGGTCTTTAGCTTGCTCACTGACAATGTTGAACTAATATGAGCAAGTTTGTTATTGTCTTATGTAATTTATGATCATCGATGTTAACTATCTGCAAATTAATTTCAAAATACTTAAATATGACACAATGACCAAAAGCACAAGTCGTCAAGTCACGTTTGTCCGTATGACATAAAGAAGAAATTTGTGTTTTACGATTTAAGTCCTAAAGTCGTGTTTTTTCACTAGCTCAGTATAGCTAGTGAAAAAACCCTTCCCTCTAAACACAGCAAACCTTTACTGTTTGAAGTCTGTGTATTAACCGATGTATTACTCTGAATTCAACTGCGTCCGTAACAAGGTGGTCTGCCTGTCGTGCAAAAGGTTGCGGGTTTGAATCCCACGTATGACAATTATTTGCGTGATCCAAAACAGTTTGCCTTGAGCCTGCATTTTCTTTCTGTCCGTAAATTTTATGACTGAGAGAGACTAGCTGAGACTGTACAAAAACAGAACTTTTTCTACATTACCAACAAAACTAAAATATTTACAATATAAATCTCTGGTTCCACAGTTCAGCAAACGCCAAGAAGTGGGAGGTAGAACTGGCGACGTTGAAGAGCAACAACCTGCGACTGACGGCGGCGCTGCAGGAGAGCACCGCCAACGTGGACGAGTGGAAGCGCCAGCTGCACCAGTACAGGGAGGAGGTGGCCAGAGCAAGACATTATGCTGGTAAAGGTAAGTAGGGTTGTAAGGATATTCTTTTTATTTAGCGCAGAAAGGTTCTGACAAGATGGAAGGTGGGGAGACTCCTCACGCGATGGACCGGTTAAGACAGGAAACCGATAATTGAGGGAGGCACAAGACCATGCAAATATTTAGAGAAGGCCTCTAACAGGAGCATTGGGTGTCTATTGGTTGATGGGCTTTTTAATGAATTTAACTTTAAGGAAATATTGCACTTACACAAAAATCAATGACAGGCTTAACTAAGACGTTATAGATGGCGTTTAGTAATTGGAGTTTAAGGTGGCGTTTAGAGTTACGTCGAAGTTCGAGTGCTTCTTTAAACTTGTTTACTTTATTTTTGTAGCGTTTATCAAATGTGCACAAAATGGAGAGTCCCAACACGTAGATAAACAGCCTTAATTATGAAACAAAACATTGTGGTTATACTATAAATAATAAATTATTAACTTGTCAAGTAATGCTTGTTATACAACATGTTATTCAATCGTAACATAGTTTCACAGCAGATGGCGTTGTAGCGTATGAGTTTAACGGTGCATGAGTCGAGAAAGCTGACGGGCTATACAAAGATTTAGTCTTCCAAGTAAATGCGTAACTTGTATTGTATAGGTATATATATATATATACTTATAATCTATACTACTATTATAAAGAGGTAAAGTTTGTGTGTTTGTGACGTTGTAGGGGGTAATCTCTGGATCTACTGAACCGATTTTAAAAATTCTTTCTGTATTGAATAGTCAATTTATCGGGGAGTGTCATAAGCTATATATTATCACGCTATGACTAATAGGAGTGGAGCAGTAATGAAATATGTTTTAAAAAGGGACGCGTTTTTTTTCACGGTTCAACGAAGTGGGCACGGGTCAGCTAGTATGAGAAAGGAAAACAATATATATTATACTAAAGTTATACTAAGGTAAAATGTTTGTTTGGTTACACGACTGGAAATGTCAAGAACTCATTGATGGAAATGAATAAGTTTTAGTATATCTGACAAAGCTGTCATCAAACGAGAAAGACAGAGCCGGAATCGAAAATGATCAGCACGGGAATCAAACTTTGCGCCCTTGATTGCCTGATCAAAATGGTGATGAACATAGCACGTAACCTATGGTCGCTAGGGCAGAATGGAAAACCTCTATTTATGGCTTTCAGTTATCACAAAAATTATGGGACTTTCTGTTTCTAAATTTAGTTAACATGATTTACGATCGTTTTTGGTCGGTTTTTTGATTAGAATATTATCAGTATTTATATAAAATGGCATTGAAGCTCCATGCAGTAGTCAGTCGCATTAGTGAAATTTAAACATTATACTGAAGCACCTTTAAACTAATTGTGGAGGTGGCGGTGACGTAACAGCACGACGCCTCCAACGAAAGGGATCAGTGATCGTGCCTGGCGGGCCAACTGCCTAACGGTTGTTTTTTTTTTGTTGAGGTCGAGTAGTTTGGTCTCTGTCGACCGCTACTTCTTTACACGGGCTGTGGTGGGGCGGATGGCCCTCAACCAAAACCCAACGGTTATTCGTTGGACGTTGTGTATATGCGGAAACTCTGTGCGAATCTTAATATCGCGATTCAGGACGTAGTGGCGACATCTGTTGATTGTGGGGGGTACTGAGATATTGTAGGTGTTCGCTTGAGTAAGACACTACATGATTATTTATTAATGTTAATAATTTAATATGCACTACAAAATAATTTAAAGCAACAATTTGCACGTTTTCCAGGAGCAGAAGCTAACGAAGTAGAACAATTGCGGCAGCGCGTCGCACAACTCGAGGCTGAGCTTGCACAGAAGAACGAGGAGCTCGCACAGATCACCAAGTCTAAGAAAAGCGAACAGGTAATGTCATCATTATAGGAATGCATTTTGTACCGAAAGACTCTGTTGATATTTTCAGTAAAATAAGATTTGCCTCTTCAAACTGACCCGGGTTCCAAATATTACTGCTCTTATTCATCCAAATTGCAGCAAGTTCATCAATCAAAATTTAGTCAATAATATCATTTCTTAATCGCTATCACTAGTACCCTCGTTAGTACTTATTTAAAAAAAGAATTATCTGCAGCGACTTCCACGACTATAGATGCTGGCGACAAAAATTCAGAATCATGCCTTTCAAATACCTAAGAAGTATTCCGAAATATTCCAAAGCTTTGGGAATATTTTAATTGTCAAAACTAACCATAAATTTGTAAATTATATTATCTTAAGGTGTGTTGTGTGCGATAGCCAGTAGGTATACCTAGTGGTATACCTACTGGCTATAGCCTACCTACCTAAGAACAAAAGAATAAAAATCCTGTCAATAAAAACGAGTTATTTTCCGTAGTCCCATCTTTCGTCCCATCGATGGGACGACGGAAAATAACCATTAACCGTAGTCCCATTATCTAATGGGACTACGGAAAATAGTTTTTACTTCACGATCGCTTTTCTGTGATCCCATTAAACAATAGAGTTGTGCAGGATCGCCATCATAACACTGATACTATTTCTATTGTTACTTTACATACTTTTTGATTATTAAATAAGTTATGAAATCTCTTTAACACTAAAGTAACACAATAAAATAACACTAAAGTATAATTCACACATTTAAAATACCAAATAGTCACTTGCTATGTGTTAGCTTAGTAAGTAGTTATGGTTTTCTTTTTTTTAGTTAACAATTTGCATACTTAATATCCGTGTGGTGACGGAGTAAGAATACAATATGTCACCACCCCATCTCATCCCATGGGTGTCGTATAAACCGACTAAGGGACTAACCGTAAATATGCACCGCAAAACATTTTCCTATGAGTGACCTTCGCAACATTTGTGATGAGATATTAATTTTTAGAGGAGGCCTATGTCCAGCAGTTGACGTCCATAGGCTGATATGGATGGATTGTATTTGATAGCTGTTAATAACATATATGTTATAATATTCCAGGACGCGGAGGCTAAGTTAGCGCAGAGCCAGTTGGAGTTGGCGCTCGCCGCACAGGACGGTCAGCGACAAGTGATACAGGCGCTCAACGATCAACTGGCGAGACAACTTGACGAGCTGGTAAACTATTTAACTGTCTTAGGTAGTAAGCGAGCTGTAAGAACAGTCAATGAATAATATATGTCTATACTAATATTATAAAGAGGTAAAGTTTGTGTGTTTGTGACGTTGAAGGGATAGATCTAGATCTACTGAACCGATTTAAAAAAATCTTTCTGTGTTGAATAGTCCATTTATCGGGGAGAGTCATAGGCTATAGTATCACGCTATGACTAATAGGAGTGGAGCAGTAATTTCATATGTTTAAAAAAGTGACGAGTTCTTTTCGCGGCCTAACGAAGTGGGCCAGCTAGTACATAAATGAATAACATTAATTTCAGACCACCATCCACCGCGAGGTAAACGCGGCGTTGCAAACATGAGACGCGGCTCCCCCGCCCCCGGCGATATACGCGGCCGTCAACAAGCACCCGCGCCTGCCGCTGCTGCTGCGACACGCGCCACACCCACACCCACACCCGCCACACCCGCAACACCAGCAGCAACACGAGCACGAGCCCACCTACGTCACCGTCAAGGCGAAGAAATGAAGAGTGCTCTCGGTATTTCGCAAGGTGCACGAGTTTTTCTAAATTTGTCACAGAATTGGGGGGTAGTCGGAATATTTTTTTTACTTTGAAAATATTTCTTTTTTGAGTTTGAATTTGACATTGGGCTTGATTTGTGTTGGGTTTTGATATGATACCACAATTTTTGACGAAATATTTATATTATTTTTGAAACCTTTTCTTTTTTTAAGAAACACTTTAATGTAAAATCAATATGTCTACCCTGTTTCCTAACCACGATTACGAAGTATAATATGTAGGAGCAATGAAATTGCTTTTAAATGTAAGTAAAAAATGTTTCAATTCCCGATTCCCTTTAGTTAAAACTTAATTGATAGGATACATCACTGAGCCAACGAAGTAATTATGTAATATCGTTAATTACTTTTATCATTGTATGTGTATATTATATATATATACGTCTTTGTCATTTACCTAGTGTACTCTTTACCTACGTGCAAGAAAGAAAGAAATATGTTTGTACATTATATTCAAATATTAGAAATATGTTTGTGAACATGAAAGAAAATGTTTTGTAAAACAACGTTAATCGCATTTTAAAAGGACTTGTCCCACGATGGGTTTTGCATTATGCGGCAAAGGATTATATTCCATAATGTTGTAATCTCTACCTTTTGAGAATGTAAACCTGCATATAAACGCACAGATAACAAGTGCGGTAGTCTAAAAATTTATCCTCTGTCGCTGTCACCATTGTTAAATTTAAATATTACATCCACTGAAGTAATAATGTTGGTCAAAATTATTCTTGCTTCGTTCGATCGTGTACGGATAGTTAAATCTCTACTAAATATATTATTGACATTGAAGTTCATAGATAACGCACACTGCATCTACTCGTAGTATGGCAAGTCTCTACAATATTATCATTCCAATTGTATACACTACCTCTATTTAAGTCTGTCTAAATTACATCTAACATCAATACTAACACATTTAATATTAAACTGGAATGAATGCTATTATTTAACTTCAGAATTGTTACAGTTGGGATTTCATAAATCATTTCTAAACCAATCTAAACAAAAATAGTCTCAGATTTCCATATCAGCCTATGGACGTTCACTGCTAGACATAGGCCTCCTCCAAAAGTTTCCACCCTGCGCGGTCTTGTGCTTCCCTCATCCACCGGCTTCCCGCCGTCCTGACCAGGTCGTCAGTCCACCGTGTGAGGGGTAGCCCCACCCGGCGCCTTCCGGTGCGCGATTATCAAAAGGATTGTATTCTAAGCATTCGGATACTCCGTGCCCGTGCCAGGTCTATCATGACGCAAAAACTGACAAATTCCATTCTATGTACTACCTACATTGGCTTTTGTGACTAATTTTACATATAGTTAAGAATTTGGTTACAGTAAGAGTAAGAGAAAAAGCTGATTCAATTTTTTACTGTAAAAGATCTTTATCTTCCACTTTGTTACGTTTTAAAATACAACAAAATTAGTCTTCTTCACTGCCATTCAGGCCATGTGTAATAGAAACAAATCGGCCAAAATGTATTATATTACTTTATTAGATACTTTATAGAAATAGTTTTATTAAAGCATCACTAACTATCATCACTATTAACAAGGGATCTGTGTTTAAATACTAGAGGCCTGATTAATCTAAGTTTTCCTGTAGTTATGGGTAAACTTATAATTTTTTTTTTGTCATCCATGTATAATTATCGTGATGTATACCTAAAACATTATAATAATTAGTATCGTGGTGATTAATTATTATATAATTCATTCATTAATTCATTATATTATTATACATTTTGTCTAAAATTTAATAGTTTCGTGTCAATTGGAGTGAGTGATGTGTACCCACCCTTACGTCTCGTGTATATACGTTCTTATACCGTGTGACCCCACGGTACAATGCCAAAAAATAATAATTTTATTAAAGATTAATGTATATTTTAAATGTAGATTTTTAAATATTATAATTATTATCTTAAGAAAACTGGCTGCACGGTGAAATACCGAATTAAAAATATTTAAAATACATATATATTATAATAATATAATATTTATATCATTGTATTTCGTTTCGACATTCGCCTGATTATAAGTACATATTATAGTCGTCGGGCTGTGCCATGTCTTAGTATATGTGTGTATATTGAAAAAGTCCCTAACTCATACTACATTTAAATATATTATATTTAGTTATTGGATCACTTTGACCACATAATACTTGTTTATTATAAGTTTCGTATGGGTCTAAATTACCCCACGTGTCAAAGTTACCCAAAAATTAAGTATCTTAATACAAAAATGGGCTAATATTACGCCTAGTCGATCCCCTTCGTGAATAATGCGAATGGGATTTTAAAATGAATGTTAAAAGCTTCGATTTAATAATAAAAAAACATTTTTGAAAGCGTAAAGTTTAAAATATTACTTAGTATGTAAGTGTAAGTATTTTACCTATCAATAGATATTATAGGGTAATATTTACCCAAGTTTAATCTATACCGATCTGTAATTTTTATTTAATATTTACTACCTACTCTATGCATTTCTTTTTCTCGAATCCAATTTCTACTAATGTTTTAGATGAAACATTCTTAATAAAGATCACAGAGTGACAGAGTTGTGACTGTTTACGAATGTTAAGTTGTGAGACATCTTCTAATATGAACTTTTTCTGCAATAATATCTAATGTTATCTACATTCTATTGGCTGATTACCATCAGGCAAAGCAAAACCAACTCTAGTTGGTACCTATGAAAACTTTTATTTGATTTGAGATTTACATTTAAAGCAGATACATCACTGACTATGATCTTCATAAAGAATGTATTATAATATCTAAATAATTCCTATACTGTAAGTCTTATGAAAATATTTAATTTTATGTTATGACTTTCCTACTGTGTAGGTGTATTCTATTATATTATAAATATAAATAATTATTGTATTATAATTATTAAATTCCAATCTCGATGATTTTCTAATTAATTATTATTAAATATATTCATCCGTAGATCTAAGGCTTAAGATCGTGCGAAGTTGTTTTGTATAAAATTTACAACTACTTATTAGATATTCATTAATTTAGAAATAAGTAAAAATATTTTATTGTTTAATTTAAAGTTCTATTTTTGCTTTTGACTACAACAATTGGTAGAGATTATGTGATACTAAATTACAATTAAATGTAAGTAATTTTGTGTCACTATATCTCTACTTAACCTTTTAACCGCTGCACAATCCTGCAAAAAAATGTGCCCCTAGCGCCAATCACGTATTTTCAAGGTCAACGATAGTGTTGTGCACCATTCCCTATTTTTTATTTTTTTTACTAGATTTTTATTCGATTTTACGGGTAAAAATACACGTTTTTATGAATATCTAATGTTTTTTATTATTAATTAACCTTTTAATTAAAATTACCCAAATCAAAAAAGCTATAACCATTGATAGAGTATAAGTTCATAAATCAACTAAATACGTCTTTTGGAATCCCTATTGTTGCATTTATACAACCCCGGCGCTAACATTAGAGATAAACAACAGCGTAGATAGTGCGGAAAGTGAAATTATTTCCGGTTATCGATGTTTACGTGCATTTTGTTTATGACAGAGGGTAATAGAAAGTTTAAAAATTTTCTTGTTTAAAAAAAAAACATTATGGTCAATGACTGGGCATTTAATTGCCACAGCTTTGACGAACATTGTTGTGCTAGTCACGCCAAGCATGGGTTCTCGAATGTTCTCGTATATCGACACGTCGAACGTAAAATTGGTAATACCTGTTGGTACACCTGCCTATCTCAGCCACCAAACCATCATCGACGAAGTATACGAAAAAGTCTAGTTCATTAGAATTGGTCGAAAGGTTCATTTCTGATGAAAAACCAGCGTGAAAATCATTAAATGGTTGTACGATTGGCGTCGTTTCCGCTGCAGTCCAATGGAATTCATTGTCACCGCTTTCCTAAAAAATAAAAAACAATACTTAGTGAGTTGTAAAAAATAAATGAATTGTATTTATAGAATTATCAGAATAAATCAAATTTGGGTACATACCTCCTGCTCTTCTAACTCATTATCGGTCACAAATTCTTCTACATCTTCCTCGTAACCTTCTAAAATCCTTATTAATTCCTCTGCACTCGACATTTTGCGATTCAAACACGGCCACAAGACCCAATGAAATAAAATAAGTACCCACTATTTCATTAATAATTCTTAACAAATAAAACAGATGTACCCTCACTATTATCATTATGAGTTCGCTTATGACGTCACAAGCGGTTGCATATGTACAACTCCGGCGCTGGACTTCTTTGATAACGTTAAAGTACTAGGGTTGTTACTAAAATACAATTTAGAAAAAACCGTCTATCGAATTGTAATACGAATCTACCCTAAATCATGTTCAGTTTTAGATGTTATAGTTAGAAATAGGTTCAAACAGCAACAAGCATTGAATTACTTTTTAATTCTAAATGCCTAACCTATTTGTATATTATTTGAGTTAACTAAAGTTTGCATTAAGAGTAATAAATAAACTTATGTGCTACATCACTACTGTTGTATTTATACAACTCTGGCGGTACATGTTAAGGTCAAACCTGCATTTTGCGATGGGTTTTGTTAATTTTTTACACCGTTAATTTGGTGCTTTGCGTAAGTGATTTTAGGGAAAACGAAAGAAATTCCTTGAGTGGTAAAGGTGGTCTTTATTTTTATTATGAAAATGCTGCTACGTAAATAAAAATACGTTTAAAAATAACTTTGTAAACTTTAGTTGCGAATCTACAACTGCGGTGCTAGGGGCTCAGAAATGATAAGTTGCTTATATACAACTGCGGCGGGTAATGGGTTAACATGATTTTAAACAATACAAACCTGCAATGACTGGGTGATATAATGTATGACACAAAACATCAATGCGGATTGAATCTAAATTAAACAATAGAAATATAATTCTTGAGTTTCTTACAGATTCTTGACATGGGCCATCCCTGATCTTCCTTAGCGTTACCCTGTAACCTAGCTTAAATTGATTTATAATCTTGATTGGATGACTCGAAATAACTTCGCACGTACAAACAATTAATGTAAAAACAAACCATGTAATATTTTGTGTACGACACACATCTACTTCCTCCCTAAATAAAGTAGGATGTTTTATTTAAAATAATATGTTTACCATTATTTGATTTTATATTCAGTTACAAAACCCTGTATTAAATAGATCCCTTAGCAAATTAGTCTTAACAATTTGGCAGATAATATTATCAGCGATATTATTACACACATTTTATGTTTTAATAATATTTATTTTATTATTTATTAAAGAAAAAGCTTTAAATACTTTTAGTTTGAAAAATGAAACATGAAATTTCCCTTTGTTATTTTGAATATTTTAAAATGGCAGATTATTATTATCTGTCGAAATTTGAAATAAATAAATAAAAATGTGTAACAATGAGATATCATTCTAAGGCTGAGGACACAATTTTTAAGATATACAATGTCTTCTAAACAGGGTAACTTTTGTTTACGGTTGGGTCATTTTTAAATAGTAAAAAAAACGTTGTTATTCGATTTTTAATGTCGTCTACTTAATAACATTTAATGTAAAAATGAGGTAAATGGAAATTGAGAGTTGAAAAATTATAATTTGGTGATTTTATTCTACTTAAAAAAAATGTCCTTTTACAATAGCTGATTTAATTTTGATCAACATGGGTCTTGATACATTGGTATTTGAACGTAAAGAAGTAACAAATAAACACATTGTATGGCCTCTATAATATATTAGTCGGTTAAGACAACGTATGAACTGAAAACAGCGTCTTAACTTTTTAGATTATAAATTAATTATACCTACAATATTTTTTAATTTTAACATCTTATTATTAAAACAAGATATCTTTATTTATTGACTTAAATCAAATAAGCATAGTAAAGATATTTTAATTTTTTTTAAATTTTTCAATCGCCATGATATTTTTCTCCTATCGATTTCTATTGAAACTATTTTACACCCGTTTTATGTAGTTGCTCTAATTAATTTGTGTTATGTAACATAACGCGACTGTGGTCGATGGTCGCTCAGCTGGCCCAGCGTCAGTTTATTACCTATTTATTAGTATTTTAACTCTATTACAATATTTATAACATTATTGTGTCTATTGATATAAATTTGTTGACACGATTTAATTACATTTTGTAGTAAAATATTTTAGGGTTTGAGTTATACTTCTAGGAAGAGTTACCTTTATATTCAATGTCTTGTTGCCTATTTTTGTCTTGTTCCTGAATGTTTACTTTACATCAATTTGAAGTCTGTAAACGTCATCACTACATGAGACTCGATCTCTCTTTCCGGTATTAAAAGATAGGAGAAAGAAATCGGCTTCTAATCTCTCCAAGGAACTAGAATATCACGATGATATCATATTCTTAACAGACCGGCGTCATCACAATGGTATACTATAAATAAAACTTATAAAGTGAATTATGATGTTGATTTATCAATGATTTTTTGTAATGAAACGTGTTTACTTATTTATATCAATATTAACAAATAATATGAAATAGCTATAATAATATTTAAGAATAGAAAATTGAAGTTTCGTTTTAAAACATTTTTCAAATGAATATTTATAATTTTTTAGTTAAATTAATTAATAAATAGAAAAAATTAATTAAATAATAATGTTTTATAGACACAATACTTATGTACATGTATATTATTATATATTTATGATTATAGTGAATTGTAGAGACCGAATGATCTGTTGCTACTTGAAGTGTAATATAGAATTAGTTGAATAAGTGTTATTTCCGAACTATCATTTGTAAAACCGAATGTTAAGTGTGACTACAATATTATATATTACATTAACAATAATATCTAATTATAAACAATACCTACATAAACATTTATAGTTAATATACGAAACTGACATAATAAATACTTTACGGAAATTAACTAAAGAACGCGAAAGTGAATTGTCTATGTTATTGAGCATTGTTCCCAGCTGTTATAAAGTTAATTGTGGATTTAAGAGCATGGTATACCTACCAACTTTTACAACTGTAAACTTACAACGAAATAGCGAACTAAACTTTCACCGAAAATGTACGTAACCTACGTACATTTTATTGTAATAAGTATTTATTTTGTCAGAATTTCGTCATAAATAGTCATAAATACAATATATCATAGCGGCGTTACAAATAGATGAGATTAATGATTTTAAATTTGAACAAATTTGTTTTTTAAAAGAAAACGGTGACCAATATTTCCCGCCCGATGTGTAATGCCCACCGACTACACGAATGGTGTGCCAATTAATTTGCCAGTATGTGTATTTAAGCCATTTCTAAAAGTATATGTCGGCTCGATATCTTGGTCACAAAATTGTTGTAATTATAATAATCGCATTATAGTTTTTAATTGTAATTTATTCGATAAAAATCGTTGAGATCTGCTTTGCATTTGTTTTCTAAAAATATTAAAAAAAAAATACAATGATTTAATTCTATTTATATTTTTTATTGTTGTTTTTTTATTTAATTAATTATAATGTATATAGTTACAAATCAACATTACTTTGTCCACCAGTTAAAGTATATTGCAATTGTATGTGTAAATTACATTTTTGAACTTTGTTGTTTTTCATACCGTGTGTATTTAAATTAGTTGTTAATAAATAAAGTGCGTTTTGGTCTATCTATTTAAATAGATAAGTCTCGCCCTATGCTGAGGAAATGAAAAAATATCATAATATACGTACGGTCAGCTGCAAAGAAATCTAACCCACTTTAAGAATATAACAGCGCGCTAAAGGGGTTAGATTTCTTTGCAGCTGACTGTACCTACACAAAACTCAAGATATGTAGTTATTTGTGGATCGTACAAAGAATAGTTCTGATAAAAACGTATTTTATTTACTATGTCTGACTTAATACAAATATGAATGTTTTAGTAAATATAATTTCAAATGCAAGGCAGATGATCTGTACTACATTATATCTTCCATTAGATTCGTAGTCGCTGTGAGCTGAGTATGCGTATTAAACAATAAATACAAATATGAATTTATTTAAGCGTTTTTATTTTACTTAGTGCTAATTCCTATATTATTTATATTCGACTCAAGTTCGTAAGTACCTAGTTTGAAAACTGAAATACGGATAAATAATTGATTTTAGAGAAATCGACTAAATACTACCGCTGTACTTCTCAAATGGCGTACCCTAGGCATTCAGTGTTGCAGTGTATATGTCACCGGAAAATAACAAGACTCGAAAGTAGATAAATTTTCTGAACGCCGTTTATTATTTTCCGACAGTTGATCAACTACCTAGAAAATTGGTCAACTTACAAGTCTTGTTATTTTCCGGTGACATTATACAAGAATCAATTTGCCTTGATTGAAGTCTTTATAATGTAAGTTTACGGCTGTCGCGCCTAGATGGCGTTGTCTTCAAAAGCGGTCGTGATCGGTGCTCCTTACTAGGAACCGTTACTCGTTTTGTTTGAGTAGTGTTATTTCGAATATGGTGTAGTGTTCAGTGTAGTTACAGTGTTACGTGTATTAAAAGTGTTACTTCGAGTTGACCGATCTATCGTAGAACGTGCCATCATAAGCTAACGCCGACATCAGAACTGGGATGAACGCCAGCCAGCCCACAGGCTGCGTAGTTAACGAGCTTCCTGGTATTTTGTGCCGATCAAGTAAGATCTTTCCATTATAATGAGCTTTGAGCAGAGTGCTCACTGTTTAAAGGTAATGTTGATAATTTTAGCAGTACAGTAATGTAGTAGTTCCTGCTGTGTAATAAAATTGTCCTGGTTGTAAGGGGCCATAATAATATGATGGTTTTGTGTCTAGTATTTAAATTTTGGCTATTATTTAGAGTGACGAGTAGGTTTTGACATATTTTTACTTTTTTAACCTGACTATGATTTGTAAAAAGATAGAATATAATTAAGGGACCTTTAATCCCTAAGTTTGATACGGTGACAATTAAAAATGAAGGTGATAAAAGAAATCGTATTTTGTTGTGTTATAATACACCGTCGTAGGTCGGTTAACATTAGAGCGTCGCGTTAGCTAGGATTCGTTTTCAGGTGTTATTTGCACCGTAATGTAGTAAACACTAAGTAAGTGTTATTCACGTGGTTTACTAGCGCTTTATTTTTAAAAGTCGTTAAATTTTATTTATTTATTTATTTATAAAGGGTTACCAACATAAGTACAGCAATATCAAACATTTTTTAGACTTAAAATTACTTATAGCTAACCCACTTATAATTAATTACAGGTTAACCAAAACATGCATTAAAATTTAAATAAAATATGTAATAATAAAAAGAAATAAAATATAGTAACATTCAATAAGAAACAATAACTACAATCTAAAGTACGTCATTAGCTTTTAGTAAATTCATAAAGTTAGGAAGACTTTGAGAGTGAATATCGAGTTTAGGTATTTTCTTTGTTAAGTCGTTGTACATACGACCCAACCGAACTACTGGGGCATTACGACCTAATCTTGTTCTACAAAATCTGTTTCTGAAAAGAGCGCAAGGGTATCTTGGTAATCTTGAAGGGACATTATATTTGAATTGACTAACTAGTATGGGACTGTCGATTTGGTTATTAATTATTTTATGTAAGTAAGACATGTCCAGATGAACACGTCTAACAGAGAGTGCATCTAACCAGAAATGTTGTAATTTTTCGATGTAGGTTTTAAGTATTCTCGGTGTCTAAAAGCGGAACGAAAGGCTGCGGATAATTTTTTTTTGTACTCTTTCAATTCTTTTTGCAGGTATTTCATAGTATGGATACCAGACGGTGCTGCAGTAGCAGTACTCCAATTTGCTTCTTACATAACTATTGTATAATAACATGACTGAAGAAGGGTTTTTAAATTGTTTGGTATTTCTAAGAATAAAACCTAACGATTTATTTGCATCCTTTATAATTTGGTCAATGTGATCAGAGAAACGCGACTGCCTATCTACTATGATTCCTAGATCTCTTATTGAATTAACTTCTTGAAGCATATCACCATCTACAGAGTAATTGGTATTGATAACTCTACGTTTTCTTGTAAATTTAATATGTTGACATTTTGAAGCATTCAACATCATTTTATTTGAAACGCACCATTCTTGGAGTTTGTCAATATCTTCTTGCAGGTATGTAGAGTCTTGCTTGCATGAAATTATTTTTGTCAATTTTAAATTGTCTGCAAAAAGATATATTGTGCTGTGTTTGATACTTTTGGCCAGATCATTAATAAATAATGTTGAAGAATAGGGGCCCCAACACAAATTTTAAAGAAAACATTAGAAATAATTTGATTTGACTAAGACGTTACGTAATAGGATAAAGACGATGTGATTGGTCGATTTTAAATACCTGTACTTGACATTCGGAAGTTAAGGGGAAACAATTCAATCGCAATTCCATACAAACAAAGAAAGTTAATTCCTCCTTCATTAGATAATAAATACTCAAAACTATAGATGATATCGTTTTGTCTCGTTATTATCTAGTCTTATTGATTAATAAAACAGTAAAAAAAATATTCATTTACAAGTTATGAGGCTTCAAAGTTCATAATTCTATGCACATTTTATGACAACTTTTAGCGTAATAAAATAGGATTAAACGTTTATAAAGGTAAATATATTTTGGGAATAGGAATAGATTATTTATTCGAAAATTCAAATAATTTTATATTGACTAGATACATTCTAAAGTTTGTACGCAATTACCTTTTTCCCAAAACCATTTTAGGAAATTTTACCGTGCTCGTTTCCGCCATCGACATCTTGCATCTCGCCTCCACTTTCTGCACCCCTCGGGTCGGCGGAGGGGAGGTACGACAGCGAGCCGACCGTCGTCGAATGTTACCGAATATTTTTTTTAAACTTCAATAAACTTTAATTTATGTCATTTATGACAAATTACGTATCGCTTGCCAGTAAGAAGTTTCGTAATTTCTTTTATCAAAGAGATCCGATTATTATCAGATGCATAACCAGTTAGATAAAATACCTACATCAGTCAAACTGTCAAAATTCACCTATTATTACAATAGTCAATAGAGCATACCTAGCTAAGGCTGTCACATTGCACAAACTGTATTTTTTTTGTAATTCATTTTGTATTTTTTTTAAATACTTACGTGACTCACCCCCGCCCCGGTATCTGAATGACTGATCAAGTATCATTTCTTGTCAACTATCATTTCCAGATTTTATGATATTATTTATTTTATGATTTTTCTTCCTTTTTTTAAATCCAGCTAAAATTAACTTCATGTACTGTATGTGAAGTAAGATATTATTGTGTACTGTATGGAACCCCTATTAACGATGCACGGTCTAAAAAACTGCCTCAAGAATAAACAGTTTAACTTAAAAAATAAAATAAAAATTATAATGTTTTACGGTGTCATACCTACACCACTTACAAGATAAATTGATGTCTCGCTTGGTGTGTCTTCCGCAACAAAACTTACAATAAAATATTTTTTAAAAACCCATTTTAGTTATCTTTATTTACTCCTGATTTATTACTTTTTAGGTAACTACCTACAGCTAGTATTAGTGTCAACCCTAACAATCAAGAAGAACAATATTTATATTTTGAACGACATTTTGATTTGTAATAAATACAATCGAGCGCGTGTGCGTGTGCATGTTTCTGACTGCTTTTCTATGAGTTTTTCTCTTTCTCACGCAACGTTTGGTGAAACAACAATCTTTTAGGCTCCGGTGACAGATGAGTTGGTCTTGACGTCTTGAGTCCTCTTAATTGTACTATTTTATGTTCTCTATTTGTAAGAAAGCATTTATTTGTCACTCACAAAGTCACAATACACAACAATATTGTGATTTTTAAATAAGGAAACGTTTTATTGTGACATATTGGACCACATTTAGTATAGTTTTTATAGTGTGTTCTATATCAGAGCGTTGATTTTTGAGTGTAATTTAATTTGATATTAATTTCATTGCTTAGTGTCAGGAATTATCGATTTACTTAAACGTCAGGTTGTGTAATTTTGTGTGAAAATTGGTTAGATTATTCATTCATAATTTACCTATTCGTGTATTTCGTTGAAGGCATAAGTGTTACAATAACTTATTACAATAGAAATAATAAATACCACATACAATAGTGTGCTGTGTGACTTAAGCTAGACTATCCTATAAAAGGATGAAAGTACCCTTGCATCTGTGGGAACTCGTAATTATACCTACCAACTGTTTCGGTAATATTTTAAAAGGAATTCCTTATTAATTTTTGAAATAAACGGCAAACTAATAAGAAGTTTAAATTGTCGTGTAATATTTTGGTGTCTATTTGTAACTTTATAACGTGTTAATTTTATCACCCATCCTAAACGTTTTATTTAAAGGTACCTAATTAGTTAGAATAGCTGAGTCCAGGTCCTCCAGGTTTAGGTACGTGGTGCGTGTTGAAGAGGTACAATTTATATCCAAAATTAACAGTGAATTAGTTTCACATAACTGAGCTGGCAAATTATTGCCGGTTGTGGGAATAAAAGTGAAATGACGAACCTATTAGCTAACTATATTGGCAAGTGACAATGATTTAATTGGCTCATCAGTACGAAGACTTAATTCTTTTGAAGTAAACTAGGACTCTTGATTTATAGGGCTAGATTTGAAATTCTTAGGTATTTGACTTAACGTGACAGAGTATTGCGTTCATTGATAATCTAGATATAACTGAGAGCACTAGTATAGGTATTCGTATTTTCTATGGCTGTGTGGGTAAATAAAACTGGCGACATTCGGTTTCCATACAAAATGACATTCAAGGCATATCTCCTTTGTTCCGATATCTATGGTTTTAATCCTCTGAGTAGGTAATTACAAAATTGCAAGGTAGGTATCACGTGCCCATGTAAATCCGAGTGTGCAATTATTACCTTATTCACACTTAGTCATTGTTTTAAACATAGTTAATCACTTAGGTTAAAGAATAATGAGCAAATTTAAATGTAAGATTTGCGTTATGTGACCGCTGTACGGTGACGAGGTTGCGTTTTCAAATACCGACCTAGACCTGACCTCAGTGACACAGGGCTTGTGCTTGATATGCCTACTGGTACTCTAGACTAGACTAACTCAGATAAAAATATACCTACACTAAAGATCAAGGTAACAGCACTTAGCTAAGAATATAAAACTTCTGACGTGATCACGTGACATACCTATTGCTCGCTTAATTAATCTTTCGCAAGCCAGCGTTAATTGAAGTGGCAATATCTCGGGCACTACCAACACTGTCACAGATTCAAGGAGTTATTTAACATTGTGCATCGATAATTGCATTATCATGTAAAACTTGATATACTTATCTCAAGCTCTACTCTTTCGGCAAAACTTGGAAGAAGCTAATGCATAAGAAAATATAAACAGGAAACTATTTTAACTTATTAAGTGTACCTACATAATAATATCTTCTCTATGATTAGTTTTCGTACATAAAATAATGTAGTATACTTAATATAATGTTTTTATTTATTTAGCTTTAAACTAAAACTAGATACATTTTTATATCTGTGCCTGAACTAGGCTTAACGCCTGTATCTCAGGCTACAGTGCTCTTCATACAATACAACTTAAGACTAGTCTTGCTTAATAACATATTTCTATCTTATACATAATTATAATATTTTAAACATAGCAAATTATAATATTTTCTAAATATGTATATGCTTAAATACATTATGTATATACATTGTATTTTTTTATTTTAATAAGGGAAACTAAAGGCATGCAAATGGTATAATAATATAAGATGTGTATATTCCTCTCTGTGAAAAATGTGAAAATGAATGAATGTGTGTGAGAGGGTGTGTTTGTAGGTTTCTATTGGTTTATAAGAGGTACCTACTAGTAATTTTTCAGTGTCTTTATAGTTAAATTGGATTAGCCATTTGAATACAGTACCTTTACACTGCTTACGAGTTATAGGATACAGCTGCAAAGTTGAATTTATAAAATTGTAAAGAAACGGACCAAGAAAACAAAAGTAATGTTGAGTGAAAGCAAGGTTGTATCGGGTAGCAGATGTGCAAGGCTTATACGTGCGTCTACCATTGTGGTTAAAATAGGCAGTATCAAAGTCTAAAAGTGAGTGCTGTCTTAAAATAGTGTGATAGATAAATAATTGTATGACAGTCAAGACTTCACAATCTTGAAATAGCTGATGAGTAGGATAGAGCATTGGGCGGAAAGTACAGACCTTAAGTAAGGCTCTCTGCGATCTTTCTAAAGGCATAAGTATGTATTTTCTAGTACCACCCCATGTCGTAATACAGTAACTTAAGATAGAATCACATAGAGCCACATACACTCGTTTCAAAAGTGTAGAACAGGCAACATGTCGAAGACGCCTAAAGACGAAAACTAACTTTCTCACGCGTGACGTTAACTCTTCTACGTGGTCTTTAAATTTTAAACAACTGTCAATAACGACCCTTAAATACTTTGTTGACCTGGTGCGGGTTAAGGAAGCACATGCACAGTCTTGAGGATTCAAGACGCTGCAATTATGGGCTATTAGAGAAAAGTTGTCCAGAGGACAGTTGATAGTGTTTACTGTAAAAGTAATGTAACATGTTTTATCTCTATTTAGAGTTAAGAAATTTTTGCTCAGCCACAACCTAACCTTATTTAATCCATCCTGAGCATTTTCAAAAGCCTCCTTCCAAGAACTAGCTGAGAAAAGAAGAGTAGTGTCATCAGCATAGCCAATAATTTTTCCACTAAGCATTTTTAAGTTCAGAAGGTCGTTCATGTAGATCAGGAATAATACAGGCCCCAATATACTACCTTGCGGAACGCCATGTGTAACTGGTAGATCATTGCTGAGATGAGTATCTATTTTTACACATTGCGATCTTCCTGTTAGGTATTCTCTGAATAATTTTAATTGGATGCCTCTAACTCCAATACATTCGAGTTTAGTTAACAGGATAGGGACAGAGACGGTGTCAAAAGCCTTCGTTAAATCCAAAAATATACCTAGTGTTTTGCAACCTCTATCGATATTAGTGGTTACAAAATCAGTCACTTCTTGAACAGCGTCGCTTGTAGACTTTCCGGATCTAAAACCAAACTGTGACGAAGATAAAATATTATTTTGCTCAAGGAAGTTTGTCAGTCGAGTATTTATGGCCTTTTCTAACAGTTTGGATATAGCCGGCAAAATAGATATTGGCCTGTAATTGCTAACACAGTCTCTGTCCCCTGCCTTATAGATAGGATGAACGACGGACTTTTTTAGGGTATTTGGAAATACTCCATCTGAAAAACACAGGTTAAAAATATGTGTTAAAGGTGGAACCAATAAATCTTTAAACTTTTTTAAAATTTTGTTTGGAATATTGTCATAGCCAACAGCACATATTGGCTTTAGACTGGTGATGAAGCGTTCTATTTCTTTTTCATCAACATTTAAAAGTACAAAAGAATTTAGGCTAGTTTCTATAACTTCCGATGGAGGCAATAATTGATCGCTAAATTGATGATTTATGTTGCTGCTTAATAGAGTTCCTACATTGGTAAAATACTTGTTAACATCGTCCAATGACATCTGAATGTAACGGCTATCTATTAACTCGTTGGCGGTAGATCGAGTCTTTGCTGTATAAGATATCCGTTTAATGGCTGCCCAGAGTTTCTTATTATTCCTACCAGCTATCTCCAACTCATTTCTATCAAATTCTTTTTTAAGTTTTTTAAGAAGATTGTTACAATGACTACGGTATCTTTTGTATGTTAGGTTCAGGATCAAATTGTCAGGATTGTTATTTGATTTTTGGTGCAGTCTGTCTCTATTTCTAATGCAGCGAACTAACCCCGGAGTAATCCAGGGACTCAATGTTCTAGACCGGCGCGAAATCTTGGTTATCGTCTGGTTTTGAGTTATTGCACATTGAACAGTGTGTATTAAATAGTTAGTACAAAAATTCGCATCGTCAGATTCAAAAATAGGCAACAAATCAATATTTTTAAGTGCTGTTTCTAAGCCAGGTTCATCTATTGCAATTTTGGTAGTACAATTTAAATTTCTTAATTCCTTTTTGCTCAAACTTAAGATTACCGTGAGATGGTCAGTGAGAGATGAGTTTAGAACTAAAGTTAATGCTGGGTTTCTTGATTTTAGAATAACATGGTCTAGACACGTTTTATTTAATCTAGTCTGTAATGTGTGTGCAGGTAATAAGCCGTGCGATACACATAAATCAAGATAATGCGAGGAATTAGAGTCAGTATTTCCTACTCCTATGTCTTTATTCAGGTCACCAACGATTACCAAGTTTTTGAAATGAGACAGTTCGGATAAGACCTTATCAAGTGAAAGAATAAAATTGTCTATATGCCTATAAGAAGGTGACCGGTAGATAGCTATTATTGCTGTTTCGATGCCTATCTTGATTACTATACAATTACCATCAACAAAGTCCGGTTCGTCTTGAGTGATTTTTAGATCATCACTGGCATATACCACTATACCATCATTTTGTAATCTATTTTTATGCGAGAAGTAGCTATTGTAACCATCCAAAATTGGTATAATGGGATTACATAGTAACCATGCCTCTGTAAGAACAATAATGTCACTTTTAAGGCCTATCTCATCAAGCAAGACCTGAAGACCGTCAAAGTTTTTGGAAATACTTCTAATATTTTGGTTTAGAATAATAAATTTGTCAAAGCGATTTTGGATTATGTTTCTAGTTTGTTCTACATTGCAACATGCAGACTCAGATATTCTTATTTCATCAATTTCTTCTAAATTGTCATTCATTATTGATCGTAAAAGGCCCATCGTGACTATTCTGATAAAAGACAATGATAATTACAACTGTATTAGGGGAAGTAACTATCAACGTTATATACGGATATAACCGGATTATATTATTATAATGAATTGTGAGAGACTCACACCTTGCAGGATGTGTGTTTAAGTTTTTATATAAGTGTGTGTAGTATGTGTGTAGAAATGTGTTTAAAATTATAAAAGTGTACCTACCTATTTGTTGTAAAATAGTGAACATAAAAACAAATCTTTTATACAAACAATGCTACATAAAATGTCTAAAAAATTGCTGAGTCTATAAAAAATTCAAACATGGCGCGTACCACAGTTAATTCACAATATTCAGAATCGATTTCTCATAGCGCATGTCAGTGTTCCCGCCATTTCACCAGTACCGCGCAACGTTTGACGCTGTTCAGACACGATGCGTTATGCATTTACGCGTTTCATAAAATGAATAAAATAAAATAATGTGATTATAACTAAAATTTCACAGTGATTATAAAAATATTGAGGTGATTATCAAGAAATATATTTTTGCTTTGCTTCAGAGGAGATCGTCTATAGAAAAACTTTGTTTTTGGTAAGATTTTCATTTATTACAAATCGATATATTCGGGAATTTAAATATGTGTGCATTGAATGTAATATTTTAGTAAGTACATACGTCCGTCTCATATTATAAATGACAGGCTATAAGGCTTGCGTAGCTTTAATATAAGATTATTATTGTTTTGATAAAGCGTTTTCTGCCTAAAGTTTTGACTTACAAAAACAGTACTGGAGGAATAAAAACACAGCGTTTCTCATGAAAGCAAGATTTCTCATGAAAAATATTTAAACGTCCCTTATTGAAGACAATAGACGATAATCATATTATACCGTGCCATTCTACGATGGGTCGAATGTATTCGGATTCAAATAATTTATTTGTCGGATAATAAATAAGCCTCGTTATTATGTATGATTGCGACTGAATCTTGTTGATTTCTTTAGTCATTATCTACCTCGTTAACTTCTTTTGTCGTATTTCTTAAACGTAGATGCCTTTTTGATAAATTTTTATTTGCTTAAAAAGCTTACGAAATTAAATTGTAGAAAATTCGGCATACGTTTGTTGAATAATTACTTATATTTGGAACGTCATTGTGTGATGACGGAGTAAGAATACGTGTTGTCACCACGCTACCACAGCCCAAGGATGTTATCATAACAGCTGATTAGAGACCAGTAGATCATTACTTCTACGAAAACAAAATAAATAAATATACTTAGACATAAAACTAAACCTGCATTAATTCGTCTGGCCAAGTTCATATTAGAAGTTATGTTTTATTATAGGACGAAATGATTAGGTATTCCTTTTTAGACACTACACTGATTTTTCGGTGTAAATTATGTATCAACCCGTCTGTTCATTGTGCCTAAGTTTCCCTCCGCCACTGGAAAAGGCTAGTCTCTGGGGTTGAATATTAATGAGCCATTATGAATGAATGAGAATTACATGAATGAATGAAAATCTTGATCAAATTACAAATAAATGAAATAGAAATTACCGACAGTGCTTGGGTATGTTATTATAGAATACCGAAATAAACCTCGGTGGCGGCGTCTGCCGTGCCTAAGGTTGCGGGTTCGAATCCAACGCAACAACAATTATATATTTCATCATCATCATAACAGCCCATTAATGTCTCACTGCAAGGACGGGCCTCCTCCCATGACAAAGAGATACTTAGCCTACTAATACCACGCTGTCCAGAGGCATTGGTATAGGGTTTAATTTCAAGTTTTTCTTCTTTTTATTTCGTAAAGGTAATATTGACGGACCCTTAGTCGGTTTTTACGACACCCATGGGATGAGATGGTGTGGTGACATATTGTATTCTTACTCCGTCGTCACACGGAGTAATTATATTGATCTACAATTAATTATTGTCTTGAGACTCGTTATCCTTTATAACCTGTAAAATTATATGTATTTGTAAAAGTCAAATAAATGGATGGGCGGGCACCCTATTTTCTTAATATAATTTGATTGCATGCAGAAAATTGATTATGCCATGACTACTTAAAAAGAATTAAAAAAATAAAAGTCTCATTAATTAAAAGTTAGAAACGTAACTTTGCCAATTTTATATTAAGTTAGAAGTAAAAAGTTAAGTAACTACCTTACTAATTAAATACTTTTTGAGTTTAGGAATGTTACTTACGTTTTGTTTTGTTTATTCTTAAGTAATTTAGTTTAGATCTTAAAAGTTAAGATTCATTATTACCTATGAAGCGTAAAAAGGCAGGGACCTATAAATTAAATGCATTTATTGTTTATTTCTTTATTATTTACGCTTTGGAGTCTTTGTTATGATTGTAGTTTTTCAATTCATAACACTTACTTTTACAATAATAATTACATAATTAAGATTTCATATTTCTAAAAAATCTGCTATGCAGTGGAGCAATTACAATACAGTAACCGCGCCATGGGCCCTAATTATTAATCCGTTTAGAAAGTACACAGTCGCAGGTTTGAGTCCTGCATTGGGCTTTAAATGATATAAATAGTTGATGAACTAGAAATAACTGTTGACTTCTAGACTCAGTACTAAGGTATTATTTATAAACTAGTTTAGAGTTTGGTATAAGCTGCTTTTGTGCACGAAGTTATGGATTTAGATAGCACTAGCTGACCCGTGCCCACTTCGTTTGGCGTCGAAAAACATGCGTCCCTTTTTTAAACATATTTCATTGATGCTCCATTCCTATTAGTCATAGCGTGATACTGCTCGTATATAGCCTATGACACACAGAAACAATTTTTATAATCGGTTCATTAGATCCAGAGATTATCCCCTACAACATCACAAACACAAACACACAAACTTTACTTCTTTATAATATTTGTATGGATTTAAATATTACGCCTTATTATTTCTGCTATTTACAAATATAGATTATGCTGCGTGTTCGTATGCAAATGTTACTGTTTTAAGGTTTCCAAACACGCTGATAACCTTAGTGCTTGGGGCACTTTTGAGTTTTATATTAGTAACTCAAAGAGCTCTTCTACATCTCGTATGTTTGAGCATGAAGCTTACCATCTGGCGAATGTCTTTTTAGCCTCTCCTTGATATATTTAAAAACGAGATTTAGGTAGTTAGTTTTAGCCTTTAACCACAAATTTTCTATTAGCTACTCAATAGGTATTATAACATGATCTTCGTCTTATGAAGTCGTTTAATCAATAAGAACAGTCCAGTTAATGACCGCCTACAGAGAGCCCAGCATACCACGTTCAAGGTGTCGTACATTATCAAGTAATAATAATTAATATTCTAGAGGCAATGCGTTTTATTACTAGTGACGCAACACTAGTACATGTGGCTCGGCACGTTTACTGCGTGTCGTCAAACGTTGCGCATTCATATTGCACCATTACTTACTGATTGGTGACCGACAATGGGAAATTTAAAAAATATATAGAGCAATTCATCATAACAGCCCATTAATGTCACACTGCAGGGACGGGCCTCCTACCGTGACGGAGGGATACATGGCCTACTAATACCACGCTGGCCAGACGGATTGGTAAAGGGCTTATTTGCAAGTTTTCCTGTTTATTTCGTAAAGATAACATTCACGGATAGTCCCTTACTCGGTTTTTACGACACCCATGGGATGAGATGGGGTGGTGACATATTGTATTCTTACTCTGTCACCACACGGAGGTAGAGCAATTGAATGTAGGGAATGGACAGAAGTCTGCTTAAGTTGGCACATTTGTACCACGCTCAAGACAATACGTTTTGGGCAATTACAAAGGTACCTACAGAACTATTTTATTATCCAACACTTAGCCTGGGTAAAGTTAATAAGCGTTAGTTTCATACCTGTTTCTGTATAGGTACTTAATGAAAACGATGCTAGATTTAATGTCAACTATGGTAATAAAAAGGTATAATAAAGACAAACACTCGATGACAAAGAGGTTCAGTTTTCCAGTCATCAGACAGTTGAACTAGAAAGCTACTGCGTATGCATCTTATGCAAGATATTTCTTATTTTTATCGTAATCTGATAAAGATTTAATGTCACTCTAAATAAACTAGTACCTTATCATCATAATAGCCCACTAATGTCCCTCTGCAAGGACGGGCCTCCTCCCGTGACGGACGGATACTTAGCCAGCCTACTAATACCACGCTTGCCAAACGGATTGATATAGGGTTTAATTTCAAGTACGTAAAGATAATATTTACAGATAGTCCCTTAGTCGGTTTTTACGACACCCATGGGATAAGATTGGGTGGTCATACGCTGTATTCTTACTCCGTCACCACACGGAGAACTAGTAGCTTATAACTTTTGGCATTTAAGCAACGAATGACATCCATAAACAGTTCTACTTGAGATCTCTTACTTTGTTTTGAAGAATTTTAGATTATAGGTATTTCAATAGCGTAGAGATCGCGATAAATAGATTCGATATATTGTATGAAGAAAATTCCCCTTAGTCGACTTATACACCCATAGGAGGAAGTTTGATAAAATATTGCATTACTCTTCAAACTTTTACGAGTCCTGGGAAAAGAGTTAGTGCAGGGTCAGAATAAGAATACATTATGCCTTCACCTCGTCTCATCTGATAAGATATGATCCCTTTATACCTACATGTAGTATGGCCCGTTTCTGCAGTACAATCAACTCTAAAAACTTTATGCGTCAACCTTAATAAAACTTGTTATATACAGGGTGTCCCAAAAGGTTACGTAGCTAGGAAGAGGGGTGATAGGGGTGGTCACAAGGGTCACCAGAAAAATAAAATAAAAAATCCCCTCTGGGAATTAAAAGAATAAAAGGCATTTTTTTTAAAACTAGAAATTTTACACCTTTTGGGGCGACTTTGGTCCCGATGATCTACAAATATTGGTATAATTTAAAAAAAATGCTGTAATGTTATAGTCAATAACCCTTTTTCAAATTGAAACAAAAAAAAACAATACATATCTAAGCAATATTTTAAAGAAAATTAAGTTCTTGTCTAGTCAAGGACTTAGTAATTACGATTTCACTCAACTTTCTCCAAGTGTACTGAAAAAAAAAGTACTATGAAACTCCGGCGAGTAACTTAAAAAGATAGGTAATTTTATTACAATTCCAAAATGGTATAACACTTACTTGAAAAATTCTTTCTAGGATATGTAAAAATAATTTTTGGGAACAATACCCCTGCAGAACAAAACATACCAATAAAACAATAGTCTCAAATTCGTACGCAAATACATTTTTAAATGTTTATTCTGTTTCTTAAAACTTAAAAAGATAGGTAATTTTATTGCAATGGTTTTAAATGAAACTCAAAAATAAAAAAAAAATAATTATTTATTTAAATCAAAGTCAAAGTCAAAGTCAAATAGCTTTATTCACTTATGTTACAAAGTAACACATGCAAATCGTTATACATGTAGTAGAATAGTATAGAGAAAAATGTCTGCCAAACTACTACCACTTTCGCAGACGACTATAGTAGAGCTCTGAGAAGAATGTGGCCAAGAAACTCAGGCCACTCTTTTCAAAAATTTGACTTTGTTACAATTACCAACAGCAGCGTGAAGAATGATGTGTGCAAGCAAATCTTACATGCATAAATAAAATGCTCGAAATGTCTACGACCAACATAAATACACGCCCTACATCGTTTTAAAAATGAGCGAGAGATATGGCGAGCAAATCTTCTATTGTTGATTGATTCCGCGGCCTCTGTGATCCTCGCCCTCAAGTCAGCCAAGTCCGTGATGGGTTTTCCATAAACTTTTTCTTTTATAGCACCCCAGTAAAAGAAGTAACGGGTTTAAATCCGGTGAACGAGCTGGCCACGCTATAGCACCGGCCCTTCCCATCCACCTACCAGGGTATTCTTCGTCTAGGAAATCCCTTACAGGACGTGCATAATGTGCTGGGCACCCATCATGCTGGAACCACATATTCCTCATTGTTTCTAGCGGCACATATTCCAATAGATTTGGTAATTCGTTTTGTAAGAAGTTTAAGTACGCCGCGCCAGTCAGTGCCTCAGGTAGCTCAACGGGTCCTATTACTTTACCATTTAGTATTCCGGTCCACATGTTCACTTTAAAACGATATTGGAACCGATCTTCTCTAAGTAGGTGGGGATTTTCTTCGTGCCACTCGTGTAAATTGTGTAGATTCATGTATCCGTCCTTTTTAAAAGTAGACTCGTCGGAACACAATATTTTATAAAAAAATTGAGGGTCCTCCCTATGCATGCGCAACATCTTATGACAAAATGCCAGTCTCGCAGGATAATCGCGTGGTAACAGACCCTGTACGCGTTGCACGTGGTACGGGTGAAACTTCTCAGCTTTCAATATGCGATGAGCAGTACTTTTTGGTATACCTGTACTTGCTTCAATTGCCCGAACTGAAGTACGCGGATCGTCTGCGACGGCTTGAAGCACTTCATCTTCGACATCGAACCGAGGTCTGCCTTCATTAACCGCTTGATGTGGAAATCGACCCTCAGACAATAGTCGGTGGATATTGACGAAAACACGGCTATCCGGGTGACGTGCGGCGTTCAGATATCTTTCTCGGTAGAGTCTTGCTGCAACACCGGCATTACATCTACATTCGCCGTAAATGAGATGCATGTTCGCATATTCTTGCGCAGTGTACGTGGGTGGCATGGTAGTACAGTACACTTTAGTCCTTGAGAAAGCCGGGTCGTTGGAAGAAATCACAAACAATGTCCAAATCACAAAGAAATAATCAAGTCCAGAAAGCGAAGCAAAGTTAGTACAAAATGAACACAACGAATACAAAGGATGCGCAGTAAACGAAAGATCGTAATGTACTGACCGACTGTATTTGACTAACCAGAGATGGCCTACCTACTTTTTCTCTTTCTTAATGTATCTTCTGTCTCTTTCACTCACCAAACTTGTTTAAACTGGTTTTGTTTGGTTTCATTGTTATTGGTATGTTTTGTTCTGCAGGGGTATTGTTCCCAAAAAATGTTTTTACATATCCTAGAAATAATTTTTCAAGTAAGTGTTATACCATTTTGGAATTGTAATAAAATTACCTATCTTTTTAAGTTACTCGCCGGAGTTTCATAGTAATTTTTGTTTTTTCAGTACACTTGGAGAAAGTTGAGTGAAATCGTAATTACTCAGTCCTTGACTAGACAAGAACTTAATTTTCTTTAAAATATTGCTTAGATATGTATTGATTTTTTTATTTCAATTTGAAAAAGGGTTATTGACGATAACATAACAGCATTTTTTTTAAATTATACCAATATTTGTAGATCATCGGGACCAAAGTCGCCCCAAAAGGTGTAAAATTTTTAGTTTTTAAAAAAATGCCTTTTATTCTTTTAATTCCCAGAGGGGATTTTTTATTTTATTTTTCTGGTGACCCCTGTGACCACCCCTATCACCCCTCTTTCTAGCTACGTAACCTTTTGGGACACCCTGTATAACGAGAAAATCCGAAAATTCCTACTCCGACATTATTTTACAATTTTAACTTCATTCTATCTAAATTAAATTTTGAACAATATAATTACTTATAATTTAATGTATTCGTAGCGATGCTACGACGTAGATATGTCTACGCTATCTACGATTTTATGTTGTTAATTATTTATCTAAAGAGTTTATAAAATCATAAAAGGATTCATTTTGGATTGTTATTAGGGTAGATCTCCAGAGGCATTTTTTATCGTGTCGGACTGGAGAAACCCATTTTGAAATCGATAAACGTTTTCATTACATTTTTTTATGTACAGTTTGGTGTCTAATCTATGTGGTGCAGGGCTGAAATTATGAATTAGTTTGTTATAAATATTTAAAAAAAAATCATAAACCTTAAAATCCTGATTGCTCTGGGTTGACCTAACTCCCGATTGAATGAGAAAACATTGTGTAACTTTTTATTGAGAAGGTTCATATGTCCGATGTTATTTTATATTACATGCCAAATAGTTAATCTTCATTGTAATATTTTTTTTTAAATAATATTAACAATAGTTTTGTCACAATTTAAATTTATCGTCATGACCTGGCATTTTATCTCATCGCTCTGCGCTGGAGTAAAACATCGCGCTCATCCCTCGTTTTACAAAATAGAAACTCTATTCCCCTCCCCCGGGGTAGTGGTAGTAGTGGTCTAACCTCAGAGGATGATACGTGTGTGCCACGTTCCCGCGCTCCCACATTGCGAAGGTAAGTTTATGATTTATCTGGGTTTGGTTCTCGATTTTGATGATTGATATGGCATGTTTTTTAAATTAAGTAGTAAGGCTTTAAATGTGCTTATTAAGTGAATTAAGTGATAGTAATGATGTTCTTTATGAGACGTAAACACAACTTTCTACTGATTTTATTTTGGGCTATATTAATGCTTTTATGACTTTTTTTGATCGCTATGGCTATGATTGCTCTGTCTAAAAGACCAGAGCGATGATATTTTGCAATAATTGTACGTTATAAAACTACTTTAAGTAATAATACCAGATTGTTACAACAACAAATGTCACGACTCAGCTGTCAAAAATTCTGTGACGTCACGCTCACGACTCATCTGTCAAAAATTCTATGACGTCACGACTCCCCTGCAAAAATATTTTCCCGCCAATATTCTATGACGTCACGATTCATCTGTCAAAATTCTATGACGTCACTAGTCACGTGACTCAGCTGTCAAAATTATTATGACTATGATGAAATTATCAAAATATAATATGATGGAAGTCAAAATTTCAAGTTTTCGAAAGTTTTCCTTTACATGCACTGCAAGACCTTGCTTCATGCCAAATTTCAAGTTTGTATGTAGACTGGAAGTACCCTGTAGCTTTTTACCCTTTGCTCACGGCTATATGTCTTGATTTCGTTAGATTAGAAGTTTGATTTTTTTACAGCACTAAAAGGCAACAGACCTTAGTATTTGGTAAAAATTTCAGCTTGATACCTCTACGAGGTCCTAAGATAAATGGTCTTGACAGAGAGACGGACAACAAAGTAACAATAACAATAACAACACCGAATTGTGATGACGTCAGGACTCAGCTGTCTAAATATTATTTTTCCTGCCAAAATTCTATGACGTCACACGACTCATCTGTCAAAAATTCAATGACGTCACGACTCATTCGAAGATTCTGTAATGTCACGACACATCTGTCAAAAATTCAATGACTTATGAAATATGTATATATAAATATTATGACTTAAAAAATTATGTGACGTCACGGCTTACTTATCTGTCAAAAATTCTATGACGTCACGTCTCATCACTAATAATATTTGTTGAAAATTTTAGCTTGATACCTCCACGCGTTCCTGAGATAAATGATCTTGACAGACAGACAGACAGACGCACAGACGGACAACGAAGTGATCCTATAAGGGTTCCGTTTTTTCAAAATTGGTACGCTGGCCTAAAATGAACAAGTTTCCAACTGATGAGCTCTCAAAAAGCTCTAGATATATCCCCTAAACATAAAATCATATAATCTTGTAACATGCAAGACTAAAAATGACTAAATAAATAAAATATTAACAATTTTATTATTTTTGTTTCACCATTTATGATCGCTCTAGCGCCTATCATGATTGCTCTGGACGCGAAAATGTTTGAACTTAAATATTTCCATAACTGTTTGTCAAAAATGAAGGCCAATAGTAAAAATGTAGTATTTTAATATCATTATTTTCAATGAGATACATAATTACCAAAAAATATCAAGATCTGAAAAGCACCAGAGCGATCACACGAATACGCCCGATTTGGAGATCGACCCATTACATATTATGTCTTAATCTACGGGCTAAGTATACAAAATTGTCATTTCGGGCTCTCGTTCGGTGGTGGTCGTAATAGTTGATTAGGTATTTAAACATGCATAAATTCAAAACTAATTTGTCTAGCCATCTGCATCGTTAGATCTAGATCACTACAGAATTAGTAGAGCAGCCCTCGCTGACATTGGGATAATTTAGCTAATTAGACATTCTGATCGTGAAGGATTTCAGGACTTATATGAAAATATTTTTTTATCATCGTGTTATTAGAAGCCCACCTACATCAGGAGTTGTTTAATCCTCTTACTTTCATACTACTGTCCCTAGAAGCATACAAACATAAATTTAGGAGGATTATACAAATTAAACTTACACTAATAGCTCCCTTGTACTCATTTAGTTATCTCAAGTGAAAATAATTAAATCGCTGACCCAAATAAACGAGATTGTTCTATGAACGTGTTTCCTCGGCTCCTACCTACATATGTTTCTACAAGTTATACTAAGCTTTGTATTGTCGGTTTCTGTATTAAATAGGTTCTAAGGGTACCTTAGTCGGCCTTCTGTAGGTTTATTTATCACTAACAGCATGTCAATTAGCTGCAGAAAGATGTTCTTAAGCCTGATTTACACATCGACAAGTACAGTAGCGAGTTAAGTAGTAAGTTGTTGATTAAGTACGAAGTAGCGTCTAGTCTACTTATACTACGATGGAGATCTATTTAAATCAACTTAATCAACAACTTACTACTTAACTCGCTACTGTACTTGTCGATGTGTAAATCGGGCTTTAGTGCTTAATATTGTGTAAAAGGTTTGCTACACATTTTAGGCACTAGGCACACGTTAACAGTTCCCATCTCGATTTGTCGTTAAAGATCTTAATGTTCTACACAACCATAAAATCATGTTAATTCTTACTTCTACAAAAAATATCCTCTGCTTGCTATCGTTATTGAGACTTCCTTACACGTAGATTTTGGCCGTCTCATCACAATGACTATTCACAAAAAATTACCTTAATAGTCCATTTGCGTAAATGTTCTAGAGAAGCCGGAATAAATATTTATTATTCTGATTTTTTGGCTAATTGCTTAAGTAACTGCGAACCATTTTTTTTTGTCTATATAATTATGCCTAGAATTTTCACCAGAAGTTTACAGAAATTAAGCATTCTCGGTATATCTTAGACTTTGAGATACTAAACAAAGTTTAATTTGACAACATTGCTTACCAAGACTTTCGTGTAATCTTGACAGACATACAACATTTTATATATAACTATAAAACCTGTTTGGTCTAACACTGCGGTACTATAAAGCATCGTAAGTTGATGACAAAGAACCACAAACCGTTTTATGATCACTACACACTAACTAACTTTTAAGACCAATCTCGGACTGAGAACCGTATGGCAGATAAATTATATTCTAAGCTTCTTCTTTTGTCGGTGTTTACGACACCTACAGAACAAGAATGGATGTCATTTTGTATTCTTTTTTTTTTTTTTTTTTTTTTGACTTAGTTTATTTATTTATTATGGACAACCAGTAGTTGTTACATTATTAAATAAATTTACAATAAAAGCAGCTTAAGTATAAAGTAAATGCACAACATTCTAAGGTGTCACAACATGCATAGAGAGTAACAAATTTAAACTGTACACAATGTTATAAGAAAAAACATAACAAAGAGTTTGAAGCAAACACTAAATTCGAAACATTGAATATATAAAATTAAAACATAAAGAAAGAATTACTTAAAAATAATATAACATTCAATAATAATAAAAATCACATCTATACTTATAATAAAACTGTAGAGAGATCAATTCTGTACATTGAATAAATGTTCAAAATTAATATTGGAGGATGAATGGTGATCGATACTAATGCCAAAAATGCAATCAATAAATTTTTTGTCTGTCTGTCTGTCTGTCTGTCTGTCTGTCTGTATGTGCACGCATGGGTCAAAAACTACTGAAGGCATTTTAACCAAACTTGGTACGATTGTAGTCCATACTCCCGGACAGGTTATAGGCTGTATAACATAACGCTAAGACACATAGGAGCTGAGCAGTGACGAAAAATTTGAAGCAAGTCAGTTGACAAAAAGCGCGTTCTAGCTCTTATCATCGCATACGTTGATCATACGCCAAAAATATGTATTACAAAAATAATGGTCTTCAAAAGATGTACAAAAAAGTCCTGAATAGTATATATCTATCTTTTATATATTAGCCACAATAACGTGTTTAATCGTTAGGGTTTTCTTCAAAGTGTATTAAATACATAAATATATTGTAATTTGCATAGACATATCTTTTTCAAACTCCCATATTTCAAAAGTACACTTTAATATCTTATTCATAAAAAAAAAATTATAGAAATCGGTTGATAAACACACAAGATATAGATCATTTTACACATTATTGCTATTTGTCAACAATAAAAAAATACAAAACTGACAATAAAATAAAGAAATACAATCACAAAACATTAAATTATTATTCAAAGTGTTTGTGTTTATTTTATTAAGTAATTCAAAAATACTGCACGCAGTTTATCTATAGATAATAATATAGTCGAGTCTAAGTTTAGTCAAATATTTTTTGCTAGATGGTAAAAAGGTGTGAGGTACAATAATTTATTTCAGCATTTTTTTTACAAAAGACAAATCCAACACTAGCCTTTAAAATATCAATTTAACGGACACAAAGAACATCCAGACTAAGGACAATAGTTTGTGTATCACAATTGTCCTCCATGGGAATCGAACCCGCGACCTCATGCACGCCAGCCATGTATCCGTGTGGTGACGGAGTAAGAATACAATATGTCACCTCCCCATCTCATCCCATGGGTGGCGTAAAACCGACTAAGGGACTATCGGTGAATATTATCTTCCAATCTATCCGTATATTATCAACCAATCCGACTGGCCAGCGTGGTATTAGTAGGCCAAGTATTCCTCCGTCACGGGAGGAGGCGCGTCCTTGCAGTTATGATGAAATAAGCGATGTCATTTATTTTAACTTACAAATTTGACAACAGATAGCATTGTGCCTGTGACGTCATTTTCAGTATCGCGGTGTTAAGATTTTCCTTGAAAGAATGACGTTCGCTCATGTCTTTCAGTATAAGTTTAGACGCAGTCTTCATAGATATTTTATTTACTATTTATTTACTTTGAAAAGGTTTTGGTTCGTTCGTTAATTTTACAATTCGTTTGTAATGTAGGTATATCTGTTCGTTATAAGGTTTTAAAAACGATTTTTCAGTATTAAATCGAATTGCGAAGTAAGTAACATCCGCCACGCGAACGAAGTCGCGGGCACAGCAGCTAGTACAAAATAAAAAACACTTAAAATATAAAACATTTGAATGAGATCGTTTGGGCTAGTCTAATCTATCTCTCAACAACCTTACAATAGTATTCTTAAATGTGGATAACTTATCCGCAAAGACATCTACCTCTCCGCAAATACCATTATATGTCTTGGACAAGCGGTGTATAGGGGAAAATTGTTTCAAATTTGTCCTTGCACACGGCTGGTGCAACAATCCTGCATTGACGAGTGCACGCCTAGGTATACGACGAGGGACACGCAATTTAAATGATTCCAAGAGGGATGGACAATCGATATCACCTCTCAACACTTTGTAAAGGAATGTCATGTCGTGCATCTGTCTACGACACAACAGGCTATTCATTCCAAAGTGACGTAACTTATCCTTGGTGGATGGCAACTGTTTATGCAACCTACATGAAAAGGCCAGGTGTCTAAGGAATCGTTTTTGGATTCTCTCTATTCTTAATTGATGTATATGGTATTGTGGAGACCAAACTACTGAACAATATTCAAGATGACTACGCACGTAAGTATTATATATAGCAATTTTAGTGGCTGGGTCGCGAAAGACTTTGCCATTACGTATTATAAATCCTAGCATCTTAGATGATTTGTTGATGATGTTGTCGAAATGCGGTATAAAAGTTAATTTTGAGTCAAAACACACTCCCAAATCCCTAACCTCCGATTTCTCCTGAAGCATTGTACCATTGATGTGAAATTGTGTCTTTATTATGTTGTGGTTACGGGTGAACGTAATGGAAAAGCATTTATTGATATTTAAGGACATGTTGTTTACGGCGCACCAGCTACTTATAGAATCTAGGTCTTTTTGTAATAAATCACAGTCTAGGGAATTACTTATAGTTTTGCATATTTTTAGGTCATCCGCAAACAAATAAGCGCTGCCAGATTTGATGGTAGAAACTATGTCATTTATAAACAAATTAAAAAGCCAGGGACCTAAATGGGAACCCTGCGGAACTCCAGAAGTAGAAGTGTATGTCTTTCTTTTTATTATAGAAAACAACTTGCTAATTTATTAGCATTTAATATAGGTATAGGTACAAGTACTAATAGAGTACTCATTAGTTTGGTAGGAGATAGTAGGTCCACTACTAATACATTTATTAAACCATCTAATAGTTTAAACTATTAGATAAGACAAAGGGTAGCCTTAATCTTTGTTTAGTTCATCAAAACATACAAGGTCTATCTGGCAAAGAACTAGAAATAGAACTGTTTTTAAACAAACATAATGTACAAATCTTTTGTGTTACCGAGCATTGGTTACAGTCACATGAATTATTATTTAATAATGCACACTTTACATTGGCAAGTGCGTTTGTAAGAAAGAAGGCTATACGCGGTGGCTCTCTAATATTTATAAGTAATAAAGTTGAATTTAAAGAAAGAAAAGACATAGCAAATCTTTCTATCGAGCGCACAGTCGAAATCTCTTGTGTGGAGCTTGAGCAACATGTCGTAGCTTGTGTGTACCGACCACCGCAGAGTGATTATAGTCTATTCGAGGGTGTTATGGAGAAATTGTTAGAAAGACTATGCTCAGGAAATAAATTTATTATAGTATGCGGGGACTTTAATGTAAATCTACTTGAAAAATCTTCAACTAGTGCTAGATTAATTTGTTTGTTTCAGTCTTATAATTTACAGTTTTTATTTAAAGAAGCCACTAGGATTACATCTCATTCTGCTACATGCTTAGATAATGTATTTTGCAACTGTGAATATGTTAATAAGGATATCTTAAGTGATTTAACATCTGACCACTGTGGGCAAAGGGTAGTATTTCCATCTATTACTACTCCCACAGAGAACAAAATCACATGCAGGCCAATTACCATAAACCGCCTGAATCAATTTAGTGATAATGTTGCAATCAAAGTGACTAGAATAAATCTTAATCAGTATAGCCCAGATGATATTTATAAAGATTTATTAGACATTATCAAGCTTGAATATGATAATATTTTTAAAACTAAGACTTTTGTTAGTAGCTCTAAAACTAAATTCTGTGATTGGGCAACAACAGGTATATATAAAAGTAGAGCTCGCTTGTATGAATTGTATGGTATGAAACAATATAATACTCAACCAGATTTCATTCAATATGTCAGGAACTACTCGAAAACTTTTAAGAGGGCTTGTGCCATAGCAAAGTCTTCTTATTTGAGTAATAAGATAAAGGAATCAAACAACAAAATTAAAAGTACATGGGACATTATTAATGCAGAGACCGGCCGGATGAAAATTCGTGATACTAATTATGTACTAAAAACTCAAGATAAGGTTCTCACCAATAATGCTGACATTGCACATGCTTTTAATAATTTCTTTGTCAATGTTCCTATTCATACAACAACCTCCTTAAATTCCTCTCCAAACCAAGCAGAATTTTTACTAAAAGATAAAGTAATTGAATGTAAGAACCGCTTCAGTTTTAGGTCTATTAACCATAATGATATCATAAAAGCTTTCAAAAGTCTCAATTCCAAGAAATCTGCTGATTTATGGGGTATGTCTGTCAAGCTTCTTCAGGGTATTATATTTAATATATCTCCACATTTATCTATTATATTTAATAAGTGTATTGCCATAGGTGTATTTCCTTATCTAATGAAACACAGTAAGATTATTCCTTTGTTCAAGAATGGATCAAAAAGCGACCCTGGTAACTTTAGACCAATTTCAATACTACCTGTGATTAGTAAAATCTATGAGAAAATTATCTTATGCCAATTGGAGAGTCACTTTCATTTAAATAATATTTTTCATAGGCAGCAATACGGTTTTAGGAAGGGTAGCTCAACGATTGATGCGGGTGTTTCTCTTCTGAAATATATCTATGATGCTTGGGAAAATTCTATGGATGCAATAGGCGTCTTCTGTGATCTTTCTAAAGCTTTTGACTGCGTTGATCATGGGACACTTCTGTGCAAGCTTAGACATTATGGAATTAGGGATGCTTCTCTTGATTTATTATCTTCGTATTTAAGCAATAGGGTTCAGTATGTCGAAGTAAATGGTAGTAGGTCCTCTGGTCTTCCGCCAAGTATGGGCGTGCCTCAAGGATCCATTCTAGGTCCGTTTCTATTTTTAGTTTATGTCAATGACTTGCCGTTTCTTGCTCAGGGTTTGTGCGACATTGTTTTATTTGCAGATGATACTTCACTCGTTTTCAAAGTAAACCGTAAGCAAACTAATTTAGATGAAGTTAACGAATCTCTCGCACAAGTCCTGAACTGGTTTACTGCTAACAATTTGCTTTTAAATGCTGCCAAAACAAAATGCTTAAAATTCTCTATGCCCAATGTTAAAAGCCTTAGTAATAATCTGATTTTAAACGGTGAGGTCCTTCGTTTTGTAGACACTACTGTATTTTTAGGAATAACGTTGGATAGTAAGCTGCAATGGGGTGCTCATATATTAGCTCTAGCAGGAAAACTAAGTTCAGCTGCTTATGCAGTTAAAAAAGTGAGGCAGCTAACGAATATAGAGACAGCAAGATTGGTATACTTTAGTTACTTTCACAGCTTAATGTCCTATGGTGTTCTTTTGTGGGGTAGGGCTGCAGACATCGAATCTATTTTTATTCTTCAGAAGCGTGCAGTTCGAGCTATTTACAATCTTGAATCGAATGTTTCATTGAGAGATCGTTTTAAGGAAATAGGTATTTTAACAGTTGCTTCACAATATATATATGCTAATATAATATATATTAAGCAAAATATTGAACAGTATGATAGAAATGGCGACATTCATAGCATTGGTACGAGGAATAGGCATAAGTTGATAGGTCCACAACATCGCCTACATAAGGTACATAACACTTTTGCGGGACTCGGTATACGTTTATTCAATAAACTGCCTAAGCATGTAATGGATCTACCTTTACTAAACTTTAAAGCATTTGTAAAAAATCAGCTATTATCGAAAGGCTATTATACAATAAACGATTATATTAATGACAAAAACTCATGGGCTTAGATTTCAATTATCGTGATTTCATGTTGCTTGTTCCATGGTGTAGATTGTGGCTTAACCTAGGTAGTTGTGCGGATGTTATGTTACTACCTTATTACTTTCTTTTACAGTTTTATTTGTTATTGTAACGATAGAAATACTTCACTTGCATTTGTAAATGTATTTAATTATATTATCTAAATGGTATTCTATTCCATTCTCAACTACTTAAAGATTAACAAAATCAACTTGACGACACAAATGCTTGTGTGTTAATTTCTGTCGGATATCGCAGTGACGAGATGACTGATGAACGTGCCATGCAATTAAAGCTTTTTTAAATCAATTTATTAACAATGAAATTTTTTTTATCAATTAAACTTTAAATTGCTATGCATGTAAGATTTGCTTGCACACATCATTCTTCACGCTGCTGTTGGTAATTGTAACAAAGTCAAATTATTATTTTTGAAAAGAGTGGCCTGAGTTTCTTGGCCACATTCTTCTCAGAGCTCTACTATAGTCGTCTGCGAAAGTGGTAGTAGTTTGGCAGACATTTTTCTCTATACTATTCTACTACATGTATAACGATTTGCATGTGTTACTTTGTAACCTAAGTGAATAAAGCTATTTGACTTTGAACTTTCTCAGAGTGAAAACCCTTGACCACAACATATTGCGTCCTATCAAGTAAATAAGATTGGAACCATTTCAAGAGAGAGCCACAGATGCCATATGAATCCAACTTCCTTAGCAACACTTTATGGCAAACTCTATCGAACGCCTTAGCAAAATCCATACACACAGCACTAACTTGATTACCTGCGTCGACCGCGTTTGTTAGTTCATTATGATATGCCACAAGATTTGTATGCGTGGATCGAGAATCGATAAAACCGTGCTGTTCGTGTACAAAGATATGTCGCGTATGGTTTTTTAAATAAGGGTATATTAACGCTTCAAATGATTTGGCAAAAACTGATAGGATTGAAATAGGTCTGTAATTAGAGATTGTGTCTTTACTACCAGACTTATAAATAGGAACTACTTTAGCAGTTTTCCACAAGGTAGGAAATGTTCTAGTAGATAACGATTTATTTATAATGAGATAAAGTGGATAACCTAAGGATGAGGCACACCTTGAAATAAAATAAGGGGAGATTCCATCTGGCCCTGCACCCTTATGAATGTTAAGCCCTTTTAAATACTTACAGACAGTATCTTGTGTAATATGTAATTGTCCCATAGTGTTAGTGTATGGACAAGTTTCAATGGGTGGTATAGTTGTAGTGGAAGAGTCACTAAATGTAGATGAAAAGTAACTGGCAAATAATTTACATATTTCAGATCCATCCGATACACTTATATTATTTAGAATCATAGTTTGGGGCATTTGAATAGCGTTGCTACGTTTATCTTTCAAATAAGTATATAAAAATTTTGGGTTAATTCTAATGCTGACCTCGACTTTATTTAAATAGCTGTTGTAGCAAGTAGTTGCTAGCTTTTTGCATCTTTTGTTTAATATTTTCAACGATATTTCATCAAGCGGATTTTTAAAGACTCTGAATCTATGCAACAACTTATTATTTTCTTGCGTCAGCTTTATTAATTGTTTGTTAAACCAGGGTGGATGCCTTCCACGGGTATTCTTAGTTTTAGGTACATAATCAATAATTAAGTTATTTAAGACTGAGTAAAATATCGATACCATATCGTTCACATTTTGGGAATCTCGGAATTCGTTATTCCAGTCCACAATATCTAGACGGGACTCTATCTGATTATAATCTGCTTTATAAAAGTTATGTCGTAAAGAAATATTACTTTTTAACAAAGGTCTTTGTTTAACTTCTATCGTGATATCCAAAGGTGTGTGATGTGGATCTATGTTGACTAAAGCGTTAAGAGATGAATGAACAGTAACTGCGCCAACCATGTTACTCAGACCCAAATCTAGAATCTTATTCGAGTTGTTAACTACATTGTTGTATTGACTTAGGTTGTTAAGCGAAATGAAATCTATAAGCATATGCGCTAGTGAAGAACCATGATGAAGTATAGGTTGACAGCAACTATATCCTTCACCATTAGTAGAATCCAACCATGAAATGGAGCTCATATTGAAATCACCGATCATACATACATTTATACATTTTTGCACTCTATCACTATATGGAAGAGCCACATGTTTGCCAAATAATTATAGCATACCATCAGTGCTGCTGATTGTAACAAATAAGTGTTTATAAGTAAACTAGCCGATGTCCGCGGCTGTTTACTCATAAACACTTCGCAGCCCTATGTTGTATATGTAGCTTAAATGTTATTCTACACTCTAAACTACTCATATTCAAATATTATCAGGTACCAAATTTCACCAAAATCCTTTCAGTAGTTTTTGCGTAAAAGAGTTACAAACATCCATTAATCAATCCATACATCCTCACAATCTGTCGCATTTATAATATTAGTAGGATAGTAGGATTATGGAAATATACAAAAATTAAAACTCGCTTTACTTAATCCTGACGAGTTGTTGTACTAATTTCCCCTTAATACATCGCAACATACAAGCTGAGTTATTTTCCAAAAAAATGATCCTATATTTTCCAGATAGTTACGCAATGAGCAAGCAGCTTAACAGAGATTTATCTGTCAGTCACAATACGTACACAATATCACAAACAGTAATATTAATAAAACTGAAGGACTGTGTCAGCGTATGTGACGTAATTGTCTTTTGTACAAGTGTAGTGGTATTTATTAAATTGCTGGCATTTTAATTATCATCTTTCATATGAATTATAGTGCTGGATATAGATGATAAATACTGACACTTGGTACGGCCCTTGTTTCTCACGTCAACCGGCTTCCAGTTCCCCAGCCGGCATTTTTTTTGTTGTTTTCAGTTGTCAGACTATCAAGCACTCGATCAAATACAAAGTGTCCAAAATGGTAAACGCTACTCATGGACGTCCGCTGTAGAAGAGCATAATCTAAGCCATAGTCCTTGAGTGTTTTAAGAGAAAGTAGTGAATTTCTTTAAATCTCGTTTGAAGACGAACAAGAGCGAAGTTTCACTTTTTCGACTAGAGCTGAGTTCAAAACTGCAATCTCCCTGGCAGGTAAACACTGTAGCCACTATGTCATCTTATAGCTAGAGAAGATGAGCAATTTGATTTAGTTCTTTAGACGCGTTTCACGACATTCACCGGAAAATAAGTTATTCACACCTTATATAAGACCTAATCTTAGCATTCCATGGATTCTCAGTGCGGGTGCCGGGTCCATCGCTTGATAGAGGACGGAACACTTACATAACAGTGTCTGGGACTTATGACCCAGATGTAGGTTTAAGGAGGCTCCCTTACAACGCGTCAGCGGTCACCTTCACTGTTTGCTATGTTCCGTCCTCTACCTATCTGAATTTGATAGGAACCTAACAATGCCGTTTTGGACATTCGTGATAGTAGAGAGCTTACTGAAGTTCTCGGCAGTCCTAGTTATACTCTCATCAATTTCATCACCATACGGAACATTTATCATGATTAGTTTATTTATCATACAAGAGAAATAAAATAATATATTTTATCAAAGATGACTCCATAAATAAACGTAATACAATTCAGTACATATGGATCGTTTCAATATAAATAAATAAAAGGTTTAAGTAGGATACAGACATTAACATAACAAAGAGCTGATATTGGAAAAGGAGATGAATGAAAAGTTACGTCTTTAGAAACGATTTACTTTTCATTGTGAAACAGACAAGATTAGAACTATCTTCCTATTATATCTTTAATCCTGTAATGTGCTTTATCATGTCAGCCATTGATGAACATGGGCCTCCTCCTGATGTTTTTACCTTGTGCGGTACTTAGCCTCCCTTTTCCATTGGTTTCCCACCGTTTTCTAACTAGGTCGTTGGTTTACCGAGTGAGGAGCCTCCGCACCCTGAGTTTTCCGGTACGCGGCCGCCATTCTAGAACCTCTAAAGTTCTTAACCTCAGCGAGAAATACTGATTTCCCAATAACTCAATCTAGTATAACGCTACCACGAAAACAAGCAACCGCGAGTAATTAGTATCTGAAATACCTTTATAACGGATTTTCATTTTGGCATCGATTTACACATTGTCGTAACGTAAGGCTAGATTAGAATCGCGACAATGCGACAAGACTCGTTGCCAAATTATTTTAGGGACTAATTATTATTGGGGGTTACATGTTTTGTGATAGCTTGATTCAGTAATTCAGAAATCAGTGTGATTTTTCACTTTAATCGAAGAATTATGTTTCACTAACCACCAGTTTTAACTAAATAAGATGGCGTGAAGAAGCTTTTTCCAATGCTGTTGTTGCCTGTGAGAGAAGGCCAATTTGATTAGCCATCCCAGATTTGAAAACGAAAAACAAGGAGAACTGAATTCGATAGGTACCCAATACCAATTCATTTTAGCAAAGTAGACCATAATTGTTTTCATTACTGGAGGTGGTTTTCATCATGTGTTGGAAAATAAAAGAGCTGTTAAAATAAAATAAAAATGTTCGTATAACAACACAAAGATTCAAGTCACGACATTTCACAACTACATTATATTAATTGCGCATTCCTGATTTATATTACTTCATATTACACGATCAGCATCGATCGCCTCAATTAGTGCTTCAAGTTTATATTTTTCTCGTTTTTGTAACATATTTTATACCGTTACTATTAGTTGTAGCTCGCATACCCTTCCCGATAAATTACCTTTCCTACAGAAAAAGAAATATGATTAAATTCTGTTTAGTTGTTACTGATAATATCACAATAAAGCAAATAAACAATCTCTGTAGCTTTATAATATTATACTATACTACGTACAAACTTTTTCACGACCTCCACTAGGCACTTGTGTAAAATAGGGGCACTACAAATGATGAATAAAATATCATTTTTCCCAAAAAATATATTCGTTCAAAATTTCGTTATTTTCCCACATTGCGTTTACGTGTTTTTCTCATTAAATAAATTGAAAAGGTAAGTTGCTAAAGTATACTTACGTACTGAAAATCAGCGCCCAGGTGGTTTGTGTAAACCCTTAAAATGTATTTAATATCCTACAATATACAATTTATAGCAAGTTATAGTGTTGTGTGAATGTGTAAATGATATTAGGTATATTATATGAAGTTTACGTATTTATATTATTACATGGAGACACTACAGCTTCACCGGGATGTTACGTCGCTTAGCCTAAACTATCAGATGCACCACGGAGAATATTCTAAAGAGTTTCTAGACCCTCGCTCTCAGCGATTTTTACAAGTACCTACTCATGCAGGTCGGGTGTCACTATTGGTCGATCGATACCGTTTTGCATTAAAAAGTTCGGGAACTTTTTCGTATGCAAAACCGTCCTTCCAACCCTTTCTTGCCCGTGTTACTACCAGTTCTACTACCAGTAGTAATACTGTTAATTTTTTTACCTTTCTTACTACTGCAGTAGTAAGTTGTTAGAATGGTAATTATAATTTACCCGTGTTACTACTGCTCTTCTTTCCTTGACGGTGCTACTACCAGTAGTAATACCAGTAATTTGTTCTTCCTTCTTACTACTGCAGTAGTAAGTTGTAAGAATGGTAATTACAATTTACCCTTGTTACTACTTTTAATAAATTGTAATTAAAACTCATTTGATAAATATGATTCATTCTTCTTGGTTTACGCCTGAGGAAAAGGAAAAACATACACATGTCATCATGTGTCATAGATCTGTGTGAAAATTATAGTTTATTGTTTGTCTTGTATAATAAAATAATTAATTATTATTATTATGAGTGGAGATATTGAAGATATTAAATTTATACAAAGAAAAGGGAACAATACTAATATGTAACGGACATCAGTATTACAAACTAAAACTTTATAAGAACGGGTCTGTTATATGGAGATGCGCTTCATATTTCACAAAAGACAAATGCTCTGGAAGTTTAACGTTGCAAGTAAGTAAACCGTTACCTATATACTTACTTACCTAAATTAAAAAAATATGATGTATTTCCTTCGCTGACCAATGCTAATTTACACAGGGCAACTCTGTGATACGAAAAATGGGTCATTTATGCAAGCCTGATTTGGAAAAGAACAAAATTGCAATGTCTATAGCGGAATTAAAGGATACAGTTACTAAAAGTGATAAACCGATAACAAAATTGTACAACCGAACATTAAAGAGATTTGTACTTGAAGAGGGTATTAACTCGGCTAGGAATTTTCCGTCCTTTACAAACATCCAACATTCACTGTACGATGTTCGTAACAAAACATCTGCTGTTATGAAAACAGTTTTTAATAAATCAGAGGAGGTACAAGTACCTAAAAACTTTTATAATATGGTTCTTGCTGATTACTGTTTTGAAGGTGATCGTATACTTTTATTTTGTACCTCAGAGGCAAGAGAAGTCATACATAATATAACTGAATTTTTCATAGACGCGACATTCAAAGCATGTCCGCCACCATTTAAAGAACTCGTCAGCATTCATGGCGATATCGGAAGTACTGCCACTACAACGAAAGTAGTACCCATTATATTCGGTTTATTATGTTATAAGACTCAGATTGCTTACGAAAAAATGTACGATATGATACAATCACAGCTGCCTCAATTCAAACCAGAAATATTTCACTGCGACTTTGAGGTTGCTAATATTAACGCGCTTTTACTTAATTTTCCGTCCATAAAAATTGTTGGTTGCTATTTTCATTGTCAACGTTGTGTTTGGAGAAAAGCTGAAGCATTAGTGGGTAAATCAAGATGTAAAGCCGAAAACAGAATACTTTCGCTATGTGCCGTATTACCACTCTTACCCTCAGAAATGCTTTTGGAAGGGTGGGCATACATAAAAACAGAAAGTGAATACCTGCCTACCCTGGAAAAATTTATAAAATACATACAACGCATGTGGATTAGAGAGAAATATTTAAATTTATTAAGTGTCTTTGGCATGAGACATCGAACTAACAATGTTCTCGAAGGCTATCATTCAAAATTAAATAAGTACGTTAACAAAAATAACAAAACTTTAATGAGGTTGTTAAATGTAATTAAGGATGATAGCTTTATTAAAATCGTTGCCAAGCAATTTAACTTAAGGAGAAAGCGAATTATATTAAATGATGAGAATATACAAAATATCCTAATGCAACTAATTAATAAAGAAATCTCTATAGGTTACGCGTTAGAAAAGTTGCGATAGCTAGAGAGAGATACAGCCTGAGGTGACACACAGACATCAGCGAAATCTTAGTGATAGGGTCCCGTTTAATCCTTTGGGTACGGAACCCTAAAAATATACATTTTTACGGTTCCGTACCCAAAGGATAAACATTAGTTATCTTATCTTCGGTAACAATATTTTCCTAAAATTAAGAGGGTTCTTACACTTTCTTTCGCACATTTGACATTTTCAAATATTTCAATTCTCTGTGTGCATAATTGAAAAAAAAACCAAAAAAAACAAAACATGTGAAACAAAACAATATCAGACATTTAAAAAAAAAAATTATAACAAAACATTATGCAACTGGTTTCCTACTACTTATCGGTTTTTTTTGTTATTAAGAATACAAAACTTTTTTGTTAACTATAAGTAATTTTTTTCATTTAAAAATGTTAAGCTAATCTGTGGCATTGCCCATTTTAAATAAATAATTATTTTTATTTTGAATATTTCCTTTTCTTTTCCTTTTATTAAAAGTAGTAACAAGGGTAAATTGTAATTACCATTCTTACAACTTACTACTGCAGTAGTAAGAAGGAAGAACAAATTACTGGTATTACTACTGGTAGTAGCACCGTCAAGGAAAGAAGAGCAGTAGTAACACGGGTAAATTATAATTACCATTCTGACAACTTACTACTGCAGTAGTAAGAAAGGTAAAAAAATTAACAGTATTACTACTGGTAGTAGAACTGGTAGTAACACGGGCAAGAAAGGCTTCCAACGACTTTAAACTCCTTGAAACGTAGATAGTGCAGAAGAATACTTTAACTAGAACGTCTGACGATCCGTCGTCGTCTTAACTCCAGGGCTGTGTTCGTACTTTACGACTTGTCAGGTTCAATACATATAACCGTATTATTATATAATTAATTATAATAACCGCCTAAAAAAAGCAGTGTATGTAGTTCATTCTTTTATGTAAGAAGAAACACGTTATCGTATCGTATAACATAACTAAACGAAAATAAGTGATTTTCTTTGTTCATCTAACCAGCATGGTATAGGCCAGGCTTGTTCTCATGACTGAAGGAGACTGTACCTACAGTAGGACCTTTATAGACCCTTAGGTCGCTTAACACAACCTCATATAAATGAGCGACTTTGATCACAGTATTAACAGTAAATTCAAATGAACCTTCAAGTCGATACCTTTGTGAAGACACCGCGACTCTTAAACGTATGAATAATGTATACAATGAAGGAATTTGTCTAGTGTTTGGGGCATGTGTGTGTTTGTGTTCATACAACATTACTAAGGCGCTATTCATGCATCTGTTTAGAGATATTATTATACCTATACTATTCATACATTCAAGATTTAGTAGTAGAAAATTATGATATATCATTGAATAAACCTTGAAGGCGAATGAGTCGCCTATACCTAGCTCGAGAGATGTCTTGGAAAAAAATGTTCACGCTTTTTTAATAGATTTGTTTTTATCTTAACATTAAGTTTTTTTTTAAATGACGGAGCGTAAAATTTCATTTTTAATTTATTTTTCCTATATTATGTTTTCATATTATTATAATGTTTGTGTATAAGTAGATATTGTGTATAATTGTTTTAATGATTTTACATAAAAAAATAAATAAATAAGTTTATTGTATCTGCAGTGCAAACTCTGCGTAGCATTAAACTTAATAGCGTTGTATGAATGAATGTGCATGTAATATGTATTATAATCATCAATTTAGCAAAAACATAACTATTTCTTTATCGTAATGCGTTTAATGTGGTTCTATATCTTACATATTAAAGCGTGTTATTGTACATAATACATTGTGCGTTATTATTTCCTGTACGTATCGTGCTGTGCGGTTAAAATATTTATAGCATTTTAGTCATTTCATTGTTAGTGAAATTAATAAAGACAGTCTTAATTAGTATTTCGATTTACTATAGATATAACGCGTTGTATAAGACCTAATCTGAGCATTCCATGGATTCACCGTGCGGGTGCCGGGTCCATAGCGTGATAGAGGACGGAACACTTGCACAACAGCGTCTGGGACTTACGACCCAGATGTAGGTTTAAGGAGGCCCCCTTACAACGCGTTAGCGGTCACCTTCACTATCTGCTATGTGCCGTCCTCTACTCTATCATTTCTCTATATCTATCTCGCTTACGGGTATTCTATTTTTATAATATCTTCTATCTCTTTTTAGAGTAGGTACTCTGATGTTAAGGTGCGTACCATAACCGACTTGGGAACACGTGCGGGAGCAGTGTGCCAGTGCGTTGTAGTATTTTATCTGCCTGTAGCCAACGCAACCCCTCCGTCTCTAATAGGAAAGCTACGTTGAGTACCTCACAAATAGGTCCGTGATGAAACGCTTTTTGTGTCTGATTCCCTTGAAGAGGCTCTTATAGGTACATTATCGAAACGGGAGTTTAAGAAGATAGTTTCATTGAAAATTGACATCCCACCGTTCTTCATTTAATAAGGAGAAAGAGGGAGCACTCATTATAGGGGGCAGAGAGAATAGACATACAAAGTTGCACTTATACCTATTTTTGTATAAACTACCGCACACTAAAACATAGGGGGAAATATAAAACAGTCACAAAAAATAAAAGTAAGCAATTTGAAGCCTATTAACTTAATTCTTTCTTACTTTCATTCTAAGTTTCTTATTACTTTTAAATTTACATTTGTTGAGTAAAACGGTCGCCTCCCTTAGGGAGTCTCAGGGCAACTCTTACTTGGCTAACATTTTGTTCCTCTATTACTTTCAATTCAACTGTTCCCTTACAAATGGACGCAAATTAGCATCGACAGCACAATTAACACGTAATTGTGACAGTTTTTATTATAATGAATCTACTAGAAATTCTATTTGTTCGCACGAATACACCCTAAAGGCAAGAATAATGTTTTGGACTGTATCGTTACGGCTAAGGATAATACTCTAGCCTCTCAATGTTGCGTCCCTCGGGTAATTGTGTTAAGTTTTCATGTAAATGGGGTGATATTAATGTAACCGGTAGTTACAAATGTGGCTGTACGCAAAAGAACATATGAAGCTGTATATTTTAATTTGAAATTGTGTCTTATCTTAAGGTATTTAGGTGTTAATATAGCGTACAACAGTGGCGAAGGGTGGATTTTTATAAAAGGGAAGCCGAAGATTCCGTGGACTTTTGTTCTACTTTATATTACTATTATTCTGTAGTTCATAGATATTCGTGAGAAAATTTTTCGATTTTACCTAGTTGTCAACTCATAAACTTAAAATACGAAAATGTTTCTCTGTTTGGAAGACTTCTTTGATCAATTAGATTAATTGTTTATATTGCTATATCCTAAATGATTCTACATACTTACCTACTTACTTACTTTTAGAATCTGAGAATACTGTCTGTGAGCCACTTACGAAATGAGATAATTGTATTAAAATGTTTCGTAAATCCACACTGCGTTTCTTATATTTATAATTCAATTTCGAGAATGATGTTTTATCACACATCACATAATAGGATAGACAATAATAATATAATCTAACACTATTAACCTGTCCCTTATAACAACAAACTATTAAATTTGCTGATAAAACAATACAAACAAGTACTTACAAAAATATTCCATAGGATCCCAACGCACTACGACAAAAATAAAGTCAACCAATGCACAACACTTATTACACAATCATAAATAATTAAACATACAAATTTTACTACTTTAAACAAGAAAGCGAATTTTATAACCTATTTGCAGAAAATACATACAAATATCTGTTTTTTCTTCAAATGGTCCTATCGTTTACCGATGATTCTGCCAAAGTCAAGACGCAAGACGTATAAAAATATAAAAACAAATAAATATAATTAAAAACTAAAAATTCAGAAGAAAGGCTGATTTCTATCAGATTTAAATAATTGATAAAAACAAAGGAATGTCAATGGCAAATTAAGTACTTAACGTGAAATGAAATGAAACTTCGTTACAATTGGTCGGTCCACTGGTTGCAATAGTGCTTTCTCGCTCTCGCAATGTTGTAGTTGTATCTTTTATCCTTGTCATAAGCCGGTGGCCATCGGCTTATATGGTACCTTAGATCGACGAAGACAAAGTGTCACGTGACCGTACGATTTCCGTACAGTCTGTTGTACTGGATTCCTAATTTCGCGACCGGCTTACTGCGCTCCGCGCATGCGCGCTTTAAGTACTCTCTGACTGAACCATAACAAGTGGTTAGTTGACAACCTTTAATTACTAGATGGCGTTATGAGTACGTAAATAATTATATTGAAAATTATTATTACTATAATTATTATTGCGATTTACGTGAGAGAATACTTTTTTGTTTTATATTATTTTGTATTGAGTGGATGTTGCGTCATTGATTTATAATTGATTAATAGACAATGCTAAGCGGTTTTTGCAAAGGTAAGCCGGTAGGAATCGAGTTATATGGACACTTCGCCACTAGCGTACAATACTGTTATTAGGTGTGTACTACACTATTACATCAATATATACGTTCTTGGCTGTCTTATTACTACTTTTAGTTGTAATAACTTTTATTATTGTTTTATACAGTTGTGTAATAGCCCACTTAATGACATAGTTGTATTTTAATGAATAAAAAACCAAGAAAGTAATATTACGGGACAACAAAGTACATACCGAAAGTTTCATATATTAATTGTTTAATTTTAATCTTCTTGTACAATTATTCTTCTTATTTACCCCACAAAATAGTCTGTTTCACAGTATTTAAAGTGATTTAATCTAAGTATTTTAAGTGCTATTTTGTTTAGCAGTATTTACACACCGACAAAAAACAAAATATTAAGTCAAACTATAATAGAAATAAAAGCAGAAAGTATGCATCAAAATATATTCATAGTCCAGACTTAATATCAGTCATCCCTACAATAAACAAAAGCTAAAAAAAACACATTTTGATCCAATTTAATCTCGTTGAAAAATGTTGGCACTATAAATTTGTTGAGAGTACACAACCCCATTTATGTCAAAGAACTCGTTTACTGCATAAAAATAGCAACATTTTATCTGTGAAATATAGCTACGTATCATTGCATCACATAAACTACGTGGACACAAAAACTAGGAGTTATTTCAAAATATAGTGACTTTATTTCTATGAAAAATTTGTTTGAAATAAAGGAGAACTAGTAACTGAGTGTTAATTAAACTCTATTCATACAACGCCACCTAGTCTAAAAATAAATAGAAATTATAATAGGGGTAGGTAATTGTATCAGAATTGTCAGAGGTGCCATTACAAGCTTTCTTTCTTAGCAGGGAAAGCTCCAATTTGCTTCTTCAAAATATTGTTGCATTACATTAAATTCAACTACTTAAAAAAAAAACTTCTAATTGGAAGAGTTCTCTTCTATTAAGACATTATCCAAACATAACGCAATACAAATCAATGAATACAATAAAGAAAAAGTAAAATATTTATAACTAAATAGTTGGAAACGTTTGGAGGAGGCCTATGTCAAGCAGTGGACGTCCATAGGCTGAAATGAAAAAAAAACCTAAAGCTGACAGAATCCAGAGTTTTGATCGAGCTACTCCGTATACAGAGAATTACCGCCCGTACCGTAGGTTTAAATCTTACTGTCCTTCAACACTAAAATTTCCACATATTTTCTCCCGTAATATGTTAATTAATGTACAGTACATTTGAATATACAATAGTGAGTAAATAGCGAGATGCAACCCTGTTTAAGAACAAACAGTACAATTAGCACAATCATGAATATGTATCGCTACCTCGCACTGACAACAAAGCTTCAAACATAGATGTGTGCATATTGGTATTAACTTGCATTATTGCAGGCAGGACTTCATTGTCCATGTGGTGATGAACTCTCACCATCCGATATCCTCTATAGGTTGTGATAATTTATTATCTATTCTCTTAGTTCTGGTAGGTATCATGTAGGTATACAAGAAGAGTAAACTTGACACCAAATCTAATACTAATCCGTCAAGAATAGTTATTTTTTTCTTACTCTTTCACACATCGCCATCTAGTCCCAAACTAAGCAGAGCTTGTACTATGGGTACTAGACAACGGATAAACATAATAAAATACATTTTTTTTTGTAAATACATAGGTACATTACATAGAAAACACCCAGACCAATGCAAACAATTACGTTCATGCACACAAAGATTTGCATTGAGCGGGAATCGAACCCGAGACCTCTGCGTAGCAGTCATGTTAAATAACCACTATGCCACAGAAGTCGTCGAAGAAGCATGGTATCCGTAGCACGAGTGTTTGTTCAGCAAGAGGTAAAATTAGTACCACCGCTGTGAAGACTACGACTAGAAGTGAATGGTTTCGGTTCGTCGCATCCCTAATATCATATTATTATGTGAAATTTATATAACTTTTATTCATTTTTTTATATAAATGGGCCTACGAAGGCAAAAAGTATTGTTCAACTTTGTACTTTCCCCTGGACGTATAATTTATTTTTTATTTTTTTATTTATTTTAATTCATTTAATCAAGTAACTAGGACTCATAATACAATCATTTAACAATAATAATTAAATTAAATAAAAATAATAATAATAATAAAATGTTAGTATAACTTACAAACTATGTTAGTGTGACAATACTCGTAATAACTACTAATTTAGTCAATTAATAATGTACCAATTTTTGTTAATTTAGCTAGTCGACTGGTCCACACAGACGCGACTCACCGCTGTACCATTCCGTGAGAAATAGCACCACAACGATTCACGTATATACAGTCCAACCGACCAGCAATCATGTTTAGAATGCTATTGGGGCTACTCCGCACCCTGCACACCAGAGACGCACACTTCTTTCGCATAATAGTATAAAAACAATTCACTTGAGCGTCTGCGAACATCCCTGATGCGCTACAGAAACGAGGCAGCCCCACCAGCACCCGGAACGCGTTGTTATATTGAACACGGAGAGCGCTGTACGACTTCTGCGCATACCTGGCCCACAAGCCACACGTGTAAAAAGTGGTGCAATAAGCTCGAAAGAGAGTGATTTTTACTTTAAGTGAGCAACGTGCAAACCTGCGCGCCAGCATATTCGCCCTTATCGACAACGCTCTCCGCTCGCGCTCAATATCAGCGTCATCATTGAGACCGGGAGTCAGAATATGACCAAGGTATTTAAATTTTGTAACACGTTGTAACGGTATCCCGTTCAGTTTTACCGGAGGTATGTTTACCGTCGTCTTACGCCCGGTCTCAAAGACCATTATCTCAGATTTTTTACAATTGTATAACAACCCGTGTCTTTGCGCGTACTCTTCACAAATGCTTAATAGCTTTCTTAGGCCACAAATTGACGCACTCAGGAGCGCCTGGTCGTCGGCATAATTAATATTGTTGACACAGATTCTGTCTATGTGGCAACCGACTCTGGCGCTACTGAGCTCGCCAATAAGCTCGTTAACGTATAGATTGAAAAGCGTCGGAGAGCTTAATCCACCCTGCCTCACCCCGCATTCCAACCTATACGAACGCGAATGACCTCCAGCCCATCGAACAGAGTTAGTCTGGTTACTGTACCAAAATTTAAAAATGTTAATTAATTCTCTTGGCAAGTTTTCATTTTCTAGCTTCTGCCACAACAAGTCATAATTCACCAAATCAAACGCCCTGGACAGATCGAGAAAGCAGGCATAAATGGGAGTCTCCCGCTGTGTATAGTATGAGACAGCATGCTTGAGGCACAATACTGCACTTTCAGTAGATAAACCAGGTCGGAAGCCATCGGTAAAAGTTTTCTTTGACCCCTAAGGTATTAGTTAAAATGTCTTAGTTCAATAATATTATCATATCCGCTAAGGCACGTACACACATACCCAATGTAAGTGCTCCTGTGGGGGTCCTGCCGTTTGGCAAAAAACGTTTCGTCAAATTTCACTTCCCAAAAAATGTATCGCAAACTTTCATTTCCCAAAAAAATGTTTAGCAAATTTACGTTTCGCATTTTATTTACTTGGTCAAATATTCATTTGGCAAATTTTTCTTGCTCAAATTTTATTTAGTCAAATATACATTTAGCAAATGCTTTATTTTGTCAAAAATATATTCCTTAAGGAAGTTCGTTTAAATTTGATTTAAATTTAATATTTCGATTTAAGTTTAAATTTCATATTAAATTAAATAAAAAAATTAAATTAAATAAAAGATTAAATAAAAAATTTAATATTTAAATTAAATTAAGTTATTTAAATTTAATATTTTATTTTGAAAATAATATTAAATTTAAATAACTTAGGTGAAAAATTTAGGTTAGATTAGAACTGCTAGAATAGTAGGTTAGGTTAGGTTTGAATTGTGACCCCAACAGAGCGCGAGCCGAGCGAGCGAAGCGAGCGTGCCGCGGCAGCGGCCGGCGAAGCGCCAGAAATAATTTTTATTGTCAGTGCAAATTAGACCAAGTTTTTAGTGGAGTGAATTTAGACTCAGTTAATCATAATGATATTTAATATTTTGGAATAAATATATTTGCCAAATCATATTTGGTAAAATGAAACATTGCTATGTAATTATTTGCTAAACAAGAATTTGCTAAAAATAGTTTTGCTATCTGTAAAATTGCGAAAAGATGGTTTTGCCAAATGTTTTTTTGCCAAATGAAAATTTGGGAAACAAACTTTGGTAAGTGTCACTTTGGGAAACGTTTTTTTGCCAAACGTCAGTAATCCGCTCCTGTGCCTCTATCATCTAAAATTTATTGTATACTAGTTATGCCCGCGGATTCGCGTTAAAAGGGGCAAAAAGTAGCCTATGCTACTCTCCATCCCTTCAACTATCTCCACTTATACTGTCACACAAAATCATCACGTCAATTTGTCGCTCCGTTTTGCCGTAAAAGAAAGACAAACAGACAGACACACTTTCCCATTTATAATATGTATTAGTATGAATTTTTATGTACTCGTCCAACTAAAATCGATGGTCATACAGTAATTAAATGTAGATCTTTAGTTGTGAAACTTGTAAATCAATATCTAGTGAGGTCTCTGTTTGTTGTCGTGTTCCAACACAAACACGAGGTTCTCAAGGACGACCTTTACTTATGATCAAAGTTTTGTCATAATATGTACCTTTCCTATGTCTATGTCACGGTTCCTTATTGAAGTTAATTGGACCACTTTGATATTCTAGCTGATGTGTGCTTTCAAACCTTACGTGAAATATTATGAATTATGCGTTAAGTTAGCCACTTCAATCACCAATACATTACCCGTGACATTTGTTATCGTAAGAGGTGATTGAAGTACGATGACAGCATGTTCCTTATTGTATTAGGTTAGTAAAATGACAAACTAAGACTCATTTCAAGGTAAAAACTAAAGACTAGTAAAATATATAATAGCTTAGAATAACAAAGACATATTTTCCAATCTCGTCAAAATGATTTAAGTATGCGTATGTTTCCGCCCTCTAAAATCAATAAATATATCAAATCACAGAACTTGCTTTCGTCTCTAAACAATAATAGACAAAAAGTCACTTACTTCTGAAAAGAAAAGAGCCCAAAATCTACGAATCCTTTTAAGGTAAACTATTCTATAAAACTCTTACAATAAATAACACACACACAGACACACGCCCTCCCGGACATAGTGATTCAAGAAAAGAATCGGAAAACAACAGTTTATCGTCTATGAACAATGAAAGATATCGTCCGTTTTATTTTGTCCGGGCACCGTTACGGGGGAGGGCGGGGTGTAGACTTGGGTACGGTCTACAACGCGCTAGCATAATACGCTTTTTATCTTTCCCTTTTAATGCTGATTGATTTCAGGGTGTGTTAAATACCTAGTACATGCTTTTTGTTTACTTTGTTCGATGAAGGAATTAGAATACATCACGTATTTATCTTTTACGTGATTTACGGATTTTCTGTGTGGTGACACAATATGTCACTACCCCATCTCATCCCATGGGTGTCGTAAAAACCGACTAAGGGACTAACCGTCAATATTATCTTTACAAAATAAAATTAAACCCTATACCAATCCGTCTGGCCAGCGTGTTATTAGTAGGCCAATTATTCTTTCGTTACGTGAGGAGGCCCGTCCCTGCAGATAAGAAGACGAATTTATCACATTGACCACGCAAGAGTAAAAACCGATGCAGTAAAGTAAATTCATTATAAAAAAGATTAGAATTTAAGAACCTGCTTAACTTTGCAGAGGTCTAAAAAACTTAGTTTAATAAGTTCATAGATGTGTACATACAGTTGCATGTGTACATGCAACAGATAAACTTCTCTTATAAAACTGAATCCAAAATGATAAAAAAAACATATTTACCTTGTTAATATCAGACGCGGGAATCGAAGCAGAAATCTTCCAGATCAATGGTTATTTTCTACTGGATAACGTACATAGTCTATGATATTTTATATTTATCGTCAGAATAGTTTGCTTTTTACTTCATTTTAGGGTTATTTCCACTTGTAAATATAACTTTAGCTTCTAGGTAGGGAGTCTAAAGTGTTTCAATTGCCGATCCTGTATCCTCTATCTACCGTGTTAGTGCCTAACCTTACATTTATCAGTACGTGGTTATCTTTAGGTACGAAAGTATTTTATTTTTATCAGTATTCAACTTCGGTTCGAGCCATTCGAATTTCACTTTTTTTGTGAAGCCTGGATGTCGTTAAATATTATGCCTTGTAAATTATGTTTTTTTTTATGTCATATTATATTTAATGTTTTAAGTTGTCCTCTTTATTTAAAAGACACTGCCTACACTAGAAATAATGCCCTGTGTCGCGAGGATTTTATGTTTAATTCCCCGGGATGCAGGGCTTGTTGTTCCATAGTAATGAGATGAAAAGCGAATCGTAAAATTAGCTTACACGTTGCTTGCAATTGTAATAAAAAAAATTATCATGTTCTCGCCTTAGTTTTTATACACATTCTTCTCAAAGCACTGTTATAATAGAGCATATTTTTCATCAAGATATTTTTTCTTTTGACGTTCATAAATTGCTTTGATTAATTATACAAGCTATTATTCCGCTATGCGCGTCTTAATTTCTTGTAAAATGTTTATAAAAAATATGTGAAATGTAAGCTTAAATAACTTCAAAATTCCTACATCTGTGTAAGAGAGATTCCACAAACTCTTTCACTATTTAAGGTCTCGGTGACAAAATTAAATTTTCATGACGTTTACAACATGTAGGAGAGAGGTTACTCACTGACTGTCGTCGTTGGCTTTACATTTTTTATTTGTGTGCTTTTACGTTTGAGTTCATATTTTATTTGTTTCTACATTGTTTGACGTAGTAATATGTAAGCTACGGTAGATCAGCACTGGTCATGGAATATCTGCCTTTTTACTGAAAACTGTTTGCCAGATTTTCATTTACCCATTAACATTTTGCATAATTTTATTTTGCTGAATTATCATATAATTTTGCTTTATTTCCCAATCTCAAGTTAACTATACGCTAACCAATCTCCAGAATATAAATATGGAGTCATATTATTATCGTGGTGCTTTCAAATTTTACATAGGGTAACTTGATTTTCTATTGGAGGCGCTTATAGCCACTTTTAATCAGTGATTGATAAACGAGATCGTTGGTTAAGCAGCGCTGACGAGGTCATTTTAAAGATAGCTACGGTCCTGAGCCTCTCCCTGTTTCACGGCACGTAAAAAAAAGCATCCGGCTGTCGTAGTGATACAGTCGTTAAGCAGCAATGGACGGCTTGAACAACTCGACACCAGTCTGGCCACTAAACAAATAATGCAAAACATCTCGATGCATACAAATAATGCGTATTTGAGTTGTGATAATAGTTAGACAAACAGTAAGTAGTACTAGATTGTTTCAACTGTTTGTTTTGGCATGAACAAGGTACCTAACTAGTGAACTAAATAGTCCACTCATAAATTAGTTCAGCAATGAATACATTTCAAGAAGTGATATACTTTCGTTTTAAAATGATTTTAGGTTGAAATACAATAGATCTTTTCTTGACTTTTATTTTGTGGAAATATATTCCCTTCAAGTATGTACTATAAACTTATATAATTATGTATTGTGTACTAGCTGTTTTTGTGTGCCGATAAAATAAAATGACACAGTATTACTACCCGTTTGGATGAGATGCATCCCGTGGGAGTCGTAAAACCCGATCGAAGGACATTATAACTATAAAAAAAAATACAAAAGCTTGACATACGAGTAATAACACCAAAATGTCAAATTAGAATTACGGAAATATTATACTATTTTTGTTAGTAAATTCTCGGTATGAGCTCTTTGCCTTACCTAATTTGTCAAGCTGTATAAGTGTGAAGAACTAACAAACAAATCTACTTATTAACCTTTTAACCGCCATGGTCTTATAAATAAGACATATAACATCTAGCTCGCACCGCCGCCGTCTTATAAATAAGACTAATTTCTGACTGTTATTTTTGAAGTGATTGTCTGTATTATTTAAATTATTATAATACAGAACTCTCAACAATTGTTTTAAATGCCTATAAAATAAACTGCATTGTGTGTTTATTATATTTTCTCCGTGATAAAAGCCAGCAACAAACTATGAAAAGCACTCCATTTCTGCTATAGGTCCGCCTAGCCAATGGTCTGATATATAAGACGTAAGTGATGTGACAATATTAGAAATTTATATCGATGAAAAATTTCGAGTTTAACTTGAACAATTGAAACCATTTGTCGCAAAGTAACAAATTAATTAATAGTTATTATTAATAGCTAAGGTAGCTTAATAGCTAAGGTATCGATCTTAGGAAAAGTATTGTAATAATACAATATATAAATTATAGTATAAAAAACGTTTATTGTATCTATACTAGCTGACCATGAGAACTTTGTACATAATAAACATTTATTAAGTTTACACGTTTTATTACTTCCTCATGAATGAACGTATTTTTGAAAATTACATTAAAATCCTATTGCTTAAAACTACATTAAAATCCGCTGAGTCGACTCAAAAAAATACATATTAACCTAAACAGAACCATTTTTACTGCCCATTTTAATATTAGTAATTGTGCATCTGAATTAGTAGTCTCGCATTAGATCGTGTCACTATTTGAGAGATTGACCTATGACTTACTATCTTTTTGCTATCACCGCCTAAGATCATAGATTTTCTTGTCATCATCCGTCACGAATATCTCTGTTTGTGAAATATTAATATATTTATTTTACGATGTCGACCGCCGAAGAGTTAATTAGAATATTAGAAGGAGTAGAGGAAAATGATGTTGATTTCGAGTCAGATGAAGAAGTGGAAGTCATAGCTGAAACGCAAGAATATTTTTATGAACCGTCTGACGGTAAAAAATTACGATCTACGGATTCGACTCCCGATATGTTTGCGAGTCGTGGAACACAAACATATAAATATTCCATGAATATGTCGACGCAAACTGTAAACGGTTGTAAAGAAATGTTTACTCAAACAGAAGATAGTTTCAGTTGCACAGAACGGCATAACTTTATTGCTACCATACTGGCAGACGACTTTTTTGGAAACAAAGAAAACTTGAAAGGTATATTCAAGAAGGCTTTTGTAGAAATAACTACACGTATTGCGAACGAGGTTAACGCAAAGTATGCTGCTCCGTGAAGCATTTTTTATTATTTTTTATGTTAATGCTAACTAGGTACCTACTATTATCGCAAAGTATGCTGCTCCTTTAAACATTTATTTCTATTTTTTATGTTAATGCTAACTAGGTACCTACTATTATCGCAAAGTATGCTGCTCCTTTAAACATTTATTTCTATTTTTTATGTTAATGCTAACTAGGTACCTACTATTATCGCAAAGTATGCTGCTCCTTTAAACATTTATTTCTATTTTTTATGTTAATGCTAACTAGGTACCTACTATTATCGCAAAGTATGCTGCTCCTTTAAACATTTATTTCTATTTTTTATGTTAATGCTAACTAGGTACCTACTATTATCGCAAAGTATGCTGCTCCTTTAAACATTTATTTCTATTTTTTATGTTAATGCTAACTAGGTACCTACTATTATCGCAAAGTATGCTGCTCCTTTAAACATTTATTTCTATTTTTTATGTTAATGCTAACTAGGTACCTACTATTATAGCAAAGTATGCTGCTCCTTTAAACATTTATTTCTATTTTTAGGGTTCCGTACCAGTTTTGAAAAAACGGAACCCTTATAGGATCACTTTGTTGTCCGTCCGTCCGTCTGTCCGTCCGTCCGTCCGTCCGTCTGTCTGTCAAGACCATTTATCTCAGGAACGCGTGAAGGTATCAAGCTTAAATTTTCACCAAATACTAAAGTTTGATGCCTCTTAGTGCTGTAAAAAATTCAAAGTGCTAATCCAACGCAAACAAGAGATATAGCCGTTTTTGTCGCAAAATTTAGAGGGGTAAGGGCAAAAACCTACAGGGTACTTCCAGTCTACCTACAAACTTGAAATTTGGCATGGAGCAAGGTCTTGTAGTACATGTAATGGGAAAATTCCGAAAACTTTAAATTTTTACTTAAATCACATTATATTTTGATTTCATAGAATTTTGGCGGGAAAGCTGAGTCACGTGACCAGTGACGTCATAGAATTTTGACAGCTGTCAAAGTGACAGCTGTCACTTTTGACAGATGGGACGTGACGTCATAGAATTTTTGACAGATGAGTTGTGACGTCACAGAATTTTGGCGGGAAAACATTTTTTGACAGTTGTGTCGTGACGTCATTGAATTTTTGACAGATAAATCGTGACGTAACAGAATTTTTGACATATGAGTTGTGACGTCATATTATTTTGGCTGGAAAATATTTTAGACACCCGTCACTTTGACATCTGTCACAGATGGGACGTGACGTCATATAATTTTTGACAGGTGAGTCGTGACGTCACAGAATTTTGGCGGGAAAACATGAGATCGACCCAATAATATATCGTATGGGTACATTAGTGGTCCCGCGGTGCAACTCAGTCAGAGTGATATGGGAATGACAAGTTAATATAGTACTCGTAAATTGTACTTACATTCCTTAGGTCTTATCTTAATAGTGTTCGTTAATTTTGACAGATAAGGGTACATGTGTTTATATGTTGTGATTACCGCTTGTTTTTACCTTGAAATGAATATGAAAATAAAGTGTCTATTTAGTGGTTAAAAACGAATAAGGAGTTAAGAAAAGTTAAGGTCGTTTTAAGACACAGAACCAAGCAGGGTGGTAATTTATTTATTTATTTATTATGGGTCTCCAACAAAGGCAATACAATAGAAGAATGTAATGTTTGAAGAAGGCTTTAAAAGGTTATTATGTTAATAATTTAAACAAAGAAGAAGACTGAAATAACGTCAATTATTATTTAATTTGTTTAATATTTTTAATAAATAATTAAAGTTGATTATTAAACTGTTGATCGCACTAAACATACTTTTTTTCTACATTGAAATATATTGATATCTATGTAGCAAACAAAACAGACTGATGTGGGCCCAGTAACCATGATCAAATTTTCAAAGGAGTAACTGGTCCACGGACCAGCTCCATAGTGGGCCGAATGACCCCTAGGCCCTAACCCGTTCGCCTAATGATAATTAATACTAACTACACGGATTTTTAAAACGGATAAAAATGTCTTTTTCTCTTAAAATGATTCATCATTATAATGTCCCACTGCAGAAGGATACTTGGCCTGGCCTACTAATACCACACTGGCCAGACGGATTGGTATAGGGTTAGGTTCACTTTCTTTATTACACATAGTGACGAGGCAATCAAGGCGTTTGCCTAATGGCAAGCTACACGCATTTTTAAAACAGATGAAAAAAATTTTTAAAGTGTAAAGTTTAAAATACCTCAAAGCTATACTCGTTGACCTGTCATTTAACTTGCCACGAGCGAAACATATTTAATACACATTTGCTAAAGACTCCGTACAATAAGTAAACAAAGCCTTAATAAAATTAAAAGCTCCAAGTATATTGTATGAAGACAGCTCGCACTCACAATAATCGCATCAATTCTGTTAATAGAAACTTATTGACTCTGCCTTATATTGTTTGCACTCTTTCTGATAATTACTTTATAGAGTAAACATAATATTGTTCATTATATTTATATTAAGTTATTAATATAATAGATTAGTTAGTATACTAATGTGTAATATGCTCTGGACTAATCTTTTGGAGGCTATAATCATCATCAGTCTTTGAATGTCTCAAAGACACTCCTCCACCTTGTATGGAGGGAAATATATAGACATACAGTTAAGGCCTACGGCCTATTTTTACTAATGGACATTCAACCGTACTATTACAGAGATACGACATAAATTGCTATGCTTTAAAATGAAAAATGCCGTGTGATAAAATCCCTTTCAATGCCACGGCATCATTTTAAAGCATTGCAATTTATGTCGTATTTCTGTAACAGTACGGTTGAATTTCCATTAGTAAAAATTAAAATCCCTTGCCATGCCGTCCCGGTCTGCGTAGGCCTTCACAGCGCTGGTTATGCAGATTTAATAAATTTGAGCAACTGTTGTTACAATGATACAATGACATAGGTATATTCATATCAAAGTAAAAGTAATTCATCAGATAATTAACGTACACTGCTAATATGTATTCAATTTATAATTCATTCATAACAGCCCATTAATGTCCCACTGCAGGGACGTGCCACGCTGGCCAGACGGATTGGTATAGGGTTTAATTTCAAGTTTTCCTTCTTTTTATTTCGTGCAGATAACATTTACGGAAAGTCCCTTAGTCGGTTTAAGACATCCATGGGATGAGAGGGTGGTGACATATTGTATTTTTACTCCGTCACCACACGAATATTAATATTCAATTTATAATACCTACAGTTCAACAAATCTAAAAGATACAGTTTGACGTTTTATATTTTTCAAACTGAAACAACTTTGTTCATGCGTACATTATTCAGTTTCGAAAACCTTTTTCGTAAAACCATGAATTTGGAAAGATTTTATTATTGTATCTAAAAATGTACAATTCTTAATATATAAATTAAATTGAAAACTTTCAAACAAAGCAAAATAACACATATTTACATAGTAAATAATATCTTAAAGTTCTATTCTTGACCTCATTGCAAAGTCACGTAGTTAGGTTACTGCTCGTAGTGTTGCGACTCTTCGGATACACTTGTATGCAAAAAAATCGTTTACATATACGAAAAATCGTTATTATCGTTAGACACGTAACTATTACTTAAAACTATTACTCGACGTGGTCGAAGGTGACGAGGGGCAACTTATTAAGGTCTTAGTAGTGAATAAAAAAATCCTAAACATTACTTTTATTTAATTAATTATAATTAAAATAAAAGTAATGTTTGGAATTTTTTTTTATTCGCAGATTAGAGAATTTGCAATATGTGGTGTTTTTTTACAAAAGGTTCTACCCTTTACTAATAATGAAATTAATTATTAAAGTGTCTTAAAAATCGGTTATTATCGTAATCGATCTCTTAAATTTCGGATATTATAGTAATCGATTTTTTTATCCCAACCTTATTATTCAATTTGTCAGAACTGTCATACCGTACCTATTAGATTTGTTGGACTTTAGTAATAATGCCTCATTGTTATCGTTACATTGATTCTTCTTAGAGGTCCCGGTTACTGGTTCCATCGTGTATTATATTAATTATCATATACGTGACAGTGTTCAGGCTTAAAATCCTGGCGTAGGCTTGCGGATGACTTCTTAACAATTCGCGTTTGACTCTATCATCTACCTTGCGCAATTTGGTGGGATCCTAAAAATAAACTGTCAATCACAACACAAGTTGAATCTTTCTGTGGGTTCAATTAATCTACTTATAAGCAAATTCTGTAATTAAGAATAAGTTGGTTTATGTGGATAATGTAAACTTTTTTCAGAAATAAATGTTTTTATTATTATTATTATAAAAAACTTTACATAATTTGCACGGATAAATTAAACATATTTGATATAAAATATACGTAGAATAATATTAACAAGGTCAAATTAATATAAAAATTCATGAAAGCAAACAAAACAGGGGTCGTAAATGAAAATTAATGATGGCCGCTAACAGCCTTGAGCTCAAAATCCGTTTTACTCAAAATAATGTGAATGCCAGTTAAAATACGTAGCATTCAATCATTGTTATGTTATAAAGCAGTACATAAAAAGTCCAGTGGCACATCTAAGTTGATATTGAAATTTATTGAGATATGTTTTCTTTCGTACAATTTTTTATGCGTTCCTAAGTCCTGGTCCTAAATAGGTACATACTATGGCGAGCTAATAGTGTTTTCATTTAATATTATTACATCAAAGGTGCTGACTTTTAAATATTTACTACTGGTGTGTATAGTAAATATCTATTTGCTGAAGTTTTCAAAAAAAGAAAGAAATATTTTTTTTTATTTTGTTGCACACATAGAAAGCATACAATAAAATGAATTTAAATATAAAACATAAATGCACACAAAATAGGACCTAACTCAGCCAATTGCTAGCGTCATGCGTCATAGACACTACGCACTGCAGCGCTGGTATTCTGTTAGGCCCATAGATGGTAAACTCGAAAAAAAATCTACTTCGGCTTTGCCTGTGTGATATTTGCCCATGTTTTCCTCTGTCACTACATGGGTCACAGTAAGTTCCTCTGTTTATAGTAAATTGTTCTTTATTGTATCTTCTCACGCCATAATTAAGTTAAATAGTCTTAAAATATTTTTTAATCCCGTCTTAAAAATCAACTACAAAACAGTATGTAGTTGTTACGATAAGAAGTGTAAACTTTGTATAGAGCATCGTCTAGCCAGCGTAATATTAGTAGGTCAAGTTCTTAGCTAACACTAGAAGAGGGCCGTCCCTGCACTGGCATATTTAATGAGGGAAAATCTCTATTATGCTTACCTATCTAGTCTTCAATATCGTGAAATATACTACAATTAACATGGTATGGCGGGCTGTATTCCGCAACTCTACGTCAAGGCGTGGTTTTTGCGTAAAAAAACATATAAATTAGGTAGGTATCTATAAAACGTAAGTATGACTAGTCGATATCGAAAATATTTTGTGACATAAATAGTGTAAAACCGTAAGAAATATGAATATAAATCCTTCACTACATAAAATTGAAAAGTCACTCCGTCACTAAAATCACACGTCAAATATCAAAAATAGTCTACGCGTCTAATAAATAAGATCAAAGTACATACTACACTACTGAACGTAGTTGCTTAACCTAACACTGAACTATAGCCAGGTGCAATACACAAGTTATTTCTGTCTCTAGTTTATTATACGATGCTATGAGTACATACTAGTAGGAGCACGTGTCGCGGCCTGCTTTCCACATCGTGTTTATTGTTTACCTAATGCCTTTATGAGTTTAACGAATTGAGAATTGCGTTGTATGTTCTTGCTTTAATGGAAATTATTAATAACTGGTGTTTGTACGTAGGGTTATTTAATTTGGATTAATGTTTTGTGTTATTTTAAGGAGATCTTCACTCATAGGCATGTAATTCGTAAACATAATACTTGTACTTCTGTATAACCTTTTTGTGTATCGTAGAAAACCTTTTTAAGGCCGTTTACCCGCTTTTGATACAGGCGAACAGTGTGTCGGAGCCCCGAATGATGGAAAACATGGTTTACCGACTACGACCAACGGTGTTCCTTCGTCACTGATAGGTCTGATTGCCGATATAACCTGCCTGTATTTATTATTCAAGTGGTACCAAAGGCTTGTCAGAAAACTGAAAGTTGTCCAATCTACATAATTTGCAATGACTTTTGTATTGTACTGGAGTATTAAGTTCGTTAAACGAACTTCGTTTAAGTCAAATATGTAAGCGCTACTTACATACATAAAATGGGGCTTGTTATACAAAAGGAAAAATGCGGCGGGAAAGGAATTCGCGTCGTCTAGAGTATAAGCACTTAAAGCCTCGCCAATTAGGCTATCAAGCATCTGTCTCTGTATACAAATTATTCCACCACTCTGCAACATTGAATAATAGCCAATAAGCGCTTTTAGTTGGCGTTTATAGCAATTAAAATTTTACGAATGAACACACATATTAATAAGGTTGCACTTTATGCGTATAATTCAATACATTTTTTTGTAGTGTCTACTACAAATGTATGTTGAAGTTCAATGTATTTTTCTTTTGTTGCAGCGTCCTGCCCACATCGAAAATTATCACAAAACAGTCCAGAAAAAACGAAAAAGTCCATAAAAATAATGTGTAACAATAGAGTACGATTCGCATCACCCGAATTCACTTCGGTAACGATCGTCGATTTTCGTGAGAACTGTCAATGAGAACACAAAATGGCGGAGAAGGTCAGCTGATCGGAGAATAGCCCGCGCCCTCGCAGCAAGAGGCGAATTAACCTAATCATGGTGAGATGACAATAAATTATAATTAATTATGTTATTAGGCTCCCCGGGGCGCTAAATGATTTGCGCCAATTATATTTAGCTTAATGCTGTTTATCGTATTTCAGACGACAAATGTCGTTATGACCTTTCATAATTGTGTTTACGTTTACTTGGTGAGCCGTAAAATTGAGTTGTTTGTCGCATAATGCATGAAATGGAATTAGTAATCATATTGTTCTGTGCTATTACGAAGTGCCTTTGACTGTGGTTTATTTTTATATTTAAACACGAAAGAAAACAAGCTTATCGCAACTTGGACATTTGAATGCCTAACTAAAAACAGGGTTAAGCTGGAAAGGGTTGTAGTGCAATCACTGTTAAAAGTGCTTCCAGGACTCGGGACTTCATATGCCCAAATAACGCTCGAAGCTGGTCAATAAAAGTTTCCAATAGTATTGAAATGTGATCTAGTAGGTCCTGGTATTAGCCCTCAAAAAAAAAAAAATACTCTTCACCTTTATAGCAAAAATATAAAGTAAATCTAGCTACATAATCATTAGATGTGTTTGTTTCACCGCCTGTTCAGTTTCTCACCGGCGACCCCACGAAGAAAAACAGACAACAATATTTTCCTTAAAAACACAGCGCAAGTAAATAGTAAAGAAAATTTCTGAAATCACTTCTATTATTCTTATTTGTTTGGACGTGCTACTTTCAAGGTACGTTGAGCTACAGTAAATAAGCTGACCAGATAAATAAAGCACCTTGTTATATTTTTTTCCCTATTATTAAAGAAGACAACTTCCGTACTAGAGATAGATCCCTGTGTTGCGGGGGCGTTTACAAACATCAAATCGACACCAACAATTTATACTAAGCTAACTCATAAAAGTGAATTTTACAGTAGACGCGTTTAAAGGCAAAAACGCGATAACTTTTATATTAATAAGGATATTGATTTGAAATTTTGTATGATTAATATTGGATTTATTTATAGTTATTTCATATTTAATTTTTTCCATAATTATGTATATTTTTTAATTTAGTGCAAGTTAGCCGTATATATCCCTAATTCTACAATATTATTTTACCTACTACATACGTCTAACTAGAAGTCAGCGTAGTGTATTACGGGCGGTCACAGTACTAAACAAGTGTGATTTTTATTGCTTTACATTGCTTACTCTAAAATATATTATGCATTCATTTAAACTTAAGCCCACATTTAAAAATGTCAAATATGCTGTCTATAAAGTATTTAACATAGTTATATACGAGAAATAATATAAAACATACAGTCGCTAACTAGTTCATGGCCCATCGAAGAACGAAGTCCGATCAGGCTACATTACGCTAAGTAAAATTTGCGTAGTGTTACAAGAACTTTAAGCAAATCGGCTAAAACTTACAAAATAATATAGTAAATTCTATAAACCATATTTTATTATACTTTAACATACAATATAATATTTAATAGCACATTAAACTTAGCTCTTTTAGCAGTATAAAGCGAAATCTCATCCTTTTTATCAACACTTCTTAATGAATATTTTACCTTTTTGGTAAATTTCACTAAATATTTAGCTCGTTTTCGGGTCATTTTTGTAACAATACACTAACACTATTAATATTTAGACTAACTTGTAACAATAGCTCTATTAATTAGCCTTATAGTAATAAAGTGTTTCAAACCGCGCACTTCCATCTTATAATGCGACAAGTGCAGTTAGCGTAAACTAAATCGAGCGATTCTAAAAATTACCTGTACTTAGCGTTGTATAAAATTTGTAATTGTATTCGAGTTAGCGCTGTATAAATTGTTGGTGTCGAAATTAACGGATACGAAGAACAACCAGACATAGGACAATAATAAATAAATAAATATTCCTCACACATTCACACAACATCATCTAGTCCCAAACTAAGCAGAGCTTGTACTATGGGGACAACGGATAAACATACATAAATTCCTTTTTTTTTTGTAAATACATACATAATACATAATATACATAATTTTACATAGATAAGACCCAGACCAATGCAAACAATCATACTCATGCAAAGATTTGCATTGAGCGGGAATCGAACCCGAGACCTCTGCGTAGCAGTCATATAATATAGCCACTTCGCCACAGAGGTTGTCATTTAAAATGAATAAATATTTACATCTTAAAATACTGAGAGCATACGTGGGTATTCTTCTACTTGTCAATTATCTATTACTTCTACATACCAAAGTTAAGTAGAAGTTAAGTTATAAATACTAGCTAAAGCTCATATGCAGCATAGACTTAAAGTTCGCAACTAGTCTGCAATCACGAGAGGACTTGTAGTTAGGAACTTTGGCATGACATCTATACTTGTCTTCTCATGCAATACAGAGCTGAAGTTCTCCCTATCAGTCGTAAATTAAACTCTTCTATGTAAGGCTTATAGTTATAGTTGTGAAAAGCTGAAGAGAGGCGTTGTAAAAGTCGACTAATGGAAAAACTGACTTTTTAATAGTATAATCCTCACACATTCACACAACGCCACCTAGTCCCAAACTAAGTAAAGCTTGTACTATGGGTACTAGACAACGGATAAACATACTTAAATACTTTTTTTTCGTAAATACATACATATTATAGAAAACACTCAGATCAATGCAAACAATCATGTTCATGCACACAAAGATTTGCATTGAGCGGGAATCGAACCCGAGACCTCTGCGTAGCAGCCATGTAATATATCGACTGGGCCACAGAGGTCGTCAAAATTTATAAAATGGTCATTAATTTACAAAATAGGTAAATGTTTAAATTGTACGGGGATCAAATCTACGATCATACTGCCTCGGTTGCGGTAAGCTGCTGACGTGCACGAGGTCGTGATTTGTTTCTCATGCAGCACAGTTCTTTGTATGATCCACAAATTATTGTCCTGAGTCTGGATGTTCTTAGTGTCCGTTAACTTGGTGTTTGTAAGAGTCCCCGCGACACAGGGTATGATCCCTAGTGCGGGAGTTGTATTTTTTTAATAAAGATAAGTGCGTTTAAGCGGGTTAGATAAAACAAATACAGAGATCACTATTTATACGACAACGAAGAAAACGTTAATTCTTAAAATATTTTCTTTTCTATTTTAATTATGATGCACCACGAATACAATCCTCTAACAAGTGTTGTGATACCAGCAGGTGTTTGGCGAGTGGGCCCAGGTGGAGGTGGTGGAGCTGGTGAACGACGGCTCGGGGCTCGCCTTCGGTATCGTGGGGGGGAGGTCCTCGGGAGTCGTCGTCAAGAGTGTGCTGCCCGGAGGGGTTGCTGATCGGGTAAGTCTCTTTATTTGCTTAGGTTACAAAGTAACAAATATATGTGTAGGGACACAACATATTGTAATCTGAGCGACTGCTGACAAATCACTCTTATAGGCGATTGTATTAGCGTCGTCCACGTCCAGCAGTCGTCTCCCCGCCATCATGTAGTTAAGTCGTCGTAATTATATATTCTTATGGTGTATTTGTATTTAAGTATTATCTGGTACCAGTAAAGTAAATATAGTATTCAACGCATCTTATTATGGATCCTACAACAATACATCTTCTTCCCCACATGTTTGAGAGGAATTTGGCTAAGAAAGTGGGACAACTTTTCAAGCGTAATAATTGGACTTTGTTAAAATTTCTACCAGTGGAAATTTTTACATAAGTCTTTGCTGTGTTTATTCCTTTCGATTAGGAAAACCAATGTTTTGATTACTTTGCCCTTTTTAGAAACACTTTACAGTAAACTTTTTTTAAGTAATTTTGTTACGCATTATTTGTTTCATTATTATTTTCAAGCACAACGCCTTCAGCACCAAGGCACCAAGCATTACCGGTATCTAGGTCTGGCACACCTATCTTAAACAGAGAAGAAAAGAGAACAATACAAATACGTCAAACCAGTTTAATTGTTTGTACATACACGTAGATGTGATGTGAAGCAAAATAATATTGTGAAGCTACATTATGTTTGCAAGCAATCGTGAAAACAATAAGTTTATCTACATAAAATCCCAGCTTGAAATATATAACTTTAAAAATATATTTTTAAAACATCGTGAAATTTCAACATGAAGCTAGAAAGACCGAAAATTTTATACATTTCGTGCAAACACGACAGAAATTTTAGAAGCATATTAAAAACTGTACGCGAGAGATAACCCTCTAATATTATTCTTTCATTTTATAGAGAAAAAGTTGAAAATCTGGAGAATTGTATAAAATTTTCTCGACCCACGTTTTACTTTCGGATTAATATGGAAATCTTTTTCTCATGTAATACTTTTAGTGCAATGTTTTAAAAGAGCTGAATTTAAGTAAGCTTTGCGTTGAGAAAGAATTTAATCTGGGTGTTCCTCAAACATTTGAATATACTCAGACGCACGGCTTTAGAGAATTATTCTCTGTCTAAACTCTAGCTTGACGCTCGCAGTATGCGACTGAAGAGCATGACACGGCGACGACGGCTTAAGTTCCAATTCTATGCGGAATATATTTATTTTCCCGATTCATACTTTATGACAAAATACTGGGCTTTTATGTGTTAAGACAAAATTCGTTGTGTGAATTGAATTATATCAATTTAAAAAGTAGAATCATTTGAAAAGGGACCAATAGCCGATTCGATTTAAAATTCATGATCATCATATTAGTCAATAGACGTCAACTTCTAGACATAGGTCTACCCAAAATCTATCCACGAGCGCGATATTTTACTAGTCATACACTCAATTCAATGTCATGCGGCTATAATTTCAAACATACATACATAAACTAACGCCTTATCCCGGCCGGGGTAGGTAAAGATAATTTCAAACATGTATATTAAATACTTCGCCATAACATAAAACTAAGTGAAACATCGCACAAGAGTCAATATTATAGGTTAGCAAAGCCAGCACAGGAAGGGGTAGAGTGAAATCAATTGGAAAAGCTCCCAGCAATAGTCATTGTTAGACGGCAACAATCACACTACGGCTCGCTTGCACCAATTGCAAAGGCTAGAAAAAACGTATTTGACAAATTTGTGTTTTTCAGAGATATATCAGACTGAAGATCCAAACATAGCATATAATGCTTTTTTGGATACTTTTAAACTTTTTTACGATTTGTGTTTCCCAAGTAAATTTATTAAAATCTACATAATTAAGAAAACAAAATGGTTATCTAAAGGAATTAAAATATCCAGTCAAAAAAAAAGACACCTATTGTGGCAGAGTAGATTAAACCCCAATAATAATAATAAAAATAGTTTTAAAAAGTATTCAAAATTACATAAAAAAATTATATACTTAACACAAAAAGCACAAAATAATCACAAAATACATACATCTATAAATAAATCAAAAACTACATGGCAAATAATTAATCGAACAAAGTATAACTTACCTAAATACACTATCAATAAAATAAAATTAAATAAACAGACAATAACTAACCCAAAGAGTATTGCAGAAGCGTTTAATAACTATTTCATTGATAAAATTCAAGCAAAATTAAATGCCTATGAAAAACCTAAGTCATTTAATTTAAGTGTAAACCACAAATCAATGTTTATGGCTCCAAGTCTACCATTAGATATACACAAAATTATTATGTCATTAAACAATACAGGAAGCGTAGGATACGATGGCATTGCGACAAATATACTAAAGCAAGTATCAATAAATATATGTGGGCATCTGAGTCATATTATTAATTTATGTATAAGCGCCGGTATATATCCAGATGCTTTAAAAAAATCGGTTATAAAGCCACTTTTCAAAAAGGAAGATAAGGAACTAATGGAATATTATCGTCCCATATCACTTATACTTGTTATATCAAAAATATTTGAGAAATATATATATAAAGAACTTAGTAATTTTGTTGAAAAAAATAGTATTTTATGTGAAGATCAGAAAGGGTTTAGGCCACAAAAAACTATTAATATGGCGATATATGACTTTTTATACAATATTATTAATAATATAGATCAACGTCGACCCGTCTGTGGCATATTCTGCGACATGACCCAGGCGTTCGATTACGTACACTACCCAACATTACTTATGAAACTAGAATCGTATGGTATTCGAGGGAACGTCCTAAATCTAATAGAATCTTATCTACAAAATAGAAAACAAATAACAGAAATTAATCATATTAATACTGCTAATGCGAAGGAAGAAATATTTCATTCCTCTGAGCGCATGGTTTCATTTGGCGTGCCACAAGGGAGTGTTCTGGGACCTTTCCTATTCATACTATACATTAATGACTTACCTAAAAGCATTGAACAACCTTTGACACTATTTGCAGATGACAGCACAGTGACAGTACCGTGCAAAAATGTAGAGACGTATGAAACTGATATTCATAATGCTTTAAAATTAGTTATTAACTGGATGAACTCAAATAATTTAAAAATTAACATAAACAAAACCAAAATTATACATTTTAATCAACGAACTCATTGCATGACACTCAACATTCAACTCAATAATGAGGTTGTGCAAAATGTTGAAACTACAAAATTTTTAGGTCTCGAAATAGACAAAAGCCTAAATTGGAAAACACATATTAATACACTTTGTAAAAAAATTAATAAATCTGCATATGCATTATATAAATTGTCAGCAACAGTAGATATAGAGGCGCTCCTTACTGCTTACTACGGTATAGCAGAAACCCACCTCCGGTATGGAATTATTTTCTGGGGAAATTCTACTGAAAGAGAAGCAGCTTTTAAAGCGCAAAAAAGCTGTATAAGGGCTATGTTCAAACTCGAACCGATTGATAGTTGCCTGCCATATTTTAAAAAACATAGAATTTTAACTTTACCTTGTTTATACATATTAGAAGTTGCTTTATTTGTAAAATTAAATCCTAATCGATTTACACGTTTGGACGAAGTTGTGCAACGCCAAAGACGAGACAACATGCGTCTTTGTTTGAAGGCTGCTAAAACTGCCCTACTCCGTAAAAGTATATACTGCATGGCCCCAATTATGTATAATAATTTACCAAAGAGTGTAAGGGAATTACCAATGCCATCTTTTAAAAAGGTAATAAAGAATGAATTAATAAGTAAGGCATATTATAATGTCACCGAATTCCTTACTGACAAAAAGTTTTTACAATAAAGAATGTACTAGTTTAGTAAACCTTATTAGTTTCCATTATTAGATTTTATTTTATTTATTAATTTATTTTACTTCTTAATTGACTTTAGTTCTGTACATTTTAAAAAAACTTTAGCAAAGTAACTTTTTAATTTATTTTCCTAACTATAATATGTTAAATTTTGCATGCCTACAAAAGGTAAAATATAGCTGAACTATATGTTTATTTTTAATATCTTTAAATGTATTTTATACCTACCTATATTTGCAAAATAAATAATATTCTATTCTATTCTATTCTATTCTAGAATCGTTTCACTGAACTCAGAATAAAATGGATCGCATGACTTTTCAATCTATTGAAAGCGACTAAAAGAACAAAAGAATGGATTTGACGAACAAATAATGTCATAAACTTTAGTGCATCTATTTATATATAGTAAGTTTGATTCCTTTAGTAGACAAATAAATGTGAAGAAGACTGTTTGGAATACTTTTCTAGTTAGCTAAGTTTTCCGTTTCTGAATGAGGTACTTATACCTTATAATAATATTCCAGAATCCATAATATTCCATCCAAAATGAGGAATATTATTAAAAGGTTTACCTTTTAATAATATTGTTGTACTACCTTAATAATAGTTGATCCTTAAAACTTGGCAAATTCTAGCTTTACGTTTTATATTTTTTTACGTTTCAATTAACCGATTAATTAGCATATCGCAGTCCACTGCTGGACATAGGCTTCTTCCAACACGCGCCACAGAACACAATTATTTTTTTACAAGTTAGTGAAATTTTTTTACAAGAATTTTATATCCGAATGTTGAGTATATTCGGTCACAAATGTCTCTGTCAAATACGACAAGAATCACATTCCCTTGAGAAGCTCCTTCGTCAAAAAAGTCCTGTCAGTCTTGACATTTCGGCTTGTCACTCATCCATTTACGGCTGTTCAAATACACACATCAAAAAAGTCTAAGCAACATGCATGATATTACAAATTTACCATTTATATTAATTAATTTCTAAGTATTTACTCACTCAAAGTGTATAGGTAAGTAAACTTTTTTGTTATTGATGACATACTGGCTGGTTGTAAAAAAAAAATTTCGATTATGTTTTGTTTTTTTTTCATAAAATTCAAATGACTGCGAATTTGTTTGAATTTGAGTGCATGTTAATTGCTACGTTTTAGTCTTGATTTTATAATTTTACCAACCATTTAAATACAGTTGGCGACAAAATTGAATTGTTAGATATTCTTTACGTCATGGAGCGACGTCATTTGACGGCAGATGAAATGCAAAGAGCTGTAGGGATGTTGCAAGCGGGAAGTAATCAATCTCAGGTATCTCGACATTTTGGTATTCATAGAAGTGTTATTTGTCGTCTTTGGCAGCGCTACAATAATACAGGGGAACCCGCTGAACAGCATCCAGGCCGTAAAAGGAGTACAACCACTCGGCAAGACCGGTACATACAACTGACTGCAAGACGCCAGCCGATGTTAACCGCTCGAGAGATAAGTTTGAGGCTACAAAATTCAAGTGGTGTTGATGTAAGTCCCCAAACTGTGCGAAATCGACTGCATGAGTACGGCCTACGAGCTCGACGCCCTATCAGGTGCCCACCGATACGTCACGGGAATCGCGCTCGTCGAAATGAATGGTGTAGAGAACGCATAACATGGACCCAGGAACAATGGGATAAAATTATGTTTTCCGATGAGTCGCGATTCGGGTTTAGGCCTGATACAAGAAGGGTGCGAGTGTACCGTCGACCCGGAAATACTGAAAGACTCAGGTGCGTTCAGGAAGTTCATCCATACAGCGGCTCAACAGTTATGGTATATGAAGAACAGGCGAACTGAGCTCGTTTTTGTAAATGGAAACATGAACGCTGAAAATTACGTTGAGGATATTCTCAGACCTTATGTCCATCCATTTGCACAAACCTTTGGCTCCGATTTTACGTTAATGCATGACAATGCGCGTTCACATACAGCTCGGCGAACCAGTGAATACTTGGCAACGGAGAACATCCAGGTATTGCCCTGGCCTGCACAATCGCCAGACCTCAACCCCATCGAGCACGCATGGGACATGCTCCAGAGACGTGTTTTGAAGGACTTGGACGGAGTGACAACAACCCAACAGCTGAAGGATTTGCTACAATTCCATTGGGAGCGAATACCGCAAGATGACATAAACAGTCTCATTAATTCAATGAATAATCGTTGCCGACAAGTTCTGAATAGCAGAGGAGGCCATACTTTGTATTAAATTGTCCTATTCTTTCACAATAAATTCATTTTCTTAAGAAATTTCAATTTGTAAAAAAAAATTTTAGTTTCTTATGTACCTGTATATTCTAATATTGTTAATTTCTGTTATTAAAACAACTTATAAAGAAAACAGCTGTTATTTTTACATCATAGAACCCTAAAAATATTATTTTAAAAATAAAATACAACGTTATAATTAAAATAAATGGTAAAATAAATTAATATAAATGGTAAATTTGTAATATCATGCATGTTGCTTAGACTTTTTTGATGTGTGTAGTTAGTAAGTTACAGTAATAGTGTGAAATATCTTTTTAATATATGATTTAAAATAGAAGTTACTTATTTAAATAAGATGTGGTTTGTCCTCGCCCACAACGACTTTTTGTAGCGATGCAGTCGTATTTCTGTATCGATATAGTCGAGATGAAGTCGCTAGTTGTATACCCTCGCCCATGGACTCAGATTCATACTCAGATACAGTCGCAATGCAAACGCGATTTATTAATAGCTCATAAATAACACGCACAAAAAATTTGCCGTGGGCATGGGTCCTATATTTTAAAGCATACAAAGTTGAGAATAATGCATACACCTATTTTTCAGAAACCGTCCACTCGCATTATGCCCAGGTAGGCAGATGTGGCGGTGTAGTTGGTAATATGTTGTACGGACTAAATCCTACGGTGTTCTTCTGTAATCCATAAGGGCCAGGACGCCATTTTCGAGTTACCCAGATTAACGCTAGGTTAGAGTAGTTAGGTATAACTGAAAACTCTATCGTAATTGATCACTTACTTGTACCCACTTTACGCATTGTCAGCAAAGTTTGTTTTAAAGGAACAGTTCGATCAGATAATTTGTACATAATAGGGGTTCAATTAGAGATAGTAGTGGATTTTGCCTCCTTATTTTAGTTTGGTTAATGCGCGTGCGCCTGCCATCCACAAAGTTTCGGATTCAAATCTCACGCTAGACAATATTTGTGAATCTTACTTACCGTAATCTTCCTTAGGTAAAGACCTATTATCTGGATACACTTTGAGTCAATTAATTTATATAAGTAAAACTTCCCACGACGCTTTTTATTAACAAAGAAATCTATTTACATACATCCTTATATACCATTATAATGTTCTCATTTAAAATAAACACATTAATAGAACCGAAGCTTAACACCGAAATTGGAGCCCTAAGCTTCTCTCTTAATGTTAATCGCAGTCATTAGCATATCATCCAGATAACCAAAGGAAATTCTCTACTTTATCCACGACCCATTTTTTAAGGTAAAAGATATTTTTACCAAAGAGAACCACGTACCGTGTGCGATAATTTTGCTGAGAATCTTGTTTCATTAAACTCATTTATGTTCAGTAATTAGTACGTTTCTGAAACCTTATAATTTGGGTTAAATAAAGGAAATTCGTTTTTCCTTGTGTGGTAAATTGTGGTTTCTTTTATTTTAGATACTATTACTAGGTACTAGATACTATACTATTCCATATAATAGGTCTATTCAGCGAGATATGGTCTTGATTGGTACGACAGCTGCAGCTGCTCATAAATCAGAAATAAAATAAATAAAAGTAAAACAATTCCAATATCAATCTTCATTTTCATAAATAGCTATCTAAATATCGTTTCAAACATTCGTGAAAATAAGATTGATGAACAAAACGATTCAAGTTCTATATAAATATATTAAAGTTTCTTCGTGGATTTGTCCCAGTGAGTCGTTGCGTAAGATATAGGTCGGACCCTTAGCTCGGGGGAAATTGCATTGCCTTGTATATTTATGTCGATCTTTCTATGATAAGCTCACGGAAACCGAGGATTTCTTATCATGATTAGATAGGAAACAATATGGGGACATTAAAATACACATATGATCCGAGTTGGTTAATTAAATGTAAATATTATTACTTAGTATCTCACCGTCAAGGGAGGAGGCCCGTCCCTGCAGTAGGACATTAATGGGCTGTTAGGATAATTATTACTTTGATGATTGGAAGGTTTTGTTAACCAAAAGGGAGGCTTATTTTTAAGCCTATGAGTAGGTATATATTTACACAAATGCGCAGGGAGTTCGATCCTCTTTCTTATAGTTCCATAAAGGAAAGAGTTTGTGATTTATTTATAAAGTTTAATGAGAGATCATCCTACTAATATTATAAATGCAAAAGTTTGTGAGGATGGATGGATGTTTGTTACTCTTTTACGCAAAATCTACTAAATGGATTTTGATTAAATTAGGAATATAGGTAGTTTAGGGTGTAGAATAACATTTAAGTTACCTATACAAAGCGGGTGAAGCCGCGAGCAAGGTTGGACAAGGTAAATCTTCAGCACTTCACTATGTTAAAGCCAACAAACAATATCTCTTACTTAATAGTTGCACAGGTTCCAAGATTTCGGTAACCTCTTGGCAATCTATGATACGCATTGCGGACCCTGTCTGAAGCTTCAGACATATTGTAATTTAATGCTCGAACAGTCTTGCAGTTTCTTAACACAAAGGCTGCCAATGGTTTCGTATGGACCAGAAATGTGGTCGACGTGTAAAGGCATAGGAAACGGAATATAGTCGATGTGGCAAAAAGTTCTGGAATAGCGTCCATGCACTATAAGATACCCGATAACCATTGACCTGATAAAAACGTGTGATATGAAGCTTTGAAGGCGGTCTATGTCCAGCAGAAGACATTTTTAGTGTTCCGTAACGGTTTTGAAAAAACGGAACCCTTATAGGATCACTTTTTTGTCCGTTTGTCTGTCAAGATCATTTATCTCAAGAACGCGTGGACGTATCATGCTGAAATTTTCACCAAATAGTAAGGTCTGTTGCCTCTTAGTGCTGTAAAAAAATAAATTCAGTATATTTAGTAATGACGTGTGCTAATAAAAATATTTTGTACAAACTGAGTCCCCATCTTCGCTCCCGTGGAAAGTTTTAATCACAAATAATTCTAAATCATTGTAAAAAAGATATTTCGAATTTCACATAATCTTGAGAATAAGAAAAAAATCACAGTTTGTCAAAAGTTATTATGTTATGTTATGTTATGTTTATTTATTATGGCGTCATGAACATAGTTACATATTTTGCCAGTGTCAAGTGAAATACATTACATTCAGTAAGTAAGAGTATAAGTTTACACATACAAAAAAAAACAACATTAAAAAGACGATGCTTCTCTTTTCATTGCCGTCCAGGAGAACTTCACCGGAACGCGTATGATGGAGACAGGAACAGCTTGATCACGACGCCGCCACCAGCTATTCACCAATCACTTGCATATTTAAACATATTTATTTACTGACGATGAACTTGCAAAACAAAAGCGCATCTTTTCTGCATTACAAAATCTTCGAAAAATCAATTTGTAAAATATATAAATGACAGCTCAACCTCTCGTCATGGCGTCCAGTCAAATCACCAAAAGTTATTAATTTACTACAGCAGAAACACCAGTCCTATGTCAATATATAATACATAAAGATAATGCCACAATTACTTAGGACAATATCAAACATGTCACGAGTGTCACAAACATTGTGAGGAAACATTTACGAGGTTATATACAGGGTTTGATATGTCCCTCAGATGTGATCATAAACTAACTAATATACCGAAAGTACACACATCAAAAAAGTCTAAGCAACATGCATGATATTACAAATTTACCATTTATATTAATTTATTTTACCATTTATTTTAATTATAACGTTGTATTTTATTTTTAAAATAATATTTTTAGGGTTCTATGATGTAAAAATAACAGCTGTTTTCTTTATAAGTTCTTTTAATAACAGAAATTAACAATATTAGAATATACAGGTACATAAGAAACTAAACTTTTTTTTTACAAATTGAAATTTCTTAAGAAAATGAATTTATTGTGAAAGAATAGGACAATTTAATACAAAGTATGGCCTCCTCTGCTATTCAGAACTTGTCGGCAACGATTATTCATTGAATTAATGAGACTGTTTATGTCATCTTGCGGTATTCGCTCCCAATGGAATTGTAGCAAATCCTTCAGCTGTTGGGTTATTGTCACTCCGTCCAAGTCCTTCAAAACACGTCTCTGGAGCATGTCCCATGCGTGCTCGATGGGGTTGAGGTCTGGCGATTGTGCAGGCCAGGGCAATACCTGGATGTTCTCCGTTGCCAAGTATTCACTGGTTCGCCGAGCTGTATGTGAACGCGCATTGTCATGCATTAACGTAAAATCGGAGCCAAAGGTTTGTGCAAATGGATGGACATAAGGTCTGAGAATATCCTCAACGTAATTTTCAGCGTTCATGTTTCCATTTACAAAAACGAGCTCAGTTCGCCTGTTCTTCATATACCATAACTGTTGAGCCGCTGTATGGATGAACTTCCTGAACGCACCTGAGTCTTTCAGTATTTCCGGGTCGACGGTACACTCGCACCCTTCTTGTATCAGGCCTAAACCCGAATCGCGACTCATCGGAAAACATAATTTTATCCCATTGTTCCTGGGTCCATGTTATGCGTTCTCTACACCATTCATTTCGACGAGCGCGATTCCCGTGACGTATCGGTGGGCACCTGATAGGGCGTCGAGCTCGTAGGCCGTACTCATGCAGTCGATTTCGCACAGTTTGGGGACTTACATCAACACCACTTGAATTTTGTAGCCTCAAACTTATCTCTCGAGCGGTTAACATCGGCTGGCGTCTTGCAGTCAGTTGTATGTACCGGTCTTGCCGAGTGGTTGTACTCCTTTTACGGCCTGGATGCTGTTCAGCGGGTTCCCCTGTATTATTGTAGCGCTGCCAAAGACGACAAATAACACTTCTATGAATACCAAAATGTCGAGATACCTGAGATTGATTACTTCCCGCTTGCAACATCCCTACAGCTCTTTGCATTTCATCTGCCGTCAAATGACGTCGCTCCATGACGTAAAGAATATCTAACAATTCAATTTTGTCGCCAACTGTATTTAAATGGTTGGTAAAATTATAAAATCAAGACTAAAACGTAGCAATTAACATGCACTCAAATTCAAACAAATTCGCAGTCATTTGAATTTTATGAAAAAAAACAAAACATAATCGAAATTTTTTTTACACACACACTACCTATACCTACCTACCTACCTACCTACTTTTACCTATACACTTTGAGTGAGTAAATACTTAGAAATTAATTAATATAAATGGTAAATTTGTAATATCATGCATGTTGCTTAGACTTTTTTTATGTGTTATTAAGTTACAGGAATAGCGTGAATATCTTTATGATAGAAATAGTAGTTGCTTATTTAAATAAGATGTGGTTTATCCTTAGATTGTCTTTGGGACCCTCGCCCCCGACGACTTTTTGTAGCGATGCAGTCGCATTTCTGTATCGATATACTTAGTCGAAATGAAGTCGCTAGTTGTGTACCCTCGCCCACGGTCTCAGATTTATACGCGTTGCAAACGTTATACGATCGCTATGCAAACGCGATTAATCAATAGCAAATAAAAAACACGCACACATAATTCGCCGTGGGCATAGGTCCTATATTTTAAAGACCGTCCACTCGCATTATGCCCAGGTAGGCAGATGTGGCGGTGTAGTTGGTAATACGTTGTGCCGACTAAATCCTACGGTGTTCTTCTATAATGCCAGGCCAGGACGCCATTTTCGAGCTACACAGATTAACGCTAGCTTGGAGTAGTTAGGTATAACTGAATTAAGTTTAACTCTATCGTAATTGACTACTAACTTGTACCCACTTTACGCATTGTCAGTAACAGCAAAGTTTGTTTTAAAGGAACAGTTTCGATGAGATAATATGTATAGGGGTTCAATTAGAGATAGTACTGGATTTTGCCTCCTTTTGGTTTGTTAAATGCGCGTGCGGTTGCTATCCACAAAGTTACGGATTCAAATCTCACGCTAGACAATATTTGTGAATCTTACTGTTTTAATATCTGGATACACTTTGAGCCAGTTAATTTATATCATTTGAAGCCCCGCAACACTATTTATTTACAAAGAAATCTATTTACTTAAATGCAATCCGTCGACAAGCATCCTTATATACCATATAATGTTCTCATTTAAAATAAACACATTAATAGGACCGAAGCTTAACACCGAAATTGGAGCCCTAAGCTTTTCTCTTAATGTTAATTGCACTCATTAGCATATCGTCCAGATAACCAAAGGAAATTCTCTACTTTATCCACGAGCCATTTTTTAAGGTAAAATATATTTTTACCAAAGAGAACCACGTACCGTGTGCGATAATTTTGCTGAGAATCTTGTTTCATTAAACTCATTTATGTTCTGTAATTAGTACGTTTCTGAAACCTTATAATTTGGGTTAAATAAAGGAAATTCGTTTTTCCTTGTGAGGTAAATTGTGGTTTCTCTTATTTTCGATACTATTACTGGGTACTATTTCGTATATTCGATACTATTAGTAGATACTATACTATTCCATATAATAGGTCTTTTCAGCGAGATATGGTCTTGATTGACACGACAACTGCTCAACAATCAGAAATAAAATAAATAAAAGTAAAACAATGCCAATATCAATCTTCATTTTCATAAATAGCTATCTAAATATCTTTTTAAACGTTCGTGAAAATAAGATTGATGAACAAAACGATTCAAGTTCTATATATTATTAAAGTTTCTTCGTGGATTTGTCCCAGTGAGTCGTTGCGTAAAATATAGGTCAGACCCTTAGCTCGGGGGAAATTGCATTGCCTTGTATATTTATGTCGATCTTTCTATGATAAGCTCACGGAAGCCGAGGATTTCTTATCATGATTAGATAGGAAACAATATGGGGACTTTAAAATACACTTATTTATGATCCGAGTTGGTTAATTAAATGTAAATATTATTACTTTGATGTTTAGAAGGTTTTGTTTACCAAAAAGGAGGCTTATTTTTAAGCCTATGATTATATATGTGTAGACATGCGTAGGGAGTTAGATCCTCTTTCTTATAGTTCCACAAAGGAAAGAGTTAGTGATTTATTTATAAAGTATAATGAGGGAGAGAGAATCATTAAGTCATAAATAAGGAGGAAGGTTGAACAAGGTTAATCTTCGGCACTTCGCTATGTTAAAGTCAATAGAACACGCCAAGAGAAACGATATCTCTCACTTAATAGTTGCAACGGTTCCAAGATTTCGGTAACCTCTTGGCAATCTATGATATGCATTGCGGATCCTGTCAGAAGCTTCGGGCATATTGTTATTTAATGCTCGAACATTCTTGCAGTATCTTAAGACAAGGTTGCCAATGGTTTTGTATGGACCAGAAATGTGTTCGCCGTGTAGAAGTATAGCACATGTAATGTATCGCCGATGTGGCAAAAAGTTCTGCAATAGCCATCACGCACTAAACGTAAACGATACCCGATACCGAATTGACCTGATGAAAATGTTAATGAAGTGAGCCTTCCTCATCGATTGATTGGAATCAGACTTGATAGGAAGCTTCGAAGATGGTCAATATCCAGCAGAAGACAGTTTTTGGCTAATACATATCACTGAATAGTGTTAAGTTGAGATAAACTTAATTACATCAAGTTCAGTATCTTTATAAATTAAAGTTATACTGTTATTGAAAAATCTAAATCAAATGAGTTAATAATGACCGAATAAAAAAGTTATTTACAAGCTGAGCCCTCAGCTCTGCTCCCATGGATAACCTCGAAAATAAGAAAAATATCCACAATTTGTCAAAAAGCTACTAATTTACTACAGCAGAAACACCAGCCCTATGTCAATATACAATACATAAAGATAATGCTACAATTACTTAGGACAATATCAAATATGTCACGAGTGTCACAAACGTTGTGGGGAAACATTTACGAGGTTCTACAGAGTTTGATAATATCAAAGGGACATAAACTAACTAATACCTATACTGAAAGTAGTAGAGAGCAAATATCGCACTTAAACCTTGATTTGATATTAATATCTACTTAGAAATTATTACTCGTGTTTGACATTAAGTTGCTTCATAATAGTAACCTTTCGAAGAATTTTATTAGCATCATTGTTATTGTACAAAAATATTTATCGGTTACCTTATTAATAGACAGTATAAGTAACAATCTCCGTGTGGTGACGGAGTAAGAATACAGTGTGTCACCACCCAATCTCATCCCATGGGTGTCGTAAAAACCGATTAAGGGACTATCCGTGAATATTATCTTTACGTAATAAAAAGAAGGAAAACTTGAAATTAAACCCTATACCAATCCGTTTGGCCAGCGTGGTATTAGTAAGCCAAGTATCCCTCCGTCACTGGAGGAGGCCCGTCCCTGCAGTGGGACTGGGGACTAATGGGCTGTTATGATGATAAGTAACAGAAGTTGCCTTTATATATATCAGTTTCCATTCAACAATGAGTCGAGAAAAAAAATGTATTGCTTAGGTTGCATGTTGCATTATCAACTTGTCAGTTCATAACCTTTCTTCTTAACAAAACAAGCTTAAAGTACAGCTTTAATTACAATAGAGTTGTACGTAGTACCAGTCTCGAGCAGTCACTGGATGTGTTGGAACTTTTACATAGCTGCATTTACCCTATACACGCCATAAACATGCACCGTGTCTAAGAAAGCGAACCCGTTTTACCTGCACTGAAAATAAAGGCGGAGTCTTTTTTATTAAGTGGCATTTCATAAAATGTCCCTAACAGAACTCGAGGGTGTTCCTTTCTAGGGTTTATCTGCATATTATGTCAAATGGGAAAAACACCTTGTGGTTGTAGTCAGTTTGAGCTCGGAATGCCCAATACACTGGCAGCCCTCAGTGTCGTAAAGTTCGTTTGGAATTTTCAAACATTAAATATTACTAAAAATGCCATTTTAAGTAGATAGATATCTGTATGTTAGTCTGTGTCAAAGTTAGCGATATTTGTGTTTAATTTATCATGCTAGTTAATTAGGAACACACTCGAAGCATTATGTAAAGTAAAATGTCGGTATCAGTCCTGATAAATTTCACTGCAGGGTTTGGCTTGATTAAAAAATATGTATTATGCTAGATTAGGCAAAAGGGTCGGTACACGATTTGTATCAGAAAAAGGCTTCAATGTCAGCATCCTTTTATGAAAACATCGGAAGTAGTTAGGACGAAGGTCCCGTAACGGGTAAATTGCTTCCCGTTGCAAATATGGAACTAATGTCCTATCGGGCTATTGATTGCGGTCAATTACCATAGATACATAGATTGTTATAACCTACATATTTATATAGACTTCTTCCTGCCCACTTTTACGCAACGGTGACTCATGGATGCCTGGTTCAATAGCATGACTTCGCGAAAATAACCGAGCATAACGGACTGTAATCGTGTTTCCTATAATCTTGAATGAAACTCGCAACAAAACGTAACTTGCGAGGTGTTACAGGTCCAAAATGGTAACAGGTATAAAGACAAATTTATGCCTATGTTAAATTATTCATCATAACAGCTCATTAATGTCCTATTGCAGGGACGGGCCTCCTCCCGTGACGGAGGGTTACTTGGCCTACTAATACCACGCTGGCCAGACGTATTGGTATAGGGTTTAATTTCAAGTTTTTCTTCTTTTTCTTTCGTAAAGATACTAGTTACGGTTATTCCCTTAGTCGGTGTTAAATTATTAATACTATACTAAACTATATTAAAAAGAAAATGAATTATTTGAATTGAAGACAAAATGCTGCGGCCCCTGATTCAAGGACACAAGTTGTTATATCCCGTAATACTGATTTCACTATCATCATCATCATCATCATATCAGCCAATCGACATCCACTTCTACACAAACTCCTCCAAGTATTGACACCTATTGATTTCACTATGACACCAATGAAACTGTATCCTTTCATCCAAACAAAAGTAAGCATGTCAGTTGCATACACTCTTTGCCACCAAGACAGTATAAAAACAATAATAATTTTCACAACACATCTTGAAATAGGCGGTCTTTTGCTGAGAACACAATAATATGTATAAATAGATAATAAAACAATATTTTCCCCCAGGATGGTCGTCTCCGCAGCGGCGACATGTTACTCCGCATCGGCGCCGTGTCGGTGGTGGGCATGTGTGCTCGCCAGGCAGCCGCGGTGCTGCGTCAGTGCGGCGCGTGCGTGCGTCTGCTTGTCGCTAGACCTGCCTCCAGTGCTCCTGATGCCTCGCTACAGGTAAATATTGTTGGACATTATAACATTAGCCCAACAGCCCATTAATTATGTCTAGACTTAAGGATCCACCTCGCTCCCCATGCAGGGTAGACCAGCCTCTGAGAAGCGGGGCAGCACTAATCAGGGCTGTAGAAGAATCATAGTTTTACGCGGCCCCTGGCCTACGTGAGAGACAGGTCTGGACTAAAACCTTCGGGGGTTTGTGTCAATTTTTTCTTCTTTTGATGTCGTCGAGATTGTTTCTGAGCGAACTTTTCCTTACTTGTATATTATGTGAGCTATGAAATGAGATGGGTAATGACACTTATCTTTATTTCGCCACCAAATGAAGTTTGTACTTGAACTTAAAGCCAAAAAACGTTGTCAAAAACAATAGAGCAATAGAAAACACACTTAGCTACGTATGACGCAAAGCGTTTCATACAAAATCCAACCAAGAAACCATAAAAAGTAGTAAAATAATACATTTTCACACGTAGACTTAACTGTCGAGTCTATTTTAAACGTCACTTAAGTCGCGACCCCGTTGCTTAATTGGAGCGGGACTTTCTTACCCTTTGTGTTCTCCAATTAACGTCACTGATTTAAACTTGAAACTGCCGGCTGAATTGTAAGAAGGCATTTGTGAATAATTTAAAGAGGAAAATTAAAATTTCACGGTATAAAGTTTGATACTTTTCAGTTAGGGTTTTGTCTGCCGAATTGATACCTACTGTTGTGACAAAAGCTCTGAAATAAAAAACACTAATTACAGATTTTTTTTTGGTGCCTTATTTTAGTATCTCGTTACCTATTAAATACTTATATCAGGTCATATTTCTGATCTATCAAGAAATATAAATTAATAAACAATTTTCACACATTCACACATCGCTCCCTAGTCCCAAATCTTGTACTATGGGTACTAGACAACGGATAAACATACTTAAATACTTTTTTTTTGTAAATACATACATATTATATATAGAAAACACTCAGACCAATGCAAACAATCATGTTCATGCACACAAAGCGGGAATCGAACCCGAGACCTCTGCGTAGCAGCCATGTAAAATACCGACTGCGCGACAGAGATCGTCAACATGGTTTAGTCATTTGAGTTCCTTAGATAAATCGATTTATTATTTTAGGCTTGTTAGCTTGTCTCCCAGAATAAAGCTCATTTCATTCCTACTTTGGAATAAATAAAATTTTTATCAAAATTGTTCGATTGCTACAGTATAATAATAATTGAAACATATTTTAGTCATCCCGTTGTAAGATGTCCTTAAATCGATACGTTTTATGTTATTCTTTTGAGAATAATGCAAAATAAACTAGATAGGCCTGTTAAATCCCCAACAATCTCCTGCAAGAAGGCTTCAATACTACAACCGGTATGCTTATGACATCATCATCATCAGCCAATCGACGTCCACTGCTGGACATAGGGCTCCTCCAATTATTGCCACCTTGTTAGGATGCCGGTAAGCCGATGGATGAGGGAGGCACAAGACCGCACAAGGTGGCAATACTTGCTTATGACAAGTTTTGCAACAATTCGTAGTTACCCAAAAAATAATAATAATTAGCGATATACTACTTAGTATAAAATCCTCCTTTAAATGCCTTAACGTGGAAGGGAAACATTTTTTATTATCTTTATAACTATAAAACGTAACAATATTATTCGTGAACAACATAACTCTGAGTCAGAACCATAATTTCAACGGCTCGTAAAATATTTTACTAATGTAATAACAACTTTGAATGTTTTTTACTACATAAACTCATTTTGTTTATTTTGTACTAATAAAAACTACAAAATTGTTTAATTAAATATTATATATTTTCTACTGATAAATATTTTGTCAGATATACTTATAAGATCGAATAAGATTAAACCTAAATATACTTACGCGCTAATTTCAGCTAGAAAATATTCAATTGGATATAGCTTTTAAAGCCAAAACTATTTTCAAAGACCTTTCCGAAATAATGAAGAAGATATTTATAACATACATAATTATAAATAAATGAGAAAGAAATCAAATTAGCTGATGTTTACTGAACACAAATAATAATATAGACATCCATAGCTGTTTATGTTACCAATTGGTTTGTTTAAAATATATGAATTATAATCATAACAGATTCATCTTTGCTTGTCAAATAGTTTATTTTATACAACATGTTATAGTTTATTTATATGTTAACTAGTTATATTTATAGGTATTATCGTCATAGGTGTAGCATTCAGATTTGTGTTTTGGGGCTCTCTAAACAGTAGGTGGAGTACCACAGGGTCTTTGGCAGGACCAGCACCATACACAACTTTTACTGGTATGGCGCCAGTAAAAGTTGTCAAAAAATCCAATTCGGACGACAAAGTAACTACTATCTGTTAACCTTTCCATCAAGTATTATTATACCTGATGGAAAGCGCGAAGGCTATGCATGGTTCCTTAATACATCTCCAAGCAGCAATGTGAAAATCTTACTGTGTTTAGATGAAAGATTTCAATAACTAGAGTGAAATGCAATAGGTAATTGAAAGCTTGTCACAGGGTAGACAGCGGCTTAGCTGTGCGGTGATTAACACTCACCATGTGGGCCGCTTAACGGCTGTCAACTTAGCGCAATAAAATCAAATAAGAAAATATAACCATTGTACTTTACTAGCCATATTGAAAATTTCAAAATTGAAATCGACTAAATAATAATTAATGTAGATATAACTTTTTTATGTCATTGTAGTCTCAATTTAAAAACAATTAATATAACCGTAACATAGGCCAACAAAATAAGACGCCCACTTTATCGACCTATATAAAATACATGTTTATTTCGTGACGAACTTAATAAGAGACCAACCCTACAAATTAATAGTTTACTAAATTGTTTTAGTACTGATAAAGAAAATACATTTACATGTCTATTATTTTTAACATAGCTTTATTATTTTATGCTTTTATAAAAGTTGTTAATTGAGAATAATTGAGAATTTATGAATTAAGAATATTAAGTATTCTATGGACATGCAACTTATTTTTACCAACTTATGGTACCATACCCTTTACCGATCAGAAGAGAGATCTGAGAGGGACACTAAAGCCGAACGTCCACCGCCGGCTAAACTAAGTTGGTTCAGCTTAGCTCGCATAGTTGAGTCAGTTTTTCATACATGTGCGTCCACCGCAAACTACTAAACTATGCCACATGTACGAAAAACTGGCTCAACTATGCGAGCTAAGCTAAACCAACTTAGTTTAGCCGACGATGGACGTTCGGCTTAAAGATTGGCCCAACTCCCACAGTAAACAATTCTTTAACTAAATATTCTGGACCTTCATGTTGTTTTGGCAACTCGTTTTCGGTAGACATGTTTTACAAATACCAATAAAGAAATAATCCTCACTGAGGACAATGATTTGTGGATCTCGTAAACAATAACGTAGCGCATCATCGTCATCATCAACATATCAGACAATCGACGTCCACTGCTGGACGTAGGCCTCCTCCAAGTATTGCCATCTTACAACGTAGAAAAGTATTCGAAAATTAGACCACGTGCAAGGCAAGCCCATACCATTAGCTCAACGACAACAGTGCGAAATCTTAAATGGTGTTCCACACTCTGTACTATGAAGAAGTAAAGACCAATGACAGTAGAGAAAGTTTGTGCTCTGCTGCTAGCTGATATACGAGTACATATGCTGATATACACGTAAATATTTCCTGTCATAATGAGTACATAAGTACTAATGACAACAGGTCCTTTAAATGGCTCAATAAACATTTAGTCTTTTCTATCCGTCGCCGTCGCATTCAACAGGCTATTGCCGTTTCACTGTTAAGTTACCATGAAAATAATGTTGTTTTTTGTATACACCCGGGTCCTATGTATCATATACATTTTACATTGTTTTACTATTGTGCCTACTAATGGGACAGATAACCTAGAATTATACAACCCTTCAAGTCAAGTCCATGTGTGAATACAATATGTCACCACCCCATCTCATCCCAGGGGTGTCGACTAAGGCTGTTATTATCTTTACGAAATAAAATGAAGGAAAACTTGAAATTAAACCCTATACCAATAATCCGCCTGGCCAGCGTGGTATTAGTAGGCTAAGTATCCCTCCATTACGGAAGGGGGCCCGTCCCTGCAGTAGGATATTAATGGGCTGTTACGATACAACCCTTATTACTCTTAAAGTCCAAAACAGACCAATTGTATTAAACAATTCTTTAAACTCTCAAGGTACGCATTTACTCTTGTTAAACGCTTTGTAAAGGAAGCCTTGACGTTATAAAAAGGCTCTCACTAAATTGAGGCTTCTCGTTTTATAATTGACAAGACGAGAGCCATTAACGACACATCCGTCTAGTCACCGGAGCAACGCCACTTCCGGTGCGGCCCGGATGTTACGTAATTACGTCAGACATATTTCATAGGCTTCACTAACTTCAGGCAGCTTTTGATGAGTGAAACTTTGTGCTATGTAAATGAGTTTCACTTTTTGTGCTATCTTTTTGAATGGTTTAAGGTATTTTTTTTTGAGGTAAAGGTATCTATTTGGGAACGTTAAACGCTTTTGTTTGTGAATATTTTTGTGAAAAAGATTTCTTTTGATTTTCTTTGTGGAAAAGTAAGGTGATTAGGTATACCTAAAATTACAAATGAAAGGGTAAAGAACTAAGTTTATTTATTGTGAATGGCTCATAAATATCTAGATGGTTTTCTGGTAATGTAAGCGGTCCGGTAATGTAAATCTAGGATCGTGTAGGTATACGACGTACACGGTCCTAGATTTGCTGCAGATCTATCTTAAGTTAAAAATTTTGGGCTAATGACCCTTTTCCCATGAGTGTTGTCACAATAGCCGACTAAGAGAAAACCCGTCATTGCAGTTGAACATCAATGAGTATTTATAACGGTACCCTAATCAAATATCACTTACTACATACTTTACGGATTAAATAACTAGACTGATGTGGCCTAATGTAAATATTGTTGTCAACAGCCTCTCGGCGCGTCGCCAGCTCCGATAATCCCATCCCGACTACTGGCAGATCCTATAGAACTGGAGCGACGGTTAGCAGAGGCCGGCCATGATGGCTTCGGGGCCTTGTGTGAGGATACGTCGCCACCTTCTCCACCTCCAACCATTATTGAAGAGAGGCTGCATCATAGAGTAAGTGTTTGGTCTTTCCATAAACAAAATTAATAAAAACTTTGCCGAATGATAAAAATAAAAAATTCGAAAGAACTTCTGGGCTTCATCTCTTTTATAAAATTGGGTTCTATTTAAAGAAGCATTATGCTAATACAAGGATGGCGGGAAGCCGATGTATGAGGGAGGCGCAGGACCGCACAAGGTGGCAATATTTGGAGGATGCCTATGTCCAGCAGTGGACGTCGATTGGCTTACATGATGATGATGGTGTTAATACAGACATGATGACACTTAATCCGCGCTTCGTCCTTTTCCTTTTTAACAGTAATCGTACTTAACTATAATAAGTAAGAGTATTGCCTTCGGATAGTTCTATTTTATTAATATTGTAATTAATTTGAATTTAAAATTACATCCACCCTTTGTTTTTACATACTTACATAAACTCAGATCTATATCTCATGCAGAGATTATTAAGTGCTAAATACCAAGTTGTTTTTTAAAAACTTGCTTTTTTTTTCATTCATACATATCATCCAGATAATAATATACCTTCAAGAAGGATCACCAATTATGTCTCTGTAAGTCTTTCTAATGCGTCCACTACCAACGTTACCTAATACGTTACAACTATTGTTTTTAATTTTTCGTTGTTCGTTGTCGCAGCCGGTAGCATCGATAGTGGCGGTGGTGCCGCGCGGCGCGCTGGCCCCGTGCCCGCGGCCGCCCGCGCTCGTGCTGCCGCCCGCACAGCCACAACCACAACCTCTCAGGTAGTAGCACATTATAACAGGAAAAGCGAGCTTTTGACCGGAGGTTGAAATCCTGCCTGCGGAATATCAGGGCATAGCCCGGGATCACCAGTGCCTCAGAGTTTTTCCATCTGGCAAGATATCGTAAAATATTTATGCTGAGCTGACCTCCAAAGTTCTCCAATTAGATTATAAGTTACATACAGCAGGATGACTTAAATACAATAGGTGTAGCTTAGGGCGCCTTCAAATTTGCCGCTAAGTGTCGCGCGGAGGCAGCGCGACTGCAGCGCTGCGGTCGCGCTGCCGTCGCTAGGTTTGAGAATGGTAGTGTTGTGTTTTAGTTTTACGATGGACTCAGACGAAAATACACTGCTCGTAGTGTTACTATTAAAAAGAAAAAGTATTCTAAACAACACTAGTCGATCGATGAACGAATGCGGAGACGCAGCGCGGGCGTAGCGCTGCAGTCGCGCTGCAGTCGCGCGTTTTTTATCTCTATGAATTTACAAAACAGCGCGACCGCAGCGCTGCAGTCGCGCTGCCTCCGCGCGACACTTAGCGGCAAATTTGAAGGCGCCCTTACTGTTATTAAGAATAAGTAAACTCTCTTAATATAATGAGTGGGGCCTATAGCAGTCGAAACTATTAACATATGAAGCAAAAAGCTTCTGGTATGAAAAGTGTGTACCAGATTGTGATATTGTTGTTACGACCGCGTAAGGGGTCGGTCGGCCCTTACGCGGTTGACCGGAGGCACGATTAAGGTAGCGTAAGGTCCATGGGAAATTATTTATATGTTATGGGTACTAATCAACACCTGTAAAAAGCCCAAAATCATATTAAATCCAAAACATCCTGATTAAATCAAACAAGTTTGCCACTCATTATTTGAATCATTCTAGAATCGAACTAGTAATATTCGGCAGATCCACAAAGCCTTACATATTCGAAACTTCAACTATTAGCCTATTAATTCTTAATACACATCATAACAGCCCAAAAATGTCCCACTGCAGAGACGGACCTCCTCCCGTAATGGAGGGATACTTGGCCTACTAATACCACGCTGGCCAGACAGATTGGTATAGGGTTTAATTTCAAGTTTTCCTTATTTTTATTTCGTAAAGATAATTTTCACGGATAGTCTCTTATTCGGTTCCTACGATACCCATGGAATGAGATGGGGTGGTGACATGTTGTATTCTTACGCCGTCACCACAAGGAGAAATCTTAATACACAGTATCATTATAATTACTTCTGCAAGCCATGTTTCGTAACCACATTCAGCTTGAACTTTACGTAGCAACTAACTAATCAGTTTGTATAACTTTTCATACTTGTAGCGAAGTGTGGCAACTCTCATTAAACTTATGCAATACCGATCCGCACTGAAGGAAGTTCAAAGTAGTTTATTTTCAATAATAACAACATTATATTGTATTTTTATTTCATTTATTTTAAAGGAATGGGTGTTTGATTTAACGACAATTTGTTGTTCTAGTTTAACACGTTTGGAAACAAATTAAATTTTGTTTAGGAATCTTTTTTTGTACCTTTTTTTTTGTTGAGGACGAGCAGTTGGTCTCTGACGACCGCTACTACTTTACACGAGCTGTGGTGGGGCGGATGGCCCTCAACCAAAGTTTTTTTGTACCTTACCATAACATCTCTTTGACGAACTCGGTGGCGCGACGGTAGCGCAAGCGGCTGCCGTGCAAGAGGTTGTGGGTTCGATCTCCACGCAGGACAATAATTTGTGAGATCCACAAATTATTGTCCTGGTCTGGGTGTTCTTTGTGTCCGTTAATTGATGTTTGTAAAAGGTCCCCGCGACACAGGGCATGATCCCTAGTGCGGGAATTGTCTTTTTAAAAAAAAAAAAAACTCTTTATTGGCCTATTGAAGGCACGAGCCTCTTTTGTGATGAAGGCAATAACTAATAGGTACCTACCAAATTGCCAGATGGTATATGGTTTACTTTTGCCTTTTCTTTTTAACATTTACAAGGTATAATAAATGAGCACATACTCGTAGCAAGGCACTCTTAGTCAGGAGACCGCCATAATAAACAAAATAGTTATTTTCTTTTGGTGACTTTTCCTTTTTGTGGTGACCGGTAAGAACTTTATGTCACAGCGTCTTATATTTTAGATCAAAGAAGTCGACTAAGAGAAAAGAATAGGAAAAGTTAACCCAAGAGAGGAGAGTTCTTAATTGTATTATTTTGTCATATTGGTTACCTCAAAACTCTGCTATTTAAATTTGTTAAGGATATATTTACAAATTGGGTCCTATAGTATTTTTTTTTCTAGACATTGTTTTTTTCCTTTTTGATCACAATGTCTACACTGCAAAATGACTTTAAAGGATTACGCATAAAATGCATATTGACTAAGTAGCAAAATGCCTCAATTCATAACGACTTAGTACTAATACCCCTTTAAATGAAAATGACTTTGTAGTAAAAGGACTACGAAGTAACGCGACTTTAAAGGCAAACGTCTTAAGTGAAGATTACTTGAAATCCAAAATACCTAAAATGCAAAACATCTCAGTAGGTAGTTTTATGACTAGAACACGAAAATGCATCCCCTGTGGGGCACGAACCTCAGCCTGGACTATCACTGACTAACAGGACGTGGGGAAGGCACGCCCTCTAGGAGCGAACGCGGCGCGTATTCCGGCCTCGACGGTGAGGACGGAACCGCGGACGTATTGTTGTTGTAGCTTCTCGAGCCGAGTGAGCTCTACGTTGAGCGATCGTGATCCTATCATCCGGCTCTTCGAGAGAATGCCTAGGTCTACGAATTTTGGATAATCTAGATGGGATGTACCCGGACGCCTCAACCACTAGTTGGTTGGGGTGAGAGGCAGCCGTTTCAAAGTAGTGACGGGAACAGAGTTCCATGTGTTGCTGGATTGTCGGCAACTCGAGTTCTATGTGGAGATCCTCGTTACGCATGAACCACGGTGCGCCCGTCGCTTTGCGCATTAACCTATTCTGAAGTGTTTGTAACCTATAGACCCTGTGTCGAAAACTACGCACGCATACGTCATAATTGGTCTAATACAAGTCGTGTATAACCTAACCTTGTTTCATGTACAGCCTTCTCATCACAAACGAGGCCTACTTGCGAACCATGTTTATGTGGGGACGGAAGGAGAGTTTATCGTCGAGTATGAGACCAAGATATTTGGCTTCCCTCGCCCAAGGGATCAGAGAGCGTTCGGTCTTGACTTTTGGTGTCTCTGCCGAGAGGGTCTTGTGGCTTTGTTTCTTGTGAAACATTACCGCTTCACTCTTTTCGGGGTTGACTGTTATCCTCCATTTCTGGAACCAATAGCTAAGGGCTTTGGACGCAGATTGGAGTCGCCTAAATATCGAGGGGGAGGAGGAGGTGCCAAAGGCTTAAATAGCTGTGTCGTCTGCAAAAAGGGCTGTTTGAAAACGGAGTTTAGCTACTATTTCATTTATTTGAAGAAACCTGTTACTCGTCTACTTTATTAGGAAATAAATAAGCACTAATATTAAAGTAACATTTTATTTCATTTCTAATAATTCACAAATAATAATAATGATTTTTGATTTATCGTCGTTTTGATTCTTAGTCGTAATAGCGTTTTGTGTATTATCCTTTAAAGTCGTTTTCAATTTTGAGACATTATGCTGCATAGGCAAGAAACAATACAGATGTATTGCAAATTAGTCAAAACACTTTAGAGATATTGATTTGAGGCATTTTGCTTCAAAGTCATTTTACAATGTAGACATTGTGATCATAAAGGGTTTTTTTCAATACGAGGTTTTACCCAAACAAATGGGATTTCCCAGTAAACGAAATGTCAACGGTCTGCTTTTAGAGTCGTGTATTAATTAGTATATTATTGTACACCAGGTTACCGCTGGACATGGCTGTGCGTGGCACCGGTGAGCCAGAGACTCTAAGTTACAGCGTACAACTCAACAAGGACTCTGCCTTGGGACTCGGCATCACTGTCGCTGGATACGTCTGTGAACAAGGTACGTTTTGTTAAGACTTTTACTGCAATATTATTTTGATTATATAGATAAGGCTCTTAGTGTACCTACGAATTAAGAATACTTGGGCTCTCTAGCTAATTTTATCCTATGGGTGTCGTAGCAGCTCTTACTTATCACTTCGCTTTTTGGGACATCAACATTAAAGGATATGAAACCAGTACAAATGTTGAAATTTTTTGGTCCATTATATATCATAATAAAATTAATAAAAAGCGAAATTAAGTAAACTTAGTTTTGCCTGTGACTTCGCAGCCTTCGACTCGATACTTCCACTTTAAAAAATAACTGATCAGCATTATTATTTTATAGGATATTACATAGGATGTTTCAGCCATTTTAAATTATAACTGCGTTATGGATTGATATTACAAAAGAAAAACACTTACAGTATCTGAATATACTTATACTCTTAGTATTTATTGTAAACAATGAAAAAAAAAGACTTATACCTAATTGTATTTGTATGCTACATGAGGTAGGATAGTCGTACAAATCACTGCGCTAAAGCGCGCTACTGATAAGCGTCGGCGCGTAGTAGCCGGAAGAAGCGCATGTGAATGTCCTACAAACAACACCGCTACCTTAATAACGGAACTAGTACATTTCTCTTCTAACTTCATTGCGGATTCAAAAACAGTTTAGTTTTTTGCTCAAAACTTACATAGTGAGATATTTTGTGTCATTTGTTAATCTATGCTTACAGGATTCACAGTTATGTATTATTATTGTTATATTCACCATCCGTGTGGTGAAGGCATCCATGTGGTGACGGTATTTGTGTGGTGACGAAGTAAGAATACAATATGTCACCACCCCATCTCATCCCATGGGTGTCGTAAAAACCGACTAACGGACTATCCGTCAATATTATCTTTACGAAATAAAAAGAAGGAAAACTTGAAAAACCCTTCTGGCCAGCGTGGTATTAATAGGCCAAGTATCTCTCCGTCACGGGAGGAGGCCTGTCTCTGCAGTAGGACATTAATGGGCTGTAGATTCACCATAGAGTCATTCTGGTAGGATGATTTAAAAAAATGTGAAACTGGATGGGATAAGACAGGAATTTAACCTAATGTTCCTTCTATAGATTTAGTATGAATCTATTCGCAGTTTAACACAGTGAGAGTCGCAAGAGTAAGAGACAAAGTTATAGTGATATTTTACTAAACTATAACGACCCATACTAGTAGTACATACATGAGATTACAGAGAAATTTATCACTGTGTAGATAAGTCTCTAAATATACTAGGTAGGACCTAATTAATGAATGTACTACGTCTTACCGTTAAAACATTTCCTCCGTATCTGTAGAGTTAAGGAAAGTTGTAGGACGTACATAAATAAGAACCTTTATATTGAACTGGGTACCGTTATTTAGTTTCAGTGTAAATAAAGATTAATAGTCCACTTAGGGCGAGAGTAGTTCGCAGCTAAATCTTTGTTGGAAATACTATATTGTGTGATTATGTGCTTCATACAAAAACGTTCTTTAGTTTGTTTTGTTATTAGTTTTTGTTACTAATTGGCTGTTTCTTTTTGCAATATTTTGAATATTATACTCGTACAAATTCGATTAGTAGGTGGTAGGTGTGCTATTTTTTATTTTATTTATTTATTTTTTTATTTATTTAATCACTTTATTGTACACCAAAATAAAAATCAAAACAGCAGGTAAGTACATAAATTATCTTAAAAACTAGGTGACACAAATGGCGGTCTTATCACTCGAAGTGATTTCTTCCAGACAACCTTTGGATGAAAAATGTGTAATATAATTTTTATGTTGTGTGGTGTACTGAATAGTGTAATAATGTAATTATATATTCTTATAATATGTAGTAGGAACGGAAAAGAAAATTATAAAGAAAAGGTAATAAAAATAGTAACATTAATACTTACTTATACTGAAAAGGAAATAAAATAATAATATACAGAAAGATAGAATAAGATACGGTATAGTGACGCATTTAACAAATACATAATGATACATAAACATGAAGCAAAGCAGATACTATAAAATGAAAATGAATGAAAAATAAGCTATTAATTTTGGATAGAATTAGATATAAGAGTGAGAAAATGCTCCTTTACACGGTTTTTGAAGGTATGCTGAGTTTGAGATCGTCTTATCGATTCAGGCAAATTGTTCCAAAGGCGTACAGCTTGCACCGAAAAGGATTTGTCGAAAAATCGTGTGGTGTGTGAAGGCATTTTTAGTTTTAGATTCTCTGATGACCGCAGGGCCCTCGAATGTGTATTGTGAAGAAATTCACAACGATTTTTAAGGTAAGGAGGAGTATGAGGATTAAAAAGAATATTATAGAGTAGAGATAGAATATGAGTATCCCGGCGAAGACGAATGGGAAGCCACTTGAGTTTTTGACGAAATTCTGAGATATGGTCATATTTGCGAAGTCCAAATATGAACCTGATGCAAATATTTTGGAGTCTCTCAAGTTTGTTAAGTAGGTCTTCAGTAAGATCGAGGTAGCTGGCATCAGCGTAGTCGAGGATGGGAAGTAGAAGGGACTGAGCTAGTGCAATTTTCGTAGCAGTTGGCAAAAAGTTCCGCAGCCTTCTTAACGTACCTAAAGAAGCAAACATTTTGCGGCTGACCTCCTGCAATTGAGGAACCCAAGACAATGTTTGATCCATATAAATGCCCAAGTTTTTAACCTTTTCAGAGAATGGAACTATTTCTCCATCACAATGTATACTTGGAAGTTGGTCCCATTTAATTCTCGATATCATTTTTGAGCTGCCTATCAGAATTAGTTGAGTTTTGGAAGGGTTAACTCTTAGTCCAAATGATTTACTCCAGTCACAAATATTTATAAAATCTTGATTTATCCTGTTTATGGCATCAGATAGGTTTAATGCAGGAGCTTGCGTATAGATTTGTAAATCATCTGCGTAAAGATGGTAGGAAGAGAGTAATTTATTTGTGATAGAGTTAATAAAAACTGTGAAGAGTAATGGAGACAAAACGCCGCCCTGTGGGACGCCAGCAGTTGTGTTACACCAAGAGGAACGTAGCTGATCTACGCAGATTTGCTGCTGCCGACCAAACAGGTAACTACGAAACCAGTCAATCGCGCTTGGAGATATGTTAAGAGAGTGTAATAGACCAAGCAAGACTTCAAAATCAACAGTGTTGAATGCATTGCTGAAGTCCAAAAGAGCCATAACTGTAACGTTACCCTCTTCCATGCCTAATCTAATATCATCAGTGATATGCACTAACGCTGTAGTAGTACTATGACCAGGGCGGAAGCCTGATTGTAAAGGGTTAAGGATGTTAGCATTAGAAAGGAAAGTTTTAAGTTGGTAGTACACTAAACGTTCGAGGACTTTAGAAAGAAAAGGGAGAATAGAAATAGGACGAAAGTCAGAAAAAGATGAGGGTTTACTTATTTTGGGTAAAGGAATTATTTGGGCTGCTTTCCAAGAAGTTGGGAAAACGCCACTGGCTATTGAGAAATTTAAGATATGGCAAATTATCGGTGCAATCTCATCAATAATTGGTACGATCATTTTGCGACTTATACCATCACTACCAACTGCATTGGAAGTTATGGTCAATACACTCTTCTTAACATCACAAGCAGAAAATTGACAAAAGACAATGGGAGAATAGTCAGGCAATGGTAAAGATGAAAGAGAATGTAAAGTAATAGATTTTTTTGTCCTATCAAAATTGGACGACGATGTTGAGAAGTGATTATTTAAGGAGTTAATGTTAATATCGTTAGGGAGACAATTTTGTTGAGTTTTACCAATTCCTAGTGACTTTAAGAATTTCCAGACTTTAGCTGGATCTTCGTTTTGAACATAATTATGAATATGTCGGCGTTGCGCGTTCCTACACATCTTGTTGCAGTGATTTCTTATTTTGACGAATTTATCCCAATTAACAATGTTCGGTCGATGTTTGTATCTAGATTGAGCCGCAGCTTTCTTCGCCATTATTCCCCTGATTTCGTCAGTAAGCCATGGCGAGGGGAGGTGTCTTATTTTTATTGGTTTCATAGGAGCATGTACGTCATAAAGGAGCTTTAACTTGTCCGTGAACAATTCTACTTTATCATTAATGCATGTGGCATCAACGACAGTACTCCAATCAATGTTAAGCGCATCTACTCGAAGGCTCTCAAGGTTAATACTACGAAAATTGCGCTGAAGTATGATCTTAGGTTTAGGTTTAGGACAGCGAATTTTATAAGATAAGAAAAGAAGATCATGATAGGAAAAAGAATCAGCGGAGCATTGTCCATGCTTGGTGACATGTTGAGACGAGGAAACTAAAATTAGATCAAGTAAGGAAGGCATACAGTTAGGATTTTAGGTATGCGTCTTCAGGTAAAGTGAACCTTATTTAAGAGTTAAGTAATAAACTCGATATTATTTGATGTACCAGTTCGTTTGATATCTTGCTCTTAATTTAAACTAGAATATATCCTGGCAATGAGATTAATTCGTGTAATTCGCTTCGATATACAACTATTTGTGTGAACCACGGTTATGTAGAACCTGAATATTCTCGTTAATGTTATGTGTGTTAAAGTCTCCGCAACAGAGGGTTGATACCTGTGTTTGATACCCAACTCAGGAAAAAAGAGAACCTTTTTTCGAAAAAAAATCATCACTGCTTGCTAGATCACAAGAAGGGCGGCGTGTAATAAAGCTTGCCACTATTACATGTAGTTATGACCACGACTACTCTGTCAAGAGAGTTTAAATACAGAACAAACCCATTTCTATGAGGTCTGAGTTAATGCTTTTTGACGCCCTCTTTGAAAGAACCAGCACCGTAAAACTATTCGTGATAATGTATTGATCGATCATACTATGTAGTCAGTATATTCTATCGTTTTATTTTCCCTCGTAGTAGCTGCTGAATGTTTTAAGCGGGAGACGGCTCCAATAACCTTTATGTACGTTATATATAGTCGGACGAAGCCTGCTGAATGTATAATGAGAGTTATTTTCACCGCTCTTCATCATACTGTGGAGTTATTTACTATTATGTAGCGCAGTTTGTGTTATTTATTTAATAGGAAACGGGAAATAGTATCTATTAGTTTGTGTTCTGCTGCAGGGAAGAGGTTTATCGGGCTATGGTATAGGCTTGATCTAAATACATCAGTAAGGCTAGACTTTTCATTGTTTAGGTCGTTATTTGTTTTCTCGCTGAGTTAAGCAATCACATCTTTGAGAAATACATAGGTTTATTCCCTTTTCGTGTTTACTCTTGCCATAAATACTTGACCTATTAATAACCAGAGACTGATGGCTGGCTGGTGTGATGTTTTATGACCAGTTTTAAATTTTTTAATACATAGAGAATTTTTAATGTCATCATCTTTAGTCTGCTTTTACAACACTTATAAGACTACATATGGGATGGGGTGTTACAACGATAGAATTTTACTACATAACCACAAAATTCCGAATCGAACTTAAAGTTCTAAAATCCTTCAACCAACGAAACCAAGGATGAAGAATAGCTAGTCATAAACGTCAGTAACTTTGTAGTAACAAACCATATTCAGCAGGTGTTCCCGAAGTTTCCACGAAATGTAACGAAATTGTATAAATTACGATATTATACCCACTTCCCTGTGTTACAAACTTTGTATAGCTTTTAATTAATAGTAACTGTAGCATGGAGCGCACTCGTTGCATGAGTTTTGTTCGTCGTAACTGATACGTAATTGGATAAACTTACGCCTTGCTCCCTTGGGGATAGACTGTACTCTGATCTTAATCAATTAATGCTTTGCTTCATTTACAGTCGTACATAACTTTATCCGTGTGGTGACGGAGTAAGAATACAATATGTCACCATCCCATCTCATCCCATGGGTGTCGTAAAAACCGACTAAGGGAATAACCGTAACTACTATCTTTACGAAATAATAAGAAGGAAAACTGGAAATTTAACCCTATACCAATCCGTCTGGCCAGCGTGGTATTAGTAGGCCAAGAATCCCTCCGTCACGGGAGGAGGCCCGTCCCTGCAGTGGGACATTAATGGGCTGTTATGATGAATATACTCTGGTCATTCTCATTTTTTAATATTTTGTATTTTTATAATATGAGGAGAAGTTAACCTTTCTGAAATTCTGCATTTCTACTGAGCCATCTCATTAGAGACAGAGAAGTATGAAAGAAAATTCCCAGGCAAATTATCTTCCTGACAAATTGTATAATAAAATAATAGTAAGAGTTAACCCTTACCGCGTAGATATAATACATGAAGGTTAAGTTAAGAGGTAGTTGTGTGTAAACCTTTGTGTTTTGCGTTGAATAGTACGTTTAACTTGCGTCCCTTGCGCTGTTTGAGTTTTAAATGCTTTTGTTTAGCGGCTTACACTCGGACAAGTACTTCGTATGTGTTGTTCTATTGTTTTTGAAAATGTTTGCGGGTTCATGTATTCAGAGGGGATTAAAACATTGTAAAGATCTGCTGAAATATGGCAGCTTAGGAGTTTAAGAATAGTATTGTTTTACTTTACAGAAAGTCGTTGATTTATTTAATTATGATAATGTGTAGCTTTACAATAATCTATACGGGACTATACAAGTAGGTACATAACGCTTTAGGGATGAGAGTATTTAAGCGTTTAACTAATATTTTTATCAATCCTTTAATGAAGATAGAAAAGTTCTCTACCTAATACAATTTAAACATACAATACATAAATGAACAGTTTCAAATAATATTATTGTTTATAAAATATTTAAAATGTACGTTTACACTCGGTACAATTTGTGGAACGCTTAAATAATGCAAGGGCAAGGAGCTTCATTTATCTCAAGGGCCTTCTTTAGACGTTTATCTGACTTAATATACATACATAAACTCACGCCTTTTCCCCATGAGGGGCAGCCAGAGACCTCTGACTAAATATATTTTAGTTTAGGTTATTTTATTACTATATCCATTTAAATGTAAGTGTTTTGTTCACAGAGGAACTGAGCGGTATATTTGTGAAGAGCATCAGTGAAGGCAGTTCTGCAGACCTCTGCGGGAAGATACAAGTTAACGACAGAATTGTCGAGGTAAGTCCAATTATAATTATTTACATCAAATCAATCAATTAGCTTATCGTAGTCCAGAGCTGGCCAGACCCAACGAGCTTTCTAAGGGTTTACCTAGTCTACGTTTTGCGAGTCGCGGTCTCCACTCTAGGACACGTTTGCTCGAACGGCTATCAGTCCTATAAAAACAAATGTCTCCTCAATATTATTTTGACGGTGTTCCGTATACCTATCACGTAAGGCCGAGGGCAAGCAGGAAACTTCAATTCTTCCATAGATACTTTACTGTGAGTCTTTAATGAAAATAAATATTATTTATTTATGTAACTCTCGTGTTATCCGTGTTTTATAAACGCCTATTGTAGATAGATATTTGTGGGCCCTGACAATTTATTAGACCACAAGTTCGTTGTTTAATCCCATATGCGGTTGCTAACACCCACGTAAAGCTAAGCTAACTAATTTAAATAAAACCAACAAACTAATTGTAAATATCTTTTTATGGTATTTGTGCCATAACTTTTTGTTATTTGCCTGACTATTGTTATTTTAAATACCGCTTGCTATAATTATCATAATAAATAATATAATTTTAAATATTCCTTACACATTCACACAACGCCACCTAGTCCCAAACTAAGCGAAGCTTGTGCTGTAGCTATGGGTACTAGTACTAATACTACATTTTACTTAAATTTTTTTGTTAATACATACATATTATACACTAGCTGTAAAACGCGACTTTGTCCGCGATTAAATTTGAAATGAAATAAAAAAAAACTTGTATAATTCATACAAAGTTTATTCATCATCATCATCATATCAGCCAATCGACATCAACTGCTGTACATATGGCTTCTCCAAGTATTGGCAATACTTGGAGAAGCCTTGTGCGGTCCTGTGCCTCCCTCATCCATCGGCTTCCAGCCGTCCACACCAGCGCTTTTCGGTACGCGGTCGCCATTCCAGAATCTTTCTGCCCAAACAGCTTTCGGTTCTCCGCGTTATGTGCCCTGCTTGTCGCTACTTTAACCGGTTATGTCGGTTACTTTGGTTCTCTTGCGAATCTCCTCATTTTTGATTCGATCACGCAGAGAAACTCCCAACATAGCTCTCTCCAGTGCTCCTGAATGACCATGAGCCTTCTGAGTAGGCCCATAGGTCAGGCTACAACATAGCTCTCTCCATTGCCCTCTGGAGTGACCATGAGCCTTCTGAGTAGGTTCATAGGTCAGGCTACAACAGAGCTCTCTCCAATGCCCCTGAATGGCCATGAGCCTTCTGAGTAGGCCCATAGGTCAGGCTACAAAATAGCTCTCTCCATTGCCCTCTGGAGTGACCATGAGCCTTTTAAGTAGGTCCATAGGTCAGGGTACAACATAGCTCTCTCCATTGCCCTCTGAGTGACCATGAGCCTTCTGAGTAGGCTCTTAGGCCCCCTAAATTTGAAAAAAAAAATTGTCCTAGCTTGATGTTATATAGCCTAAAGCCTTCCACAATCAATGGTCTATCCAAAACTGAAAACTAAATTAAATTCGAAGAAGTAGTTCCTGAGATTAGCGCGTTCAAACAAATAAACAAACTCTTCAGCTTTATACAATAGTATAGATATAGATAGAAAACACCCAGACCAATGCAAACAATCATGTTTATGCAGAAAGATTTGCATGGAGCGGAAATCGAACCCGAGACCTCTGCGTAGCAGTCATGTTATATAACCATTTCGCAACAGAGGTCGTCAAATAATAGTCTATTAATGTTTCAATGTAGACATGAGCTTTTAATAGTAAGGAAGGGATAATTGGCCTAGTTATTACACAGCCAGCTGGGTGGGTATGGGTTTTCGTGTTAGGTTTTCCTTCTTTTGTAGAGATCATTTATTACCTATCTTTTCCTTAGTCAGTTTTTACGACAACTATGGAATGACATAAGACATGGAAAACAAGAACTAAATACATACAAAATACTTTGAAATATGAGCTTAAAACTTTTCCCATAATATTTTGTTAAGTAATCTTTAATACTTATAATCCTAATGGTAAAATTAATTCCCCACACCTCATTTAATATGTAATGATGTTTTGAGATAAGCTTTATACACAGAGTTAGTAAAATGTGTTTAAACGAAACAATTAATATTTAATTACGTTTGTGTCGAACTTAATAACGAGTATGTGTTAGATAAGTTCTGTGAGCTCTCTTGCTTTCAATTGGACTGAAATACACACATCAAAAAAGTCTAAGCAACATGCATGATATTACAAATTTACCATTTATATTAATTTATTTTACCATTTATTTTAATTATAACGTTGTATTTTATTTTTAAAATAATATTTTTAGGGTTCTATGATGTAAAAATAACAGCTGTTTTCTTTATAAGTTCTTTTAATAACAGAAATTAACAATATTAGAATATACAGGTACATAAGAAACTAAACTTTTTTTTTACAAATTGAAATTTCTTAAGAAAATGAATTTATTGTGAAAGAATAGGACAATTTAATACAAAGTATGGCCTCCTCTGCTATTCAGAACTTGTCGGCAATGATTATTCATTGAATTAATGAGACTGTTTATGTCATCTTGCGGTATTCGCTCCCAATGGAATTGTAGCAAATCCTTCAGCTGTTGGGTTGTTGTCACTCCGTCCAAGTCCTTCAAAACACGTCTCTGGAGCATGTCCCATGCGTGCTCGATGGGGTTGAGGTCTGGCGATTGTGCAGGCCAGGGCAATACCTGGATGTTCTCCGTTGCCAAGTATTCACTGGTTCGCCGAGCTGTATGTGAACGCGCATTGTCATGCATTAACGTAAAATCGGAGCCAAAGGTTTGTGCAAATGGATGGACATAAGGTCTGAGAATATCCTCAACGTAATTTTCAGCGTTCATGTTTCCATTTACAAAAACGATTACAAAAACGAGCTCAGTTCGCCTGTTCTTCATAATACCCGCCCATACCATAACTGTTGAGCCGCTGTATGGATGAACTTCCTGAACGCACCTGAGTCTTTCAGTATTTCCGGGTCGACGGTACACTCGCACCCTTCTTGTATCAGGCCTAAACCCGAATCGCGACTCATCGGAAAACATAATTTTATCCCATTGTTCCTGGGTCCATGTTATGCGTTCTCTACACCATTCATTTCGACGAGCGCGATTCCCGTGACGTATCGGTGGGCACCTGATAGGGCGTCGAGCTCGTAGGCCGTACTCATGCAGTCGATTTCGCACAGTTTGGGGACTTACATCAACACCACTTGAATTTTGTAGCCTCAAACTTATCTCTCGAGCGGTTAACATCGGCTGGCGTCTTGCAGTCAGTTGTATGTACCGGTCTTGCCGAGTGGTTGTACTCCTTTTACGGCCTGGATGCTGTTCAGCGGGTTCCCCTGTATTATTGTAGCGCTGCCAAAGACGACAAATAACACTTCTATGAATACCAAAATGTCGAGATACCTGAGATTGATTACTTCCCGCTTGCAACATCCCTACAGCTCTTTGCATTTCATCTGCCGTCAAATGACGTCGCTCCATGACGTAAAGAATATCTAACAATTCAATTTTGTCGCCAACTGTATTTAAATGGTTGGTAAAATTATAAAATCAAGACTAAAACGTAGCAATTAACATGCACTCAAATTCAAACAAATTCGCAGTCATTTGAATTTTATGAAAAAAAACAAAACATAATCGAAATTTTTTTTTTACAACCAGCCAGTATGTCATCAATAACAAAAAAGTTTACTTACCTAATACACTTTGAGTGAGTAAATACTTAGAAATTAATTAATATAAATGGTAAATTTGTAATATCATGCATGTTGCTTAGACTTTTTTGATGTGTGTAGTATTGATTAAAATACGTAGTTCGCTCTAGAAACTCTGATAAAGATAAAGGCAGAAAGTTACAATACATATAAATTAACCGTAGTGTAATTACCATGGTGTAATTAAAAATATATTGTACAAGGTTTTGTCCGCGTCTTCGCTCGCGTTAAATTCGGGGTAGCACTGTTCCCCTTTCCTGGACACAGAAGTAAAAAAAGGAGCCTATGTCACTCTCCACCCCTTCAACTATCTCCACCTAAAAAATCACGTCAATTAATTACTCCGTTTTGCCGTGAAAGAAAGACAAACATACACACTTTCCCATTTATAATACTAGTATGGATTGTCCGAGGAGGTAGGTTCGATTCCTGTCTCGAGTAAGAAACTTTTTCCATAGGCTAAGCTACGACTGCCCTACTGCAGAGCGTATCGAATTTTGTATCATGTTTACCTTCTTTGCCTGAAAAGTTAAGTAGTTTTTTTTTTTTTTTTATTATCTTTTTTTATTTAAAGGCTTGTGGTCATTTATGACCAAGTCAGCCTCATCATATCCTATAACTAAATAATAACTTAAGTGCTAAGAGTCTTATGAATAAACTTATAAATTCTAATTGCCTCATCACTGCTAGGGTGAGTTAAGAAACCCTGGAATACGCCAATATCTAAATTATTTATTTTCAACTCGCGAACCAAGGTCTCTCTTTCAGCTTTGTTGCGGACACATTCCACCAACAAGTGATAGACATCTTCGACCTTGTCACACAGGTCACAGTTAGGGCTGTTTACTTTTTTCATGAGATGCCCAAACTTGTTGAGTGGTTCTTAATCTATGGGCTAATATTATAAATTTCCGATTTAAATTAATGTCGCCAAACCAGGGGACACGAGGAGGTTCTGATTGCATCGTACGGTACCAAATACCCTTTTCTTTAGACTTGACATCAAAAAATTCTTTCCACATATCGTAACAGCTAGTTTTATATTTAATTAATAATTCTGAGTAATGACTTTTAATATCTATAGGAGAACCATCAAAAACAGATTTTTTTGCTAGTGAGTCTACCTCCTCGTTACCTAGTATACCGACATGGGATGGTACCCACTGCAATATAACTTCAATATCTCTAAGAGTTAACTGGTAAATTTGCTTTAATATGTCATAAGCTGTCGAAACCCCTCTGAGACCAGAGGCGCATCGAGCTATATGTTGAAGAGCACTTTTACTGTCAGTAATTATAACTATTTTAGTAAATTTTGAATTTTTTATATATATTATAATGCTTGTGATATTGCGGTGAGTTCCACCGTCATTATTGATAAATGCTTATTGCTAATCTTAAAACATCCCTTAGCTTTACTACTAGGGTCATAATATGCAGCACCGGTCCCATTGACACTCTTTGAACCATCAGTATATATTTTGTGCCAGCCGTCATATTTTATAAAGTTAAGTAGTGATTTGTCTATTATTTTCTGTTGGTATTTGACGTTTATTACAAACTACCTGTTTGCTGTATGAAAAAAAAACATTGATAACACAAAAAGAGAAGTCCTGTACAATTATTTCTGCTTTAATCGATTGCAAAAAGAGGAAGAGGTTCTCATTTCGGTATCATTTCATTCATAATTTTAGTAAAGATAATACATATATTAAAACTTCAATATTACTTTTTAACCAACTAAAGACTAAGTACAATATTATCTAAGAAAGATCCTCTCATCATTTATTCAGCCGACGACCGGTCCTACACTTTCTTTTATGTATTTTTATTATCTTTGAGACCGTGTACCTTACTATATAAACTATTGATTTATCTTAACATCAAAATGACGAACTGCTGGCTCTTAGTGCTTAATACCTTTGTATTTAATAGATGTAAAAAAGGAAACGGTAAACAGTTTCTAAACCGCTGATACTTTACTTACAAGATGTTTTATTTCTTTCAGTATTAGATAGAAAATTCACTTAAAAATATATATCACTGCCATGAACCGCTGCTGGACTTAGGTCTTACAAAGGGTCGGGTGCAGTTTATCAGGGTCAGTCGTCAAATGTTTTTAGCTTCCTTCCAAAGGTCGATCTTTTAGCACATAGAGTGCCCAATGCTACGTCTGATTCAACGGCTACCACTCCTACTATAAACGCGACCTTCCCACTAAATCTACCAATTCTTTGACATGTTTTGCAAAATCCGCTCTATGTGGTGACGGAGCTCCGTGTGTGAAGGAGTAAGAATACAATATGTCACTACCCCATCTCATCCCATGGGTGTCGTAAAAACCGACTAAGGGACTAACCGTAAATATTATCTTTACAAAGTAAAAAGAAAGAAAACTTGAAATTTAACCCACTACCAATCCGCCTGGCCAGCGTGGTATTAGTAGCCCAAGTATCCCTCCGTCACGGGAGGAGGCCCGTCCTTGCAGTGGAACATTAATGGGCTGTTATGATAATGATGATTATTTTGCAAAACATATAAGCGTTCGTATTTTTTAAATTAATAAAACGTGATTTACTGAAATACAAAGCGTTGCTTTTAATTCACCACCCAAGGATATCGTATTAGAAGACCAAGGAACTACTAAATAACAGTCAAACCAACGCGTCTATTCAACGTGATATCAAGAGGCCAGTTTTCTTTCAAATTTATACGATGAAGGTTTATCGGCTGCTACGAAGACAAAATAACATTACTCTTATAATAAGTGTATACTTCACCTTGATTGCATTAGGCGCTTGTGTACGACCGCAATCTTATTTCCGAACCTATTCAATAGAGACAAGGTATAAATTAGATTACTACATTACTCTATCTAGTTGTGTACATACAGACAGGAGGGAAGATTCAATTATTGTATATAAATATATTACCTTAACGGTGTACTGGTTTGGACTGAGGTTGTTCTTTTATCTCCTTAAAGCGGGAGACAAGCAAGTGGCCCGTTTGATGGTAGCCGCCGATTAAGGTCAGCAATGCCAAAGCAGAGCTTACGCTGTCTACCTAAATAGCTAGCCAGACTTTTGTTAAGGACTAAGATACCAACTACCTAGCATTCGAGCCTTGTATATCGTATGGTGCACAACAATCGACTTTAAGTTGGTTGTTTCTATAACAATGTATGTCTTGCATAAGATATGCCTGGTATATAATTATCTTCTTTTATAGTTTTAAGCTTTATAACATCACTTTACCGACCGCGGAATATCAATAAGATAATAAAAAACAGTAAAAAATTACCTATAAACTTATTTTTTATTTAAATATACTCCTCCTGACTTCATTAAATATCAATTTACCGTGTGCAAAAAGGGTGTCATATGATGTTTCGAACGCCGCTGTTACGACACACGCTGTTGCGAATTTCATTTCCACTGCAAAAAAATCCACGCTATGGACAATAATTTAAAGATCGCAATAAAAGAAAAAACGTTTGACTGTTTAAAACCACTACTTTACCTAATTAATTGGCAATTTGTCGAAAAAGCTACAACCTAAAATACACACATCAAAAAAGTCTAAGCAACATGCATGATATTACAAATTTACCATTTATATTTATTTATTTTACCATTTATTTTAATTATAACGTTGTATTTTATTTAAAAAAAAATATTTTTAGGGTTCTATGATGTAAAAATAACAGCTGTTTTCTTTATAAGTTCTTTTAATAACAGAAATAAACAATATTAGAATATACAGGTACATAAGAAACTAAACTTTTTTTTTACAAATTGAAATTTCTTAAGAAAATGAATTTATTGTGAAAGAATAGGACAATTTAATACAAAGTATGGCCTCCTCTGCTATTCAGAACTTGTCGGCAACGATTATTCATTGAATTAATGAGACTGTTTATGTCATCTTGCGGTATTCGCTCCCAATGGAATTGTAGCAAATCCTTCAGCTGTTGGGTTGTTGTCACTCCGTCCAAGTCCTTCAAAACACGTCTCTGGAGCATGTCCCATGCGTGCTCGATGGGGTTGAGGTCTGGCGATTGTGCAGGCCAGGGCAATACCTGGATGTTCTCCGTTGCCAAGTATTCACTGGTTCGCCGAGCTGTATGTGAACGCGCATTGTCATGCATTAACGTAAAATCGGAGCCAAAGGTTTGTGCAAATGGATGGACATAAGGTCTGAGAATATCCTCAACGTAATTTTCAGCGTTCATGTTTCCATTTACAAAAACGAGCTCAGTTCGCCTGTTCTTCATAATACCCGCCCATACCATAACTGTTGAGCCGCTGTATGGATGAACTTCCTGAACGCACCTGAGTCTTTCAGTATTTCCGGGTCGACGGTACACTCGCACCCTTCTTGTATCAGGCCTAAACCCGAATCGCGACTCATCGGAAAACATAATTTTATCCCATTGTTCCTGGGTCCATGTTATGCGTTCTCTACACCATTCATTTCGACGAGCGCGATTCCCGTGACGTATCGGTGGGCACCTGATAGGGCGTCGAGCTCGTAGGCCGTACTCATGCAGTCGATTTCGCACAGTTTGGGGACTTACATCAACACCACTTGAATTTTGTAGCCTCAAACTTATCTCTCGAGCGGTTAACATCGGCTGGCGTCTTGCAGTCAGTTGTATGTACCGGTCTTGCCGAGTGGTTGTACTCCTTTTACGGCCTGGATGCTGTTCAGCGGGTTCCCCTGTATTATTGTAGCGCTGCCAAAGACGACAAATAACACTTCTATGAATACCAAAATGTCGAGATACCTGAGATTGATTACTTCCCGCTTGCAACATCCCTACAGCTCTTTGCATTTCATCTGCCGTCAAATGACGTCGCTCCATGACGTAAAGAATATCTAACAATTCAATTTTGTCGCCAACTGTATTTAAATGGTTGGTAAAATTATAAAATCAAGACTAAAACGTAGCAATTAACATGCACTCAAATTCAAACAAATTCGCAGTCATTTGAATTTTATGAAAAAAAACAAAACATAATCGAAATTTTTTTTTTACAACCAGCCAGTATGTCATCAATAACAAAAAAGTTTACTTACCTATACACTTTGAGTGAGTAAATACTTAGAAATTAATTAATATAAATGGTAAATTTGTAATATCATGCATGTTGCTTAGACTTTTTTGATGTGTGTATATTTGTTTTCTGATGTAGAGAAGGTGGCACGGATCATCAAGTAAAGTAGGTTAAATTGTTTGCCGACACAATGAGAACAGTATGACGTCCATAAATAGCCTTATTATCGTAATCTGAATATCGATTACACGGTAATTAGGTTAATTTAACGCCTGTGATACAACCTCCATTATACGTTATCAATGTATTTGTTACTGATAGAATGGGAAATAGGCTTTTATAGATATTCACTAGATAATCTGCTGATTACCTGGTTTACCTAAATATATCTTTGATCCAAAGATCTTGACTGAATACAGAATAAAATTAATTGAAACAAAAAGTAGTTCTATGGTTGTGAGTATTGTAAAAAAAGAAGAAATTCTATAAGAATTGATTTAAGTAATGTAGGGATAGTGAGAAGTTGACAAATAATGTATATGTTACGAACTTACCCAAAGGTATATTAAATTTGTTCTACGTTAAAGCTAGTGTCTGGTACTTACTATCTGAAGTAGACTGTAAATTACAGACTGTAGTACGCAGTCCTCCAATTGTATAGCAAGTTTCCCTTCCATACTTTTATGATTTATTTCTAGTAGTTGATTATAACTTAAAGGTCAGACTGTTGTAGAAAATTAAGCAGGATTGATTCCGTAAAAAACCTTTATACACTCACTAAACAAGCCAAGGTAGTAATGAAATATAATTAGTAAGTAAGTAACTGTAAATGTGTTTATTTGGGATTAGTGAGCTTTTAATTATTATTAATTTTAGAACAAGATTTTATAGTATTTAGTTACGATATTTTAATTTAGAATAAGATAAAACTTCACTATTGTATTAGGTGCAAACCTGTAAAGATGGGTTTTACTTAATTTTTGAATTTTTCATATACTTTATTACAGTAATATGCATACTTTATTATGGTAAAGCATCGTTTAAGTTCTAGAAATGTTTCACAAATTCAATTCAAAATATTTTAATTCAATTTAGTATAACATTGTCATTATAGCTTATTGACGTCAACTAAGACTACTTAACCTAAGTTACATACATTTCAAAGTTTACACGCACAATAATAACCTTTTGCAATCTAAAGCAGTACAGTTATAATTTAAATCTGTTTGCTTAAAACGTTGTAGACAATTTTATTGTGATTGTTCTCAAGCTTATTGTTCTTAAGTCCTACGCAAATAAGTTTGAGTTATATTTTTACTTAAATGTGCCCAAGTTTGTTTAGGCTCGTTCTGTTGTTGTTCGGATTAGCAGTTACTTACTACGTTAGTTTAAGGTAAAGAGTTAAATGAACATTCAGTTTACACTTAAGATTTTGTAACATAAATACTTGTTGTACATGTTTGTGTTTCATTATGCTATGTCAGACCGTACGGTGACGCAGTAAGATACAATATGTTACCAGTCCTATGACAATCTTTAAAAACGCCTTAGCAAGAGATCATCCGGACATTATGATCATTGATGTCCACCTCTAACAAGTGCTTAACTAATGTCACTGTGTAAGAGGTTACAGTAACTGGTGATATAACAGCTTGTAGCAAAATTCAGAGGGACCCCGAGCTATTTAATTGTAAAGAGATTTTCTGCGTTACGTATGGACTAGCTTAGTAGGAGCTTATATTTAGACGAGTAACCAAGTCGTTTAAAAACGCTACATCAAATGCAGCAAAGTATTGTAGCAGCAAATATGGAGCTGGTCTGAGCTATCCTATAACATATTTTTAATGAGCAATGTCTTGCAAGTTTTAAAATAAATTGTATGGCAAATTCAAGTGCGGGAGTTATATAAAACGTCGCTATTGTAAGTTTAACCGCGACACAAGTCCGTGTCGGAAACAATTACGCCGCTCGATTTGTCACTGCACATTGCTGATGTTCACGCTAAACTTTGTGTTTTATATGATGCACTGTTTTTCATTTACCTTTGATTTTTTAATGCAATATTACTCTCATTTCACGTAATAAAAGTAAAAAATTTACCGTATGAAAACAGGACTAAAAATACAACATGGTGTCCCCTCTCCGTATTTCTAATGTGTGTCGTAATAGTAGACTATGGGAAAGTTTTAAGATTTTATTTCTATAAAAAATTAATACCAAAAATTCTCTCGATCTCGTAATGTTCGCTGTCTTTGGCTGCCTTGAACCAAATCGTTGGTCTTTGGTTGGTCTCAAGCATGATAATTGTTTGAATCAAAACAATGAAATCACAAATGATTTTCTGAGCCAGTATGTTATTTTTGTCGATTAGATTTATGTTTGTAAATTCCCCGCAACATAAGGCAAAGATTCCTAGTCTTTTTTAAACATACCAACCTCTCCAGCTTGCTTGGTATTATTTAGCCTAATTATCCACTGCATAATGCTCATCTCTATATTAATACGCTATTAAGGTAAATACAACGAAAACCTTCTATTATAAAACTATTCTAGTTACTTTCTTGGTCAAACAACGGCAGAGCTAGGTAGCACTCGAATACTTAAGAACTGCGGATACGTAGTCGAGTGGCTGAGAGCTCGGACTCGCTTACTCACTTATACCTACCTAGATTTATGTACTACCAGTTAAGTGTTTTAGGAGTCTGTGCAAAATGAGGTTTTGAAGTATTGCCGTATTTTATGGCTATTATTTTAATGATGAAAAAGCATACATATTTTGAGATCATTAATTTTATTGTTAGTAATGTGTGCTTAATATTTCATAAATGTAATGGCTAATATGTGTGCTATATTAGTCACACATCATTTGTAATATTAAGCATAAAGCGAATCTGAATCTACATATTTGATATCATCATAACAGCCCATTAATGTCCCACTGCAGGGACGGACCTCCTCCCGTGACGGAGAGGCATACTTTGCCTACTAATACCACGCTGGCCAGACGGAATGGTATAGGGTTTAATTTAAAGTTTTTTTATTTCGTAAAGATCATAATCACGGATAGTCCCTTAGTCAGTTTTTACGACACCATGGGATCAGATGGGGTGATGACACACTGTATTCTTACTCCGTCACCACACAGAGATTTCAAATGTTTGCCTGGTTACTTCAATGTTAGTCGATAGATGTATCATGTAGGCTTTTCCAAAATCTTTGCAAAGGTCTTACTTACTCTATGCCACTAGATGACATGCGTTGTATACTCTTATTCCAAAATTGATTTTAGCTAAATGCTTTTGCTTGATTAGCCTTGAAAAATTTGTAAATCTATATTTTGTTAGACACACACGTTTACACTTATTTTTTGTACAATATTAATGTGCAACACAGTTAGAGAAGAAATCAATAATGTTTGTAAAACTTTAAAAATACTAAAGTATCCGATGAACTGCCCAATATTGAAGCGTCAAATATTAAAAATGTTCATAAAGACTTTTTCATTTAGTCGTCCAGATTTGATAATACTTAAGGTACAATAAAACTTGCAGCATTCAAAGAACTTGAGGACATTTATTTGTGAATTTTCTGCAAATGATTTTATCTACCAAATGAAGTTAGTGAGTTTTTGTAATTCAACTTTTTGTACGGGAAGTTAGTACGATTGCTAAACTTAACTCGTTCCGGGAAAACAGATTACGATACTTATTTTCAAGTTCATGTATTTCGATTGGTTTTTAATTTCATTTACCATTTTCATCTTCAACAGCGTCATAGTTTGAACCGTTTCTAGAATACCTATACCCTAGTGTACTGTACCTGTATGGTTTTTAATTTCATTTACCATTTTCATCTTCAACAGCGTCATAGTTTGAACCGTTTCTAGAATACCTATACCCTAGTGTACTGTACCTGTATGGTTTTTAATTTCATTTACCATTTTCATCTTCAACAGCGTCATAGTTTGAACCGTTTCTAGAATACCTATACCCTAGTGTACTGTACCTGTATGGTTTTTAATTTCATTTACCATTTTCATCTTCAACAGCGTCATAGTTTGAACCGTTTCTAGAATACCTATACCCTAGTGTACTGTACCTGTATGGTTTTTAATTTCATTTACCATTTTCATCTTCAACAGCGTCATAGTTTGAACCGTTTCTAGAATACCTATACCCTAGTGTACTGTACCTGTATGGTTTTTAATTTCATTTACCATTTTCATCTTCAACAGCGTCATAGTTTGAACCGTTTCTAGAATACCTATACCCTAGTGTACTGTACCTGTATGGTTTTTAATTTCATTTACCATTTTCATCTTCAACAGCGTCATAGTTTGAACCGTTTCTAGAATACCTATACCCTAGTGTACTGTACCTGTATGGTTTTTAATTTCATTTACCATTTTCATCTTCAACAGCGTCATAGTTTGAACCGTTTCTAGAATACCTATACCCTAGTGTACTGTACCTGTATGGTTTTTTTTCATATCAGCCTATAAGACGCCCACTGCTGGACATAGGCCTCATCCAAACGTTTCCAACCTGCGCGGTCATGTTTTCTATCTATATGGTATGCAATAAAAGAATACAACCAAACCTATTTAAAAAAACAATGCTCATGTTTTAGATTCTCCTCTAATTACTTGTACGCGTCAATGGCAGATTATCGGCTGCAAAATTGCTTGTTACAAGTTGATACAAGAATAAAATCAATACTCAATACTCAATTCTTTATTGCGTTCCACAATGTTTCATAGGTACAAGATGGTAGAGTTAACAAAGGTTCAAATTGTGGACCCTGTCGGGCACAGCATAGTGTAGGAGAGAGGAGGAAGGGCGCTAGAATTTTACTTAAATTAATTATTAAGCATAAATTCATTAATAAAAATATAGCTATTTCAAATTATTAACAAATCAATATTTAAATTAATACATTAAGTTACTATTAAATTATTATCAAATTACTATAGGTACCTAGTTATTTTCTATTATCAAATTATAATTTTTAATATTTTATTATATTTTTGTGAATACCATAATATGTACCAATTTCTGTGCACATAAGGTTATTCCATTCTATTCTTCTTATTAAATTACTAAATTATTATGAAATATCTATCAAATACTTATTAAATTAGACTTATGTTATTAGTAATAAATATCTTTTAATTATTTTTAAATTACTGCATTATTAATTTTTTATATTAGGTATAATCAGCATTATTATTAGGTATTTATTATTTTTGAATTAAATTAAAATGTCAATTAAGTATTATTTATGTTTAATTAATTATGTTTAATTATATTTTATATTATATCAAAAAATGAAAAGGTCGCCCGTTGATTAAATTTGAAATAAAACATCGTAATATTTTAAACACAAAACATAGCATTTCAAAAACTTTCTAGAAATGTCATCTAACAAAACAAAGATACTAAAAGAAACATATACTTTAATACATCTGTATGTATTGTTGTCAAGACTCTGAAGTCGTCATTCCTTGAGTATAATGAGTGTTACACAAAGTAGGTGCTCATGAATACATCTCTTTATTGCCATTCAAGTCAAAACATTGTCCTTGGCCCACTTGGGACGCGACGTGAACAACTTGATGAGAATATTAAAACAGAATTAATGGACCAAATCTGAATACCTTTTCCTTTTCGTATTAAAGTGGTTATGAGACTTGTTAAAAGAGTTCTTACTTTACAAATTGTAAGAGAGTTTCTACTTAATTGTTATTACTTGTCTTAGTTGTTAACTTAAGTATACATACATAAACTTACTCATTGTTCCCATAGGGATGAGTAGAGTCTACAGTACGCCAATCGCGCCTATGACGTGAGCGCTACGCGTGCTCAATGCGGTCGCTGAACAAGTAGATACTTTCTCGTGCTCACTGAGCGAATTCACAAAGGTTACATAATAATATTGTGTCTCTGTTATGTTTAAAAATTAGATCATAGGTTTAATTTTATTATATTAAGGTTTTACAACTATTCCATTAGGGTTAAGTTCCAGAAAAATAGTTGTAAATAGTTTGTAAATAAAAAAAATACGATCTTTACTCAACTGTTTTTTTAGAGAAGACGTTGTGAATTACTGGAATTCATCATATTTATCATCATCATAATTATCTCAAGAAGTCCAATAAAGGACGTAATCAGTTCCACCACGAGCGATCCAGTTTTTAATATTTTTTTCTTTATATTAACATTCTCTTTGATAAATCATTTATTAAATATATGTAGGTATGGTATGTACATACGTGTTAGGATGGTATGCTACGTAGCAGGTGGGTTTTTCCGGAGGGAAACACCCTTAGTTAAACCCGTATCGAAAAGCTCGACACACCCGTCTGATTAATTCAGATATCGAATGAAACGAAAATATATATCAAATAGATTATAAGAAAGGTACTATAATGAACAGTGATTATTTTTCATTATCATGGCAGCCCATAAACATTCCATTGCAGGATGGACCTGCTCCAAATATGGAAGGTTACTTGGTCTACAGATATTTCTTGGCCAGATCGGTGAATTTATGAGGTTTCGAGTAAAGTTTTCCTATTTTGCTAGATATACTCGTATTCACTGTAAATCTTCGTGTGGTGACGGAGTAAGGATACAATATTTCACCACCCCATCTCATTCCACGGGTGTCGTAAAATCTGAATAAGGGACTATCCGTGAATATTATCTTTACGAAATAAAAAGAAGGAAAATTAAAATAAACTCTATACCAATCCGTCTGGCCAGCGTGGTATAAGTAGGCCAAGTATGCCTCCGTCACGGGAGGAGGCCCGTCCCTGCAGTGGGACATTAATGGGCTGTTATGATGATTCACTGTAAATATTCAATCAATTGCCTTTCATGAAACCCGGGAGACAATATGGGTCGGTGTATGTTTAATTTATTATTAGTCAATTATATTAATAATTAATTTGGGGCGGAAAGGTTTTGGAATGACGGCCGTGTACCGGAAGATGATACGACCTAGTTAGGGCTGCGGGAAACCAATTGATGAGGTAGGTTTCACCTCATCAATCGATTTCTCGTCTTCGTAAAGTGGTAGTCCAGCAGCAGACGTCATTTGATATGATGATGATCATGATTTGATGGATTATATTTTAAGCTTTGTTAGTATTGACTTGTTTTAACTCATTAGAAATCGTTTTCATTACAGGTAGATGGAGTACCACTGCACGGTGTTACTAATCACCGCGCTGTTGCGTTACTGAGGGATGCTAAGGGTCCTGTAGTTAGACTCAAGGCTTTAAGGTAGATATTGATCCCTTTGTTTATCATATCACTTGAAATATTAAGGTATTTAGTTATCGCTGATAATGTTCCAATATGTCAAACAATATCGTTTTAAGTATTACAATATAATTATTATGATATGTTAAGGTTCACGTAAATACTGGCATTAACTGGCCGTGGATAGAGGATTACTTAACGTGCGAAAGTCAAAAAAAGTCTCCTTTCATCTGCTAAGCATAAATCCAGACTAACAGTGTCTTTTGTCAAACTTTAAACAATTATTTTAGAATATTTTGCTTGCAAATATTATCGCAAAACCTAAAATATACTGAACATTAAAATCCTATTAACTTAGCTATGTTTATTTAAGATTATCGAGCTCTTATTCTATAGCAGTTTTTCTGGCAACGAAATGTGTATCAGATGATTTATATATTTCTTAACAATAGTGATCTGTCTCATCAATTACATGTTTTACCGCCCTCCGTATTAGTTGGCGCATATCCAAGGCTGAATGTAGGTTCTCTACACAAAGTTCCGCTTTTGGATCGCTTTCAAGATCCGCCGGAGGCCTTGCGTACTTGGTTTTACTTTATCTCAAGTCCGGTCAATATAACTCGCCAAATTTGTTAATGATAGTCGGAAATGTACTTGTTCTGATTAATAGTTTTGTACATATGTACAATATAGAATAGGTACAGAAAATCAAACAGTGACGAAAACAATTCTTTAAGTTCTGCTTTAATCTTCTGCGAATTTATTCGATGTTTCTGTGATCTAAAAATTATTATATTAAAGTTGGATCTATCCCTAGTATGCAAGTTGTTTTTCACAATGTCTTTGACTGTGTTAAGTTCTACGAGTCACTTTGATTTTTTAAATTGTGTTCATTTCTATTTGTAATCTAGATTTATGTGAATCCATAACTTTATAATACACGATATTTTCAGATATCTCCGAGGAGCGGGGTTTGAGAAGCTGCAGAAGGCGCTAGCTGCTCAAGATGGTAAACGAATACCAATAGCACCCCCAAGTCCTTCCGTCACTTCTCTAGCTAAATATAGCTTTAGCGTGGTAAGTACTCTTATATCTAAAGTAGCTAAAATATGCTATCATCTTATCAGCCCTCTAATGTCCCACTGCAGGGACGGGCCTCCTCCCGTGACGAAGGGATACTTGGCCTACTAACACCACGCCGGCTAGACGGATTGGTATAGGGTTTAATTTCAAGTTTTCCTTCTTTTATTTCGTAAAGATAATATTCACGGAAATATGCTATATTAACCTTTATATTAGTTTGTTTCACGTAAAGGAGTAGGATAGATAGGATAGAGGAGTAAGTAATTTGTAGTAGTAGATATAATTTTCATCATATTCAAGATAATTATAGGTACCTCACTTTACACAACGCCTTAATCTAGTGTTAACTGAGATTGTGCTATGGGTACTAGACAATTGTTAAATCAACTTCTTCTTTTTGTATAAAGATTTTTATAAATAGAAAACACCCAGATCAATGCAAACTTTCATGTAATGATCATACAGTTGTACTGAGCGGAAATCAAACACATACACGACACAGAGGTCGTCGTTTAATGCGACAAAAAGTTTTCTAGTAAGCATAGTTTCACATTGTATGGCCACAATAGAGCGGTGATTTTAATGTCAGTTCATTTGGGTTGTTATTCATAAGTATTCTAAACACACAATGCTGTACGTAATGCGATAAATACTACTTTAGGTAATAAAAATAATAAGTTACTGTCAGTTTATTATTGGCTTATACTCACTTTTAAAGTCAAACCTGGAAATTACCAAAAATAATCAAAGTTACTGTTCGTAATTCAAAACGACTTCAATTTAGTATTTCAAACTTCAACTACTTTCTTCCACAGTACGACGAATCGACAGTAATAGAAGCAGAAACTGAATCAGAGATCCAGCCACACCTGCCCTCCCCTACATCTCCCTCAGAAGAGGCGGAGATAGTAATAGGAAGGGACGATGAAGTAGCGGAGCGTGAAGCGAGGAGGATTCAGGATAAGTGGCGGGACATACTGAGCGATGAAGAAGACTGGCCGGGACATCAGTACCAGTATGACATAATAGTAAGTATAACAGTAGTACTTTTCTATAATGTTAACCGATCTCTTCGGTGCAAATTCGCACCGCTGTCTATTCTGAACTGTGTCTTCAAAATGCCGAAAATAGTTTTTGGGCAATGTGATGTGCGCAGGGAACTGTAGTCTCTTGACGTGTACGTACGTGTTCTAGGCGACGAAGGCATGTCGAGGCTCAAGTCAGTCAATTGCCGTTTCCGTTAAATTTCTAGTTCTCGCGGAACAAGGCTCAATCCATAGTGCGGAAAGCTAAATCCATATCTAATTTTAGCAATATTTATTTATTTTTATTTAGCATAATCATAGTATTCTTAGTATTAAAACAAAAACGAAATTGTAAACCTTCTGTTATTTTTTAGGTTGGTACAATAATGAAAGAGAAAGACAGTGGCCTGGGCATTTCGCTTGAAGGTACGGTACGAGTTGTCGGAGGGAGAGAAGTTCAGGCGAGACACTACATACGAGCCATCGCGCCTAATGGACCTATAGCCAGACTCGGCATGTATCGGGTCGGGGACGAATTACTTGAGGTAATATTAATACTACACTATTTAATAGAACCGTATAATATAAAGTTTTACAGAGAATTACCATTAGGGTTTTTACAACCATATTACAACCACTTCGCCTTTACCCTTTCCCGTGCGTAAGAACGCAAGAGATAAAGGGGCATAAGGGACTACGGACTGGAAGATAAATCTGTGGTGACGGCTATACGTACTCCTCGCCCCGCGTCCCATGTACCATCAGGAGAATCGACTTGATAGCGATCAAGCTAACGGTCATGTACGCTGCTGTTGTTTATAAAAGTTCCCGAAAAAGAGAGCTCGGTGCGTATTGCGAGAGTTGTCTTAAAAAGAAAAATATTACACATTATTCTTTTTAAAGTAAAGTTGACACAAGGCCCGAAACCAAGGTGTCTGGCCACCACGTTACATATAGGTCTCATGGACAGACCTGTTTCCTATAAAATATGGCATTGGGTCAAACCGATGGGTGATTATTAAAGCATGAGGTGGGATGCGGGAGTCACAGGACCACACAAGGTGCAAATATTTGAGTGAGGCCTATGTCCAGCAGTGGACGTCTGTTGGCTCATGGCTGATATAATAATGATGATTATTGAAACAAGCAATTGTGAATATAATTTTGTATAATCTTCAGGTAAACGGTTGGAGGGTGTTAGGAGCCCATCACGTAGAAGTGGTGACGAAGTTAAGATCTGTGACGTCACCGGTGACGTTGGTCGTCGTCAGAAAGAGAGATTACCATATCTGCGATGATCAAATACATAGTGCTAACTTTACGAAGGTAAGTAGGCTTATTTTTTTATATCAATTTCGTTACGTGTAATGACTTTTTAACAGGGCTATTACCAAAACCCCCGTAAAAAACCTATTTAGATACTAATTCTTGAAAAAAGAAAAAAACTTTACATAAAACTCTATACTTACGTCCGCTGAGCGATGTATAGGAGAGTGTCTCTTCTTAAACAGAAGAGGCACTGCTATGTAGTAGGCTGATATGTTGACTGGTAAGAATAAAAATGGATCGTGGTTTATGCATATGTGTTCAACAGCTAAAAGTGTAGATTCAACATAACGCTTCAGAGTATCTCTGGGGTATCGTAAAAAGACCTTTTCTGGATGAAAAATGACAAAAATCTATACCAATCTTAGCAAGGTAGTACTATTATACAATGGTGTATAGATATTATGGGACTCTACTACTAAAGGAGACAAGTCCCATGAGTGTCGCAAAAAACGGGTACGAGAAAGTTAGCAAGACAAACTTTGCTGTGACACTTATTAATGAATAAGCAGTAATCATGATCTAATTAATCTCTTATTTAACGTAAACCTTCTTCATTGAAACAGTAAATGATATAAATGTTTATTCCAGAATGGGGTAGTGGGAGGAAGTCTGCAAGACCTGCTAAGTCCTCCGCAGCGACTGATCAAGGCGAAGTCTGAGAGCTCTGTCGCGTCGTTGTGTAGCGCGGCCACTGTCATGTCTGCCGGACATGATCATGATGGTAAGAATATTAACTCATTACCTGTGGATTCTAATGCTTTTGAGCCGGAAAGAGTCATATTAAGTAAAAAGTAGTAGAAACTGTATTATTAGTTAAAAGTGCCAAAAAATACAACCCATTGTATTTTAAAAAGATACGAATGCAACTTAGATTTTTTTTTATATTTTTCTGATAACCAGCATGACTTGCCTTATCACCTGGTTTCGGGTCAACGTCGGGTTTTGGGACACCCTGTATACAGACACGGCGATATGACTATATTGAACCTGATGAAAACCGCGACTACAAGCCTTAATTGAAGGCAACGGATGTCAGACAAATACAACTTCACTCTACCGTCATCACCGGTCTAGCCAAATGCTTCTTCAGACTACTTTAAGTCTGAAAGATAATACAAAATTTGAACTGTATCATACAGAGTCTGAGCAAATTTTTGTTGATTGATTATTTATTTTAGCTTTATTTCTCTAAATGTGTAAAGCAAGATGGTCTATTTTAAGTTATATTCTAATCCTTAGTATTGAATTCCACTTCAACTATGTTCTAGTAATATGAATACAAAGATGCCGAAACTGATCTGACTCAATCTTTAGCATATTCCTTAATTTTATATGTAAAACTAACTAAGTTCTAATGCATCTAGCATTGTGTGCTACTGCTATTGTTTTCTAGCGATAATTTCCTATAGCTTTTGGGAAAAATGCTGGACTTAATCTGACTCAATCTTTGGCTTTACAAATTCTTGGATCTGTCCATAGCGTTTGATACAGTATTTTCTTATTTGATATGCAAACCAGAGAGTTTACCTCAAGGTAATTCATGGGGCATTAAATTTAACTGAATGGTTTATTTCTTTCAGAATTCTGTAGTGAAGACCTAGAACGCGTTCGGTCACGTTCCCTGGAACCTTTGAGTGGGCTAGCGATGTGGAGTGACCATGTCGAGTATATACAGCTAGTTAAGGAAGATCGAGGACTTGGCTTCTCTATATTAGATTATTTGGTAAGAAAGAAGTATGTATTAGAATTTAAGTAACTTTATTTATTTCTAGCCGCCCCGGCTTCGCATGGGCAAAACAAAAAAAAATGAAATATAAACTGTAATTTAGGAAAAATGTAGTTATCCAACAGTGAAAGAATTATTCAAATATGTTTAGTAGTTTCGGAGCCTATTCAATTCAATCAAACAAAAAAAATATATAAAAATATATATAGATAATGAATGTCATTGACAAGGCATGCATTATAATATGGGGCATGCTTTAATATTCGTTTAAAAGTGTAGAAATGGTATTTTAATTTATTTATGAGTGAACATTTCAGAAAAATTGGTATTTGTTGAATATTTTATGAAAAACTTAAATCTTTGGAACTCTATACAATCACATCGTTTTTGTTATTCCTTAACCTTCGATTAGTTTTATGACGTCGACATAGAAGGGATTAGATGTACGCTTTCTAGTTGGCAAGAGTTTCTGTAGATCGAGAACAGTTGAATTAAATGAAATATATTATTGTCCGTGTGCAGGACCCGTCGGAGGCAGGGTCGTCAGTGATAGTGGTGCGCTCGGTGGTGTGCGGCGGCGCGGCGGCGCGGGACGGTCGCCTGGCGCCCGGGGACCGCCTCGTGTCCGTCAACGGGCAGCACGTCGCGCGCTCTCCCCTCGCGCGCGCCGTCAGTGTCATCAAGCAGGCGCCACGAGGTAACATATGATTTACTACATTGTAATGAATCAACCATATTATTTTTAGAATAATAGTTTTAACAATAAGTGTTTTACTTGAGTAAAGTTTTCAGCAGTACTACTATTGGTCACCATCATATTATGCAGGCAACCATTCACAGTTAAACGTAGACCTCCGTAATTATTTTTCCCTTTGTGCGGACCTGTACAGCGAGATATGTAATGTGCAACCTGTCATCGTGTATCTCGCTGTACAGAGCCGCACAAAAAAGATCGTTTAAGGTGAAATAGTTGCTAACAAAACTTTTCCTTTAAAAGTTGGGTGTCCCACAGGGTTCAATTTTGGATCCATTTTGTTCAATACATAATGATTTGCTCTAATATTGAAAAAACGAAAGCCCAATTCATGACATTAATTGTGATGTATTTTTACCTTTAACTTACATTAAATGCTTTCAAACTTTTAATGCCATACACTTAATGGTGTGTAATTTTACAAGAACATTTATTGTAAAATGTACGTTACTGACATAACTCCGTGTATTTTTAATATTAACTAATAGGTATTTGCCTTCTCGTAACAATACATAAGTATTAAAAAACATGGAAGAGCTAAGAGTAAACATAAATATAGTTATCAGTAAATACACTACTGCGTACTTACGTACAATGTCATTAACATTGATAAATATGTGTTTTGTGGTTTGTTTGTTGGAGATGTACTTTAAATTTAGCTTGAAAGTTAAAATCAAGTAATCAACCCTATCGTTAATTATTTCAGGATAATCTACATTTAACTTAGAACTAATAACTACATTAAATTTACTCTACCTCCACTAGGTAACAAAATATTTGCCCTAGGATTATCCAAAACTGTTAGAATAAATCCTACTTATATAACACTAGCTGTTGCCCATGGCGTCACCAGCGTTTTATAGGGAGGTTAAATAAATGTTATTCTACACCCTTAACTAACTATATTCTAAATTTCATCAAAATCCATTCAGTAGTTTTTGCGTGAAAGAGTAACAAACATCTATCCATACATGTATCACAAACTTTCGCATTTATAATATTAGTAGGATTTGCTCCAATTTTTTTAATTTATATTTCTCTTTCTTTTTTGTACTCCTTTACTTAGGAGTTGTGCCGCAAGGCATAACAAGTGTATAATAAGTAAATATTCGAGATTGTTATCTGTGTTGAGTTCAGGTTGAGATGTTGTTTGTTTATGTAATAGTGCTGTAATTACTATTCTAAATAGTATATCTATTGTTGCTTGTCGAATACCAGAAGCTGGTTTAGGTGAATAATAATTATGTTGTGTACTTATCATAATTATTTTTTTTGACTTAGATAACTCAAACTCAAACGTTTATTTTTGCTGCTAAGTGTTACAATGTTCTTATAAGCTAAAAGGTACAAGACTTAGCGCCTTTTTCAGGCGTTGCAAAAATTGTTTACACAATCTTATATGACTACCTATAATTAAATATAAACCTAAAATTCAAATTAAATTACATATACTAATACTAACTGCTACTAATTAAATATACAAATAACTAACAACTAAATAACTAACTAGCGGATTATAACAATAATAAAAAGTAAAATTTATAAATGTTTTTTATGACTACTTAATTACTATAATATTCTTCTAATGAGTAAAAGCACTTTTGGATTAAATAATATTTTAATTTTTTGGTAAATTCTTTAATGTTTGTTTCCATTTTAATGTTTTTTGGTAATTTATTAAATATTTTAACTGCCATATAGTATGGGCTTTCGTGAAGCATTTTTATCCTGGACGGTGGAAGGTATAATCTATCTTTATGTCGTGTATTAATGTTATGTGTGTCCTGTACTTTTGTAAGTGTTCTATGTTTTTGAATGTGAATAAACTAATGTCGTATATATATATCGATGGCAAGGTCAGCAGATTATACTTTATAAAAAAAGGTGTACAACTATCCAAATTATCTATTTGTGCAATAATTCTGACACATTTTTTCTGCAAAATGAATAATTCTTGGGTGTTTACGCTGTTTCCCCATAGCATGATACCGTACCGGAACCTCGAATATGCATAGAATAGATTTAGGATATAGTGCAGTAAATGCTGTTAAACAAAAGTGTCATGCGAAACAATATTTTAGGCATGCAATGCATTGTCCCAGTGAAAAAAATTCGAATTTGTATTTACTGTGAATGTCCAATACGAAGTTTGATATATTATCTAGCAATCAATCAGAACAGAGGCCTCTCCTAAGAACCCGCCATAACATTTGTGTCCTTAGCATTTCGCATTCAGCCAGACCTTTTTAAGCCAGTTTGGTTTATTCTGCCTAATAAAATAAAAGTATTAAGTAATTTCTTAACAAATTAAAATTTGCTATTAACGAAAAATAAATGAGCCCGTGAAAATAATATATATTGTTGAAATTATCATAAATACTTTTATTTTTTAAATACTAAAGTAGGGTAAGGAGATCCCCAAATTTTAAATGCTGGACGATATTAAATAGATCAAAATTTGATCCTTGATTCAAATGAAAATAACTTCAAGGTTAATTATTATACGTTATAAGTTAATTACCCTTGTTACAGGCATAGTAACGATAGGTATATCGAAGCCGCTACCCTGCAGTACTGTCGTCGGTGGAGAGAAAGCTAACGGAACGAGCATGCAGAGCAGCCAGGTTTGTTTTCTTACATTTGATATTTTTTCTACTAAGTTGATTAATATTTATCTCAAAGTGACCATTTTTGGTCGTATTTGTAAAAAACCTTACATTAACAGCGTAAATATAATGCAATTTGTCTTTAATGATCGATATTATTCGAAATTTTGAGGTGTGAGTTTTTCATATTTTGTCGTTTTTTCTTTCACTATTGCCTTTTAAATCTTTTTTCTCTTGATAATAACTGACTAATATTATGCGCAATTTTAACATAATATACATGTAGCTTAAAAATATAAAGAATTTGTTTTTTTTTTACATTATTTTCATACACAGACAGAAGATACTGTCTGGATGACGTTTAGCAAAAGTGATAAAATATGAGAGATGCAAAAAAGAAAACTAGAGACAAACAATACTACTTCCAAAGCCAGACTAGAACTAGACTCATAGTTGTATACCATTGTCTAGATGACAACGGTATGTAGCTATTAAAAAGATAAACTACTATTTAGAGCATCAAAATATTGGAAACTCACAGCCTACAAAAAAATATAATCATGATTTTTCAACCATTTTCAAACGGAATATAAATTACAAAAATCCAAAACATTACAAAATTTACCAATTTAAATATAATATAAAACGTTAAAGTATGTTTTTTTTAATAAACAAAATACAAATAGGGATTATTATACTTACCTAATATAAAGCCTAGATATAAGTGTCCTGTTTATTGTACACTGAGGGAAATAAAAAGTAAGTTAAGTTTTTCATTTCTAAAGCTTATTTTACGCTTAGAGCAGTATTTGTCTTGAACATTAGCATGCATTTTAATTAAAACAATTTATTATAATATTATGCAATCTTGTACAATAAAGGGAACATAACTACCGCTCTAAGAGAATTTATTTGTAAATTATATATTTATTAAAATAAAGTTTATTATTTGTTTTTCCCTTTAGTGTACAATATACGGTTGTATACTATTCGTTTATGTAAGATATTGTCATGGGTTCTTTAAGTACATGTTTCAATGTAACATTTATTTTTATAAATTAATAAAAAAAACACAAACTTTTAAAATGAATTTTGAAAATTTTAAAATACATAATAAATGTTTGTGTTGACAAATTCGGAGAAATGGTACATAATAATATTGTTTAAGATACTTGGAATATAATAGGTCTTTACCTATGAAATTGCCATTTTTTTTCGCCGCAGTCTTTAACTTCTATTTTCTTTTAAAACATAGATTGCTTGTATTATTTTTATAATTTGGCAAATACAGGACATTACCAACAACTAACAAAAGATAATTAAGAAACATAATTATTATTTGTATTAGTAGTAAGCCTGTAAATATGGGTCCAATTTAAACCAGCGGATTTTACCATTTAAACAAATGTAACTTCTTCCCATATATTTTTTTCTTATGGTTAAAATGCTATAAGTTAGCTAAGATGTGCGCTATTACTTATACCAAATTTCATTCTATTAAGTTTAATAACTATTGAAAAATATAAGAAAACGTTAGTATCTAAAAGAAAAATCAAACTTCCCATAAAATCTCTATACAAATCGGCAATTTCATAGGTAAAGACCTAATATGTAATTAGATTTTCTATTTGATCATCTCAGCGTCCGCTGCCTTCTCCAAATGTTGTGTCATTTCTTTTATATTACAGAAATTACGTTTTAAAACAAGGATGCCTAGCCATTACAAGTGATCGATGCTGCTGTGGCTCTAGGTACTTTTTGGTACTACAGGCATTGAATTTAATAAATTTGATTTAAAATTTTCTTTTATGCTGATGACAATATCTCACAAAAACACTATTTAAATATTATATCTTTAAAATAAATACTAAGTAGGTATTAAATTCATCGAACTAAAGAAACCATTTCACATTTCAGAAACTAGAATACTTCACAAAAATTCTCCGACTTATAATGTCATTACATCGCGACATAATGGACCTTGAGTTACAATGTGATCCAGAATTTGACCCTGTCTCATCGTTCAGGGTCCCACCGACTATACAAGCTGAAATTACTATGAAATGACAAATGGGAGGCATCGCGTATGCATTCAGTATGGACTATGATGAAAATGATGTCGGAATAGAGAATATGGACATGATTAAGGTTTGAAAAAGAAGATTAAAAATGAAAATTCATGCATATCGTTGTCTCTATCTTAGCCATGAGTTGTCCACTGGTGGACATAGGCTTCTAATAATAATAAATATATATATTTGAAAAGCAGTTAAATTCAGAGAAACAAGTCTTCATAACCTTTTTTGGTTTTATTTTAAAAAGACAATCTGTTTTGAGTGCCAATGTGTGAATTCATAATAGGAACTTTTACAGATACCAATGAAAAGGACATTATAGATTATATTACCGATGCTCAGGACAATTGTTTGTGGATCGTGCTAAGGATTGTTTAAAGTGTGATTTGACTTAACGGTAACAGGAACAATATTATGTGGAATGTGTTGTAAATTTAACAGTTACAATGTTATTATTTTGCCAATACATTATTAGCATTTCCTTCTATTGAAATTTCATATTTATAAAGTTGCTTACACAAGTTAAAAAAAAATAATTCAAAAGCTTAAATAAAAAAGTATCGATGTTGTGTGATTAAAATAATATTGAAATAAGCAAATATATTTGTAATGGTAAGAGAATATTAATATAATAATGTTATAAACTGATGAAACGTCCCTTCGAATTGAATGAGCTTACAAACATTGAAAGAAAGTTATTAGAGTAAAAAGTAATGTTATCTGATTCTTGTCCATTTATAATACAAAGTAAGCTCTTCTCCCTTAAAAACTGTCTGATGTTTTCTCATTCTATAAAGGCCTATTGATTCTAGAGACCTATTCGATTCTAGTCTTTCGCAATTCCTAAAAGAAAATTATTATAAATCTTCCATTTATACTCAAGTTTAGGTAAGAGTTCCAAAAATTTCTAGTTTTTCTTTAAGACTTCCTGCTATTTTCTTGAATTTACGCTGTTGATTTAGACTGTTAGAAGTTATAGTTATTGAAAGTGGGTATTCTATATACAACCGTCTTCTATGTATTGCATAAAATACGTATTTAATATTCTTCTATTGATGCATAAAATATTGTAAGGTTAAAAATAAAATTAATGTCTTCAAAACAAAGCTCATTAAGCTTTATTACCAAATAAGCCTTCATTATATTAATCACCATCACCATCATCATCATATCAGCCAATACGTCCACAGCTGGACAGAGGCCTACTTTAAATATTTTAAACTAGCTTTTCTCCGAGGCCTCGCTCGCGTTAAATTCGGAGTAGCACAGTTCCCCTATGTTACTCTCCATCCCTTCAACTATCTCCACTTAAAAAATCACTTCGATTTGTCGCTCCGTTTTGCCGTGAAAGAAAGACAAACAGGCAGACACACTTTCCCATTTATAATATTAGTATCGTTTTACACGGTCCTGTGCCTCCCTCATCTATCGGTTTTCCCACTGTCTTAACCAGGTTGTCTGTCCACGTATGTCTAAAGTGAACTCCCCTGTAATTGCAGTAATGTACTTGTAATTCTGGTTTCATTTCTTTTTGCTAGTTCAAAACACGGTGTTAGCGAAAGAACTGTGTTTTACAAAAATAAACTTTACAATGAATTCTGTGCATAATTGCTCACTCTCTCGGCTTGTAATTTGACTAGATTTTTGACTACCTTTACCTATCTTTCTAAATGTCCCAAAATTTAAATAAGAATAAGCATACAGATTATTGTGATGATAGATATTGATGTCTATTTATATAATGGTTGTGTAGTTGCGAAATATATAATAAACATAGTATTTAAGTAGCTTAATGTGTTAGCCGTCAATTTTGAATGTGATAGTTGTTCTAGTCTATGTATTAATATAAGAAAATACAAAAAATAAAACATACGTCATCATCATTGGCCTAGAACGAAACAGAAACACGCTTGTCCGAAATGACTACAGATAGAAAGTACAACTAATAGAAGTTACTATTCTAGAGTGATCATTTCGTCGAATAATTAAAATCTAGGCCTATCATTGTCACTTATACGTCCATCAATATATAATTATAACTGTTATAAAACATTTGAAATATTATATTAAGACTAGGTGTTAGGTCTCAAGTTCGATTCCCGCTCAATACAAATCTTTGTGACCATAGATACGTTAGCATTGATCTGGATGTTTAAATGAAAAAAAAAACAAATAAAAAAAATGTTAGTCAGTTGTCTAGTATCGATAGTACTAAATGTGGTTAATTTGGAACTATCAAGATGTTATTACATAAGGAATATATCAGCATCATAACGTGTATCTCATCTCTCTACCCAATACATTGTTCTATTTGCGACCCGACTCTTCGAAGGTCGGAGCAGATCCAAAAAAGGAAAAAATTAATTGTAATTACACTAAATAATTCCAGATTCAAACTAAAACAAAACGCATGAATAAAATTTAATTTGAAATAATCTCAAAAACACTGTTGAAAAAATATGTATAATATTATTGATTGGAAAGCGAAAGATATCAAATGAAAAGACTTTATAATTATGTACTTAATATAAAATTAACAAAAACGTCGTCAATTTCAAAAAAATATTATCATTTTAGGCTTGAAATTAAAAATAAGTCGTTTTACCTACAGGTGATTACATATCAATATATATAAGAATGTAAATAAACAGAAATATATATATATATATATCTATATTTTAAAAATAAATTATGATGATAAATAATATAAAAGTTATTATTATTTAAAACAAAAAAGACTGTATGGAATTTATGATGTTTTAGAAATTAATTTCCATTTTATATAATATATTATTATGTTTTGTATTTAAAGTAAAATATTTATTTGGTTACTAATGTGATGTTAGTTTATTTAATTATTATATAGTATTAGTATTGTTATAACAAAATAATTGATAGAATGTTGTTTCAGAAAGAAATGTCTGAAACGTTTTACTAGATCAAAGTAGTTGATCAATGTTTATTTCGAGTTTTCCATCTTTATCAGCGATATTATCTGTGTAAAGGAGACTAACCCCCGGTTTCTGAATGACTGATCAAGTCAAAATCAACTAGTCAAGTGTCAAAACTATAATTTTCAGGAGCTAAAATGACAGTTTTGACACTTGATTAGTTGATTTTGACTTGATCAGGCATTCAGAAACCGGGGGTTAGCCTCGCTTAGTGACATGTTGCATTCTTAATCCGTCACCATATGAAAATGAATTCTTCATCCGTCTACTACAAAATGTGTAGCTGAAAACAATGTTAAAATAAATATTAAATAATATATTCCACGTTGAAGCTTACGTCCGTGTTCTATGTCTACGCTTTGTTGTGTCTGCTAAATATAAATATAAAACACATTATTCTTTCGTTTTATTTATAAAACTTCTAAATCGAGTCGATTACTAATAACTGCGATCATTCAACCTCGTTAATCGAATAACTCACTAGCCGAATCTTTATTGAATTGATTTCATTCGAAGGAAAAATATTCAATAATGGTTTTTGAGAATAGTTTCGAACGGTCGTCATAATTAGTACCCTACCCTTCCTTTTTCTTGTGCTAAGAATACCTTTTAAATTACTTGCCATTTTAGACTTTATCTTTATCTAAATAAAATATGTAAATTTACTCTTAAAATTCCCCTCTCTTTAAGTACGAGTATATGCAAATGAATATCAATCTTAAATTATATATTTTTTTCCTAGGAATGCTTAAATTCATTAGCATCAGACGACCACACAGGCATGGACTCCTTCCACGAGTGTCTTCAAGAATATGGTGAAGGATTAGAAGTAGTACAAATATGTTTAGAACCTGAAGAAGCTTCGCTAAAAGATGAAGAACTATCAGCGTTATGTGATTTGAGTTTCGATGATTACAAGAAAATTAGAAAAGAAATCATTATAGAGGATCCCGCTGAAATAAAAGTCAACGGAGTACCTAATATAAAGTCTTCGAAATCTGATGAATCATTAGATGATCACGATGACGACATGACAATAACTGAGGATGATATCTTAGTAGGTCCAAGAGAACTGCCTGACACAAGAAGTAAATCGGCTGATAGAAAAGAGTCAGACAGAGAAAAATGTTTATCAAAACAACAGAGTAAAGAAATATCTACATCAGATGAAATGGTCTTTGCAGTTACACCTACAGGCTTAGAGAGAATAAGCTTTGACAAATATTGGAATGAAAATGATGTAAAGATAGAAAAACAATTCGAAAACGTTAAAAGTGATGAAAGTTGGAAGGAGTGTCTCAATTCTCCGACTGAAGACACAGTCAGCTTTTATGACGCGACTACGCGAATATCCGTCCAGGAAGAAAACAGTTCCTTACTATATATTGATCATGAGATAGACGGTTACGAAACTTGTCTGGACGATGACTCGACATCACAAAAGAGTACAGTAAAAAGCGCTCGTAAAATGAACGGAGATACGGAGATCAAACAAATTTGTAAACAAGATAAAATAGGTTCTAAAAACAAAGACAACGATGTAAGTGCCAAAATAACGAATTTAGATACTTTTAATGAAAATAGTGGCGATGACGCGTCTTACGGCCACCCGTACGTGCAGGAACACATAATAAAACAAATGAAGTCGTTACGAATAGAGCCGTTGAACATAAATGTTTGTACTAAGAAGAAAAAGCGCAGTCCAACGAAGCCGTCCAAACATGATAGTCAGAGAATACAATGTGTTGAGTACTACAATGATCAAGCTGAATGTTTAAAGGAAATACGGAAAAGAAAACTTGAAGAGGAGGAGAAGAAACACAAAGAAGAACAAAAGAAGATTTTAGAAACTAATTTGGCGGTTATGGAGAAGAAAGCTAAGTTAAAACATCAAGCTAGTGAGGATTCTACTGATGCCGAAACAAATTATGATCCAAGTTGTCACAAGTGCTTTTTAGAGAACTATGCTTATGCTATAACTCAAGCGTATATGGCTGAGGCAAACGCGTGTAAATACTGTGAAGTGATTAGGGAGATGTTGGAGGTGCCTAAGAACGCTAGTAGGCGAGGTTCGGCTCCCGCGCTAGTGAACTTAGACAGTGGCTGTTCGGATACTGATGAAGAAGATCTGTTGATGGTGCCTGTGGTGAAGGATAGGAGAAAATCTGCTGGACCGCTGAAGTTTCCTTTGACTTCTAGAAGACCGAGGTAAGTCATACGTTTGTAATTATCTGAACCACGGATATTGTTTGTTTATGTTTACCATACGAATTTCGTAAGGTAGTTTTTATTCTTCTTATTAACAACCATTCGTTGAAAGGATTTTTTAAAGACATTTTCGATACTTGCTATCGAGACCTGTGTCTCTGGGACTTTTACAGACATTATAACAGCCTATTAATGTCCCACTGCAGGGACGGGCCTCCTTCCATGACGGAGGGATACTTGGCCTACTAATAGCACGCTGGCCAGACGGATTGTTATAGGGTTTAATTTCAAGATTTCCTTCTTTTTATTTTGTAAAGATAATATTGACGGATATTCCCTTTCGGTTTTTACAACACCCATGGGATGAGATGGGGTGGTGATATATTGTATTCTTACTCCGTCACCACACGGAGACAGACAAGTAGAGAGTAAACAAAAAACATCTAGACTCAAGACAATGATTGAATGAATTAGGGATCACACAAATAATTATCTTACGAGGGATTCCGCGACTACGTCCCCGGCAGAATAACAACATTGCTTTTCACATATTCTATAGTCCAATATTATACTATACAATTTAAAGTGAGAGTCAAACATTTGTATTGTAATATATTTTTAAACACATAATTCTACTACATATCTGCACTCGTCAAAGATTTCCGTGAACCACGTGACACTAATGCGATGAAGCCTTACGCAGAGGACAGGCTTACGTATATCTGTTTATAACATAACATTTAAGTTTAAACTATATTTCTATTTAAATACAGTCTTCTTTAGAATGAAGTCGTTTTGCAATTGTGTGAATGAGTCGAGACAGTGCAATGTAAGCTTTATGTCTTAGAAGTTATAACTTAATTTTCAAGTTTAAGGATGAAAAGGTTGGTGTTCTAAACGTGATGCTTGCTCTAATATTGACGTCAAGTTCAAGTATTCAAAGTCATTGTTGATTCACGTGATGTTACACATCATCATAACAGCCCATTAATGTCCCACTGCAGGGACGGGCCTCCTCCCGGGACGGAGGGATACTTGGCCTACTTATACCACGTCAGACGGATTGGTATAGGGTATGATTTCAAGTTTTCCTTCTTTTAATTTTCGTAAAGATAATAGTCACGGATAGTCCCTTAGTCGGTTTTTACGACACCCATGGGATGAGATGGGGTGGTGACATATTGTATTCTTACTCCGTCACCACACGGAGAATATGCATAAATTATCCTAAACTATGCAACTTTGAAGATGTCTCTATTCATCGAAATAAATTACTTACTGTCTTTTTCAAGTAGTAGAGGCTTGTCAAATCTATGAAAATAAAATAATTTGAAGTATGTTTGTGTCTAGTACAATAATTATTATCGAGTGTATTGTTGTTAATACAGTTAATACAAACGCGGAGCAGTTACATAGTCTTACCAAAGAACTTGAGATCAGTGATTATTATATCCAGTGTGATTATTATTTTATTTATATTATATTATTTTTTTCCTCACACTTTCACACTACGCCATCTAGTCTCAAACTAAGCAGAGCTTGTACTATGTACTAGACAACGGATAAACATACTTAAATACTTTTTTTTTGTAAATACTGTGGCGTGGTAAGAATACGGGCCCGTGGATAAGGGCCTATCCCTCATCCACGTGACAATACATAGGTACATATTATACATAAAACACACTCAGACGAATGCAAACAATCATGTTCATGCACACAAATATTTGCATTGAGCGGGAATCGAACCCGAGACCTCTGCGTAGCAGTCATGTTATATAACCACTAGCCACAGAGGTCGTCAATTGGTGCCGAATTGTAAAGCAATTATCCCGTGTACTGTACTATAAATTACGTTAAACATTCAACGGACGCTGCGACGTTTGAATGTGTTTTAGTCCGTCATAAATGCGTAAGTCAGTGATAATGGATGTCAATTAGTCTTTGAAGCGTAAAGTATGGCAGGCATGTGTGATATTTTACAATTAGATAGCTTATGCATCAGAATGAGGGCATAGGCAGCAGAACAGCTAAATATTAACTCATGCAAAAATTCTAAAAGTTAAGTGGCTAATTTAAATTCTAAACGCCTAAATTAATAAATAACTAAACAATCACCTGGCATAAATACAAGAAATATTCGGAGCCATAAAGTGTTTTGAAACTCGCGAACAAAGTTTTCCATCCATATAATTAATTATGATATTCGAGGACGTCACTCGTTTTACCTAATTTACATTATTAACCACTCAGAAGGTTTTCATAAAGTTAATTCAGATAATATTAGCTACATATAGCTTTAATTTAGTTAAGTGAAGTACTTGCGGGAATTAGGTATAATAAGAGACTGTATTCCAATGGGGAATAACTCAATTTCATTTGTCTTGTGTGGTCGGAATATTGTAAGAGAAAAGTTTACAGGTGATTGGTGTTTTAATTGAAGTGTTTAGTTGTTCCTGAATGTGTGATTGTGACTTCTGATTAGACTCAGAGTAAGGCGACCCTAGTATTTCCTCAGTGACAACTCATAGAGGTTTAAAACTTTATGTCGCTTTTTTTTTCAATTTAAGTACAGATCCAAAAACAGAGTATTGTACCTATTACAATATTATTAAACGAATTATCGGGATATGTAACATGTTGTGAGTTGTCAGTTCGTGATCATGGCGCTTGTAATAGCGTCGAAATATCGGAAACTCAACAACTATAAACATGGTAAATATCCCTATAATTTATTTAATAATAGTGAATGTGACAATGACAGTTTAAATGATTACTTACAATATGTTATTTCATTTAGTTGGTTGTTTTCACATATTTTCTATCTTGGGCCAAAAACTATAACTTAAAAAGAGCTTGATTTAAAATGGTCAAGAAGTGATTTAACTCTGGTTGTATCTCCTGTACTTAACCAAACATTACGTCACTAACCTACGTAAGTTACCTACGCACTAAAACTAGTAAATAACACATATTTTTACCACGTGCTAATGCTATGCACAAACAAACAAAGAATGTATTTATTTGCGCATCACAGGTAAATACACAACTACACACGGTATATTAACATGTACAGTATGAGGACATTGATAATATGATTGGTTTTTAAAGAAAGACAGACAACAATGAGGAAGCGAGAAAGTGAGATTATAATTTATTGATGATTTTGAAATTGTATATTATGACGTTAACAATAAGTGCTATATTTTGTTGCACTGCAATGACTTTTTATCGAAGAAACAACAATACAAACAAACAATGTCAAACAATGATACATACAATATCAAATAGAATTAAGTAGGGATTCAATCTTTTATAATTTCAACCTTATGCCGAACGTCGTCGTAAGATACATTTTAATGTGATAATTTTCCAAACTTATGCTAAAATTATTCAGCTATTTCGGTAACCGGATGTACTTTTCTTACTCATTGATTTGCTGTCTTTCTTTAAAAGCCAATCACATTATCAATGTCCCCATACTGTACTATGTCATGTATTCAAACCCGTAGGTAGAATAATTATTTGTACGAAGAGCGAATGATTGTATTGAGTTAGTGAGATAACTATGTTATGGCGACAGAAAAAATGATCATTCAAATTCAAATATTCACGGACATATCTACTCAGCGCCATCTGTTCCCAAAGTAAGCTAGGCATAACCTGCTTGTGTTATGGGTAACAGAACGACGGATATTAATACTCATACCTAAATTTTTTTTTGTAGTACATAATTATACATAGAAACACTCAGACCAATGCAAACAACCATGTTCATGCACACAAAGTTTTGCATTGAGCGGGAATCGAACCCGAGACCTCTGCGTAGCAGTCATGTTATATAACCACTACGCCACAGAGGTCGTCAAAGTGATACGGCTGAGGGAGGCATAGGATCGCACAAGGTTATCAATAATTGGATGAGGCCGATGCCCTGCAGTAGACATCCATTGGCTGATAATGACAGAAAATAACAATAGCAGCAGTTAATTAGAAAACAAACATAATACAAATAATAATAAGAGACAAACCCCACGACCTTGCACAGAGGTCTAACACTAAAATCACTAAACAACTGAAGTACAATTCGTAATCGTCGATAAGACGTCGCGTGACCGTTTACCCTGTGATACTCATTTTTTATCATCATTTTATTACAAAGAGGGTTGTAGAGAAAATTAATAAATAGTAAAATCCAGGCCCTTGTCGACTTATACAGGATTAAAAAAACATTAGTGATGTGACGAGGTGGAATAACTGTGTCATTATCGATATTTAACGTTGTATTGTATTGCTTGTTGCATCATTCCACTAGTGGACAAAGGCCACTTCCAACTAGAAAATGATGTCAGATGTGTATTTGTGTATCTGATACAGACGTAGAGAGCGAAGAATGAAAAATACAGAATGTGACTACTTAATCTCATCTTAAATATGTCGTAAATAGAGACTAAGTAATTGCAATTTATTCCCTTTACGTATGGAGAAGAAAACTCTGTAGTAGGTTCATGTTCATGAACTCCTACAATATGATGACCTTCACACTATCTTTATACCTATTACATAAATTTAAAAGTTCAAAGGCGCAGTAAAACATGAAATATTTGAGAGTATAAATAACTAAGACAAAGTATATAAATCATATATGTTTCGTAATGTATTCTATTTTGTTAGTATAAACAATTTTACTCGTAAGTTCTTTTTTCCTTATGAAAACCTCAGAGTATTTGATTAATGAATGACCATGAACGCTTTACTGTTTCCCTGTGAATGAATATAAAGCGTCTGCATTTGTAGTTTATTTTTGAGTGTTTATGTTTTTTAAACTCGTATTGAACAGTTGAAGTCAGCAGCTCATTCATAAAATATATAAATGCAATAATACTTCTAACGGCAGAAAGTTAACCATGTGTTTGATTGTATTGAAAAGTATCATGCAGTATTGTATGGTTTCAACATCCGTGGCATAATTTTATCTGGCTGCTCGCAACCAAATTATATTTAAAAATAAAATTACACTAATTTTAGTCGTATACTAAAACTAGTTGAACAATTGAACTAACTAGTTGTAGACTAGTCAGTAACATTAGAAACAGTATAAACTGTAACTTTCAATTAACTTTACTTTGAATGTATTTCTACGTCAACTAAACAACATCTCAAGTGTGTGAAATAAACACTATAGTGCTGTAAAAATATAATACTCAAAATTATCAAACATTTTAAAACAGGTATAAAAAATGTATTTTTTTTCTCCCTGTGCTAATTTAATATATTTGTCTAAATCTCTAACTAATTATCTAAATTGAAAATAATTATTAGTTTTGTTCAATATGAACAAGTGTTTTCAAAAAAAGGGAAGTTGTATTTCTCCCCACTATCATAACACGTTAACGTCAGTATTTCAAACAACGAAATGATTCTAAATTGTCGATATCGACAAATCATTCTCAACAGATCGACAAGTGACCTCACTGTTAGAAAATTGTTAATACCCGTAATTGAGTTAGGTAGAAGCGACCTCATTGTTCCATTATGCCCTGCTAGCCGGACAACTACTAACGTTCGTCTTCGTCTGTTATTTGACCAATTTTACTGTCAGTGATCTGTTTTGGCAGTCGGGATAAATTTGGATGTTTTTTTGGATTATGTAGTGTTGGCTGATTTTCGCAGCTGTTTTATTTTGGTGAGTTACTTTTTGATATTTCTAAGCTGCCTGTCAATATCTTTACAATACTTTTTTATTCTACTTTCTCAGTAAATCTTTTTCTACTTATCAGCTCGGAAACATTGCACTGTAAAGATTTAAACTCGTAAATCGAGTAGTATACTTAGTCACATTGGGGAAGCGTTAGAGGTGAGATGGTAGAAATTGCAGTGTCGTAGTCCTTCTTGTAAACAGTACTTTTAATTTTATGAAAGTGTAACTTAACTATTAAAGGAGAGGTCATTATTATTCGTGAATAAATATTAGTTAAAATTATACAAAACATAAGTACTTTCTTTAGTAAGATCAGGCCAGCTTGCTAGAAAAAAAATACGTCGTCCATGTCCTTGAATAAATTATGTATTTAATCCGATCAGTACAACGCAACGGTAGAAAGGTAAATGTCGCACTCTGACAATCATCATCATCATAACAGCCCATTAATGTCCCACTGCAGGGACGGGCCTCCTCTCGTGACGGAGGTTTACTTGGCCTACTAATACCACGCTGGCCAGACGGATTGGTATAGGGTTCAATTTTAAGTTTTCCTTCTTTTTATTTCGTAAAGATAGTAGTAACGGTTATTCCCTTAGTCGGTTTTTACGACAACCATGGGATGAGATGGGTGGTGACATATTGTATTCTTACTCTGTCACCACACGAATAATACCTATGTATAACTACTACATACGTCACTAAACGTTGTGATCTAGTAATATATAAAACCAATAGATAAAGTCAAGTTAGTGATTTAGTTCGTAACTACATAGTTAAACAAATAACTTTTACCAGTAACTGTATTTCCCTGAGGATTAACAACATTTTATAGAACGATATAACAATAGTTATAAGCCTAAGCTTACACTCGTAACTATGATTTTGTTGAAACATGTTAACTGTGACAATAATGGAAACTGTTTTTATGTAGCATTTTGTCAATAAAAAAACAGATTTTCGTCCTTGTTTTTGTCTTTTCCAATTGTGAGTTAATTTTATTTATTCATTAAATCCTGATTTTATTTACCCAATCCAGAAATCTGGGCCAGTGCCGTTTGTTTTCAGGAATCTATTCCCCACGTATGTTTAGGCTCTAGAATAACCTAACAGTTAGGCATGGAGTTTTCGTGTCGCCATAACATGCCGTTCTTCTAACGAAGTTTAAAGAAACAAAGACGGACTACACGTTAATTCTTTTAGAATAGAAGCGGCTTGACTGTGGTCTACTATTATTGGGTTCATGTTTATTCGGCAATCTGTGTTTTCGATTATTAGGGACTCTGACACACTATTCACCTGCGCTAAAGACAGGTAGACGGCCTGAATGATTTACCACATTAAAAAAAGCCATATGGGTTAGTAACTTATAAAGATATCTTTACTCATGTTTTCGCTTAAGACTTAAAGCCTATACATATTTAGATACATATATTTACAAGAGCATTCATAAAATATACTTGTAGCTAATAAAGTAATAATAACAAAGTAAAGCTAGGTTGCACGTGCGTGTGTACGCACAAGCAACTAGTATTAATTAATTGTTATAAGTGTCGTGTGTACTGGGGATTAATTAAAACGATTTCCTGAAACACCCATTTGTAAACGAGGTGGTGAAATTAGTTTTATTGCTTACACTATTTGTAATTTGTGCTTTTGTTATGTTAAATTAATTATGTGTTAGTTTAGTTAATATGTTGTCACGGTTTATGGTTAGTCGTTGTAGGCAGGGATGTTTTAAACTTATGTTACGTGGATACGGTAACATTTATAAACATATTCTGCAAAGTTCCGGCAGATTAGGAAAATAGGTTTATTAAGCCGTGAAAAGAATTTTAGAAACTCTGAAGTTTATAAAGTAAGAGTAATAATCAAGTTGATAAAGTAATGTAGTTAACTAGAAACAACGATTAAGCAAATTCACTTCATAAAAAATATAAGAAAGTAAAAATAAAGAAAAATGACGATTTGCACCGGGAACTACCAATAACATATTATATTTGCCAATCTAATGAAAGGGTATCTAAAACTACGTTTGACCTCCTTGTAATAAAAAACATCAATGGCTTCCACGTTAAAAAAACTCAGTTCTCTTACTAGTTCATGAAAAAGACAAATAAACACATTCAGTAAGATAAAGTACCAGCAAAGTGACGAGAACACTATTTATTTAACGAGAGCTCGTTTACATAAAATTAGTTATTTAACTCGCGGCATTGAGTATTACTGCAAAGACTCATGACTACAGATTTAGTTGTTTTTTGTTACGTTATTGTAAGAACATAATAGTTTTAAATACACTCCATACAAGACGTACTTGACAAGTCATCCGTGAGATCAAATCCAGACAATTATTTAAGTGATCAATAAAAATGATTCTATAAAAATATTCTATTTGTCGTAAATTTCATGTCTGTTAAAGTCCCAGCGACACAGGGCTCCAGTGTTGGAGCTATCTTTTTTCAAAACAGAAAAACGGATTAGGTCTTTGTAACCCCTTTTAAGCTGTAACGACTTTATTACTTTTGGCAGAAATGCCAAAAGTATATAAGTTTTCTTTTTTTAAGTATATATATTTTCCTCAATTCTCATTTGTCAACTATCCTTTACCTTAGCACAAAATAATCTGATAGATCGTCGCACGAATACTTAAGTGTCCAACCTCCATTTTCAACATTTTACACCAGAGACGTTTTATTGATTAGTTTAAGCAAATAATATGATTTTATAAAAGTTTTATATTAAAAAAATAGTTAATGTGATTATGAAATGATATATTACAAATAATCATTAAAAAGTCAAACAGTTATGTTTATTTTCACAATTCTTTATGGAGGTTGAGCAAATAAACACATAAATAATTATGCAATTGGAGATAGACCACTACCGGGGTGGAGGTTGAGCATTTTGCATTCGAATATATTTAGTACTTAAGTGCCCTATAACCAAATACAGTGTGTTTGGGTATCGTGGTAAAAAAAAAATAACTAGTTAACTTGCTATTTATTATTTAAAAAAACACTGTTTGATATATAAAATACAAAATACAATATTTTTTTGTTTTTGTACCGATACAAGATCGTTTACTTCGCCTGGTATTGTTTATGTTGTCTGATCCTGTCAAGACCTTTTTAATTAGAGATTCCATGAAGGCTTTGTCGTCAGCTTTCATATATTTGTAAGTACTTCTAATATATTTTTTTTCAGTTAGTGTCTGATTTGAATTAGTCCTAGTTATTTTTTAGGGTTCCGTACCAGTTTTGAAAAAACGGAACCCTTATAGGATCACTTTGTTGTCCGTCTGTCCGTCTGTCTGTCAAGACCATTTATCTCAGGAACGCGTGAAGGTATCAAGCTGAAATTTTCACCAAATACTAAGGCTTGTTGCCTCTTAGTGCTGTTAAAAAATTCAAAGTGCTAATCCAACGCAATCAAGAGATATAGCCGTTTTTGTCGCAAAATTTAGAGGGGTAAGGGCAAAAACCTACAGGGTACTTCCAGTCTACCTACAAACTTGAAATTTGGCATGGAGCAAGGTCTTGTAGTACATGTAATGGGAAAATTCCGAAAACCTTAAATTTTTGCTTCAATCACATTATATTTTGATTTCATAGAATTTTGGCGGGAAAGCTGAGTCACGTGACCTGTGACGTCATAGAATTTTGACAGCTGTCAAAGTGACAGCTGTCGCTTTTGACAGATGGGACGTGACGTCATAGAGTTTTTGACAGATGAGTCGTGACGTCACAGAATTTTGGCGGGAAAACATTTTGTGAGAGTTGAGTCATGACGTCATTGAATTTTTGACAGATGAGTCGTGACGTCACAGAATTTTTGACAGATGAGTTGTGACGTCATATTATTTTGGCGGGAAAATATTTCAGACACCCGTCACTTTGACAGCTGTCACTTTTGACAGGTGTGCGTGACGTCATAGAATTTTTGACAGATGAGTCGTGACGTCACAGAATTTTGGCGGGAAAATATATTATGACAGCTGAGTCGTGACGTAATTGAATTTTTGACAGATGAGTCGTGACGTCACAGAATTTTTGACAGATGAGTTGTGACGTCATAGTATTTTGGCGGGAAAATATTTTAGACACCCGTCACTTTGACAGCTGTCACTTTTGACAGATGTGCGTGACGTCATATAATTATTGACAGATGAGTCGTGACGTCACAGAATTTTGGCGGGAAAATATATTATGACAGCTGAGTCGTGACGTCATTGAATTTTTGACAGATGAGTCGTGACGTCACATAATTTTTGATAGATGAGTTGTGACGTCATAGTATTTTGGCGGGAAAATATTTTTTAACAGAGCTGAGTCGTGCCGTCATTGAATTTTGGCGGGAAAAATAGTATTTAAACAGCCGAGTCCTGACGTTATCACAATTTGGCAAATAGGTTTGTACGGAACCCTCGGTGCGCGAGTCAGACTCGCACTTGACCGGTTTTATTTTTAATTAGTCGTATTCTTCTTTCGTCGGATTCTTGTTTGGTCGGATACTTGATTCATCGTACGTAATGTCAACATAAAATGAAACTATGGTATTACCGTGACTACACTTCTTCATTTCAATATGTACAATAAAAACGACATAAATTAAATACAAAACGGTGATAATATCATACCTACACGTGTAAAAAAAAATTAATATACATCATAAAAAATAATTAATAAAATGAATCAATTCTAAATTGTTTAAATAGTCTCAACTATTTAAACAATTTAGAAATGATTTATTTTTTCAAGAAAATTAACCTTTTTTTGACGATTCTTTATGTTTTCATAAGGAATTCTTTAGAAAAAAAAAGGTATTAATCTACTTATCTAGCATCTAACATCATTGCGAACACAAAGCATAGGTATACGTAAACACAAAACTACCCATTAAATGCTTAGAAATTTTCCCATTTAACAATTAGAAAACATGCAAGTAGCAGGTATATTTTGACAGTCATCGCACAAAAGCAAAATTTTTTATTATTATATTAGTTATATTTTACAACCTTACGAAATGTTCGAAACAATCTGTTCATATAGATACGTCACAATTTCATTTAAAGATTTAATTAAATCTGAAATTATAAGAATTAAATTTAAACATCCTGTACTATAAGTTAACGATACGCAGTGATAATCTACAAAGAAATGTTAACAAAAATACAAGTTACCGATTTTTTTCTATAGTTGTGACTATATTTTCCGATTTATATTTCGTCACGGACATTTGGGGTACTGTTTTCTATTAAAATTAATACTTTTTTTCTATATTTCGCGTTATTTTTTACTCAAATGCGTGCGAGCACCAGCTTCGTCACAAAAGAAATTAATGATGGCGGCGTATTGCGTCATCAAAATGCGATGTCGTGATTGGTTACCAGTGAGGAGATTGAATACTTAAGCACGCAATCGATGTTCGGATGCACGTTTGGTGTTTCTCTACGGACTTTGAGCAATTAAGCATGAAGTTTTAATTCTCTTGTGTTAGTTTACAAAAACTTAAATTCCTTATAAATAATGTATTTTAAGTCCAAACAGCAAGTTTTATATACCAATCGAACCGCAATTTGATCCTTAATAAAATTGCATTAAAAAGTGAAATTCGTCAAAATGGTCGGTTGAGCAAATAAGCATTCAGGCGACGAGATCTCAGCAAAAGTATTGCATCGGTCGCTGCATCTCGCTAACGATATTATCCGCTCAGTTGAACGGAAAACTACTGGACAGTGCATTTTAGTATCAAAGTGAAATTTATATTGGCTTTTGCCCACTGATACACTTGTGCGGTGAGCTAGACTGCAATATGTATAATCCGAAAAGTACATGTATTATCATCAAAGATAAATGCATGGTAACTACATACATGGTAACTACATGCAGTCGATTGATATGGGATGGTGATATTTCCCTTCATTAGGTACACCACCTAGGGTTTGAGATTTTCTTTAATTGCAGAATATAGCGTTCATAGCTTCAGCTTAAGTCTCCTTTCACGATTATTGATTTATTATATTTCTTTGTCCACACAAATGTCTTCTCGAACTGTTTACTTCCCTAAAATGTTTTATACATGAATATGGCTGATTGATCTGTTCTAAGTGCTTCTTTGTAATAAGTACCTATTTACAAATACATATATAATTATTTATAGGTACTTACTGATAGTTACTTAACAAAAGTATAACTAAATATAAGGTAGTTCAAGGTTGTACTACAAAGACAATCCTATTGTTTCACAACAATTTTATTGTTAGACATAATTATGTAACTATTTACTTAGAGATTAAATCGCTTACGATATCATTGTAGGTTCAATTGCAATATTTACATATAGACAGGGCTTGACCAGTACGACCTAGTTGAAGGACTTTAGGGTTATACTATCAAAGGTTTACTTGCTGTCCGAGGAATAAGATATCTGGAAAGAACTCCGTTCAGTTTCATCCTTTTCGAGTTTGAAGTACCCATGGCACTGAATCCAGTGTCTTGAAGTCCATTCAGGAATTCAACACGTTAAAAAGAAATAAAGTATAACACCCTGTACATAAAGTATAATTTTATGTACCTAGTTTCTTTTTTACTGTATTTAGTCATAGTCTCACTATATTATTATCTTCGCGTTAATTATTCCCTTTTTCATCAAAATAAAAGACAACTTCGGTTCAACAACTTGTGGATCGCACAAACAAACAACAAATAGTAGAATGTACTGTTTTTCCATCGCTCAGTGGTAACCCTTACAGGCGGAAGGTATTATTGTATGAAGTATTAGTGCATGTGTGCAGGCTGAGCTCACTCGGCGATCCTCACCTCGTTTTGTGATTGATTCATATGCATCGAGTACAGTCGGATGCTAAATATTTAACTTAATTTATTGGTTGAAATATTATAAATATTGGTAAAAGTATGATATAATCATCATGTCAGTTAAAAGACGGCTAATACTAAACAAAATTCCTCCTTTAATGGCCTCCCATAATCGTATCCACCTTCCTACGAGTATGTCGTGTCGTCCATCAGTGGCCCCTAACTTTATCAAATCGTTGATCCAAAGTGTCAGGTATCGAGGTCTGTGTCAAGTTTTCCTCGTATTTAAAAAATTGAAAACGAAATACAAAATTGTAACTGCTGTAAATGTTTTGTTTATTTTCGTATACTTGTACATTTTTAACAAACTTCAATAAACAGGAGGAGTTTCTCAATTTGGTTGTATTTTTATTACTTCAGAACTTACTAATTTCATGACCAATTTAAAAAAGTTAATTGCTCGTTGGAGTTAGTAAATTGTTCTTTATTTCAAACATTGGAGTTATTATGTACCTAATTTAAATTGTTTATTTTACACTGTATTAACGCTCTTGTTTTGGAATTGTTTTCTTTTTATACAAAACACGGCAATATGACTATATCGAACCTGTACCAACGGATAGAAGTCTAAAAATAACTTCAATCCGTCGTCATCATCTTGCCGGTTTGGCCAAATGCTTCTTCACACTGCGCTTGAAGGACCCAATATCATAGTTACGATGGAGAAAATACGTGAGCTAGAAGCTGGTTCCAAGGTTGCCTGGTGGAAATTGTTTTTTTAATAACTGAACTTTTGTGTTTGTCAGTACAGTGTGCAAGTGTCAACTGTTAATAGCGTTAGCCCCACTTTAATTCATTCGATACAAAAGCCGCTGATATTTAATAACATGCTCGATTGAGTACGGGCACACCTATGATGTGTGTAGTATAGGTACCTACATACCATGTGTTTGTTGGTTTGTTTGAATAGTAGGTATATGGGTTTCATATCGTTTAATACACGATACTTTTTATCTATTGTTATTTTGTTCCTATATTAATCGTAAACAGCTTCTTTGTATTGGTAGCGCAGTGTCGTCATGTCCCGCAGGTTAGGTTCGAATCAATTCTTTACGAAAAAATTAAAGGAATTGTCTGCAAGTTTGGAAACAATATTACGTATAAATAAATAACCTGCGTTGGTAGAATTTTGCGCTCAAATCGCATGTGTGATGCTTAATTGAGTTTTCTGAGCCTGGAGATCCTCTGTGACAGTTAAGTTAAAAAAAAGAAAAAAAGGAGGTCGCTAGGTAGACTAATTGCGTAAATTATTCAGTCGGATTTGCGTACTTTTTGATTCTCATATGTAGTATCGTAAATTAGATCTTTCGTTTTAAGTTTTCCTTCTCAGTCTAGTCAACTTTCTATAAACACTTTGTACTCACACAGATCATAAGAACAAAATGACCCATGATACACAATAACGTCCTCACAAGTAGGGTATTATTGGGCATTCTGTACCACTTTCGTCCAGTCGCTCCGCGAAACAAGTTTCGCTCTCGCTCAGGACTCGTGGTCCAAAATGCCCAATAATATAAATTTAATATAACCAGCGACGTGTGGCTTCGAAACTTCAATAAATAACTAACGCCTAATATATTCACGTGAGCAATAACAATGACGACATTATAGCTAAGACATCAACAACTGGCACTTTAAAAATTACCAACAACCAGTATTTTTAATTTTAGTGTGTTTGTGTCATTATAGACAGAATTAATAAAAATATATTGTGAGGAGGATAATAGGATGGTAAAATTTGTTCCAGTACTTAAAAGAAGTTGAGTAGATTTAAGATCGATTAGTATTTATAAAGATTAACAATCTTTAAACTTGATCATTATTAATTAAGCTGTAATATGTATATAACATGAAATTTGTCAAACAACCACAATCTTTGCAATTAAATATAATTTGCAATGATTCTTGTAAGACTGAATCACGTCATGGAAAATTATTACCTAATACCATACGATGCATTATTTGCGGACCATCAAACTGTGGCAAAACAAACTTGTTAATTGGTCTACTTCTACATGAAAATGGATTAAACTTTCAAAACATCTACATATATTCAAAAACTTTACTTCAACCAAAATATGTGTTTTTAGAAAAGGTTTTACAGCAAGTACCATGTATATCATTACAAAAATTTCAAGGAAATGAAGAAGTGTTAAAAGTTGAGGATGCGAAACCAAACTCTATAATTATTTTTGATGACGTGGCGTGTGAGAATCAAAATAATATGCGTGATTACTTTGCTATGGGTAGACACAAATACATCGATTGTTTTTACCTAAATCAAACATACAGTAAAATCCCAAAACAATTAGTAAGAGATAATGCTAACCTGATAGTACTTTTTAAACAAGATGACATTAATTTAAGACATGTTTATGATGAACATGTTAATACCGATATGACTTGGTTTGAATTCCGTGAAATGTGTTCCAGGATATGGAGTGAACCCTTCAACTATGTTGTAATTAATAAAGATTGTTCTAAAAATAATGGATGCTATAGAACTAAATTTGATACCTTTGTAATCTTTGATTAAAATTTCGAATATTTAAGGTTGTCATCTTTGTATTATTATTATTCTGTATACGACTTTCAACCGATAACAAGCATGGAAAAATCATTAAAAAGACAAATTGTTGATGCTGCAGAAGCTGTAAAGAGAAAAGTACGGAACATGCGAGATATTGAGATTAGCAATAAACAAGCATTGGAATCAGTTTTCAAGCCTGTAACAGAATCTCTCAACCTGCTTTCCAACGCTAATAATCAAATCGAAGGTCCATTGAATAAACAAACTATGCAGAATGAAAATCCAAAAAGTAAAGATGACAGTGATGAATCTGACAATGACAGTGAAAGTTCTTTTCAATCATTGGTTGATGATGTTAATATTAAAGAGCACGACACTTCATCCTGGTCGTTATCTTCAGAAGCCCTACGAGACATCCCGTTTGGCGTTCGAGTAGATCAAGGGAAATTTATGTTAGGGTCTGCTAATATAACAGTTGGTGATGAATTTATTGTAGTATCTGGTTGTAAATATCGTAATACACCTGGTTTGAAACAATTGTTATTAAAAAAGAATGTAGATTTAAGCGTAGTTACAGAGAGTGACATGCAAAATTATAAATCGATGTTGCTTGATACAAATGCACATCGTAGAGATTTCGAACCAAATAAACCAATAAAAAGTAATAAGGGAATGAAATATTTACAAGTTATTAAACCGCTTTTCTCACTACAAAGTACAATTCCTGGTAAGCAATCTAAAGGTAAAGGAATGTCAATGAAAAAAATGTGGAGACAAAATGTGGATTACATTTATTGGGATGATCCAAACGAATTGGTTGATAGATTAAAGTTGTTAATAGCATCTCGAGATGCTGGCAATACAGGATTAGATAATGAAATTATCTCTATTATTGAGGAATTACGTGAAAATAAAATTATTAATAAATAAAAGTTGTTTGTATAGAATGTTCATTTTATTTCCAACCTTACAGTACAACACACTTAACATGAATGTAGACAAATTCGGTCATTATATTCATAAACGAATGCGTTTATCTGAGTTATTCGAGATTAATAATAACGCTTTGTATAAATCTGAAAACGGTGATTTTGATTTGAAAGCATCACGGCTAAGAGGAATTAGACTGCCTGAGGAAGCTGATGATGTGGTAAATAAGGAATACGTAGATAAAATTAAATCAGAAATATTACAAGAAGTTAATAAATCGCTACACGTTCAAAGTATTTTAAATACAAAGTTTACAAATACTTTGCTTCATTTAGAAGACAAATTTTATACAAAAACCACTGTGGACAAGTTAATTCAATCAATAAAATCATAATGACAAAGCAACAAATTGTTAATGAAATACACAAAGCAGCACGAAAAAACTTTCTTCGACGACCTGTAATATTGAAAGGAATCGATGATTTATGGCAAGCTGATCTGATAGATATGCAGACTTTGAGAAAAAGTAATAAAGGATATAATTATATTTTATTAGTGATTGATTGCTTTTCTAAATACGCTTGGGCTGAACCATTGAAATCTAAAAACATGACCGATGTTACACATGCTTTTGAAGAAATATTACGTAGTAGCCCTCGCAGACCAATCAACTTACAAACTGATTCTGGGAAAGAGTTTTATAATACAACTTTCAAAAACCTTATGAAGAGGTTTAATATTAACCACTACTCTACTTTTTCTACTAAGAAAGCTTCAATTGTAGAGAGATTAATAAAAACGATAAAAAATAAACTATACAAATGTTTTAGTTTAAATGGAAACTATAATTGGTTAGGATCGATATTGACAAATATATTGAAGACATATAACAATACAAATCATCGTACTATTCAATGCAGACCTTCCAATGTGAATAAATTAAATGAGTTATTAATAAAAAATAAAATTAGTAAATCACATAAACATTTATCTATTCGGTCTAAACCTAAATTTAAAGTTGGTGATAATGTACGCATTAGTAAATACAAACATATCTTTGAAAAGGGCTATACTCCAAATTGGTCTACTGAGCTGTTTATTATAAAAAAGATCAATAAAACCATACCAACAACATATTACATAGAAGATCAGCGAAAACAACCAATATTAGGTACGTTTTACGAACAAGAACTCCAAAAATCTCATCATCCTGGTGTGTATTTGATTGAAAAAGTATTGAAAAGAAAAGGAACGAAATTATTCGTGAAATGGCTGGGATTAAGCAATGATGACAACAGTTGGATTGATAAAACTGCAATAACAGATTGAAATACAAATTATATAACCACATTCATTACATATTTATTATTTACTTTGCTTTAAGCAATGCAAGGAGGTGGACTGCTTAACACTATTATTGATAATCTACCGTTTGAACTTCACCTGCCTGGTTACAACTATTGCGGACCAGGAACAAAACTCAAAAAAAGGTTACTCCGAGGTGATCGAGGTGTAAATAAGCTAGACGAAGCTTGTATGCAACACGATATTGCATACGATAACCATAAAGACTTACCCAATAGACATAAAGCTGACTTACAACTACTAGATATGGCTAAAAAAAGACTTAAATCTAAAGACGCAAGAAAAGGAGAAAAACTTAGTTCCTGGTTAGTGAGCAAAGTTATGAAAGCTAAATTAAAATCTGGTGGTGGCGTTAAGGCGTTTAATAGTTTTATATCAAAAATTAAATCTGTGGTTAAGAAATTGAAACCCAAAAACAGTAAAACATTAATAAACACTGCATACTCAGTTGCAAAGAAACTATTTCCATGCACTCCAAATATTCGAATACCACGAGTTATACCAATACCCAAAACTGGGGGAATTCTACCTTTAATTCCAATTTTTGCTGGTTTATCAGCTTTAGGCTCTTTAGCTGGTGGCGCAGCAGGTATAGCCAAAACGGTGAACGAATATAAAGCAGCCCAGAAGAATTTACAAGAAACAGAGCGACATAACAGATCTATGGAGACATTAGCCCTAGGCAAGGGTCTATACATAAAACAACATAAAAATGGCAAAGGATTATATATAAAATCTCCAAAAAACTGAATTGGAAGCTACCTAATCGACCTTTAACTAATTTGGATATTGAAAAACATGCACGAGACATCCCTCACTTTCGAGGAGTCTACATGAAGGATCAGTTACCAATTTCACCAAAACGGATTGAGTGTGGTATAGTGAACTTGGATGATGCAAAAAACGAAGGAACACATTGGGTAGCTTATGTTAAAGTAAATAATTACTGTGAATATTTTGACAGCTTTGGTGATTTAAAACCCCCCAGGGAATTAATAAAGTATTTTAAAAATTATAATGTTTTTTATAACTATACAAGATATCAGAAATTTAATACTGTAAATTGTGGACACTTATGTTTAAAATATTTACGGAATTATTGGAATAAAAACTTATAAATGTAATGCGTTTTTTTTATTTGAATCATTTTCAAGATGTCGCTCACTTTGTCGATAACTGGAAACTCGTCAGAATTATCTGTGTACTATACTAACACACTACAATTATCTGGACAGTATGAGTGTGCTTTGTTGCATTTCTCAACATTTAACTCTATTCCAAACATTGACAAAAGCAATAATAAGTTATATTATGGCTCCGATGAAGTTATTGAAATACCGGAAGGCACTTACGAATTACAAGACATTGGCGATTATTTAAAATCTGAAGTAAAGGATGCTTTATTTAAATTACAGTGCAATAACAACACATTAAAAACTTGTATATACTGCACAAAAAATGTAAATTTTAATAAGGAAGACTCTATTCACAGTTTATTAGGGTTTAAGAAGCAGATCTTGGAAGCAAATAAATGGCATGAGTCAGAGTATCCTGTCAACATTCTATCTACAACCGTGATCAGGATTGAATGTGATATTGTTAGTGGCTCGTACATAAATGGAGAACCCAGTCACATTGTGCACGAATTCGCGCTCAACGTCCCACCCGGATACAGAATTATTGAAATCCCAACAAACGTGATATATTTTCCAATAAATCAAAACAATATTAGCTCCATACATATAAGACTATTAAATATAAATAACCACTTAATAAATTTACGTGGTGAAGAAGTGCAACTGTATTTACATCTAAGAAGCAAAAATGATTAACTACAATAAATATACACAGACAGAAAAAGGAAATATCAGTTCTACTCGAGCTTTCAACACGATACGAGCTTACTCTAAAACGAAAATTAAATTAACTAAAGACAATAAAGCATTCCTTAAAGCGATTGGACTGCTAAAATGAATATCTTAGATGTTTTATCTGCTCCAACTTATGACAACACCGTTGAAGGTATTGAGTTTCACTCTTACAAGCCGTACATAACAACTTTCAACAGAAACGATGAAATCCGCATCCCTATCAACCAACAAGACCTGTATATATTACCATCAGCAAGCACCTTGTATTTGGAAGGATCAGTTATCGTTAGCAAAAGTACATCGAAGGATCCTGTTAATACTGTTCATTTTACGAACAATGGGTTACTTTACTTGTTCCAAGATATAAGATATGAATTAAATGGAGTGGAAATTGATAAAATAAAAAATGCTGGTGTTACTACTACCATGAAATCTTTAATATCAATGAATGAAAGTGAGTCAAAGATATCCAATGCATGGGGATGGAATGTTGAGGGTATAAAGAATATTAACGGAGGTAGATTTTCTGCTTCTATACCCCTTTGCAATATCCTAGGTTTTGCAGAAGACTTCAAAAAAGTCGTGATTAATAGTAGACACGAACTGATATTGTTACGAAGCAATACCAACCTGAACGCTGTAAAACTTAACACAGGAGAAATCATAGAAGATGTTGTTATAAACAAAATTGTATGGCGCGTACCGCACGTCAAAGTATCAGATAAAGAAAAAATAAATTTGCTAAAAGTGTTAGAAAAAGACAGACCGCTCCAGATGATTTTCAGAAATTGGGATCTATATGAATATCCAGCTTTACCAAAAACTACAAAACATACTTGGTCTATCAAAACTTCGTCACAAATTGAAAAGCCTAGATATGTAATCATTGGTCTACAAACAGACAGGAAAAACAATGCAAGTTCTGACATGTCTCAGTTCGATCATTGTCATATTCGTGATATTAGAGTGTACCTAAATTCAACCTACTTTCCATATGAAAATCTAAACATAAGTTTTGCTAATAATAAAGTTGCTTTATTATATGAACAATACACTAGATTTCAACAGTCGTATTACGGATGTCGGTCGCAACCGTTATTAAGTGAGAAACAATTTAAAGACTTGGCACCGCTTTTCATTATCGACTGTTCCAGGCAAGCAGATAATCTAAAGACAGGTCCTGTTGTGGACGTGAGAGTGGAAATTGAAAGCGATTCGGATATACCAGATCAAACTGCAGCATATTGTCTCATTCTGAACGATTGTATAATTGAATATAAACCACTGAGTAACACAGTGAAGAAAATATCATGAATCCAGATACGATTATAGTAGATGTTCAAGGATTTAAAGACCTATATAATAATTTCATTATTAAGGAATTAGCTTTGGTCACTCATGATTATACTCAAACATTTTTAATTAAACCTCCATACTTGTTTAATCAGCTAACAAGCGAAGAAAAGAAGCAAACTAAATGGATAGAAAAAAACAGAGGTATCTATTGGAATGAAGGATTCATCGACTACAGAGAATTCCATCGCATAATCGTACCGTATTTGGAAAATAAATCTATTATTGTAAAAGGTTTGGAGAAAGTGAAGTGGGTTATGCAACTGTGTGAGAATTGTAATGTGATGACACTAGATGATGAACAGTGTCCTAATTTATCATTATTGCATAAAAAATACTGTTATGGAACTACTAAATTAAATTGTGTTAAACATTTGAAGCATTGTGCGCTTAAAAATGTGTTATGTCTAAAAATGTATTTGAATTGGTGATAAAATGTGTCTGTCGATCAAATGTTATTTATAAAATTAGGAAAATATTATCATGAGGTGTTTTTTGAAAATAAAATATCATAGTACAACTTATACAAAATGTATTTTAATTTGAAAACCCTAAATAGTTTAAAAAGTATTAGTCATCGATTGAGGAATAAATGAAATCACTTAACTGTACAGCATATTTTGCTTATGTTGAGTCTGTGTTACGATATGGGTTACTTTTATGGGGAAATGGTACAGATATAAATAAAGTATTTTTAGCCCAAAAACGGTGTATACGAGCAATTTCTAGGTAGTAGCGCTCAGTGAAGATGAGTGACTAAACTTTCTATTTTGCATAAAAAATACTGTGATAGTAATTTCAATTGTATTAAGCACAAAGCATGTGAATTTCAAAAAATGTTATGTACTTATATAAAAATATATGTTATTTTTTGGAGTAGGTAATAAATAAAAAGCTTTATAACTTACAAAATATTTTATTGTTTTATTTTTAAACCTAAAAATACATCAATTTAATATTAGTTACAAACCTTAAAAATAAACAGAAAAAAGGAACATCTAGTTTAATATTAGAAATCAGTATCAATTAATGATTTTGATATTTTCTTAACTAATAATTCTGTCTCGTCCATGACACTATCCATAGCGTCCTTAACTATATATTGTGCACTTAAAACAACGTTCTCACTGTCACTGTCAACATCGCTTGTTTGAACATCACTATTACACAGATCTATGACTGAAATCTTTATTAACTTTATCCCTTTTCTCTGCAGTCGACTCATTACGAATGATTTTGTGGGAATTTGTTTTTTTGGTGTTTCTCTGCATCGTTGCGTAGGTTTCTTTTTCTTTATACTTTGTTTGCTATTTACAACAGGATCTGATTCATTTCGAAGCATCTCATAGTATTCTTGGAGGGGGTCCTGAGCGTATTGGCTCAACACGATCTCGGAGTCAGAAACCTAGAACAATTTAAAAAAATAAATTAACAATCAGGCTCATCAGAATCATACAAATAATAAAATGTTTTTTTAATAATAAGATACTTACAGTCGACATAATGAAGACGTAGACTTGATGTACGTACAAGTTCTCGAGCTAAAGACTTATTGGTAAATGATGAATAAATTAAATATCAAAAACAACATATTTAAGTTACGAAATAATTATACAAGTTTGGTCACGTTGAACACAAAAATGTTAGCTAAGCATTTGTTGTTAAGGCTGAGAACACTTATATTTGCACCGCGGCTACACCTGTGTTATAATTAAACATGACTAGTTTCATGATTTTATAGGTTTCCTTGATAAATTGACTTAAACTTACAAAATAATTCTTGTGAAATTATGACGTTCACACAAACATACAAACAAACTCAGCAACCACAAAATATTACTATAGATTAAAAAAATAGAGGAAAGTGGGACAAAAGTAGGGTTCATTAGTTGAAAATAATTATGGGTGTAATAATTTCAAAATAAACATAGTTTTTACATGTCATCATTACTAAAATAAGTAATTGAAATGAAATTGATAAGCAAAACATTAATTTATGTCAAGTACGGAACCTTACTCATAAATTGTGAAGCACTAATTTTGTGAAATAATTGCAATAACAAAATAAATTCTAAAAACCAACACATAAATCTCCAGCTACTTGGAAATTAAATTTAATATCTACTCATGTTACATTTGTGCATGTTTGTTAATAAAATGTGAAATTGATACCTACTATACTTACGCAACATTATGCACACTTGATTTATATTGATATGATATTATTATGCTTTAATTTAATAATGTTTTTTTAATAAATATATTCATGTAATTATTATATGATTAAAAGCAGGTAACAACAGGATAAAACATAAATAAAACAAATATGAATAAAACAAATACGATTTATTTAGAATTGATCATATTATTATTTTATTTTCAACAAAATCTCTTTATAAAATAAACTTTACAATATTGTACAGGGTATTTCTTAAAACTATATTTTCTATTATTATTTTAACGAATAACAAAATTTTAGCTCCTCTTAGTTATCTTGTTTTCAACTATAAATCAGTATTGTTATCTTCCCCTTTAAAACTTATCTACTTCTTACGAGCCTGAAAAATTAATTAATATTTTATTTAACAGCTTGGATAGACTTGTAAAATATGTATTTTACATAATAGCTGCAAACTGCAGTCCAAACTAAAATATTTCAATGTTATTTTAACGTTACCTTAGTTATTATCCACAACGAATCTGTCTCCGACTTTTACTGTCTTTATAAGATTTTATATTTTTAATACGTAGATTAATCGATATAGGTAGTAAGTACGCTTTCTTCAAAAGTGTCTAAGTATTCAAAACAGCACCATTGTTTATTTACTTGGAAGGTATCAGTATTCTGAAAATAAAAAATGTTATCAAATAAATATATAAATCTTTAAAATAAATATAATAAACCATAAAAATATATAAGTAATATTAAAATATTTACCTTGTGACATTGAAAGCAGTTTTATCCAATTAGTTTTATAATTTATTTAATTGAATAATTAACACAATAATTATAAATTATTTTATATTAATATAGTATAAGTTTTTAATAAAAGTAGGTATTGCTTTTTTGTCTATATGGCGGCACGCTACTGATTAACATAATACCTTGTATGTAACAAGATATTTTTGTTTTTCCGTTTATAAAATTTACGAAAACAAAAGTTTCACGTTGCAATTGCGTCATTTCAACACTTTTAATGTAAGCAATTTTAAGCAGGGCTAACAAACATCATGCTTCCTAATATTATTTTATTCCATGATAATATTACATAATGAACAATGCTAAATCGAATTATATTATCATATTGTTATATCCTATCACAAAAACTGATATTAAATACTTAAGTTAAGTAATGTATTGTGGGGAATAAGATGTTTATGGTAACTTTATTTTTATGAAATGGTCACTAATTTACAATAATGTAATTTGTAACAGTTATTAAAAAGAAAAAAAAACATACTAACATTTTAACCCTAACCTTAATCGTCATGATAGATATTTGATATGATCGGTTTTTTTTGTAATATTTTAATTTAAATGTACTTTATAATAATTATTATTATTGTAGTTATTTTAACCAAATTTAATAAAACAACATTTTAGTTAAATATCATGCCCACATGTTGGGTAGCCCTGAACCGTTTTGCAGCGGTGAAATTGCGTCATTTCAACACTTTTAATGTAAGCAATTTTAAGCAGGGCTAACAAACATCATGCTTCCTAATATTATTTTATTCCATGATAATATTACATAATGAACAATGCTAAATCGAATTATATTATCATATTGTTATATCCTATCATAAAAACTGATATTAAATACTTAAGTTAAGTAATGTATTGTGGGGAATAAGATGTTTATGGTAACTTTATTTTTATGAAATGGTCACTAATTTACAATAATGTAATTTGTAACAGTTATTAAAAAGAAAAAAAACCTACTAACATTTTTAACCCTAACCTTAATCGTCATGATAGATATTTGATATGATCGGTTTTTTTTGTAATATTTTAATTTAAATGTACTTTATAATAATTATTATTATTGTAGTTATTTTAACCAAATTTAATAAAACAACATTTTAGTTAAATATCACGCCCACATGTTGGGTAGCCCTGAACCGTTTTGCAGCGGTGACAATTACAGTCGATTACGAAACTTTAACTACGTCTTCACTTTTCAAACAAGTATAATACTTACAACTAAAAAAGTCAATAATCTGTCTATTTTCTTTGTTGATTATATCAATTTTAAATTATGATACTTTATTACCAATTGTGAGTTATAAGCTTCAACGAACTCGTTAATATTATTTATCATCCAGTGAAGTCACACTGAAAGTAGTGCAAGAATAACTCAGTCTCTCCAATATTGAAGTAAGGGACCCTCACCATATATAATGTAAGTGTTTATATTTAAATTTAATTATTTTAGATTTTTTTTCTATTAATATTATTTAATTATGATTTCCACAGTTTAGTTTATTTGTGCGTGCTCTATGCACAAAGCTTTATGCAGTTAATTAATTATGATTTTTATTTTTTCATGTTTATAATAGTTACTTATTCTTTAATTTAACTATTATCTTTTGTTACTCTAAGAATGGTGACAGCAATTTGTTTATTTTATCCGAGCAATTTAGATACAAGCAATCCATGAGATTGATCATAATTTCCACACTTACTTTGTTTCTGAGTGCCCCCCAAATACAATTGATTAACCATTAAATTAATGTTTTTTTATTTTTTGCAGGTCAGAGTTTGAATGTGATCAATACTTCGATAAAAGCGATGAAAATAATGTCGTACCAAACCGTAAACACTCCAATATTTCGATCAAACGCAGAACTACTTCAAAGAAAAAATCACCAGTCTGTACCAGGTAATTATATTATGTTACTTATCTATAATACGCAGTTTATGTAACAGTGTACATACGTCTAACTAACAGGTTTTCAGTTTTAAGCATAATAATGTGTTCATTATTATGCTTAAAACTGAAAACCTGTCTCTTAATTTACTCTACCAAACTTTACTAGTGCAGTGGGTTCTAAACCGATATAGACAGCCATTATGTTTCATTACTGAATTAATAATTAATTAATTTTATTTATGTATTTATCTAAGGTACACTATTTACAAACTAACAATAGATTTAAAAATAATCATTAATTCGATGTGATATCCCTTTATAAAACAATTGTAGTGTTGTTGCAACAATTGTATTTGACCTATCTTCAAATGCAAATGTTGTATTATACCTACATAAAGAGGTAAGGATGAACTAAAACTAAGTATTATTTGTTTCAGAAAAATAGCCAAGTCTACGGATATATTTAGCATCAGTCATGGTCAAGCAGAGAAAAGTATGAATTCACCGCCCGAACTGTTATCGTTCTTCGCGAACAAGGTGGGAAATGGCAACGAGCGTCGCACGACCAACACCAAAGGCGATTTCTACATCGATCTTAAAGTTTATCACGCGGCTGACGCTCGTGAAACCGAATCTCAAGAGCTCTGGAAGAAGGCATTGGTGAGAATAAAATTCCATACAGACGATGACTCAACCCAGTGGCGCAAACTTCAAGCTTTCGTGTCATCCGCTGATGCGCTATTCGATAAGCCACCTACATTTAGTATGTATTAAGTAATTGTGTTATTAATAAAGACTTGTCTAGTTTATTGTGTTTTTCATGCAAATGTTAGCCACCCAACAGAAATGTTGGTTGCATTGTTAGCCACCCGACAGAAATGTTGGTTGCATTGTTAGTCACACAACAGAAATGTTGTTTGCAATGATAAAGTCGATTGATAACTGTATTGATCGCATCTCACACCTAAATGTTAGCCACCCGACAGAAATGTTGGTTGCATTGTTAGTCACACAACAGAAATGTTGTTTGCAATAATAAAACCGATTGATAACTGTATTGATCGCATCTCACATCCAAATGTTAGCCACCCGACAGAAATGTTGGTTGCATTGTTAGTCACACAACAGAAATGTTGTTTGCAATGATAAAGTCGATTGATAACTGTATTGATCGCATCTCACATCCAAATGTTAGCCACCCGACAGAAATGTTGGTTGCATTGTTAGTCACACAACAGAAACGTTGTATGCAATGATAAAGTCGATTGATTACTCTATTAATCGCATCTCACACCTAAATGTTAGCCACCCGACAGAAATGTTGGTTGCATTGTTAGTCACACAACAGAAATGTTGTTTGCAATAATAAAACCGATTGATAACTGTATTGATCGCATCTCACACCCGACAGAAATGTTGGTTGTAATTGTAAGTCACACAACAGAAATGTTGTTTGCAATTGATAAAGTCGATCGATAACTGCATTGATCGCATCTCACATACAAATGTTAGCCACCCGACAGAAATGTTGGTTGCAATTAATAACGAAAAGTTATAATGATGATCATGAATAGATACAGCTTGCTGTTCGAACTTGCAAAAAACGTAAGGTTGCATTGCATAACGATGTAATCGCTGGTTATATCGAATTTATATTATTGGGCATTCTGGGTCACGAGTCCTGAGCGAGAGCGAAACTTGTTTCGCGGAGCGACTGGACGAAAGTGGTACAGAATGCCCAATAATACCCTACTCTCACATTTGACACTTATTCAATTTATACGGTTCCTGTTATTATATATCTGTAAGTTCTATTATATCGCTTTGATAAGCGGAATCGTGTCCTAGAACTTATAGATACTATTTTTGACCCTAAAATACTGGTTCTCTATTTTGTCTCATAATTTTTTTATCCATAATTTAAGGTGTCATAACATTTTGTGTCCTAATCATCATGTATCCGAATGGTAGCTAGCCCTAAATTCATGTCTTATAATATCACTTGTCCGAGAACCTAAATCCCTAAACATAACATAACCTAATTTTTTTTGCTATAACCATCACAATCTATAATATTTAAAAAACATAAATACTATATACTAGTTTTACATAAAAAAAATTGTTTCTGGCACTCGCCGGCCGCTGCCGCGGCACGCTCGCTTCGCTCGCTCGGCTTGTGCGCGTTGTGGTCACCATACTAACCTAACCTAACCAACTGTTTCTGACTTTTGCCCTAATATTTTATTTAGGTCATGTGACTTTATAGCAAGGAAAAATAGGATATGTAATAATTATAGTACCCCATTTTATGACACACAAGTATTATAGGTAAAGAAGATTAGGTAATATACGATTTCGTATACGCGAACATTATGGAAAGTGATGATTATAGTAAACTTGTTTGGGATTATGATTTTCGGACGATCGATATTCGGAGAAGAAAGGGACTACCTAAAATACTACATACAAACTTAATACCTTAACATATGACAATCTCTGTAACTAAGTAGTCCATGGCTGCTACGCAAACGTCTCTGTTTCGATTCTCGTTCAGTACAAATCTTCATATGTGTGTGTGCACATCAATGTTAGCATTGGTCTGGGTATTCATAAGCACATGTGTGATCTACAAATGATTGTGTTGACCCTGAATGTTCTTTGTGTTCGTAAACTCGATTTCTGTACAAATCCCCGCGACACAAGGTCCCTAGAGCAAAAATGGCTTTTAAAAAATATATGGGAAGATGAATTTGCCACTGTAATATTTTTTGCTAATTTCTGAACAGCTACGCGCCCCTACCCACGATGACAGTGACAGTATCATCGGAACGTCGCTCCGAGGTGCTGGTGGCACAGCGATGGGGGTCACCCAGACATGTCACGTTGAAGCGTTGTCCAGGAGCACCGCTAGGTGTCAGCATTGTTGGGGGCAAGGTAAGTCACCAACATGATTGTTCAGTCTTATAATCATTGATTTATAAAAAACCCAAGAAGCACATTTTCAAACAAAACTAACAGCCAAAAGTGTCACCAAATTAAACATACGCAATAAATACGTATAGTAATATCGTAAACATATTTTTTTTTCAAATTCAATCTTACACGCATGACATAAAGTTGTATTTAAAAAGTAATGCACATAAAGCAATAAAATTTAATGATTGACGTTTGCCGGTAGAACAACGCGATACTAATTTAAAAAAGTGCACAATGCGCCTATTTGTTGCGGACGGTTTTGGGAAGTGGAGTGTGTATCTTTGGTTTTTTGTAAATCAATGCTTATAATTTAGATTTAGCAAGGTACAAAGAGTGGATATTCTAGGTTCACTACACGTCAACAGCATCTGTGAGCACCATAATTTGTCAGCTCTTTCAGTACTTTTGACCGATTGGAGATATTTCAGGTAAATTTTAGCTCGTAAAAGTATAAAGTTTAGGGTGATAAAGTTCAGGTAACAAAAAAATTGTTACTAGCTTCTATTAATTAAAAAATTATAAGAAAAGCTGACCCGTGCCCACTTCGTTAGGCGGCGAAAAAAACTGATTACTTTTTTAAACATATTTCATTACAGCTCCACTCCTATTAGTCATAGCGTGATACTATATAGCCTATAACACTCCCCGATAAATGGACTATTCAACACAGAAAGAATTTTTAAAATCGGTTCATTAGATCCAGAGATTACCCCCTACAACGTCACAAACACACAAACTTTACCTCTTTATAATATTACATAATATAGCTAAAAGTTAAGTCTGAATGTGGTAAGGCCACGACTTTATGGCGTTAAGTTGGATAGAGGAAAAAAGCTTCTGTAAATTGAAATAATAGTTTCAATCAATTTTGAAATCTAATCTAAACTTGGCAAGAAGCTAAACGCAGAAAATATAATATTGGTTTAATCAAGGATCAGGATTCATACAGCGCATTCCGATCAAACCAAAACTAATAATATAATCGCTATTTCTTATCTTTTTAATTTTTGCATATTGGTTGATCAGGTGGACATAATATCCAGCCACGATGGAGAAGATGGTGAAGAAAAAGCAATATTCGGCATTTTCATCAAAAACGTGGTACCTGACAGTCCTGCAGGGAATAGTGGACAGTTACAGGTAGGACACCACAAAATTGTTATAAACCCTAACCTAATCAAAAAATATTAATCGAAAAAGTAGAAATATCCTTTGTTAGAGATTGTTGTTGATTTATCATCCACAAGATATAGAAAATATTTTATATTTGATTTTCATACTGATTCCCTCATTGAACCAAGAATAACGCTGACATGAAAACATGCATCTAGGTTATTTGTAGATAAAATGCAGAAAAGCAATGAACCAACTACCATAGGCTTATATATTTTTGTGATCCTCTAGACAGGAGACAGGATCTTGGAGGTGGACGGCGCGTGCGTGAGGTCTGCCCCGCACGAGCGCGCCGTACAGCTCATCAAGTCTGCAGGAGATACTGTCACGCTCACCGTGCAGAGTCTGCTGGCTTGGGTAAGTTCTTACTAATAATAGTTTGCAGACTGAGACTTCGTTGATTAACAATAACTTTGTAGGGCACAAAAATACTGGTCTCAAAATCATTGGCCATAGAGCAAAACATGGGAAACTCAGCAAAAGAAATCTAACCCAGTTGTAGGATGATAGAGTCTGAAACCAAGACTAACTTTGTTGTTTTTTAAATTAACAAACGGACTTGATGCAATTTTGGGTTCCTTCGTAATTTTGTTTTGAAAAATTGAGGTTTTCCAACAACCTATCAGTTTCAAAACGAACGAAAGATAATAAAAAATTAGATAATAGCATAATCAAAAAATTCAGGTTCAAATCTCAACCATTTTTAATTCTGTCAGTTTTAAATATTCAGCAGTTTTACAAAATTAATTATTCAACAGAACACAGACTCTTCAGACGTGGAAGCAACATCAGACCCAGTGTCTCCCGCACCCGGTCCCAGAAAATCACCCGCGCCTAGAACACCTGATAAAATGCCACAACATGAAATTAAGGTATTTACATTAAATTAATGGATTATTTTTATCGTAGTTTATCTATGATTGTTCTATTTTCATTAGAAATAGAGACGAGAATCAAAAGAAGTATGCTAAGGTGGTTTTTGAAATTGATAGACCGATAGAAGATAAACAAAATTTTGTAGCACGAATGTAAAGCCTGGTATCAGCTATAGCTAACGAGCCGAGGTAGGGAACCTCGGAAGTATATATTTGGTAATATCCTTTAGAAAGGACAAGTGCTTAGCACTCGGAACCGTTGAACTTTTGTTTAAATGTAGACGAAGCAAATCAGGCTTGGAAGGATTGTAGTACATGCCGCACTGTCGTTTCTGCCTACCCTCAGGGGCTTAACACGTGAATTTATGTATGTATGTATTATTCAAAACAGCCCATCAATGTCCCACTGCAGGGACGGGCCTCCTCCCTTGACGGAGGGATATTTGGCCTACTAATACCACGCTGGCCAGACGGATTGGTACAGGGTTTAATTTCAATTTTTCCTGTTTTTTATTTCGTTAAGATGATAGTCCCTTAGTCGGTTTTTACGCCACCCACGGGATGAGATGGGGTTATGACATATTGTATTCTTACTCCGTCACCACACGGACAATTAATTATTAATCATAATATTATATTCTAGTATTTATTAGACCTCATCTAACAGTCTGTGCCTTCTATTTTATAAATGATTTTATAAATTATTTAAGCAGTGTATTTCTCGCACTGTGTAGGTAGTAAACAATAAATTTTACAAGCTTTGAATTTCGTTGAATCATCAGTTTTATTTTGAATCATCAGTTTTATTTTGAATCCTATGAATTACGATTGTTAATAATTTGTAACAAATAAACTGTTGTCTTAAACAATATAAATCAAATGAGTAAGTCAAATAAAAGTCATAAGTTCTAAATATACATAAATTAATGAGTTTGTCTGTCTTCGTTTGTATATCAATCTGTTTATTTTTGTTCATCTTAAACATTTTATTTTTAGTTTAATGTATTGTTTCGTATATGAAAATAATCTTTTAAAGTAAATTTGCCCTTTCCCCGCCGAAGTTGTTTTCTTATAATGCTCTAGTTTCTAAACAAATTTTTGGAAGGATGATTTCGTCGAAGTTTTGGATGAATAACATCCCCTTTCTGTACCGAACCTGGCTGAGAGCCATCTCCGCACTTACCTTCCACCGAACTTTCATCGTGCCAAGTATTAAGAGCCTTGGTAACAAAGAAATATGCAGGCTCACAAACACACGCACGTACATTATCGTATCAAGGTAATTCATTAAAAAAATTAATTCATTGTGAAAATAAATTAACATCTAAAATATTCTCGTAAGTATTCTTCGTAAGTATTAAAAAAGTAAAGTAATAGAAATGTTAATTAATATAAACTAGCATTGTAGCTACTAAAATGCCTGTTATCATTACTCTCGTTTTTAAAAATAACGTTATTGCATTTGTTACAGTCAAAACTCATGGCAAACCACTTTTAACTGCGTAAAACAGTCAATAGTGGTTTTGACCGACGTGCTAAGTTAAAACCACTATTGACTGTTTTTTGCAGTCAAAAGTGGTTTTGACCATTGATGTTAGTCAAAACTCATTAAAAATTGATCTTTTAATACATATTAAGGTAAAAGTCCGAAACAGTTGGTTAGGTTAGGTTAGTATGGTGACCAAAGGACGCTAGAAACATTTTTTTTAATGTAGGACTAAGGACGTCGGTCAAAACCATTATTGACTGATTTTTTCAGTAAAAAGTGGTTTTGACCGGTTATGAGTTTTGACTATAACATATTCACTTACTATTAAGCGGCAGGGATTGAATTTTGGTCTAAAGTTCAGAACTGTTTTAACTTCCAACTATTTAGATGCAACAGCTTCAATAAATAAATTTTATTTCAAATTACATCGTCTGTGTTATGGTTTAATACCTATTCCAACACTCGAGTGTACCACTCAGTATGCGATTACATAAAGGATCACAAATGATTACTCTTAAATTGATCTTGTCATCTTGTCAGCTATCAGAGGCTCATAAATAATAATTGCATGGTCGTCTCGCGAATAACGAGTTAGAATCACCTCGTTTATTTTCGTGTGATTCAATGTCACACTCAATGTCTTTTGTAAATCAGCGTTTTATTAACAATTTTATTTTATCTTTTACGAAATAGTACACACATAAACTCCTGCTTTATTCACTTAGAGGTAGGCAGATACTACTAAACGCTTTGTGTTCCAGCTTATATATTATATATATTATATATATTATATATACATATATATATTATATATACATTATATTTCATATATACATATTATACATAGATAACTTCATACATGCCTGACTTCATAAGTTCCCGAATGCTATGCGCTTGCTCTTTCTGAAAGATGTCACAAATTAGGGCATGTTTTACCGATGTTACCTTATTCAATAACGCTATAAATTTTATTTGACATCTTAGCATACTTTGCTCTTATACCCCAAGAGCTGACAGGCATTTTTGAGTACATCCTTGAGGCACATTGAAAATATTATTGTTGATTAGTTGCGAATGTGTGGATGATGAAATGGCCGACCTGGCTGGGAGGTTGCGGGGCGTTAATGAGCTATGATTTTTTTAATTCGCAATTTTTCTCATGCAGAAAATGTTCTTGAGGCACTTTGAATCTTACAGCATTTTAAAGTCTGATGTTTAATTAAACGATATATCATAATGCCAGGCGATTTGGTTGGGATTTAAATGGTGACAGGGATTTAAAGTTATATTTTCTTTTGCGAAAAAAATGTACTTGAGGCAAGCTGGGATCTATACACAATAATTGTTGTGTTGATAAGATGCCATATATCAAATGACAGGCCGTTCTGGCGGTTATTTAATCTTGCCAGGTGATAATAATAGTTGCCTGTGAGTCCGAGTGAGCGGCATAGCGGGTTGTTATGAGCGTAAGAGAGAGCGTATATCTGCAGTCGACTGAGTGGAGCGTGCCGTGACGTGACGTACGTGACGTACAGACGTATTATTGATAATGCTTGGAAACATGGATCATCACTGCACTGGAAATAGAAGAAGATTCATTGATATATCACAATTATATGCCAAATTCGGAAATTCAGTATGCGCAAGTTTGCCTGGCTTTCATGCAGTCACTGGGTGTGACTACAATCCTTCATTTTTTAATGAAGGCAAGCGGAGGCCTTTCCAACTATTAATGAAAAATAAACTGTATCAAAAAGCGTTTATTGATCTAGGTTGTGCGCATAATCATCTGCATCTCTTTCTTGTATTGTGCAGTGAGGTGCAAAATATTTTTTTTTTTCTTTCTTTCCTTCTTTCTTTCATACGACACATTTACGCAATGAGGTTTTTAACATGCTTGAGAAGTTCGTGTGTGAAATGTACGGTGTCAATAATATCGCAGATACACACATCAAAAAAGTCTAAGCAACATGCATGATATTACAAATTTACCATTTATATTAATTAATTTCTAAGTATTTACTCACTCAAAGTGTATAGGTAAGTAAACTTTGGTTGTAAAAAAAAAATTTCGATTATGTTTTGTTTTTTTTCATAAAATTCAAATGACTGCGAATTTGTTTGAATTTGAGTGCATGTTAATTGCTACGTTTTAGTCTTGATTTTATAATTTTACCATCCATTTAAATACAGTTGGCGACAAAATTGAATTGTTAGATATTCTTTACGTCATGGAGCGACGTCATTTGACGGCAGATGAAATGCAAAGAGCTGTAGGGATGTTGCAAGCGGGAAGTAATCAATCTCAGGTATCTCGACATTTTGGTATTCATAGAAGTGTTATTTGTCGTCTTTGGCAGCGCTACAATAATACAGGGGAACCCGCTGAACAGCATCCAGGCCGTAAAAGGAGTACAACCACTCGGCAAGACCGGTACATACAACTGACTGCAAGACGCCAGCCGATGTTAACCGCTCGAGAGATAAGTTTGAGGCTACAAAATTCAAGTGGTGTTGATGTAAGTCCCCAAACTGTGCGAAATCGACTGCATGAGTACGGCCTACGAGCTCGACGCCCTATCAGGTGCCCACCGATACGTCACGGGAATCGCGCTCGTCGAAATGAATGGTGTAGAGAACGCATAACATGGACCCAGGAACAATGGGATAAAATTATGTTTTCCGATGAGTCGCGATTCGGGTTTAGGCCTGATACAAGAAGGGTGCGAGTGTACCGTCGACCCGGAAATACTGAAAGACTCAGGTGCGTTCAGGAAGTTCATCCATACAGCGGCTCAACAGTTATGGTATGGGCGGGTATTATGAAGAACAGGCGAACTGAGCTCGTTTTTGTAAATGGAAACATGAACGCTGAAAATTACGTTGAGGATATTCTCATACCTTATGTCCATCCATTTGCACAAACCTTTGGCTCCGATTTTACGTTAATGCATGACAATGCGCGTTCACATACAGCTCGGCGAACCAGTGAATACTTGGCAACGGAGAACATCCAGGTATTGCCCTGGCCTGCACAATCGCCAGACCTCAACCCCATCGAGCACGCATGGGACATGCTCCAGAGACGTGTTTTGAAGGACTTGGACGGAGTGACAACAACCCAACAGCTGAAGGATTTGCTACAATTCCATTGGGAGCGAATACCGCAAGATGACATAAACAGTCTCATTAATTCAATGAATAATCGTTGCCGACAAGTTCTGAATAGCAGAGGAGGCCATACTTTGTATTAAATTGTCCTATTCTTTCACAATAAATTCATTTTCTTAAGAAATTTCAATTTGTAAAAAAAAAGTTTAGTTTCTTATGTACCTGTATATTCTAATATTGTTAATTTCTGTTATTAAAAGAACTTATAAAGAAAACAGCTGTTATTTTTACATCATAGAACCCTAAAAATATTATTTTAAAAATAAAATACAACGTTATAATTAAAATAAATGGTAAAATAAATTAATATAAATGGTAAATTTGTAATATCATGCATGTTGCTTAGACTTTTTTGATGTGTGTATAAACATAGCACGGTTTGAAAAATTTTGCAAGACATTTAAAGCTAAGAGCACGGAATAGCCTTTAAAAAAACGGTCAAAAACTATGATCCGTCTACGTTACCACCATGTAAAGCAGAGTTGCACCAACAGCTTTTAAGAGCTCAATATGTTACAAGTATCTGGAGAAATGCACATTTACGTTTTCCAAGTAACCTAGAACCCACTGAACATGGATGGCAGCTGAAGGAGGATAAATTGGATTTTATTGGTTTGATGGGGATTGCATGCCGCAATTAGTTATCGATGCAATTGATCCTGGGACATTTGAACACTCTGATGAAAATGCTACAGGTATGTAATAATAATTTGTTAAATACTCGCACTATTGATTGTATTTCACATTTGTTAAACATTTTTATTTACTTTCAGACAATGAAGAAGAGTTCATAGAACTCAACTCTATGGACGAGGAGATTCCATCAGATATCGATGAATAAAAAAAAATACATAAAAAGTATATCAAAAATTTTTTGTAAAAATTAATTTTTTTATAATAAATAATAATAAAATGATATCACCTGGCAAGATTAAATAACCGCCAGAACGGCCTGTCATTTGATATATGGCATCTTATCAACACAACAATTATTGTGTATAGATCCCAGCTTGCCTCAAGTACATTTTTTGCGCAAAAGAAAATATAACTTTAAATCGCCTGTCACCATTTAAATCCCAACCAAATCGCCTGGCATTATGATATATCGTTTAATTAAACATCAGACTTTAAAATGCTGTAAGATTCAAAGTGCCTCAAGAAGATTTTCTGCATAAGAAAAATTGCGAATTAAAAAATTCATAGCTCATTAACGCCCCGCAACCTCCCAGCCAGGTCGGCCATTTCATCATCCACACATTCGCAACTAATCAACAATAATATTTTCAATGTGCCTCAAGGATGTACACAAAAATGCCTGTCAGCTCTCCGGCTATTACTACTTCTCGTTTTAATTCTTCAGTGCTTTCTCATCTCTTTGACTTTATCTCTTATCGACTTAAACTTCTTCAACAGATAACAGTAACTTCAGAAACTGATGGAGAGAAGGAGGCAGATGATTCTACCGAGTCGAAAGATGAACAAGACGGACCTCCAGCTCCAGCTAAGCCTTTGTATTCAGATTCAGAGAGTAGCGATGAGGAGGATGAGAGAGAAATGCAAGGCAGGACTTGCTCTGATAAGGGAGTTGAGGTAAGTTAGATTAATAGGTATTTAGAAATTAAAGGGTTGTAAAGTAACTAGAAAATTCGAAATCGAATACCCAGTTTAGCATATATTTATTCTAAAGCTCCTTCTTTGTAATATTAGCAAGAATTTATTAATTGATGAAGATATCTGCATCTTCAGCAAGACCTTTAAGGTGTAATGTGAAAATGTTGCTGTGTTTAGCTGAAAGGCTGCTGTAGCTAGTGAATTTAGGTACATGATATATTTATTTTTTGGTATACAGCAGCTCAGCTATGTTCAGGCTTTGCATACCTACATGACTCGTCAATGCCTAGATGTCTGTCAGTTAAAAGCAATCAAAAAAAATTTTTAATAATTTTTTTTTATTTATCTTTTAGTTTATCATCATAACAGCCCATTAATGTCCCACTGAAGGGACGGGCCTCCTCCCATGACGGAGAGATACTTAGCCTACTAATACCACGCGCTGGCCAGACCGATTGGTATTGGGTTTAATTTCAAGTATTCCTTCTTTTTATTTAGTAAAGATAATATTTACGCTTAGTCCCTTAGTCAGTCTTTACGACACCCATGGGATGAGATGGGGTGGTGACATATTGTATTATTACTCCGTCACCACACGGAGAGTTACCTTTTAGTTACTCTCTTCTAAAACATATTTTTCCAAATAAATATTTAACTTGTCCAGATTGACCGTGCTTCTGCCGGTGCAGTAAAACGCAGCAAAGAAGAGAAGGAGGCGGATCCAGAAGAAGAAGACGACTTCGGCTACACGACAAGTAAGTGGAAAGATACATTATGTACCTCCTTAAACTTTCTTATGTATATCATACATGTGTATTTCTACGTGTGTTTGATCGGTAATGATGCGATGTGATGGAGGTTCGTCTTATACGCCGACGATTTTGTAGCGTTTTTATCCGTCATTCCGTATTTTATTTATTTGTTTCATTAATGTCTGGACTATTAACGTATTTCACTGCAACGAATTGTAATTTTAATAAAATGTATTTCACATAAATGTTTTACTGTAAGGTTAAGTTAGGGTGGTAACACTGATCAAATCAGAAGGATAATAATTATTATAAATATTTGTTAAATTATTGTCACAATCGCTTTTCATTTAACCTTAAGCGTCAACGTCAAATTGAACACTTTAGTAATCAATGAAAGTCTACGTTTGTCGTAGATTTGTCACTGTGAGAAAACCATTAACGAGTATTAATATAGCCAGCTTTGATGCAAGTTGCTCTATCCAGTATTCAATGTTTGAGACTTTAACCAAGATTAATATTAAGCATAACAGTTTTTTATTACCATAGACAAGTTGTAATATTACTGCGACTGCATGTTGGTTAGGGAACGTCGTGTTTTAGCAATAAAATAAGTAAAATACATATTTTGCGTTTTTCCTATTCTTTCTTTCAATTCAAATTTCAAATTTATTCATATGAAAATATTCTTTGTTATGGAGTATTTTTCGTTGTGTTTGTAGTTGCCTCTTATCACTCTACATAAATATTATTAAGTAAGTACATCTTCAATGCAAGAGAAGAAAAGCACGACACAATGAATGACAATAAAGGTTATTCTCTCAGTAGTAGTAGATCTACCAAACAATATTCACATTCCGCTTTTACACTTTGATTAACATTTTGCATAATATTCTTTGTGAGAAGTAATCGAGGCTCTTACAAATAAATTAACATTTTATATAGGGTACACTCAAAAACTAGAGCAGGTTTTACCCTATACATGTAAATGTTTTGAGACCTTAAAAGCTTATGTTACAACAAAAATAGATAGAAATGTAGCCTACTTTATACAAACAATCTTACTTTAATATTCTTTAGTACGCAGTAGTAATAAGAGCGATGAAATATGTCTAGTTTACCACCCTTATGATTTCCAATGACTGTTGCCTTTCACTTATACGTAGGTATGGAAAAAATACTATGTGTTCAAACTATTGACACTCTTCAAAAACTTTGTTGAATTTGACAAATTTATAAATAAAACAAGCATATTTTTTTAGTTAAAAAAAACCGTTTGATATTTTTCATCTCCGGTTTTGCTTGGGTTTTGTCATTTTGCAATTATGTACAGAAAAGAAAGCATATTCTGTTGCCTTTATCTCTGAACTAGATACCTACTTAGGTAAAAAAATTACTTTACTTCGTCGTCATCACCTTGCTGGGCTGGCCAAATGCTTCTACACACTTCGTTTATAAGACCTAATTTATGATGGAGGAAATATATGTGCAGGAAGTTTGTTCCACTATTTAATAGTTCGGCAAAGGCAAGAATTCTCCTTTGAGTGCCAAATGTTTTTGCTACTAAGTATTTATTTATTTATTTATTTATTTCATTTCACCTTATAAGCTAACAGATTTACTTCCAAAGCGCTTACAAGATTAAGTAGGTTCATGCTTGTCACCTTATAAAAATACAATAAAATAATACAAAAAAAAAACATAACATTTTAGAATTACAATAAACAATTACAATTCTATAATTAAAATACATTACTGATGAATTAAATTACTGATTGGATAAAATATAATGCAATATTGATAAAGAATATTTGAAAATGTCATTTATATACTTATTTTTAATATAAATAAATTAATTATTCAATTTAGGACATCATTATGTCGTTCAAAATTATACGAAAATTATCTTGCAAATGTCCTAATCCGTCAGCAAATAAATCTAATTCGTAATGCTTAGCCAGTAAGTCCCCTATAGTACCAAGAGCACGAAAGGTAGGGGCATGTCGACCGCGCTGGGTACGTGCTGAGGGCACCTCTAGCAGGCGTGGCCGACGGCGCGGCGCTACCTGTCCCTCTGAGTCTGCCGATATGTTTCTGGGGACCAGGATATGAACCCGCTCTAGTATATGAGGACTATCGATTCTACCGTGAATTATAAGTAAATAATGCGAGACCAGAGACATAGCCCTTCTAAATTTTAATGTCTCCATGTCCACCATTCCCGAGGCAAATGGAGAAGGATACAGGTAAGGGTAGTATCCATACTGCTCTTTGTATAACCATCTTGTAAATTTGCGTTGGATTTTTTCAATCATTAGAACGTACTTTTCCTCGTATGGATTCCAAACAATATCACCATACTCAAGCTTACTGAGTACATAGGCATTATACAATACTTTTGCCACCCGTAAGTCATCGAATTGTGACGCAGTCCTCATGACAAACCCCAGCGTTTTGCTAGCTGATTTGCAGATTTTGGTGATATGCGTGTGGAATTCTAATTTGCAGTCTAATTCTATTCCTAGATCTCTAATCTCGTAAACTCTATCTAATGGAGCGTCTGCCAAGTTGTAATTATTAATCTTAGGCTCTGATTTTCGCGTGAACGTTATTATTTTGCATTTGAGATTATTGAATGGCAAATGGTTGTCTCGGCTCCATTTGGATACTGCATCTATATCTCTTTGTAGTACAGCCGCATCAGCCTCGGTTTCGACTCCCAGGCTCAGCTTGAGGTCATCTGCGAATAGGAGGCACTCTGAGGCCAAAACAACTTTGGGTAGGTCATTGATGAATACAATGAATAGTAGAGGTCCTAGTGTACTACCCTGGCTTACGCCTGATCCTGTGAAGTAGTCACAGGAATTAAATCCTTGTAACCGTACATATTGACGACGATTGCTCAGGTAACTAGAAAAAAAGTTCAGGAGGCCAGGTGTACAACCAATTATCGCTAATTTTTCCAGTAGAATATTGTTATCAACCAAGTCAAAAGCTTTTCTGAAGTCGAAATAGGCAGCGTCGACCTGTTTGCGATTATCCATTTGCGTGCAGATATAGTCCACATGCTCAATCAAATTGGTGATAGTAGAGCGACCACTGCGAAACCCATGCTGACTGTTATGCAGCTGATGTCCGATTTGACTTCTAATGCGATCACTTATCATTGACTCAAACATCTTAGCAAACACGGATAGGACTGCGATAGGTCTAAAAGAAGAAACGTCCGTTCCTCCTTGTTCTTTAGGGACAGGCGTTACTCTTGATAACTTCCAGATTTCTGGATATTCTGACTGGGTTAGAGACAGATTGTACAAGTACAAAAGAGGCGCTCCAAGAGCCAATATACAGTCTTTAACCATAAACACCGGAATGGCATCAGGCCCACCAGATGATCGCGGCTTGAGGCGCCGGACTGCCCTCCTTAGATCCATCTCATTGACTGCTACTATCGAAACGGTGTTTGCATCCTGACAATTATGTGCAGCTTTAGCAGCTGTTTCCGGGTTCAACACTGGTTTGTCTGCATGGAATACAGATGCAAAATATTTGGCAAAGGCCTCGGCTGCTGCTTGATCCTTCACTTCAGTATTGTCATACTTATATGTATCTATGATCTTCCTGTCCTTTTTTTTCTCTTTCACATATTTCCAAAATTGCACCGGGTCGTCCATGACGCTTTTCTGTAGCACTGAGATATATTTTCGATATTCATAATTAATTAGTTTTTTCACCTTGTCTCTATAGTACACAAACATGGCCCTATTAAATTCCTTACCCTCCTTTTTAAACCTCTTGTGATGAGTTAATTGCTACTTTTTATAGCAACTTCATTATTTTAGAAAATAATTTTATAAGAAATAAGAGGCTTATTGAATAAATTCGTATAATAATTAGTTTTAGTTAAGTAGTATTTATTTTGATAAATTTTTGGTTTCTTTTTTCATAATGTATCTTTTCACTTTGCTTATTCATTAACTTAATTATAATCACAATGCTGTTAATTATTATCAAAATTATTTTTTATTTCGTTGTTAGTAAAATAATAATCTTATGCAACAGTATTTTGCGAACTACTAGAAATGAAATATTTAATTTTTCCTGTGAGCATCAATCATAGTACTAATAAGTGACTGCACACCTTTAAGGCAAATTACCTTTTTTCATGTGTTAATTTTAATTTGTATTTATTTTACATAAAAATAAAAACAACGGTAAATAGAGTTTTATACTTATTTAAACATGTCTCTTGTCCTAGTTTTCTCGTTAGCCCTGTAAAAACATTATCAATACTTTTTGACCGACTCCATTTAAATCGATTTTTTTCTCTTATTGTGGAAATTCTCAGGACACATAAAAAGGTAAATACGTAAGGTGTTACTTAATACTAACTGTTCTATTGTATGGAAACTTCTGTGTGGGAACTATGTATTATAATTATCTAGTTAAAAGATAACGTTATCGGATATAACAACATCGCGATACTGAAATCGATTTAATAAACAATAGGTTATGTGTTAACTTGTATGTATGCTTTTGAGATTATGTTTAAGCTATATTACTTTAAATACATGAAGGTAATATTTGGTAAAACTGTAGTACCAGAAGACAAGTAAGCTTAGTTGAAATAACGTAAATAAACTCTGTCATAAAAGCGGAGTAAATATTATGTATCTCTACCGTTATCTTACTACATTTTTAAAGTCTAAGTGCATACACGAACATGAAAAGAAAAACACTCTTTCCACACATTAAGGCCCGGCGCCCGCTATCGGTCGCCATCGGTGCGGCTCGGTACAGCTTCACATCTGTAAAAATCCCTACGATACAGGACTGGATCCCTAGTCCGGAAGAAATATAAAAACACTCCACTTTATCAACAGCAGTAACATGTATGTGTATATTGTGTATTACATTCAACTCACACCTGTTCATATATTGTTTATTAAGAATGACCTTCGCACTTCTAAAATAGATTCTGACGCACACAAACACACGCACGTACACACACATACACGCTTGTATTTATGTGTGTGTGATTCGATTACACTCAATAACATAATGAAAGTTTCATTCGAGTGTTTTCGTTTAGAGCAGTCCGGATTAGATCGGAAATACTAGGTTTTTCATTGTGCGTTTTTTGGTCCTTTTATGCTTACAGCTCGTTAACGGCTTACTGTGAGGATGGGCCTTCTCCAGGGAAAACTTGGCTTGAATAATATCCGCTATTATAAGTAGTCGAACGCATAAAAGCTTTAGTCGATTTGTCTTACCTCATTGAAATTAAGTCTATGTCATTTAAGGGTCGTAGCACATAATTATAACGTAACGTAAACGGATTGTCACCGTATTAACTCAAACCGTTCAGTATTATTTGTATGTAACTCCTTACAGCAACGCACCCTAATCAGAATCGTAACGTAATCGGATTTTTGACGTTTGACGTTTGAGGAAAAAAGGCGGGACGGTGCCGATTCGTTTACGTTACGTAATATGTGCTACGACCCTAAAAATACTTAATGAGGTTATCGGGAAACTACTACGTACTTTTCCACTCTAAAATTAATTATTCGGGAACTACATCATGCCGAACTGTTAACCCGCTGAGCAGTTTTCATTGACATTGGATCCTTCAAGGCTATGATGCGTTTGGGTACTAAAGAGTAAACTTACTTCTTATATACCATCCTATTCTTTTACAAAAGAGTCCGTATCTTATGAACCTTCATAAGTCTCACTGCTGGCTAGGGCATGCAATTCCGGAGTTCCGGAATTCCGTAACTCCGGAATTCCGTAACAATTTCACTGATTTTCTAATTCCGGAATTGAGAGGAGTAATACCGGAATTCCGGTATTCATCATTTTTTAATATTATTAAATAATACCTGCATAACATACCATTATTTGGCTAGTGAGTTGTCATAATGTTGCCTGTGCCATAATGCAACGCTATTACAGCTAAATTTAATTAAACTAGACGAACATAACAGCTCTATGAGTTGAGACAACTTGCGAAGTCGTGTAGAACTCTAAAAGTCGACTACTATGGGAATGGTAAGTGATCACCGCCGCCCATGGACACCCGCAACACCAGAGGAATCACAGATGCGTTGCCGACCTTTAAAAAGGAAGTACGCTCGTTTCTTGAAGCTCCCCAAGTCGTAACGGTCCGGAAATATCGTCACAACGAGCTTGTTCCACAAAACAGTTGTTCGCGGTAGGAAGTTTCGCAAAAATTGCACAGTGGATGACAGCTAACCATCAAGGTGATGACGATGGTAGGACAGCCGATTGCGAGTGGTTCTGTGGAGAAATTCAGCTGCGGGCAATGTCCAGAACAACTCCTCAAAACAATCCCAGTGATAAATGCGGTAGAGAATGCACAGAGATCCTACATCTCTCCGCAAAGCCAAAGAATCGAGCCGACTAGAGAGCACCTGATCGTCAACAATTCGAGCCGCCCTTCTTTGTATGCGGTCAATTGAAGGAGTTGACTGGGATGCTCCAGCCCAGAGATGGGAACAGTACTCCAGATGTGGCTTGTAGAGTTGTAGGCGATGGTTCGGCGTAAAACACTGACCCGCTCTATTGAGCACACCCAGTTTTTGCGAAGCTAATTTAGCTTTACCTCCAAATGATCGCGAAACTGAACTTCGCTAGAAATGCTGACACCCAGGATTTCAATAGACGACTTGGCAACAAGAGGAGCGCCTTCGAAATCAATATCCACGAAGAATAGAGATTTTTTAGCGGTAAACGCGCAAACCTGTGTCTTTGAGGGGTTGAATCGGACTAAATTTAGCCGACCACAATTCGAAACTAAGCATGTTTTCGATATCTGACACAAGTTTGTTCCGGTTCTCATTAACGTTTTCTACCGCGAAAGAGAAATGACAAAGCGGAACGTACTCTTTTTAAATGAAAAAGGTTTTTGTTTCTATCAACAGCGTTTTTAAAATCGTGTTTACTCCGCTCCGTTTTCGAGGCAGGAGCGAGCTCATTTCTACTCTTTCTACACGCTCGGCTCTTTCCGTCCGACTATTTGTTGGTGGCAATACAACTTTCCTCAGTAGCATCTTTTATCGTCTTCAGAACTTCACAATAGCAGTTCTTTAAAGAATTAGATCTCTCGACCAATTTTCTAATGTACGCGATGGCGACTATCTGACAGAAGTTTACAAATATATTTTTATGTGTTCTGCTAACAAGTGTGGAGAATGGAAGTGTTTTTCTGTGCTGGCAAAATGTAATTATCAAAACAATAAGTAAGTTAAGTCTTGCCTTAATTTAACGGCTTAGAATGACAATAATAAAGGAGAAAAATTACCAAACATGTTCAAATTCTTAGTGAATATAATTAAACAACTGATATTATTATACTACTGATATATTATATACTTCTTTTAATTCAACATATTCCAAAAATTACCAGTTCCGGAACTAGCTCCGGAATTCCGGAATTAGACCTCCAGTATTGGAACTCAGTTCCGGAATTGAAAACCTTCCGATATTGCATGCCCATTTAATTGATTAGTTATTCTTGTTAAATACTGGCCATTTCTCCAAAGATATAGCAACTTTTTTTTTCTCCGTGTGGTGACTGAGTAAAAATACAATGTCACTACCCCATCTTATCCCGTGGGTGTCGTAGGAACCGACTAAGGGACTATCAGTTAATATTATCTTCACGAAATAAAAAGAAGGAAAACTTGAAATTAAACCCTATACCAATCCTTCTGGCCAGCGTGGTATTAGGTAGTAGGCCACCAAGTATCCCTCCATTACGGGAGGAGGTCTGTCCCTGCAGTGGGACATTAATGGGGTGGTATGATATATAGCAACTTTTAGATACATTTTACGACAACGACCAACTGGACGAAATCCGCTGGTAACACCACACAGTCTAGAAGTATGTTTATAAGTAGTTTCAATGTATTGACCCATTGAACACATGAAACAAATAATAACCAAATAATTGGCACAAATCTTACTTTACATCACTCACCGAGTGCCAACATTCCATACGGATTATTAAACAAATATAAATATTTATATTTGCTATACCAACAAAATGGTTTCCGGAAGATATCACATCAAAGTAAATTTTATTCCGGACACTCTGATTCTGACAATCTTTATTAAAATTTTATGCCAACTATTATTATTAGTAACCTATTTATTGTGATGAAAATAGTGAAATACCTGCTTTTGACACATGAAAGCTTGCGTCGCTAGGGAAGCGATCGTGTGATTAGGTGCCTTGATTAGATTTTTGAGATAAATAAATAAATATTCCTTACACAATAAAACAACCGCCATCTAGTCCCAAACTAAGCAAAGTTTGTTCTATATACGAGGAATTTAATTCATTGCAGGACACCCAAGTACCTACCTGCTATTTGTGTGACCTAATAATAATTGTTTAGAGCCCATGCATATCGAGCATAGAAATTTTAAAAACATCCTCGCTCTAAGGAAATTACATTACACACCTCAGAATAGTGAATAGTTATATAGAAATAAGATAAATAGTAATAGAAATAAATTAGTAACATGTGTATTAGTCTGACTGAAACTAATAAAGTTAGAGATGTTTTATAGAGCTATAAAAATATTGTAGACGTATGTAAAGCGGTGTGTTTTATGTTTTACTTTCATATAAATATATAAAATACTAGCTGACCCGTGTCCACTTCGTTGGGCGGCAAAAAAACGCGTCCCTTTTTAAAACATATTTCATTACTGCTCTACTCCTATTAGTCATAGCGTGATACTATATAGCCTATGACACTCCCCAATAAATAGACTATAGACAACACAGAAAAAAAATTTAAAATCGGTTCTGTACATTTACCCCCTACAACGTCACAATTTCACAAACACACATACTTTACCTCTTTATAATATAAGTATAGATAGATGAACCTACTAGTAAGTTCCACGATGACGACATGAATAAGAAACAAAACTATTCATTTGCTGCAACACACATCTATCGTGTAAACTTAATCGCACTTTTGCCGCAAATCAATCAAATAGCCCAATTACAGTAATTCTAAATAATAAATATTATTCTATTCTTATTCTAAATACAAATTGTCACTTCCCAGAGGCAGTTTGATCACGAGGATAGGGATATAGAGGATATGATGGTATGGCACGGCAACACCATGTGCTCAACAAATCTAGCTGAAAAGAAATAATCTAATTTAGACATTATCACTACGAATAAAATATGAAAGCAGATCCAATTGACATTCAAAGCGAGAAAGCAATTTGCGATCTATTTTGATTCATTCATTCAATTTACATTTTGCTTTTAAGATGGCTCATTCAATTTTACATCACAATCATCTCAATAGGTCGTCGACTTGTTCAGTGTAGGTATGACGTCATTCAATCTGACCGATAACTGTCCTTTTACATTCTCAGTTCTTAGAAATTCAACCTTACGAATTTACATAATTTGTTCTGAATACCTCAAGGTCTAGCCCTTGTGAAGATAGATGGAACTGAATACATAATTATCGAGCAGCCCATTGTAGACACGGGCATTATTTGTAGACATGAAAACAGTTATTCATAAACTACAAATGCCATCAATTGAACCAACAAACTTCCTAAAAAATGCCACCACTTTACGTCCTTAAAGTCTCGTTAATACCAACTAAGGGAATTTTGTTAAGAAAAATTATGGGCCAAAACGATTGAAGAACATGGTATAGGCAAACCAAGTTTGTCCCTGTCTCTGGAGAAGGCCCGTCTCTTCAGTGGGACATTTAAAGCCTGCAGTGATGCAAATAATGAAATCCACGTCAAAATCAAGACCTTCATAAATATTTTGTCAGCTCATTACCCGTGTTATATGCCATAATATTATCACACGACCACCATTTTTAAACTCCTTACAAAATTTATTCAACAAAAAACCACATCAATTTGAACCTTACCACCTAGACTTAAGACGTAATATAAAACTAAGTAGAATTCACACACAGAATTAAAAAGTCTTCGCTAACGAGCGAAAGCATCCGACCGGTGACGAATTTTCACGACTCCGAGTTTTCCATATTTCGAAATATACTTACTTGAAGTTGTTTTTCATTTAAAAATAAACCTATATTACCATTTTATATGGTTTTATTTAGCTTGTAAATGCATACTCGAACTATATTTTCTCCTTTGTGAGAGATCTTAAATTAAAATTTGTTATTTAATGAAGTCTGGTTATTACAATTTTCAGTTTTATGCTTAACGGATAGAGTTTATATTTGTTTGTAGCATCTTTGTGAAGGAACCACGTGCTCGGTTTTCCGACAGTTCCGCGTTAGCGATGGTCGACGTTAGACGCGTCAATTGACGGTTTTCACGCGTCTTTTTCCCGCGGATTTTTCTTTTTACAGTTTTATTTTTCCGCTAAAGTATTCAACGTTTACAAGTGGTTAATTAGTTTGTAAGATAAAGTGTTTAAGATAAATTTAAAGTTGCACAATTACATAGCAAAACAAAAGTAGAATTTACAATATTAGTTTTCGTAATTTGCACGGTTTTCACAGTTTTATGGTAAATTTTCAATCTGTTTTACGGACTTTACGTATGCTATTGGCATAATGTGATTTGTTTTTGTTATTGTGAACTAGTAGAGTAAGATTTAATTCATTTTTAATATAACTACGTCAGTTTAAATTCACAACATATTGGGCCTCTACTGTTATAACATGGGTCTAAGTTATACATAGGTCTTTAGAGTCCAGTTTAAAGGACGTCAAAAATATAAATAATGAAAATTGTATTAATTTTGATTAAAGCGTTTTTGACTTTGACTTTGAATTTGGTCATAGTTTGTTTTCATTGATCATCTTGATTACCGACATCGACAAGTTACCGTGTTGGAATGGATTAAAAATAGGTGTAAATCAATTTCTGAGGTTGTCGTAAAAAATGATTTGTAGAAAATATATGCTTTACATCAGTGAATTAGTGTAAATGCTGTGAACAGAAGGATTTTTACTTATATACCTACTGCATCCAAAAAGATTTTACTAAACAGAAGTTCAACCTTAAGGAAATTTTCGCACTAGGAATAAAGTGTTGCATTGCCGAATCCTACAAACATTACTTTTAAAGCTCAGGAATAATTACTTGTGAATCACATAAATAATTTATCTAGCGTCGGATTAAAAACCGCGACCTCGTGCACAGTTTGTGTTTAAATTATATTGTTCCCTAGTGTAAAAGATGTATTGAAAAAATAAAAATCGGTACCTACCTTGATAGAGGCCAGTCTCCGGCACCCGTTGGTCATTTATTAGGCTCATGTAGTTATTAATTATAGTACATTATTGCAAGGAGAGGTCCGTGTCATTAGTGTTATAAATGAAGGTTGAACTATTGACTCCTGATAGAAACCGACACCTTGGTCATTGAGCCCGCAATATTTGTGAATACATATTATAATAATATACATATTGCCTTACCTTGCCCCATTAACAGCCATCAGTATTGACGACTAGTAGTTTGTCTCATTATTCTTTATGCCTTCTCTAATTATAAAAAATAAAAGTGGCCTGCCCAGTTCCAATTCAATTTTAAAGACAGTTGGCCATCACCAATTTGTGTATTAAAACCCAGCTTATAATATACTCTCTTATGTTGATCACATATAAAATAAGGTTACGTTACGTAAGTTAAAATATAACACCTTAGCCTGTGGTAGATAAGCGATGTCAGATTTATTGATTCCTGTAATTTACCGCAACCAAGTATTGATATAATATTATGTAAGTTGAAAAACCCAACGAGCACGAGTTATGTACCTATGACTACGCATAAAGCCCGATTTACACATCGACAAGTACAGTAGCGAGTTAAGTAGTAAGTTGTTGAATAAGTTGATTTAAATAGATCTCCATTCTACATATTTTCGGGCTTAACTTCTTTGTGTATTTTACTTTACGTGGTTAGGAATATCATTTTGCTAACTTTTAACGTCAGATGTTTAACTGTGGCTGTTTGGTCTCATAAAAATTTCGTCTTTTGTTCAGTAAAATAGTTTTAAATTAATATCAAAAATGACTGAGCCATTCAAATAAAAAAATGCGTAACCAAAGCGTTGATAGGCAATGAACGCTTTGGTTCTTAAGTCAGTAAATATAGTAAAAAAATGATGAAAATCACCTAATGATGTATTTTCCTTTTACTGCTGCCATCAAAACAAATTCTATTGCTTTGAATTTAAATCTCATTATGGTACATCAAAGTTTATATTATTAAAATGAAAGCGTAACATTAAATTCATAGATATTAAACTGAAAATAAATGGTCTCAACAAAATTATACAATAAATAACTATCTAGGAGTAAATGAAGAAATAATAAAATTTACGTTAATCAAACAACATCCCGGTGCAAATGTACCCATAACTCTTGTCTAACTCCCGCCCTAAGGAATGGCCACTCATTTTGTTGTAACTTAACTTAATAGTTAGCCTAATGGTAAGCTAGAGACGAATTCTTAAAGAATATCTGTTAACAAAATTAGCAACGAATCTCTTTGGTAATATTTTTTGTTTGTTTAATTTAAAAAAAAAGATAGGTACATAGTACAACCGAATACTAACCAACGTAATACAACCGAATTGAGAACCTCCTCCTTTTTTGAAGTCGGTCGGTTGAAAAAGTTAATAATATTGACTAACAAAAAGCGCTTACGTGAAAACAGCATGTAGAACCCTGTACATCTTTGAAGGAAGTATATATCCAGTAGCGGCGTTTTTTAATTTAAATTTAACTTTAGTTTCTAGTCTAAGATTACAGCAAAATATGATTAAAAATTCGATTTTTTGCAATAAATTCATCAACGCTATTAGCGCGTTTTAGTTTTATACCCAAAACTATGTTGAATATAAGCCAGGTAGAAGTTTAATATGTTTTATGATTTTATGCTTGCACACGTTACTTTAACTAGATAGTGATAAAAGGGACGGAGATTCCGGTAATCGGTTTTCCTTTTGATCTGTCAATAAAACCCTAAAATTGCGTTGTCATTTTTCGAAAAGTCCATACCAAAGGCTGTATTATTTTTCGGAATATAACAATGCTGCTATAATACCACATAGAAGTCGCTAAGTGAAGGTTAAATGTAAAATAGTTCAGTAATAGGTATTTATCCTGTAAGTTCTATTCATTAAGATTTAATACTATTAAAATTATAGCGTTCGTTTTGATTGAAATAAGTTCTTACAGTATTTCATTTTCAATGTTTTTTTTTACTATTAATTAACGAATTATCGGGATATTTACCATGTTTGTAGTTGTTGAGTTAACGTGATCATGGCGCTTGTAACAGCGTCAAAATATCGGAAACTCAACAACTATAAACATGGTAAATATCCCGATAATTCGTTAATTAATATTGAATGTGACCATGACAGTTTAAATAGCTTTTTTTACTTCTGGATATTTGTTTCTAAATTAAATTGTATGTTTTTAAAAACTCTAGCTGTTCTAAAACTTTGTTGGCTAAAAATAGTTATGGAACTTTAAAGATTTCTTCACATAATATATTCTATCTCGAAAGGAGTTCAAATGTACGGTGTTACCACGTAAATTTATTTCATAGGTGCCATAAAAGCTGCTAGCAGATATATACGAAAGAATTAGATAGTTTTGTAGCGCAAATGTATTAGGTAACGTCGGTAGGAGATGCCCTAGAAATACTTACAGGGACATAATTGGTGACGTCTTTTAGAAAGGGCAAATGCATAGTACTCGGAATCGTCAGCTATGAAAATATATATAATTTCTCACACTTTTACACAACGCCTTCTAGTCCCAAACTAAGCAAAGCTTGTACTATGGGTAGGTACTAGACAACGGATATACATAAATACTTTTTCTTTTTGTAAATACGTACTTACATATTTTACATAAAAAACACCCAGACCAATGCAAGCAATCATATTCATGCACACAAAGATTTACATTGAGCGGGAATCGAACCCGAGACCTCTGCTTAGCAGTCATGTTATATAACCACTACGCCATAGGGGTCGTCAAATAATAACCACTTCGCTACAGAGGTCGTCGATAAGTAAGCGAAGTTTCTTTCCGAGGGTGAAGAAGGTATTGCCCTGAATTGAGATGTTAAATAGTCTTTATTGGCAGGTCGTAGTACTACTGTTATATCTTATCATCATGACATCCAATTAATGTCCCACTGCAGGGACGGGCCTCCTCCCGTGACGGAGGGATACTTGCCCTACTAATACCACGCTAGCCAAACGGATTGGTATAGGGTTTAATTTCAAGTTTTCCTTCTTTTTATTTCGCAAAAATAATATTCACGAATATACCTATATACGTTTTATCTTATACCGTGGCATTATTAGTAAGCTATCTATAGTTACATAAAATATAACGGACGATTAGCAATATTAATTTAATTGAGGTCAATTGATGAAGCTTCGACGTTCTCGTAAACGTTATACAGAAACGATTAAATAACTTTACTGACTAAAGTCTCTTATATTACTGGGCAATTTATTATCCACTATTTTCTTTACTTGTGGTATAATTGATTGGATGAAGGTTAACACTTACTTAAATTATTGTAGATGACAAATAAGTGTAATTTAGCTGAATGAATATAAAGTTCTTATAATAATGATTTATCCAAGAAATTTTGAAAAAGTCTACAAACGGTCTTTTTATAAAAACTCTTTTAAGAAAAGAAAAAACTGTAACTTTTTTTGGACTAATAAACTTAATTTCAAACTTTTTAGCAAGTGCCTGTCTAGATTGCTACTACTGGATACTAGTATTTTGTCCATTACTTTGCTGTTGACAAATACAAATCTATTATCATCATATTAGCTTATAACTAATTGTTCCAGTGTAGGAAAGGGTTATGTATCTCCGTGTGGTGACGGAATAAGAATACTCCGTCACCACACGGAGATATCGTAAAAATATCGTAAAAACTGACTAAGGGATTATCCGTGAATATTATCTTTACAAAATAATAATAAAATGAAGGAAAACTTGAAATTAAACCCTATACCAATCCGTCTGGTCAGCGTGGTATTATACTAAACGCAAAGACTCGTGGCAGTCAGTGCTATATAACGTTATATGGCACCGACTGCCACGAGTCTTTGCGTTTAGTATAGTAGGCCAAGTATCCCTCCGTCACGGGAGGAGGCCCGTCCCTGCAGTGGGACATTAATGGGCTGTTACGATGAGGAAAGGGTTATCAGCTAAACCTTACCTAATCTTCGTCCTGGTCTTCTTGGGGACTGTCTGCATTTACGAGACTCCCATGATGAATTGAGGTATATTATTTAAAAAGGCGAGTTAAATATACTTAGAACCTTATCCACACCTAAAACTAAGCTATCATAACAGCCCATTAATGTCCCACTGCAGGGACGGGCCTCCTTCTATGACGGAGGGATACTTGGCCTACTAATACCACGCTGGCCAGACTGTATTGGTATAGGGTTTAATTTCAAGTTTTCCTTCTTTTTTATTTCGTAAAGATAATGTTTAAGTATAGTCCCTTAGTCGGTTAAACTAAGCTATACAGCAGGTGTATTATAACAAAGCAACAATTCACTTATTATGTAAAGCGCACCCAAGTTATTCCAAGATAATGTTATGATATCTTCGTCACATTACTTGTGTATATAATTTGCATTGAACTTAACTTTTGCATAAACTTATTGCTATTTCGTGAACTTTGTGAGTGTTGTGTATTGTTATCGCTGAAATAAACCTGCTTGTTGTATTCAGACGACTTTAGAAAGACATGCTCTATAAATTAATGTCCCACTATGTTGACAAAATTTTCACTGGAAAGACTACGCTATCATCATTCATCATCATCATCATCATAACAGCAGGGATAACACTGCAGGGACGGGCCTCCTCTCGTAAAGGAGGGATACTTGGCCTACTAATACCACGCTGGCCAGACGGATTGGTATAGGGTATAATTTCAAGATTTCCTGCATTTTATTTCGCACAGATAACTTCCGTGAAAGTTCGTAGTTCCTTAGTCGGTTTTTACGACACCCATGGGATGAGATGGGGTGGTAACATAATAATATTGTATTCTTACTCCGTCACACGGATATCTATCATCATTACAGCCCAGTAATGTCCCATTGCGACGGGCATAGATATCAGAATAAATTCAGTGGCGACGGGCTTCTTTTGAGTATGGATAGAAATGTAGTCTACCAATAACGCGTCAAGTATTCTTTTTTTATAGCTTTGTAGGGATTTATCATGTGAGAAACAATTTGCATTATGACAAAAAGTGTGATGATAAAATCTATCCATACTATAAGGTTTGCCGGAACTCAGTTTAAGATTTTACCTTATCTTGCCTACCTTTATTAGTTACTGCAAAATTAGAAGCATTGATAAAAGCATATAGGTAGCTATACTGGCAAGGTGATTAGGAAAAACTTAATCCATTTCACGTCTATCATCTATTGCCCTAATCATAACGGCCCTTTAATATCCCACTGCAAGGACGGGCCGCCTCCCGTGACGAAGGGATACTTGGCCTACTAATACCACGTTGGCCGGACGCATTGGTATAGGGTTTAATTTCAAGGTTTCCTTCTTTTTATTTCGTAAAGATAATATTCACGAATAGTCCCTTAGTCGGTTTTACGACACCCATGGGATGAGATAGGGTGGTGACATATTATTATTGTGTTCTTACTCCGTCACTACACGGAGAATTGCCCTAATACCTGGACTATATTAAAGATTTTATCATGTACAATACAGTCAAATTACCGTGTTTTGATTTAAAAAACGTATATTTTCTGATCAAATTTTGATGCAATCCGTTCAAATCCAATTGTTGGTATAACGGTTAAAATTGGCACGCCACGATATTGAACCGAAATCAACGTTTTGTTTCCACGGCTTAACGTTAAATTGATTTCAGATTACTTTTGGAAGTTTCTCAAATATTTCTGACGTTATAACTCGCGTATTATATGAATGCACGTTAACAAACAAAAGATCTTTTGTATAGCTGTCCATGAACGACCCACTGCAATAACTGGCCTCCTCCGATCTTATAAGCATAGCATGGAAAATAACTTGGCTAACAAATACAAGTAGAAGTGTTGGCGTCATGTTTTGAATGAAGTTGTCCTTCTTTGCTTGAGATATTAACAACACAGTCTTTTAGTCGCTTTTTACGACACCCTCAATGTAAGATAGCGCCGTGACAGCTCATATTGTGAGTCAATCATGACCCGAAAAACTTTTTTAAAGTTACTTATTTAGAACAGACAGTTAATATTTTAGTAAAACGTTAAGATCACTATGCAGAGATACTTGTTTAAAACTTTAAATACAATTTTGTATAAAGGCGGATTTAATACCCAAGGCATTATCTTTCAGTCGGATTATTCGTTAAATGGCAGATTCTGAAAACGGCAGATTCTGTAAATGGCAGATTCTTTAAACGACAGATTCTTTAAACGGCAGATATTGTACAGTCGTCAGCTAAAAACAAAATGTTATTAGACATGATATTTGTAGCTTTGCTTGGCTACCTTTCTTAAACAAGTAGATGCATTAATTACAAAATGTAATTTTCTAAATGCAACCTTTTTGCTTACTTACTTAATTTTTGTCTATTATTAAATCATGTGTTTTCATTACTTATTATTTCCGTTGTCATTTTCCTTGGTCTAATTAATTATTATTAAGTTTAAATATTCTATTATAATAGAGTCATTCGGGTCAAGAGGCCGCACTTAATTTTTGACTGCGTCTAAAATCTATACAGAAGAAGATGTCAAAGTTATTTGGATAAGAATTAGTAGAATACAATAATTAACTTACATCATTTAAACTTATTTTGCTAATTAGTTAGCATTCGAATTCGAATGCATCCTCTTAAATTTTTAAAATTTTAAATTATAGAAAAATTACTTGTATATAAAAGGGAAAAAACGTAGGAAATTCGTTTCGGTTCTAAGCGCCGAAGCAATGGTTAAATTTGGTAGTCGGGAGTTCGAGACGGTTACTCGGTTGGCCTAGTGGTCATGGCGCTGGACGCGTATTATAGTACAGAGACGCGGGTTCGAGTCGCGCATCGAGTACCAATTTATTCCATTGTATTTCTTCTTTTCGGATTTTTCTAGTTATACCTAAGCTGTTTTAACAGCTTATGTCGTGTGAAAAAAGTTAATTACATAATTAATAAAATTATGTAAATATTACCCTTAATAAATACGTTGTTTGGGACTGTACTTCTGCCGTTTACAGAATCTGTCGTTTAAAGAATCTGCCATTTACAGAATCTGCCGTTTTCAGAATCTGCCTTTTAACGAAAAAAGGTTTCAGTCAACCTTAATAACCTACACGTATAAATTTTGAGACTTACGTATTGGACTACATTATGGATGGATTGACTGGATTACATTAATAATGAGTTTGGCTTTTTATATTTTATATACTGTAGTATCTTCTTAAGCCGCCATAGTGGAGACATTCATGCCTCTACAAATATTGTAGCTGGCATGGTGCTCGCCATTCTTGGACTCTATTGGATGCTTAACATCAGGCACCATAGAGTTATTCTGGTAGGCCAATTTAAAAAAACTGTATAACATCTGCTGCTAAAATTGTCTAAACCTTGAAAAGTCTCCTGTTCCTGAAAACTTTATCATCATATCAGCCAATCGACGTCCACTGCTGGACACGGGCCTCCTCCAAGTATTGCCACCTTGTGCGGTCCTGTGCCTCCCTCATGCATCGGCTTCTCGCCGTCCTAACTAGGTCGCCGGTCCACCGTGTGAGGGGTCTCCACACCCTGCGCTTTCCGGTACGCGGTCGCCATGTCAGAACCTTTCTGCCCCAACGACTGTCGGTTCTCCGCTATCATATGTGCCCTGCCCACCGCCACTTTAACCGGGCAATTCTGAGCGCTATGTCGGTTACTTTGGTTTTCCTACGTATCTCCTCATTTCTGATTCGTTCCATTGTCCTCTGAGTGACCATGAGCCTTCTGAGAAGGCCCATAGTTAGCGACTACCCCCCGGTTTCTGAATGCCTGATCAAGTCAAAATCAACTAATCAAGTGTCAAAACTGTCATTTTAGTTCCTGAAAATTGCAGTTTTGACACTTAATTAGTTGATTTTGACTTGATCAGGCATTCAGAAACCGGGGGTATGTCTCTGTTCCATAGGTGATCACTGGCAACACGCACTGGGCGAAGACCTTTGTCTTTAGACACTGCGGTAATGTGGACCAGAAGATACGTTTTAGCTTCCCGAACGCTGCCCAACCGAGTTGGATTCGACGAGTAACCTCCTTTTTTTAAAACTTTATAGTAGTGATTTTTCCAAAAAAATTGGCTATGATTATTTTTATCAATTTTTTTAGTACTTCAAATATAATAATAAAAAGAAATCACAAAACTTTCTGAACAAACAGGAAGTTATAAACGTCGGGGCGTAAAAACAGTTCTCGATAGTTAAAAATTAATATCTATGTTGACCGCTTTAAATCAGGAAAGTAAGACATAACATTTTGAGGTCAAGAGATCAATTAATGTTGAATTTTTGATAGAATTGTTGGTGGGCTAAAAATAAGTTATGATAGAAAGCAAGAAAGAAAAATAATTCGTTCATGTTTCTGGCTCATGGAAGTACTAAGAATAAAGACCGAAAGTATCAAGACTTACAGTTCTCAAAAATAAGTAAATACCTACACATGTATCCCAGTCATTTCATAGTTGCATTTGATAGAATTTCCAATATTATTGAAATCGTTGTTTTACGCATAATCTCCTTAATTATGCCGATAGTAGACCTTTGATGTCTTTAGCATTTCTGGTGTGTGAGAGACTGCAGTATTTTTTTTTGCCTGTAGAAGCATTTAGATTCGCAGATGAAATACAACTGAGCATACATTTAAGTACAGTGTGAATGACGGCATTATACATAACCTGTAGTTGTTAATCGTTTGAAGGTTTCAACTGTCTGTGAGTGTTTCTTCTCTATCAATCATAATAATCTCTCTATTAATACTTAGAATTACTTGAACAGAGGTTTGCGGTTTGCCATATCCATGTGACGTTAGGATTCATAGTTACATGAATATATTATTTTAATTAAGTTTATAAATATACGCTAAAATATTAGCTGGTATTATGCGACGACTTGAATGTGATTACTCCTATAATATCGCCATTATTTTGTCGTTAGCTTATACTATAGTCAAAATTTGTTTAGTTTATCTGGTATTGTTGTTAGTAAATGTGATTATGTATAGTAGTAGTTAATAAACCGATCACTCAGTGCTCGGAGATGTTTAAAACAAACAACATTAGCACAAAAGACGTTAAACTGAAGTTTTATTATTTGTTTATGAGCCTCTGTTGAGACTTCGCCTAATCAGTTTTATCTTTTCACGCGTTTAGTGAACGGAGATTGACTAACGAACGTACATTTTAATGTATAAAGTATAAAGGTTCCTTGATTCATTACTTCAGTATTGTGTGTAGAAAACGTGAAATCGGGTGTACCGCAGGGCTCTGTACTGAGACCCTTATTAATTTCAATATGCTGAGGTTGGGTTTGTAGTGGAGCCTTCATACCGTCTTCTTATAAGACTTAGCAAAAAATGTAAAAATACAAAAATACATAACATCGTCAACATACTAATTTGTGTATTGTTCCATTTGTAGTTTTATGAAACCAAACCTTTAAAAGTACTATATCTATACCCCACTGCAAGGACGATTGTTATCTTAATATAAATGTCATTATGAATAAATAATTGACTTGAGTATTTAGATTAAATAAAGGTAATATACAATAAAACATAAATCAAGCTATATTGTATCAAATTGTAAATTTACTTGCTGAATATTCATAAGTTCGACCCCGCCGCGGATCAAATGAGCTGAACTCAGATCTTCCTTACTTACCTAATATTATAATTGATTTATTTGGAAAACGTGTTGCTGATTTATTGTTCCAAGTTACAGATTTAGACAACAGATAAATCTGTAGAAACCAATAGAAACAATTCAAACTTCAAAATGCTTTATTTCATAAAATTTATCACAAATTGTTTGAAATCGTCTTTTAGAATTTACTTGAAATTAAAGCTATAGTTAAAATTATAGATCGACACAGACAAACGCCACAGCACTAAAAGACCGCGTTGTATTGTCCAATGTAAATTAGAGAAGAAAAATAAAACCAATCTACTACTCAAATCTACTTGTCTGTCTGTGTTGATCCATAAATTCCAGTTTCCAAATGGTTGGGCCAATGAGAAGAAACCTGGCAAAGAAACTCATGGCAACTCTTTTAAAATTCGGTTGTTTACAATATTTCTTTTAACATAAATCATATTATACACAATTAAAATATTTGACAGTACCAGACAGGATAATACACCATTTATACATTATAAAAAATAATAATCAAAGAAAAGAAAAGTAGAAGACAAGCATGAGAACAAGCAAGACAGAAGAAGAAAAGAAAGAGAGAAAAAAAAAAAAGATAGAAAGTATACAATAATACAATTAGAACTTAGAAATAAAATAATACAGTAGCACATATAATTATAAAAAGTGCATAAACTAGCATTATTTAAAATATTGAGAATAGAAGCAGTTAATCCCAAGCCTTTTTATCATTCGTGTAATCTACAATAGTATAATATCCCTTTAGGATAAGTTTTTGGTTTACTACATTCTTAAATTTATTAAGACTTAGATCTTGGATATGATTCGGGATTTTATTATAGAATCGCACACATTGACCCAGAAATGAATTGTGTATTTTTTGGAGCCTAGAATACGGATGAACAAGTTTATCTTTATTTCTAGTAATTATACTATGGACATCACTTCTTTTGACAAATTGGTCTTTATTTTTATGAACATAAATTATGTTTTCATAAATGTATTGACTTGCTACAGTTAATTTTACCAAACCATTGCATTATTAAGCTACCATTTAAATCACCCCACCCACTTGGTACGGGCCTTGTCTTGTTAAAAGGGAATCTACTACAGCAGTCTGCACTACGCCATTCAGATTAATATTGTGTTGGACCTTTATCTCTCTAGCAGTTTATTTTACGCATATTTTTCTCTTAGTCAGCTCTTACGATAACCAAAGAATGTGCTGAGGTGCTAACATTTCGTATTCTTAATCCGTTCCTACACGTAAAACTTAAAATACTTCGTTCATTTATCTTATTCTTAAAGTATAGTCATACACTTCAGTATGACATTACACTGTAAAAGAAAACTATACTATACTCGTAGATATCGCATTATCATCATCTATCTCGCTTGCACTTACCGGTCTTCTATTGTTATATGTATAATATCTTATATCTTTTTTTGGAGAACTCAGATGATATTGTGTTTTCTATAGTGAATGCCATAGATATAGTGATTGATTCGTGTCTAAATGCGACATTAACTATTCATAGATCTGTAGTTACAGATGTCCTTCTAAATAAAGGTCAAACTTGTATGGGAATTGTGTTTGTAAAGTTATATGATGTCATACTTTTTGGAACTTATCATTTGAACTGACGACCTATGGCGTTGTGGTTATATAACATGACTGCTACGCAGAGGTCTCGGGTTCGATTCCCGCTCAATGCAAATCTTTGTGTGCATGAACATGATTGTTTGCATTGGTCTGGGTGTTTTCTATGTAATATGTATGTATGTATTTACAAAAAAAAGTATTTAAGTATGTTTATCCGTTGTCTAGTAGCCATAGTACAAGCTCTGCTTAGTTTGGGACTGGATGGCGTTGTGTGAATGTGTGAGGAATATTTATATTTATTTAGTTTAGATTTGGGGTTCTGTATATTTTTATAGATTCACTAATATAAAAAGTTGGTTGGTTACTCGTGAAACTATCAAAACATCTAGTAATTCTCCATCTTTAATACATTCAACATATCTTGAGCTCGGTGATACTATCTCATCATATATGTTGGTGTAGCTTATTTGCATTCAAGTCGCATTGGTAAGAAGAAAACTTTTAGATTTACCCCTAAGTTTTGTTTCTGACGTAGATATAATACAGTGTTGTGGGAAAGTGAGTAGGAATGGTCCAATAAAAACCACCACAGTTATTTATATTACTTCATAATCTTTTGGTACTCTAGATTATTTTTTAATTTTCTTTATTTTTAACAGTGACAATTAATCTGACTTTACCATAAATCAGACTAAAAAGACCAATCATCATTAAGTGTGTGTAAAGTGAACAAATCTCAGTACCGTAACATAACGTATGTGTATCATCACGAAAATATTGATGAAGAAAAAAGAACCTTATAGTGATATGAGTGAAAGTTAGTTTTGGATCGTGAAGTGACAACCTCGTGTTTGTCGGTTAGTGGTATGGAGGTAAATATTGCGTGTTAGAGTGTTCGCGTGACAACTGCCACGTTGGTTCACGCTGCGTGCTTGGAGTGCGCGCGGCGTGCCAGTCGCGCGCACGCCACGCTCGCGCGCGATCTTGAACCATGCGCTGACCGGGTCATGGAGACCATCTCTGAAGATGCTGAAGCTGAATTGGAACTTGGTAAATTTGGTTTTCAATATATAACTGCTGTATGTTAGCTTTCATGATATTTATAAGGTTTTGGTGTAAGGTTTTCAGCATAAAGTGACATTTATCACTTTGCCGTTTGATCACAAAGAAAGTATCACAAAATACATTTTAGCATCCAGACAACACATGCACCAACAAAAATGTTCTGCCTCTTTGGCTTTAGCTTATATTTCATTAAAAAGATTTACAAATATAATATTACAAATGATGTAATGCTTACAAAACTACACATCACACTATTAATTACTGGGCATTTGCAGCTTATTGATACCAAGCCTTAACCAAAATCGAATATAACTATAGTTCGCTTGCCGACTTCAATAGAAGATAGAAAATATAACTATGACAATATGACTACACGTACAGTAGAACTAGTAGCCCAAACAAGCGCATCGATCGTCCAAAATAAACTCCGCAGTAATAAGACGAAGGTTTATTTCTGTATACACGTGTTTATCAGCCACCATTAGCAACCTTTTTTTGTACAAATGTCACGTGGACGAGTCTAATAGGATCACGTGGCTCGTTTCGTTAATGGGCTCCACAAATGTTTGGCTTTATGTTAATTAAAACGAATTTTATTATGTTATTTAACTTATATCCTTAGCAACCCTTATAAGTATGTTGCAAGAATGGACCAGAATGGAAGAAAATTTTGCCTTCGAGAAAAGGTTCGGCAACTTTTTCATATGCCCAAATTATTAAGTTGTGTAACAGTCTTCCGGTTCCTGTGTTCCTACTTCATATTAAATCCTTCAAACGCAGCTAATCTTGAAAAAGATCTAGCCAGACCGGCAAAATGAAATAACAAGCTGAGATCGTTGTAAGGCTGTTATCCGTTGTCTCATTTCTGGACAGCAAACTGTACATATTTTTTCTTTTGACGTTTATGTTAGGTTACTTTGTAACCATTGTATATTAAGATATATTATGACTTTAAATGTCGAAGGTAAAATTAACGAGCTGTGTTCTTGCATAACTATGCAGCCCACACCTGCACAATTGATTTACTATTATTATGAGGAAGGCAGTTTTAATTTAATTGGTTTTAAAATGACAACTCCCGCAATATTTTATTAATTTGGATTATTTTAGTGAAGTTACTTCCGAATTATGTTGAGAATTAATAAAGAATATTGTAAAAAGTTTTTATTTGTAAAGTAACGACATTTTATGTAGTAGTCTTATTGTAAATATTTGCATGCTGTAACTGGTGAAATATGATGGCCTTCTTACTTTGTCAATACCTGATTATGTACCACTTTCTATGCAAATAAAGTAATTCTATTCTATTCTAATAGGGATCGTAGTCTGTGTCGCGAGGACCGCAACAAGCATATAATTAACGAATACATATTGTTTATAACAATATCTTTTGTATCACACAAATACTTGCGTAGTAGTTCAACCCAAAACTTCTAAGACAACAGTAAAGTACACGACCGAGGCTGTTAAACAAAGAAAGAAAGCAGCATTCAAAGAAGACAATGATTTGTCTAAAAACCTCTTGATAGTAGATTTGCAAATTTGTAATCGCATAATAATGTTTACGTAGTTTTATTAGCGCGCTTGCGCAGGTGCGCCGATCTGAACTATTAATAAGCTCGATCGCACATAGTTGGCAAATTCAGATGGTTTTCTACCAAAGTGAACATTCCACTCCTAATAGAATTTTCATTAACAAAAGTTTACGCACCTAAATTCCTGAATCTTCATTAATTAACCATTGATCTAGCTTGACAATAACATGGTGTTGTATTTAATTTTTGTTCTTAAGTTCCAAACCCATAGAAACTTCTCGAATCTACGAAATCTACGAAAAATATGGATTTTTCTGTGATTTATCTGTGTAAAGGACACAGGACGGAAAGAACAAACAATTGTAATTTCTTCATGCTAGCCAATGAACGCTCACAGCTGGACATAGGCCTCCTCTAAATATTTCCACCTTGCGCGGTCCTGTGCCTCTCTCATCCATCGGCTTCCCGCTGTCCTAATGACATCGTACTTCCACCGTGTGAGGGTTCTTCCAACCCTATGTCAGTTATTACATACAAAATTTTAAGATTGTCCATTTTAACCATTTCATTTTTTAAATTTGATATCTATAGCTATTATTAAAAGTAATAAGATTATGTAACCCCTTTTTTCCAATATTATCGTAGTGCGTGCCAGTTGTAATAAATGGCAAGGCACCTTGTCCTTACTCTCTGTTAACCCTTCCCTTTTTATATTTTTTCACATAGGAAAATAATGTTTCTAGGATTTTTCTAAAAGGAAGGTTCTTATTGAAATTCTGATGCAAAACTGTGTATTTTTGTTAGATTTGTGCTATTTTTATTAAGACAACTCCCTGATCGAGCAAAGGCTTATCTTGCGTGAGATTCAAAACCGCAATCAACAATATTGGTAACAATTCAGAATATTATTAAGAAAATAAGTAAATAGTAATAAACTTCAATAATAATTAGCATCATAAACATTGTGCAATGGTTCTCATATTACAATCTTAAAGCTAGCTATTACTAATTACATTGCAATTGCATAAACGATCTGTGTAGCTATAACAGAGGTTAATCCTGTTATACCTCTGAGTCAGCCTGCAGCTAATATCGAGTTTACTATTTGCGAGATTATAAGCGTAAGTACACAATTGAATTCAATTAAGGAGTGACTAAGATCGTGCTGTTTGGGAATTTAGTTCTGTGAAACTAGTTTATAAACCCCCAACAAAACGATTGCTATGCATAAAAAAATCAATCTCTTATGTAATCTTTTCTTAGCTCATTATCATTGAATTTAAAGACTGATTTAAGTTAAGTGCCAACTCTAGCTCCCGGCTTACGTGAGAGATGGAACACCGGGGGATTTTAGTCAGAGTTTAAAAGAGCCCGCGTTTGGATTTTCCCGCGTCAAAACAAAAGGTTACTCTTTTAAACAATGTCTAATTTGAGGGCTGTGAACGAAAGTCGTATTATATTTATATCAGATCCTTCTAACGTAGTGTAAGCATTTGGCCAGACCCGCAAAGGGACGACGACAAGCTCATAACTTGTTTAAGTCAATTCATGACTACCATCCATTGCCCTAATTCCACATTAAATTATACTCGATACAAACCCTTGCCGTGTCACGAAGAAAATGAACATAACATAAAAATATAAGAGAGTTGTAGCTACTAACACCTCGTGTGTTGCGGTTAATGCAATGTATGAAATTCCAGCCGCGACCTCACCTCACGTCTATAACTCAGTATCGACACTCCTGTATCAATATGTTGAATAGACGCAATGAATTCTCTAACCTCAATTGAAAAAACGTAACGTATACGAAAACTTTGTACGGGAAACACGTGTGACTGTGTGACTTGTTTTTTTGTTCACAAGATATATGGTGCAAAGAAGTCTTATGTAAAATATACATTGATTATGTATTATCTACATGTTATAAACCATATTTGTAATTTATCTGTTTGTTTCCCAAATAAACAAAAATAAAATAAAATACATATATTAGCGTTTGTTTTGTGTTGTTTTTTTTTTAACCCCGTTCTAAAGTGTATTTTTTTTTATCCTTAAATGTCCTAATCCAGGAACGGGTTTCTTATATTCTTGAAGAATATTAAGAGATAAACCAAAAAATCTGATCAAAGATCAACGGTTTTTATCAAAGATGCATTAACTGTAGCGTTCTTCTGTTTTAACTGCAATTTATTTAGACCATAACTTTATCAATATGATAAGTAATCTTAATCATATCAAAGTTGCGGAGATTTTAAGAAATATATAATAGGTATATTAGAAACTATGTACTACGATAACTGCACATAAAAGTCACGTAAGAAAGTGATCCAATATACATAGAACTAGTCGAGAACAAAATAATAAAACACAATCAATCATCCGCTGTCGTTAACTATTAATCGATCAGTTACTCCTACTACAGCGACCATTACGATATAACTTTATATATTTTATGAACTATACAGTTTATTATATAACAGTTCATTATTCTTTCACTTTAGGAATGGTCCTATTCCGGGAACCTGACGTAGCAAAACTAGAGGCCTGCTAAAACTTCAGTTTGATACATGATTTGATGTCGAGTTTCCTTGTCGTCAGTTTCTGCAGCACCCATAAAATGAAGCCATATTGCATTTTCTTTCTGTGACCATACGAAGTTTTAGATTACCTTTGTATGATAAAAGAACAAAAATATTTGTTTTCACCAATAAGTATGTAGGTGCACAAATCTTAAAATGGATTTAAATATATCAATTTTGAAGGAATTTTATGAGAATTTTGCTTGATTCTATTCCTATCAAGCAAGTCAGATATTGGAAATTTCAGCGAATAAAGAAAAAAAACACAAAACTCAAATTCTACGAGTACCAGAGCGGCGTCTAGCGTACATTATTTTATATAATATTCCTAAAGAGGTCTTCCACATCACATAGTGGAGCTTTTTAACAATAAACCGACTTAATATAAATACTTTTGACTCCATTATGTATGTGGTTAAGTGAGAAACGTAGCATTATATTGTTCGGCGTAAATATTTCTGAGCTCTTTGTGTCATTGAGAAATACATAAATGTAGTTATAATAAATTCACTTTATCGTATTACTTTAAGAATTATTTAACTATGTACAAGTTACTTTATTCACCACAAACTCATACAAGATATGACAAAATGCCTTTATAGATTCCGATAGAAAGCGCGAATCGCTGCAATGGATTGACGCTGAACTTTTAACTAGTCGAGCAAACAATTTATATTATTATGCAGTTAGTAAAACAATGCATATTCGATGTTACAAACAGGCACTACCTTTTTATGTTGATTCTCTCATTACAGTAGCTATTTAATTAGGTACGTAATAATGTTACAGTGAGGTACTAGACATAAGCCTACTTAAGTTATAAGGGGTGTGTACACTATGACATGTGTAAAACGTTTTACTAAAACTTTCTCTAAATATGTTCATGTCCGTTGAGAGCATAATTGGGTGTATAATTGAAAGTAAATTTTATTTTGTTCGGTGTTGTGACGGAATAAAAATACTTACATGTGTGGCTTCTGTATGGGTAATTTGACATAAAACGATGTAGCAATTCGTCAGGCTATCATGGTATTAGTATATGAAATTACCCCACAGATATAGTAGAAACCTGTCCCATTTGGGGTCAGATAAAATAATCATAAAAACCAATTAAAAATTTTTGAGGGTTCTTACAAATATGTGTTCAATTGTAATACAATATTTTTGCTTATTACCTAAGTAAATCGTTTTTGTAAAATAATTCTTCCAAACTTTAAACTAGATCTATAGCTTTTATACGCGGTTATGTATGCCGATTGTTTAGTCGGTTAGTGCTCAACCACTTGAAACATAAAAATAATATAAATGTACAGAAATAGAATCACCTCTAGACAAGACACGTGTTTTAGGAGTCAAGTGCGGTGTAGAAGCAGCACTTCGGAGAAATTTTAGTTAGTTATAAGATCGCCAGGACAGTTATGAATTTCAACACATATGAGTAGGACCATTTCTTGAACTCTCCGTGTGGTGACAGAGTAAGAATACAGTGTGTCACCACCTCATCTAATACCATGGGTGTTGTAAAAACCGACTAAGGGACTATCCGTGAATATTACCTATCTTTACGTAATAAAAAGAAGGAAAACTTGAAATTAAACCCTATACCAATCCGTTTGGCCAGCGTGGTATTAGTAGACCAAGTAAACCTCCGTCACTGGAGGAGGCCCATACCTGCAGTGGGACATTAACTGTTATGATGATTTCTTGAACGATGGCTGAATAACAAGTCCACTACTGGATATATAGCTTCTACAAACACTTCTACTTTACTCGGTCCTATGCCTCTCCTATCCATCGGTTTTCAACCGCACTAAACAGGTCGGCGCCTGTCCATCGTGTGAGGGGAGTCTCTACCCTGCATAGCTTTAACCACAGCGTAATGGAGGTCACTCGTACATGTCATTACTTGCAATTAACAGTATGAGCCAACCTTTACTATAAGGGTCGTCGATTAAGGGTGGTTATAGCAATTTGCAATGTGGTGCGGTAATGTCTACGTTAATAGTGTCATAAAATGTAGTAGCTATGTGGGAGATGAAAGCTTTTTTTACTTTTTTTACTCATTGGCTCTTGAAACGTGGTAAATATGTGTCGTCTACGTTTAACAAACTGAAAATTTAAGACTAGCTAATGCCCGCGGCTTCACCCGTTTTGTATAAGGTAGCAATGTTATTCTACACTCTAAACTACCTATATTCCAAATTTCATCAAAATCCATTCAGTAGTTTTTGTGCGAAAGAGTATCAAACACCCATCCATCCATACATCCCCACAAACTTTCGCATATATTATCTTAGTAGGATTGATAAACAGTAAAATTCGTCACAAATTTTCACCATCAAAAGTATTTCAACACGACTATTACTCGTATTTCAGCAACACCATGAAAATTTATGTTTACATAATACTGAAGTTATTTAAAAAAAAAAACAAAATACTCTAGTAGGTATGAGCTTGTTTTTGGAAATATGGAAATATACGCCAAACTCTCGTTATGCCGTCCAGACAAATTCTCTGTCATACAGATTAGTACGTACCGAGTTTGTCCAATTTTCCTTGTTTTTTTACAGAAATAGTGCAATGCAATTGGCTGTGATAATTAGAAAAACTTGTTTTAGTCGGCTTTTATGACACTCGTTGGATGATTTGGGACGGTGAGGTTTTTGCATTATAGCTCTGTCTCTACAAGGAATTAAATAAGGTACACTTGTTTAATAGCTGTATACTTATGTAAAGATACATTAACAGTAAAAGAAATATGTATAAGAACAAAAGTATTGTTTTTGTTTCCAAACTTACTTTGCTTTACAACAAAGAGAATTGGTTGTAAGAATTCTTGAGTAATCTTTTGAAGTTGAGTTAGAACTAAGGATTTGTTTAGGTATAAACAAATTTCTTCAGTACTGAAATACATAATTGAATTATATTAATTATTCAATCTCTATTGTTAGTGAAACCTTAAAGGTTTTTTATTTGTAGCTCTGTTATTTTATTTTTAGTACAATAATATTATCGAAACGTAAGATCGAAGCTGTAAGAAAACGTTTTATGAGCTTTCGCTGTAATAAATATAGAATGTATGAATTACTTTTTAAAACTCAAATTTATTTGTAGACTGTACATACTGCAAACCGTGGTTTAGTAATTTGTAAGTAAAAGGCAATAAAGTCATCTACAATTAGACGGGGCAACCCTACCTAGTTTGTGAAAAAAAACTTTGTCTGACTTAGACTAAATTTACTGTTGCTCTAAAACTCACTGTTACTAAGAGAAGAAACCACAAAACCGTATCTACGTTTTATTTAACGCGAATTTACAATTAGAAGGAAGAAGAATCCACGTTTTAAGTTGGCTTTTGGTTTAGTTAACATTGTTTAGGTAAACAAGAGTAAATATGTCTCCAAGTAATCAAGTAAATAAATAAGTGATAAAAAAACCTGTCAATGTACATTTCCAATCAAGCAACGGCCAGAATAATATAAAGTATTATGTCAAATAGTAGGTATGTAATAATAGTCTTTTGTCATAGTAGAGACCCGTGGGTTTTTACTCTGTCACCACACGAAGCTCTAAATATTATTCTATGTTCATATGTGTTTGTATAACTCCCTGTATAGTGTACAAGACCTAAAATATCTCAAAAACTTACTTCCCAAAGCCGTATTTTCAAACAAACGGAACTTAATCAGGTAAAATGAGGTTCTTTTTGTTGTGACCACAAGCGAAAGTAAAAACAAACGTAAATATTGTTGAGCAGTGGCAACCCTCGCCGGTACGTTTGATAAAACCATTAAAACTTTATAATGAAGGTAGGGACGCCTCGGTCCTACTGATACTCTAGCGCAGGGCTGCCACTAACTCAATAATTACTTCAATTATACTTTTACCTGACCTTTTCTCCGATAATTTGGGGTTTATTCAACACTCACTGGTATCCCCTTTAAGATTTTATGATATTTTTACTCAAGCATGTAACCTGATATAAAATTTAGTATACCTACTTTGCCAATTATTTTAAGCTGCTCATAACATTTTACCTACCCTTTACAGAACAAAATTTGTAACTCCAAACTTGATTAAATTTACTTCGATGCTTAGAAGTGTAAATCTTTGCCATGTAACTTAAAATTTGGACTTATATTTATGTTTAGTAAGAATAGGGGGAGTAATACTGAAGTAGGCTCTCTCAATCAATTTTAACCTTAGTTAGTAATTTCTTAGCTACAGCCTGTTCTTGAAGTAGTTCTCGGTGATTAGAAAGCACAGAATTCTTTATTCTATCAATAATAATAAAATATCTAGATAGCTAGATGCCTTGGGTAATCGCATAGATAAAAATGAAAAGCCTAGAAGGTATAAGAATCGAGCAGTAGTCCGTAAATGTTGCTGATCTTAGGTAGTAGAAGGTATACAATAACCTACTGAAATTACAGGACTGCTTTTTAAATTGACAAGTATAATGCTCAGTATATATTATATAGACTCTGAGTTTTTAAATCCCTGTTTAGATATACTCATCATTACCATCATAACATAAGGCTATTAAATACATTTTATATTCAGGTAGACCGGCCTTAGTAAAGTAACACTATAAAATCTTAACCATGTCTCTACAAAGACATAAAATTAATATTACAAACCAAATTCAATTTTCTTTAGCCATTTTCATCATATAATATTAGCCCTTTACTTTCTAAATTATAATATGTAGCAATAACAGTATAAGCTCAAAAGAAAAACACTTTTTAAAATATCTTGCAGAGAATAATGGAGCTACGAAGTAAAATGCAAAGTGACAATAAATTGTGGCGACGCCCACCCTCAACACACGTTATAATTCTCCAAGGATTTACATAAAAAACTCGACTCCCGGTGACAATATGATAAAAAGAGCTACCTAACAAGGGTCCTAAAAACACAGAAGGACAACGAAAATCCCTAAAATTGGCAGAATTATGCGTAAACGTAATAATAAAAGTTTAACTTACTGTCGGATTGTAGAGAGGAAATCTTTTACATAGGAATGTTGTACAGTCCTTGCGATAATAAATACTTATTATATTTACTTGATTTTGTCATCGTGGATATCTTGCGGGAATCATACCATTTTAACATCGGCTTCTACAGGTTTAATGACTACTGCTTCGGTGCAAAGAATAACTATTGGTTACAAATAATGACACATACCAATGCAAACATTATGTTCATGCATACAATAATTTGCATTTTGCTGGACTCTAACCCGAGCATAGACATGTACTACATCAGAGGCATTACTTACAGCGCTTAGGCTCGCACAAAATATAAATAAATATAAATATTCCACACACATTCACACAACGCCATCTAGTCTCAAACTAAGCTGAGCTTGTACTATGGATACTAAACAACAGATAAACATTCTTAAATACATACATACTATACATAAAAAACACCCAGACCAATGCAAACAATCATGTTCATGCACACAAAATATATTTGCATTGAGCGGCAATCGAACCCGAGACCTCTGCGTAGCAGTCATGTTATATAAACACTACGCCGTATATATATGTACTTATGACGCAGTTAATTAATATCTTTCTTAAAAGACAACTTCCGCACTAGGGATCATGTCGCGGGGAATCTAAACTGGAGCAATAAACAATTTATTAATCACAAAGTACATATAAACGAAAAAAAGACCGACGATCTCAAAAAGGTCTCTGGGTCGGTCTGGGTGCGGAAGGCGCAGGACCTTGTTCTGTGGCGCGTGTGGGGAAGGCCTATGTCGAGCAGTGGACTGCGATAGTAGTAGCTACTCCCACCGCTGTCAGTGTGCCACCGTCTTTATTACGTTTGCTTCAGAGCCACCCAGAGCGTTTAGCTCTGCGATAAATATTTATATCACTCGATTGAAATATAACCTTGTGTTAGCGTTAGCAGACTGTATGAATGGAATTCTTTGCGAACATTGTTGTAGGTAGATACAATCTGGAAAATACGAGATCTCGAGGTCATTTATGCAACAATATATCTAGGGTCCTTATCCCACTTGTTTTCTTTATAGCATGCTGATTATGTGTGCATGTTTGTTATTTCCTCTTCCTCTCCTCATTTTAGAAAAGTGGTCATTATAAATTTAAAGGCTTAAATGACTGGACTAATTTTTGTTGAGTTGGGTGTGGAGATAGCTAACACTTTTTTTCCATCGCATAGAAATAAATCAACGGATTTTATAACAATAGGTAAAGGTGTCATTGCAAATCGCAGATCACGTAGCTGCTTGATCGGGTGGTTAAAGCTATTTTCATAGCATACATGCTGCTGTAGAGACACTACAAAATGCCACACCATTCTGGAGCAGCTGACAACCTAGATTATTACATAGGCTTTTTGCTTTTAGAAAGAAAGAATAATAAATAAATACATATTCACGGACATCTCTACATAGCGCCATCTGTTCCCAAAGTATGCTAGACTTAACATGCTACAGGAGCAGGGGGAACAGGTTACAGAGCAACGGATAATTGTACATTGTATACTTTTTTTTTGTAAATACATACATAGAATCACTTAGACCATTGCAAATAATCATGTTCATGCTCACAAATATTTGCATTGAGCTGGAATCGAACCCGAAACTTCTGCGTAGCAGCCATGTTATATAACCACTACGCCACAGAGGTCGTCAAAATACGAAGAACATCCAAGCTCAACGCAATCATATTTGAATCGCACAAATTATTCTACGAGGGATCAAACCCGTGGCATCCCCATATCATGGCAGTTAAACTCAAATCCGCATTACTTATCTAAAAGAATTTGCATGGTATTACACTTTTATCTAATTTAAGTGCGACAGTAAAGCTTTCTTAAGTTTAAGTAGTGCGATAACTTTAATGGGCCGTAAAACAACATGCATAGTATTAAGTCCCGCGGGATTCTGTTGAATACATTCACTACTTTTACTACAAAATGTACCTTCTTGTGAATTCTTATCAGAGTAAAAAATACTTTGACTCTGTAGTATTCTGTTTGTCTCTACGATGTAAGTACAAGTTGAATAATAAAAAAAAATATGTTGTATTTATTATTTTGTAACTATTGTACGTTGCACTAACATTTTCTCCTTTTTGTATGACTATTGAATCGAAGAAATGAAGATTATGGTTATTAGATATGAAATGAAATCTTTCCACCTTCATCACTATACCGGTCTGACTATTATATAGTGTGCTCTAGATATACAACGATTCCCGAACACGATATGCAATTACATATTAATATCCCTCAGGTTTTTGGCCACAGTTGTCGATAACCAGGCGGCCATTACCGGACCTACTGGTTGTAGCTCAAAAACATTAAAATCATCTGTACTTAATCCCGTCAGTATGGTGAGTCGTTCAGTACTATATTTATGAAGAACCCGTTCTGACACGCCTAAAACGTTTGCTTTATTAAGGTATCATATTGAAAGTCAATTCAAAATAAGCTTTTCAATCTTCGATTATGAGAGTACCGCGAGTGCTAATTCCCCACCCTCCCAATACCTCCCCTCTCTCATTTCCCAGGTCGTTTGCTATTATTTATTGAGGTTGATTTAACCATTATCCTTAATTTTTACGATAGTATAAACGATGTCATTTGCTGGAGTATAATGAACCATGTATCTTAACGATACTGGAGTACCTACTTGATTTACAACTATTTGTCATTGAAAAGGTATTACAAAGCTAGTCATATTATTATATAATTTGGTTTACATAATAGGACCCCCTTAAGGTCCCACTGCAGGGACGAACTAGTCTGTGTGAAAAATGGCGGAGGAAAACCTGACCTACTAAAAGTACACATTTCGCAGCAACATTATATAAGTAATATTACACTGTGCTGGTATTCTGTGACATCCAGTTCAACTGACAGTTTGACGTCAAAGGCACGTCATTTAAAATACACATAAAAACTTACTATTGTTTCTGCATGGTAAGCATATTTATACTCAATCAAGAGATTAAAAACCATAGTTCTTTACATAAAGTTGGTATAAATAAGGGTCAGTATTATTTTTACTTATTTATTATCTCCGTGTGGTGACGGATTAAGAATACAATATGTCACTATCCCATCTCATCCCATGGGTGTCGTAAAAACCAACTAAGGGACTATCCGTGAATATAATCTTTACGAAATTAAACCCTATACCAATCCGTCTGACCAAGCGTGGTATTAGTAGGCCAAGTATCCCTCCGTCATGGGGGGGGGCCGTCCCTGCAGTGGGACATTAATGGGCTGTTATGATGATTATTCTTCCTTGAAAAAGAAAACGCCACTAGGGATCTATGCCCCTGTGCCGCGGGGAATTGGCATAAGGCAAAAATTTCTAGATAACACAAACAATTTGTTTAGTACGAGATTCGAAACCCAACCCAATCGCTTGCCATCGAGACAATTAAATATTGTTTTCCTTGTATAACTTCTTAAAAAGCTTGAAAACTACAGAAAATCTTACACTATTTAAATAGAAAAGAAATCTAAAACATATAACAAGAAAACTGTCTTAACATTCATGTTTTATCTCAATCTCTGTAGAACATACTCGTAGTCACTCGACCTAGTATTCGACAATGGTTCGCTTGTGTATCGCTAGTTGTTGCTCATATACATACTGCATGCAAGGCGAGACCGTTCACTCTAAAATAGTAGTTATATATTTAAGAATTGGGTTGGTTTTTAAATAATATTTGAGTGTAAAACAATCGCATTCTCAAAGTTAAAATGGCGACTAAGGAACTAATTGACAATTAGTTTAGAAATTGATACAAAAACGATAACTGAACTTAAGCGTGGTGTCTCAATATTCATTTCTTCGTTAATATCAGCCACTTGACGTCCACTGCTGGACAAATTCTGGACAATTTATAGGTCTCTTCCAAATATTGCTATTTTGTGCAGTCATGTGCCTCCCTCTTCCATCGGTTTCCCGGTATCGGAATTGAAGAATTTGAATAATGGCATTTCTAACTTAAAATCAGTCAAGCATTAAAGGGCTTGATTAATTTAATAACAATATGACAAGAGTTCACAATGATTGGTAATTTTAGACAGAACCCTTGATGTTCCGGACACCAATGGCCATACCAAACATAAACTGCGCGTAAAACGTTACACTTAGTTATCTGTGGCGTAGTGATTATATTACATAGCTGCTACGCTGAGATCTCGGGTTCGATCATCGTTCAATACAAATCTTCGCGTGCATGAACACGATCGCTTGCATTGGTCTGAGTTTTTTCTATGTAAAAATGTAATGTATTTACAAATTGAGTATTATTTTATCCATTATCTAGATCCCATAGTACAAACTTAGTTTGGGACTAGATGATGTTGTGAGAATACTTAACAATTGATCATTTTAACAAAGAGTCAATGTAACAGTTGGACATAATCGAGCTTTTGGCTTTTTGACAATTGGACGATTACAAGCTTATGGCTTTTTGACAGTTGGACGTATATTACCCGAATTCAATTATTTATTTATCTAATCAAAACAAAGAGTATCTTGTCCATAATCCCAAGCAAAATCCTATTCGTGAAGGCAACATTAGGGCCATTGTCTCATTAGTAATTCCACAACCTAACGACACGATTATTTCCTTAAGTATTCACAGCCTGTTTAAAAATAATCATGTTAGGTTAGTACACACTCAATGTCCGTCAGAGCTTTGTTAGTAGACGGGTCGAGTGTGCGCCCGTCCTTATTCTGTCATACAGACGTACACATCATGTTCAAGTATTGTTATAATGAGGCGGTAAATATTGTAAAGTGCTTGTTTATATTGTTTAATTATAATATTGTATAGTGGGGTGTATATTATTCTCTGTACCCACATATTGCTCGTGAATGCCCCATTAAAGTGGCAGTGGCTAGGTCACATAGCTTAAAGAACTAAAATCCGTTGAGTCCTGTGCCTTACTGATTCATCGGTGTAAATCACGGGCGCAGATCCACTTAAGGTTGAAATATGGTTTTGTAATAGCAGTAATGAAGTAGAACTTATACAACTGATATAATATTATACTCGTATTAGTACACTTGTTTTTGTAAAAACCTACTTAAAAAGTCGCTTTAAAAATATTTTGCCAATGCATCAAAATCACAATCCATTGCTCCTTTTGGTCATCAAAGCTGCTAGTTTCACAGAACTAAAAGCTCAATCAAACACATTCACTTATGTAAATGTCGTGTTCGTCTTTAGGGGAGTATAGAGTCTGTACATTCAATTATACGCAGGGTTCCTCACATTACCTCCAGCGTTCTCTAGGGGACTATCATCAAATTGTTTTGTCATTTTATTTAAAGGTCTTGTTGGAAGGATTATATTGATGATATCATAACTTTTGTTTTGATTTTGTTGTCGTGTTTACTTTTATAAGTTATTTGGGAAAATGTAAATGTGAATATATTGTACAATGTTTGTGGTTTAAATAGCTCATGAATATTTGGGAAACTTTACCACGAATCATTGAAAATTAGAAAAAAAAGTTTTGAAAAAGGTCTACGAAATTCTTTCTTTGGTTCGTGTGTGTTTTTTTGATTAGTCAGATAGTTTATATTTTGATACATATTATTCTCTTATTTAATGTTTTAAGTGAGTGATAATCTAAATACTTTTTCCGATAAAATACTTTAATCAGAAAAATATTTCTACTTTATCAGTTCTGTTTATACCGAACAAAAATAATAAAGACAAGCACCTCTTGTCATTTCTTGGACCTTGTTAAGGTCGACAAGGGCACTCGACATTGTTAACTACAAAAGGAACATAACTTTAAAGAAACCCTGTTAACAATCCGTCTGGCTAGCGTAATATTAGTCCTTTCTTTAATGGAAAGGAAAATTTACACAAAATAATTGTGTGACATATAAAAATTTACAAAACTGTTTGTGCACTCTCTACACAATATAATATGTCAAAAGATAGATCTCAATGTACTCGACCAAGTAGTACGATATTCCATATTCAGCACTAGTCACAACTAAGTCTTTATATTATATTTCTTAGCTTAAAATTCCTTTATAAATTTAGACTGTCAAAACTAACCTTATCAAATTGATACCATGGAGTCATCATAACAGTCCATTAATGTCCCACTGTAAAGTCTAGCCTTCTCCCGTGACGGAGGGATACTTGGCCTACTAATACTACGCTGGCCATACTGATTGGTATAGGGTTTAATTTCAAATTTTCTTTCTTTTTATATCGTAAAGATAATATTTACAGTTAATCCCATAGTCGGTTTTTACGATACCCATGGGATGAGATGGGGTGGTGACAATATATTGTATTCTTACTCCGTCACCACACGGACAACCCTGGAGTATACTTCCAATTTTACTCTAGCGTTAAAAATAAACACACTTTTCTTTTGCTAAGAAAATATTACTATTTCCTCCTTTTTCCTATCCAGTTATTTGAACTACACTTAATTAGATCAATTAACGTTATGTCTACACGTATACGTTTTGACTAAGAAAGTCACACTTAATTCTCGCCCGTTGTCAGTTAGGGGAAGTCCCTTCTTCATATTTGTGTTGATATTAACGTCTAGCGCAGTTAGCCATATTAAAAGATTTGATTAATAACGCTTGGTATTATTTTGTTGACCCAATTGCGTTTTCCTTCCGATAAAGACGCATCCTTTGTGTGTTCCCCAAATTATTGTCTTGAGCATGAATGTTCTTTGTGTCCATTAAATTGGATGTTTTTAAAATTCCCTGCGACACAGGACATGTTCTCTAGTTCGCCAGTTCTCTATTTAAAAAAAAATGTAATCCATAATTTAAAAACCATACGCTAAACTATTTATCCTTTATATTACGTTTTTAATAATACCACGGAATGTTTCTACTATTAAAATGAACGTATTAAATTACTTACAAAGAAAATGGCGAGACATTTCATAAGTTTTACAAAACTTAAAACTGTCTTGACATCTGCGAACAGTTTGGACAAAATAAAGTTGGAAGTTAGTTATACAATATAGAATTTCTTTACTTGTCGTCTTTACACGATAGTATTATAATGTCAGGGTCTTTGTCAGGGTGAAATCCTTCAACGTTCCGGACACGGATGTCAAGTACTATATTTTGAACCGTTTCCACAGCAATACCTATGTATGATGTCCTTGAGGTTAGTCGAATATAACATGGGAATAGACCACAATAGTCAAAACTGTATTATTGATTTACATTTTTTTATTATTTTTAAGGACTCTTTGCACTAGAATTAATCACTACAATAAATGAAAACAAAAAACATCCAGGTTCTGAACAATTTTAAGAACTTTGATCAGATTGAACAATCTAGAAACCCTTTGACGCATGGACTTTTACAGTGAATGAATTCAAATCTGCAATTTCACTCACATCAGTTGCATCTATAAAACCTCTTTGCCTTTAAGGCAGTTACTTTTATGAATGGCATAAATATGCTTAATGTTCTCCATACTCTTTAAGCACGACAATAGCATACACCGAAAGTGCAGTAGAAGCAGTAATATTTCTGCAGCAGCGGCAGTCTATATCCCACTAATATTATAAATGCGAAAGTTTCTGAGGATGGATGGATGTTTGTTAATCTTTCACGCAAAAACTACTAAACTGATTTTGATGTCTCAATTGTCTAAAATATACAGACGAAGTCGCGGGCACAAGCTAGTCATCAAACATTTAATAATAGGTAGGTATACAGCAATAACAAATAATCCAACACTCAACAAAGCTAATATCTCATCTATTTGGTACATAATAAACGTGAAGTTTTGTACAAGGGCCATTGCCTCGGATCGGTCTCAAGAGGGCACAACTGTAGTGTGACTCCTCAATAAAGTGGCGGGAAGATGTAACCCAATTTATATCGATCTAGCGTGATCTCGCCACTTGGTTCACTACGTTATGAACGAGATGCCATTTATATATAAACTGTTGTTCTATTGAATTGTGTTACGATACTTATATCTGTTCGTGTGGCTTGAAATCTGATGGTACTTATATTATTTTGTATGTAGTGTTTGATTGAAGTTCTTTTTTGGTGGTACTGTTGTCATGGTAAATGGTTACCGTCCTTTATGGACGCCAGCAATGACAGATCACTACCTAACCGCTACCTAACCGAGAGACAAGCTATTTAGTCTAGCTGTCTTAGAATTTTAATTGCTTGCAAGTTCTAATAATTTAAAATGTAATTAATAATATAGAAAAGATGGGAAGATGCCTATCTCCAGCAGTTGGCGTCAATTGGCTGATATAATGACGATTATTCATAAGCTATTATGTCCAAAATTAAATTTCTTACCGTAAGTCAATTTTATGTTGGTATAATCATCATTATACCACTAAAATATATTTCTCCAGTAAACATTTTACCATTATTTTACCTTAACCAAGAGGCGCGATCCGCAAATTTCTGCTACAAAATTAGCTGGAGTAATTAGGTCAGAGAAAGAACTAACAAATAATTTAACTAGCCGTTATTTGGCACAAACATGGCGGCCGGCTTATGCCGAGATGATTAATTTTGTTACCTGATAATTGATTAATAACTGCGGAATTTATTTAAAACTTTAAAATGATAGCGATAACCTTATAACCCAATCTAGCTAGCGTTGACGATGGGTAACTTCGCCGATGACGATGGCGATGGGTAACGATTTAGTTTTGCTCAAATTTTTGATCCTACAGATATAATGCTTGATGATGATCTAACTTTCCCTTAATCAACTCCAAAGTGTGAAGAAGATGATGATTAATTTGATGGCATCTTTTTATGTATTTCACTGCAAAAACTTGGTCATTTTATGGTTGGCACATGGTTTCTACGACACTAGGAGTGATGATGATAGGAATTATAAAAGCCATTAGCATTATTTAGTTAGCACATAAATAACACAACGAAAACTCATGAATCAGACGATATTTTTAAAAATTACAACACAAAAGAGATTGGGCAAAATTAACCCAGAACCAACACGAACAAAATATATGCCGGGTTATTAGTCTTGCTATCAGAAACATTTTAATAAAAAAAATCTTCCCTAGGTGCTGTCCAACTGTAATTACACACAATTAAAAAATAGTTTATTTCTATTTCATAACTCTAATAAAAACAAAGAAATACATGTAACGTTATTTAATTGATATTAACAAACCGACCCAACCATTCTACCGTCTTTACTCGCTACAAAAAAAATACATAAGCCTGCATCATGCGCAGATTCAGGTATTATTTTACTTTTTCACTCTTACACCACATGTATTACGGGGTGTCCTACGTGGGCGAGGAAAGCGACACGATGCGACGCGATGCTACACGCGACAAGTGCTCTACATGATTACGTCACGTCTCGTCGCAGACCGTTATATAGGACACAAGTAGGGTAAACCGTTGATTTGATGGCGTACGTCGCGTTCGTCGACTACGTAGGACACCGCGTTAGACAGAGATGACACTTTGTTAAATTAAATAAATTAAGAGAATATGTTGTACAGAATCGTGTAACCACGATATGCGTACGCTAGGCAGCTGTTCTCATATGATAAGTGTAATATATTATTTAGATCACGCTAGACATGTAGGCATAGAACAGCCTGCAAGTCCAATGGATTTCTTTTTTTTTTCTTGTTAAAAAAGACAATTCCGCACTAGGGCTCATGCCCTGTGTCGTAGGGACTGTTTACAAACATCATTATCGGACACAAAGAACACCCAGACTCAGGACAATAATTTGTGGATCTCACAAATAATTGTCCTGCGTGGGGATCGAACCCACAACCTCGTGCATGGCAGCCGCTTGCGCTACCGTCGCGCCACCGAGGTCGATGGTCGATTTCGTGATTGTTGACTTATAGATGGTTATCCGCGTGGTGATGGAGTAAGAATACAATATGGGGTAGTGACCCCATCCCATGGGTGTCGTAAAACCCGACAAAGGGACTATCCGTGAATATTATCTTTACGAAATAAAAAAAAGGAAAACTTGAAATTACACCCTATACCAATCCGTCAGGCCAGCGTGGAATTAGTAGACCAAGTATCCCTCCGTCACGGGAGGAGGCCCGTCCCTGCAGCGGGACAAAAATGATGTATTTTAACATTAAAACACATAACGTAGTTTTCATTCATAGCTGTTATGAGCCTTATATCTCTCATACCCCATACATATTCAATAAACAAATAAAATTTGCCCAATGTCCTTTCACTGTGATTAGTATTTGCTTTTCCATCTTTACAGACAAAATTCGTAAGAAGTATGCGGGGCTCGGCGACAGCGTGCTCTCAATCCGACTGGAGCGGAGTTCTCGCGGTGGCTTGGGCCTCAGCCTGGCCGGACATAGGGACCGCAGTAAGATGGCCGTGTTCGTCTGCGGGCTACATCCAGCAGGCGCCGCCGCTAAGTCTAGTCCACCTGTCAAAGTCGGAGATGAGATCCTGGAGGTGAGTACGTTTCCTGAACCAGCAAAGTTTCATTCATCATCATGTCAGTCAGACGTCCACTGCTGGACATAGGCTTCTTCCAAATATTTCCACCTTGTGCGATCCTGTGCCTCCCTCATCCATCGGTTCCTTACTAATAGTTTCAATAAAAATAGCACCATCTATATGGTAATGGAGGAGGAATACCATTACTAGCCCCCTCCTCTTATTTCCAGGCAGTCATAAAAGCCATCGCGTCCCTGCTCTTAATACTCTACACACAAGGAGGAGACACATCCATCTATATAGTGGTTTAAGGTCTCCCATCTTCTTTATCGCTTGGCTAATGGTCAATTTGGTCGAGACTTATTTAAGCAGCACATAGGTCTCATGTGGCAATACGATAAAAGCTGCTTTTTAAATCAGCGCTCACAACAGACTAAGAGTTCTTAAAGATATGTTAGAACTACTACTAGGTTTTTACCATTTATCTGCAGCCTTGGTCTAAAATAAAGATGAAGCCAGCGATAAGCGCTGGTATGTATAATGCGCACAATTATGTTGCACTTTAACATACATCTTTACAAAATAATTTGTAGAAAAGCTATGACCTTCTCATTAGGAAGGTTTCCAACTTAATTGGACGTAACTGAATAGTAGCGCGGGCTATGAATTATGTAGAACCTACTTTACTTAATGACCTGAATGTGTTGTATGTTAGAAGAAATGTTTTAGTTGTAAATGTAGATCTGGCATAAGCAGTTACATTTATCTTACATACTTAAAACTTGACGCTGTTGAGGTAGTAAACTAGGGCGCAGATTGAAATTCCTAGTGGAACAATACGATCCACAAATCATTTTCCTGGCATAGGATGTTCTTTTTCTGATGAAACTTTTTTTTCTTTTTCTTTTTTCTGAAACTCGTTTAATACATACATAAAGTTTGATGTATCACTAAGTTGATAATTTTGAAAGTCGTAACACAGGGCATGATTAGGGATCATGTCTTACGTCTGTATTATTTAAATGAAATTAGAGTTTTCCGCGTAGTAACGGTGAAAACTGTGATTATGGTATCACCACCACATCCTATGTTGGTCGGAAAAGCTGCCTAAGGAAAAGCTTCACAATTACCATAATATGCAAAAGAAGGAAAATTTGACTCCAAAATCCATGGGCAACTATTCATCCGCCACTCTGGCTGCCGTGGCATTGTCTCTATCAGTGAATCCGTAAGTCTATATTAGAACTTTTATAACATAAATAGTACTAACCTTATAACACAACTATTAACTTTTATAACACAACATACGAATATGTAATATGAAGTTATACTTAGATACGTTGATCTCAAAGTACCTATATGTTGTTACTTCGTCTCAAATCTTGTTGTGGAATACATCTTCAGTTACATTTACAAGTCTAATGTAAGACGTCGACACGAGATGCTATAAAAATATCAACATTTATGTACGTACTTACCGTCATATACCGTAATACTTTGTAATAAGACATATTTTTGAATATATATCTGCATAGCTTGATGTGCTGTTGTATGTATAGAAAGTACAGTCATTTTTAGGACGACATACTTGAAAGTCTTCATCACTGGCGCTTGTAATAAGTGAAGTTTAGACCAGCCAAATTGACAAGGTGGTTGAGGTTACCTGTCAAACACGTGGGAGTGCTCAACAGAGACGGGCTGTTGAGACAAAGGCAAAAGAAGAAATCTTCTTTTGTTCTCTCATTTCGATACATCTCTTCTCATACTGTACAATAAAGAGTAGCATTTTGTTAAGTGATGGTAGGTCCCTTCAGCAAGAAGTAGTCAATAGTAAATATTATCTTAGGTACCACTACTTTGCTCACTTGGTTTTTGTTTTTATTTCAGTTTTATTGAGCCAACAGAAGTCTACTGTTGAACATAATGCTTCTCCAAATATCTAACCCTCCGCGTGGTGTCGGAGTAAGAATACAATATGTCACCACCCCACCCATTCCAGGGGTATCGTAAAAACTGACTAAGGGACTTTCATCTTAACGAAATAAAAAGAAGGAAAACTTGAAATTAAACCCTGTACCAATCCGTCTGGCCAGCGTGGTATTAGTAGGCCAAATATCCCTCCGTCACGGGAGGAGGCCCGTCACTGCAGTGGGACATTGATGAACTGTTATAAAATATCTAACTCTATCTCACAATTTTCATCTTGTGCGACCAAATCAGGTCGTCTGTCCACCATGTAATTGGTCTTCCCACTCTGTCTTCTGGTACGTGATTACCATCCCAGAACCTTTCTGCCTAAACGGCTGTCAGTCCTAAATACAAATAGCAGTAGCAAAAGTGAAGCTGATAGTAACAGTGAGATAAATCTTCCGCCAGTTGGACGAACGCCAGACTTGGAGATAGTAATACATTGATGGTTTTATTGTCAAATAGTCGGCGTATTGCGGTTCGGTAAACGATCCCGTTGCCACTATGTCTATATGTTGTATATATTATGTTTTGTTGAGTTGTGATTGAGTTATTGCGCTTATAGTACTGCTTCATATTTTGGTTTGATTAGTTACTAAGACATTATAATTGAGCTATGTTTTGGGGAAGAATCGGCAACCGCGACTGACACCCTTAGCACCCAGGTAACTCCATCTAACACTACTGCGAGACGTCATAAGACTAAAAGCAATTATACAGGTATTATTTAGTTTTTTTGTCCCGATGTCTCTCCGTCATAGATTCATGCAAGTTAAATTTGAACCGTTAACTAGTTAATGCCTGAATCGGTTGATGACATAGAACTGATCAGATGTTTATACGGAAAGAAAAAGAATTCGGCTGTTTTCAACAACATAACACATCAGTTAAGACACGTTTGATCAGTCTCTTGATGCGTACTTTGGGGATTGATTACAATTTAATTCCTAGTTACCAATAGGGACAGTTATTCTCTTTTCTCTTTAAAAAGAAACCTCTCGCACTATGGTTCATGCCCTGTCTCGCGGGGACTTTTTACAAACATCAACTAATGGACACAAAGAACACCCAGACTCAGGATCAGGACTCAGTCATCAGGACTCAATTTGAGGATCACACAAATTATAGTCCTGCGTGGGGATCGAACCCACAACCTCGTGCACGGCAGCCGCTTGCGCTACCGGCGCACCACCGAGGTCGTCTTACAGTAACATTAACGCACTATACTGCTTTGAGATGTATGAAATGAGTAGGTACTTAGTTATAAACAACAAGTAAAAATTTAGTTCTGAATAATAGAGAAACTACTTTGAACTACTGAGTCGGTCATCGCCTTTAAGCGCCTGCACAAGGTTGCAAATTCCCACGCAGGATAATTGCCTGTAATTTGCAAATTATTTTCCTTTGTGTCCGTTAAATTGATGTTCGATAAACATGATACTTAGTATTGGAGTACTCTTTAAAAGAATTTAAAAATATCTCATGGAAGAATAATGGTTGACATGAAACAAATCCGCCTGACATCTGTCGTATTCATAAGGTAAGATGTTCCATAGGTATATGGCTATAAGAGGCCCATTTTCCGTATATGGCTATATAAGCTACGATAGGAAAATCATAGGCTACTATAATAATCATAGGAAACGATTCTATTTGGGCAAAAACTTTTTCTATAGGTATACACCACGCTGGCCAGTCTTTGACCAACTTTCCTTTCTTTGTTTAAGATCATAAATAAATATTCACGGACATTCTTCTTCTATTTCTTAGTTACTTTTTAGGATGTTGAAGGTGTTTCATGCAGTAATTATAGCTCCTTATTACTGATACATAAATGATACATCAATGCAAGCAATAACTCATAGCTTTAATTAATTCGTATAAATAATAGTGGTATCATTATACGTGCAATTGATGTGTTATTTCTGTGTGTCCGGTGCGTGGCAGAGTGCCAGGCTTTACATGCGCTTTTGATTAAATTGTACATCAATGTAATAAGTCAATGTCAAAATAATTCAGTTTATTAAGTAACGGATGAAGGTCAACATATTATTTAAACTGTTTTTTTAATGTATGACTGTCGGATTTTGTGGTATAATAGTCCGTAGCTGCTACGCAATGTCTCGGGTTTGATTTCCGTGCAATCGAAGTCTTTGCGTGGAAAAATACTTACGTATTTTGAAGAAGAACCTCTTATTAGTTTGGGACTAGGTGGTGTTATAGGAAAGAGTGAAGAATATTATATTATTATAGGGAATGGGTCTACTAATACCATTCCAGCCAGGTAGAATTATATAGGATTTTGTGTCAAGTATTTTTTTAAGTTTTGTGTACGTTTGGATACCCATTCTTATTATTAGATTCTAGCGAAACATACCTACTAGTACTTACCATGCTGTTCAGGAAAATTCTCGGCTAAGTTTTGTGTTAAGTATTGTTATACTTTTATCGCGTTGAGAACCCATTGATTCGGAACTGGCATAATTATTATTTAAACTATCTCACAAATATTAATACAATTAGTACTAATAATACCTTTCTTAGTTACGTAAAACCGCAAGAGAACATACAAGTCGATATGTTCAATATCTTATAATTAACCTAAATTAGGTTTACAGTGCAGAAGCTGTAGAACATCGAGGCCGCCTACAAACTGCCGCGACTCGCGTTCATTATAAACAAACTAATGTAAATTTGTAGTTATGTTTTAATAGCTACGATACCTATAATGATACTAATCATTCGTTGTCTTGTCTTTATTTATAGGGGAAATTAATGCTCTATCTATACTAATATTATAAAGAGGTAAAGTTTGTGTGTTTCAGACGTTGTAGGGGGTAATCTCTGGATCTACTAAACCGATTTTAAAAATTCTTTCTGTGTTGAATAGTCCATTTATCGGGGAGTGTCATAGGCTATATAGTATCACGCTATGACTTATAGGAGTGGATCAGTAATGTAATATGTATAAAAAAGGGACGCGTTTTTTTCGCCGCGCAACGAAGTGGGCACGGGTCAGCTAGTTGGTTATAATTGTATATACGACACATACTGGACTGGAACTGGCGACGCATAGGATATCTAAGATATTGTACTGACGCAAATATGATCGTATATAGAATTTACTTTTGTTTTTTGTAAGTAACCACTTCTGTGATCTGATGTGATGCACAAATTGGCAAAAGATCTTGTTACAGGGCTTTTATTTTAAATTCTCACTTATTTATCAGATCTATTAACTTTGTCTTGTTTTTAATCGGCATGTCAAATTCTCGTTCCTTAAAATCGGTTAAGTTAACTTTTAGTTGTCAAATTTTCGCACAATATGTAAGACAATTTGGCAACTAAAAGGTAACTTAACCGAATTTTTAACGATTTTATGGAACGAGAATTGACATGCAGCACCCGGGTTCGCAGAAAGCCAACGGATAAAATAAGAGTGACACAAATTCAATGTGAAATCCTCTACCAATGTTGAAAAAAAAATGAATATAGGTACCGGTAACAAATACCTTTAATGTATGGATATGTCTTTTTAATACTAGGATTAACTATTATAATTTTATTAGTAAAACTGAGAAATCTTTGACCCATTTACAGTACGTAATCTAAAACTTCGTAGTGCTCAAAATACGTAGATACCTATACCTAGTACCTACACCAAAAGGTAGGAAGTAAAACATAAAAACTAACTTTTGGGTTAGAATATAAATTGATCCAAATCCTAAAAATAAATAGGCAATATTCAGTAACAACTATTATTGAGAACGCCTGTGAAAAACTTCATAGCAAACCTGTCTATAAAATATGATTGCTGTTATGATTTTATATTCTTGTTGAACTAGATAAAAAGTTAACAACATAGCTTTGACTCACAGTGTATATACATATTATTATTATTACTATCACTTTGATAGTAAAGCTATTATCTAAATGGATTTAGTACAATTTTATTGCATGTAGTACTTTTTATCAGAGTAGGTAGGTTATAGTTTGTATAAAGTACGTCATCTGAATACTGTATCTATGTTAGAAAAAGTCTTAAGGTGCGTACGGATTGCGCGTTCCTGTGTTACGCGTAGTTGGAAAACACTGTCCAGGCGTACATTGGATACGCGTTCAGCTGTACGCGAGGACCATCGATCCATAGCAGAACGCGTACACTGCCTTTACATCAAAATTACAATCATCAATTAACATTGCCGTACAAATAAAGCGTACCCAGACGTGCGAGTCCCTTTGACTCACAACCAAAGACCGACAGCCAGCGGCTCGCTGCGATCGTAGCTCGCGCGGTACGCATTCCTTATGAGTGAACGCGTAGCTGCAGGTATGCACTAGGCGTTCCGGATACGCGTAAACTAAATACGCGTACCAGGATACGCGCAATCCGTACGCACCTTTATAGTTTAAGGTAGCATGTTCGAATCACTTTTAGGGTCGGTTCGGGCTTTAAGAAGGAATGCGGTGCACAACATCAGCGTAGGTGCCTTGAAAGAGGGCTCGGATTGACTACTTGAGATTGTAATTAGTTCCGGAAACTATTTTACCCTTAAGGCAGAGAGTTTTTCGGTCGTGGAGGGAATACAAAATTGACCACTGCGATCTGTAATTTGATGGATACGTTTTAGTCGGCAGACTGGTACGATTTTGATCAAACAAGGACTCCAATACCTAATTGTCGGGTCTCCTAAACGACCCTCGGTTGGATGACCGCAATAAATGATATCTCACTCATAAAAATCTGGTTCTAATCCCTAAGGATAGCATGTTCAATCTAAAGCCCACGCAAAACCAAAAAGTATTTGTTCGATCCATAAAATGATTGCTACAACCTTTGTGTACGCTGTGAATAATTAATGTTAATAAAAGTCCCCGCGAATGAAGGTTTTAAAATAGGAAAAGCCTATTGCTAATAAGTATTAGGAATACTTATTATTGTTAACATGGATGTCCTGCAGTGGGCCTTTTTCTTTTATTTTTTTAAAATACAACTTCCGCACTAGAGATCATGCCCTGTGCCGCGGGATTCTTTACAAATATCAATTTAAGGGGCCTAAAGAACATTCAGACAGACAGGACAAAAATTTGTGGATCGCACAATTAATTGTCCTGCGTGTATCGAACCTACGACCTCGAGCACGGCAGTCGGTTGCGCTACCGTCGCGCAACCGACACCGAGGCAGTTTACAGTAGAAAACAGTAGTCACGTATAAGACAATATCACACAGAACAATTATCTTTTTAATACTTGTGTGTTTCTAGATCTCATTTGTTTGAGTGAATGATATAAAGAGACAAAGAATAATATCTCTGGCAACGGTATGAAAAGATGTTCAGAACATGGATTGTTTTCTTAATATTGATAGAAACGTCTTTTTGGCGTCTGTAATGCAGAAGCTAATCGCAAATATTAGATATATAAACGTGCCTGCCTTTAATGGACTGTTTATTTATTAGGTACATTTAAATGTATTAGTATGTATACAGTGTTATAGAATTAAATAGAAATTCTTATCAGGGCCTTGTTACAAAACTGTGAGCCACGCATATTATGGTAGCTATGCTTGTTTTACCTTGCGAGATCTAATCCGAAATTATATTATATTACCTATTATTATCCTAAGCGCTTAGTTCTCAAGCCCCTTCGTAATTACAACGGTCAGATCCGATAGCCAATATTGACTGTGACTTTAATTGAAATAACATCTCATACCATTGTTCAACCTAATAATTCTTTATCAATCAATAGCTGCAACTATTCATTTTCTTTGTACTTATGTTGTAATGAAGTACTTAGTAAATAATATATCTACTTGTATGCTTTGCTTCAGGTGAACGGCGTAGTGTTACACGGCAGATGTCATTTGAACGCGTCTGCCATCATCAAGGGCCTCGTCGGGCCTGTCTTTAAAATTATATTGTTGAGGTGAGTAATCTGATGCATTATTAAATCATAAACGTTCCATTACAGGGGAGGTTTCATTATAGGGGAATGTATACTTAATCAAGTTTTTTTTCATAAGTAGAGATTTTATGTTGATATATACGAGTATTGCACAAATAATTGTACCTGCATCTGATTGTATCCTTTATAACATTAAACTTGAGGAACTAAACTGTACGGCTGACTGGACCGGAAAGAATGTGAACACTGTTATAAATTACCGAATATTTTATGTGAAGTATTTTTATGACAGGTCAAAGTCCATTAATCCCGTTTCCTTTTTAGTACGGACCTACAATTTTAGTTGTCTTCGCAAATCTTTTTGAATTGAGTAGTTTAACATCCAGAAAGATAGCATTCCTTATGATATGGGTTAGAGATAGCAAAATCGTGATAAAAGTAGGTACTATCGGTTCGGCCTTAACCTGACAAGTAATGTAATATTTATCATCTACCGTTTAAGATTGATTCATAAAGATAATAATATAGTAGTAGTAGTACGGTGGGCTCCACTGATTATGGTGGCTAATTTGACCTAATACCTCGCTGACCCGAGATCTTTCTAATATAGCTTCTTGAATAGCCTCCAAATACTAAAAGTGGTACCTAATGATAGTTTGTGTTATACATGGATACTAATTTAAACATTATAACACCCCATTAACGCCGAACTTTCAGCGACGAAACTCCTGTAGCGTAGGTATATATATATATTTTGGGCTACTTAGCACCTTACTGGGCAGACAGATTCGTGTAAAGTTTTCATTTATTGTAAAATAACTAATATAATAAATCTAATATACTATTTCCAAATTTCATACCACCCACGTTTCTTCATCCATTTAGTGTGATACAAAGTATTTCGCACATTTAACGGCCAATTGGTTATCAGTGGGGGCTCGTCGGCACACAAAGCCTCGCACCGATCACATTAAATGGACGAAAGCGTTTTCTCACCGAATACTCTGATCTAAACCCACTAGATGTGATACGACCAATTAACGTTTAATAATCTGTATGTTCTTTGTGCTAAGTAAATTGATGGATTCTGTCAAAGTTTAAATTCACTTTTTCATTAATATAACCGGCAAATGCCCTATTAGGTATTTGTTCTGAAGGGGCAATCCTAACCGTTTTGATAGTCACTTTAGTTTAATTGTCACCCATGAACCACGGCATATTGTATTTTAGAAAAAATGTGAATTATTTTAAAAAATAGTGGCTGTGAGGTTCTTCTCATGACCATTATTAATCCCATCTGTGAATCTGGCGATAGGCTAGCAAACGAACCTTTTAACTTTCATAAGTGAAACTGTATCCCTTGTGAATTAATGGTTTGATTTAGATTGATTATGTTAACAGTGTCACATCTAGTAGTATTATACATCTGGTGTATCGTAGAGAACGTTTCATATTTATTATCGGGGCCAGGTCCAGCCTATCTGGCGCCTGTCCACCGCGCTACTCTTGCCATTTGTCTTCATTGTGCTTTAAACGTTCATTTAGCTCACTTCAGATTGAAGTATAAGAGTTGATGGTCGGAAGTGTGGTAGCTGTAGATGAAGTTTAAACTTTGTATTAGCCTTTTTAAGTCCTACTGCAGGGACAAGTCGTAAGTAATAGAAAGAAGAGTAATAAATTATATTCTCACATAATGCCATTTACTTTTTAATTAAGCAGAGCTTGTACAGGTACAAGGCAACCCATAAACTAACAGTTGGCTTATTGGTAGTGACATTTTAAGACTACAGAGGTCTGGAACAGTGGTTCCTTATGACCTCTGTAGTCTTAGAATTGCAACTACATTTTTACGATTGCAAGTTAAGCTCTCTCTCTCACTGAGCCATAAATACAATTTGGTATAGGTATTACAAATTCAATTAGTTATATTATTGATTTTCTTGAAAACATAAATACCTACGTAAAAAACATCATCTGTTTCGCTGAATATTTCCCCGTTGAGTGGCCCTGTGCCTTCCCCATCCATCAGTTTCCCGTCGACATCTATTCACCAAGACCTCTCCAGTCTGCCATTCATACTGGTTTGTTGATTGGTCCCCCTGGTTTCGTAACCGATATTATATTATACTGATTTAAACTACCACTTTTATAAACTAGTAGAAACCCACAATTATAGGTATATATTAATTATTATATGTCGGAATATTTAGTAATTACACTTTCGTATACCTAATAATTATTTATGTTTGTTTGTATTTCAGACGAAAAACAGCTTTAGAAGACGTAGCTGTGAAGCCTTTGACGCCAGCACAGTTTCCAGTCGCGTTAGAAGAAGAGGTAAGCCTAAAATAGTATATTCAATTTCAATTTTTACAATTCGCGTCCGTGCGATGCAGTTAGCTAGCATTAGACTCTATCGCCGTTAAAAAACAGCTGGGTATACGTAGAAGTCAAAACAATTTCAGGTTGTACCAAAATGTTCGACAATTTCTGTCGATGACAAACTAATTAATTAATGGAACAAACATGTTCTTATTATGACATCCGGTCCTTTGATTATTGGTATTAGCGGTCGTGCAAAGTTAAGGTTAACTTTGGTTTATGCACTAAATAAGGTGATTCTCGTATTTAGTTGTAAGCTATATTGTTTGATTGATACAGGAAGAATTGAAATATAAACGTAAAATATTTTATTATAAAGATCTTACAAGGTCACTGAAAATCATGTCACTCGCGCTCGTATTGTTTCTAACCGATCCAAATAGGCTGTCACAAGCTGTCGTTAGGGTAATTATTATAATATTATCTCTCTTATGCGCCGATTACACTACCCTACATGTAGGACACTACATCTAGTAGGACACTATGTTGTCTAGTGTAATCACATGTAGGCTGTTAGGACACTACATATCGGAGATTGGCGAGTCCCGACCGTCCTACAAGATGTAGTGCCCTACAAGATGTTGTGTCCTACATGTAGGCTAGTGTAATCGGCGCTTTACTTATTGATAAGAAACCTACGTAATGTAAACGGTTAATAATATACCTATAGTCCTTACTTAACTACCAAACTAATTAAACGCCGCCAACTGACCTTAAAAATAAAATAAAAAAGGCATTAAGTACATAAAACATGACTAATTTGTATGTATAAGTTATTACATATTTATGTACATATTATAATTTCGATTACATTTATATGAACCCGGATTTCAATAAGTTATCTCTCGGTCAGTTCTACCATTAATTAATTGAAATCGAATCTTGATATAATAGTTTTTTAAATTTAATTAATGACTGTGGTTAGGTATTCTGCCATCGAGTTTATTGAGTTTAATGACATGTGTATGCTGAGCTGTCGAAACTGGTTTCATAATGTTACGAAACTTGTTTATAATGTCTTTCTTTGTTTTGACGTAAATATGTTTTAATATAACGAATTATCGGGATATTTACCATGTTTATAGTTGTTGAGTTTCCGATATTTCGGCGCTGTTACAAGCGCCATGATCACGGAGGAACTGAAGTACTTGCAGTTATTAATTCTTACGAACAAATGTACCGATCTACCCTCTTTCGCACTCGTTTTTTGCTACTACTATCGTCCCCGTTCTCACTACTTACTCGAACTCGATCGCGACACACTACACTCACAGTATCCACTCGCGTATTAGGTACACGCACTTTTTTGTTCACACATAGGTTAACCACTGGACGCCAGATACTCGACAGTTGAAACCCATCTTCGCGATTGAAGTTTTGGTACTTGTTAATTTCAATCGCTTCTCTAACCAGTCTTGGTATGTAGTGGCGTTCTGTCGAAAGTATCTGAGGGTTATGTAACTCAATCCAGTGACCTGTACCCGACTGGAGTAAATGTTGCGCGATTGCAGACTTCTGTGGCTCGTTGTTTTTGACCGCTCTGATGTGCTCTTTGATGCGGCATGCTACTGTTCGTTTGGTTTGTCCTATATACGAACTACCGCAACTGCAGTCAATCTTATAAACACCCGGTTGTTCCAAGGGGAAACTGTCCTTTGGTGTGCGGAGATGTTGTGACAGTTTTGTCAAGGGAGTGAAGATAGTTTTTATAGACAATTTCCTCAATATGTTGGCGACCTTATCTGTCACTCCTTTGACATATGGTAAATAGGCTGGTTGCCTCTCCACCTTGAAGTCCGGTTGTTTTTTCTTATGCCTGGGTGGTTTTATCCGGCCACTATATCCGTTCCTCTGTAGAACGCCGCTTAGGTGTGACAGTTCTTTCGTTAAATGTTCCTCGTCACATAGGCTATATGCGCGGTCAGTAAGTGACGTTACAACGGAATTCAATTGGCGCGGATGGTGATGCGAGTCGGCATGTAAGTAGCGGTCTGTGTGTGTCGGTTTTCTGTACACTGTGTGGCTGAGCGAACCGTCTTCCCGTACACTGATGTTTACATCGAGGAATGCAATACTTCGGTCTCTTTCCATTTCGTATGTAAAGCTCATCTTGCCATGAATGCCGTTTAAATGGGCTACGTAACCCTGTGCAGTGCTCTCATCGCCCTCCATGATACAAAAGATGTCATCGACATACCGTTTCCAAAGTTTGACGTTGTAGGGCGCAGTAGCAATGGCTAAACTCTCAAAGTGCTCCATCCATATGTTGGCCACGACCGGAGCGACTGGACTGCCCATAACTGCAAGTACTTCAGTTCCTCCGTGATCATGGCGCTTGTAACAGCGCCGAAATATAGGAAACTCAACAACTATAAACATGGTAAATATCCCGATAATTCGTTAATTAATAGTGAATGTGACCATGACAGTTTAAATAATTATATGATTTAATATAGATTTGTTATACTTGCATTGCCTTTGTATAACTGCTATTTAAAGTCCCATGTTATCCTTCGAGTTTTCACTCTACCCCTTATAATATAACTAGCTACTACTTATTTAATCTCCCGATTATCACATACTCTTGATACTTGGTGATTTTATTTATATTTGTGCAAATCTTAATGCGGTTCACAGAATACATTTACCTACCAATATACCTTATTAATAAAAGATCTTCTTGTAAGTTAGTATATTAAAAGTAGTTCTTAGTCGTAATTAAAACCTCTTATTCTTATACGCATTGTCTCATCTTGTCCATTATACGCAATGCCTGATGCGCTTCGGGTATTTAGTACAATACCTAGGCAATGTATGAAATTCATCGTTTTATTCAGATTACCTGAACGTTTTAGGCATTGTATAGAATGGCTAGGCATTCTTTACAATGCCGGATTATACACATTGCCTATAACATATTTATACTTAAATACAATAGATGTAAATAGTTTAGCCCCACTTTTGATATCTGTTAAGAAAGAATACTCTTACATTGTCCAACATTGTAAAAAGTTACGTGATACTCTTATTCTTACTCTTTTACCACACAGTAAAGATTACCTTTTGTGAAATATCTAATGATTAAGACTACTTTAATTTTGTCACCACGTTTTTTACGTTCCCGGGATACGAACCTAGCTACCTAAAAGACGATCTCTTTGACTAAAAACCTCTTCAGTCAGTAGTCATAGTCGTAGCAGTTAAGTTAGGATATACTCTTCCTTCAGTGAACAGTTGGCAAGTCGCGAATGATTCCGCTAAGCGGCTGTCAGTCTAGCGAGTTATGTGGATAACATTTTAATATAGAAAACCAGTATTTAATATATGAGGAATAATTCTCAAAGTTTATATTATGTTTGTTAAGCTGACCTTGCCACTGTCTTGTGTCTCGCTCGCACTCACACATATTATACCCCAGAGATTTTTCCTAAATGACTTCTTTCATACAAATTTAAACTTTATTTAAATGTAGCATAGTGGTGATTATTGATTGCGAGTCATATTTTTCAGTGTTTATCTTTTCTGTTGCTTGTAGAACGGCGTAAGTGTAGTAGACTATTTATTCAATTTTATTCTTTATTACGTCTATGTTATGATGAAATTTAGTTTCAATATATAATGTAATATGTAACGTTTCTGTTCTATTGTATACTAAACATATTATCTCGCATTTTAGCAGTGTCATATTGAAAACAGTGTTATGTTAGTTTAGTGTAGTTTGGCGACGAAGCATTGCGCGTCCGGTTACTTAAAAAAGTACTAAAAACTAACTAAAACTAAAAAAAAGTGACTTAATTTTCAAAAAATTTAAGTGAACATTTTAAAGTGGTGATATAAAGTGAGAAATAGTGATTAAATTACCATAAATAAGTGATTATTTATAACAATTCAATTGTTAATTTAACAGGTAAATTTATAAGCATTAAAACGGAGTCGGTGTGTTAATCAATATAAATAAATACAAAGATAAAACCGAATTAGAAATACATTTCTATTTTTGGATAAAGTATGTTGGCATTTATTTAACTTGAATACGTTTTATAGTTAGTCTATGTGGTGATGGTTCAGATGGTATAGGAAAACACGGTGTTACCGTGTTACCACCCAAGCTATCACGCTAAGCCAGTTGCAATCACAGATTCATAAGCTATAACTTTGGTTAAGCAACATCGGCGAGAGCAATCTATAGATGGATTCCATACCGATCAATGGTCTTTTATCTAAGAGAGTCAGTGCTTTGGAAGGCACGTGAAAAGTCAGTCCTGGCTGTCGTATTGACACAGTTGTTATAGCCCCGTCAGAAGCCTCTGGGCAACTCTCGGCGCCAGGTTGACCACTAACCAAACGATAAAGTTCCATCCATCCGTGTGGTGACGGAGTAAGAATACAATATGTCTCATCCCACGGGTGCCGTGAAAACCGACTAAAGGACTATCCGTGATAATTATCTTTACAAAATAAAAAGAAGGAAAACTTGAAATCAAACCCTATACCAATCCGTCTGGCCAGCGTGGTATTAGTAGGCCAAGTATCCCTCCGTCATGGTAGGAGGCCCGTCCCTGCAGAAGTGCAGAGGGACCTTAATGGGCTGTTATGATGATGATAAAAAAGAAGATCACCTAGTGAGTATAGTAGAATGCGACTAAAAGAAAGATCGCGAATGTTATTACACACTACGAAAATGAAAGAAGGAGGTATGAACTAATGAGGTTCTATACGTAAATTAGTATAGCTATTTATTGTATAAGTTGTACATAGTTACACATCAACCTGAGTATACTTTAAGCCCTTGAAATAAGACACATTTTGGAATGAAAATGTTAAACTTGATATATTGTAGAGCGTACCTTTTAAGTTAATTATTATGGTATTTTTATTTAGGTGTTAAAACAAGGTTAAATTACTTACCATACTTATAAAGAACTTCTTTATACAAATTTTATGATGCTGATGACCTTCTAGGTATAACTTTTTATACTTAATTAACAACTAATATGGTGAATTTAATGTTAAAATACTATTTTAGTTGTAAATTGTATTTCTAATCGTGTTTATTTGTAGAGCTGTCTTTGTAGATCGCGGATTTGATTATACTTTGAATACATTTAAATCCTGGCTGACAGTTTTAAATTCCTTGATCATTGCTCAAGGACAAAATTTTTTTTGGGTAAATGTGCCTATGTATAAATCCATACTACAACGTACTTCCTCACCATGTTTTATGCAAATTTGTCTAGCTTTTTGAGCGTTGTGAAGTAACGAACTTTACAAAATTTTGCTAAGTTCTTATGTACGGTCGGGGTATTTGCCGCTCGACCACCCTTAGGCGAGAATCGCTTGGCACGCGGCGCATGCGATACGTGGGCGTGCCACGTATCGCATGCGCCGCGTGCCAAGCGATTCTCGCCTAAGGGTGGTCGAGCGGCAAATACCCCGACTGTACCTACCGCTAGTTCCGCAATCTTCTTCTTTATTGTTTTCTACTGTGTTATGGTTACAATAATAACGGCATGATGGTTTTCTTTCTTGTTGTACTGTTCTGTACTGTATTGTTCAATTCCTGGCTTAGTAAGCTATAACAGACAGGTCAAAACTCTATGCTTTACAAACGTAAAGCTTAAAAATACGCTCGAAATCTTGACAGAAGTTGCTAAATCTTAATAGCCCTGTAGTTTCCCCTAGCTACAATACCTGTATTTGCTTTTCCACCTAAGCACTGGAACTGCTGTTATGTTCTGGTGGTACATAACAGCTTAAGTTCATAGATGTTCTCGTGCTTAATACACCTACCATTTTTAAGTGATGAATTTAATAAACACTAAAGTTACGTATATATAAGACTTGGAGAACGTTTGTTTGTTTATTTTAAATGAACTTGTTGGCACCATCTGTGTCTGTACTATTTACACACAGCAACACATCAAGTTAAACATTTTCATTTGAAATTGTGTCTTATTTCAAGGTATTAAGGTGCATGAGTGTCTAGCTTGATTAGTTGCTGTGTGTACCTAACAGCGAAGAAGTTATAATATTATATTATATAAGAAATATTATACATTTCTTACCTACTAGATAAAACAAAAATTTTATTAATTTAAAAACTTAATCATATTTCATCATGGCAACCCCTAAACGAGCCTATTTCTTATAGATAGAGAAACTTAGCTACTAACTGCTTTACCCAAAAGAGTTGGTTTCAGGTTTTGTAAACCTTACCTATCGAAACTTAAAACGGCTATCCTGAACGCTATGTGACCCACATACCTACCTACCTTGGTCCTTCTTCATATACATAGCTCCAGCATAAAAATTAGTCTTCCGCGAAAGCCCATTGTCAGCGACTACATCTATGTTCTATATGCCATCGATGGCAACACACACTCGTCAAAGACTTAAGTCTAAAAACCCTTAACAATCCTAACTCTTTCCTTAATTGACATTTTTGTTAATCACGCGATGAGATAGTGTGAATGATATGACATGGACAGATATAATTAATTCATAGCTATTATATAACATAGTGAAGTATAATATTATTCTAGTATTGGCTTACATATCGCTTTACATAAATCGTGAGAAATATAGGAACAATATACACGATTGCTCGTATATTTCTGTATATATTTGATGTTATATTAATTATCTACTTTTCTCTGCTAGTACCTAGTTGTTAAAGGGTCTTTTGGAAACCATGGACCAATACATTCTCACTGCTTACCCGGGGAATAAACAGTCTAAATACTTCTGTGCCTCTTCATCACATTGCAACCTTACAGTAAGAGACCTTGCTAGGACGAACGTTCTCCAGTTTTCGTTGGAACCTTGGCTGACCACGCTAGCCAGATTATTTGGTATAGGAATTTAAGTCAAATGTTTTTAGTATACCTATTCTATCCCTTAGTAGGTTTTTACGACATCCCTGGGAGGTGGTGACACCATATTGTTATTAACACGTAGATGTAATGACTAATAATACTACATGAAAAAGTACTACAGTATAAACACTAAATATTAGCACTAGCTTCACAATAGTTATTCTGAGCATAGCAACCAGTATTTAGCGTTTGATTTCATTTCCTTATATTTGAGAGGATAAATAATAACTATTTAACTCTGATTTTGAAATCACAATTTTGTGTTTTAAAGGAAACTTAAGAAATAAAACACACATAAAAGCTTATACGAATCCATCTGATCAGCGTGTTATTAACAGGCCAAGTTTTGTTCCGTCACTATAGGAGGACAAATGTACAGTGATGATGCGTTATAGCAAAACCGTTAACATCTGAGTAGGTACCTACTCTACAACGTGATAAAAGATATTATAATCAAAACAGAAGAGCCGTAAGTGAAAACGAGATATATACGAGTATATAGAGAAACTAGCGGCCGGTCCTGGCTTCGCACGGGCATTATTTTCCCGCTTTTCTGTTGAATTTTTTCCTGAATTTTCTTTGCTATAAACCTCACGGAGCCCGAGACCTTTCCAAAGAATGCAAATCGGAAACCGTGGAAATCGGTTCGTGCGTTCTGAAGTTATAACGTCAGGAAGGAAAACCCGACTTATTTTTATATAGTAGATGATATGGTTTTAAGACTTAGATGATAATGCGTTATAACTATAGTATTCCTGACCTTCTTTAATATTGAGCAATAGTTAGTTTTAGAAAAAAACAACGCATAAAAACTAAATCAAAATTAAAACTGCTTTTTAATGTAATGGACTTTCCTATACAAAAATATAATGTACACCCACATAATCTCTCATGTCCTCGGAATGACAGCACCATTAGATTACGTAAGTTCATTTGCATGAGTTATCAGCATGGTTTATACCTTATCTATGTTGATCCACACTCAGACACACTTTGTGTAGGTGGCTATCTCATCCTCTATTACCTTAAGCTTTATATACTAAATAATTTACATGCAATTTAAGCCTTTTTAATTGACTGCGGTAAAGATGCGACTGTCATTTCATCTGGTTAATTTTTCAATTAGGGAACTATTTAATAAAATATATAAAAATAAAAAATATATTTTTACTAGAGCTAAGGCTCAGGATCTCCGTGTGGTGACGAAGTAAGAATACAATATGTCACCTCCCCATCTCATGTTGTATGTGTTCGAGTTTATATCGAACACCTTGCAAAACGTAATAATTGCATTGCATGCAATTATTAATATAATACATTTTACTTGAATGTTAAGTTAGTTCGTGTTCACATCTCCTTGGAGATACCGCCGCGTACTCTAACCATTACCATAACCATAACCATTAATTTAACAATTTAAGTTTAGTTAAAATCATTTTATTAAGTTACCAATAATTAGTTAAAGACGTGTCAAGAGTCTTGTGTTATTCTTGGGTATTTTGATACGAATTATAAATCATTTACCATACCATTGACTTTAATTAATCACCATTACCATATCGAGAAATAGTGTGTGCGGTTACCATAACACCCATAGACTAATTTCTACAGTATGTATTGTTTTCTTACTCCGTCACCACATGGAGATGCCGTTATGATTACCTCTAACTCATGTTGTTAAGTTCATAAAGAAAGGCTCATTCATTTATTCTACATTTCCCTGTGATATTTCCATTTAAGTATACTTTATTACTACATAATGTGGTCCCTAACAATGTTAAGTACCCCATTGCAAGTCGGAAGAGATGTTCAAGGAATGTAGAGTTATTCAAGACAGTGTCATTTCCATTAGAAAACTTTTTTCAAAGGAAGAAATGCACTTTGTGATGTGTTTTTATTGTTACGCATTATATTATTGAATTAAACTTATAGATGAGAGATAATATTTATTTCTAAAAAAATATAAATCTGTATCTCGCTTGCTGCCTTGTAGTTTTTTGTGTCCTTAAAGACAGGAATAAGAAGGAATCGTGTGGCGGGTTGCCTTTTTAAAAAATAAACTTAACGTTACTTGAAATATCTGTAATTGGTGTACCTACTTATAAATTAAAGCTTTTGTCCAAATTGTAAAAGATATAATATAAAAGCGAAATAAAACAAAAACCTAAAAAGGCTAATTATATAAACAAGTTGTTTCTACATATTTATAGAAAGGTCACCATTGTCATTAAAGTTTAATATAAAAAACTTGCTTAACTAGAACAAATAAAGGTCATGAAGTAAAGTTGTAGATTCTGTAAATAGCACTTAATATATAGGTAACTTGCTGACCCGTGCCCACTTCGTTGAGCGGCGAAAATAACGCATCCGTTTTATAAACATATTTCAATACTGCTCCACTCCTATTAGTCATAGCGTGATACTATTATATGCCTATGACACTCCCCGATAAATTGACTATACAACTCGGAAAGAATTTTTAAAATCGGTGTATTAGATCCAGATATTACCCCCTACAACGTCACAAACACACAAACTTTACCTCTTTATATTATTAGTATAGATTAGTAATAACACAGTAACAGTTTTAAAACAGATACACGTGTTAAATACAAAGCCGGATATCATAATTATATACTTTTAAAACTAAATTTTAATAAAATAAGACATAATCTAGTGGGAATAATCTAGTATTTTTGCATATAATCAATTTAAATGCAAATGTAATTTATTGAATTAAAATAATTTGATTTTGAACATTTTAATAAATTAAGATTTATTTATGGATGATCAATTTTACGTCCAGATACTTAGACTTACTAACACCATGCTCACCGTTATGGTCTTTGACATAGAGTTAAGTTTAGAGCAGAGAAAAGTAGGAAGTCAAAATCTTTACATAGGAACTCGATTTAAACGTTTGATTGAGAAGATTATTCCTTTCATTTACTCTTCCGTCAGGATTGGTTGGTTTTATGACAAGTTGCCCATCTTTTATTTTCAAATATCTGTGAACTTTCCTTTAGTCAGCTTATTAGATACAGATAAATGACAGAAAACGTGCGTCACCACTCAAAGTTAATAAAAAACCTTATAAACCATAAAAAGTTGGAATAGTATGTACCTTACCGTACCTTAAGGTATTTATTTGAAACTAGGTTGTTATTTTCAAATATATAAAGAGCCCGACAATTAACTTTTACAAGTAAGTACCTATATTATTTTAGCTTTTAAGTGTGATTGTAGAATATAGGTAATAATTACTACTATAGAATAAAAGGAATGTTAATTCAAAAATAGAAATGTATTAACCTACCTCGGTTTTATAAAATAATTCCCACACTGGGAATCAAGCTCTTTGTGAACTTTTACAAATATTAAAATAACGGACACTAAAGACAGTCACATGACTAATGGATCAAACTAATAAATGTTTTGCTTGAGATTCAAACTCGCAATCTCTTGCACGACAGCATATGCAATAGAGGCATTCTTGCAGAGAAACATTGTTAGTGCAATCCAAAAAATTTCCTTAAGGACTATATGTTTTTGGTGTCTATTTAAATGATGTTTGTGAAAGTCCTTACTGCAAAGAGCATGATACCTTAAGCTGGACTAGACCTTTTAATATAACAATTTTGTTTTAACAGGAATATTTAAACAATTTAAACATAAAAACTGACTGCCAAAAGTGTTGCTAAAAAGTATTCTACGCAGTGTTAAGTAGTGAAGTAGTGGCAATGAATAGATAAAGCGCTGCAGTAGTGTAGTGATGACTGTGATGAGCGAGTCGCGCTCGCGGCGCCCTCTCTCCGACCAGTACTGCAAGCCCGCCACCTTCCTCAGATCAATATGGCGGAGGACTTCGCTATCCTTCAAGAAGAGAAAGGTGAGTAAACGACCAATGTCAAGGTAGACAGATAATATTAATAATTAGACTCGGTTGAACATTCCATGAAAATTTTGTGATCGAGCTGAACTCCCAGGTACTATGATTTATAGAAATACTAGCTAACAGAAATACGGCAACTCCTTAAACAACGTTTAAGTACAGCTTCATTAAAAATCTCTAAATTAATATGTGTTTCTCTACTAGGTATATTATTATGCATGTGTTATACATACATATATGTAAACCTTCCTCTTGAATCACTCTATTTGAGTAGTAAAGATTTAAGCATACAAAGGGACATAGGGACAGAAAAAGCGACTTTATTTTATACTATGTATAGATTATAAACACTTATCTTTTAATCATACAGACACGGTAATTTTTATTCACATAAAATTGAATTTTTATTTATAATTCCTGTTGTTTGATAATATTAAAATATGCAAACATAAGAATTAAAGTATAAATATTTAGATAAATTATGAGTGGGATAAGAAAAACTAACAATAGCTATGTAAAAAAACATGCGCACACATAAACACTGTTGAAATTTTTGGTAAATAAAAACATAATTCTGGAATTAAACCCGGAACTTTCTGACTCATTCTTGTTCGTGTTTTTGTAAACACTGTTATGTATTATGTTGTTAATACTTTACATCACTATAAGATGGTGTTACGATTAGTGTATCTGGCTATAGAGATCGCGGGTTCGGTGCCTGCACTAATAGTAATTATTAAGTGTATGTAAATGGTAGTTTCATTTGGTATGGTTGTTTTTAAGTATGTATTTATTTTAAGAGAATCAACGAATTCACAAGCAGTTTTGCGTGGCAATGTATTAGCAATATGAACTTTTAAATATAACTAGCGGCCTGTCCCGGCTTCGCACGGGCATTATTTTTCCGCTTTTCTGTTGAAAATTTTCCTACTTTTCTTTGCTATAAACCTCACGGAGCCCGAGACCTTTCCAACGAATGCAAAACCGAGGAAATCGGTTCGTGCGTTCTGGAGTTATAGCGTCAGGAAGGAAAACCCGACTTATTTTTATATAGTAGATAATGATCCATCGATCCATCTAAAATATATGAGAACTCTCTAGTACTCTAGGTATGATTGATTTTACCTAACAAGCTATATTGTAGTCTATCACGCCTTTTAATGACCTGTCATATCACCTGTGTAAGTAAATATAATTTTGTTACTTAAATCTCCTTTTAAATCTCGTCTATATCTCCTTATATACATACAATAGTAAACATTACCTGTACTATGTAAATACACAGTTTACAAATAAAGCCTGCAGCAACTGTACAAACATTCTTATAGATCGTGTGTGTATATGTATTAACAATTACTACTACATACGTTACTACAAACATTTCTACCCTGACTGTATCCATAGTACAAAATACACAGTATTTCGACTTCATAGAAACGGACGAAACGCGAGTTACACCTACACGCTAAGCGGAAGTATTACGAAACTTCATGGACGTGAACTGTCAAAAAGCTAAACTTACGCTGGAAGGGGTATAATATAAATATACCTACGAGTGCTAATTACGTACGACGATCTTTTTTTGTGTTTAAACTTTAAACCAAAGTTTTCAACGTTTTATGACATTGACTTCTGCAAATACCCAGCTGTTTTTACACCAACGTCTTATATTTCTAAGTTAAAAAGCTGCGATATGTTGAAATTAAATATTTTAATTAATTACCATATTTATTGTTATTATAGTTCGAATTGTTTTTTTCCACAGCGAGTAATTCCACGTGTGAGGGTAATATACAGTTTTAATGATTTAAGCATGCTTTATAGCACGAATGCGATATATTCTTCTTGGAGTAGTTTGACTATTCAATTCTACTTCTTTGTAACTAATTTGCGATGTTCAACGATTTCTTCTTAATACTTTCTTAGAACTTGTGTACTAACTTATATAACATTAAACGCATTTAAGGATATCTTTTAGCTACCTTTTTTATTTCTAAAATATACTTAATATATCAAAAAGTCAATGCTCACCTCGTCTATTACAAAAATATTATGACATAGTATAGGTATAACAACCCAAAAATAGAAGTAGCGTGGAATGGATTGACGTTTACTCTATAATATAGAGTATAGTAGGTACTCTATAATTATATTATAATGATTGAATCGCGTTCTCTTGTATGTCGCCGCACTAATCTTTCAGAATCATATTTTGATGAGCTATAATAAAGCTAATACCTATTGATATACTTTATGCAAGTCACTGTATTCTCATCATGACATGGTAAAATTATTTTCGCAAAAAAATCCTATGCGATTGAACAATATTTGAAAATTTTAATCTATTTTAAATAATACGGTTCGTAATAAATAACCTAGTAAATTCTTTAATGGCGTGCTTTATGCTTCTGTGGGTATAATATTATATAGCAGTGTAGGTAGGTAGTTAGAACTGATCTATAACTGTTGTCTCTAACTATTTCTTTTTCCTAAGCTTCACAAATATTATTAGCAGCTGTTATCTAAATTCGTGTTATTAATAAAATGCATGTACTATATAATTAAACTAAAACACCTGAAATTACTATTTAGGAACCTTGATAAAATATTTTAATTATAACTTTTAATAAATAAAGTAACTTTTAGTTTAATTTATGGCTCAGTAAAACAACATTGGCTACAGGGCTTATTGTTTCCACCGTCATTTATCTGTTTAATTCGTACCAACAAGTGCAAATTGAGGCAACTTGAATAAATCTAAATAAACTAAAAAAATCGCTAATAAAATGAGAGGCAAAGCTTTCTGAGTAGGAGCTCAAGATGCGATAGTAAAATGCCTGAAAGTCTTAATCAATAAAGATTTGTAGAAATTGGAGACGTTAATACGTAGGTATAAGCTTGGTTTGCTTGTGTGGCATTCAGACTTTCCTAACTTTACTACTAGTAAAGTAGAATGACGTTCAAATTACACCAAATATGTGGATAATTTAAAAAAAGAAAGTACAATATTGAAATTATCTTTCATTTATTTATTATTGTTAGGATATTGTATCTAAAACAATTTTCTTAAAAATAAATTAAAAAAAAAAAAAAAAAACAATTTTCTTTACAAAACAAAACATATTGGTAATGTGCCTCAAAAAGTGCTCTCTTTTTACCTAAACTTTTGATAATAATTAAGCTTGCATGTTATTAACGCATTATAAATATTTTATTACATTAGGTACTAACACTATACTATGTAGAAACTGTACACATGCCCCTTTAGTCAATTATTAGAATTAACTTACTATCAATAACTGACAGCCCTAGACTCAAAGCAGATTAGTGACAGCACACTATAGAATATTGGAATGGATACTCCTTACTTCTGATACCATATAGTTAGCTCCAATTACAATAGGCGTCTTGCTTCTGGTAAGATAAGATTATGTAGATAATTTGGTTCTTTTATACTGAACGAATACAGTCAACCATCCAACACCAAATTGATTGGTGCAACTATAGCTTAATGGTACAATAAAAAGTATGTTGGTCTATCATACGGATGGGCTGGAATATGCTAGCAAATTAAATTCAAATCAATTAAAACCTTTTCCTAATGCGATACACTGTACCACTTATGAAAGACTAAAAGTTTGTATGCAAGTAACTGCCATATTCGCAGATGGGAAGAGCCCAGGTTCTATTAAAAGTCAAAGTCAAAGTCAAATAGCTTTATTCACTTAGGTTACAAAGTAACACATGCAAATCGTTATACATGTAGTAGAATAGTATAGAGAAAAATGTCTGCCAAACTACTACCACTTTCGCAGACGACTATAGTAGAGCTCTGAGAAGAATGTGGCCAAGAAACTCAGGCCACTCTTTTCAAAAATAATAATTTGACTTTGTTACAATTACCAACAGCAGCGTGAAGAATGATGTGTGCAAGCAAATCTTACATGCATAGCAATTTAAAGTTTAATTGATAAAAAAAAATTTCATTGTTAATAAATTGATTTAAAAAAGCTTTAATTGCATGGCACGTTCATCAGTCATCTCGTCACTGCGATATCCGACAGAAATTAACACACAAGCATTTGTGTCGTCAAGTTGATTTTGTTAATCTTTAAGTAGTTGAGAATGGAATAGAATACCATTTAGATAATATAATTAAATACATTTACAAATGCAAGTGAAGTATTTCTATCGTTACAATAACAAATAAAACTGTAAAAGAAAGTAATAAGGTAGTAACATAACATCCGCACAACTACCTAGGTTAAGCCACAATCTACACCATGGAACAAGCAACATGAAATCACGATAATTGAAATCTAAGCCCATGAGTTTTTGTCATTAATATAATCGTTTATTGTATAATAGCCTTTCGATAATAGCTGATTTTTTACAAATGCTTTAAAGTTTAGTAAAGGTAGATCCATTACATGCTTAGGCAGTTTATTGAATAAACGTATACCGAGTCCCGCAAAAGTGTTATGTACCTTATGTAGGCGATGTTGTGGACCTATCAACTTATGCCTATTCCTCGTACCAATGCTATGAATGTCGCCATTTCTATCATACTGTTCAATATTTTGCTTAATATATATTATATTAGCATATATATATTGTGAAGCAACTGTTAAAATACCTATTTCCTTAAAACGATCTCTCAATGAAACATTCGATTCAAGATTGTAAATAGCTCGAACTGCACGCTTCTGAAGAATAAAAATAGATTCGATGTCTGCAGCCCTACCCCACAAAAGAACACCATAGGACATTAAGCTGTGAAAGTAACTAAAGTATACCAATCTTGCTGTCTCTATATTCGTTAGCTGCCTCACTTTTTTAACTGCATAAGCAGCTGAACTTAGTTTTCCTGCTAGAGCTAATATATGAGCACCCCATTGCAGCTTACTATCCAACGTTATTCCTAAAAATACAGTAGTGTCTACAAAACGAAGGACCTCACCGTTTAAAATCAGATTATTACTAAGGCTTTTAACATTGGGCATAGAGAATTTTAAGCATTTTGTTTTGGCAGCATTTAAAAGCAAATTGTTAGCAGTAAACCAGTTCAGGACTTGTGCGAGAGATTCGTTAACTTCATCTAAATTAGTTTGCTTACGGTTTACTTTGAAAACGAGTGAAGTATCATCTGCAAATAAAACAATGTCGCACAAACCCTGAGCAAGAAACGGCAAGTCATTGACATAAACTAAAAATAGAAACGGACCTAGAATGGATCCTTGAGGCACGCCCATACTTGGCGGAAGACCAGAGGACCTACTACCATTTACTTCGACATACTGAACCCTATTGCTTAAATACGAAGATAATAAATCAAGAGAAGCATCCCTAATTCCATAATGTCTAAGCTTGCACAGAAGTGTCCCATGATCAACGCAGTCAAAAGCTTTAGAAAGATCACAGAAGACGCCTATTGCATCCATAGAATGCAATAGGCGTCTTCTGTTTCAAAAGTTATATGTAAAAAGTAATAAGGTCTTGCAACCATTGTATACCAACGATATAAGCCAAAAGTTAGCTGACAGAGAGCAGTCAGCACTTTCAAAGCTGTTAGTAAAAAATGCGGTCATTCTATCTTCATACAGATAGTATTGTGGCATTCGTTTTATATTGCCTGTCCCTTTGATATATTTATGTTATCAAGTTAGGTAAGTTACCGTAGATTACTGATAAAGTCCCGGGATTGGAAAAGGATAGTTTTCATTTATTGCCGCAAATACTTTTTTTACTTTTTTTTTTTTTTTTTTACTACTTTTTTACGGATTTCATTGCTTTGGACGTTTATCTTTACTAAGTATAAATGTTTACATTAATCGGTAATTGAATCCGTACAATTGGCGAAACAAAAAATCTGACTAAATACGGGTAGTGAAAAAGGAAATTATGTTCGGTTTATAAATGTTTCGTTCATATTAGTATTTGAAGGGATCAGAAAAACAATAATATGCTAAGCAAACGAATTATCTGAGCGACCCAGAAGGTATTGTCTTAAGTATTCATGTCCCGCGTGTCTACGTAAAGCTGGGACTTATCCCCAGTTTTGAGACAATAATTAAAAGTAAAGTTAATTCTATTATAATAAATGGATGTGCTCTAGTTACCAGAACGAACTATAAATAAATGCCCTTTTATCTAAAGCGCCAGCAGATTTGTAGGCAACTTTAGCACATACATTTGTTCAAACCCTACGAAAGAATGTTACAATGTTATATCATTGTTCTTAGTCTGGGTATCCGTTTATAATGTCTATGTAACACACATAGTCGATATACAAAAACTGTATTATGGCTTAATGAACCTTTTAAAAGTTGATTATTCAATAACAATTTCGTAAATGTAATAATGGCAAAATAATAGTTTCACTCAGCAAAATAAACATCAATTAACATCGTTAATTAAGATCGTTAATTAACAGCGTTAATTAAGTTAACGCACAAATATCAAAACGCTAATAAAGTAATTTAACAGAACACATCAATACCTAACAGTTTGTTTCTTTTACTTATTGCATCAATTTATCTCTTTTCAGTCTTCAGAAGATCGGTTTGCTGGTTACAGAGGTGTCCGGGACATCACGATAAAGAAGGTAAACATTTTAATACCACTTTGAATACGAAGAGATCTCTAAAGAATTATTTAATCGTGTTTCCCGTTGCTACAACAGGAATCCTCAGTACAACTTTATGATGTCATAAACAAACGGTCTATCCTCTTTCGTTCCGCCCAAAAAGGTTCGGCAATAAATTCCTAAGCCAAACCATTAATGCTATCATTATCCCATCGTGAAACAATCTGTTGGCACACATTTTCCCCCTCTTATGACATCAAGTTCTTCAAACTTTGCATTTGACCACTGGTGCAGTGGTCAAATGCATCCATCATAGCTACCATCCGTTGCCATAATTCATTTACATTCGGCTCTCTATAAATCCCAACTAGGTATGTTGTGTAAAAAAACATCTAAAAAGCAAAATAGCCGACATTAACAGACTAGGGTCTCATTGGATGAAAGAGCTTCCTTCTGTAGTTAGTGAAAATTGGCCTCCTAACACCATACTGTGGGTTGTGACTGTGGTGAGATCGTAAATATGTTCCTTACCACACGAAAGCCAGCAAATACTCTCAGAATTAGGACATAAGAGATTTTCACACAAGCCCATAAGTAATGATGTTATAAAAATATTTCCAGGGTCCATCGGGTCTAGGCATCATGATCATAGAAGGTCGTCACACGGAAGCTGGGCGAGGTATCTTCGTATCAGATCTGCAAGATGGCAGTGCTGCTGAACAGGTAGGATTTATTAATTAATTAATTATTTAGAGAAGCAAAGTGACTGATATAGCGCCAGAATGCCTGGTTAAAGTGGCAATGTGCAGGCACATAGCAAGAAAAACTAACTGAAGTTTTCGACCGCATACCATAAGACCCAAGGTTAGGAGACCCCTCAAACGGTGGCCTGGCGACCTAGTTAGCCCGGCGAGAAACTGATGGAAGAGGGAGGCACAGGACCACACAAGGTGCTAATATTTCGAAGTCTATATCCAGCAGATGATATCTGTGGGCTGATATGATGATGGTGATAAAGTAATAAATAAATTTTATAACTATTAAAAATGATAACGGTGTAATACACAGAAATATAAATAAAGTTGTAATCAATAGCATAATCTAATATGGAGTAATTAGCTAAATTTTGTTTTTTATAATTTCCAGGGAGGTCTGCAAATAGGTGATATGTTACTAGCTGTCAACAGGGATTCATTACTCAACTGCAGCTATGATGCGGTAAGTTTATTATCTGTATACTGATCTTAATTAAAAAGTTATACATACAACATTGCAAAAACCACACTACCAAAAATCTAATGTCTACTTATTATCCGTGAGCACATTACGATAGCTTTGGGTAAGTACCATTTTCAAGGCGCCATGGTGCTCTTTGCATTTTACGCAAGCTATGACTGATTCGGCAAACTCCCGTGCCAAACTTACTGCCCTAAAAATGTATGATGGCATACGTTTTCTGCGCAAACGTCCTTATAGGTGTTGTTTCAGTCTTATCGAGGTCCAATTTCTTGGTCCTGGTTCCAAGGTCTTTTCGCCCTGGCTATTGACATTGCGAAGGGCAGGTAGTTTGACTGATATTTTACCTTTTAACGTAAGTGTTACTTTGTAACCTAATAGTATACTGTCTACTTTAAGGTAGGTACCATAATTGTATATTCATGAAATACACTTGGGCATACGATCGGGGAACTTGTTTATCCATACTAGCCAAATGTAGTATTCACACTTCATTTTATACAACGATAGCGTTATCACACGTTATCAGATACTTCCTTATCTAACACCAACCTCGCTGTTAACACATTAAACTGTGTATACAAAAGACCTATAATTATTCTACCAAAAATATTAAAGTACGGTCAATGACATTTATTAGAAGAACGATAATGTTTTTTACAAGATTATGGAGAAATAAGAGAAAGGTAATTAATTTATATTCTTTCATAAATAAGAACTTTTCCGTTTTAATATTTTTAGTTAAATTATAAATAAATAATAATAAAATCGTTTATTGCTCATAAATGTGGTACAAGAGGTGATAGGTACATTATGTTCATTCAGTCACATTTTGCCATGACAATGGCGTGCAACATTTAGTAGGTTGAGAAATTATTTAACATTTGACTACGTTATGTTCAGACAATATTTCAATTTATTATAATGTCAATCGTGTTACTAATATGTTTATCATTTATTGTTATTAGTAAATTACGAGCGAATAATGAGCGAGGCACGTGTAGTAGTTAGTAGCTAGTAGTCCCTAACCAATAAGTGGTCGGGCTTACTTCTTTTTTCCAGTCATTAGCACTTTAAGTTGTCCTTTTTTTTTTTTTTTTTGTCCCAGGGGAATCCATGAAATTGGATACCATGGAGACTCGAGGGAGTCTTCCATGGCATGCGGGGATCTCCCCCCCAGAAGGGGAGGGCCTACCCGCTAAACCCCTGGGCTATTCCCCACGCGCCTTTAAATTAGGGGACAGGCCGGATCGCTCCGGGCACTCACAGCCTGCCCCCCAGCGCATTGTGCCTTCGCACATACGGGCCCGCTTATGCGCAAGCCCTGACGGCACAAGGAGGCGCCCCCAGGAATAGTTGGAGACGCCCCCTTACTGAGGACGCAGCGACCCCCTCGGATCGCCACATCCTCGTCCTCAGTTAGGTGGTCGGAGGGGGAAGCGGCAGCAGGTCAGCGTACCTGCGCCGCCTCACCCCTCTCCTGCATCGGCGGAGAGGGGCCGCAAGGGGATCGTCTTCGCGGACCCTCTCCGCAGCCTCTTTTTGGCTCATGACCGCCTCGCAAAAGGCGGTCATGGCCCCCCAATTGGTGTCGCTGCCGACCGCCTGACGAACGATAGCCGGCAGCGACAAATCACCCCCAAATACCGCCACTAGGGCTCTCCTCTGTGTGTCCCATGTGGGGCACTCCTCTACCGTGTGGCGCACCGTGTCAGCCGGTGCGCCGCAGTGGTGGCAGGCCGGCGTCTCCTCTCGCCGGGCCACCTTGTGCAGGTACTCACCGAAGCAACCGTGTCCGGTGAGCACCTGACACGTCCGGTAGGTGAGGGTCCCCCTTCCCCGGGAGACCCACTCATCCAGCACGGGGCGGATCGCTTCGATGGTATTGCGACCCGCACCCGGCTGTTCTAGGGCCGACCTCCAGTTGCGGAGCAGAGCAGTCTGGCAGTCAGCCCTTACTCTGCCCGCGACGAAGTCGGCCCCGGAGGCCCGCGCCATTCCACGCTGCGCGTGAACCTCCGCCAGGACCCTACCTTGTAGCTCCCAAGGAGGGTCCCCCGCCAGCAGAGTGACCGCCTCGAACGATACCGTGCGATACGCACGGCACGCTCTGGCGGCGATCACCCTCTGCGGCCGCCGCAGCAACCGCACATTGTTGCGGCTAAGGGCATCCGCCCATATCGGGGCCCCGTACAGGGCCATACTCCGGACGATCCCACAGTACAGCCTTCTGCACGGGGACCCCGGGCCGCCGACGTTGGGGAGGAGACGTCCCAACGCGACGGCAGCCCTCTCGAGCTTCGGGGCTATCGACTCAAAATGAGCCCCGAAGCTCCACCTCCCGTCGAGCTGAAGTCCCAGGTATTTGATGTGAGGCTTCAGCTCGACTTCCTCCTCCCGTATATTGATTTTAATACCGGGGGGGGCACCTCTTCGCGGGCCGTGGAAGAGGAGGGCTTCTGTCTTCCTCATGGAGACCCTTAAACCCAGGCAGTGTATGCGGTCCACTACCCGGGACACCTCTTCCCCGGCACGCCCGACCGCTTCCGCCAGGGTTGACCCGCTGACCGTCACCAGGGTGTCGTCGGCGTAACAAAACACCCTGGTGACGCCAGCCACCGACCCTCTCAGCAGCCAGTCGAATCCGAGGTTCCAAAGAATAGGGCCCAAGACTGAGCCCTGTGGAACACCCCGGTCGACCGGCTGCACGACCAGGCGGCCTACCCTGTCCTCCCAGACCACCGTCCTTCCCGTCAAATAGTCCTCCAGCAGCCGCCGCATATAGGGAGGCACCCCATGATACCGAAGTGCCTCCCGAAGAACACCGTGCGGCAGGCTGCCGAAGGCATTTGCAATGTCCAGGGAGGCAGCCACGACCACCTCCCCCTCGCCCACCCGGGACGCCGTGTGCGCTTTGAGGGCGCCCAGGGCGTCAAGTGTAGACCGACCCCTGCGGAAACCAAATTGGTTCTCCGACAGGTTCGGCCCAACTTCCTCTAGATGCTTGACGAGGCGGCCAGATACCACCCTCTCAAACATTTTGGCCACCTCGTCAAGTAGGACGATTGGCCTATACGAAGAAGGGTCGGCCGCATCTCGGCCGCCCTTCGGCAACAGGACCAGTCGTCCCTTCTTCCAAACCTCCGGGAACTTTCCATCGCGTAAGCAGCGCGTGAAAAGCTCCCGGAGCCGACCATCCACTTCTCCTTTCACTTGGCAGAGGAGCCGGCCCGGAACCCCGTCCGGGCCAGGGGCGGTTTTCCCTCTGCGGAGCCGGTCGAATGCGCGGTCCATCTCCGCACATTCGACCTCAGGCACCTCCGACGCGTCGACGAAGTGGGTCTCCGCCCCCCAGAAAGGGGGCATTGGAGGCGCGGAGTACCCCGGGACTTCCCTGGGGAATAACCCCTCTACCACCGACTGCACCAAATCCGGTGGAAGAGACTCCGCGAGGGGCGCCCCGCACCCGGCAAGCTTACCTCTTGCCTGCCGGTACGTACGCCCCCAGGGATCCGCGTCCAACCGGGCCAGTAACTCTTCTCTAGCCCGGTTCTTTCCTTCACAAATGGCCTGCTGCAGGGCTTTAGTGGCGGCGTGATACGCCACCCGCAGCAGGCCTTCTGTCGCTGGATCCCTCCCCCTTCGCCTATGCCGGCTGTATGCCCTCCTCGCGGCGCCGGTGGCCACCCTCAGTTCCGCAATAAGCGGTGACCACCAGTACACTTGGCGCCGCTGAGGGGGCCGCCGCGCCCGCGGCATGGACGTGTCGCACACCTCCACCAACGAGGTGCGCAGCCCTTTGGCCAGGTTCTCAACGGGGACAGAACCCGTTGAGAGCGAGGCGAACCATTGTTGAACGATTGCCGCCTCCCTGGCCAGCTCCGCGTCCATGGCGCCGAGCACCCACCTCTTAAATTTACTAGCGCCCCTAAAGGGTCCTGGGTGCCCGGCGCTGGTCGAGACCTTAAACCGGATGTAACGATGGTCTGATAAGGTCTCGACCTCCACGTTTACTTCCCACCCCTGGACGTGCTGTGCGACATCGGGCGTGGCAAACGAGAGGTCGACCACTGACCCTCCATTGTGCCGCACACACGTCCATGTATCCCCTCTGTTGAGGAGGGCAAGGCCTGACGCCACTGCCCACTCCTCAACGGCACGGCCCCGCGCGTTTGTTGCAGGGCTTCCCCATGCGCGGGACTTCGCGTTAAAGTCCCCGAGGACCAAAGTTTTCCTCGGGGACTGGCGCCAGACCGCCTCCTTCACGGAGTCGAGGAACAGCTCGAACTCCGCCAGCGGACGGTTTGGGGAGAAATAAATCCCTACAATGGCGTATTCCCTCCAAACCGCCACAACGAAGCCGTTCCCCGACTCCTTAGAGGCCAGCGTGCCATTGCCGGACCGGGTGTAAATGGAAACTACCCGGTCGAGGTCTCCAACCCAATTCGGGGTGTCGGGGACAAAGTAAGGCTCGCTGGCCACGGCCACGTCAATTCCCCACTCAGCCGTGGACTGCAGAAATAGATCCTGAGCCCCGGCCGAGTGGTTTAGATTCGCCTGCAGGAAGCTGAAAGAACCCCTAGGCATTTTGGATTTCCATTTCAGCCTCCTGTGGGAGCGCTCGAGCCCGTTCTCTCTCGAGCGAGCGCTCCACCATCAGCGCCGGTGAGGGCTTCCCTCTCACCGTCGGGGGGTCGCACTTGCCTCCCCCCGTGACGTGGCCGGCAGGTTTTCCTGCGGCGGCGCATACAGCGCAGTGCGGGACGGTAGCGGTGCAGGCAGCCGCGAGGTGGCCGGCAAGTCCGCAGCGACGACATAGTCCGGACCTGTCCACAGAGCTAGGACAGGAGGCCCTGACGTGCCCGGCGCCGAAGCACCGGTAGCAGGTAAGCCGCCGCTGCTGCATCACTTCGACCCTGGCGGAACTCCACCCCACCAGGATCCTACCCGCCTCGCTGGCTTTCTTGGCCGCGGAGATCGGGCACTGCACCACTACAGACCCCATGCGTCCCTCTGCTGTTGTTATGGTGAGCACTCTTACTTGGGCCACAGAGCACTCGCCTGCGCGCGCCACTGCTGCCGCAATCACATCACGGGTGACGGAGTCGTCGAGACCGGTGATGCGTAAATCCGCACATTTCACCGGACGATCGACGTCCGCCACCCCTTCGAGAGCCGCCCTTAACTGAGCGGCTAGCTCGTCCGCCTTCTCCACCGGCTGGGAAGCCGGGAGCTCTAATATCCTAGCCCCCGTTAAAGCCTGGCGGAATTTAACGCCCCCCTCAAGGCCTAGTTCCACCAGGTTCACCTTTGCCGCCGCCTCTTGTAGCACCTGGGCATAGGTGACACCTTTTTGTGCAGCCCCCGGCTGCAGTTTAATGACGACTGCAGCCGATCGTGGCACCGTCAGCCTGGGCTTAGAGGCCTCGGCAACTTTAAGTTGTCCTAACGTAACATTCACTTAAAGTCTCGAAGAGTACCTACTGCTAGCTGACTACCACGTGCCATATCGGTCTTGACAGAGGAACTTCGTTGTCAATTAATGTTTTTATGTCTTGGAACATAATCGCTGTTTGTTTATTAGAAAAATAAAACTAATTCAATTAATGTGTTGTGTCACACGCAGGAAGAGACACGGTCCCCACAACACAGCGAATCCTAGTGGGGACCACAGAATTGTTAACCAAAATTGTAATTTTATTTTGTAGTAATAAATGTTTTTATATTTTTTTTGTTGTAATACGTATTTAATATAATTTTTGGATGCTCAAATTCAAATTTTTCAAATTTGAAAATACTTTATTTCATAAAATTTATTACAAATTGTTTGAAAATATGCAAGAACTGCTATGCTGCCAAGTTAACATACATTTTGTTTTTAATTCCACAGGCAGCAGCAAAACTGAAACAGACTGAAGGTGTAGTAGTGTTAACTGTTTGTACTCCCAACCTCAAAGAGGGAGAGAAAGGTGATGAATCTCCCGCCGGACCTGGCACTCCAGGTTAGAATAAGTTTTGATTGAATACTTAGCTTACTTATTTTTTACTATCTTCGGTGAATATTCTTTACACGTTCATGATCTAAAGTGTATCGATTTTTGGACAAATAATGCCACATTTGTCATCGAACCTGGTGATAAACCGTCTCTAAAACCGTTTAGCGTCTTATCCCTTCTCATTACTTGCCTCTACTAAGCAAACGGTTACTGGCATTGTGACTCTCATTTACCTGTAGATCGAGAAGTGTCATAAATTCATAACCTACTAAATTTCCAACACCTCTAAGGATCTATCAACAACGAATTCTTCTTCTTCTTCTTTGCGTGTCGATGACAATCAGACCGCGTCAGCCCAAAATTTCGCCACGAGTATTGCATTCTCAGTGGCATGCATGAGATCGTCCATTGTGCATGTGTTTGGCCCCAGAGGACAAGACAGCAGATGCTCCATTGTTTGCGAAACAGCACCACACATACATTTCTGGTCCTCCCTAAACCCCCACCTGAATAAGTTTTCCTTGCTTCTACCGACCTGAGTCCGGAGTCTGTTAAGTGATTTCCAGATCGGCTAAGGAAGCAGGTGTCCTGATGGTGGGTTTTCGGAAAGTGGGACAAAAGGTGTCAGGGTACCTCTATCTCAATAAACAACGAATTAATGTATATATAATGCTCAAGTAGCCAGCATACTTAGGTCCATGTTCTACTACAGGCGCGGCCACGTCGCGTCCCGCCAGCAGGAGCGCGGAGGCCACGCTGGGCGCCAGCAGGCCGCAGACGCCGCGACCTGTGCCCTCTCCTGTTAAAGGTATACCGATGTACTTGTACTGACTTAGCTTATTATTTAGTACTTTACCTTTAAACTTCAAAATGCTTTATTTCATAAAATTTATCACAAATTGTTTGAAATCGTCTTTTAAAATTTACTTGATATTGAAGCTATAGTTAAAATTATATATAGACACAGACAAACGCCACAGCACTAAAAAAAACCGCGTTGTATTGTCCAATGTAAATTAGAGGAGAAAAATAAAACCAATCTACTACTCAAATCTACTTGTCTGTCTGTGTTGATCCATAAATTCCAGTTTCCAAATGGTAGGGCCAATGAGAAGAAACCTGGCATAGAAACTCATGGCAACTCTTTTAAAATTCGGTTGTTTACAATATTTCTTTTTACATAAATCATATACACAATCAAAATATTTGACAGTACCAGACAGGATAATACACCATTTATACATTATAAAAAATTATAATCAAAGAAAAGAAAAGTAGAAGACAAGCAAGACAGAAGAAGAAAGGAAAGAAAAAAAAAAGATAGAAAGGATACAATAATAATTGAGACTATTTGACTATTGAACTAAATTTACCAAGAGTAATTGAGACTATTTGAACGTGTTAGAAAAGTGGGTTGAGGATTGTTTATATGTTAAAACATATTAAGAAAGGGCTCAAGTATATAGTTTTGTATTTGGAGTGAGATATCACAAACGAAAGAGCAGGTTAGGTATAGTTGGTTTATAGAAAATTTGTAAATCTTATCGGTAGGCAATAATCCTTTATTTGTTTATCTAGAGAACCTTAGGTTAAATAATGCAATTTTGTTCAATGTTAAATTAATGTTTTTACAAACTTAGATCTCGAAACTTAGAACTTCAACCTCGGCTTAATTGGATACTAGGTGGCGTTGTAATATTTTAATTAACTATTTGAATGTATAATTTCAGTGGAGCCCCCGCCGGACCCGTCCGTAGCTCCGGTGGAACCAAACAAAGACACCGTCATAGAGATTAACTCCGCGAACGATGTTTTGGGACTTGTACTACTCGGCGGAAGTGATACACTTGTTAATGTAAGTTACTTTTATTGTATACCTACTTATAAAAATGTATATAATTTTAGTAAGTAAAATAATCGATTTTTTATCCTTATTGAAACCGTGTAGAGGCCTAACAACAATCATAAAATTATTTGATACAAAGGTCGTCCAGCGCCATTTATAATAATTTTTAGTGAATCACAATCATAATGAAGACTGATTTGTAAATAACAATTTGTATAATGTTGCAGGGTGCAACAGCAATAATCCTAGACATATACAAGAGCGGTGCCATCGCGAAGGACGGACGACTGAAGGTGGGAGACCAGATCCTCGAGTGCAACGGAGTCGCCATCACCAAGGACATGGCGCACGAGAGAATATGTCTTAGCATCAAGCAGAGATCTGCCAAGGTACTACAATCATCAAATAATTGTATGTCCACTCCTGGATATAGGCCTCCTCCAAATATTGCCACCTTGTGCGATTCTGTGCCTTCCTCATCTATCGACTTCCCGCAGTCCTAACTAAGTCGTCAGTCCACCGTGTCCGCGGTTTCCCCATCTTGCGCCTTTTGGTACATATCAACCAATTGACGTCTAAAACTGGACATAGGCTTCTTCCAAATATTGCCACCTTGTGCTGTCCTGTGCTTCCCTCATTCATCGGTGTCCTGTCGTTCTTACTAAGTCGTCGGTCTACCGTGTGAGGGGTCTCCCGAACCTGCGTTTTCCGGTGCGCGTTTGCTATTCCAGAACTTTTCTATCCCACTAGCTGCCAGCTTTTCGCGCTGTGTGTCCTGCCCACTTTAATCGGGGGATCCTGGGCGATTTGGTTCTCCTGCAGATCTTCTCATAGAGAAGTAAATGTTGTTAAGGATATAGTTAATTTATTGTCAACTACTCGTGTTGGCCTATCCCTGCAAAGGAGTGTTTTGAAAAGCTTCTAAGATATTAGGTGAACTCACCATCTTATATCACCCGCGTAGCATAAAAGATAAAGTTTCGTATACATATCAAGCAGTCAACTAGCCTAGCTCAGTCTACTGCTGGACACAGGCCTCTCCCAGCACCCGTCACAGAACACTTTATGCATCCAGTCTGACTCAGAGACTTTTTTGAGTTCGTCGTTCCACCTAGCTGGGGAACCGAAATAAAATAACTACTCAGTTCCTTCTTGCTACATGATTATTAATATTTATCATAACAGCCCATTGATGTCCCACTGCAGGGACAGCAAAGTGACGGAGGAATACTTGGCCTACTACTATTTATATTATTTGTTTGTAATTTTCAGTTAAAAATGACGGTGCATCGTCCAGAGCCGCTAAAGTTCGACGAAGTGTCTGTAGAGCTGACGAAGAAGTCCGGCAAGCCTCTGGGACTCACCTGCGTCACTCCCGTGCAGGCGCCCGGAGTATACCTGGGGGAACTTGTGAGTATACTCAATGTCTTTGAATATACTCTTGGCTTCATTTATGAATTTCAATATCTATTTGAAAAGACAAGCATTTAAAATGTTAGAGAGAAAACTTACCCTGTTAGGGCTCGCTATCGAGTTTGTGTTGTGTTTTTCGCCTTTGGTGGAGGTTGTGACTGGTAAATAAAAGAATAGGTTGTTGATAAATATAAGGAAGAGACTTGGAAGAGACTTGGGCCAAGGAAAGTGCCTTGGGGCACTCCGCACGTCACAGGAAGCAGACTGCTGAAATAATTACCGATCTTCGTAACATAAGTCCTATCAGTTAAAAAAATTTAGGAAGGGGACCACGTATTCCTATCATTTTCATTTTTTTGAGTAGGAGGTTTGGTAAGAGACCGTGTCGAACGCCCTGATCTAGCCCCCTGGCTAGATCTAAGAAACACATATTATGCATTTACGGGTGCTGTCTAAGTTACTTGCTAGGTAATTTGTAAGCTGTATTACATCATCCGCCGTTGATTTTTTAGGCTGGAAACCAAATTGCGATAAAGATAAAACAAATACACACATTTTCGGCCTTCTTAGATAAAGACATCGACCTCTATAGTGTATTCAGGGAGACGAGTTAGTAGAGCGCTATCTCACTCACACAATTTTTTAATTGCGATTGGTCAGTGATAAACGCTAAGGCGGTGTACACAGTACGAGTACTTTTTAGTCTACTCATGCTTCCCGTGCTGTGCAGACGTGCTCATACTTGTGACTGTATGCTCGACTTGTGAACCGGCTGGTGTATTGGATTTTATAATTTATTAATGAACTAACGACTGGCTTGAAAACACCTTCAGGTGTGCATTTTTTTTTAATAAATGGTCCATGGTAATTTTTAAGCACCGCAGGTGTGCTAATGACCCGTTTATTGTTCTTTTGTCATAAATGAGCATTACCATAGTAAAATACTATTTCCCAATTTTGGTATATTAAACTGGTGCGCTACATCCATTGTTATTATTATCATTAAGTTATTGTTATATTCTCATTGTTGAAACACGTGTTTTATAACATTTTTATATTCTCGTTGAGAGTGAGGATGAGGGTGGAGGATGAAAGGTGGTCTAAATAATATGTTTGAGTCGAAGAAACAATGCGATTATCACAAGGAGATGAATGCCGAAGAATTTGAAAATTGGTTTAGAGAAGTTTTAAATAAGCTAGATGATAATTCTGTGATAGTCATGGATAACGCTTCTTATCACTCTAGAAAAATAGAGGGAATGCCAACGGCCCAATTTAAAAAAAACAGGATATTTGTAATTGGTTACGAGAAAAAATATTAGCTATAACGCTGAAATGTTAAAACATGAATTATTAAACATCGTTAAAAATCATAGACCGACCATACGACGCTTGCATTATAGACGAAATGTCAAAATCACAAACCAAAACTGTATTGAGACTGCCGCCGTATCATTGCGAATTAAATCCTCGAATTTATTTCTTTCCTTCATATCCATCAGATACCCATAAAAAAATCTATCAAATTAATGTCTCTCAATTTATACGACAGACGAAGCCGCAGTAATAAACTAAGCGATCTTTTAAGAAGCGCAGTGTGAACGCACATTTACATTTCTAAGGATTTGTTAACGCCCACCGACCCTAGAAAAGTATTTTTTGTCCTTGTCATTTGTATGATAATGTGCGATAAAGAAGGCGCTATACTAACTCGTCTCCGTGAATACACTATAAACACATATAGTTAATAAGTATGTTTCCCTACCCCGCAGCTGCCCGGCACCCCGGCGGAGCTAGACGGTAGACTACAGAAGGGAGACCTGCTGGTGTCAGTGGACGGCACGGACGTCGCGGCCGCAGACCTGATGGGTGCCGCCGCCGCGCTCAAGGTGGCCTCCAGCAAGGTCAACATTAAAGTTAAGCGCTTCAAGTGTGTCCGGTAAACTGATCACTAAGTACTACAGACTACACACGAGTTGTGTCACCCGCAGTGATAGCTAGTCACTTACAGTTAGCGCAATCTAAGTTGACCGGCTTGAAGTTGTTGCGAATGACTTCCCAGATATCAGTTTTGAACTAAATGGCGAGAAACGAATGTGGTTTTTATTCCTTTCAGATCTAACTTCAGGCTGGCCAAGTAAGATTGCGTGAACTTTATGTTTACGTTATTAAAAGTTTGATAACAACATTGCAATTTATGTATTTCTGGTATAATTTATTAATATAAGTACTTAGGTATTTTGAAAGACAATTGAATGGTAAATAAAAATATAAGTTAGTGTGCTCCTTGCATAATTATCCTCCATGATGCAATGGTCGTCTCCTTTCGGTCGTGAATTTGATTCCCAATCAAATTATTTCTAGTATCCTTAGTAAATAGGCCTGTTAATTTCATGTCTGGGTCGATTTCTTCTACATCTAACCTGCTTTTGCTAGACTTGTCTTTTACAAGTGAAAATAAAAGTTACCAGCCAAATGTATGCCAGCCTTATTATGTACCACTTTCTATGCAAATAAAGTTATTCTATTCTATTCTATTCTATTCTGTAAAAATCATCTGTTGGCGTATCCAATATCAGAATGAATATAAACTAAGCATTTTTATTTACCATTCGATTTATTTTTATTTCCTGATTTCCAAAAAATCTGTATCATTAACTTAAGTTACTACGTAGATTAGTGGATAATATTTTGGTGTACTTGTGTTGGTTCGACGAACCCGATTAGATTTGTTTGCATAATTAAATTATAGCCAATTAATAAAGAACAAACAAAAAATATATTCCATTTTGTTGAATTAATAAATTCGAAGATTCATTTGCAAAAACGTAGCACCAAACAAAACATGTATAAGTACAATTTTAAGTTAATTAAAATATTAAAATGCAGAGTACAGTTAATTTCTATATCCTATTGTACAGACTGTAAAGTTTTGGTTATAAATTATTATTACTTGAAATAAAATACTATACGTCCCTCATTACGGATTTTATAATGTATGTTTTGTCATCATAGATGGAGGAAAATAATTTTATTCATGTCCATATTGTTTAATTTCTTCTCCAATTAAAAATTATTTTACTAAGCAGCTGTAATAAATAAATAATTTACAAAATACTTGAGATAAATGAGTCAAGTGCTAAATATTAGGCCAAAATACTATAATATTAATTAATATAAATAATAAAATAAAGAACAATTATTCTGTAGTACACTTTAGACGTTGAAAGTGATTAGACAATAATTTTAGTGTCACCTCTGTGCATTCTTTGGTCTGTGTCATTTGTAGTCAGCACTCAACTAGAAGAATAATGTATTATTGTAATTAGCATTAGTTAGAGGAAACAAGCCAGGTTTTCAAAAGAAATGTCACCACACACACATCCTGACTCAGTCATAGGCTTTAAACAAAAGGCAAGCTGTAACAAATTGTTAAATAAAAATTGAACGATGGAATTTTTGTCAATCTTGACAACAATTCTATAGTTTAACTAGCGGCCTGTCCCGGCTTCGCGGGCATTATTTTCCCGCTTTTCTGTTTAATTTTATCCTGATTTTTTTGCTATAAACCTCACGGAGCCCGAGACCTTTCCAACGAATGCAAAACCGTGGAAATCGGTTCGTGCGTTCTGGAGTTATAGCGTCAGGAAGGAAAACCCGATTTATTTTTATTATAGTAGGTAGATTATTTGTCAATTTTGACATTTATATTTTGTCAATGAGGTTTGTCCTTTTTGAAGCTTATATTTGTCAATTTTGGCAATTAGATTTGTCGATTTTGATAGCAATGACATTAATAGATTTTAAATTATCGCGATTTGTATACATAATACTATTTTTACCCGTGCCGGCCAGGGACAGTCCCTCCGCGACCACGGCCCTTGCAAGTCGGCCGAAACGTCGGAGAAAAACCTAGGTATTTATATAACTAGTATCTAGGATAATTAGTAACACCGCGAGTAAGACCCGTAAAAATAGTATTAGCAATGACATTATTATTAGACAATTTTGACTTTTATGGCATTGTGGACCTCGGGCTTGAGAATGTTTTTCTTTTTAAAACTTTACCAAATACTTCAACTATTCTGATTTGAATGTATTTCTTAATGACTGTAACTTTGCTAAGTCTCCTCTAATACTAATCTGAATTTGTAAGACTACATTAGCCATAATGTGGTATAAATTGTCATAAAAGATCATAAATACCTACCTATATTAAGTTAATATTTTATCATAAGGTACGTAGTACGGTAGTACCTTTGACTTTTTGTATGTTATAGTGTTAATTATTTAACAAAATGTGCGGAAATAGTATTCAATGTAATAATAACAAAGTTATTTTAATTTAAACTACAATAACGAGCGTCTACCTAACAGGCATTTATTTATTTATTCTGATGTCTTTATCTGCTGAATAAAAATAATCACACTTTAAGCAACCAAACACATTTTGCTCTATGTTAAGTATTTAAAACTGTAATTAATTGTTGTAAAAGCAAATAATTTGATTATAACATTATAATTATTAATTTGAAATGTAATGCTAGGCAAAGATCACACGATCATTGATATATTGATATAACACTATAGAGTTTCAGTATTTTAATGCAATTTTGGTGATTAGGTTTAACTTTGCGTTTTAAGGCCGGTATAACCCTTGGTTGTAGCTTACAGTATTTTGAAATCAGATGTTCAATGTAAAATAAGCATGTACAATTAAGTCTTTTGTTCCTCTAATAATTTATATCATAATACTTACATTTAGTTCGTGTCCCGGAGAACTATTAAACTTAATAAGTTATGTTTAGATGCTCGGCAGGTACTTCTGGATGAAGCTATTTGAATAACGCCAAAATTAGACCCTCTAAAAAGTAGGTAACATGCTTTGGTAAAAACGCAGTTACCATTTCCTTTTTACAACGCTTTTTGTAAGTAGGTAATTATTTATTTTGAAAACATTTATACAAGTACATGCGATGTTTAGGTTTATTGTTGATATGTGTTGCTTGCTAGTACAGGCTTCATTCCAGATTTGTTTTAGTACAAATACGTTATAATACAGGAACAGCTTTCCGTTAGTCGGTATAAACGACATCCATGGCATGAGATGGGGTGACACCATACATTTGTAATAAATACTTTTATTTTATTTATGCTTTCGAAATCATACCACAGAAGTGTAGTGTGTAAAGAAATCGGTATATTAATGTAAAGTGTAGTGAAACATTCATTCTAAGTAGATATGTTACTAGATCAACAAGAAAATTATTGTAAATTCATTGACACATAAATTAAAAACATCTTTATGAATATTAAAAAATAAATTATAAGTAATAAAGATAATGTTTTAAGAGGCAATTATTACTATTTCTATGTAAAATACGGTGTTTAATATTATTATAATTTTATAAAAAATAAAATTTATAATAAAATAATCAATTTGTAATTCGTGAATATGAAAAAAACATTTCGCCTCTTTATATAAAAAAATAATAAATTATAAATGTGTAATAATGCATTAAAATAATAAATGGATTGCGTAGCATAATTCTAAATCATTGTAAAGTGTATAAAAGTGTGCGTCTTTGGCCCCTTTAAATATTTAGAAAATTTACGAATAGTTACATAAATATTATATTGAGATTATTCATTAGAAATATTTAGAGTATTTTGTCGATTTTTAAAATAATGTATGACTGTTGTTTACCCTATAAATTTATCGAAAATAAAAAGAGTCTGTGCCAGTTTTTATAATATAAAAATAAATTAAATTAAATTATCTACTTTTGATGTCCACTCCTTGAACATTTATTTTGACGCAAAATAATATTATATGAATTGTTTCTTATAATATTAATGGAGCAATTTTGAATGCGGATTACGATTCTTAATAAAAAATCTTTGTAATAATATTTCATTTAATAATGGTGAATATAGTTAAAAGTAGAAATTTGTGATCTTATTATTATTAGATATATTATTGTAATAATTGTTTAATTGTAATATACTAATATTAGATCAATTGTAACTAACTTCTTTCCGTACTTACATACTTAGAACTTCTTTAAGATTCGCCTTGTTAAAATAATTTTAATAAATAGTATAAATGCTAGTAAGAATATTATAATAATATAATTTTAACTTCATATGATGCGAATCTGTAGTGTCTTAAGTATATCTTAATAAAGTTTTACTGATTATGTACACAAGCAGTATATTATATTATTAATAGTGGTACTGTAATAAAATTGTGCGCTTTTTTATATGTATTGTTTTATTTCCTGTACCTTCGGACGTACAACATAATACTGACACGTGTTTTTTTTTGTATAAAAAAAGACAAGAAATAAAATCTCCTTTTGAAGCCTGACTATGTAACTTTATATTTCTTTCTCTATATTTTTGGTACTAAGCATTATTTTTAATATATGTCGGAAACAGTACTTAATTTGATTCATAAACAAAGCGCAGGACGAAGGAACCGTTACCCGTTTTGTTTGAGTAGTGTTATTTCGAATATGGTGTAGTGTTCAGTGTAGTTAAAGTGTTACGTGTATTAAAAGTGTTACTTCGAGTTGACCGATCTATCGATCTATAGAACGTGCCACCATAAGCTAACGCCTACATCAGAATTGGGATGAACGCCAGCCAGCCCACAGGCGGCGTAGTTAACAAGCTTCCTGGTATTTTGTACCGATCAAGTAAGATCTTTCCTTCCGTTATAATAAGCTTTGAGTAGTGTGCTCACTTTTTAAAGGTACTGTTCATAATTTTAGCAGTACAGTAATGTAGTTCCTGCTGTGTAATAAAATTTGTCCTGGTTGTATAGTGTCCATATGATGGTTTTGTGTCTAGTGTTTAAATTTTGGCTATTATTGAAAGTGACGAGTAGGTTTTGACATCTTTTTACTTTTTTAACCTGACTATGATTTGTGAAAAGATAGGATATAATTAAGGGACCTATAAGCCCTAAGTTTGATACGGTGACAATAAAAAAGATGGTGATAAAAGGAATCGTATTTTGTTGAGTTATAATACACCGTCGTAGGTCGGTTAACATTAGAGCGTCGCGCTCGCGTTAACTAGGATTCGTTTTCAAGTATTATTTGCACCTACCATACTTTAGTGATTTATGTTGTGATTATTCAAAAATAATTTGGCTAAAGAGATGAAAAATAAAAATAGTCATTTGATGTCCATGTAGTAAACACCTAAGTCAGTGCTATTCACGTGGTTTACTAGCGCTTTATTTTTAAAAGTTGTTAAATTTTAAAGAAAACAGATTAGAAATAATTTAATTTGATTAAGACGTTACGTAATATGATAAAGACGATGTGATTGGTCGATTTTAAATACCTGTTCTTATGACATTCGGAAGTTAATTGTACTATTTTATGTTCTCTATTTGAAAGAAAGCATTTATTTGTCACTCACAATACACAACAATATTGTGATTTTTAAATAAGGAAACGTTTTATTGTGACATATTGGACCACATTTAGTATAGTTTTTATAGTGTGTTCTATAACAGAGCGTTGATTTTTTAGTGTAATTTAATTTGATATTAATTTCATTGCTTAGTGTCAGGAATTATCGATTTACTTAAACGTCAGGTTGTGTAATTTTGTGTGAAATTTGGTTAGATTATTCATTCCTAATTTACCTATTCGTGTATTTCGTTGAAGGCAAAAGTGTTACAATAACTTATTACAATAGAAATAATAAATACCACATACAATAGTGTGACTTAAGCTAGACCATCCTATGAAAGGATGAAAGTACCCTTGCATCTGTGGGAACTCGTAATTATACCAACTGTTTCGTTAATATTTTAAAAGAAATTTATTACTAATTTTTTAAATAAACAAATGCTTTACTAGTGGGGTCGGTAGCGTCGTAGTGTAGTATCATTTAATTTTAAAACAACAAAAAAAACACGGAATCTTGTAAAACTTGTATTGAATTTTTTTTCATATAATTACACTATTTCTTATTATAATTAATTCCTTTACATTTTATAATCTGGGTTTTAACAATTTTACAAACAAAATAAATACATACCTACCACACCACAAATATTTTTCAAAGCTTATTTATGTGATGTACAATGACTAGATTTTAACTTTAAGTACTTAGAATTAAAAATATGAATTAAAGTAATTAGTAGTAGGTAATTGTAGTTAAAACTTAAAATTTAGTAAATTGTAAAATTTATTCTATAAAACTATTACTTAGACAATTAATTAATTTAAGATTTCTTAAAAAAATCACTGATTTTATAAAATTGACTATTTAATATTTTTGACACAAATTTTATAAACATTTATCATTTAAAAAATACAAAAGCCATTCCTAATTATTTGCTGACAAACATATTTTACAAAAATAATACTTTTGTTCGGTATTAACCCTACTTGTGATCTAACCTACTTACTAATTTTTTTATTTATTTTACTTTTTACATACTTACAATTTTAAAATAATAATAAGATTTAAATCACACTTCCGAATACAATAACATATTACTAAGTTAATATCCTTTAAAATAGTAAATATCATATTTATAAAATGATAGATGATACAGTCGAAGACAATTATTTAATTACTATGGATAAGAATAATACAAATACAACGGAATATTAAGCAGATAAAGTTACACTGCAAGTGTGGTGATGTATACGAAAATAATTTATGTGAAACGAATAATTATAAGAAGAAACGAATAGATCATGAAAAGGGTAAACGAATAAATCAGAATTGGTTTAAAGTTGAAAATAATAAAGTTACAAACATTGTGTAGAAACTTGCCAAAATAATCTGCGTTTTGCACAACTTGATTGCATGAATTTAAATCTATAATATCAAAAATGTTTCTTAGCAGAGTTTATACAAAGAAACTTATAACTACATAAGTACAATTATTTCAATAGTTTAATTTAAGTTTAAAAATACTGTTTATAGTTTCTCATTTGAGTTCTTCTTAATCACTAATGGTTTTAACCTACTTCGTAACTTCACCAATCTCTTGCTTACTACAGACGACGATGATGATGACGAAACAGCTGGGTTTCTTAGATCTGGCATCGATTTACTTTCATGCACTGGTGATGGTTCCAGAGGCTTGGAAACAGTTCCATAATACCTCGGCATGCTGTAATCTTCTTGGTAAAGAAGAGCAGATTTCTGTTGTATACTTTGAAGACTAGTGTCTTCCTTATATTCAGGTAATGGAGGTCCCTCCGCGAAGAACCTTGGTAAATTGGTACTTTTGACGATAGGAGTATCAGGCATTTGACTTATTTTTGGTTCATCAATCATTGCAGCTGACATAACTCCTACCATAGACTTACTCTTAATTAAGGGAGGTTTTTCAGGAACTAAATGTTGTGGTATATTCAAGAATGATGCGCTTCTGTGAGGTACTCTCGCTAATACTTTATTTAGTTTGCTAGGATCTATGCTCTTCAAGCTTTCTACTCTATTTAAAACTGATCTGGAAAGTTTGCTGCCACTGTCTACTCTCTCCAATGTCTTTGCGCTATGACTTCTTGTCATGTCATCTTTTACTCTTAGGATACCTTTGACAGATTCAACTCTCGGTAAAGATAAACTAGAAGGCAAAACCATGACTGACAACGGTTCATATTGATAAATAGGATGTACTGTAGTTATCTTAGATTCATCTTTAATTGTAACTGTACTTGCTTTAACTACATCTTGTTTCTTAACTGCTACGTTCATTGTCAAGCCGTCTTCAGTATCGATGCTTCCTTTATCACTTTCTTCTTCTTCGTCAATCTTGAACATGTCATGGTTGGCCAGCAGTTCATCTTTAAACATGATCTCGAAGTCAGTGACAGGTGAGTTGACTTCATCTTCGAAGTATACTTTAGTTCTGTTTGGTCTCTCGTATAAGTAATCTGGTTCTGATTTAGTTTCTAACTCGTCGAGTGAGTTTGTTGATTTTGATTTGAGTTCATGGTCCTCTCTGAATATGAGGGATTTGGAAAATACCTGAAATTAAAATGTTAGATTTATCAATAAATAAAATATATTTTTACCTTTTATGTTTAAAATTTCTGATACTAGTGCATTAAGGGATTGGGGTAAACCCACGTATATTTCACATCATGATAATATTTGAGGTATGAAGGCAGAAACAAGAGCACAGATTAATATAATAATATGAAAAAACATGTAATGTGAATGAACGATGCATATAATCTGACACCAATCCTTTAGGTTAGCGTCACTCTACATTCGCCCCTTCCCTGTGACATTTTAGGACAATTGTAATGATAACAAAACACTCAATAATGTGTAATTGTCTGGCTTTACTGTAAATAAATTGTTTTTCTTTCTTTCTTTCTTTCTTTCAATACTATTGTACAAACCTCATAAAGTTTATCAGCATGTAAAGGCATCTCGTTGATCTCCCGCCCTGTGATGGCGCGCGGTGGCAGATGATTGTTGTTGAAGGGCTGTTCCGTCACTACGCTCTCGAGGCTGGCTCCTGTGTTCGTGTAGCCATTCGTCTGCGTTGCATCTTCTTCTATTCTGAAAGGAACAAAAAGACTTTACTACTGACTACACAGCTTAATGACAGACTTGGGCGTCTCGTTAAGACGACGCTTTGAAAATTTTCGAGTTGAATTCGGCCGTGGCCAGAGGGGCGCGCCCCTCGGCGCGCGAATGAGACGGATATACTCGCTCACGCGCCGCCGCGCCGTGTGCGCCGTCGTCGTCCCGCTGGCCCTCAAGGACACGTTATCGCTCTGTGCCATAGTACAAATATAATACAGTATTTCAATTTCATAGAAACGGACGAAACGTGAGTTTATACCTACAAGTTTACGATCGCGGAGGGAACAGTCGCTACTGTGCCGCAGTAACGAGCGGACTGTGTGTTATAATTTGAAACTAAAAATATTATTTATGTCAATTTCAAACAAACATGGCTGATATAAATCCTACCTTACTAAATGACTTAGGTATTTATTTAATACTATAATATAGTATTTTGTGTATATTACGAAAACGGTTTGTTGTACTTAGGTCAATAATAATGAAAATTTAGCCCCCCTTTATGAAATCCCCCATGCGTGTCTTTCACTTTAATCTAGGTAAATTTAAGCAATGACATCGATGTCATTTTTTGATTGGATTGGTCACCCATCCATAAAGTGACCTCGATGCCTTTATTTTGACATTAAATAGATCTAATAGACCTGTTTAAAGTTTGGTTTTGGTTATCGATAAATTCAATTTCAAACAAACATGGCCAATATAATAAATAAGTACAGTACCCGGCCGTAAATATTACACATCGTCTTTTTCTCTGACGCTCTACGAAGCCGAAATTGACCGATTGTATTTTTCTACAGGTTACGAAACGGCCCGGTACTGTACCTACTTTACTGAATGACTTGTTAAGTACCTTCTTAATATTATAATTTAGTATTTTATTTATATCACAAACATGGTGGATATAAATACAAACATATACATGTTTCTTTAAATTAAATGTATCAATCATAAAACAACACGTTTTTTACAGAACACTTCCTATTTATTTAAATATAAAATAGAAAAATAAAAAGTATTAATTTACAATTACAAAACTAAATGGAAACACAAAGTAGATCGCATGTATACTATTGTTTATGTACTGCGCACCCGTAGGCATTTATAATAATATTCGGCCCAGTTAGACTACTGGTTATACTGTGACGTCAGTCCGCGGTAGGTAACAGAAAATTCTGTTACAGAAAAACCTACTATCTACCGGTCTATTATGTCTATACAAGTAGCCCCCATTTTTTTAAAATTTACTCCCGCACAAGGTATTATGAAGGCACAAAGCACATCCAGATTCAGGACAATAATTTGGGGATCACAAAAATAGTTTGACCGCCTCGGGGTAGCGGTCGCAGTGCACGAGGTCGCGGGTTTGAATCTCACGCAAAATAATAGAACTTTAAAAAAAATACAATAGCCTCACTATGTATTGTCCTGTGTCGCGGGGTATTTACAAACATTTACTTAGCTGACACAAAGAACATTCAGACTCAGGACAATAATTAGTGGATCGCACAAATAAAATTGTCTTACGTGAGATTTGAACTCTAGGTGATTTTCCACGAGAGGGGCGAGACGAGGCAAAAATTGAAATCTTTATGTAAAAATGAACCGTATTGCTTAGGAAATAGAGTATATATTAACTTTGTAACAAAAACACTCGCTTCTCGCGATAGGCCTATTGTTGTTTGTTGCTACGTTTTGTTTGTGTAAAAATGAACCGTATTATTTCTCTTATAGAGTTCAAAATACATTAACATGAAACACGCATGTCGCGATATCAATTTTTGGTTCTGGGCTGAGTCTGGACTTTCTTTGTGTACGTTTCTTTCATGTCTGTAAACGTTCCCGCGGTGGAGTGCATGAGAGTTCAAATCTCACTTATGACATTTTTTTTGTGTAATCCACAAATAACTGTTCTGAGTCTGGATGTTCTTTGTGCCTGCTAAATTGATGTTATGTTCGTTTATTTCATGTCTGTAAAAGTTCCCGCGAAAGTAAAAAGTATTATTTAGATCTTATTAGTAAGTACCTAAGGTAGGTACTTATTTTTTTGAGTTTCACACAACTCCTAGGTATTGTCGCGGAGACTTTTACAAAAAACATCCGAACTTAGGACAGTAATTTGTGGATCGCTCAAACAACTTTGTTGGATTCGAGCCCGCAACCTCGTGCACGCAAGCCACTACCGCGACCGCGTCACACTGCCCGCGCCACTGAGGCCGTTTCAATTACGTGATCTTGACGAAAACGGTAATAAAACTTATTACACTTGAGCATATAGTCTAAAATCGCTTATAAACAAACGCTTGCATTATCAAAAGGGTCAACAGTAACTAGGTAGTTGAGTTAGGCGAACTTTACCTAAGTTTTGTAAATGACATAACTACGAAAATATTTTACCAAACAATGTTATAAAATAATACTATTATTTATTTATAAAAGAGAACAAAGTATTAATAAAAACTTAGGTATAAATATTTTAAATCTAACCTATAATATTATATACCTACGATTAAAAAATACGCGATAATATTTAGTACGAACGTTGAGTCGACATGCACAGGTCCGACGTTGAAGAAGGCCATCGCCCGACTGATTCGTCGACCGTATTCATTCTGTATCGATCGTTAACTAATCGGTATAAGGTCTAAAATTACGATGCGCCCGCAACGATCCAGAGCGCTTTGATATTGCTAAAATCTTATTTTCTTAATTAAGGTTGTAAGGTTGTAGTTATGTAAATGATATTCTACAGTAAGACTAATATTGATGTTACGAATGTATTTGAGTAATTCCTAAGCATAATGATAGTGTACTTTCCGTGTTATATGTAAAAAGCTGTTTTTTTAGAGGTGTTTTCAAAATTAAATATGATCGAGCCAAAATCAAGCTATCGCGTTTTCGTAACTACAAAAGGCTAGTTAAAGGTATCAATTTACCTATATCAAAATTCTAGATTAATAGGTCTTTTCATATTCCTGTAGTAGTTGATGAAAGATAGTGCATTTTGTCAATGAGTCCTCTTAACTTGTATCAATAATCGACGTAATAATACAAACACTAACATATAGCTATAAATAGTACTACACTATGTATATAAGGTTCTGTTTTATTTATCTTAGAAAGTACGTATTCATATAAGTAAATATGTGGCATGATTAATGTAACACGATGTTTGCTAAAGTTTTCTTGTTGTCTTTAAGAAAATACATAGCGTTTCCAATTAATTTTATTACTCATTTTATTTTTTTACATTTGTGTAGTTAGTGGTCAAATTGGTGTCAGAGCTACGTACCTACTCAAAGAAAAAGTTAAATAACTTTATCATTTACGTGACAATATAAAAAACAATTTTAATCATCAAGAGTAATGTTGAGCTGGTAAAAGGATATCAACCGAGACCAGCCACCATCTCCTCAACTGAATCACAAAAACGCTGGTACGAAACTATTAAGTGGTTACCAATCAAAAAATAACCGCTCCAACATTGTAACCGGGATTAATTTTGTTTGCTGTAAATACATTCATCACTAGAACATACACTTTCGATCGTTATTTAAGATTTAGATTACGGTAGGTTACGGTAACGGAGTAAAAAAGATGCTACAAGAGTGTCGTGAAAGCTGCTTTAAGGAAAGTTCAGATATAAACTCCACAAAAACATAAGGAAAACCTAACAAAAAACCTAATATAAACAAGTCTAACGATCTTTATATAAACTTGCCAAAATTTCCCTCCGACACTGAAGACCTGTTTCTAAAGTGGCATATCAATGACATGATGGCTTAGTATTAGTGATATGGTAATCCTACTAATGTTATAAATGCGAAAGTTTGTGAGGATGAATAGATGGATGGATGTTTGTTACTGTTTTACGCAAAAACTACTGAATGGATTTTGTGGAAATAGGGTAGGTTAGGTATAGGGTAGCTTAGGGTGTAGAATAACATTTAAGCTACTTTACTTTTTTAAGCTATACCACGCGGGTGCAGCCGCGGATATCAGCTACTATTGGTATGTATCGGTTTAATTTCTTATTCTATTATAATTATATTTCAAAATAATTTTTTTCGTACATACAGCTGTAGGTATCTATTTTTATTATACAATAAACATAATAATATAATTATCTTTTATATAATAATGTCCATATTTTAAAATTTTAATGTAGCTAACGCATTTGTTTACATGTGTAACCTATTTAAACATAATTATAGGAACATGTTTCAAATAAATAAACTAAGTATCTTTCTAAGTAATTTTCTAATAAACTAATCTTTCGTCTAAATGAAAATAAGTTTTCAGAAGAAAATTATTCACTGTTGAAATACTTACACAATTTTTATTATTATATTGAATCCCATTAACAGAAATTAAAATGCACTAGATTTATTTTATTACGATAAAACTCGGCCAGTACGTGATCACTTTAAAACACTTTACGCTACAATGACAACGAGTACCTACGTATAATACTTAGGTACGTAAACCTGATGAATTTCAAATAAGTAAATATTTACTGAAAAAAACATGAAAATATCTTTTTTCATCCAAGCGGCATGACAATGTTTGAACAAAGATTCAATCTGTCTAGTGTATATTGTATTATCTTGAAATTATTTACACAAACGTTTACATCAACAAGCCTTTTGTACAATAATGTATATAAATAGATATTTATGTTTAATTATGTATTATATTTATGTGAATATCACTGTACGTAGTGTAAACAAAATGACCAAAATACATTGTGTATTTACATTTTTACGCGTGTTCACAGTTATTTAGATTATTATGACGTATTTATACTTACTTAGTATGTAGTAACAAAATACAAAGACAGGTGCAGAAGTCTATCTTCATACTACTCGCGCAATCTTTCTAGTCCCGCTTGAAGTTATTTATTTTTGTGAGACGTTTGCGCGTGCGGATACATACAGACATAGTCACTAAGGTGTGGAAGCTTAGTGACAATGTCTGTATCTGACATCTGCACACCCATTTTAAACAACTTCAATTAGCCGTACCTATTGTATAGTCGAAAACTAAATGGCCTTATCACCTCTAGAGTTAATGTTAATTGCATGTCATAAAACTATTAGGTTCAATATCGCACAACAAAACATCAGCTAAATCATGACGCTACTTTGACATATCAGTTCTTTTGTATTAGCAAATAGTCGTTAGATATTTATAAAAACAAATAATAAAGTCAACGTTATTGACTGTTACTAGAGTATATTTTCGGTAAAATGTTTTATTCTAATGAATTTCTCTCTTTTTTCCTTCTATGTCCATCCCTATCATTTCTTGCATGACGTCATTGGTGCATATTTCAATTTAAAGTTTTCGTAATTTTATAATATAAAACAAATTAGGGTAAACCACCTAATCGTTAGAAGTCCTACAATTATTGGCACTTAAGAGTTAAAAGTGAGTAAAAAGAAAGAAAACACTATAGATTATCCTAGTTCAGTATGATTATTCAAGTTCAAATATTATTTATTTAATATTTTTATCATATTTTATTTATTTCATGTGACAACATAGCAACAATAAATTTATCATAATCCTTTTATTGGCATTAGTGCCAATAATATTTATTTAATACTATTCAATCACATAATAATGAGTAAGTATAAGCAATGATTACAGTATTTTATAATTTTATGATATTTTATATTTTAGTCTGACACGAAGTCCACTCTTAAGGTGCCAACAATTGGGTGGCTTACCAGCCAATATTTAAATTCTACATTTTCAGTTTTTCTGAAATGACAAGCTTGTAATGTCACAAGTAACAAGTTGACTTTAGTTTTAAATTATTTAATGGTTTTTCATGGTTTTTCACATACAAACTCTACAGTTTAATATAGTGACATTTGTATTGTTTTAGTAGATATTATTATTTATTGCGTTGAAGTGAAAGTTTAAAATAGATTGCACTTTTAATCTAAGCATAGTTTTGATTACGGTCAACCAATGACGTCAAGCTCACGCATAAACATTAAATAACGATCTTAATGAATTTGAATTATGATAGAATTTTTTGTCAAAACTGATAAAGCCATTTCGTTTTCGGGTATACAAAGTTAGGTCGAGCAACGGTCCACTGAGACCATTCACCATTCAAGTATTTCTACAGGACTAAAGTTGATAAGCTGCCTGATTGACAATGAAGTCTTGTAAAAGACTGGTCTTGCAAAAGTTTACGGATTAAAATCTAAAGCAGATCAGGACTTTTGGTGTACCTATTATTGCAGAATAGCCGAGAACTATCACAGAGTGGACTCCGAGGAACGGGAAGCTGGGATGGCTCAGCATAGCGGGATGAGCTTAAAGAATTCCGAATAATAACAACAAATCACGTTTGAAGCCTAAGCTTTTTATTATTACTGTTACGTTAAGAAAAATGAAGTACCTACTTACATACCAGAGATTGACTACTGTTTCTATTTTGTTGTACAAACGAGCGTAAAAACGTAGTTATATTTGTAGACACTTAGGCGAACAATTATAATTCATTGAACAGTGTCTTACTCTTAGGTAACACGCATGCTAGACTGGTAATATCTAGTTTTGTTTTGCCTAGATTGACAAAGTATTGTCGGTGATGTAGAAGTCTCTAAGTCACTTTTTAGATTATACTTTTGGATAAAATGAGATACTTAATAGGCTTTTTGAACTATGTATGAGTTACGGGATGTAGTGAAGTTGTAACTATAATATTACGTTTTCTTACTCCGTCGTCACACAGAATTTAAACAAGTAGATAACGAAAACCCTATAAGTACCTAACTTGGTTTATTTTTGTTTCGTAGCATAGTACAATTTTTTTTTATGTCTCATAATAATGTTTACTTAAAAAAACGTATTTCGTAATCTATACACTATACACGTATTAGCATAAGTGACTTTTCGTGAAGAAGTCGCGAAGTAATAACTAGTTTTTTGTGTTCTATACGAGAGCGGAGTGATAAGTCTGGTAAAAATTAAATAGGGAGTGATATTTATTTAAAAAATATTATCTATTTTTCAACATAGTTTCCTTCTAACTCAATACACTTCATCCAGCGTGTCTCTAACTTTTCGATTCCCTCCATATAATAAGACTTAGGTAACCCTTCGAAATAGGCGTTGGTTCCATGCATGATTTATTCGTTGGAGTTAAATCTTTTTCCACCAAGTCATTTTTTAAAATTCGGAAACAGAAAATAATCGCAAGGGGCTAAATCTGGCGAATATGGTGGATGAGCAACCAGCTCATAGCGTAACTCACGAAATTCGGCCATGGTAATCGCGCAGGTGTGCACTCTTGCGTTGTCTTGGTGAAAGAGGATTTTCTTCTTTGCCAAATGCGGTCGTTTTTCAACTAAAATTCTGTGAAATTGATCTAATAAATCGACATAATAAGCACCATTAATTGTTTTACCTTTCTCTAAATAGTCAATATGGATTACTCCACGGGCATCCCAGAAAACTGTCGCCATAACCTTATTGGCCGATAAAACTGCTTTGGCCTTCTTCGGAGCTGGTTCACCCTTAGCAATCCACTGTTTCGATTGTTGTTTGGTTTCGGGTGTATAGTGGTGGATCCATGTTTCGTCTACTGTTATAAAACGTCGCAAAAATTCTGCCTTATTCCGTCGAAACAACGCCAAACCTGCTTCCGAAGTGGTCACACGCACTTGTTTTTGATCAACATTCAGTAAACGCGGCACCCATCTCGCGTAGAGCTTCCTCATATTTAAATGTTGGTGTAAGATATTGCGCACACGTTCGTCTGAGATGCCAACTACCTCAACTATCTCGCGCACTTTTACTCTTCGGTCGTTTAACACTATGTCATAGATTTTAGCGATCATTTCTGGAGTAGTGACCTCAACTGGGCGTCCTGGACGTTCGGCATCACTTGTGCTTGTACGACCACATTTAAAATCAGTAAACCACTTATGAACCATTTTAATAGACGGAGCGGAGTCCCCGTAATATTTGTCAAGCTTTAGTTTTGTTTCCGTAATAGTTTTTTTTCTCAAAAAGTAATGTTTTATTAACACATGAAATTCACTTTTCTTCATATTTGCGAAAATGCTTTCAACTGTTTTTCTTTAATGGCTGTAAAAAAAAAATAACCGGCGGTACTGGCTGAAATATTTAATTTAGTCCTCTAAAAGAGTGTTTAACAAGGAGGTTTTATGCAATTTGCGATAACCTTATTCCAAATTAATTTTTTACCAGACTTATCACTCCGCCCAGGTATAAATAGTAAATAAAAAATAAATCATTATTTATGAATGCAAAAGGTGTCTTGTATTAGCATTATTCTGTCAGTGAGCCGTTATGTTAATTAGTAAATAATTTTAAGCGCGTTAGAACACGTATTTATCTCTAAATATAAGTAAATAGGGAAATAAAATATAAACGCAGCTCATTGATCACAATATCGATGTCCTGATTTTCGTTGTTATTTTTAATTTGTTAGGAGAACATATTTTTGAATTATATTTAGGCTGAACAAGCACGGTTCTAAACCGTTCCTAGTACCTATGTATTTAGAAAACTATGTATGATCAGGTACTTTTAGTCATCATAACAGCCCATCAATGCATCATCCTGCCGTGAAGGATGGATACTTGGCCTTCTAATACCGGCCAGACGGATTGGTACAGGGTTTAATTTCAAGTTTTCCTTCTTTTTATTTCGTTAAGATGACAGTACCTTAGTCAGTTTTTACGACACCTATGGGATAAGATGGAGTGGTGACATATTGTATTCTTACTCCTTCACCATACAGAGACGTACTTTTAGGAAATAGTGTTAGTGTTATTATAAACACTAGTAGTATTCTTAATATAGTAGAGACCTTTGTCCTGATATTTATGGTAGAGACACTAACGGCCTCGGTAGCATAGCTGTCTTTTAGGAGGGTTCGAATCCCAATAAAGACAATAATGGATGTTATTTGTATCGGTTAATTCAACACAGGAGTCTATCCCTAGTGCGGGAGTTTATTGTTTTTCTGAAGAAGAAGAATTGTAACTGTAAAGCAGTACTTACTTGTAGGTGGCTATCTTCTTGTCGAAGCAGAACCGCTCCTCGCAGCAGTTCCAGTACATCGTCTCCAAACAGCTGGAACACATAAACCATACACTTAGTTACATCTTAGTTAACTAATTATATTGTAGAAACATTATGAACAATGACGACCTCTGTGGCGTAGTGGTTATAGAACATGACTGCTACGCAGAGGTCTCGGGTTCGGTTCCCGCTCAATGCAAACACTTGTGTGCACGAACATGATTATTTGCATTGGTCTGAATGTTTTAATGTTTATTATGTAGGTAGGGGCACGCGTCCTAATGTTGGCACTGCACCAGATTATCAGCACCCCCAACAAAAACTCAAATTATAAGCTTTCTATTAATTAATTTTGGCTACCATTTAACAAACATTAAAATAAGATCCTTTTGGAATTATAAACTGATCCAAACATGACACTTTTTAAAAAAAAAGCGATTGTTTTAAAAACGCGGGAACATGTCCTTCACATTACTTTGTTTTGACAGTTTCTTATGATCGTAGGTAAGTTCTTAGTAAGGTTTTTTTATTTTACTTTATTTTAGATCTTTTAGATATTTTTTACTGAACCTTTAGGTTTTATTCATGTATAAAATGTTTTATAAGGCTTATCTGACAATGGAAATGAACGTTATCTTGATTTTATGTTCATAAATGAGGTGCTGACATCTGGGTTCAATTTTTTTGCGAATTGCTAATTATCGGCACTGGTACTGTTACATGACAAAGTGGTATGTAAAATTGTTAATCCATATATATTTTATTGTAAAGCGTGATTATTTTATGCCTAGAATTCAATATTCTTGGAAAAAATACTCTATGATTTTGGATTTCATATCCTGGCATGGTGCTGAAACTAACATTGCTAGTTATTTTCATAGTGTTGATATTATGATCAAAAGAATGTCTATTATTTTTTGGAATTTTTTATATTTATGTAATTATTTTTCTGAAACTTCGGTTGTTAGGCTAAGTATAAATAAAAGAGATTTTACTATAAACATTGGATTATTTCATTTATCTACCTAATTTTATGTCTAATTTTAAGGTGCTGTTAATTGGCTCAGTCAAAGCCAATAATTGGCGATGATGGTGCCAATAAATTGGCGCCAGGGTCATTATTTAGTCAGACTCATCTAAATAAAATGTGTATGAATAATAACTATTTTTTATAACAAACATCAATGATTTATTAAATAATGGACCAAGAAAGCATATTGTTATAGTTGTTATCATTATCATCACTGTGATAAACGATGTTAAAGTAGGACTAACTGGTCATGGCACATTATACCGGCACCGCAACAGCACCGCTCCACACCAGCATTTAACTTGTCATTCAATTTAGAGCATTAAATCGTGTGTAGTATAATATATTTCATAATGTCAATATGAAAAAGCCAACGGCGGGCAGTCAGCGCGATTGCCGCTACCACACAACTCGACCCGCAGCCCGCGTGCTGCAAGCGAGCGGACCTTATGCGTACAGCGCGCGCGCCGACGGCATGCTCATTACGCGCCGACTCCGAGTCGGTAGCGAAACAACGTCATTGCGTCGTGCAAGTCCTAAGCGTGTTCAATCATAAATGTCTTAAAACAATATTGAGTTCGCGGTGACAGCAAGCTTACACCTCGCGGCCACCGCGCGGACTGTGAGCTTACACGTCGCGGCCGGCGCGCGGACTGCGAGCTTGCACCTTGCGGACAACGCGTAGTTAGCGCGCTGGCAGCTAGCCGTAGTCTGAATTCGAGGCGACACGCCGTGCAGCAGCTGTGCTGTTGCGGTGCTGGTATAATGTGCCATGACCTTTAAAGTGCTGATAATTGGTAGCATCACACTATTTCCAAAAAAAAGAATTTAAGTACTAAAATCCGTTGTTCTGTTACCTATAACACAAGCAGGTTAAGCCTAGCTTGCTTTGGGAACAGATGGTGCTGTGTAGAGATGTCCGTGAATATTTATTTATTATTATTGGTATATTGCGCAAGTACAACTATAGGTACCAGCTAATTACGTATTTCATGAAATAGAAAACATCTTCAGTTCTGTCGAAAAATAAGTTTACTTAGACGCTATAGATGGCGCTAAGGGGTATAAGTTCAAGCTAAACATAATTTATCTTGACAAAAGGCAGCGAAAACATGACCCTGTTGGAGGTTCATATACCTAAAAGAGGCGGCTTCGTAATATGCATCTGGTTTCAAATATTGTGATTGGTTTTTCAGTTCATACACACATAAGATACTTTATCCAAAACTAAATAACAGCAGTACCCTGAGGCACGTCACATACATCTTTGAACGAGGACCTCCCGTTTCTAAACTAACAACTCAACCAACTACTTCCCACAAAAAAGATCCTAAAATACGAAAATTCGCAATACATTATACATGACCCCTCAATAAAATATAGTGATTTTAAAGAAACCCTTTTAAAAATTAACTCTACTCACATAATATTTTAAAATTAACACTTTTAACTAGCAGTAATGTCTGTACAAGACTACACTACACTTCAAACTAACAGTTTAGTCTGTCCTGTAGCTAATAATAGCCAATATGCAAATAACTAGCTCTATTATCAGTTATTGTTAAAACTGAAGGCTTATACTAATTGTCTATGGCAATTCTCGTAACAATAATAAGGTTAACATTTCTTAGCTGTTAAAAATAATGTACATGTTAGCTAAATGTTCTATTATAGGGTATTTGTAAAACTAATTTTAACCCTGCAAATGTTAATGGGGTCATGTGTTGCGGAAATCGTTAAAATGTAATCTGTTCCCATTATAATTATCTTATTATTGAGTTGTAAGTACAGAATAGTTTCATAAACCGAGCCAGCACAATTTTTTGTTTACATAACAGCCTCTATATCTTACTGCAGGATCTCTGGACCCAAATTCCATTTCTAATGCTGGCTAAACAGATTTGTATAAGATTTTAGACCAAGATTTCTTTCATATTAAAGTTGTTTGTTATTTATTATTGTTCATTAGCATACTTTTCCCTTTGTCGACTATTATAAGACCCAAGGGAAAAGATAAAGTGGTAATGTAATGGCGGACTTACAAAATAAGAAATAGCAGGTACCTATTTAACATAACGTACCTTTTACTCACGGTATTCCTATCATTTATATCAAAAAGATTTTTCACAATACAATTACACCTAAATACAACAGTACAACTATTATTCCCAAACACTATTATAAAACCAAAATTAAACAAAATTGCCACTAACACAGTATCGTACAAAAACTTTAAGAAAATCTGCCATAGTTTGTATAGGTAAGAAAATATTTGTTGTTTATCTGACCGATGATTTATCTTGATAAGTGCGACATTATCTCGGTTAGAAATAATTTTCCTATGATAGCGTGAGTACATCTCACGTAATAGGTACTTATCAAGTGTGTACCCATCAGTCATTCGCCTTAACCCTGTAAATATCTGATGGGGTACTTCTGACCATTGCAGCTTGTTTAAAAACAATCCATCTGTTGGCTTTTTTCCAAGACTATTTAGTTAGGTTTTTTACAGTCGAATTTCAATAAACTATATTTCAAATATAAGGACAAAATTTTATATCATATAAATTTTGATTTCATTTAAAAAATAAATGTTGGTTTTAAAAGTTTTTTTTTGTTTCCATTTGTATTATATTTAAACATACACTAACAATTAAAATTTACATTTAATTTGTTATTCATTAGTGGACGTCCATTGGCTAATAAGATGGTGTAGGTGTTGGTATTACATAGCTTTTACCATCCGCGTCCGTTAGACCCTGACCTGGCATCATGTAATATTTTACCACCAGGTAAATCAAGGGTTAATATCGATAAAATAAACACTAAGGTATTACGAAAGCGACATTCTTTACGATTATGAATGATGCGCAAATTTTGTGTTCCTCCCTCGTGTATAGGGTTCTGCCCGCTTGACCATGTTGTCCGTCCACTATGTGAGGGGTCCGTACACCCTGCATCGCCCGGGACGCTATCGCCATTCGGTCGCCAAACGGTATGTGCCCTGCGCACCGCCACTTTAAAAATAGACTTAGTCTTGTATTATAGTCAATTGATTACATAATTATACTCGTAAAGTACCGCGTCCTTCGGCACCTAGTACGGTTAAGCTAGAGGCTTAAAATGAGACGAGTGGCCTTTCATAAAAGTAGGATGTGCAAGGGTATGCCAAGAAACGTAGATCAAACGCGACTAGGTGTTAAATGAGGTTATCAGCTGCCAAAAGTTATTCTAGGGGAGGTCCTTAAGGTCAACCCTAGCAAAGTTTTAATTCATTTTGTGTTTTTATTAGAAAATTGACTATTTAAACTAATTCTTATCAAAATTCGAATTTTGATAAGAATTATTCCAAGTTTTTTGGCCCACCCTGTATTCAAATAATAGGTATATATACAGATAGTTGTTGTTCCCTTGTGCCTAGATACCTTTACCTTGAGGGCCTGACTCTCACAAGTCAGGCCTCAGATTGAGCTTTACCAGTAGCTAAATTCTGATCTGGTAGTGTTACCAATTGAACCGAAATATATAATGTATGTGCAGGAAAGAAAAAAAGATGACTTACTACTGACACGCCTTGCACAGCTTGAGCAGCATGGTGTCGGTTCAGTTAGCTTCCACATCAGCAAAGATATTCGTCTGCCTATATTCGTTGATACAACACCACTTCAGCTTTATATGAAGCGAGTATACACCTGCAACCAACAGAAAGAAAATATTATCAGTTATGACAGTAACAGGTTGTCAAAAAAGGCGACTAAGTAATATTCTTTATACACTTCTCATCAAAAAAATCGAAACAGTTGCAAGTTTGTGTTTTATAAGGATTATCTGAAAAATGTGTATATTTAGGAATACGTGTTATATATCATTTAATAGGGAATTTAATGAGGTTTTCAAATAATGATGTTAATGTTCTAAATTCAAATTCAATTTTCATAGATTTCGTATTTTGTTTAACAAGTCGTATTTGCCCTGCACGTAGTTTGACGGAAATTGATAGAATTAGGCACGTAAATGAAAAAAAAAGCTAGGAAACGTTTATTTAATAACTCGGATACCATCCCAGACCTCTCATTACTGCTCCTGTACGGTCTTTCATCAATCGGATGAGAGTCACGATTAAAAATAGTGGCGCTCTATTCCATTCCTCTTGGATTGCATTTTAAAGCTGGCTAAGTGTTTTTGAGGCATGATCTTTTACACTAATTCGTCTTTTTTATTCATCCCATAGATGTTTAATCGGATTCATGTCCGGGCTTCTTGCTGGCCAATCAATAATAGAGATATCGACTTCAGTAACATAATCTCATACGACGCTCGCGGTGTTTGTCCTAGCATCCTCGTACATAAATGTTAAACCGGGGTCAAATAAATGTGCATAGGGCATCACAAGAGGTTCAAGATACTGTTCGATGTACCTATGACTGTTAAAAAGGGCAGACGGGACCCAAACACAAAGACAAACTCGGTCTTGTCGCTGCCACTAATTTCGCCTCAAACAGTTCATGAACCGCCACCATGGATGGCCTTTTCTTTTAATCCTGAATGGTGCAAAGCGTTCTCCATCACTTCTGTAGACCTTAGTCCTTCCATCGTTACCATACAATACAATTTTGCACTCATCAGAAAGGAGGAACTTGCTCCACTAGATGTATGACCAATTTAGGTAATTACGTAAAAAGTTAAGGCGCGCTTTTCGATGATCTGCAGGTAGTTCCTCCCTATTTACTGGCTTGTACGGTACAAGTCCACGTTTCTTCAACCTTCTTCTAATTGTAGAGTCACTTACAGCCACCATAGGTTCATCATGAAGCTGCTGCTGCGGTTGAAAGACATTGAGGCGTAGACTTTGTAAGAAAGGTGTTACAATAAATCGATCTACTCGGTCAGAAGTTACCTGTTTTCTGCCAGATCTCTAACGGCGCGTAAACAAACCAGTCTCTTGATAGCGTTTGCGGATTCTATGAAAAGATGAGAGGCTAAGATGCAATCTTTCAGCCGTAATAACCTGACTAAGTCCAGAATTCAGCAATGCCACCACTTGGCGGTTTTTGCGGGTAAACATCGCATGGACGCAGTAATAAGAGGAGCGAGGAACTCTGGGTGCGCGATACGGGTTATTAAATAAACGTTTCCTAGCTTTTTTTTTCATTTACGTGCCTAATTTTATCAATTTCCGTCAAACTACGTACAGGGCAAATACGACTTGTTAAACAAAATACGAAATCTATGAAAATAGAATTTGAATTTAGAACATTAACATCATTATTTGAAAACCTCATTAAATTCCCTATTAAATGATATATAACACATATTCCTAAATATACACATTTTTCAGATAATCCTTATAAAACACAAACTTGCAACTGTTGCGATTTTTTTGATGAGAAGTGTATCAGCCCATACACAGTCTACCCTTGGGTACGAGTCTTCTACTTACGACTAAAAAGAATTTTTCCACGAGTAACGCTAACTAACAAACCATTTTCCGATCCGTACGGATCGGAAAATGGTTTGTTTTCGAGTCGAATAAATTAAGGAAAACTTCCTTCGATTTCAAATTCTTTAAATTTACCCAACAACTTTTCCGTTTTTGCAACATTTTGTCCTGCATTCTATTAAAACTATTGTTCTTAATGAGATTTCTTATTGTATTATTGTTATAAAATCTTTGACATATTAGGACTACTAACACCCCACTCAACAGTTGTAGGTGCAATGATGATAATTCGCACGATGATAGGTTGCAGCCTGGAGATGGCATGATATAGACTCCAATTTTTAAAGGCTGTTGACGGAATACCTCCCTTTACATTTTCTCCGTATATTTTCAGCTGAGATATACTTTTTACATAACTTTGATGGAAGAGCCTGTGTGCAGAGTTCATGCAGTGGTACGGCATGATTATACCACAATAAAAAATAAATAAATAACAAATAAAAACTTTATTAGGCAGTCCAGTGTTTACAATATAATTTACAATGACAACTGCACTAGGCAAACCCTGTATCGCGGCCATCAACAGTACGTTTTCTTGGGACTAAAGAGATCTTAAAACAATAAAAACGTGCTGTAGATGCTCTTTAATCTAAATATTGTTCTTGTAACATAATAATTGAACTTCAATAACTTCATTTTAAACATAATTTTATTGAAATAGAATTTTTCTGATACGTAACAATAAAAACAAGCCATTGTAACCACAAAACAATAAAATATTTTATTACTAATACAATCAGAAACTTTATTTACTTGTTTATAATGTACTTATTTGTTAGAATGTAATTGTTAATCAGTTGTTGGTAAATATTTCTATAATCTAATAAAAAAACATTTATCAATAACTGATTGACGATTTCATTATAACATAAGAAATCCCCTTTATCTCTCTCCTTAGTTCGTTCGAAAGTTAATGTTTCGATTTTCATTCTAACACATTGTCGCAGTAATTCTATAATTCTACAGTAAGCTTATTGGTGCGAATGTACTGATCTATACTGATCTATATAAAAGGTGTGAGCTGATCTATGTAAAAGGTGAAAGCAAACGAACTTTATAATGAATTCATAAAGTCTTGAAATGTAGTAGTCTTCGTAATGTTTATGTATAGATTGTCTTTTACAGATCGTACAACTATAGGCTATAGGTGCCCACCCAAACCACCTTTAGGCAGTAGTGTGCAAAAGTTAATGTGTTTAGAAGGAATGTTGAGCAAATATAGATCTCAGAGTGCCTCTGCATTACGCTCATCACTCTTTAATGTCTCCAGCTACAGTACCATTTTACCTAATCTCTAACATTTCAACTGCTTATTGGAGGATTGTATGATCGTATTACAATGTCGTTTCGTAGTCTCTGGCTACCCCTAAGATAAAAAGGTATGAGTTTATATTTGCTTCTAGATAGAGTGCCAATACAGGTACATAGGCTGTTGGCAAAACCAAAGTCGCCGTTATGCTTTTCGTCTCATTCTTAGAATGTAACCGCAGAGAACCAAACCAGGTCGATCTAAATGAATTGCAAGTTTATTCTTCCTTGACCTTTCGCAACAAAAGAGTCTAATTATAATAGAGTTCTATATAAGTTGGTGATGTTAACATTTTAAGTGATAAGTACAAGTTAATCTGACAGTATAAGATCTATCTAACAGTTAGTATTGTATGGTAATGAGACAGCTGGTTAACCTACATACTAGCTGAGGTCGAACATCGTAGGGTCTGTTCTGTGTCACGTAAACTGTGAATTATTGTTATAACAAGTTCTAGGAATATTACTTTATTATAGTTAAGTGTTTATTTATAATTTATGTTAGTCATCGATACCGTTGAGTCGGTTTCATTCATGTTGCGTTTTAGTTGTAAAACTGTTTTTGGGTTTTCCCATTTTTACGGAGTGTTCCAGAATGATGGTTATGTTTTCGCTCTTAATATATCTAAGTAAATATGTGTAATACATAATAAGCAATATATTTTGTCCTCCGCTTCCCAAAAAGTTAGACTAATCTTAAAGCTAGGTTTTATTTGCCTTTATCAGTTAGGTCTCTCATGCAAGATGGTGTCTCCGTCGTTACTACAGTTGTGCTAGCTTTTACACACCCAAGGAGTACTTAGCGTGTATTATATATTACAGAATTCCCTTTAAACAGCATAAGCTTATCACCTATCAAAGCAATCCGTGAAGTACCACCATAATTTTTCTGCCTTATGGTTTCCATGTGAAGGCAGGAAGCACTCAGATGAAATACCACTGGTCGGTCACCCATCTATGGAATGATCTCGATGACGTTGCTTATCTAGTGTTATCGTTTATGATTCACAGATTGCAACATTAATATCTCACTTACAATAAACGTCATACAGTTACATCTACATTTTCCCTTAAACATCAATACATACACTCATAGATATAACATTAAGTACTAGAAGTAATGATGAATAATGTAGTAATAAAAGAACAAACAGTAATGTCTCAGTTATTTACTTGTATTTGTACGTTATGTGTACATCTTGTGATAAATCTTATTAGACGTTATGGATAATAATAAAAACTGAAATCTTTTTATTTTTTTACTATGATTTGGAAAAGTAACTAAGAATTTTAATGCTAAGCACAATTACAGTATAAGAACGGTGGTAATGTAAATATCCATATGGATATTACATTACGCTTACACTCCTCTTTAAAAGGATAAAGGCTTAAGATCAGCATCTCCGTTCTAACAGTTCCTCATCATTAGGTACCTATAACAGCCCATCCCTCCGGTGACAGAGGGATACTTGGCCTACTAATACCACGCTGGCCAGACGTATTGGTACAGGGGTTAACTTCAAGTTATACTTTTTTTTATTTCGTTAAGATTCCTTTAGTCGGTTTTTACGACACCCATGGGATGAGATGGGGTGGTGACATATAATTATTGTATTCTTACTCCGTCACCACACAGAGAACACAGTTCCTCATAGAATTTTATAATCGCTGCAATAAGTTAGTATTTAATTTTACGTACATTTTCCTACTTTTGCCTTCCTAAATATATTTGAACTTTGTCGGTTAGTGTTTGAGACCGCGTACTCTTCCGTATTCCGTTACCAGATTATTATATTAGCTCCTATTAGATATAAAGTAATGAACCGTAGCATCCCCATCAGTTGTGCTAATTCGACTATGATTTCACCTCTAAGTTGTTCCACTAGCGTACAACGTAAGTTATTGCTTTTACTGTTCACTTTAGCAAAGCCGCAGCTTCGGCTAGTATTTAACAAAAAGCACAATGTCGGTGATAAGGAGGTCGCTGAGACAATAGTTGTACTACATAATGTGACAAGAAGAGATTGAATAGTAAGTGACATATGGACACGTAAACAACCTTACTAAATAGTCCAAATCATGGTCTTCTGTTGTATGCTTTGTGACCTCAATAGTATAGTGGTTACAGTCCATGGGTCATAAACAGTGTTTATGCGTGTTGGAACACATAAACATTAATGTTTGCATTAGGTATGTAATTATTTTATTTAAAACAAGTATGTAGATATCCTCCGTGTGGTGACGGAGTAAGAATACATTATGTCACCACCCCGTCTCATCTCATGGGTGTCGTAAAAACCGGCTAAGGGGCTATCCGTGAATATTATCTTTACGAAATAAAAAGAAGGAAAACTACCCATCCGTCTGGCCAACTATCCCTCCGTCATGGGAGGAGGCCCGCCCCTGCAGTGGGACATTAATGGGCTATTATGATGATGCAGATATTACCGCACAAGGTGGCAATACTTGGAGGAGGCCTATGTCCAGCAGTGGGCGTCGATTGGCTGGTATGATGATGATGACGTATGTAGATTAGTTGTATTGTACTCTAGGACTAGCAATATATTTAGTTTGGAACAAAATGGCACTGCGTGAAAGTGCATAATACCACAGATGATACACAAGGAAGCGTGTTTAATCTTCACTCAATTTGTAAGATCTACCATTTACTTTTAATTGTAAAAACTTGTTATTTTATGTTTTTACAATCCCCACAACATGGGGCTTCATCCCTAACGTGAAAGTTGACTTAATGTATACTAAGTCGTATAAATGCGTTTTGTCTAATCATCAAGAAACTTGTTCAGGAAAGAAAATAATGGGAGGAAATACTTATTACTTATCTTCGCTTATGACATTAATATTATTTACAACAAATTTTAATTTATATGTCAGGCTTATCATGTTATTATATTTTAAGTCAAACAAAATGTTTAGTATATTTATAGTAATTATCTGTAGTGTCAAGATGTATACGTTTATCATACTATCACTGTTATCAGGCCATATATCAGTATTGTTGGCTTTTATCTGATGGAAGCGACTGATGAAGGCTTTATCATTTATATAAGCAAGGCTATGTGTTAAGGTTATGAATATAATAGCGTCAGTGTCGAGGGTACCTATATTCACTAAGAGACCAATATACCTATTCTTCATCATAACAGCCCATTAATGTCCCACTGCAGGGACGGGCCTCCTCTCGTGACGGAGGGATACTTGGCCCATTAATACCACACTGGCCAGACGGATTGGTATAGGGTTTAATTTTAAGTTTTACTTCTTTTTATAACGTAAAGGTAATGTTCACGGATAGTCCCTTAGTCGGTTTTTACGACACCCATGGGATGAGATGGCGTGGAGACATATTGTATTCTTACTCCGTTACCACACGGAGTACACCACAATCTGTTCATGCTATACGCTATTAGCGTTTCCTTAGCTATAATCTAGTATCCTACTATTAAGTAGAACTAAACATCTACTTTCCAGAACCTTTCTGCCCCAACGGCTATCGGTTCTTCGCGCTATGTGCCCGGCCAACTGCCACTTCAATCACTAGTTCGCACAAGGTGACAATTTTTAAGGAGGCCTATGTCCACTAGTGGACGTCAATTAGCTGATAATGATGATGGATGATGAGACATCTACTTCAGGCTGTAATAAATAGATGGCAAACGAGGAAGCGACCCTTCCGCAGCTCATTGAGGTCCGCAATGCCAGGGTACAGCTGCTAAGGTACACAGACTGTTATAGCCCATTGCCCTGAAATTTCACTACCTACTTAATCCTTTCATTAAACAACCTCACTTAACTTTAGCAGAACTAAAAATATTTAAAGCAATACCAAATTGAAAACCCTCTTCTCTTAAGAGTCGAGTAAAAATAAGTTTACAGCAGTAATTACCCATCTCTACTGAACAAATAAGCTAAAATACTTGATTACTTTGTTAATACAACATAATTAAGTGTAGATAAACTAAATCTTAACGGTTTATCTAAAGATAAGTGAAAGTGGGACAAACTTTAATGTCTGTTTAACCTAAAAGACGATACAGTATCCTTATGTCATAAAGTACTAGAAATACTTTTCATATTGTTATCAGGACTTATCAGACAGCTTATAACAGGCGAACTAAAGTACCTTCTGATGATTACCTGTTTAAACCACAATAAATGGTGATTAGGATTTTTCGTATGATTGTAATTATTTATCCTAAATTTACTACTTTACTGACAATAAAAATATAATTGACGATTGAAACATAATGATCGAAAACCACGTTTCTCCCCCATTTAGTGAACTTTACTTTGAGATCAGGCATCGAACGGGTGCAGTGCTGTGCTGAGCCCTGCCTACTTCGTTGGGCGGCAAAAAAAAACGCCTTCCTTTTCTTAACATATTTTACCACTGCTCCTCTCCTATTAGCCACAGCGTGATATTATGTAGCCTATGACACTCCCCGATAAATAGTCTATTTAACACAGAAATAATTTTTTAAATCGGTTCCGCAGATCCAGAGATTACCCCCTACCACGTCACAAACACACAAACTTTACCTCTTTATAATATTAGTATAGAAGTATACATATTCAATGTAAGCGCAAAAAATGTGTCTTTTTACGACATTACATTAAAAACCACTTAGTTTGTTTTCTTCTTGCATCGAATACATCAATCTTACTTTGTTTTATACTAATATGTAGTGACATAGCTACATCTTTGTTATACGCTACTAAAACCACACATAATTCTAACAAATACATTAACCCCCTTACTCATAAAAGTCTCTAAAATTTAATCACTGTTTAGGGAGATTTTTATTAGCAAAACCAACCTTATGCCAAACAAAACCAAAGAAATTAAGCTAATCAAGAATTAGGAATTTAAGCTAATCAATTGACTAAAATTTAAGGGGCGTTTATGAGTAAGGGGGTTAATGTTGAGTATTTTATTGTGTCGAGCTGAGTTACTGTTAATTATTACATGACAAGTTGATTTACGTGGAAATATTAATAATAAGCGATATAAAGTACGCTCCAACTTGTACAATCCGCTTAAAGTTGTTGTAAATAGCTGGTGCGCAGATGTTAGTTTTGGTACTAAATCGGTTTATAAGATCCAGAGATTACCCCCTACAACGTCACAACACACACAAACTGCCACTTTATAATATCAGTATAGATATGCATGTATTTCTTACAAATAATTACTATAATGTTTAGCAGCGTATTGTGTGCGCTGAGTTTACTATTAATTATTACATGTCAAGTCGTTTAACGTGGAAAGACTAATAATAAGCGATGTACCTACGTGTTACATGTTTGTAATGATATTACTTGAACAACTAAGTATGTTTTATATGTTATTCTAAATTGAATGGCGTTGATGTTAAGCATCCTTTTAGTTCTCAGGATGTATTTTACAATTGATCCTGGGAACCTGGTTGACATAATATTCTAGAATTAAAACATAGATGCCATTGATACCGATTATAAAATATTGACCAAGGGATATTGCCAGCCACAATAATATTATAAGTAATGTCTAATCAAATACGGCCTCCGTGGCGATGTGGTTTTACAACACGACTGCTACGCAGAGTTCTCGGGTTCGATTCCCGCTCAATACAAATATTTGTGTGCATGAACATGATTATTTGCATTGGTCTGAGTTTTACTATGTATATAATGTATGTAGTTACAAACAGAAAGTATTTAAGTATTAAAATCCGATGTTCTGTTACCCATAACACAAGCAGGTTAAGCCTAGCTTCCTTTGAGAACAGATGGCGCTGTGTAGACATGTCCGTGAATATTTATTTATAAAACAAAACCTTGCTGTTTTACCAGCATGTTTCAAATGTCAAGTAGGCTAAATACCATGCTTCTATGAAGTAGTTACCTAAATGCTAGTGACAAGGAAAAAAAATAGTCTTTCTGTACGAAAGGAGATGTTCCATTTGCCCATACATTCTGGGCCCAGGCAAGAACTTACACGAAACCATGTGTGTTTTGAAGTTATATTACCACCGTATAGGCCTGTGTATTTTTTTTTACAGTTAAACTCTGAGGATGTGAGATATGTGGTATTTAAAGTGAAATTATATCATACTGCAAATAGCTCAAAATACAATTTTCACATAACAAGTTACCTAATTATTAATATTTGAATGTCTAAAATAAAACCTACATATAATCCATAATCAAAAGCGAATTAATATTCAATAATAATCTGCAAATCACATCAAAACATTCACAATACGTAGTAGCAACACAAATCACAAACAAAGTACGTTGACACAAATGGGGTGACAGATGTTAAATGTGTTGCAATGATTTAAAAAAAAATTGCATCTGATTTTTCATTAAAATAAAGACAAAATAATTGTTTTACAGTAGTAGGTATTGCGTACAAGTTCTATTTTTTTAACGATTAAAATATAATGTATTAAAGATTCAAATACATTGTTTGTGATTATACTTTTATATGAATAAAATATATTTTATCCCAGACATTATTTTTTACCCACATAATATTATTTTATTTTCAAGGGTGGCAACATAAAAGATATCCGCCATTAATTCAACCAATGATTGAGGGAATTAAATACTGTTCACAACCATTTAAAACTAAAATCTTTCCCCCAAGTTCTATGGAGAAATGGAAAACACTAATTGATTTTAAAAAATATTTTTTAATTTTAATTATTTAAAACATTCTGTTCGCTCTGGGCCCCAAATGGAACATCTCCTTTGTTTTTTAAAGTTTAATATTATTGTTGGTAAGCTGGAATATTGTATTGCGAGAAAGTCAAAATGAAATCAATTTGATTTTACTAGTATCCCCTAACTTATTTTAAAAATAATTCGTGTTAAACAGGGATTTTTGTTAATCGATAATATCAGGCCACATAAATCTGTCACCTGCATTATTGATCACGTGCTTTATAAACAAAGACATCTGCATGTCAAGCTCATGGACAAAGGAATTGTTTTATTTTATGTTTAACATAAATCAATGGTTAAGCATCATTCATTTTTATGCCAAAAGACTAAGACATTACTTCCTCAAAACGACGCTTAATGCCATCGACCTGCCTTGAACAGGGTTGTGGTTTCTGTGTTCAGGAGTAGCTAAATAGCTTTAAATTTAATATTTTTGATAGTTACTAGCTGACCCGTGGCACTTCGTTGGACGGCGAAAAAAACGCGTCCGTTTTTTAAACATATTTCATTACTGCTCCACTCCTATTAGTCATTGCGTGATATGACACTCCCCGATAAATGGACTATTCAACACAGAAAGAATTTTTGAAATCGGTTCATTAGATCCAGCGATTACCTCCTACAACGTCACCACAAACTTTACCTCTTTATAATATTAAGTATAGATTGAAACGGGTCCCTTTCTTGTTATACTTATGTTAGTTAGTATTTAACTTTATTAATAATAAAACTTAAAACTTGGCTGCTAGTAGTTGGCATTCTGAGAAGTTGGCATTTCGAGAAGTTGGCATTCTGAGAAGTTGTCATTTTGCGAGTGGTTGGCATTTTGAGAAGTTGGCATTATGAGATGAGACGGTCATAAAGATGTGGTGGGGTAGTTCCATACTTTACTGAACTATAACATGTTTTAGTCGATTAGGACTGTTTGTGTTAGTATGAAACTCCAAGTGAGACTAGAAGCAAAGCTGGCAAAGTTTGTTTTCTAAGTATATTTTTTTAATACATTTATACTAGTTAGATACTATAGGTGTGGTACCTATAAAGACAAGCCCTACTATAACTTACTATCTTCAAATAACCGACACAAAGACAGAAGTGTCACCAGATTTTGAACATTCTTTCACAAAAATACTTGCATTTATGATTGTACTGCGTTTGGCTCAAGTCCAACTTTCAATGCCATACGACTGACTAATAACATGATGCACAAAAGATTCAGAGAATTAATTATAATTATAAAGTAACGCTTAAAGTATCCGAGAGTTAAAATTAAGTGAAATGTTAATCATATTAATTATTTTCCTCACACATTCACACAAACACAACTAGTTCCAACTAAGCATGGCTTGTACAGTGCGTAATGCGTAGAACATAACGGACTTACATAATTATACTTAGAAAACAATCAGAACATCCCAGCACATAAAGATTTGCATTGAGCCTTAATCGAACCTGAGACCTCTGCGCATCAGCCATGTAATATAACGACAACATAACTAACATGCAACTAAACCATTATGCCATATTGTAGCCATGTAACTAAACTATTATGTATTTATGGAAACACAAACTGAACTACTCCTTGTTACGTCAAATTAAATAAAACCATTTTTTTATTCAGAGAATGGATGACAGTAAGTTTTACGGAACGTCTCAGTGGGGACGCCCTATAAAGCCTCCAAAGGACTTAACTGGTGATATCCTTCAGAAAGGTCAAGTGCGTAGCACTTAGAACCGACAGGGATATAAGGAGATATGTTTTTTTTTATTTAGTGTAGGTACATAATTATCATCATCATCAGCCCATTAAGGGCCTACTGCAGGGACGGGCCTCCTCCCTTGACGGAGGGATACTTGGCCTACTAAAGCCCGATTTACACATCGACAAGTACAGTAGCGAGTTAAGTAGTATTTTAAGATTAAGTTGATTTAAATAGATCTCCATCCTATTTTTTGGCGAGTTAAGTACGAAGTAGCCCCCTCACTTGCGTCTCGTCAACTTAACTCGTCAAAAAATAGGATGGAGATCTATTTAAATCAACTTAATCAACAACTTACTACTTAACTCGCTACTGTACTTGTCGATGTGTAAATCGGGCATAATACCACGCTGACCAGACGGATTGGTACAGGGTTTTGTTTCAAGTTTTCCTTCTTTTTAATACGTAAAGATAATATTCACGGATAGTCCCTTAGTAGGTTTTTACGACACCCATGGGATGACATGGGGTGGTGACATATTATATTCTGACTCCGTCTCCACACGGACAAATGTACATAATTAACGTTTTATATCTTTGTTATAAGACACTCTCTTAAGCCACCATGGTTTTTTCATGAATGTAGATGAAGCAAAGCAAGTTTATAAGGATTGTGCAACTTGGCACTTAAGTAGTATTTGTAACATTGCTTATTATTCTTATGCTTATTTAGTCTCTGCTAACACCATTTATTGTTTTATTAAGATTATTTAGGGATTATGTGCAATGTTGTGCAGACTACTTCACTACATAAGTACTAATTTATGGATTGCACAATTAATTAATAGTACTTCATGGGATTCCCACAACCATAACAAGGAAGATATGAAATAAGTTTTACCCATTGTTGTACTTAAGTAACTTTATAATAATAACATAGAAATACTTTATTACCCCAATAAATATCATGCTGATTAATCAAAACCCCGGAGAGTTTGACAATATGCGTTAAACAATTATTATAATAATACCCCTTGTCCACAGTCACAATGTTATCTAGTCACAAACTAAGAAGAGCTTTTATTAGATTACCTTTTTGTAAATACCTACATACATGTTCGAAATCACCCAGACTAAAGCAAACGTTAAAGGTTTGCATAAAGCAGGAATAAAACCCGACATTTTTTCAATCATGTACTCTACTACGAGTACTACTTACTAATCTAGAGAGGTGCGGCCCGTCTTAATAGAGTTATACAGTGCTATAGTGTAGGTACTTATATAATTAAGTAGTTATGGTATTATTATAAATTGATTACCTGATATAATAACAAAATTATAAATTATGCTTATTCTTAATGACCAATGAAATCATATTATTAAATTGCTTTGAACAATAATACAACGTTAAAAAATAATATTACTTACTTAAAAACGTGTGTGAATTATTACCTAATTATCTGAATTCCGTTTATACTATTTAAGTTAAATTTGTCTAGTTATTTAGTACTTTTTCCTCTGTAAAAATGGGCCTCCTCCATGAATGAAAGAAAACATAAACTACAGGCTACAGACCATGCTGGCCAGATGAGATATAGGTGTCGTAATAGTTGTCTACAGATATTAATTACTAGCTGACTCGTGCCCACTTCGTTGGGCGGCGAAAAAAAGGCGTCTGTAAACATATTTCATTACTGCTCCACTTATATTGGTCAAAGCGTGATACTATATAGCTTATGACACTCCCCGATAAATGGACTATTCAACACAAAAAGATTTTTTTAAATCGGTTTAGTAGATCCAGAGATTACCCCCTACAACGTCACAAACACACAAACTTTACCTCTTTATAATATTAGTGTAGATTAGGTAAGTAGACACCCTTACAACTAACCCCCTTACTCATAAACGGCTCTTAAATTTAAGTCAATTAATTAATTAGCATAGACTCTTACGTTGTTTGGTATAAGGTTGGTTTTCGTAATAAAAATCTCGCTAAACAGTGATTAAATTTAAGAGGCGTTTATGAGTAAGGGGGTAGGATGACTGTTTAAACACCCATGAGATGACAACTTGATTCATAGTGTGTTTTAAACACACTCTTAATAATATTCTTGTCAAACAACAATAATGAATAGTGTAAAAATAAATTAAGCAAATATACAGAATATATAATAATAAGATTAAAATACTATTATAATTTCTAAGTCGAATTTCAACATTAGGGCATTATATTAATATTCTTTATGACATATTAATCTATTTAATATATTTACAATAAGAATTAACAGGTAAAAATATGAATTTAATTTAATGACATTTTTTAATATATTACTTTTTAGAATGTTTCTGTCAGTATTGCCAGTGGTCAGTGTCATAACTATTTAATAGTTACCCAATGCTTATACCTGGTTTATTAGTCAAGTAGTGTATAAACAGCTATTACGCTCCTATTCAATGAATAAGTATTCATGTGTATAACCGCTGTATAAGAATTTTTTTATTAGTAAGACAGTAAGATTAAAATACTAGGTTTGTCTAATACTATTTGTGAAAACCTTATATTAGGCTAGAAAAACCCAAGTTTATCTAAGCAACCTGTTTATTTATACCTACTTACATGTTTCTACTTAGGTACTAATAATTATTTATTATGTGAATTACTGTTGGCATTATAACCTAACATTAGCTCATTATCTAATGCTTCGGTCGGTCATGCACACAAATTGGTTTGACTTTACAAGGATTCAAACCCGCGACTTAGCCAAAAACATAGCACCACAATAACTGTACTTATTGCTATTTCTGAATGTGGTATGCGGCTGAGAAGGGAAAATATCAGTTTCGATTCCCCCTTAAAGCCAAAATTTTGTGTGTGTGTGAACCCTTATAGTATGTTTTTTTCATTTTTACAAGGTTATTTTTTCAGCAAGCTATAGAGAGATATATGCGAGTATGGATATGCACATGGCATACGACGAACTTGTGGTTTTAGCCGGTTCGTGTCTGATATGCCCATGACACTGGCAGCCTATATTATACGTAAAAAAGTAATGATATATTCATGACCTGTAGGTACTTTAGTTTTTAGAAGCATAAAGAACATTCACAATAACCTACCAAACACGAAATATTTCCGCATTTTATAATAGGCATATATGCTATTATATCATTCTGTCATCTATCATAGTGATAATAATATGCCAAAATAAATGTCATGATGATTTAGTGGTTTTGTATGTATTGTTCATGTTGTGATGACGGATTGAATACATGGTAGTGGAATACCATTATCATACCGAGAGGGTGTCTAGAAAGTGCACGAATTTGAATTTCAGACAGGTCATGAATGTTTAGGGTCCTCAAATATCTGTCCCGCCCCCGAGGAGCCTAGGTATCCCTTGTGTCTTCTGTACCTTTTTGGAAAAGTCACTAGGTACTACTGAATAGTAGTTAATGAGTGACTGCATAATGGTTAGTTGATAAGCATTAATGGGTACAACAGTTTATAAGGTGGTGAATAGCATGCATGATAAGTCCATCGTCACATAGATAAAGAAACATTGGACTAAAATTGTCATGTTTATTATGCACATGGTTCATTGGCCACTGCTTACTGTAGTGCGTTAAGATTGGGTTAAATTAAAAAAAAATGTTTGCAAAACACAAAACACATTCTAACTTTTTATTCCTCGATAAATAGACAATATATTATCCAATTTATTAGTGTGATTTTTTAAGGCTAGTTTTCTGTTTAGTTTTTTTTAAGTTAGTGTAGGGCTTACGCCAACTTAAAAAAACTAACCATTCTGTTTTGTTGGTAAATAAATTGAATTTCTTTCTTCTTTCTTTCTTATTTTATCTACAAAGATTCCGTTTTAGATAATTTTCCACGAGTTTGATCATCAGTGATCTGCTTCTATTGATAACGTTATGTTACATAAACTTCATAGACAATACGACTACATTCAACACTGAATATTTCTTATGAATTCATCGCAGTATGTACTCAAACTACTTTAATAATTAGTACCACGGATTAGTACCTACAGGCTGCTAGATCGTAGTTAAAAGGTCACACAGGACCACCATGTCCTGGCGACAGCAAATGTTCCTCTCTCAATCACGCGATGTACCCAGCACTCACACACAGAATCCATTATTGCCAAAAATTACGTATAATGAGCTTTTTAGGCAATAATAAATATGTCACACGGTCTGCATTATTTTAGTTGACACTTTGAAGTGGTCTAACTCGTTTCGCAGACATTATTTTGTCTCAATTTTATTTGTTTATTTATTTTTTATAAAATATGTCTAACAAAGAACTTACAGGAAATAACAATAATAAAGTTATAGAAACATTACTTAAACAAGTATGTCAATAATATTATTATTATGTAAGTATTCTCAATTATAAAAAAAATACAGCACGACAATAATTTAAAGTCGTTATAATAGCATAATAATATTCAGGTAATACAAAAAAGTTTAATAGACTAATTTATAAATTACGTAAGTAAATATTCATAAAATTAATTAATTAACATGAAATTAAAAGATAAAATAAATAAATAATTTAATTTTTAACGAACTTTTAATGTATGGCGTTAATTGTCTTTGGCCGCTACACAGAGGTACAGTACCTATAACCAGAGATCTCGGATTCGTACCCCGCTTAATGCAAATCTTTGTGTACATTTTTACAAAAAGAAGTTTACAAGTACGAACATTCGTTGTCTAGTACATCTATTAGATAAGGTTGCGTGAACAATTTGTGAGGAATGTAGTAATAATTGATTAAACACAATCCTGCATGATAGGGAGCAATCTCATTTGTAGGTAATGGCGATCATTGCAGCTTACATTAATAACTATAACTTTGGTAAGTACGTATACAAAAGAATTGAAGGATTTGGGAATTAAATATTTTCTGCCACCGTAGTGTTAATATCGATTATAATAATTATGCAATTTTGTTTATAGGGATCATCATAACAGCCCATTAATGTCCCACTGCAGGGACGGGCCTCCTCCCGTGACAGAGGGATACTTGGCCTACCAATACCACGCTGGCCAGACGGATTGGTATAGGGTTTAACTTCAAGTGGATGATTCACATAAATTCTATTTTTTAAGATTTAGGGGAATTTATTAAACCAATTACAATGGAATTTGTATGAAACCAATCTGGATGAACCTATGCTCTTAAAATATATCAAATTAGTTTATAATTTGACGGAGTTATGAAATAAGTACATAACATACTAACATAAAAAATACAGACGAATTGAAAAGATCCTCTTGTTTTGGAACTGGTTAAATAATTGTAGCAAAATGTGTCCGTTCCTGGTAGAAATATCTTTGTTGGTAAGTGGTTAAATAAACTACATCTTCTGTTACGATAATACCTACTTCAAGAGATAGTTGCGTGCTACTCTAAAAAGTTTGTAAAATTACTAACGAAGAAAGTTGTTATCATGATACCTATGTACCTATTTTATTATTATTGAATATACTTTTTTATCATAATCATCATAACAGCCCATTAATGTCCCACTGCAGGGACGGGTCTCCTCCCGTGACGGAGGAGTACTTGGCCTACTAATACCACGATGGCCAGACGGATTGGTATAGGGTTTCATTTCAAGTTTTCCTTCTTTTTATTTATTATTATTTTTATATACTTTTTACTCTAGTAAAAAGTTTTAGTTTGCGGCTTAAATTATTTGCGTGATCCACTTATGATTTATTTTATTTAGCGTTTTAATACCGTTTGTGTCAAGTTTTATTTCTTATGTATGTGTCCTATAGTCACTAAAATTAATGTCTACGAACTTTCCTGAAGTATATATAAAAGACACACATGTAGTTACATTACAAGTAAATGTACATATACTTACAAGTAATAATTTTATCAGCACTTATAAATAAATAGGTAAGTATTAATGACAGTCCAGTCTCGATTATAAATTATACTTATTTGTATTTAATTGTACTAAAATATCAGTGAATAATATTTTTACGCAATAAAAAAAAGAAAACTTGAAATTAAACCCTGTACCTACCAATTCCGTCTGGACAGCGTGGTATTAGTAGGCAAAGTATCCCTCCGTCACGAGAGGAGGCCCGTCCCTGCAGTGGGACATTAATGGGTTGTTATGATGTACTAAAATATATATCTTAATACATAATGAGTAATTATAATTAATTGTACTGCAGGGCAAAGACATACCCTACAGACTTCCATTTCTTACGATGCGTTGATTTTAAGTGCCAATTATTTTCGAGGCATTTAGATAGTTCATCCCATCCCTTCTCGTTATTTCCCATCCAAGTACGTACAAAATACGTAAGTAGGCTTATAAATTTAAATATAAACAGTTAACACAAAACATCTACAAAAAAAATGCACTTACAACTTAAAAATTCTTCAAAAAAAATCCTTTTTACAAAACAACAAACACAATATTTTTTACACCTCAACAATATTTGATTACACTCAAACTATAATCACAAGTAGTATTAATTTAATTCGTAATGAACACAAAACGTTTAGCAGTTAAGTTCGTGTTGCGAGTGCGTTGCTCCGGCGTGCGGTAGTGAAACTAAACGCGACCGAGCTACAACACTGGATGTAGTGATTCATTCAGTTGACGGTGTGGTACAAGGTAGAAGCGGTAGCGGGGTGTGTCAGTGTCTGCTGCGGTTGTAGCTGTTGTGTATTTGTGAGAGGATTAATTCTTGATAAGACAAATTGTTTGTGAGGTCCACAAAAGATGTCCCTATTCCAATTTAAGGACAGATTAAATTGATGTTTGTAAAAGGCCCCGCGACATACTTAGGCCATGGTCCCAAGTTGTCTTTTAAAAAGAAAGAAAAATGCCTTTTTAAATTGATCGCGACTTAAGCTACCTTAAGAGGCCTGCGGACTAGTCTACTGCGGACTAAACTGTAAAAAAACGCGCCGGGAGAACAGAGAAAGCGCATAACATTGACTACACTTGATTTCTTAAATTGCATTAAATCTAATACCGTTTCGAAGACCCTCCCACATTTTGTTAGACAATAAAGTATCCCCGCTACCGCCTATAACTTACACAACTTAACAATACTTAATAAATTAGTGACGTAACACGATCGACCGTCAGTTTCTAATGACGTATCACCAGTTTGATTCCGTTCATAAATACGAGGTAATTTATCATTCGTGTTATTAAATTATAGGGAAACTTGTAGTATTGGAACCTTTGACCTTAGTGCAGGTGATATCTTAATTTATTACGATGATTTATTAGCTATATAGAATAAGAATGGACTAAATGTCATGATGACTAAAAGAAATTTTCATTGTCAAGTCAATTCCCGTGCAAGTGACTATATAAGCCTTAGTTGCCGGGACTTTTCTTAACGTGAAATAAACTGACATATTATAGGAAGTCTCGGTTGAAGTAACGCACTCAGAATGATCTACGTAAGAAACTAGATGTATAATTTTGATAATGTTATCTTTGGCATATCTCTGTACTTATACCTACATCATCCGCAGAATAAAAGGAGTAAATTTATCATGGTTCACCGTCATCAATTCACATAATTTATGAATGCCAGTACTAAACTTGGTGTTTTGTATGGCATTTATCACCATAAAAGCCCTTTAATGTGCCACAGCATAGACGGGCCTCCTCCCGTGACGGAGGGATACTTGGCCTACTAATACCAGGCTGGCCAGACGGATTGCTACAGGGTTTAATTTCAAGTTTTCCTTCGTTTTATTTCGTAAAGATAATATTCACGGATAGTCCCTTAGTCGGTTTTTACGACACCCATGGGATGAGATGGGGTGGTAACATTCTATTCTTACTCCGTCACCACCAAACTGCAAATAAAGGGGCGTTATCTTAATGAGGAAAAGTATACATTCAAAAAAGCAGTTTACTATAGTATTTTTTTGCATGTTTTATTTTACGTACGCTTGTGCTTTTACCAAACGAACGATAAAACCTGATTTGGTTACAACGTGACGTCATTTTGCGTCATTCGCGTCACGGACTTAATGTATACAGCATCATTATGGTACCTGTACCGGTTTCTCTTCCTGGCTTTATGGTATTGTTATTAACTTAATAAGGTGGGTTCATTGTTTCGGAGAAAGCATTTTTGTAATTTTTATTTTATCATGGCTTATGAAAGGTACAGAGCTGGTTATTACTTACTTGAATAATATAAAAGGAGGATTGTGGTTTTCGCGGTTGTGTACTTTAATTTTTTTTAAAACTCCCGTAAGTACTTTGTTTTCCTGGTCAAGCCTGTCGTTGCCGGGATGGACAGAAATTTGGACATACATTTTTAGAACAATAATAAGCGGATAGCACATAATCAAATAAATATAAATCCGCGATCTCTTGAGCCGATTATCGCGAACGCCTATCATGAGTGTATTAGTATATAAGTATGTGTACATATTCTGATCTTTATGACCTCCTATAGCCTGAAAGGCGATTTTGTAAACTGCATTAAAAACATCTAAATTTAGTTTGAAGAAACTTTAAGTATAATAAAATTTTTGTTTCGTTTCGAGATTTTGTCGACTAAATCAACGCAATTGGGTTTTTTCATACATTTATTTTAAACTGTTTAAAAACAACGGAATTACCAAAATCATTTATAAAATTATAATACTTATTGTATTTGATTTGATTCTCTTAAAGTGAGCTTCCTGAATAAATTCATAATTACTATCCTCAGAATCAATTTTAATAACGACAATACCGACAGGTTAATCATCGGTATTACAGAAGAACGATTGCAGCTATTTAGCTATCAATTTACCAGAATTTCCATCGTTATCGGCTCATCCGTTTCAGAGCATTGAACTAAGTTGGTACCAGAGAGAAAGTTAAGCATAGCCCTTCTATCTGCTGACTTATTAATCTGAAGGTCATTTCGTAAACAGTTTGTATCTTGTAACTATGGCCTCACTAAAGGCATTCAATTCATTGTTCTCACGGTATCATTGTGACAGCGGTCAGGGAATATTGAATCTATAGAAATCTAACTAATTCGCAAAGTCATTCAATATCTATAGGTAGGTATGTTATGAAACAGTTCCCCGTCGTTTCATGGATTAAGAATGCTTGGCCTCCCCACAGCATCTCATCATATCCTAGCTAAAAAGGGCACAGAAATATAGAAAATGGGCAATTTTCATTGAAAACATTATTTTTGTGTCATAACAGCCCATTAAAGTCCCACTGCAGGGACGGGCCTCCTCCCGTGACGGAGGGATACTTGGCCTACTAATACCACGCTGGCCAGACGGATTGGTATAGGGTTTAGTTTCAAGTTTTCCTTCTTTTTATTTCGTAAAGATAATATTCGCGGATAGTCCCTTAGTCGGTTTCTACGACACCCATGGGATGAGATGGGGTGGTGACATATTGTATTCTTACTCAGTCACCACACGAATCACACATCGGTATTTACCAGCGTTAATAAATGTTGGTATTTGAAGGAGACTGGGGCAGACGTTTTTTAGCTTTTTCCGGGACACTAACTAATTCAATATTGAGAAAATTATTCATTTGTTGAAATTTATTGTAATACAAAACTTTCTATTTTGTATGTCTCATTGAGTCTGTCGGTGCTTCGATGCATAGTATTATCCATAATATCCTTTTCCATTTTCAATCGAATCGGAATTCTCAATCGAAATTCAATTCAATCGAAAATCTCTCCTCCCATGACATTATGCTAACTGGCTGATACAATCTAAATATTAATTTAGACTTCCCTTGACTTTTTAAAAGTAATGTTTTCTTACAGAAAAGTGATAATGTAAAGATTTGTGCTAAGTTGTACATCGACACGGTCACTACCTTTACTTATAACTTGAGCATGAAACTAAGTGAATAACAAGTTAGTTACAAAGTCAAGGCTGCACTGGCCTCCATAATATCTCAAACTTACCGTTAACAATTAACAACTGCTTTACAATAATGTACTTAAAATATGTTAGCATAAGGTTTATAATAAGTATTTGTAATAAACAATAGGTAATGATGGTTTGTTGTCGCATGTCTCTACAATGATTTTTGTAACAAAATAAGAAGTGTCAGATAGAGGTCATTACTTAGATCATTCATTGGTCGCTGTTATTTATATTATTTCACGTGTTGCGTTTTCTATATTCATAAATAATCAATGTTATATAGCAAATCTGAAAATATACGAGTAGAATGAGCAGCAACGTTCTCCTGATCCGCTCTCCCCTATCATTACACCTACTGCGAACGCCAACCCGTCTGCCAAGCTTGGCAAAGACCGCGAGGAGGAGGCTTAAGTTCAGCAGTGAATGAACTGGACAGGTCACACACATACAAATATACTGAACAATTCTATTCAATATTATAAATGCGGAAAATTTATATTTGTTACTCTTTTTCGGAAAAAGTATTGAATGTATTTCAATGAAACTTTACTGTAATATAGCTTATACATCAGAATAAAACATAGGCTACAATGTAAAGATATTGTATAAGCTACTCTACATACAATACCTGCACAGATTAAGTCCCGGGGACCAGATTAATTTCCCATAGTGCCACTCAAATATGAATAGTTTTTTTTTTAATAGTAGCAGGCATAGATATTATAACTTTCAATTGTTTCATAGATGACTTTCAATAATAATAGAGTTTGAAAGAGTTAAACTAAATTTTAAACAATCGACCGGTAGTAGAAAGTAATAGTTTAAAATATATTACATATATTGATCTGTGTGAAATTATTGAATACAATGAGTATAGGCAGGAAGGTATTAAGTACTATCTACTGATTGTCGTAGTTAGAAATTATAATAAACATAGGAAATATATTTAGAAATAAGTATACGTAATACATTTAAAGGCTCAGAAAAATACACGAATTTTCATTGTTTACAATTAACTACTACTATAGCTTTGCCTCTCCGTGTGGTGACGGAGTAAGAATACAATATGTCATCACCCCATCTCATCCCATGGGTGTCGTAAAAACCGACTAAGGGACTATCCGTGAATATTATATAAAAAGAAGGAAAACTTAAAATTAAACCCTATACCGATCCATCTGGCCAGCGTGGTATTAATAGGCCAAGTATCCGTCCATCACGGGAGGAGGCCCGTCCCTGCAGTGAGACATTAGTGGGCTGTTATGATGATATTATAACATACTAGTATTTGCTAGCGGCATCGCCGCCCGGTCTTGATGCCGTTTTCGTGATTGAAAGTAGCATCTGAAGTTGGGATAGTGAAATCAGGTGTAAGTTAAATAAAAGTAGAGAAAACAAAGAACATAATACTTATACAATATTAAGTGTAAGTAATATAACTTACTTCCTCACTATTACAACTTAACAATACATTTTCCTGTTATTAACTAATAATTACTGTATTGTATGACGTTCATTGAACTAATCACTTTTTTTATATTAAGTGATAGTTCTATTATTTAATAATGTCATTAGCTTATTATTTAGTATGTGTTACTTGTATAAGTAGAGATTTTACAGGGTTAAGGGACGTAAAACCTTGTCTTGCAATGCAGGCTTCGTTGTAGCATTGCAGACGTCGTTGAGCATCGGTTACCATTTACCTACCATTAGGAGGGCCAATAGCTCGGCTGCCAGTAAATTTAAAAAAAACCTAGAACTGCCTTAGAAGAGAAGCCTAGACTTTTGTAGAAGGACATGGAAGAGAGATTTTAAAAATACTGTATTATTAAGACACAATGAATTCAAAACCCTGTACCCAATAAACGTAGTAGTAACAGGTTGAATAACCTTTCATCCATGGAAGAGCCTCATGCCTGCAATGGGATAAATATAAAATGATTAGTAAGAAGTACTAATTTCCAGCTTGTCAAATGTCTTGTCCTAGAGCTTATGACTTTAACAATTAATTAATCTCCAAATTTAACCTTGACAAACCCGTCTCCTATTAGTGTTTCAGAGGGACTTAACGAAATGGACAATCTTTTATTACATTTATAACAAGAACCGTAATAGTAGACATCAAAACTAAAGCGACATATAGGTAAATTATCTTAGAGAGATTTTTGCATTTGTAGTTGTGTACGGCCAGCACATAAGGAAATAAATAATTGAGAACTTTTATATTTTTTATACTTTTTATAGTCAGTTACACCAACTGCATCAAATAACATTAAACAATGATAAGCTAGAGACTAAAATAGTTAACAATCATTACCATAATATTTAATTCCTTAATATTTCTTTTTCCTTATTTTCTTCTTTAATTTACCTTTTTTTGGTCGTACAATGAAATTCAAATCTTAAATTTAGAATCCTTGTTAATAAACATAAACAAATACTACTACAGCTGCAAAAATCTCTCGAAACTAATTTTACCATACGATGCCAAAGTTTACCTCGGGCATAAATCATCATCGGAACATTTTTATTTAACAATGTTAAAATAATAAAATATTGATCGAAAAATATTACACAAAATAAATAAATTCAACTTAAATAATAAAAATGTGACAGACCTTATTTGCTGACCGTATAGTGGAATTCAAATTTCAAATTTTGAATCCGTGTACATATACGAACACTACTACAAATGCAAAAATCTCTCTAAGATAATTTACCTATAATTCATTAAAATGAAATGACAACAATATAAAAGAGCTGCTGTGATATTGTAGAGAGGCGATGGTGAAAGGTATATACTTTACTCAACATTGTTACACACACACAATTATTACTTTATAACAATTCATATTATAGTAAGAGTTTACTAATATTGCATTATCATCTGAGTCTTAAAGTCATTATCATTTCACTATATCTATCTCGCTTGAACTTACGGCTCTTCTATTCTTATATACCATCTTTTAGCTCGTTTTGGAGTACTCAGATGATAACGTGTTTTCTATAGTCGACATGGATGGACGGATAGATCATTTATTGAATTTAAAATATTTTCACATATTATATACATTGCCCCACAAAACTGCTTGCGCAGTTTAACTGTGAGATCGTTAATTCTCCTTATTACAAGGACTAGGACTATTACAATTTACATTTATTCTTTTATATTAACTAAGTATTACAATTTACATTTATAATTTAGATTTAATTTAATTTCATATATTATTATCAATAATTATAACGAGTCATATACATTTATTTCTTGTTTTTCCTTGACGACACTACTGTTTATTTGTTTAGCTAATATCTAAACACTATGTTATGCTATCCCTGGATAAGACTTTCGAAGTAGAAAGTGTATGTCAAAATTATTTAATTTTGATTAACTCTCGACTTAATGCTTTAAATAGATTCCTGTTGTGGCAGATATTACTTTTACATTTTTTTTCGTCGTCAAATGGACAATATGCTTTTCGATTGTAAGCTTTCATAAGCAATAATAAAACCTACAAATGTCAATACTTTTAGGTAACAAGTTATTATTATGACTCTTCCGCGTTTCGTTATGTAAAAGTTTAACAGGAAACATCGTGATTTTACAAAAATATTAAATGTCGAATCGAAAGGGTCAATCTATATTTATTATTGTATTTATTACTCGTTACATTAAATAAAATTACCATAAAAGTTTTAATATTTTTAGTATTTTTATAATTATAATAAATATAAAGTTGACGATATGGCGTGAATGTCTTTAAGGCTGATCAGCTCGGTAAAACTCCTGGTTACGTCAAATTATGTAAGTATAGGATTTTTTTCAGTCTTTATCATTCCACTGCTGAGCAAAGACCTTCCCTTTGATTTCCACAAGGGACGATTATTAGGATTATTTTATATAAAATTTGTGTTCTGCGTTTTCGAGATAAACATGACTGTGTAGTAAGTACATGATTGTTATTCTGATGTACATATAAGCAATGTTATTGTAAAGTTTAATTTACATCAATTCAGTAGTTATACGTGAAAGGGTAATGTTTGTTACTTTGCGTCTCTACTTACTAACTTCAATACTATAATTACAAGTTTGTGTGTTTGTGACGTTGTAGGGGGTAATCTATGGATCTACTGAACCGATTTTATTTTCGGTTCATAGGCTATATAGCCGGTTAACTGCTACATAGCCGGTTAGCCGGGTTAACCGATTTCAAAGACTATACATATAGTATCACGCTATGACTAATAGGAGTGCAGCAGTAATTGATAATATTTAAAAGACAGACGGGTTTTTTGACGCCCATCAAGTGGGCACGGGTCAGTTAGCAACTAGATAATAGTAGGATTCTGAAGTATAATATAAAAAGTTAGTTAATGACTCTCATACGGCAGCTAGTAACACACAAACATATACACACATCAAAAAAGTCTAAGCAACATGCATGATATTACAAATTTACCATTTATATTAATTAATTTCTAAGTATTTACTTACTCAAAGTGTATAGGTAAGTAAACTTTTTTGTTATTGATGACATACTGGCTGGTTGTAAAAAAAAAATTTCGATTATGTTTTGTTTTTTTTCATAAAATTCAAATGACTGCGAATTTGTTTGAATTTGAGTGCATGTTAATTGCTACGTTTTAGTCTTGATTTTATAATTTTACCAACCATTTAAATACAGTTGGCGACAAAATTGAATTGTTAGATATTCTTTACGTCATGGAGCGACGTCATTTGACGGCAGATGAAATGCAAAGAGCTGTAGGGATGTTGCAAGCGGGAAGTAATCAATCTCAGGTATCTCGAAATTTTGGTATTCATAGAAGTGTTATTTGTCGTCTTTGGCAGCGCTACAATAATACAGGGGAACCCGCTGAACAGCATCCAGGCCGTAAAAGGAGTACAACCACTCGGCAAGACCGGTACATACAACTGACTGCAAGACGCCAGCCGATGTTAACCGCTCGAGAGATAAGTTTGAGGCTACAAAATTCAAGTGGTGTTGATGTAAGTCCCCAAACTGTGCGAAATCGACTGCATGAGTACGGCCTACGAGCTCGACGCCCTATCAGGTGCCCACCGATACGTCACGGGAATCGCGCTCGTCGAAATGAATGGTGTAGAGAACGCATAACATGGACCCAGGAACAATGGGATAAAATTATGTTTTCCGATGAGTCGCGATTCGGGTTTAGGCCTGATACAAGAAGGGTGCGAGTGTACCGTCGACCCGGAAATACTGAAAGACTCAGGTGCGTTCAGGAAGTTCATCCATACAGCGGCTCAACAGTTATGGTATGGGCGGGTATTATGAAGAACAGGCGAACTGAGCTCGTTTTTGTAAATGGAAACATGAACGCTGAAAATTACGTTGAGGATATTCTCAGACCTTATGTCCATCCATTTGCACAAACCTTTGGCTCCGATTTTACGTTAATGCATGACAATGCGCGTTCACATACAGCTCGGCGAACCAGTGAATACTTGGCAACGGAGAACATCCAGGTATTGCCCTGGCCTGCACAATCGCCAGACCTCAACCCCATCGAGCACGCATGGGACATGCTCCAGAGACGTGTTTTGAAGGACTTGGACGGAGTGACAACAACCCAACAGCTGAAGGATTTGCTACAATTCCATTGGGAGCGAATACCGCAAGATGACATAAACAGTCTCATTAATTCAATGAATAATCGTTGCCGACAAGTTCTGAATAGCAGAGGAGGCCATACTTTGTATTAAATTGTCCTATTCTTTCACAATAAATTCATTTTCTTAAGAAATTTCAATTTGTAAAAAAAAAGTTTAGTTTCTTATGTACCTGTATATTCTAATATTGTTAATTTCTGTTATTAAAAGAACTTATAAAGAAAACAGCTGTTATTTTTACATCATAGAACCCTAAAAATATTATTTTAAAAATAAAATACAACGTTATAATTAAAATAAATGGTAAAATAAATTAATATAAATGGTAAATTTGTAATATCATGCATGTTGCTTAGACTTTTTTGATGTGTGTAGATATAATAGTATGTCATATAATAATTAAGTAGCTAATAGCGTAGTAGAACTCGGGCCAAGGTCTGCAAATTGTTCAGATCATGCATCAGAACAATTAGTTTATGTCATATGATCACACGCCATGACAGATGTTATGACATGTGATCATTGTGTGCCATTGCACTTTATTTATTTCTATAATTTTTAACATGAATTGCCTGTAAAAATATATAACTAAAATCCATTTGCGTCCGTGTCGTGACGGAGTAAAAATACAATATGTCACCACCCCATTTCGTCACAGGAGCAGGCCCGTTCTTGCAGTGGGACATTAATGGGCTGTTATGAAAATCCATTTGAAACAGACATTATTGAGTTCTGGTGTGATATACAATACACAGGTACAACTCAATTCTCATCCTCTTTTTCGGAGTCGGTTAATAAATAAATCTTGTATGAAAGAGATTTAAGTTGGGTAGATATTTTATCAAATTAGTAATTGTATATATTTAAAATAAAAAAAATACCTAATGTGTCTTTTACATAGGTGAATTAGCATAATAAAATAATATGCCTCTGGTTTTGCCAGTTGGGTTTATTAATTAGAAAATATTTAATTCAACATAATGTATTGGGAAACTCCTCTTTTTACCCAAAACATAAGTACCATTGATATATTTTAGAATATTGCGTATTGTATATAATTTTCACACAGAAATCACGTATTTTATAAGTAAAAACCTATTAAGTAAATACTTAATTTAGTCGCCGCTCGCGTTGATGTCGTTTTTTTTTTATGTAATAGAAGGCAAACGAGCGAGGTCAACATCAGAGGAATCACAGATGCGTTAAAAAAAAAAAGAAATATTATCTGAATCGGTCCAGCCGTCTATGAGTGTTTAAGAAACAAACATCCATCCATAGTTACAAACTTTCGTGTTTATAATATACGAGGAGGATACGAAATTAAAACTTTAAGCTTTAAAAAATAAGTTGTGTATTTGAGACCTAGAGAATAATAAAACCTAACCTTTAATAATTAAAGCGATTAACTTAATCATTAATCTGATATAATCTGATTATGTCTTCTTACTCAACAAACTTATATTTGCATTTATTTTCAACCTTATTCCAATAAATATAAGTGTCTATTCTCACTTACTCTCAATTTCTTAATCATGTTTTGAAACAAAGACTAAAATGCAGTTCCAATAGCCTATATATTGTTGAAAATAAGGTTCTTTATTGTATAAATAAGGACCTTATAGGAGATAAGTAAGGTTGGCAGGAAAGAGATCATTATAATACGATTATGTCCCATACTTAATTATTTTGTACGCGATAGTAAATTTAAGTGGGTTGTAGTTATTGAGACAAGCGTTTTAACTTATCATTACATCTAGTTAATGTCCCACTGTAGGGACAAGCCTGTGGCCTTCTCCATGGGCGACGGGAAACTTGCAAAATTTAATTTGGCCGGGTCTTAGAAGAAAATTGGTTGGGTTGTAAAAGCCATGTATTTTTACTTTATTACTACAGATTAAACTGACTTTAATAATTATTTAATTAATTTTCAGCATGATTTCACTGAAATTACTGCTGCTATTAAATTGCTGCTATTTAAAAAAATCCTTTTTACTTTAAAAAACGCGTTTTAAGAAGAGAACTAAAATTTCCTCCGTGATCATGGCGCTTGTAACAGCGTCGAAATATCGGAAACCCAACAACTCTAAACATGGTAAATATCCCGATAGTTATTTTAATAATAGAGAACTCTAAAATTGTTAACGAATACGAATTATACAAACTAGGCTAAGAATTAATTATTATTCTGAATCCCACTTTAACCAATTATTGAAATTGGTTATTTTAAACATATTGAAAAACGTCTCCTCTTTTTTCCTTCTGGCCATTCACGTTATATGAAAACAGGTTTTTATTGTTATATTATTTTTATATAGCATAATATACAATGTAGATTATCAAAATTCTTATTAATTCGTGGGAATTTTTAAATCCGTTAATACTATGTACCTACATCTTTATTAGTATGTTTGTTTTATAAAATAGTTTTAACTACGTACAGACTGGTGTGCACGATTCTCTTAATTGAGCTCCGCGTTTAACTATTTTAAAAAGCTCAGATTTCATCTCCGTTGCTCTCTTCACTATGTAACACAAACTGATAACTTCCATATCACTGTAATGTTACTAGCTACGGTACCTTTCCATCTAAACACAGTAACATGCACACACTACTGCTTGGAACGTCGTTGAGGTCATTCCATAGATGGGTGACCATGCAGTCACATATTTTACTAATGCAACGGGACAAGATGGTATGATACCACATTGTTTACTTAACCACCACTACATAGACAAATAATTACTGACAAGGAACATTATCGCGATATTTAACGTGAAGTATAATAACAAGTTAAATAGCAACTCATTATAGTAAAAGGCGACACAGATATAATTACTGTAATTATAATATTTAATAAGATTCGATTAAAATTGTTATATAATTTACAATTTGCGTGTGTACGATCTCGGAAGTATTTTAATGCTTTTTATACTTTTTTAATTTTCATAGCGCGGATAACCGACAGCCGTTGCGGCAGAAAAGTTCTGGAATGGCGACCGTGTAGCGAAAGGCGGAGGGTGAGGTCCCTCACACGGTGGACCGACGACCTATTTAGGACGGATGGAAGCCGATGGATGAGGGAAACAAGCTGGCAATACTTGGAGGAAGCCTATGTCCAGCAGTAGACGTCGAATGGCTGATATGATGATACTTTTTTAAAATGTGCTTCATTCAAGCTATGCCGAAAGTTTTATTTCCTTGTTGCATTAACCAGCCATCATTCCAGTGTCATGCGGCTCTGGAATGAACTAAGAGCTGCGATGTTTCCCGAGCGCTACGATTTGTCCTTGTTGATGAGCTTTAAAGAGCGCATTAATTAAACTATTTTTGTGTAGTTTAATGCTGTTTATAAAGATTTTAGTTTTCATTTAGTTTTATGGTCTAATTTATGTTTACTTACAATTTGGTTCATTTGTGGAAGCTTGTAATTGGCATGTAATTGTCTACAACTAAACTCATTGTACTGTAGCTGTAAGCTCCCCAACGACAATAAAACAAAATAAATTAATTCGAAGATGGTCAGCGGCCAGGCTGTGCCTTGGCATTGCTAGCGTGCATGAGCGGGGGTAGCCATTTACCCTCAAGTGAGCTGCTACCTCATCTGCCAGAGCTTTCAAAGAGATGCCAAGTCGTACCATAGCTCTTTACTCAAATGTACTCGTACTTAATCTTGTGGACTAACTGATTTTACTAGTTTGTAACTTTAAAAGAGGGTAGTCCCTTTCTTCTCCGAATATCGATCGTCCGAAAATCAGGTTCTCTATATTTATTCCTAAAATTTTATATTTATATATTTAGGATTTCGGACAAGTGAAATAATGAGACATGAATTTAGGGCTAGTTATCATTCGGACACATGATGATGCGGACACAAAATGTTATAACACCTTAGATTATGGATAAATAAATTATGACACAAAATCATTGAGGTAATATGTACTACGTACGTAGTATATATTACCTCAATGCACAAAATAGAACCTTAGAAAAGAGACAAATGAAAGTAATGTAGACAGGTATAATCCTATGAATGTAAATTGATATACATAGTTTGTCGGCGGATGTCATTACTATAGTGACCTTCACTTCTTGGTCGTGTTATGTTAGTTAGTTCGATAACATAGGTAATTGGTTTATATGTCGCTGCTAAAGTATAGATTATTTATTTTTAGACATGACGAGTGAAAGAGAATGAGAGCTGTCCAATTTCTAAATTTAATTTCTATTTATATATTATTATTATTTCCAATAAATTTTAGTTTAGACTGTTAGAAAATACACATGCAGTAAAACTATTTAATGAAATCTTACTGTGTTCAAGTCTTTTTTAACAACGTGGAATATACTCCATATCAACTTTCTTCAAAACCTTTTAAAGATAAGTAAAGTATTTTGGCTTAAATGCATGCAGGCTATGTAACGTATTAAAAACACACCTATCACCACCTCTCCTTATCCCATGGGTGTAGTAAATGATCACTAAGTAACAATCTGCTGTTGAGTCTGATAAGATAAGATAAGATCTTTATTTTGTAAAAACTTGTGTAATACAATACAAGATACAAAAGCTTGCATGCTTGCGTCTGAGCATCGTAAAAGTGAACTAAGTGGTAGCCCGTTAATCCCTACGAAAATAAAAGTAGGAAAACCTTACGTAAACCAATGCAACCATCAATAGAGTGGTTTATAACAGGGATGTTAAGAAAACGCATAAACGACAGTAAACGCCGACTAGAAAATTAATAAATGTAATGAATTCCCACTCTACCTGCAACCCATCTAGGTGGTATAACCGAAGGTGACAACTGTCAATATGGATTATAGTAAATATGAAGGCGTTTGCACAAATAATTATATGTAGAGATATTTCCTTACAGAGACTTCACATGCACTTGTTATGTAGAGCAAATGTTATTATACGTAGTGATCTTATGTTATTGATGAGGCGTTTTAATTTAATTAGGAGGGGTCGTTTAGTTTCTTTAGCAAGAGTCTGTTTAAGTTCGTACTAACGCCGCAGCTGCTTAATTTCCCTGCAAACAGTGTGTTAAAGTAAGGTTTAGTTAGTAGAAAACCAGGAATAAAACTTACAACTTGTGTTTTAGGGTGACGAGCGCATTTAGTAAATTCCTATATAATTTTTGTTTCTGTTGTTTTCGTAAAGACAACATGAGATTTTTCTTTTCGTCGTATTTGACGTTACTCATCGTTACATGGACTCGTAAGAACCTGTGCTTTTAATTAGACACAAAACGAACATAATTTTCTAATTAAAAAACCAACTTCAACAGGAGTCGGTTAAAAACAATGCTGATAACAATTTCTAAGATTAGGATTAAACAAATTTCTGCAGTCGTCTTCATCATAAGATCATGTTTGTGTAAAGTTTTCATTAATACTAATAAAATAAGCCCAAACACTAGGTAGCTGCTATATACCGTTGAGGAGTTCCCTCGATCCTCAATCTTCTTCATCATCAGATCATATTTGTGTTAAGTTGTGTAAAGTTTTCATCAATACGAATAAAATAAGCCCAAACACTAGGTAGCTGCTATATACCTTTGATGATTTCCCTCGACCCTCAATCTTCTTCATCATCAGATCATTTCTGTGTAAAGTTTTCATCAATACAATTAAAATAAGCCCAAACACAAGGTAGCTGCTATATGCCGTTGAGGTGTTCCCTCGACTCTCGGTGGTCTCCAGGATCTGACCAGCTCTAACTCTTGATTATTTGGTAGTGACGTCAGAGATGCACATGTATGACAAGATTTTACACAATGCGTCCCTACAATTTTCAAGAGATGCCCTCGATTTCTCTGGGATCCCGTCATCCAGATCCAGATCTGGTGACAATGGGACCAAATGGGAAGCATACCCATACAAACAAATAAATTTTTTTTAAATCCGTCTAGCCGTTTTCGAGAAATCAGGTAACAAAACACAAAAAAAAAAAAATACAACCGAATTGAGAACCTCCTCCTTTTACTTTGCCTTTTACTGAACGCTTTGCTAACAAGGCAGTTATTTTTAACCGACTTCAAAAGTCGGTTAAAAATAACTGCCTTGTTCGTGTATGTGCCTGCCACTGGCGAAGTCGTGGGTTTGAATCCCACGCAAAATTATTTGTGTCATCCACAAAATAATTGTCATGCACCTCGATCTTCTTTACATCCTTTAATTTATTGTTTTTAAAATTCACCGCGACACGAGGTTCGAACTTTTGTGCGGGTGCTGTCTTTTTCAAAAAGATAGGTATTTAATAACATTGAAGTGACCTTAATATTAGTAAACGAATACATATTATAGCTTCAGGCGATTATTAAGGAAGAGTAAAGGAAGTATTATCTACGTTGTTAGACAAATTACTTCCATCCTCAATTAATGTATGACGATCATACAGTATGACATTGATACTGAGCAATTAAAAAGTAATAAACTATTGTTTACATTGTCTTTTGAGTGTTCAATGACCTGTGACGTAAGAAAGTAAAAACTGTAGTGAGGTAATTATTATTAATTGGATCGATTTCTTTTAAACCTTTCTTTGTCTTACGCCTACCTCATGTATCGGCTGGCCGCAACCTTTACTAGAACTTCAGTCCACCTTATGAGGAGTTTTTCACTACGCGGTTGCTATTACAGAACCTCTTTACCCCGCTCCAATGGCTGTCCGTTTTGCATGCTACGTGTCCTGCCCACTTTGACTTTGGAGAGGCAATCATATAATATAAGTATTGTGATATATCTGTTTTTTCGTTTCTTCTGCGGGTCTCTTCATTTCTAATTCGATCAAGCAGACAAATTGCAAGTATAAATCTCTCTCTGAAGCCGTATCATTTGCGTATCATTGAGCTTTTTTTGTTTACATAATAATTTGCGTCTTTAAACGTAATACCGATTACAAGTAATTCACCATTTCTTTTATTAGAAAGCACAGTAACTACACATATATTTAAACCAAATTGCTCACTATAAAACATTTTTAAAGAAATGTCTTTAACGTCTTTTTTTATAATTGCCAATAAAAAATCTGGTTCTGAGGTAAAATTATTCTCTTAAACTGACTCCAACTCGCTATAGAATACCTATTTACATATGCAATTTTATTTGCTTGAGTGATTAAAGTAGCTAAATACAAAACGCATTATTTCGATTCAGATATCTGTGAGTTACTAAAACATAAATTTTATAAAAAGTGTAAAAGTACAGCATATTTATCGGCCGAAGGAAAAAAAAAATATTTAGTTTCTTTGGCAATCCCAGGGTGGCTTCCAATTTCAAACAATTGACGCACATAAAGTGTACATCATGTCAGCAGTCTTGCTATCAGAACAATTTGCTCTAGGCCCTGATGATGGAGCTTGTCCTTTTGACTGCATTGTGTGCTAATAAAATTAAGCCCTAACGAGCTTCTTGTCCACCTTAATCCGTCGTCAATTCTACTCAATTATTTCTAAAGACTTCTTTGTAGCCACCGATGCTAATAAAACATACATTTCAGGACACATATTTATGGAGAACAAGTTTTTTTTTGCTCTACATTTATATATAAAGTAGGTCACACAAATCCATATTTATAAAGCCTTCTCATGCTTCCTACCATATTATAGTTTTGTATAGCAATCATTTGTACTATATACGGTTAAAACCTCATTAGTAGATAGATCACATGCCGGCTGTGTAGATCGACACTTGCAATCAGTTTTTTGTTGCTCGAGAATCTAATTATGATCATAAATCTTTTGCACTAGCTTGTTTACTGGGGCTTTGTCTACAAACATTATAAAGAGGTGAATTGCCTAGAAAAACGCAGAGTGGGGAGACCCCTCACACTGTGGTATAGTTAAGACGACGAGGAACAGGACTGCAGAAGGTGGAAATATTTAGAGTAGGCCTATGCCCAGTAGTGGAAGTCTATTCGTCATATAAGTCCAGTCGAGTTCGAATCCTAAGTAGGTCAATGTATCTCATCATTCCCCTGCCCTTATGCCAATTTTATTTAAGGTCGGCGCAGCATTCTTCTTCCTACTCATGCTGCTAAAGGTTTTGGCTATATCTTACCTGACGCCAACCTTCCTTGGGAATGCTGTTGTTGGTGGTTTACTCCCCGGAGGTTGACCCGAGGTGCTAGGTGGTATGCACTGGGTAGTGGTATCCCTCAGTCGCCTCTTACAACAACCACGGGAAGATAATGGAGCAGTCCTATTCTAATCGGGAACCGCACGAGAACAATTGTCCGATCAACAAATTGTTATCTTAGTCTGGATATTCCGTTTCCATTAAAATTGATGTTTGTAGAGTCTCTGCGACACAGACCATGTTCACTAGACAGCTATTTCTCACTTTCTTTTCTTTTGAGTTTATGCATGTATGTATGTTATTTGCTAGAATATAATTAAACTTTTTTAACACGGCAACATGATCGAGCTAGGTATGAACAGCAACGGATGGTAGTAAAGAAATTACTTTAATCCATCGCCATCACTTTGCCGTTCTATACACGTTTGAAGGGCCCAATGTCATAGATCGGATAGAACATGTGTGTAGGAAGATTGCCACACAGTTTAATGGTTTGACAAACGAAGGAATTAGCGAACGTCTTTAACCCGGATGTAAAGAACTGTTAATTAATAGATTCTTAGTAACATACGAAAACAACCTCGGAATGCACGAAGTACAATAATTTATTTTTATTTATTTATTTCCTCACACATTCACACAATGCCATCTAGTCCCAGACTAAGCAGAGCTTGTACTAGACAATGCATAAACATACTTAAATACTTTTTTTTTGTAAATACATATTACATTATACATAGAAACACCCAGACAAATGCAAACAATCATATTAATGCACACAAATATTTGCATTGATCGGGAATCGAACCCGAGACCTCTGCCTAGCAGTATAACCACTAAGCCATAGAGGTCGAATAATGTCAACTTGCAGGCTGAACACAATAGTTTGTAGATCACACAAATTATGACCGTGTGGAGACGAGCTTAGAATACAGGTACAGTTGCCTTTTTAAAGAAAAAATTACTTTTTTCCAATTGCCTTTTGTTACCTTCTACGTCATCTACAAGACAAGAAGACATTTTATTATCTTATTTTTTTAAGTAATAGTATTGTTTTACTGAATCCGCTTGTTTTTAAATAACGAATTACATTCATCTCTAGTAAACCTATACCACCGCTCTGGTCTTAAGCTGATTAACTACTAATTTTAATTTACTATACCATTATAAGTAATGAGAATATTATAAAAAAATAAAAAGTATTATGTACTTCTACTAGCTCGATGGCGATGGCGCGGCGGTCGCTGTAAGCCGCTGACGTGCACAAGGTCGTGGGTTCGATTACCATGCAGATCTTTTATAGATAAGTAGAGATAATATTATAATCAAATATTTTAAAGTGCCTGCTAAAATAATAGCAGCTTTGTTGTTTATAATTTTGCAGTTATTAAACTAACAGGCGCTTTACATTTTAAAGGCATAAAATTGGTACTGCGTTAGCCAGACGATTTAGAAGGGGTTTTGTGTCAAGTAGAGTTAAGTATTAGTAGATTTTTCTTCTTAAATGGTAAACATTTTTTGGAGTATATTGCAAATTGCATTTTAAAACGGCTGGATTTTTTAAAGGTGCTCTCTGCAGTCTCATCATCATCATAACAACCCATTAATGTCCCACTGCAGAACAGGCCTCCTCCCATGACGGACCGATACTTGGCTTACTAATACCACGCTGGCCAGACGGATTGGTATAGTGTTTAATTTCAAGTTTTCTTTCTTTTTATTTCGTAAAGAGAATATTCACAGATAGTCCCTTAGTCGGATTTTACGACACCCATGGGATGCGATGGGGTGGTGACATATTGTATTCTTACTCCGTCACCACACGGAAATCTCTGCAGTCTGATTTACGGAATGTTTGTACGTTACTGAGTGCGTCCCTAAACTGTTTTGGCGTTTTGCGTAGACCTGTCAGACCTGTCGATATTAATATAAATAATAACAGTAGACAGTCTGTATAATGTACTCTGTGTATTAACATTCAACAGACTTGCCCGTAATACATTATGTTTAAAGTTAGAGCATTTGTAATTTTTATAAAGTAAGGGTCTACTTTAAGCAGTCTTTATCTGCAGACAGTCTAAGTTTTTCTGCTTCAATGGAAGAGGTTCGTACCTACAGTTCTTAATAAGTCATAACAGCCCATTAATGTCCCACTGCAGGGACGAGCCTCCTCCCGTGACGGAGGGATACTTGTCCGTGTCCGTCACGGAGTAAGAATACAATATGTCACCACCCTATCTCATGCCATGGGTATCGTAAAAACCTACTATATATTAAACCCTATACCAATCCGTCTGGCCAGCGTGATTAGTAGGCTAAGTATCCCTCTGTTCTAATAAGTAATCCTTTCTTATAAGATTCATTATAGAAAGAAAATGTTTTGCTGTGCATACATAGGTAAATGTAGTACAGAAAGGATAATAAATGAAATAACCAAATACTTATACTAAATTAAATTTAGGTGTTTTGTTAGGTGTTTATTAAAAAATATATTTCATAGGTACGATAGTTAAAAATATATATACATTTTATTTTTATTGAAATTTGATCAAACATTTGAAGACAATCGCTTGACAAATATATGATCAAATATTTAATCAATAAATAAATGAATTCATGACATTTCAGTTTATTTGTAGAATAAACAAATGTCATAAACACATTGTAAAAACATATCGATTTTCGTGATTTTCATCAAATTATGTCCAGTCTTACGTCCTCTATGAAGACGGAAATAATTTAATATATAACATTATAAAAACTAATTACTTAGTTATTTATTTGGAATTCTTGGCATCGTTTTTATATTAAGGGGAAGAGCCTTTTATCTTGAAATACTCAAGATTAATATTAATAAAGTTAATGTCATTAAACAAAGAAATGTATAAAAAAATAGTATCTTTATTCTAAAAACATTTTCCAAAAAATGTTTTTAACATGGCGTATAGCTTTCAACATTACAAGACTTTGTTAATTCCAAGTATTCTTTATAAAATTTCTCTCGATGTAAGAAATAAAATTACAAATATATTTCATTTCTGTTCTGGAGATCAATAAACATTACAACGACCATCATTAACCGTTATCATGAGCAGTTATAAATTAATTAATTATATTATCTTAATTAATTTGTACCAGTTAGTAATTTGGTATCGCTAAATACTTTGTATTTTTCCTTTTAAATAAATTGTCACACTCTTATGTAATAATATCGTTAACCGAAACACAACGATAACGATATAAAAACGGTTATCCGTTCACGAGAACAGAATGCACGGAACGGTTCTCCGTTTTTGTTTTCACGAAAAGAGATATGGACTAGTTAATTTTAAATGCGTAGCCTTAACCTGCCAGATCAACTGGAAGACTTGAACAATACAATAACGATATTTAACTAAATGATCATGAAGTAGTGACGTTCGTTCTCTCGTTAACGGTAACAACGACGGTATCGTTGGGTCTGGTAACTGAATCTTCGGTTCTGGTATCGTTTGCTGAACCAGACTGCGTTTGTGCTAGTGCGTTTGCTATCGGTTGTGCGATTGGTTGCTGTACTGGATAGTTGGGATAGTGTACTCCTACTACCTCTTCGTAGCTCGGTGGTGCCATGCATTCTGGAATTGAGAATAGAAATGTTTTAGAAGAATGATTTTGTAATAAATAATAGTGTTGGCTGTTTTCACCATATATGCAAGGTATAGTTACGATCAAGAAGTTCTCAGTATTCTGTTTTATTGAATCAATCCTAAGAGATGGTCAATATATTATATTAAAAAATGATTGCTCATTGCACTCTATTTTAAAGTCTTGCTTGATGCCTCCAACAGCAGTGGCTTTTTTAATTGAAAAAAAAAACGGCATTTAGTGGCAATCCTGAGTATTCATTTATACGCCTTTTTTTCTGTTTACTCTCTACCAGACAAGACTCAAAAGCGTTATTGTACTATGATGACTCATCGTTAGAATCGTGTCATTATCATCAAGTGGTGGCTTATGATAACTAAGAATACAAACTTTCACTAACTCTTGTAGGGGAATTGCAACAAATCCTATACTGTTCTTAGAGTATTTGTAAACCATGAGCTCCTTTATTATTTAAGGAGACTTATTCATGCATGTTTAAGAGCTGGTATAAAGATACCGACACTTACTGTTAAAGCAATCAATAAATAAAACTATGCGGTACTAACCATATTTTGGCGGCGGTGGCAAATTGGAAGGGCTGACATATATAGTCGGCTCGTTTGTACCCAGAGACTGTCTGGGTCGAGACCCCACATATACTCGCCTCTGCTGCGGATTGCGCGTTTTGTGCCCTGGAAACAACGAAAAAAAATACATTAATATAATGTAAAAATAGCACTGTTATGTATTTATTACTAGCTGGTACATACCAGCGACTTTACTTTTGTGTATTTTGAACAATTCATACAATATGTTTATGAATTGTAAGTCTATGTGCTATTATAAAGTACAGCAAGTTTTTAAAAGAGAAAGAGTTACAAACTTCCATAACTACTCAAAAAATTTCGTGTTCATAATAATGATAGCATGAGCAATGGTCTTCGGTAGACATGAATGATTATTATCATGAGAACTGAAGCATAATTTTAAACGGAAAAACCATTCAAACTTAAGTGTAGTATAAGTACTTCCACGTTAACACCTATCGGTTGATAATGTTGATATCATAAGTGGAAATGACATTAGATACAACGGCGCATATTCATAATATCAAAATGTGAGTGTCATTCTGATCTATTTAATGACGGAGCTGCCTATCAAAAGGCACTTACAATCAACTGTTGCTTAAAATTTTAAAACCAGATTGTCTGTGCAATAAATCTAATAGGATCTCAGAAACTTTTAAAACGGTCAAGCCGCTTAGTGTCTACGACGTCACAACCATTCGCTGTTCGATTGTTTACGTGCCATATTAATTATTTGCTGACGTCATTTATACTAATGTTAAATACAAATTTTACTTCAAAATTAATCAGTCGAGCTTTTGGTACTCCAGGATTAATTTAAATACAAGAACGTTACAGTCAGATATAGCATAACCATTTACCTAATAGAAATAATTCACTTGATAAAATTAACAAACTATTATTAATGGTATTTTCATCACTTTTAAAACATTCATTCAAACATAATTTGCTAAATTGAATAACAAGTTTAATACCTGCAAAAAACACTTTAATGCACGTCACAATGAAGCTCAAAATCAAAACAGTCGTCGAAATAATAAGTGCCAACCATGCCACGTCAACGAAGGAACCGTTATAAATAACCGTTATCGAATCACTGTTTTCCTGAACGGGTACCGATAAATTTTGGTAATCCATTATTTTAGGACACAACAAAACAAAGAAATATTTTATATTATGTTATCTTTTTCTATAAATGTTTATTTACCATTAAAAGATATAATTTAATCACATATAAACTTTATCTAGCACTTAGCATTGACTAATTTATTATTTTATTACAACTAAAAGTGGTATTTATCAATACGTTGTTATTATAAGACTGTTATTACGTTTCTAATTTGTTAACTATATCTATTACTTGTTTTAAGTAGGTAGGTTGATTAGTTTTTAATTGACACCTGTTATTTTAAATTTGATTAACAGCTCGCTTTTTTCCCAGAGAGTACCTACTTAGAGTACAAGCATTATTACTACATAAATTACTGCACTTTTTAAACTACGTTTTTAAACTATGATAAGTAAACGTGTAAGGTTATAGCCTTTGACATGATTTTCGAAAACCACAATACAATGTAAAATATTTGAGACTCATGAGTTTGACAAAGTACGTTTTTTATAACGCTTGGATTTACTGTCTCGTTAATGAAATGTTGAAGATCAACGCTACATAATTTCTACAAAGCTATGAACAAACTACAAAGATGTAGTCTGGGGCAAGTGGTCGAGTAGCTTTAGTTGTCAAGACGTGGGTTAACATAAATAGTAGTAAGTTAAATTGACATAAACGTTTATTTTTAAATCTTTAAAAGTCAAGAAAGTAATAAAATTCCAACATTTACCTGTTATAAGTACTCTAATACAAGTCACAACGAAGATTAGTATCATAAAGAGCGCAGTCATTCCGAGGGCAGACCAAACAATGTCAGCGAACGAATTATTGAAATGATCGGTCACAGATTCATTGTCCATTTCAGAGTAATAACCACGCACATTATATGAACCCATATTTACTTAATTTACAAAAATGTAAGTAATTTAACTTTATTTTCACTGTTCTTCCATTATCACTGTTTATAATTTTCCAAAAAAAAAAAAAACAAAACCACAATATTCCAAACGTCAAAATCAAATGACAAAAATAATTGCAAACGTTATTAGGATTAACGTTAAAGATACCGTTATCGTTATCACAGATTATATTAAGACAGTTTAATTATAATATACACCCCCAAAGAGTAAGAAATAATACGTAATAATGCTAAGACTATCGTGATGTAACTAAATGAATTGAATAGTTGAGGTAACTGTAGTTGATTGAGTTATAATTGTGGTATAATTAATGTGGCTGGTATTGATAAATAGTTGCAGTTTGATGCACGCACACCTGGTGCTGACGTCATTGACTTGATTTACCTATAAAGGTCTCTGTGACCTTGTTAACTAGGTACAAGTTAAGGTAGACTATTTGTCTACAAAGACGCTAATATTATAGGAAAATAATGAAACTGGCATGGCACACAGCGGGTACGTCATCGACACCCGATCGGGCGAGAAAAGTTCAGGAATGGCGAATGCGTACCGAAAAACGTTGATCGAGCAACCAAAGACGACTTGATAATGGCGGCAAAAGGTATCACAAAGGTAAAAATTTCACTTTATTACAGACCCCTGTCTAGAGACTTTAAGAAAACCAATCATATGTGCATGTAATAATAATTCGTCGCACGAATACTTAAGTGTCCAACCTCCATTTTCAACATTTTACACCAGAGACGTTTTATTGATTAGTTTAAGCAAATAATATGATTTTATAAAAGTTTTATATTAAAAAAATAGTTAATGTGTTTATGAAATGATATATTACAAATAATCATTAAAAAGTCAAACAGTTATGTGTATTTTCATAATTTTTTATGGAGGTTGAGCAAATAAACACATAAATAATTATGCAATTGGAGATAGACCACTGCCGGGGTGGAGGTTGAGCATTTTGCATTCGAATATATTTAGTACTTAAGTGCCCTATAACCAAATACAGTGTGTTTGGGTATCGTGGTAAAAAAAAAATAACTAGTTAACTTGCTATTTATTATTAAAAAAAACACAGAATTAAAAAAAAAACACTGTTTGATATATATAAAATACAAAATACAATATTTTTTTGTTTTTGTACCGATACAAGATCGTTTACTTCGCCTGGTATTGTTTATGTTGTCTGATCCTGTCAAAACCTTTTTAATTAGAGATTCCATGAAGGCTTTGTCGTCAGCTTTCATATATTTGTAAGTACTTCTAATAATTTTTTTTCGGTTAGTGTCTGATTTGAATTAGTCCTAGTAATTTTTTTTTTATTAGTCGTATTCTTCTTTTGTCGGATTCTTGTTTGGTCGGATTCTTGATTCATCGTACGTAATGTCAACATAAAATGAAACTATGGCATTACCGTGACTCCACTTCTTCATTTCAATATGTACAATAAAAACGACATAAATTAAATACAAAACGGTGATAATATCATACCTATACGTATAAAAAATAATTAATATACTGTGACTATTTAAACAATTTTGAATTGTTTTATTTTTCAAGAAAATTAACCTTTTTTGACGATTCTTTATGTTTTCATAAGGAATTCTTTAGAAAAAAAATAGTATTAATCTACTTATCTAGCATCTAACATCATTGCGAATACAAAGCATAGGTATACGTCAACACAAAACTACCCATTTAATGCTTAGAAATTTACCCATTTAACAATTAGAAAACATTACAAGTACAGGTATATTTTGACAGTCATCGCACAAAAGCAAAATTTTTTATTATTATATTAGTTATATTTTACAACCTTACGAAATGTTCGAAACAATCTGTTCATTTATAAATACTTCACAATTTCATTTCAAGATTTAATTAAATCTGAAATTATAAGAATTAAATTTAAACATCCTGTACTATAAGTTAACGATACACAGTAATAATCTACAAAGAAATGTTAACAAAAATACAAGTTACCGACTCTTTTCTATAGTTGTGACTATATTTTCCGATTTATATTTCGTCACGGACATTTGGGGTACTGTTTTCTATTAAAATTAATACTTTTTTTGTATATTTCGCGTTATTTTTTACTCAAATGCGTACGAGCACCAGCTTCGTCACAAAAGAAATTAATGATGGCGGCGTATTGCGTCATCAAAATGCGATGTCGTGATTGGTTACCTGTGAGGAGATTGAATACTTAAGCACGCAATCGGTGTTTGGATGCACGTTTGGTGTTTCTCTACGGACTTTGAGCAATTAAGCATGAAGTTTTAATTCTCTTTTGTTAGTTTACAAAAACTTAAATTCCTTATAATTAATGTATTTTAAGTCCAAACAGCAAGTATTATATACCAATCGAACCGCAATTTGATCCTTAATAAAATTGCATTAAAAAGTGAAATTCGTCAAAATGGTCCGTTGAGCAAATAAGCATTCAGGCGACGAATTGTCATGCTTATTATAGATTTATTAGCTGTTGTAGTACCTTTACATAGTACGAGGCATAACTAAAAGGAATAGATTACTTTGTTTGAATACGTTATAATAAAGTATAATATGCGTCTTATATTCCGTAAACTTGTATGAAATGAAATAATAAAGGGACTTCCTAATTTTATGTCAATAACATAAATTCTAAAATATTGAATATTTTAGATTAGAAATGTCTGATATAGAAATACTTATTCTACTATTGTACTCAATAGAAAACAAAATAAACCGTATTTTTTTAAATTAGATTAAATTAGTTAAATACTTTACTAAAAACTAATAATTTGTGCAAAAGGCTATTGATCTCTAGTGACGTTATCACATAGCTTAACCAAAATTTAATCCAAGTTATAAGTAATATTTTAATTTCATAATAACAGATAAGTAACGCGCTATCGTAATCTTTTGTCGTCATATAATTAGCATACGTCTACAATTTTGGGAGGTACAATGTACTAATATCAATTAGGGGCGTGGGCATAGCAAAACAAAGACCTTTGCGGTGCTAGAGGTAGCAAGCCTGTCGCTACAGACCCTGGTTTAAGCTTTATCTTCAGGGGCAGCAAATAAGGACAATGTCGCCTTCTGCGAGCAGATGATGCTTCAGACGTAGGTGGCAAGGGACGAGGGAGAGATGAATACCAGCCTTTCGCTCCTGAGTGACTGAGAAGGGTTTATGAACAAGATCTCAGGCCTACCTTACCACTGGTCTGATGGTGGCGGAGTTTTGCCCCTTGACCCTATAGGTCTATAGTTTATCTCTAGGCCATAAAGCCATCATAGCGAGTTTAAGCGCTTGCCTCTGTAGAAGCGGAGATTAAGATGGAAGGACACTGTGTGTTTTTGGACGGTACTAATAATACGAATAAGCTAAAATACTGTTAGTTCCTTCTCGCAATATGTAACAAAGACTTATATAGTGTTATCGTACGTTATATCGAACTATTATTTGTACATAAAAGTAACGAACTATTCTCATTTTATCAGTGATTACATAGATCACGTGACCTACACATACAAAACTACTCTTGTGAGGAATTCCTAATCCATTCTCTTAACAAATGCTTGTGTCATTATTCCCCCAACTGCCACTATTGCGACATCTGCCACAAGCGACGTGAAAACTTACTAAGGGAGAGAAATAGTACTTTTTTGTAAACATCTATTCTCGCCAATCCGTCTGGGCAGCATGAGACACTAAAACTGGCATGTTTCTGCAGCAAGATACATACTAAGTAAGTAATGTCATGATAACGATTATTATTAGTCTCGATAACAAAGTAATAAAATGGAGAAGTTTGTAAAAAGTACGTATCAGAAAACTTTGAGATAACGTTTATAATTATCTTGATGAAATATATTTTTAAAATCATAATAACATGATTCATACATATAGTATGTAGGATAGATTAAGGTAATAAATAGCTTAGTGAAAAAACAGGAAATACCTATACATTTAAAATATTTCATTTTATTATGAAATTCTATGTATTAGACCCCTTTGGTCGCATAGAAAGGTAGACTATAATAAATAATAATAAATGTTTATTAGTTCAGAAATGATGGGGTTTACATTCTTGTGTCAAAATATAGTTGCTAAATCACAATAGTTGTATGAAACTGTTTCCCAAACTAGACTGTATGCCTGTATTTTGGGAAAACTGTGGCTTATTTTTTAATCTCAGCATGGAAATTTTTGTAAACATCTTTTCATCGACACTATGAGTTCTGATCATTATCATGTGACGTCTTAAATTTTGATACCAGGTATTAATTATTAGTTCATGCAATAAACCTGAAGGTACTATCATAACTGTAATATCTAATACGCTGAAGATTCAGTTAAAGGCAAAAGCCTTAAAAGTTAAAGGAGGAAAGACAACAATAACTAAACTAAAATAAAAACTAGAATAAATATAAAACAAAATATTGTGTACTCATAGCAAACATCCTCAAGCAGCAGTACATGAGGAGCCAGGTGAGCAGCATGGCCACCAACACGATCATGTACCACACCGTCATCGAACTCAAACTCGCCGCGTCGTTCGTCTCATACTTCTGATCCAACTCCTCCTCACTCTCCTCCGAATGCTCCTCGAAAATATTCGGAAAATATGGCGCCATCTTCTAACAATCTTCAGAAACTTCAAAACAGCTTACAAAACAAGCTGTCAGAGCTCAAAACTAAGATTCAACTTCACTCACAAAACATTTGAATTAACAAATGATTGGAATGCTAACAAACACTGATCTCACTAATTTATTAAACTTAATTAAACTTAAAGTTATTTCCAAAACATTTTATTGTAAAACACTGGATTGCGAAACGAAGTAGTAATGTTAACTGTATCAAGAATAGATATCAATATCTCAGATATGTCACATTTATCTGTTTGATTAAGCAAGATTCTTACAAAACACACCTAGATCAACGCTGTATTACACCTGTCAGATATACCTATTGATAAAATTGTGTAAAGTTATTGTAATATAATCTTCTAGAATTGTTTGAGGTATTTCGCTACATAACTATTTAACGATTGAAAATGATTCCTGATTTCTTGAAAATTTGGAAAAAAAGATCTGTGAAAATCTGCCTATGAGTAAAAGATAAACGCCAGTATTATTGGAAGTGTCATAAATACCATTTATTTTCTAAAAAATAAAAATATGAAAGCTCTTAACCTTTAATTAGGCGCGCGGGGTCTTGGCGACCCCAAGTGATCTTCATTTGGAATTATTTTTTTAGCTTTTTACGCCAGCGAGCCAAACTTTCTGCTAGCTTCATAACTCATTCACCCCTCCTTCCTCAGTAGCGCTTGCGCTGCAGAAATGGTTAGTTGCGCCGTACGGAGGTGCCTGGGGTCGCTGCGACCCCGCGCGACTAATAGTGTAGTTATATTTTACGCAAGTACATATTTTTAAATTACTAGATTTTACACTTATTTATTTCATTTTGAAATTTTAGACACTATAATGTTATTATATGGTTCTAATACTAGTTAATTGACCAATATACACAGTTGTACTTATTTAAATGTACTCACTGTTATAAGTTTATGCTTTTTTTCATTTGATGAGCGGAAGTTATATTACATTGTTGTTTCACGGTTACTGTAAGGTAGTTATAATGTTTATTTATTTTAATTGTGTTGTACTATAACATTTGTCTAATCTGGTATTTTTTCGTAGAAACCGTTCATCATGGCTAGAAATAGGCTCAATATTTCCTAAGCGAAATACTGCAAGAAGAATCTTATCTGAACAAGAGGTTCCAGGCCCTTCATCATCTAGCAATGATGTAACAAAAAGAAAACAAGGAAGATTCTACATCTGTCTACGAAATAGTGACAGAAAAACAACAAAGGTTGTTTTTATGTCACTATTTCGAGGACAGATGTAACATCTTCTTTTTTTCTTGATAAAATTTACATTCCCAAAAAAATAAAAAAAATCCTTGTTTTCAGTATTATAGTTACGTTTTTCTTGAGTTTTCTAATTTTGTTATAGTTTATAAGTAAATAAAAATAATAAAAGTTAATGATTATATATAAATACTATTTATTTAATGTCATTCACTTTGGGGTAACTGCAGACCCCGCGCGACTAACGACGTAAGTATTTTGGCGCGCCTAATTAAAGGTTAAGACAACAATGGCACTAACTCAGCATAAATACATTTTGGTTAAATCCGAAAAAGAGCCCATTTCAAGACTTAGACATTTTAATCAATCAATCTATAAACAACAAGGACATCCCTTGACCGGATATAACGTTAGATAAGATATGCAATAAACATGATAGTGACGAACAAAACTTCCACTAATTAACCAGAACCATTCTTAATTATTAATAATTAGACGACTTGTCAATGTAACTAATCTATACACAAAGCCAGACAACATGTTGTCTAAAATAATACGCCGCAAAATTTGAAGACTCGGCTTTTACCAAAGATGCAATAGGTAGCAAATGTTCTTTTAAGCAATAATGCCATGAACCATTGATTTTATACAGTTCATTGCATACTCGTCTCGTCTTGTTCTTGTAGGTTCAATTTCCAGCTACAGTATTTCCAAGTGTATAATAATATGTCGCAGGGAAATGAGGAAACCAGAGATTTCACGAAATCACTAGGGATATCACGAAATCCCGGTAAATGTCGAAAATGCCTGCCACTTCGGCGGCCGCTGCTGCGGCACGCTCGCTTCGCTCGCTCGCCTCGTGCATTATGGTCAAAGTTCTAACCTAACCTACAAAAGTTAGAATTTTTGTGTTTTTTAACCTACAAACAAAAATATGAGTATTTCTTTTCTAGTACAAATGGGATTTCGTCATATCGTGAAATCCCTGATTTCCTCATTTCCCTGCGACATATACAAGTAAGTCAATGGAAAAGATGAAATACCTACATCTCCAATAACACCTATATTTACTAAAAAATCAGATGAAAACAATATTAAAATATTACCGTAAAACGAAATCTTCATGCACATTACTAAGAATGACATCAATAACACTGTAACCATTACTGAAACGTACACAATACTTCCAACTAGCACGCCTTCAGCCGGAACATTCTCTACAACATCTACTTCAAAGGCAGGAGCCATTTTTACTTTACTAATTTATCTTCTTAGTGATCTGATGATTTTGTTATCAAATTTGCAAATTTTGCTTTCACCTATAATATTTCTTCAAGAAACACGTTTGTTATACGATATAATTTATATTTATCAATCAGCACTTAGACCTGCATTATTTAAATTACGATATTATTACTAAAAACAACATGAATTTACGTTACATCGCGTCTTTTGATCACACTATTTTATTTGTCGACACAAATATAATGGTAATCACTATTGTAATATTAAAAGTTTCCTTTATTTTTTATAATGTTTTAATCATTGTCTTAACTTTTGATTATTGTAGCTTAACACTGTTTACGTAATCTTTACATTTTGCTTCTCCAAATTTTTCAAAACTACTGTTGATTTCTTTTTTATTTTAATATAAATTCATATGATATGATCGCTCGTTTGACAGACTTAGGTATAAAATTGTACAAAGGAATTTGAACTTTATATCTTAGCATATATTTTGATATTTCCAAGAAATCTATTTACTTAAATAAATAAAGACATACGTATTGTTAGGTTGAAAATAATATATCTGAAACAGTATGATATCAGATAAGAAACCACTCTGCATTCAGATTGGAAGATTTTATCGATTATCATGAGATATACATTCACAGATCGATCACATATATTTGAAAGGAAGTACTTAACCTCTTATTTAAGACATTTATGAAGCTGAAAATGATGTTTAACTTGATATATCACGGCAAAGTATCGCATTATTTTAGTTTTAGTATACTCTGATCTTGACCTGTTTGGTGAGCAACTTAAACTTTTTATATCTTTGATTTACATCTTAGATTAAGCGATGATTATACAACTAGATTAGACGGAAAATGTGTTTATGACAATAACTAATAAATATTCATATCTATATATAAAACGCGTCATAAATATTCACAAATCTATCATTTAAGTTAGAAATAGTGTACTTTCGTCTTCGTCATAAAGGACGGAAGACGCGCCGTTTTCGCACAAGGGTCTTTCGAGGTAGGAATCTATACCCGTCGGTGCACCTAAGGGACGTCACTAAAACATCTTTGATTGACGGCCTTTCACTGATTCATAATCCGCGTAAAGAATCATGTCACCTACGACCAACTTTTTTGATCACATACAGAATACCAAAATCACAAAACTACAGTCCTGATAGTCAGTGAAGGATGACCCTTCTTGTCTAGGTTTAAATGTTATTATTTTGTAGGTAGGTATACGTCATATACAAAATAGGTAGGCTTTTCACTCCACAATAGTCTGCCTAAAGCAACGAAGTAACGACGTCAAGGCGACCAACTACACACACCAGTACTGAGTTCACACAAAAAAAGTAAAACCAACGCAAGCGCTCAAAAAAATAAAATTAGTAATGCAACTGAGACTTGTGCAAAAGATGCGTTTTCAAATCCTGTCTCGATTAATCTTGTGTTTTGTCAAGTGTTAGTTGCTATCGACGACATGGTCATAAGGTTTAATCATTAAATAGAAAACAACTAATAAAATTAACACAAACTTACAATATCTGCATGATTGAAATATAATCATTAATAGAAGTACAATAACTCCAAAGAACGACCACGAAATATAACTGAATTGTACCATTGTATTTAAATAGTCAAAGTTAAAAGCAATATATTGTTCGGAACACTAAACACACACAGTAATTAACACTCAGATAGTATAAATGGATATATTCGATAAATATTTATATCTTATCTGTATTATCTTTTGCCAAAAAATATTATTTGTAATCTCTGCTTATATTTTTTTATTTATGAATATGTTTTTTGATAATGACGCCATCTTGTGGCAGCGGTATGAATCATGCAGAACATGTAAAATACGAACGTGTTATTATTATGTACCTTAAGAATATAATTATAAATCTTATTTTTTTTGTATACTTCTTTCCGCTTTTAAGTGTTAATTATAAATGTATTGCAATGATTGAAGATTTGTATTTGTACTTACCTACTATAAGATCCTTATTTAGAAGAAATTTAATATCAACATAATTGTCATTAGTATTAATTTTAAATGTGGGTTTATTATTTATATTACGATTATTTTTTAATTTCCTCATCCTTTGATATTTCATTTCTAAATAAATTTCTTTCTTCTTTATTTCTAATCCGATATGACGACACAGTACGTTTCAGTGACTTACCTAAGTCGATGTACATTTTACAAAAGCCGATGGCTATAAGCACAGCTATAACCACAATCCAAGCAATAGTAGTTCCCAAATTCATTTTAATTAAACAATTATAAAAAAAAAACAAAAAAAGTATGTCCTACAATATAGAAACCAAAACAATTTATAATCACACATTAAAACTGAGTTATATTTTATAGAATGATAATTAGTATTTTTTATCAAGTATTTTTTTTTAATCATTATTTATCAAGGATTAATCTTATCAAAGAAGTTTTATTATGACAATGGCTCATATTTACTTCGTCTATTAAAGGAACCAAACTGCGTCCTATCATACTTAAATAATTCAGTGCAACGCCATCTAGCTCAATTACAAACAACTTTATAGATTTACGTCACACAATACGAACTATTGCATCAATATTGCAGTGTGCATTACCCCAGCAAAATATTGTCGAAATTTGTATTTTTTTTTTATCAGATTTTTAGTTTTCTAGCTCCTGTAAATGTCTGTGTAGTTTTTGGTTTTTACAAATTTCGACAAGATTTTGCTGGGGTAATGCACACATATTGCAAGCTTGAATATCATATTATTAATTATCATAAGGATTTGATTTACTTCTGTTATAAATCTTATTTTAATTGCTGGATTAAAATTTAAAGATATTATTATGATATCTAAAAACAAAAGTAGAAAAGAAAGGTAAGGTTAATAATGGCATGATAATAATACAGGCTAAAAAAATACTAAACATGATATTAATATAGACAAACGAACTAACTAAAGATAAAGAAACTTGTGAACTTAATAAATTATCATAACAGCGCAAAAAGCCCCCACGGTACGGTTTTTACCCCCTGCTGCTTACTATCTACAATTATGTAGTATGGGGGACCCATTACTAGAACTGCACCAGGTTATCAGCACTCCCAACCAAAACTAAAAATTTAAGCTTTTTATTAACTAGTTTGGGCTACCACTTACAGAAAAAGAAAATTAGATTTTTTTGTAAGTATCCTCTTGGGAACACCAAACTCTTCGATTTCAAAATAGCGATTAACGCGTGTTTTGTTGCACATACAATTTATTTTAAATGTTTCTTGTTATCATAGGTAAGTTCACGTGCTTTTATGTTATTCAATTACATAATTAAAAAATCATTGATGTAGCTTTTTGAAGTCGCTATAGTGTTGTATTATCAAAACCCGCTAAAACGTCTTTATAGAAATTTTTAGTTAGGACCTACTTTAAAAATGGTTTATTGATAGGTTCTATTAGCGCTGATCGTTTAACTTCGAATGCCACTCTAACCCGACTAAAAATTAATTATAAAATCGAGTTTAGTTTCAAAAGACCCTAAAAGACTGCTTGTGTGTTTCAAAATCCTCTTTAAATTAATAGACCAATGACAGCTAGCCATATAAATCACGTGATACGTGAACTTTTTCTTGGTTTAAAATCGTTGTGGATTTTTATTGATTTTACTATAAAATAATGGAAAATCTAACGCAATTTGTTAAAAAAAGTGAACCTGGGAAGCCCCTTTAAGCGATGTACTGATAAAACACAATGAAAACGTTAGATAGAGCGACAAAAACGGTAAGTAAAAAGTTACTCAAAAGTGCTTGTTAATGTTCAGTGGAGGGCATTATGCATAATAAAGTAATCGTTTAATTTGAATGTTGGGCTATTTATTTTGCGACTTGGCCCGGTTCTATTAATTGTTGTACATTTATTCTGGCTGGTTTGCTTTTTAGCTTAAGGCATGTTTTATTTTATAGGTTATGAATCTATCGGATAACCCCAATTTCCTAAGTATGGACACGATCAAAAGGCATTTAAATAATAAAATATAATGATAAATATAATGATCTTCACACATTCACACAACGCCATTTAGTCCCAAACTAAGCAAAGCTTGTACTATGGGTACTAGACAACGGATAAACATACTTAAATACTTTTTTTTTGTAAATACATACATATTATACATAGAAAACACTCAGACCAATGCAAACAATCATGTTCATGCACACAAAGATTTGCATTGAGCGGGAATCGAACCCGAGACCTCTGCGTAGCAGCCATGTAATTATACCGACTGCGCCATAGTGGTCGTCGATAGTGGTCGTCGAAATGCGCAAAGTTGTCCTGTCAAGATATGAAGTTACACATTTCTTCAAAACCATGTTCATTAGGCTTTTTATAAAAATGAAAAACTATTTCTTTTGAAATAAAATAATTTTAAAAATAATTGCCTTTTTTATTTTGTGTCTTATTTACAATTTTATTCCATAACACCATCCTCGTTCAAAATAGTGAATAAAAGTGTTTGCTTCAAAACCCTCTAAAACGGTATCGGTTACTTTCAAATGTCACTAAAACCTAAAGTTAACTTCAAAGTCCCCTAAAACGAATCTATTTTTGCAAATAACATCGTTTTTCAAATTGTTTTTATTAAAGAAAGATGTTTGTTGGGATTGCTAGATTACAATAATAATATAATGTTAAAAATCGTACAGAATTAAAGTTGTTAGTAAGTATAAGACGTTTTTTATGAATTGTCGACATTTAAGAAAAAGCACTTTAGGGGGTTTTGAAATTATATGACTAAGGTAGGAAATATTATTTCCTACCTAATTATATAACTTGGCTCATAATAGGCTGGTCAATGCTATTGATTGGTGAGGGTGCTGATACATTGGTGCTAGGGTAACTATTTAGTAAAACTCATTTAAATAAAATGTGTATAAAGAAAAACTATTTTTATAATAAAAATGAAGTGACCTAATTTTTTGCTATGTTGTAAATGTAAATGTTTATCCGAAAGGACAGCTATATTAGGAACATTCTACGCAAAAACACGTAGGTAATAAGACATAGATACTAGCACTGTCTGCTAGTGGAAGTTGTAGTTAGGATTAGCTCTCAAAAGATTAGTTAGTATATATCTAACTAAATCATAGAGAAGATAAATAGATTACATACTTTACCTAAGCTTCGACAAGTGTAAAATAGTTTAAACATTGAATATCATTTCATACATTTTACCTGAACGACCCCGGTATTCTATACATTGCCTAGGTATTGTTTAGTATACCTGCACTATACACATTGCTTAAAACATATAATATCCTTTGATCATTTTCCGTGTGGTGACGGAGTAAGAATACAATATGTCACCACCCCATCTCAGCCCATGGGTGTCGTAAAAACAGACTAAGGGACTATCTGTGAATTATCTTTACGAAATAAAAAGAAGGAAAACTTGAAATTAAACCCTATACCAATCCGTCTGGCCAGCGTGGTATTAGTAGGCCAAGTATCCCTCCTTCACGGGAGGAGGCCTGTCCCTGCAGTGGGACATTAATGGGCTGTTATGATATCCTTTGATATTTCATTTCTAAATAAATATCTTTCTTCTTTATATCTAATCCGATATGACCTGGCCAAAGAGGCCGCGCTAAAGTGCAAGCGGAGGCCGGACTATCTGTGTCCTGTCTCATTCGCCAAGCGCAGCATTCGGATGCAAACGCTTGGGGAATGGGATCGGAGATATCAAACGGGGGAGACTGCTTCCGTCACGAAAATTTTCTTCCCCAGCGTAGTGGCGGCATACAGTATCACACGAAAAATACAGCACACATCACACACCACACAAATATTCACGGGTCACGGCGGGTTCTCCTCGTACCTGACTAGGTTCAAGTGCAAGGACAATCCGTCATGCGCCTGTGAGCCTAACACAGAAGAGGACGTCAGGCATTTACTCTTCGAATGCCCCGTCCACAACGCTGAAAGACGTACCATTGAGACGCAAACAAAACTAGAACTAAACGCAGCAAATATGCCTCTTCTGATGAGGAGGCATAGGCAGTTAGTATTAGATTACTGTATAAAAATTGTTAGAATAGTGAACAATAGAAATAAGTAAATATGCTGGGAATATATTATTGAATATATATACCGTAGCATAAGTTTCAAATGTAAAATAAAAATTAGGATAAGAGTAATTGAATAACAAAATGTATAATTAAGAAGAATATTGTTAGAACAAGCTTACAATAGTTCAAGGGAAAAAAAAAAAAAAAAAAAAAATGTAATGAAACAAAACTGTATGTGAACGTCTATTAGAAAATAAAATAAGAAAGTCGCGAATAAATCCTGAATCCCACGGGAAAGTATAAAAGAGATGCATAAAAGAAAGACAAAGTATGAAGCACGAAAGGATATAATAAGGCATAGATAAAATAAGGCTCCAAAAACATATTGGAGGTAGGGATGGCAAGCACCCTGTGATGACGGGTGCCTTCAAAAAAAAAAAAAAAAAACCGATATGACGACACAGTACGTTTCAGTGACTTACCTAAGTCGATGTACATTTTACAAAAGAAGATGATTATAAGTACAAATAAAACCACAATCCCAGCAATAGTAGTTCCCACATTCATTTTAATTAAACAATTAAAAAAAGAACCCAAAAAAGTAAGTATGTCCTACAATATAGGAACCCAAACAATTTATAATCACTCATTAAAACTGAGTTATATTTTTTAGAATGATAATTAGCATTTTTGTTCAAAGAAGCAGATAATACCTTATTTATCAAGGATTAATCTTATCAAAGAAGTTTTATTATGACAATGGCTCATATTTACTTCGTCAATTAAAGGAAACCAAACTGCGTCCTATCATACTTAAATAATTCAGTGCAACGCCATCTAGCTCAATTATAAACAACTTTAAAGATTTTTACGTCACACAATACGAACTATTGCATCAATATTGCAAGCCTAAATATCATATTATTAATGATCATAAGGATTTGATTTACTTCTGTTATAAATCTTATTTTAATTGCTGGATTAATATTTAAAAATATTATTATGATATCTAAAAACAAAAGTAGAAAAGAAAGGTAAGTTAAATAATGGCATGATAATAATACAGGCTAAAAAAATACTAAACATGATATTAATATAGACAAACAAACTAACTAAAGAAACTTGTGAACTTAATAAATTATCATAACAGCGCAAAAAGCCCCCACGGTACGGATATTTTCCAGTTGAATTTGACCTGCTAATAAAATACCACGCTGGCCATCTTCAAAATATCCCTTACATTCTTTGTACGACACCCATGGGAATACAACGCAGGCAGTATTCAGATTTTCAGCGTCTTTCACTTCCTCTTCCACAATTTCATTTCTTCTCTTAGATTTTTGCACTTTCTGCACCATAACACATGTTCAGATTTAACTATAGAATAGAATAGAATAAATTTATTCAACCAAAAACAAGTTACAAAATCATAATGTTACAGTTTGATTGCTATTAACTGTAACATTATGATTTTGTGACTTGTTTTTGGTTGAATAAATGTATTCTATTCTATAGTTACTGTCTATGAACTGCGCAGACATCTGACAGATAACTGACCATCAAGCGACGCGTACCATTCATATACAAAATTAAGTAAAAACTCACAAATAACATAAAAAATATAAAGTAGTACTCACACGACAGTCTGTAGTAAGTAGCTACAAACATTACCAAAATGATCAGTAACAACCAGAACAATATCGACCCTAATTGATACAAAGACATTGTTTTAAACACAGTAAACACTAAAATATAGAATTCACAACTAAATATAAAAACACATTAACAATTAAAAATTGCTAATGAGCCTTCAAAGCTTATCATAATCGATGTTATATCTAATGTTAAAGAGTGATTTGAGAGATAAACGATTTTGTTCAAGAATAACATACTGATAAAAGAAGTAAAGAATCAGATTTTTATTGCCAATAGTTGCAGACCTGTTGTTATCTATATGAGATAGAACAATGCTAACGTCATTAATGTCAAAGACCATGCTTATCATATGCACTCTTTTTGTTGTCCCATAATTTACTTTCTAAAGTGGATTAAAATCAAAATGAACTCGGAAATATTTTGTTCAATATTTGTTTTGAGAATCACATTGAGAATCACACTTACGTTTATATCTAACTATATTCTATTCTATCATTATTACTTTACGAATCGTCACGATGCTATTTATTATTATTCTGATTTATTTTGGTCAGAAAAATGTAAAAAATATTATCAAGACAGTTTTACATTTTTAAACACATTTTATCACTTTTAATTATGTAAAGAATAAATTTAAAAATGTTTAATAGATCATACTTAAGTAACATTTTTGGTAATTTAGGTAGGTATAAATCACTCAAATTCATAACTTCACTGACAATTTAAACGAAAATACAAATAATGTTACTCACTTTCTGACTACCGCAATATAACATTTGAAAGAAAGGAGAAAATGTAGCAGTCATAAGAAACGATTTAGTCGTAACACACAACAATACACAAGACAAACTCACAGAAAATGTAAACTTACAGAGGGTTCTCAAAGTCTCTCTACAAAACACAGTAAACACACAACTAAAAGTTATTATCACAAATATATAAACAGGCCAAGCAGGCATGTTTTCTGAAGCCATTACACTATACTATTAAGATTCTGATTCAAACTAAGCTATTCGTCATTATTACAACATATAAATAATCTACTACTTTCCATCAAAGAAATATATGTGAGTTATCTTATCTATCTGAAGATCATACCATGTATTGTACTTGTATTTGAAGTACTAATATATCAAGCGAAATGACTAAAATGTATTTTTAGTCGCACTTTTCTCCATGTGACAAAAGAAAATACAAAAATAGCTACTGAATGAGATTAAGAGAAAATCTTACGATATTTTGATATAAAAATGTGTAATTCCAAACAAAAAAGTGTAATCTTTGTCAGATACTTGATTTCAGTTTACCTTCAGAGACACAATTGGTCTTTAACGATTATGATAAACTGATTTCAAATCTTAGACAATAATGTTATTAAATAGTTAAAGTTGGTACAACAAGTATACCAAACAGGTGAGGAAGATTTTAGTTTAATCTAACGGGGTTAGGATTATTTCTATCATTTGATTAAATATCTATAGATAAGGAATTTAGATAATAAGGGAGAATTAGAACATTCCAAAATTCATTTTTTTTACATTTACCTTTTTTATAGAAAGGAGTAGAATTTTCTAAGACAGACTTAAACGACGTTCTTCCGTTCTTCATTTGCCAATAAGCCATTGGCAAACGAAGAACGGAAGAACGTCGACTAAATTATGAGATATTTCACTTTCGCAATGGCAAACATTGTGATTTCAAGCTTGATAGTAGGCTAATTCAAGGACACACTCTCAAACAAAAAGCACTTTCATTATCGTGTGCGTCGATCAGACGGTCACACAAGGTATGGAAACGGAGTAAATGTCTGTTACTTTTATTTTTCAGACTGTATTTGCGCTTTCTATCAGGAACGTTACAGTCATATTTGTACTTTTATATTCTTAATTCATAAATGTGACGAGTTTATAAAATATACGTCATCATTTAAAATTTAGATTAGATAACTTCATAATGATAGTAGGGGTTTCTAGGGACACTGCCTCAGTGGCAAATTGGTGGCGACAATTATTTGTGTGATCCACAAATTGTTATCTTACACTTGGATGTTCTTTGTCTCCGTTGTGTCCGACAGGGACTGCTAAGTGCGTTGTAATTGTATTATTAAGAAAGAAAGAAAAGAATGACAATATAAATGTTATAATTACCACAGCACAACAACAGCGCATCACAAATAATACAGTCGGTAAACATTGATTTAATATTCATCAGAAATAAACTAAACATACGCCTTTAGGTGCTATCAGTAGGGCTGGATTATCACATTATCACTAAAGACAGTGCGATAACGTTAGTACAAACATTTAAAAATAGATGGCGCTTTCACGTTGTAAATTATTTTGGTAACAGCGACATCTGTGTTTACTGTACGTAAAGCCATTGTACAATTTATACATTTAATAAAAAGGACTTGGATGACATTGTTTTTCTTGATCTAATACCCAAACCAAAATAGTAGTGTAGAGCCATTGATTTACAAAATCAATGTGTAGAGCAAATAAAGCTGTCCACGTGTAGCAATTTATCTTATATATGTATGCTATACAAAGTTTTTTTTAAAGTTATGGCGGTTTAAGAATTCGTAATTTAATTATTTAGTAAATTACCACCTACTTGATTTCGATATTTATTGCTACCTGCTTACAATTGGAGATTCAGGGTGCATATCCCTAGACTTTACGTATAACAAGATTGTTATGCGTAAAGATTAGAAGTTAGATTAAAAAAGGTCAACATCACTTACCAAACAACTTAACAAATGCAGCGTAAATTGCAAAAATTAAAAGCACATTAATAACTAAAAATAATAAACCACCAGTTAAGTTAGAAACCATTTTGCACAACTATATTAAGCCTAAAATTAAACAAAACGCTGTCTACCAAATTACTGAGTAGTGTCAAATGTCCCGCAAAGTACTTCTACTGATAGGATTTCGATAAAACTTGTATCAGATAAGCCTTAATTATAACCAACGTCACATATTTCTGTGTACTAAATTAAGGAGATTTTGTTGGGTTCAGTATTCACTAATTTAGGATCGTTGAATCTGTGACTTAATTTCTCGAGTATTAGCAAGGATGTTGAGAAGTTATCGTATTGTATTGACTACATTTTAAACACGACTTCGACTATCGTGACAGTTTACAAGACATTTCTGTGCTTTTTATTAAGTACAGCAAAATATTAACACAATTCTTCCAGTTGTTTTCTTAAACAAGAGTAATAAACATACCAACTCAATAACTTTACCATTTTTTTAAGTAGTAAGATTCCGCGTGCATTTTGCAATTTCTGAAAAATGTAAAACTTTTTTTGGTCAATAGTTTTTATGTTGCGGAACTCACACGAATACGCTTAATTGATCTTATTATTTTTTAGAACAAAAATTGAAGTGATTAAAACTGATAAGATAGTAAAATATTTATCTAAGTAAGTATAACTCGAAGAAAGCAGTACTAATGGGACATACGTATTTATTTTAAGAATTAAAATGCAGATGGCGCTGTTGTCATAAATAATCGTACTACAATATGACACTAAATTTTTTCTGGGTAATTTTTTTCTTTATTCTTCCTTGACAAGAAATTTACCTATCTCTGAAATTAATGGCAAACAGGCATTAGCAAAAAATCTGCAAACAAATTCTCACGGTCATTCTATGGTTATACTAATTCGATCTGGTTAAGTCAGCGAAAATTATGGGTAAAAGTGATTAAGGAAGGCCCTTTTTTCAGCAGTGGACAATGGACATCACTTCCGATATAAGTAAGACATTAAGAAGCGATACGTGGATGTTTTTATTTTAAACAAAGTCATGTATATCCTTTTTCGTCGCAGCATTTTACTTAGAAATATTGCCGTTACAAAGACGTGTGCTATGTAACTAATAAATAATAATCGAAGTTTTATTGTTTAACATTCAGCCGAATAATCCCTAGACAGATGACCTTGTCCTAGTAATAAAACATTTGCTAAGACGTTAAACAAAGATAAAATGATAAACAGGAATGATAGTAGAGTCATAATTAGATCTTCAGTTGTGACCTGACGTCACAACGGGGTTCCCACTGCGTAAATGTTCCTTCATCTTAGTACATAGAAAGATTAGAAAGACCTCTGTGGATTATTGGTTATAGTACATGAATGCTATGCAATGCATCTGGTTCGTTTTCCTCATAATGCAAATCTTTGTGTGCACGAACATTTACTTATTTACTAGCTGGTGCCCGCGGCTTCACTCGCGTGGTGTAGGTAGCCTTAACGTTATATAAGCGCATGATTGGTGCTTCACACATTTAGAGGACTTTGGTTGTATTTTTAATATTAACTGTACATGAATATAATGCTTGCATTGGTCTGGGTGTTTTACTCGTATATGTTTAATAACAAACAAAAAGATAGTGTATAAGGTATGTTTATCCGTTGTCTAATACCTGTTTAGTTTGGGACTAGATGGCGTTGTACGAATGTTAGAGAAATATTATATTATCATCAACTTACCAAAAATATGAACAACAACAAAATAAATTAACCAAAATATTAAAACATTAATAACTATTAATATTAACACTCGTGACAGATCCGCCATATTAATATTGTATTTTATTAAATTCACATCAATACAAACTGATGAACTAAATAACAATTTTGTTTTGAATGTGCTACGTAGTTAAGTAAATGGGATTTAAGATAAACATAATCTTATGATAAGAAAGTTATTATAATAATGATGTTAATAAAAAGATACGCTTTAAATTATGTATAATTTGTTGTTGAAATTATTACCTTTTCTAAAAGAAAAGAAGGAAAACTTGGCTGGTCAGTGTTTCCCTCCGTCTCAGTTTTAAGGAAGTCGGTCCCTACAGTGATTTTTTTATGTAATGATGGGAGGCAAACGAGCCAGCAGGTTACCTGATGGTAAGTGATCACCGCCGTTAGCTATAGCAACTATTTAGAGAAAGCAGATGTCCAGCAGTGGACGTCAATTGGCTGACATGATGATGATCATAATTTTAACTATATCTTACGTAAGATTACTAAGTATAATAATACACGAACTGTGTGTTCTATTTAAAGTAGCGTGGGATGTACAGATTTATATTAATGGCTCTTAACGAGGCTATCCTCTGGCACGGTGACACAATGTATCCTGCTCGTTACTTCAACTCCAGACGTGTTACAGTTATCGAAGGATCGCATTTAATTTTTATGCAGCGAATTATATTGGGGTGAATATGTTACGTAGTGGGTTTAAGATGGTAAAATTTCCTGTGACTCTATCTTTCGTTTGTAATTATTTATTAGTCTTTTATATCTACACAATATCTAGTGTTATACTAAAATTGTGTGGTATAAGTGTTTTGTTTTGGTACAGGTGTTACGTCAAATTCTGATCATTGAGATTAGGATTAAAGTTAATTTGTATTTAAAGTTTTATATTCGTGTTTTGTTCTACGGATACTTGCTACTGCATTATGGTCCTATGGTCTTAGAAATCCTTAAACCCTATATTTTACTCGATATAAATAAGTACAAAGGTAGCAATACTTTCTTATATTTCCTAAACAAATATTATGATATTTTTATCGTTATTTATCTTGTTTACTGGTTGCCTTTATGGTACCATTCAACCTACGCTGACAAGATAAATAAAATTATCGATAAGCAAATAAAGAAAATTAGGAGTTTTAGGTCGATTACTTTTTATCAGTAGCTGTCTTGTTGTACTTGGCTTCTGCTTATACTTAAAAACCATAATGTAATGTACGAGTCATAGGTAAGTAAAGCACCACCTTTTCAAATTGTTACTACGTAGAAAATATCCTTATGCGTAAACATTGGCGACGAGATGAACTAGACTACGACTACTTTTCTTATGTCCTTATAAGAAAAGTCAGGCTTTTCCCAAACAATAGCATATCGGAGGCTAATATTAACAACAGCTGACTATACATTAAAGTTTTATAGTGTCACGATTTTACATCATAATTTTCTAAAAGTCACGATTACTTGTACATAATTGTTTAAAGTGTGACCTATTTTAGATTATTAATAATTTACTTACGCTTAATCGAACCGTTTACTTATTGTACTAAATGTCACAACCACATCTCATCCCATGGGTGTCGTAAAAACCGACTAAGGGAATAACCGTAAGTACTATTTTTACGAAATAAAAAGAAGGAAAACTTGAAATTAAACCCTATACCAATCCGTCTAGGCCAAGTAACCCTCCGTCACGGGAGGAGGCCCGTCCCTGCAGTGGGACATTAATGGGCTGATATGATGATAAATTATACCTTGTAAACAAAATAGTACCTATTAAGTTAAGAAGACGTATGTAAACAAACAGTCATTATGTCACATTCTTAGGTAAATGTCATGAATGGTGACTACTTATTTGTGCATTTGAAGACAAAGATATATAAATTTGTGCATGTGTAAGTGATATGTGTTTATTGTGTCCTTATTACGATTTATTGCAAGGACGGTGCTACGGATTTTATAGCTGTGGCACCGCTTTTGTACAACATAAGGATATTAAAAAGAAGTAAATATATGGTGTTATTACCCAATATCATCCCATGGGTTTAGTAAATATATGTTATCGCTATGAAAACAATAAAAGGATTAGTTACTAGAGATAAAGTTATTTACCAACTCGTCAAGCCAGCGTGGTAATAGTGGGTAATAGTAGGTCAAGTTTGCCATCTATACCGAGAAGGACATTTCATGTCGACGATACATAAATCGTCATAAGACTGGATCTTCTTTGAACTATGTTAAATAAAATATGATCTTAAAAGTTACTGAGGGCATGATTCTAAGTGGATTTTAGTTGACGTTGAGTAGGTATTCTCTATTGATGGAGGGAAGCTAGGACGCCACAGACGGATCGATACAGGATTTAACTTCGATTGTTATTGTAGAGATTCTCTTGAGAACTCTCTCTTAGCCGGCTTTTTGACCTTGTGATCTTATTCCTTCACTACACAAGAGAAACATAAAAGTATAAAAATAATTTAACAGCACTTACTTGTCCTTATACAATTTCCAAAGCAGAACCACAGCCAAAACAAATACACAGACATAAACAACAGTATACCAATCATGATCGTACTTAAGAGATCCATCGTGCCTACACTGTGGCCGAACCGTTACTGTTTGTACAAAGGCTTATATCTTATCAGACATCACGATGCTTTAAATATTAAAAAAGAAACAATATTTAAGATAATAAATAGTTCTACATTATGTCGGCGGTTGTGTTGGACGGAGTGTGGAAGGGGACTGTCGTTGATTGACTCTGTACTTGTCCATAGGTGCAATGTGTCGGAAATTATTGGCCTTTAGGACGCTTCTTTCCGGGGTTTAGGTGATGATTGTACATACGAAATATAGAATGTGGTTAATTTTTTGTGTTTCAAACATATCTATATAATAATTTACAAAAACAGTTATTTTTGTGGAAATGGAAGGTTATAAGAAACTTTACATGAACACACAAAATGTTAAAACTAATACCAATTTCTTTTTTTTTAAATACTTACTTGTATAAAACAAATTAGAAAGATAATATTATAATCTACTTTCCTTAGTCAACTTTTACGATATTCATGAGTTGAATTAATATGGTAACAAGGCAAAATAATATAAAATACTTACTTGCCCAATAAATAGTTGTAATCAACAACATAATAAGCATGAAAATGAACAACATTCCTACAGCTGGTATTGTCAACACTAATATTATCACAAATAAACCATCCATTACTTTCTTAAACACTTATTTTATTAATTACATTCGTATGATACGTATGTATGTACATTAGATTTAAATTTTCATTATAATGACAACTAATAGGTTTACGCTTATCTATAATCATTATGTTTATCAACAAGTAGGTTATTACGAGCTATTTATTATCAGATTGTACAAAGTTTCCTGTATGCTGTTGTGTTAAATATTTCCGAATTTACACGTTCATGTCCGTTGTTTAATGCCCCAACACAAAGACAGGCCTCTATTTTGTGGTAAACGGTAATTGGGTCTTCACCTAACCTCCCCTTGAGAATTGATACATGGTTTGTTTCGAAATTACCATCGCTAGGAATGATCTACTTTAGCAATATTTTACGTGTTGATTACGGTGATACTGGTATTATATTATGTTTAAAAATAAATACAACATACTTCACACATTCACACAACACCATCTAGTGACAAAATAAGGAAAGCTTGTCTAATCTCAGCTATAGATAACTTGCCTAAGTATCAATTGTTTATTCCAAAGTTCTTATTGCATAATATTAAACAATAATCGACATTTTTGCCATGTGTGTCACTTGCTACTATCAGTGCTAAATCACTCTCTATGATAATCGTCACATTAAATAGATTCTAATTTGATTAGCACACACTCTCACATTCCCACCCCCATCTAGTCCTAAACTAAACAAAGCTTGCAAGGGTACTAGATAACATATAAACATACTATACTTATTTTAGATAGGCACTCGTAGCTACTACATACATTATTATAGGTATATTAGGAAAGGTATATCCTACGACGTTTCGGCCTCTTTACTGTACTCGTTATTGTCCAAAGCGCCTACACTACACAGAGGATATTATCTCTATTAGTCTCGTTTTTTTTCCATGTACCTACTCTCTATCCTTGTGGGATGATACCGTCAACTATAACAAAATTACGAACTAATAAGAACAAGAGGAGAAAAGGCTATCAACTAACGTTTTAGGGATTATGTCTTGTGTCGCGGGGACTTTTACAAACATCAAATGAACAACCATAAAGACAATAATTTGTGGATCTCACAAATAATTTTTCTGCATGGGGATTGAATCCATGACCTCGTGCACGGCAGCCGCTTGCGCTATCGTTGCGCCATCCACCGAGGTCGTCTAAATCCGTGTCGATCGCTCCCAGTAAGGCGGAAACATTGGAGAAGCGCATTTAAAGTGTACTGTGCGATAAGCCGCACTCCGCTATAACATCATTACTGCAGGTTACATACCATTCACGATTATTAACCTTATCTACCACGATGATACTTCATATTACTTGTGGAATGGTGTTCATGTCAGAGATGGTATCTATTCACATTATGTTCAACTCTTACACTTAAAATGAAATTGTTTATGGAAATTCTGTATTTGGTAAATGGCTTAAATAGGTGATATTTTGTAAAAGTACATTACAGTTTGAAAGAAGAAATTTTTCCCTTAAAACAGTACTTATAGCTTTTTTTGTATTTCTTTACGATGACTTCCTTTATGTGAAATAGATTTTAAACTATCGCGATTGTTATATATATTACTATACCTATTACACGGGTCTTACTGGTGGTATATACTACTTAGTCTAGATAGTTATAAGATAAATACCTAGGTTTTTCTCCGACGTTTCGGCCGACTTGCAAGGGCCGTGGTCGCGGAGGGACTCTTCCTTTATGTTAGTGTGTCAGCACATTTCTTTATTACCACGACCATAATAAGAGGTAAAAGAGGCAATGTTAATACTTGCTACGATGCTAGTTAGCTGTCTAGAGATGGAGCGTGGTTAGGTTCGGTACCTTAAGCTGAATGTTATAGACCGAAAGTGTAGTAGGCCTTGTCCATTCAAAAAGGTCTCGGAATAATAAAATAATCGCGATGTTAAAAAGGTCTCTGGGTCGAACTGCAGGGCGCAGGACCGTGTTCTGTGGCGCTTGTTGGAAGAAGCCTATGTCCAGCAGTGGACTGCGATAGGCTAGTTGATTGATTGATGTCATTGTCCGAAAATATAGACTAGTGGAAAATATAGACTAGTGGAAAATATAGACAAGTGGAAAATATAGACTAGTGGAAAATATAGACTAGTGGAAAATATAGACTAGTGGAAAATATAGACTAGTGGAAAATATAGACTAGTGGAAAATATAGACTAGTGGAAAATATAGACTAGTGGAAAATATAGACTAGTAGAAAATATAGACTAGTGGAAAATATAGACTAGTGGAAAATATAGACAAGTGGAAAATATAGACTAGTGGAAAATATAGACTAGTGGAAAATATAGACTAGTGGAAAATATAGACTAGTGGAAAATATAGACTAGTGGAAAATATAGACTAGTGGAAAATATAGACTAGTGGAAAATATAGACTAGTAGAAAATATAGACTAGTGGAAAATATAGACTAGTGGAAAATATAGACTAGTGGAAAATATAGACTAGTGGAAAATATAGACTAGTGGAAAATATAGACTAGTGGAAAATATAGACTAGTGGAAAATATAGACTAGTGGAAAATATAGACTAGTGGAAAATATAGACTAGTGGAAAATATAGACTAGTGGAAAATATAGACTAGTGGAAAATATAGAGTAGTGGAAAATATAGACTAGTGGAAAATATAGACTAGTGGAAAATATAGACTAGTGGAAAATATAGACTAGTGGAAAATATAGACTAGTGGAAAATATAGACTAGTGGAAAATATAGACTAGTGGAAAATATAGACTAGTGGAAAATATAGACTAGTGGAAAATATAGACTAGTGGAAAATATAGACTAGTGGAAAATATAGACTAGTAGAAAATATAGACTAGTGGAAAATATAGACTAGTGGAAAATATAGACTAGTGGAAAATATAGACTAGTGGAAAATATAGACTAGTGGAAAATATAGAGTAGTGGAAAATATAGACTAGTGGAAAATATAGACTAGTGGAAAATATAGACTAGTGGAAAATATAGACTAGTGGAAAATATAGACTAGTGGAAAATATAGACTAGTGGAAAATATAGACTAGTGGAAAATATAGACTAGTGGAAAATATAGAGTAGTGGAAAGTGCACATTTCGCTTCAATTTCGTTATTAAGTAACACAGAGTATTAGCGAGATCATTAAACGTTACGTTGGAAGGAAAGACAGCTATTATACAATTGACCTAGGTCAGTTACGTGCTCATTGTAATTCTCACTACGCTAATGTACCTACACTACTACTCACTAATAATACAACCAGTGGAGTCATTTTATTTTGAATGTATTATTGTATGACGAAGCGAACGGGCAGGAGGGTGTTGCACGTTTCAGGCAATTATAAAGTCTTGTAGGTAACACCTTCCCCATTCCTTAAAATATTTAACGTTTAACGTTGCCACAGCAAAAAATGAAAATGCTTACTGAACCTGGCACAAAGGTACACTTTTTTAGTTACATTGGGTAAAATATACAGCGTAGGAACCGAGAAGATTGTAGGTAAGACTTGGAGACCAGAGAACTTCATCCTTCCTTTGTCTTTCACTTTCTTGGACCTACCTTGCAATCACTTTTTTTTTTATTTAAAAGACAACTCCCGCCCTATGGATCATGCCCTGTGTCGCGGGGACCTTTTACAAACATCAATTAACGGACACAAAGAACACCCAGACCAGGACAATAAATTGCGGATCTCACAAATTATTGTCCTGCGTGGGGATCGATCGCACAACCTCTTGCACGGCAGCCGCTTGCGCTACCGTCGCGCCACCGAGGTCGTCAAACTTTGATTGACTTTCCACTGATTTGCCACAAGTGATCAAGTCTGCTCATCTAATGTGACAGCTAAACTTAATGAGGTTTCACGTGAATAAGTAGTTTTCTGCATGCTATCTCACACTGATACAATATATAAATGGCTGTCATGATGTAATGTGATAATGATAGCTGTTGTGTACAGTTATGGTAGGCTTTGTAAGTTTAATAGAGCAGTGAGCAGGTGGGCCGGATGTGCTAGACCTTATATGAGTACCTACTGATTAATGTACCTACTTTATTGCACAGCTATATTCTACACGTGCAGGTAGATTATATTGAGCTATGATTCTCTGTGTGTTATTTAACCCATACTTCGTACTAGGTTTCGGTTTTAAACGCCGAAGACTTTGAGAAGTTTTAGTACAAATAAAACACCTTCAAACGCCCCACTGCAGTGATGAGCCTTTAAATTAATTAACGAAACTTTACCTAATAATAACTAACTGATGAGTTTGTATATAAATGCTGTTTCTGTTTATTATTATTTGTAATCAATGAATATAAAGTTAAAAGTAGTTTTGTATTTCCCCTAGCTTAATTAAAATAAAATAATTGTATTGAGTACAACTATTTCACTTGCGCCATCTATATACAGATTGTATAACTACGTATGTCTTATCAATCTAACGCCGAGAGGTACAACTATTTGACACTAGGTGGCGCTGTAAAGCCTTATGTCAACAGATTGATTATTTGGGTATTATTTCATTGCATCGTACGGAATGTATTTGTAAAATAATAATTATTATATTTCTAAAAAACACGTGTGAAGTAAAGTTCATATCAAAATACAATTAGCAATTATTTGTTTTTTTGGATTTTAACTAGATGGCGTGAGTGTGTATAAAGATTATATCGAATCGTATTGCATTTAATATACAAATTATTTACATTACCTGTGCATGTATTATATTATTTTATCATACAACGAACTGTAAAATATGTTAAATGTTAAGTAAATAATTGTGTGTAAAACTATTTTATTACAATACGTACGAGTATAATTATTTACTAAACAAAATACAACAAGTAATAAATTACACGTATTGTTACAAGATAACTATTGATAACTAGAGTTGTGAATTTCCAAGTTTAAACGAATATGGAGTTTTGTTTTATAATTAACATTTTACTTAAAAGTAGGTAAGTACTTACTTAAAATAAGCAAATCTAGTAAGTCTGTATTAGTTTTGTACCACCTATCTACCAATACAGAATATATAATAAGGCATGTACTAAAAATAGACCTAAATAGTAAATATGCATGTTGTTAAACAAATAAAATAAAAAATTGATAATATAGCATGTTAAGAAAGCTGTTTACACAGCCAGGCAAAGCAGAGAGTCCTTAGTGAACGGAGTTACCGACTAAATAAGAACAGGACAGGCCCGCGCAACGTAGATATGTTTAGCAGAGGCCTATGTCCAGCAGTGGGTGTCCATAGGCTGATGTGGTGACAGACTTCACAGTTAAGGAGGACAACAGCGTTCATCTCTGTTATAGAGACATTAAACATAGGCTGATGTGGTGACAGACTTCACAGTTAAGGAGGACAACAGCGTTCATCTCTGTTATAGAGACATTAAACATAGGCTGATGTGGTGACAGACTTCACAGTTAAGGAGGACAACAGCGTTCATCTCTGTTATAGAGACATTAAACATAGGCTGATGTGGTGACAGACTTCACAGTTAAGGAGGACAACAGCGTTCATCTCTGTTATAGAGACATTAAACATAGGCTGATGTGGTGACAGACTTCACAGTTAAGGAGGACAACAGCGTTCATCTCTGTTATAGAGACATTAAACATAGGCTGATGTGGTGACAGACTTCACAGTTAAGGAGGACAACAGCGTTCATCTCTGTTATAGAGACATTAAACATAGGCTGATGTGGTGACAGACTTCACAGTTAAGGAGGACAACAGCGTTCATCTCTGTTATAGAGACATTAAACATAGGCTGATGTGGTGACAGACTTCACAGTTAAGGAGGACAACAGCGTTCATCTCTGTTATAGAGACATTAAACATAGGCTGATGTGGTGACAGACTTCACAGTTAAGGAGGACAACAGCGTTCATCTCTGTTATAGAGACATTAAACATAGGCTGATGTGGTGACAGACTTCACAGTTAAGGAGGACAACAGCGTTCATCTCTGTTATAGAGACATTAAACATAGGCTGATGTGGTGACAGACTTCACAGTTAAGGAGGACAACAGCGTTCATCTCTGTTATAGAGACATTAAACATAGGCTGATGTGGTGACAGACTTCACAGTTAAGGAGGACAACAGCGTTCATCTCTGTTATAGAGACATTAAACATAGGCTGATGTGGTGACAGACTTCACAGTTAAGGAGGACAACAGCGTTCATCTCTGTTATAGAGACATTAAACATAGGCTGATGTGGTGACAGACTTCACAGTTAAGGAGGACAACAGCGTTCATCTCTGTTATAGAGACATTAAACATAGGCTGATGTGGTGACAGACTTCACAGTTAAGGAGGACAACAGCGTTCATCTCTGTTATAGAGACATTAAACATAGGCTGATGTGGTGACAGACTTCACAGTTAAGGAGGACAACAGCGTTCATCTCTGTTATAGAGACATTAAACATAGGCTGATGTGGTGACAGACTTCACAGTTAAGGAGGACAACAGCGTTCATCTCTGTTATAGAGACATTAAACATAGGCTGATGTGGTGACAGACTTCACAGTTAAGGAGGACAACAGCGTTCATCTCTGTTATAGAGACATTAAACATAGGCTGATGTGGTGACAGACTTCACAGTTAAGGAGGACAACAGCGTTCATCTCTGTTATAGAGACATTAAACATAGGCTGATGTGGTGACAGACTTCACAGTTAAGGAGGACAACAGCGTTCATCTCTGTTATAGAGACATTAAACATAGGCTGATGTGGTGACAGACTTCACAGTTAAGGAGGACAACAGCGTTCATCTCTGTTATAGAGACATTAAACATAGGCTGATGTGGTGACAGACTTCACAGTTAAGGAGGACAACAGCGTTCATCTCTGTTATAGAGACATTAAACATAGGCTGATGTGGTGACAGACTTCACAGTTAAGGAGGACAACAGCGTTCATCTCTGTTATAGAGACATTAAACATAGGCTGATGTGGTGACAGACTTCACAGTTAAGGAGGACAACAGCGTTCATCTCTGTTATAGAGACATTAAACATAGGCTGATGTGGTGACAGACTTCACAGTTAAGGAGGACAACAGCGTTCATCTCTGTTATAGAGACATTAAACATAGGCTGATGTGGTGACAGACTTCACAGTTAAGGAGGACAACAGCGTTCATCTCTGTTATAGAGACATTAAACATAGGCTGATGTGGTGACAGACTTCACAGTTAAGGAGGACAACAGCGTTCATCTCTGTTATAGAGACATTAAACATAGGCTGATGTGGTGACAGACTTCACAGTTAAGGAGGACAACAGCGTTCATCTCTGTTATAGAGACATTAAACATAGGCTGATGTGGTGACAGACTTCACAGTTAAGGAGGACAACAGCGTTCATCTCTGTTATAGAGACATTAAACATAGGCTGATGTGGTGACAGACTTCACAGTTAAGGAGGACAACAGCGTTCATCTCTGTTATAGAGACATTAAACATAGGCTGATGTGGTGACAGACTTCACAGTTAAGGAGGACAACAGCGTTCATCTCTGTTATAGAGACATTAAACATAGGCTGATGTGGTGACAGACTTCACAGTTAAGGAGGACAACAGCGTTCATCTCTGTTATAGAGACATTAAACATAGGCTGATGTGGTGACAGACTTCACAGTTAAGGAGGACAACAGCGTTCATCTCTGTTATAGAGACATTAAACATAGGCTGATGTGGTGACAGACTTCACAGTTAAGGAGGACAACAGCGTTCATCTCTGTTATAGAGACATTAAACATAGGCTGATGTGGTGACAGACTTCACAGTTAAGGAGGACAACAGCGTTCATCTCTGTTATAGAGACATTAAACATAGGCTGATGTGGTGACAGACTTCACAGTTAAGGAGGACAACAGCGTTCATCTCTGTTATAGAGACATTAAACATAGGCTGATGTGGTGACAGACTTCACAGTTAAGGAGGACAACAGCGTTCATCTCTGTTATAGAGACATTAAACATAGGCTGATGTGGTGACAGACTTCACAGTTAAGGAGGACAACAGCGTTCATCTCTGTTATAGAGACATTAAACATAGGCTGATGTGGTGACAGACTTCACAGTTAAGGAGGACAACAGCGTTCATCTCTGTTATAGAGACATTAAACATAGGCTGATGTGGTGACAGACTTCACAGTTAAGGAGGACAACAGCGTTCATCTCTGTTATAGAGACATTAAACATAGGCTGATGTGGTGACAGACTTCACAGTTAAGGAGGACAACAGCGTTCATCTCTGTTATAGAGACATTAAACATAGGCTGATGTGGTGACAGACTTCACAGTTAAGGAGGACAACAGCGTTCATCTCTGTTATAGAGACATTAAACATAGGCTGATGTGGTGACAGACTTCACAGTTAAGGAGGACAACAGCGTTCATCTCTGTTATAGAGACATTAAACATAGGCTGATGTGGTGACAGACTTCACAGTTAAGGAGGACAACAGCGTTCATCTCTGTTATAGAGACATTAAACATAGGCTGATGTGGTGACAGACTTCACAGTTAAGGAGGACAACAGCGTTCATCTCTGTTATAGAGACATTAAACATAGGCTGATGTGGTGACAGACTTCACAGTTAAGGAGGACAACAGCGTTCATCTCTGTTATAGAGACATTAAACATAGGCTGATGTGGTGACAGACTTCACAGTTAAGGAGGACAACAGCGTTCATCTCTGTTATAGAGACATTAAACATAGGCTGATGTGGTGACAGACTTCACAGTTAAGGAGGACAACAGCGTTCATCTCTGTTATAGAGACATTAAACATAGGCTGATGTGGTGACAGACTTCACAGTTAAGGAGGACAACAGCGTTCATCTCTGTTATAGAGACATTAAACATAGGCTGATGTGGTGACAGACTTCACAGTTAAGGAGGACAACAGCGTTCATCTCTGTTATAGAGACATTAAACATAGGCTGATGTGGTGACAGACTTCACAGTTAAGGAGGACAACAGCGTTCATCTCTGTTATAGAGACATTAAACATAGGCTGATGTGGTGACAGACTTCACAGTTAAGGAGGACAACAGCGTTCATCTCTGTTATAGAGACATTAAACATAGGCTGATGTGGTGACAGACTTCACAGTTAAGGAGGACAACAGCGTTCATCTCTGTTATAGAGACATTAAACATAGGCTGATGTGGTGACAGACTTCACAGTTAAGGAGGACAACAGCGTTCATCTCTGTTATAGAGACATTAAACATAGGCTGATGTGGTGACAGACTTCACAGTTAAGGAGGACAACAGCGTTCATCTCTGTTATAGAGACATTAAACATAGGCTGATGTGGTGACAGACTTCACAGTTAAGGAGGACAACAGCGTTCATCTCTGTTATAGAGACATTAAACATAGGCTGATGTGGTGACAGACTTCACAGTTAAGGAGGACAACAGCGTTCATCTCTGTTATAGAGACATTAAACATAGGCTGATGTGGTGACAGACTTCACAGTTAAGGAGGACAACAGCGTTCATCTCTGTTATAGAGACATTAAACATAGGCTGATGTGGTGACAGACTTCACAGTTAAGGAGGACAACAGCGTTCATCTCTGTTATAGAGACATTAAACATAGGCTGATGTGGTGACAGACTTCACAGTTAAGGAGGACAACAGCGTTCATCTCTGTTATAGAGACATTAAACATAGGCTGATGTGGTGACAGACTTCACAGTTAAGGAGGACAACAGCGTTCATCTCTGTTATAGAGACATTAAACATAGGCTGATGTGGTGACAGACTTCACAGTTAAGGAGGACAACAGCGTTCATCTCTGTTATAGAGACATTAAACATAGGCTGATGTGGTGACAGACTTCACAGTTAAGGAGGACAACAGCGTTCATCTCTGTTATAGAGACATTAAACATAGGCTGATGTGGTGACAGACTTCACAGTTAAGGAGGACAACAGCGTTCATCTCTGTTATAGAGACATTAAACATAGGCTGATGTGGTGACAGACTTCACAGTTAAGGAGGACAACAGCGTTCATCTCTGTTATAGAGACATTAAACATAGGCTGATGTGGTGACAGACTTCACAGTTAAGGAGGACAACAGCGTTCATCTCTGTTATAGAGACATTAAACATAGGCTGATGTGGTGACAGACTTCACAGTTAAGGAGGACAACAGCGTTCATCTCTGTTATAGAGACATTAAACATAGGCTGATGTGGTGACAGACTTCACAGTTAAGGAGGACAACAGCGTTCATCTCTGTTATAGAGACATTAAACATAGGCTGATGTGGTGACAGACTTCACAGTTAAGGAGGACAACAGCGTTCATCTCTGTTATAGAGACATTAAACATAGGCTGATGTGGTGACAGACTTCACAGTTAAGGAGGACAACAGCGTTCATCTCTGTTATAGAGACATTAAACATAGGCTGATGTGGTGACAGACTTCACAGTTAAGGAGGACAACAGCGTTCATCTCTGTTATAGAGACATTAAACATAGGCTGATGTGGTGACAGACTTCACAGTTAAGGAGGACAACAGCGTTCATCTCTGTTATAGAGACATTAAACATAGGCTGATGTGGTGACAGACTTCACAGTTAAGGAGGACAACAGCGTTCATCTCTGTTATAGAGACATTAAACATAGGCTGATGTGGTGACAGACTTCACAGTTAAGGAGGACAACAGCGTTCATCTCTGTTATAGAGACATTAAACATAGGCTGATGTGGTGACAGACTTCACAGTTAAGGAGGACAACAGCGTTCATCTCTGTTATAGAGACATTAAACATAGGCTGATGTGGTGACAGACTTCACAGTTAAGGAGGACAACAGCGTTCATCTCTGTTATAGAGACATTAAACATAGGCTGATGTGGTGACAGACTTCACAGTTAAGGAGGACAACAGCGTTCATCTCTGTTATAGAGACATTAAACATAGGCTGATGTGGTGACAGACTTCACAGTTAAGGAGGACAACAGCGTTCATCTCTGTTATAGAGACATTAAACATAGGCTGATGTGGTGACAGACTTCACAGTTAAGGAGGACAACAGCGTTCATCTCTGTTATAGAGACATTAAACATAGGCTGATGTGGTGACAGACTTCACAGTTAAGGAGGACAACAGCGTTCATCTCTGTTATAGAGACATTAAACATAGGCTGATGTGGTGACAGACTTCACAGTTAAGGAGGACAACAGCGTTCATCTCTGTTATAGAGACATTAAACATAGGCTGATGTGGTGACAGACTTCACAGTTAAGGAGGACAACAGCGTTCATCTCTGTTATAGAGACATTAAACATAGGCTGATGTGGTGACAGACTTCACAGTTAAGGAGGACAACAGCGTTCATCTCTGTTATAGAGACATTAAACATAGGCTGATGTGGTGACAGACTTCACAGTTAAGGAGGACAACAGCGTTCATCTCTGTTATAGAGACATTAAACATAGGCTGATGTGGTGACAGACTTCACAGTTAAGGAGGACAACAGCGTTCATCTCTGTTATAGAGACATTAAACATAGGCTGATGTGGTGACAGACTTCACAGTTAAGGAGGACAACAGCGTTCATCTCTGTTATAGAGACATTAAACATAGGCTGATGTGGTGACAGACTTCACAGTTAAGGAGGACAACAGCGTTCATCTCTGTTATAGAGACATTAAACATAGGCTGATGTGGTGACAGACTTCACAGTTAAGGAGGACAACAGCGTTCATCTCTGTTATAGAGACATTAAACATAGGCTGATGTGGTGACAGACTTCACAGTTAAGGAGGACAACAGCGTTCATCTCTGTTATAGAGACATTAAACATAGGCTGATGTGGTGACAGACTTCACAGTTAAGGAGGACAACAGCGTTCATCTCTGTTATAGAGACATTAAACATAGGCTGATGTGGTGACAGACTTCACAGTTAAGGAGGACAACAGCGTTCATCTCTGTTATAGAGACATTAAACATAGGCTGATGTGGTGACAGACTTCACAGTTAAGGAGGACAACAGCGTTCATCTCTGTTATAGAGACATTAAACATAGGCTGATGTGGTGACAGACTTCACAGTTAAGGAGGACAACAGCGTTCATCTCTGTTATAGAGACATTAAACATAGGCTGATGTGGTGACAGACTTCACAGTTAAGGAGGACAACAGCGTTCATCTCTGTTATAGAGACATTAAACATAGGCTGATGTGGTGACAGACTTCACAGTTAAGGAGGACAACAGCGTTCATCTCTGTTATAGAGACATTAAACATAGGCTGATGTGGTGACAGACTTCACAGTTAAGGAGGACAACAGCGTTCATCTCTGTTATAGAGACATTAAACCAAAACTTCTATTCATTAATGCAACAGGGAAGGGTCTTGCCTTCCACGGGAGAGAAAGAATAGCCTGTCAAATACCCTCACCATGACTGTGTGAAAAAATGCAAGTAGATTTTCTGCAAATTCTCAATTCTTACGATACTTACAAGTATAAATAAGAGAGCAAGCAGCTGTAGTAATAAACAAAGAAACTTAACGAATACGCATCACCTATATTTATGAAAATCAAAAAAGTACTTACTCTGTGTATAAGCAAATTTAATCATAACTATCACAACACCTATTAACACTGTGAACACAATTATACACATACCAAGAGTATGATTATTCATTATTATTTAAATATTATTTAACTGTTTGAATAAATAATAAATTAAAAGTTGTACCTATTCAACGTTAACAGAATAAAAGTATGTATCTTCAAATAACAATGGATGTTAATGATAAATAGATTGAATTACGGTTCGATATAAATATAACGATAAGATTAAGTAGGTTATAAACCGCTGCGTGCTATATTTTTTAATAATTATAAATATGTAGAGATAGTAGATATCGTCAAGATTTCTTTAAAATCTTAGATAATATAAATCATACTAAAGGAAATGAGGATTACTTTTTCGCGGTAAGAAATTTCCGGACACTAGGTCTCACAATATTTGCTTGCCTATCCGCAGTCTATTGTCCTGAGTCTAGATAAGTTTTACGTTTAATAAATAGATGTTTGTAAGAGTCCTACGACACAAGACTTTAGTGCAGGGATAGTCTTAAAAATTACCCTGTAGTAGTGTATAATTAACTTGTATGTATCTGTAAAAAAATCATGTATTACATCTACTTAATACATACAAAATCTATAATTATTATTATTAAACTGAAGATGTTGTTGTATTTTTTTAAATTGATCGCGATAATCTCTATTATCTACTAACTGGTCCGAAATTAACAATAATGTATAGTCGATAGTTTATTTATCGAGAAAGGCAAAACAGTGATATGAAATACATACAAATACAGAAAATCAAACAAAGATAAAAAATGTTGCAAAAACGTTACTTTTTGTAAACTCAAATTAAAGTGAACGAAGACGCGTGCACAACTAGTATATTATAAAACCTTAATTACTTACTATCTAACGTCAGTGATTTTGAAAGGGTTTCTGAACTCCATTACCTACGCTTTTCCTTGGAATTCTAATACAATGCATTGAATTCAATACCTACTTAACCTAAACTGATAAAAAGATTAAGATATTTTTTTAAACAAACATTTCTCTCTAGATATTAATCCAGCACTAGCCCCTTTACTTATAAACGCCTTTTAAATTTAATCACTGTTTAGCGAGATTTTTATTAGCAAAACCAACCTTATACCAAACAAAACCGTAAGAATTTAAGCTAATCAATTGAATAAAATTTAAGAGGCGTTTATGAGTAAGGGGGTAGATATCCTGTGTCTGGAGAACTTTTGCAATCATCATGATTACCCTATTTAAAAATTATCAAATTAATTGGAAATAATTTGATTCTCTAGACAGGCTTTGAGTCTTCACTGCTAAGCCACCCGAGTCTTAGACTCGTAAACCAAAATTGGAACATCGTTTTCCAGGTGCCATTAACCCTCGTAACTTTTATTCAACTGTAATAACGCCATCTAGGCTGCAAAGCATTAAACTTTCAATATTGCAATTTCATTGATTGTTGCAACTAAATGATGATTTTTTTTTATTTTCCTGGAATACCTATCTAAGATGGATAGGTTCATTTATAATATGTACTTAATTAAATACATTATAGTTATGATAAAACGGTGATTATTGCGATATCTTAGTAACGTAAATATTAATTAATAAAATTGCTTAGTAATACTTACTCCATATAAATTCAACTAAATACACAAGAGCACCAAGAAGCACAACCACTATTACTATTAACCAACTTTCTAACATTATGATTTAAAACAAATATATTTTAGAAAACAAAACAATTATATTTGAAAAAAAAAAACAAAACAAATTGGAACCACAAAACCGTTCTCAACATTCGAAATTGTAAACCAATATGAATACAAATAATTATAATTTCTTTATGTATGTTATTGATTAGATATTATTAATTATAAATGTCTGTTACAGATTTCTTGTAGTTTTATGATAGTCTACTTAGTTTGCAAAATAATGAGGTTGTTTACTTTAATGACCGATTAGAAAGTTGATAATCAGTTTCTCTTGAGTTAAAAGTATAAATTCCAATATTATAATCTAAATGCCTTAGTAGGCTAGCCAGTGCATGATGGTCGGTGTCTGACTCTGGTATATAGAGTTAAGCTTTGGATAGCTGGGAGCTAGTGAAGATGTACAAGCCATGGATTGATAACATCAAAAATATAGAATGGGCGTCCTTTAGTGATGAAGTATTTACAGGGTTAAGTATTATTTTTCTACCTTTTCTTAAAATAAATTTCGCGAAATAGTTTTAAGTTAATTAAAGACTATGTTTGCTACACAGAGGTCTGGGGGTTCGATTGCCGGTCTTAGTGTTATATATCTCACATTAAACTTTACTTAGACCTAAAAAGCATACTTTTTTATATGTTACCAGTACGACTACCTAAAAGTTTTGCTTAGTCTGGGACTAGATGGCATTGTGTGATCTATATCATTATTAAATATATTCAATGCACAAACTTTATTATACTCTGCCACCACATAAATAAAATAATAATAAATATACAAAATGAACAAAACAAGCCACCGCTATTATGTACAGCTGATGTACTCATGTAATAAGTTAGAACATATTAAAGTGACATTAGTGTCACGATTACTTGAAACACAATTGTGAATTATACCTAATATAAAAACATTGTTATAAACATTGTAATAAAAACTAATAACAACAACTAAATAGGTACCTAAACAATAACAAGTAATAAAGTTTACAAAGTATTCTTGTAGGGTTTTATATATTTGCACAAACATACAAGCAAGACGTAAATCAACACTACAATATTCATCACATTTTCACACAACGCCATCTAGTCCTCAACTAAGCAGAGCTTGTACTATGGGTAATAGACAACGGATAAACATACTTAAATACCTTTTTTTGTAAATACATAGGTACATATTATACATAGAAAACACCCAGACCAATGCAAACAATCATGTTCATGCACACAAAGATTTGCATTGAGCGGGAATTGAACCCGACACCTCTGCGTAGCAGACATGTTTAATAATCACTATGCCACAGAGGTCGTCAAATGAAATAACTTTTAAAATATGACAGTGTCGAGCTTATTGATAGTGTGAATACAATCTAGTAAAGAAGGTAACAGATTCATGTCATTTATGTCATGATGTGAGCAATTGTGTATCCGATGTTAATTTTTTTATTAATAAACGTTTAGAAGAAATTACGGTGCTTTATTTTTAATTCTACACTTGGTTTGATACCCAAGCGGGCACAGAAAGTAAAATATAATAGAAATTCTTCATTTATTGTCACTTTCATTAGTCACATAAGGTAAAACTCTACGTATTTAACCAAAACACATATTATTTTTGTACTCAGAGGAAGAAACGCTTTTCAATTTAAAGCTTGTAAATTTCTGACGTTGCTTGATTTATACTTAAATACTATTTATAGCTAATTCTTTGTCTGTTCCCTTATAACAAACTACAACGCAAATAAAATTTAATATAAATGAGAAAATATCTTATTGTCTTATTGTACTCACGTTCGCAACGCCATCTCGCCACATAGTACAGTACACACAATGTCACAAGATACAGCACGTAGCACAGCAGAGGGGCCAAGATAACGGAGACCAGGCCTAATATATCTCTAGACATTATATTTATTGCAATAATTAAATTAATTTAGAACAAAATAATTTGAAACAATTACGTAAAAACATAAACATTAGAACACCATTTTTAAAATTAGAACAATATCATTTTTTGAAATATTATGATTATGTTCTTTTTAACGTTTGAATATATTCTTTTTTTTTAATTAATAAGATTGTATTTTTGCTAATATGTTTTAAACAAGGTGTTATCTTTGCAATTTTTGAACATGTAATGCTAGCAAAAGTAGTTTGTTTTAAGATATCTTGTGTGTATTAGCAAAGTACATAAAATAAAACTCTTATACTACAAGATGGCCGAAGGTCGACGTTATCTTTTATTTAGAAAATGTATACAAAAATAGTTTAGTTTCATGCCAAAAATATGAATAGTAAACATGCGTAACTTATCGTGTATTAGATAAATCGTAGATACATCATCTGTTTTTGTGGATATAGTACCTTACCGACTCGTAGTCACACCAAGGTTGTCACACCAGTGTGACAAACAGTAATATTTTTCTTGTTAGTCACACTACTGATTTTTCAACATCATGTATAACATAATTGCTAGTGCAGTGCCTACATAGTAAAATCGTTTGTCGACAATTAATAAGTAAGTACAAGTTACTACAACCTCATATATTAGAACTGATCGGTTGGAAATACATAGATATAAAATATGTGATTTGGTGCTCCCACTTTTATGTACTACCTACAGGATGCTTCCTTGTAGTTTTAGATATTTAATCGGTGAGAAAGCTTGGATAAACTTTGAATATTATGTATACTTAGATTAAATGAAACCGAATAAAGGAGAATTTGCAACGAGAACTAAACTCAATTTCAGAAAAAGTGTTTAAAAATGTTTTGTTTGTTTTATTCTTTGGTGTAGGTAAGATCGACGTTTCCAGAAAAGCAGAAGATGATAATACAATTTACTGAATAAAAAACGTTAGGTGCCTTACTGGTCTTTTTCTGGCATTTTCTGAACACAGTAGTACCTACATACTTTGATGATTTAAATATAAAAAACTTAGTAGGTACTGTAACTTGGACATCACTAGTTTAGAAATAAATACATTAAATGGTGTGTCAAAATCAGTAGTGTGACAAACAAGAAAAAGATTACTGTTTGTCACACTGGTGTGACAAGCTTGGTGTGACTACGAGTCGGTCAGGGATGTACCTTATTAATAGACATTATTTCACAATGTTTGGTAATAATATCATGACTTATTTATAGACATTTTAAGAACAAAACGAACTAGGAAGAAAACGCTGTGAAAAAACTTTCAGAAAACTAAACGGGGTGGTAGCTCCCTTCAAAGAGGAAGTGCGTGAGTGTAGATCATGGGCCTCACTGAAAATCAGCGCTGTAAGCGACTGAGCATTATTGCACGGTTGCCGCAGCATTATGCTGAGTGGGGTCCGATTCCTGCACAGATGTGGCTTTTGCATAATTTTTGTTTTGTATTTTTATTTTTTTATTTTTTGTCTTGTTTTTTGTAATTTTTTGTCTGTAACATTATTGCAGGTATAAATGTATTTTCTTTCTTTCTTCTTTCTTTCTAGATGAAGCGAACTAGGTTTGTATAGATCGTACTAAAATATGACGTAACGTAATCTCTGCGTACCTTGATGGGAACAAGGCCTGAGTTTATCATCATCATAACAGCCCATTAATGTCCCACTGCAGGGACGGGCCTCCTCCAGTGACGGACGGATAATTGGCCTACTAATAGGTACCACGCTGGCCAGACGGATTGGTATAGGGTTTAATTTTAAGTTTTAGTTTTTCTTCTTTTTATTTCGTAAAGATATTGAATATTCACGGATAGTCCCTTAGTCGGTTTGTACGACACCCATGGGATGAGATGGGGTGGTGGCATATTGTATTCTTACTCCGTCACTACACGGAAACTGTGTTTATGTAGGTACTAAATTATGGTCTTCACTCATTGCTGTGCCACTGTTCTACTTATAAACTAACTAAGTAAGACCTCTATTAAATAAACAACTATAGTAGTACTGCGTTATGTCTTTAACATTCCTTTAATTTCGTAAAAAAATATTCATAACTTTTACCCTTTAACCGGTAAGTATTTATGACACCTTCAGCAAGAGATGGGGTAGTGATATTTTGTAGTTATTCTTACTCCATCATCACACGGATATTTATATAAATCCCTACCTAATAAGGAATATAAAGATTCCACGGAAAAGTAAAATAAAAAATTACGAAACTACTTATTATTGTGTACTCTCAAATATACGTAATGAGGAAACGTTATAAGATTCAGTACACTCCTCTGATGTAACTTTATGTCTGATAACGACGAAATTTAAGAACATTATGTTTACACGCAGTTTCTTATCTGTATAGAGGATGAGTTAGTTTGGAGATAAACATATTGTGTAGATTACTTGTGACAAAATATTTGTAATGTTAAAAGAATTACTTACGTAGAACAATTAGGAAAAGTTTACACGCAAAGGAAAAGTCTGTAACAGCGAAAAGGAGCTTCCTGGTAAGCAGATTGAAACATTAAAATTATTCTAAGAACGTTTTTTTTTACGAATTCTGTGCGTGGTGGCGAATTGAGAATACAAACTAATCTCGTCTGATCTTGTGGAAGTCGTAAATGATCACTCGGTGCAATAAATTAACAAGAGTTAAAAAAAAGGAAACCTGGCACAATATTTGTTTGGAAGTGTAAGAACCTCCCCTTAGCAAAAGAAAACAAACGCGAAACAAACTTGATAGAAAGATTGTCAAAAGTAATATTTAAACTTTTTTTTTTAGATTTTTAGATTTTGAATTTTGATTTTCAAAGTAAGTATACATAGAAATACTTATAAGTATTCTAAATAAACTAACTACTGTCTATTTAAACAGACTTGCTCTAAAACGTAAACATATATGGCGTCGTGTCAACCACAGACTAAAGACTTTAGTCTTTAATCTTTGAAAAATTTATAGGAATCAAGGACAAAATTCTATAATCTACAAATGTCAAATCGTAAAAATAATTTTATCTGTGAAATTTTATGTTGGAAAAAAATACATTTATTTAAAATTTACGAAAGATAGTGGATAAATCAAAGTGATTTACGTGTTTTCTATTGCATAAACGTTTAATGCTACTTTCCAGAAATTTTCATCCATATCAAAGTGTGCGATTGATGTAAAAACTAGTGAATTTGCAATATGTGGTGTTTGTTTACTAAATAAATCAAGTAAGGATAAATACGGTATACAACTGTACACATATAGTTTAATAATCATTGTTGCTTGCAATTATATTTTTGAAAAACAATGGTACGACTATAGACTATTCATAATATACAAATAAAGGTTGTTTTAACAGGTGGTTTGTTTTTAACGATGAGGCTTTCAAGGATCTACAAACTAAGGTATACAACCATAAAACTTAATTTCACTTACTTTTATAATTTACAGAATTCCTATTATTTCTACAAGAAAAACACCCAAGGCCATTTATGCAAACAATCGTACAAATTATTTGCCTTGCGTGAAAATCAAAACCGCGACTTCAGTTGCAATATTAAATTGACATGATTATTATTAGGACCGTTTGTAACGAAGACATATTATAACAATTGACTTATTTCATAAAAGTTGTTGACCCGTTTCCGTCCCGTCTAAACAGCGTATTGAGTCTCCTCTGCTTCGATAGATACGAGATGTCGTTAGGATACTAACAAGGTGATCTTTATTTGTAGTGACGTAGTAATGACACAATTGTCTGCCACCTTGTCCCTGACTCATTGTCATTACCACATAGGACATAAGTGCTAGCTCTTATCAGATATCTACTGCATTGTATTCGGCAGGTACGCAGGTACCTATAGCATGCTACTTAGGTATGGTCAGCAGGTGACCATGTTTTAGTTCATAATTAGTAAACTTCCTAATATAGTAGTGAAAACCTCTAGTCTGCTCGTGGTGTCATGATTTCGTAGTAATCTGATTTGGACCACGACTAATGCATCATATATTGAAACTTCAACAAATACGCTAGCTCTGCTATAATTATCCATAAATTGGATTGACCTATACACCTAGGCCAATTAAGTAGATAAACTACTCGAAAAACATTTTCACGTTAAGAAAAATATTTGAAAAATAGTGGAAACAGCGCTTCCTCAGAATTTCAGATCTACACTGTAGATAGAGTAGATAATAATACAAATTACTCATATTGTTTCTAATGTTTTGCCTTTAATCTAAAAATCTTTAATTTGCGTCGAACATAAAATGCAAAACACTTGACTTTGATTTAAAACAGAGCAGATAAAAATGAAAGGATAACCTGATAAGTGCTTGAGAGTGTAATCTGTGATGAGCTCATCAGTAAGTGTTCGCTAAATCTTTGTTAAACGTCACTTTTTGACAGCTACGTGCCAGACATAGACTCACACGTGCAATGTCAAAGATTTTAATCTGATTTATTTACGAGGGAAAATACTTATAGACTTTCTCCGGCCCGGAAAAAAGAGGCATCTCTTTCTCTTTGAAAAAGACATCAATTTAACGGACACAAAGAACATTCAGACACAGGACAATAATTTGTAGATCACACAAATATTGTCCTGTACCGCGACCGCCACGGCGCCACCGAGGCAGTTAATCAGTCTTTTTCACGTGTCTGCCACGACGTTTCAACTCTCTAGTGTAGTATTTTTGTTAATATTATTATAATATCTGTAAATAGTTTTCCCTTAGTCGATTTTTACGACATCCCAGGATGAGATAGCGTGATTAAAAAGTAATGTTGTTAAAACTCTACTAATATCATGCTAATAAGACGAGTTGGTACAGTTACCTGGTGATAAATATTGCACATTGACCTTTGGAGAGAGATAATTAATCGGTTAATTGCAGCTTCGTAGTGCCTCGAGCCTTCCTTGTGTTAAAAGGAATCAGTCATGCTCATATAATATAAGCTGTGAACGTCATGATACTTTTTTATGAAATCAATTAGAAATTATTAACTAATACGAACGAGTGAGCAAAAATCCCGAAACAAGTTGTTTTTCTAAACAAATAAAAATAGTAATGTACTCACATTTCCAAATTATTTCTGTAGCAGCTATATACCAAGCACAGTAGAAGTATGAAGGCCACAATTAACGGTATAATGACCATTCTGAACCAGACCTCGTATATTATACTCGTAGAGCCTTCGTGCGTCTCGCGACTCTCTGAAGAATCCATTTCTTTAAATTTAAAATAAGTTATTCACTAAAATTTAAAATACTAGTTTTAAATAAATTATAATTACACTTTTCATGAAATTTCATGAAATATACTATTGAAATATCTCTTTAATTATTTTTTATTTATTTTACAATTGTTTTTAGTCTACTTTTCTACGCGTGTTATGAAAGTAATACAGTTAAGTGATGATGTAGTTAAAAGGCAATAGTTATTATAATAAATGTCGATCCCCATTCTCTTATCAGTCCATTATCGTGTGTTATCAATGGGAATATACTTTGATGCTACATCGATTCTGTAGGCTGCATGTTAAAACGTGTTACTAGCTAGCTATTAATAGTGGTTTCGCTTGATTAGGTATATTTTAACTGTCCATACGAACAAAGGAAGAATGTAGAATGTTGTCAATAATTTTGTTGTACCTATTGGTGTCATGAAAATAGAGAAATTCAATAATTATAGTTTTTAGAAAAAGTTTCTAGAAAAGAAGCAATGTAGAACGTAGAGACATACTACGTTGGTTTGCTTTAATAACTATGTAATGAAAATCCCATTAATCGCCCAATGCGAGTGTAATTTGTATCAATACGCGCATGCGTTACCTTCCTGTAATAATAACATGCTTTGTTTTAAAACATTTGTGAGCCTATGACATGTCTACCTCTTTTTGATTATAACATCATTGATTTCAACTCTTTTGATGCTATCTTGAATCTGTCAAAGATGTTAAAAAAGAAACTCATTATGACTAGAGAAGATCTAAAGTTTATTATTTGTATCTATTTCAGCAGCGATAGATATCTATTGATAAATACAACACTGATATATCAAAGATACAATATGTCATTTCTAAGACAGTAGCTGTCTTTTGAATTAGGTATTAGTTTTAATGTAATGGTGACTCATATATTATATATTTTTTGTACCAAAATAGATTAAAAACCGTTGAGTAACGATGAATGAGCATAAATAAAAATAGTGTATTTTTATAATTGGATTGTGTTTTTGTGTACAATTAAGTAATTGTTATATCTTCATACCTACATCTTGTGTATCCGGTCTCAATTGTTTTAGTATGCAACTAAGACTAAATAAGAAAAAATTTAGAAAACAAACCTACTACCTATCTTTTTATTTTTATACCACTAAGGTGACAAAGCAATTAACAGTCCGCTTCAGTTAATTGAAAAATACGTAACTAATTAAACTCAAACTCTAATATGTTTATTCAAGATAGTAGTTACAATCTTGTTGTAGCTAATTTACGTCAACTAATATTAGTAAGCCTAAATTTATAAACATTTCAAAGTTTAGAAAACTTTACCTAACCACCACTTTCTAAGCGTTAGTAGAGTAGAAGTGGCGTAACAAACTCTACGGCTGCATTTTCTAGACTTCATTTTTTAACACGTAGGTAACTGTAATAAGGTGCTGCAACCATTCTATACCATAATATATACTTGATCTCATTCAAAAGTATCTTAAAACAAAGCAGACCCTTAATTAAAGTCTTTCCAAATGGAAACTTGGAAAGGCTAGTGACCGATACTTGGACTAACTAATGACAACCTGAACATCACGGTTTGGTATTTGCATAAACTACTTATACACTTCTTATTATTAAAAGACATGTTCTTTCTTTCGTAGACAGGATATCGAATAACTTTTCTTTTAAGGAGGATTCTTTACAGCCTGCAGCACCCATAGGATGAGCAAGGGTCATCATCATCTCAGCCAATCAACGTCCACTGCTGGACGTAGGCCTCCTCCAGGTAGTGCCACCTTGTCGGTCCTGTGCCTCCCTCATCCATCGGCTTCCCGACGTCCTAATTAGGTCGTCGGTCCACCGTGTGAGGGGTCATCCCACCCAGCACTTGAGCAAGAGTAATAGCATATTATTCATAATATCCGAAACATGCATAATAAAATATTCCTCCACTAGTAAAGTAAGTAAATGTAGGAAATACAAACAGATACTTAGTATTACATTTATATATGAGTAGGAACATTATTATGTACGCTAATATGCAAATCATGTTCCACACTAATCTATGTAAGAGTCAATATGGCGTGTCGGTTACGTCCTTATTGTGTTAACTAATAAGAGGATTACTTATATTATGTTAAAATGGTTTAGATGATTTATTTTAAACTAGGTGACCCGTGCCCACTTCGTTAGGCGACGAAAAAAACGCGTCACTTTTTTAAATATATTTCCTTACTGCTCCACTCCTATTAGTCATAGCGTGATACTATATAGCCTTTGACACTCCCCGATAAATGGACTATTAAAAACAGAAAGAATTTTTAAAATCGGTTTAGTAGATCCAGAGATTACCCCCTACAACGTCACAAACACACACACTTTACCTCTTTATAATATTTGTATAGATGAATTTTATAAGGTTAGTGTAGCAGGAGAAAAATGCGGTCGTTGAACGTTTCCGATATATTTATATGACGAGACGGACAATGCGCTTTTCATTTGCCGAAGAACTACGAGTTTTAAAAGTGTACACTTTGGAATGCCTCTGTACTGCTCTACTAGCTGTTTTTAATCTTAAACTATAATATATGTAGAGATGATTATCATCATAATACAACTTACATAATACAAATTTCCTATCACGTTAAAAGATCAAGGTATCTATAGATACACGAACCTGCACCATCATCCACATTTAAGCAGCAGTGCGCAAATGTCACTGTGTTTTTTCCTGACAGTAAGGGCTCTTTCAATTTAGCTGTTTCGTGCTGTAAGGCAAAATTTGCATGGAAACAAACGAATGTTGCTTTTGCCGTTCGAAAAACGAACCGAAAACGCACGGCAGCCTTACGGCATGAAACGACTAAATTGTAAGAGCCCTAAATAAGCTGAGGAACACTGCCCTGTGCATCTGGCCAATAACCTAGATGGTGACCGCAAACTGTACTTATTTTCTCTTTACAATTCATAACAGCCCATTAATGTCCCACTGCAGGGACGGGCCTCCTCCCATGTGACGGAGGGATACTTGGCCTACTAATACCACGCTGGCCAGACGGATTGGGTTTAATTTCAAGTTTTCCTTCTTTTTATTTCAGAAAGATAGGATTCACGGATAGTCCCTTAGTCAATTTTTACGACACCCATGAGATGGGGTGGTGACATATTGTATTCTTACTCCGTCACCACACGGAGAAACTCTTTACAATATTCTAAACAAAAACACTCTATATACAAGCGAAACTTGCATAATTTCTTACAAAACAAAACACACGCGTACTTCCCGTCTGTAGATAAAGTGTAGCTAAGTATCAAATAACATTTGCATTGTGTATTACCGCAACACTACGAGTAGGAAATGTGAGCTGTGACGCAGGGACGTTGAGTAACTGTACGTAGTTATAAACGTACCTACTAGTAGGAAGAAAATAAACTGTTTTGACGCAGTGGTAGAGAAGTAGGTTACAAACTAGAGGATATACTAGGTTCTGTAACGGCACATGTGAGATGATGAAGAGCGATGCTTTAAGGAATTTTCTCTATCTTTTACGTGCGCTGATTGCCACTCCTTCCAAAATGGTGAGGGTCGAAAACGGCGACCGAGGGTCTTAGGACTTTGTTTTCATGTGTATTTTAAGTTTGGTAGTTATTCTATTAAAAATTCCGTGTCTTTGATGAAAAATCTTATTTCGAAAGTAGCCTATGAGGTACCTTTCGTATATATTAAAGAGAGTCGTCATTGCATTGAATTTAACGAACAATAGAAAATTCACCATCGGGTCCAGCATGTCTGAATTTTACAAATATTTGATAAATAAATGTGTATTGTTAATTGTTTGGTAATAATAATTGTTGTATGCATACCTACTCGATTTGTGTTACGTAGGTTACAGTTTCCGAAGGGTAAGGTAAGGTAGGTAAAGGTTAGGTAGTTTTAACAGATTAAAGCACGCTAGTAAAAATAACAAAAAAACATTAAAAATAGCAAAAGATTTTCCTCATTGAGATTACAATAGATCTTATACTCTCATATCAAAGTGCCGAAACTTGAGAGCGATTTAGAGAAATTGCCGATAAACACACGTCCCTTATCAGTCACATGATTACACTTCAATATTATCAATATATCACTAACACTTAGGAAGTGCCACTATTTATAGAAGCAGCATGACTTTCTTGTACTTATTCAAATTATCATTTTGGTTAATATTATCATTGTTGTTAGGGATTATTTCAGTTAACCTTTAGGTCCTTCAATACACTCACAAACGTATTGTATTTTTAGTATTTTATCTCAAAGATAGGTACTTAAGTTTTTAAGTGTTTTTATTGAGATAAATATTGTTGCCATCAGGTGCACTAATCTGAGAGAAGTGTGCTATTTTGAGATTGTGAATTTTGTAGCTTACGAACTGAACGTTAAGAGCGAATGACAATCAACTGCAGTAAGGGACCTCCATGAGAGGCAGAGGAACTTGATCTACCCAATAATAATGACTATGTTGATCAATTTTCAATACTTACTTTTAATACTTTACGAATTTTCATACTTTTTCAATACATTACGAATTTTCATACTTTTTTTAAACAAAGTTAAAAAAATGCAGAATTTTCATAATTTTTTAGATAAAACTAAATAACTGAACCAATTTTAATGACATTTTAAGGCGACCAAGCTGTATGTATACCTACTATTTTAAATGAAAAATATTTTTTTCCAAATCGCTTTGTAATTGACGAAGTTATTAAATAACAAACATTATAAAAATACAGCTGAATTGAAAACCTTCTTCTTTGGAGTCGGTTTAAATAGGGGGTTAATTCAGGTCAATTTTGATCAGCATCATTTTCAAAAAGGGGGTTTTTTACTGCTGTACCTACGGATAAAATGTCCGAACTATGACTAAGATGTGTCGCTACAAATCTAAGAAGACACTTGTTTCTATCACGGTACATTAAAGAGCAGATAATAATATTTTATCAATAAACAAAACAAATAAGAGCAAAGATTCATAACTCGTGAGAAGGCTTACGGTGGCTTATTGTATTGAGTTGATGCCTGACTTATCTTGGAGGAGTCAGCTGATCTTATGTCATTGTGTGGAGTATTGAATCATCTTTATCTGAGAAATACCGACAATTGCTGGACATACCTCTCTTATCTACATATACCAAGTATTTTATAGCCTTAAGCCACTTTTCCCCCTCATTTACACCTTCAAATTCGCGTATTTGTTCAGCGCTATAAAACGTGATGTATATCGCGGTGACAATAATTAATTCATATTTATTTTGTGAATGATATAGTGCTAAGTGCTTCGCCTACATTAAGGTTTTAACTATAGTACCTAATGCATATTTTTATTTATTAAACACTAAAAAAAACGACATAACGGTTCGGACTGGATGCGGAAAGCGTAGGACCGAGTTCTGTGGCGTGTGTTGGGAGAGGCCTATGTCCAATAGGCTAGTTGATTGATTGATTGATTGATTGAAACACTAAAAACAAAACCCATTTATTCATTATTTAAGATAATGTTAAAACTGCCAGGTGAATAAACTCGTCCCCAATATTTTGAGACTGGGGTGTCGATGTCGTATTATCTGATAGTCAGCGGTCAAGCGACAGACTGTACCTATATAACAATATAAAGATAATGTATTTAGTACAGATAATAACATTGAAACACAACATACATACCTTCTTATACCTAAACTGTGAGTTATATCGGGCATTGACATACTTTAACTTGGTATAACCGTAGATTAAAGGTATACCTAACATTTGGAATAATCTCTACTCATTCTTACAACGTCATCTTGCCCCAAATTATATATTACTACGGGCATTATACAACGGATAAGCCCTAAATAGTACTCATTCTTAACCATAGAATAGGTTAAAGGAAACCAGCTTTAAAGCTACAAATATTACACTACTGCTTATATAGAAACTAGCGGCCGGTCCCGGCTTCGCCCGGGCTTTATTTTCCCGCATTTCTGTTCAAATTTTTCCTAAATTTTCTTTGCTATAAACCTAACGGAGCCCAAGACCTTTCCAACGAATGCAAAATCGTGGAAATCGGTTCGTGCGTTCTTAAGTTATAGCGTCAGGAAGGAAAACCCGACTTATTTAAACGGTTTTTTAAACGGTTTTATTTAGCTCAACCCGTTTGTTTTCTTGGGTCAAATTTAGTAATTCAAATTTCACCCTCTTCCTGTCAACCGATTAATCTGAAATTTTGTATACACTTTGGGTTTTGGTGACAATACAATTATATTTAGCTCACCCCGTTTGTTTTCTTGGGTCAAATTTAGTAATTCAAATTTCACCCTCTTCCTGTCAACCGATTAATCTGAAATTTTGTATACACTTTGGGTTTTGGTGACAATACAATTATGTTTATTCATTATCATTATAAATCCAAGATGGCGGCCGCTACAAAATAGCGGATAACGTAGGTTTTATCAATCCCATCAATATGGGTATCAAATGAAAGGGCTCAACAAGCAAAACACAATATTATAAAAAATTGACGTCCAAGATGGCGGCCGCTACAAACAGGGGGATAACGTAGGTTTTATCAAACCCATCAAATCAATATGGGTATCAAATAAAAGGGCTCAACCAGCAGAATACAATGTACTATATAAAAGTAAAATCCAAGATGGCGGCCGCTACAAACAGGGGATAACGTAGGTTTTATTAATCCCATCCCATCAATATGGGTATCAAATGAAAGTGCTTCACCAGTAAAATACAATGTACTATATAAAATTAAAATCCAAGATGGCGGCATCTACAAAATGGCGGATAACTTAGGTTTTATCAATCCCATCAACATGGATATCAAATGAAAGGTCTCAACAAGTAGAATACAATATACTATGCAAAATTGAAATCTAAGATGGCCGCCGCTACCAAATGGTTGATAACGTAGGTTTTATCAATCCCACCAATATGGGTATCAAATGAAAGTGCTCAACCAGTAGAATACAATGTATTATATAAAATTTAAAACCTAGATGGCGGCCTCTACAAAATGGCGGATAACTTAGGTTTTATCAATCCCATCAAAATGGGCATCAAATGAAAGGTCTCAACAAGTAGAATACAATTTACTATGCAAAATTGAAATTTAAGGTGGCCGCCGCTACCAAATGGCTGATAACAATTTTATATCAATCCCACCAATATGGGTATCAAATAAAAGGGCTTGACAAGAAGAATACAGTGCACTATACAACCTCAATATTTAAGATGGGCGCAGCCACTAAATGGCGTAAAATAATAAGATTTAAATTTAGAAGTGAATCTGTAATTTAGGTATCTGAATAATACAACCTGAATCCACCACCCAAGTCAAGATTTTGTATAGTGTTGAGGACTGTGTGGCGTTAGGGTGGCTAAAAATGATACGTCGTTAGCGATACACCACCCAAGTTAAGGTTAGGTAAAAGGTTAAAACGCGCCGAGAACTGTATGGCATTAGGGTGGATAAAAATGATATGTGAATATTTTAGGAAAAATTTAATAGGGGACGGCTGAATTTTTTTTTAGTACCCGATGGAGGCCCTATGTCCCTAGCGGATTATGCCAGGACTTTTACCGGCTAAAAACCACCAGACCTACTACTCGGTTGTCATAAGGGCTACTAAGCAAATCGGAACGCCCTCCCCAGACTGGGGTCCAGGGAAGCGTTTCTTACATAAGCGTCGCCCCATTGAAGGAACGCCCACTTGATTTTCCCTAAGAGAACCCTACTTAGAGGATCATGATTAGAGCGCGCACTGCGTTCAGGTCATGTTATAAACTAACAGAGAGCTTAGGGGGACCTAAGGGATCTGAGCTTTGACAAGCCTTTCCAGATCGGAGGACAGGGTGTCCGGTGAGTCCAGTAGGACTTTACGAAGCCTTTGTGTGACATGTGGAGTAGTGGGGTTAGGGAAAACGGGGGTGTGGGCCACCGCCTCCCTTATGAGGTGATTTGTGTGTTCCTCTGCAGATTTGAAGAATCTATCACAGGCCTGTTTTATGAATGTCTGTATAGTGGGTATTGCGATGTTCCGGTGCAGGTCCGCGTTGCAAACATACCACGGTGCATCGGCCGCCCGGCGTATGAATATGTTTTGTATTGTCTGGAGCTTCTTCATAAGGGTTGGGCTCGCGTGTGCGAATACTGGTGATGCGTATGTGAGTACTGGGCGTGTGCAAACCTTGAAGCTTGTTTCGTAGTGACATTCTACTGTGCCTGCCAACCATGTGGTGTAGCCGGCCGAGATAGAAGCGTGCGTTCCTGGTCACTCGCAGTATGTGCGGCCTAAACGAGAGGTTTTCGTCCAGTGTGACTCCAAGATACTTGACTTCGCGCCGCCAGTCGTTGTTGTAGTTGTCGGGCTTACGTAATCGTGGGTTCCGCCGTTTTACATCGAAGCAAACCGAAGAATGTTGCCTTTAATACTATCATGGGCTTCTACAATACATAAAATGCAGGGCAGCACTGTGGATCACGCAGTCGTATACTTAAGTGCGAAACTGTTTAAAGAAGGTCAAGCCTACGGGGCTCTTAGTATAGTAAGATCTTTGCAGGGACTACGTATAGAGGAGTTGGACTGCAATAAATTAACGGGCAGGAAACCTTGCAATAAATAATAAAGCACTAAATGAATTAAACAGAATGCGAAATAAAAACTAAAAACTAGAAAATAAAAATAGGTTAAAAAACTTTTTAAGTTAAACGGTTTTATGTTAAACATACATTGCAATGTTTAAGATAAATGTACTAAAAACCAAAAAATAATAAAAGAGATACAGTCGTGGGATTTATAAACATATGCATAGACTAGACTAACATAAAACCGTGGGGCACGTCAATTGTCAAATTATTAATTAATTACAAATTATCGACTTAATGTGCGATAGAAGAATCGTTTAATTCGTCTTTAGGCAGTTGGCCCGCAGATGGTGAGGAAATTACTTACTATTTTCTTGCTCATGGAAATTCCAATAGTTATTTATTGAAATACTAATCTTGGATTTAGATTAGAAATGGATTAGATTAGAAACATTTTAATCAATGATTGTAGACAATTGACGTGCCCCACGGTTTTATGTTAGTCTAGTCTATGCATATGTTTATAAATCCCACGACTGTATCTCTTTTATTATTTTTTGGTTTTTAGTACATTTATCTTAAACATTGCAATGTATGTTTAACATAAAACCGTTTAACTTAAAAAGTTTTTTAACCTATTTTTATTTTTATATAGTAGATAAGTTGACACTAGTGCCTGTCTTCAGTGTCATAACAGGACGGCCTCTTCGATATCGTCATGCTCTGAAAGACAATTAGCTCGACTGGTAACATGATGCCGGGGCATAAAGTAATTTAATGCCTCTGACGCCATTATTCCTGGACAATATTGCGTTTTCTACCGGGTTGGATAAAGTCATATTGCAGTATGATAACATACACATTATCCGTGTGGTGACGGAGTAAGAATACAATATGTCACCACCCTATCTCATCCCATGGGTGTCGTAAAAACCGACTAAGGGAATAACCGTAACTACTATCTTTACGAAATGAAAAGAAGGAAAATTTGAAATTAAACCCTATACCAATCCGTCTGGCCAGCGTGGTATTAGTAGGCCAAGTAACCCTCCGTCACGGGAGGAGGCCCGTCCCTGCAGTGGGACATTAATGGGCTGTTATAATGAACATACACAGATATACACAATTCAATACATAACTGATTTTATAGATTCCGTTATTCGAGTTATTGTTGTATTAAATAACAATATAATTAGGTAACGTTGTCCTTCAAACCGTGTTGTTAAACATAATTACATAAAACAAACAAATGCTTGTAAAATAGGGAGCATTATCAAGTATGATAAGGAATGAAACATGCTTGAACAGTGATTGTGTAACGCTAAGCAAGCGTTGCGAGAGTGGATCAAAGCGTTTTGTACGCTACTGTACTTGTACTATAATGTTCTGTCTAGGTCTGTGTCTTATTAGTTAATTCTACCTCACAAATCTGTCTTTTGATATTTCATGTATGACTAATGCCCGATTTACACATCGACAAGTACAGTGGCAAGTTAAGTAGTAAGTTGTTGATTAAGTTGATTTAAATTAACACAATGATAAAACTTAATCAACAACTTAGTACTTAGCTCTCTACTGTACTTGTCGATGTGTAAATCGGGCATAAGTACCTAAAATACCTAATTGTCTTAGGGGCGCGGGCCCGGCGGCGCGTCGCGAATCTCAATTTGAATAGGTAAATAGCATATTGTGAGTTTTACAAATGATTTTTATGTCTTTGTGTCTTTAATGTCAGTTAAATACGTGTCTGTTAGTCTACGCGACACATGGCGAAACAAAATAAAAATCAATTTAGAATAAGTCTTAATATGTAAGAGATGAAACGCCGTTCTCATAAGTTTACCTAAGTAGGAAATTTTAGCATTTGTCTTTGCTACATAGTTTGTTTTAACTTATCTAAATTTTGCACAAAACCTGTTTCCTGATATCTTGACAATACCACAAACCGATTTGCATGCGAAACACAGGACTGTGTAAAGTGGTAATTTTTGGAGAAGCCGTTTGTCCAATAGTGGACGTCTGTAGGCTGATGATCATCTTGTAAACATTTACATTATTTGAACATTATTTTGATGAGGAAGTCGCAAGACAGCAAGCGTAAATATACACATAATTATACTAATTAATTCTAAATCAACTTTGTAACATAAATACTAACATTTATTATAACATAAGCATACATAACAATTTCCTCTCTATTATAAACGGAGGTAAAATAAAAAATGTCACGCTTCACGCTACTACGATTGGACACACTGCGCTTCATGACACCTACATTGTAACTTGTACGTTGTAGGAACACGTTATTCAATTCTTTTACGGCCTTATTACAAAATACGGTCTAACTATAAACCACGATTTATTACGTCACAAAACCACTGTTTTTGAAAATTGTTATTGCAAAATCAGTCTTAACGCTAAAGTGTTAAAACAGATTTTGTATTAACAAATTTATGATTTTGTATTCGTTAATACAAAATCAGTTTTAATACTTTAACGTTAAGACTGATTTTGCAATAACAAATTTCAAAAACAGTGGTTTTGTGACGTAATAAATCGTGGTTTATAGTTAGACCGTATTTTGTAATAAGGCCGTTAAAGTCTACAACTATCGCATGTGTACCTATATTTATATTTAAATATATGTATAAACATATACTCACGCCTTATACTATAGGGGTCGGCAAAGCCTACTGAGTGCCAAGAACTAAAATCTTCATAAACAGTTTTGTAAAGACGCCCTAAGGGGATTCTTTGGCATTGTGTGTGGTGTACCACCACCACTTCCAAGATTTTTTGTTATACCTACTCATACAGGTCCCATTAGCAGCTCATTAGGGCAGTTTTATTTAACAAAAGTATAATATTGATATTATTATGCCATATTATTAAATTGCCAGAATTATACAAAATGTGATTATTATTTTGAGCATGAGGGTCAAATACAATGACATTAGAAATTAATATTTACATTATTGTCTATTAAGTCCGGTCATTTGCCGTTTTGAAACAAACCAAGGATTAAAACATAATTATGTTAATATTATGTTTACATAATGTATTGTTAATGTATTAGCGTAAATAAATTACCATAATACTCTAATTTAGAAGACAAGATAAAGGTTTCAATATCGGTATTAGTAATATTAAACACAAAATATGAAATAAAAATAATAATCACTTGCCCTTTTAGAAAGAGGAAGAGCCTAGCAATGATATTAACTGACGTGCTTGTATGAAGATTATGTATGAACGAAGACGAAGCAAAGCAAGTTAGAAAGAATACATGGCGCTCAGTATTAACTGCCTAGGAATAAAGCGGTAGGAATAAAGCTTGACTTTATGTATGTATGTGTTGGGGTCGTGGGTTCGAGGTCGAGTATGAATGTGGTTGGTTGAAAATCAGCGTCGTAAAACCTTACGGTTCTACGACATTAAGCTGAACCAGCACCTTTTTTGCCGTTATTATCATATAAGTCAAGTTTGTCCTTGTATTTTTTTTTTCTTCTTTAAAATTTTTATTGTTAGGTATATTTTTTCACGTTTTATTTAAATTTTTCGAGTTAGTTGTAAGTTAAAATAGGCAACTGTGTATATTGTATATTAAGTAATTACGCCAAAATAAATGTTTTTTACTTTACTTTACTTTACCATACCAGTTTTCAAGACAGTTGCTCTATTACAAAATTACCTTTGAAAAACAAAGTCGTTTATCGATCCAACAATATTACTACACACATAAAAGATAAATATAGCATACTATTACGTTCGTAGTAAATATTAAGTAATAGTTTTATATTAAATGAGTTCGATAAGATATAAATCATATAGTTAACTAGCTGATGCCCGCGGTATTACCCGCTTAATTGTTATTTTACACCATAAACTACCTATATTCCAAATTTCATCAAAATCCATTTAGTAGTTTTTGCATGAAAGGGTAACAAACATCCATCCATCCTCACAAACTTGCATTTATAATATTAGTAGGATAGGATAAGCAAAGGTGTGTCACTTTAGTGCCTAACAAATAAGGTGAATATTATTAGGCGTGGTATTAGTAGGCCAAGTATCCCTGCGTCAAGGAAGGAGGCCCGTCCCTGTAGTGGGACATTAATGGGCTGTTATGATGAAATAAGTTGACAATTACGAATTTAAGCTCTCTAGATATATCAGACCCACAGCTAAAAAACCGGTCAAGTGCGAGTCTGACTCGCGCACCGAGGGTCCTGTACAAACCTATTTATTTTCCCGCCAAATTGTGATAACGTCAGGATTCACCTGTTTAAATACTATTTTTCCCGCCAAAATTCAATGACGTCACGACTTAGCTGTCAAAATATATTTTCCTGCCAAAATTCTGTGACGTCACGCCTATCTGTCAAAATTGACAGCTGTCAAAAGTGACAGAGGTATAAAATATTTTCCCGCCAAAATAATATGACGTCACAAATCATCTGTCAAAAATTCTGTGACGTCACGACTCATCTGTCAAAAATTCAATGACGTCACGACTCAACTGTCAAAAAATATTTTCCCGCCAAAATTCTGTGACGTCACGACTCATCTGTCAAAATTCTATGACGTCACGGGTCACGTGACCTATGACGTCACAGGTCACGTGACACAGCTTTCCCGCCAAAATTCTATGAAATCAAAATATAATATGATTGCTAATAAAAAGTAGCCTATGTTCTTTCTCAGGGTCTAAAAATTATCTGTACCAAATTTCATCGAAATCCGTTCAGCCGTTTAGGCGTGAAAGAGTAACAGACAGACAGACAGACAGACAGACAGAGTTACTTTCGCATTTATAATATTAGTATGGATGTTGATCTAACAAGTGTTACGTTTCCTCGACATAAATGTATATTGAATCTTGTACACACAGCAACACATCAATTTAAACATTTTCATTTGAAATTGTGTCTTATTTCAAAGTATTAAGGTACATGAGTGTCTAGCTTGATTAGTTGCTATGTGTACTTACAGTTTGTGGTCCACTGTGAGCAGAGTAAACTATTTAATGGCCTACAGCTGATATTGTTATTATATTAATTCTATTCTTGTTGTATAGAACTAATAAAGATTTTTTTCGATTATTTATTTTTCATTGCGCAACAAAATATTTTCAGTTATTATTATTTTTTTACTTCTTTGCGATACTTAATTTATTTTAAAAAAAGATTTAAAATATTATGATTTTCTTATTCAAAGCTTATCACATAAAAAGAGAAGTAGAAATTTATCTCATCGTTACTTTGCTAAGAGCTGAGATTTCGGGTTCAATTCCCTCTGAATGCAAATCTATGTGGTCATGAACATGTTGTTAGCTTAAATAATTATAGCAGACCCATGTCTGCAGGTTTTCTTAGGACTAAATGGGGTTTTGCGAATGTGTCAGGAATACTATATTATGACAGATGTAATAACTTGACCTTTTTTCTAAGTATGTTGTCTAGTTTTGTAATATAAAACATAGGAGTGCTCATGTACAGAGCTGTTAGACGCATACAGTGTGTATACAATGACTTCAAGGATAAAATAGAAAGCTGTGTAGCGCACCTACTGTACTAATAGATGTTATGTTCAATATGTGACATTGAAGTTATAAGTTTTGGTTAATAGCATGGTAGGAAGGTTGTTCACCACAATCAAAATCAATCAATCAATCAACTAGCCTATTGCAGTCCATTGCTGGACATAGGCCTCTCCCAATACGCGCCACAGAACTCGGTCCTGCTGGTGACCTTTATGAGGTCGTCGGTCCACCTAGCTGGGGGGCGTCCTACACTAAGTTAACCACGTCTATTCTTATTCCTAATACCATAAGGATGAAGATGCCTGCGGTATTACAAAAGACAGTGTAAGTATCTTACACGTAATTACCTAACGAAATGGGATATTAATTTTTAAGACTAAACGAAGAACTATTTTGTTAAAGAAATAACTGCTATTTAGAAATCAAAATGAGCATACGTGTAATCAATGTAGAGTTAAGTTTAAATGAGAGACAAGATACGCAACTTACGTTTACAAATAGTTAATCCTATATTTATTTTTTATTTTTTTTATAAGATGGTAGGCAAACGAGCCAGCAGGTCACCTGATGGTAAGTGATCACCGCCGCCCATGGACACCCGCAACACCAGAGGAGTCACATGTGCGTTGCCGACCTTTTAAAAGGGAAGTAAAGGGAGGGGGAATGGGCTACCGGACTCTCACTCACCGGACGAAACATAACAGTGACAAGCACTACTATTTTACGCCGATTTTCTGTGAGAGGGTGGTATTTCACCGGACGACGTTCCGGACGTGGCTCTACCACTCCAAAAATTAGTAACAAAAAGGATAACAAGAAGTACATTCCAGCTTTAGAGAACTATTGAGCTTTAGGAGAAGTATTTGTAACATGAAGAAGACCTACAAGGCCTGTTTGAACTATATTTTACCCCAACTCTAGGTTTTAACGTATTTTAAAATAGTTTTCAAAATCATTTTTATTTGATATCATCCCACTGACTTTTTCACAACTATGACTACATTATAGTTATATTGTGAAAAAGTCTAGGATCATAAGCATAACCTCGCAAAGCACCGAGGTATGGTAAGTAACGGGGAAAAATTATGTCATCTTGGAGCAACAATTTAATAATAAAAATATGGAAGAGTTTTCAAAACTTCCCTTTGATAATGCTTCACTTAAACACAAGGGTCTATATTTATATGTTTAAGAAAGTACTAGGGATTTGTAAATAATTTAAAACGCTCTAACATGCAAACTTAAAATACATAAATTTAGTTTTACTTAAATAAACTCACCGAAACTTTTGTACAATGTCCATGATATCCTTAAGACAATAATGATTACTAATATGAACATGGGCAGTAGACCAATCAGTCTTCTGTCTGTAGCTGATGATGAAGAGTGCTCTTCTTTAGTCTCCGATACATTGTAGTTCTCCATTTTTATTAAAAGTCACTTAAATTTGTCACTTAAACAATCTATATCACTTTAACTCGTTTTATTTGACAATTGTTTATTCAATTATTTATTTTAAATATAAATTAAAATTCACGGATACATTTTGAAAAAGGAATATTATTATTTCACAATTTATTTTAGTAAAATTTGTAAACGCAACACCAATTTATTAACTTTTATTTTACAGTATTTTAGATTTATTTATTTTATTCAATTATTTATTTGATAAATTGAATAATTTTATGATATTTTCTTTATTATTGCCGCACGTCTTGTGTTCACCTCAGCGTGTAGTAAACAGTAACTGTACGCGGCGTGTCGCCGGCGCTCCGTGCATAAATATAAGTACCTACACATTATCTCAGTTCATTGATAACTGCACACTAGAGGTATGTACGGAATGGCGCTCGCTGTGTACCTATTACGAATTGGTATGGCGTTTGAAGGGCAGTGCGTTGGAATAATTGAAATTCTAAATTACAAATAACATCATTCTATTTGAAAATAGCATCATTTTAAATAGTTGAAGTACGAGCAGCATATCAACATGTTGCTTACATGTTCATACCTAAGTTATTTACACGAATTATTATTTAATTAGTAAACTATTGTTTATTTATTTTTTACTGTAATTATTACCTACCTAAGCTATTTTACAAAATCTCTAGTTTTTTAATTGTTATTGTTAAATATTTGAAAATCAATGTATTACTAGATCAGTCAGCCTGAAACACAGGATTACCTAGTTCAGGCTAGATTATAAGATACTAATGTACATTACAAAATTGTATAGTTAAGGTTTTAATTGTAAAGATTAAATGAATTTGAATTTGAATGTAAGATGTGTATCAAGATTTGATTGTATTAAAGCATTTTATAGTGTAACACTCAGTCAATTAATTGTCCTACGGGGACAAATAATTGAGTGAGTCTGCGGCCTGTCGATGTGATGGGATAATTTAGTAACAAGTAGTAAATGTTTATAAGAGTAAGTGGGCAGATGAAAATCTTAAAAATCCTTAAAAATTTAACACTTTATTAACCAATAAATCTCCGCATGACACTTTTTAGACCGAAATGTAAATATTAGGTACATATTATAATATGTACCTATCTAAATACATTTTACGAGAATTAGCCAACTGTTATCTTAATTAACTTTAAAATAGTAGGTAACTGTTAAATGCACATTATTCAAAGATATATCAGCCGTTAATAATTACCTATAATGAATAATGTATAATATGCCATATATACCTACGAGTACCTAGTTAGGATGGCAGTAAAACGATGGATGAGGGAGGCACAGCACCGCACAGGGTGAAAATATTTGATAAAGGCCAGAATTGGGCGTCCATCGGCTCATTATGATGATTCCTTAAACACCTTGTACATAGATGACGTCATACGTCCAAGTGTCTAATGTTATGAAATGAGGTTAATTCATGTTGACGTTATTATGCTGTTAACCTTCTTGTTATTACAAATATAATAATTATTAACTTATAAATATAAACAATTAATTATCATAATATTTGTGTTTTTATTTAAAGCATTATTATAGCCATTTATTATAAAAAATTTAAAAAGGCGTTTGTTAAGTGAATAGTACAATGGGTTTCAAATAAGAATGTGCATGTCAATGACCTCATATTTCACCATCACAAATAATATTTGCATAGATTTTTGCGACCACGTCAGGCGTCTTGAAAATGTTTACCGGCAAAGAGAGTTATTTGAACACAATGATTATTTTAATTCCGTTATGAACACAGGTAGCATACCTGTTACCTAGCAGTTGTTATTATTTTTCTGTCATACATAAGTACTTGTTTCTTATTTCTATATATTCATATACAGAAATAGATTCTATATATTCTATATATTCATATACAGAATATACATATTTCATGTCATACATAATTAAATCATTAAATTCACATCTTTTTTACTAACTTTACCTATTTCTTTCGATTTATTAGATGTCAATCTATGACATCACAATATGGCGTAGGCCTATGCAACGTTGAAACGTATAGTTTTTATCTAGTTTTAATCACACTGGAATGCTTAAATCTTTTCAAAATCTTGTTATTTTGGTCAGACAGAAGTCATTTGGACTTTGGATGATCACTGAATGACCGATAAAGAACTTTATCTTATATTTTTGTTGTTTTAATACAATAAGAGTCACAAACTAGATTTTGTGTTGTCTGGACACTGTCGTTTGTCTTACATCGATAACTATGATTAAAGATAAAACGCTCTTGTAGAGCGTTTATAGGGCTCATTAGCGCCGCCAATTGAATAAAAATCATAGTTCGCAAATAGGATCAATAATGCAAAATGTTGTTTACTAAGTCTTAAGAAAAGGCAATAAAGTACACACATCAAAAAAGTCTAAGCAACATGCATGATATTACAAATTTACCATTTATATTAATTTATTTTACCATTTATTTTAATTATAACGTTGTATTTTATTTTTAAAATAATATTTTTAGGGTTCTATGATGTAAAAATAACAGCTGTTTTCTTTATAAGTTCTTTTAATAACAGAAATTAACAATATTAGAATATACAGGTACATAAGAAACTAAACTTTTTTTTTACAAATTGAAATTTCTTAAGAAAATGAATTTATTGTGAAAGAATAGGACAATTTAATACAAAGTATGGCCTCCTCTGCTATTCAGAACTTGTCGGCAACGATTATTCATTGAATTAATGAGACTGTTTATGTCATCTTGCGGTATTCGCTCCCAATGGAATTGTAGCAAATCCTTCAGCTGTTGGGTTGTTGTCACTCCGTCCAAGTCCTTCAAAACACGTCTCTGGAGCATGTCCCATGCGTGCTCGATGGGGTTGAGGTCTGGCGATTGTGCAGGCCAGGGCAATACCTGGATGTTCTCCGTTGCCAAGTATTCACTGGTTCGCCGAGCTGTATGTGAACGCGCATTGTCATGCATTAACGTAAAATCGGAGCCAAAGGTTTGTGCAAATGGATGGACATAAGGTCTGAGAATATCCTCAACGTAATTTTCAGCGTTCATGTTTCCATTTACAAAAACGAGCTCAGTTCGCCTGTTCTTCATAATACCCGCCCATACCATAACTGTTGAGCCGCTGTATGGATGAACTTCCTGAACGCACCTGAGTCTTTCAGTATTTCCGGGTCGACGGTACACTCGCACCCTTCTTGTATCAGGCCTAAACCCGAATCGCGACTCATCGGAAAACATAATTTTATCCCATTGTTCCTGGATCCATGTTATGCGTTCTCTACACCATTCATTTCGACGAGCGCGATTCCCGTGACGTATCGGTGGGCACCTGATAGGGCGTCGAGCTCGTAGGCCGTACTCATGCAGTCGATTTCGCACAGTTTGGGGACTTACATCAACACCACTTGAATTTTGTAGCCTCAAACTTATCTCTCGAGCGGTTAACATCGGCTGGCGTCTTGCAGTCAGTTGTATGTACCGGTCTTGCCGAGTGGTTGTACTCCTTTTACGGCCTGGATGCTGTTCAGCGGGTTCCCCTGTATTATTGTAGCGCTGCCAAAGACGACAAATAACACTTCTATGAATACCAAAATGTCGAGATACCTGAGATTGATTACTTCCCGCTTGCAACATCCCTACAGCTCTTTGCATTTCATCTGCCGTCAAATGACGTCGCTCCATGACGTAAAGAATATCTAACAATTCAATTTTGTCGCCAACTGTATTTAAATGGTTGGTAAAATTATAAAATCAAGACTAAAACGTAGCAATTAACATGCACTCAAATTCAAACAAATTCGCAGTCATTTGAATTTTATGAAAAAAAACAAAACATAATCGAAATTTTTTTACCTATACACTTGAAGTTTACTTACCTATACACTTTGAGTGAGTAAATACTTAGAAATTAATTAATATAAATGGTAAATTTGTAATATCATGCATGTTGCTTAGACTTTTTTGATGTGTGTATTTGTACCACACACTTTCAACACTTTAAAAGTTTTTCAATTAGTTAAAGGAGACGGTTTTTTTTTTCGTACCAGCCTAAACGGTAATGTTTATTATTATTAATTCAAAGTTGCAATTCGAGATGCAACAAATGCTAATCGTGACAATTTGAATTAACGAAATGTCTAGAATGATTTACATCCTACTACTTGAGATGTTAAGATAAAAAGCATTTGGTACAAGTTGTCTGTCCCAAAACATTACAAAAGGATGTAATAGTTTCACTAACTTAACCTAAATTTCTGACATAAGATAACAAAAAAATAGCAATAGATAACATAAGATCTTTGTTTAAATTACTTGCATCTGAACAACAAAAGACGGAAGGCGCAGGGTGGGGAGACCCCTCACACGGTGGACCGACGACCTTTTTAGGTCTAGGGGGCATTAGGGAGGCACAAGACCGCGCAGAGTGGAAACTTTTAGAGGAGGCCTATGTCCAGCAGTAGACGTCCATAGGCTGAAGGATGGAACAACAAAAGTATGAATAAAAATCTGAAAATATTTCTGACTTATTTATTTTATTTATTTATTCTTTGGCTCTTCATAACTGACTGTATTGGCATGTTATTTTTAAACATAATTTATACAATTCACTACTTAAATCACACGGGTACATACTCATACATACATACATAAACTCACGCCTTATCATACATAGGTACATAAACTACCCCGTCCGGGGTAGGCAGAGACGACAGAACGACGTGATGACCCTGGCAAACATATTACGACATACTCGTATAATATATTTATAGGTACAATACATATAAGACATTTTTCTTAAGCTATTAATTTATGTGTTTTACAAAAGTATAAAAAACAAGGACTTTTAATAAAATCCAGAGAGGTAATGGAAATTTTAATTAGGTACCTAAGTTACAATTTTATTATCGGTTCTACACATATTTTGAATCGTCGGAATAAGTCAACACGGAGACAACAACTTATCTCAGGGTGTCGTAAAATTAGACAAGTTCGGAGATGTATATTTTTATCTTTACTGAAAACAAAAGAAGGAAAACTTGAAATTAAACCCGATAGTCGTCAAGACGTCTGTCCGTGTGTTGTGCGTTATCTGCGCGCTCTACTCGACTTTCTTTACCTACTTGAACTAAATATTACGGAATTTCCATATTGTTTGCGATTATAAGCATATGTACTTCACTGATGTCTATGAGACCAAATTGGGAGTAGGTATATTATTATTAAGTATGTCACCACCCCATCTCATCCCATGGGTGTCGTAGAAATCGACTAAGGGACTATCTGTAAATATTACCTTTACATAGAAAGAAGGAAAACTTAAAATTAAACCCTATACCAATCCGTCTGGCCAGCGTGGTATTAGCAGGCCAAGTATCCCTCCGTCATGAGAGAAGGCCCGTCCCTGCAGTGGGACATTAGTGGGCTGTTATGATGATACCCTCCTTTTCCTTTCGAGGTTACAAAGCCCACTTTACACAGCAAGTAGGATGCCCTACAAACACCGTCACACATTACAACAAACTCTTAGTTGACGTCAACAATATTTACATATCCGTAATACTGTAATCCTTGATAGGAAGTAAAAGATAAAAGAACTTAACCAACACACTGTATTACGTACGCACTGTACAAGGAAGACGGAAAACCACTGGAGTATCGTTGACACTGTAATCAGTTAATGTTGCCACTGTTATTTAAATTTTGTTTATGACAATATCATTGTTTATATTACGAGATAGTTATTAACATAATTTATTAGCTATTTGTTTATATAAACTGTGTATAATTATAACTAGGGAGTATATTTATAATGTAATGTTTCGATAGCACGCAAGTTTACAGTTAGTGCTATCTACAAATGGTTGTTCTGTGGCTGGGATGTTTTAGTTTTATTTTGTTCATGATACATTAGGAATGAAGCGGTATCCCCAGGAGTATTTAGTGTATAATCTATGCACCGGTATTATTACAGACAATAAGTTAAAAAAAGACAAAATGATGACTTTAAAAAGGTTTTCTAAATTATAAAAAAAATTCAGTTGATACAGTGCGAATTTCATGGTTTAACAAAATAAATTCCGATTTGTGTAAACCAGTTAAATGCCTTCTTAACCCTCAATTCACTCCCTGAGTCCACAGGACTCACATCGAAATTTCAAACTACCATAATTTAAACGTTTTAGCGACTTGTTTCTTCCCCGTCCATGTACCTTCCTGCAGTGACTAGGGCACCACGTTGGCGAGGGGACATGCTCCTGCGACGCGTATTTAGTAAGTTATTGCGTCGAGTGAGTCCCTTGGACTCATACTAGTGTATTACGTAATTATTTTTAGTCGTTATTATTGATATAAATGTATGTAAGAACAATGCTCAAAACGTCCCCAGCTTGTAGCACTTTAAAACCTATGTTAATTGAAAGGCCTTAGTATTTTGATCATTTTATTGTATGACAGCAAGTCTCAAATGTGTATCCGAAAAAAGTTATATCGCCTTAAAGAAACCGAAATCAGTCACAATTATGTTGCTGTTTATTGTACTTTTTCGAAATGATAGCCAATAAAATACATAATTAACAGTGTAGAATATAAGAAAAATATCAAAGATTATTTATTTATTTATTATTACGCGCCGTATATGCCCAATGACCCGATTTTTTTTTGTGGGCACGAGTAAGTAGTTTGTCTCTTGGGACATTTACTACTTTACGCTGAGTGTGGGGCGGATGGCCCTCAACCTAAGACATTTAAGTGTCATGCCTCAGGGGCACCCCCTGTGGGGCACGACCCTCGGCCTGGACCGTCACCGACTAACAGGATATGCGGAAGGGACGCCCTCTAGGAGCGAACGCGGCGCGTATTCCTGCCTCGGCGGCGAGGACGGAACCGCGGACGTGTTGTTGTGGCTTCGCGAGCCGTGTGAACACTACGTTAAACGATCGCGATCCTATCACCCGGCTCTTCGAGAGCATGTCTAGGTTTTCTAATTTTGGATATTCTAGAGGGGATGTACCCGGATGCCTCAACCACTAGATGGTTGGGGTGAGTGGCAGCCGTTTCAAAGTAGCGACGGGATCACGGGAACAGAGTTTCATGTGTTGCTGGATGGTCGGCAACTCGAAGTCGATGTGGAGATCCTCGTTACGCATGAACCACGGTGCTCCCGTCGCTTTGCGCATGAACCTATTCTGAATTGTTTGTAACCTATGGATCCTGCTATGTGGCCTAAGGTGTGCAAAAACTACGCACCTGGCCTAATGTAAGTCTCATATATCCTAACTTAGAAGGAGTAAGTGCAACCGTCCCATCACAAACGAGCCCCGCTTGCGAACCATGTTTAGGTGGGGACGGAGTGATATTTTATCGTCGAGTATGACTCCAAGGTATTTGGCTTCCCTCACCCAAGGGATCGAGGAGCCGAACTTTTGACTTTTGGTGTCCTGCATCAATATTATCAACAGCTACTTAACCCTATACAAATTGCTACACAACTCGAAAAAGTCAGTAGGAATTTTGGACTTATCCCTCCAATAAACCCCGCCCCAGTGAGGTTGAGATGGCCATAAAGAAGATGAGGAACAAGAAAGCCATGGGGCCTGACGGTATTCCAGTGGAAGCTTGAAAGTGTCTTCGCGAGCAGGGAATCGTGCTGTTCACCGACCTCTTCAACTGTGTGTTGCTTTCTTCCAAAATGCCAGATGCATGGAGGCTGAGCACCATAGTTACTATTTACAAGGAGAAGGGCAGCAAATACGAATGTAATAACTATCGCGGAATCAAGCTGCTAAGTCATTTATGGCTTTGTACCGGGCTTATCCACCACCACCGATCCTATGTTTGCCCTTAACACGATCGCCGAAGAGTATTGCGCAAAACTTAAGCCGTTTTATGTTGCATTCTTGGACATGGAAAAGGCATTTGACCGCGTCCCTAGGGATACAATCTGGTGGAGCCCTTGCAAAAAGAACGTCCCAGAACATTATATCAATATTATAGCCGACATGTACGAGGGTGCAAGATCAACGGTACGAACAGTTGTGGGGCAGACAAAATCAGTAGCGGTTACGGAGGGAGTGCATCAGGGCTCGGTGTTGAGTCCCTTCCTGTTTTGTCTGGTATTAGATTCCCTTACTGAAGAGGCGCAGCTGTCAGCCTCGTGGACTTCCATCTAAGCAGACGACGTTGCTATCTGCACCGAGAGCCGCGTTGAGTTACAGGAAGCGCTTTTGTCGTGGAAGAAACAGTTACATGCCGCTGGCCTAGTGTTGAGTGTGACGAAGACCCAGTACATGTCTTTTAATGACCCAGATCTTACTAACAACAGTCCAATTACCATCGAAGGTCAACTCGAAACCATGTGCGATCAATACAAGTATCTGGGTGGTATAATGCACTGATCTGGGAACTTGGAATACAACATCCAACACAGAATAGCCGCAGCATGGTTGAAGTGGCGAGAAGAAACTGGTATTACCTGCGACAGGGGAAGCCTGTCAGACTTAAAGGTCTGATTTATAAGACTATAATAAGACCAGTTCTCATGTATAGCAGCGAAACCTGGTCAGCAACCCAAAAAAACGTACATATCATCTAAGTTGCTGAAATGAAGATGCTTAGGTGGATGTGCGGAGTAACCAGGCTCGATAAAATCCGTAACGAATACGTACGAGGAAGTCTTGGTGTACGCGACATCGCCGACAAGATACGTTACAGGCAGCGGGCTACGTTCAGAACATTAACTGATGAGTCCATAAATATACTGTTCCCTGAATTGTCAAACGAGGATACTATTTTGTTTAGTTTAGGGACATATCACACTTAAAACTAGCAGCTTCCTATGTTAGCGAACATTTACGTGGCGGCGTATGCAACATAGAAATTGGTGCAACTCCAAGCCCAATCATGAACCAATACGGTATAAACACGGCAGATTGCACTCTTTTGAGAGGTCGAATTTTATCCAAACATCACACCTCAACAAAGTCTAGGGATATTTTGTATAAAGTTGTGAAACTCAAAAAATTTGGTTTGCAATTTTGTTTTTTTTTAAATTCTTTTGATGAAAACTTACTTTGTTAACCTTTTTCAACCATTCTAAATTTGAATTTGAAAAATAAAATTAAAAATAAAAGATTTACGCGGCTTAAACGTAGTCAAGTTCGAAAACTTCATTTACCAACAGTAAGTTTTGACTGCTTTTTTGTGTAAAATTTAAGTTTTATAACAATTTAAACGTTTATTTCGAATGAATGATATTGTGTGCATTAAGCAGCGGCGCCATTTCATCAGAAACAAAATGTTATGGGCAGTAGGCATGCTCCCAGCTGCGGGTACTAAGCGGAGTATTGCTGAAGAGATTGGAACAATACAAAATATGAAATCAAGGTTATGGTCACGTTATCGTGCTACTGGTGAAGTGGCTGAAAGATACCACAGCAAAAAGTCTATCACCACTCAACGAAATGATCGATTTTTGCAAGTTCCCGCGAAAAGACACCCAAATGTTACTACCATGCAGCTGGTGTAGAGGCTCCAGCTCTTGGTGGAGACTCTTGCGGGTGACCAAACTGTCAGAAGAAGTCGGCACAAAGCCCACCTTTATGCTCGCATACCGCTTTATACTCCAGCACTTCGCCGAGCGAATCGCGCACGACGACAAAAGTGGGCTCGTGAACATTTGCTCTATAAAGATAACCTGTTATCTGTGGTGGTGTTTACACATGAGTCCCGGTTCGGTTTCCACTCGGATTCACGTAGAGAACGTGCTTGGCGAGTTCCTGGTTGTGATAGCCGTCTACAACGTCCTCAAGAAATCTATTCATACCACAATAGAACAATTATGGTTTGGACGGGAATTTGTGTCGGTCGAAGAACAGAGCGCGTTTTGATTAGAAACACTATGACGGCTGAAAAATAACTTAACGAGGTACTAGTACTAATAATCTACCCCCGTAAACTACAATTGGGCCAAATGTTCAAGTTCATGGACAATAACACCCGTTCGCATAAAGCGCGAGTGAAGACGGGCTGATTGCAGGAGCACGATGTATCGATTTTATGCTGAACCAATCAATCCCCTATCCTCAAAACCATAAAATACGCGTAGGACATGTTCAAAAGAAGGGTTTTGGTGATTTTTCCTGCATAAAATTGCGATGGAAGGGCTACTTTTTTGCATCCTAGTCGGACCTGGAACAATATACCGCACCAAGACCTAGATAACATAATAAAAGCATGAAAAACCATTGCAGGACCGTTATTTACGGTTTTTTTAATGTGCTGACTACTGATTACTCACTTAACATTTAAAAACAGATTAATTTTTGCTTATTTTCACTTTTGCTTAAGAAACACATTCATTGTTAGTTTCACTAATTTTCCAAGTTTTTTATTTATTTGAATAAAAAATTATTTATACAATAATAATTCTTTTATTTAATTCTGGATTGTAGCCTGATAAATTGTCTTTATAAAAATATAAACATGTTGTATGCTATCTTCAATAATTTTAAAGTTAATTGAGTAAATACCAAATATCCCTAGACTTTGTTGAGGTGTGTAGGTCAAATGCGACGTATTATAGGTATTTGGTTTTAAATAACGCACAGGATATAAACTTCATCCAGGCATATTATTGTTCATGCTTAACTGCTATGAGAACAGTTGGTGCCTGCGCGCATGTCGTCAGTATCGTGTGGTACTTTGGTATAGGAAGGCATTTAGACAATTTCAATGGGCCAGCCAGTGCCTGGGACAATATTGTAAAAGACACTGAAAATACTGATTAATGCTTTAATAAAAAGTTGCGATTATGAAGGTATTTTTATTTGAAAACTTCTAAAAACCGTCCATGGCCACTTTACAAAAAGCGGGAGTCATTTCAAAACTCAGAATAAGTTCATCCCACAGTATTAATTAAAATAAAAGAAACATTATGAACAACAATTTAATTATCATTGTAACTGATTTCGGTTTCTTTATGTCGATATAACTTTTTTCGGATACACATTTGAGCTTTGCTGTCATACAATAAAATGGAGAGATGACTAATACCTTTCGATTAACATACACACCTCAACAAAGTCTAGGGATATTTTGTATAAAGTTGTGAAACTCAAAAAATTTGGTTTGTAATTTTGTTTTTTTTTTATTCTTTTGATAAAAACTTCCTTTGTTAACCTTTTTCAACCATTCTAAATTGGAATTTGAAAAATAAAATTGAAAATAAAAGATTTACGCGGCTTCAACGTAGTCAAGTTCGAAAATTTCATTTACCAACAGTAAGGTTTGACTGCTTTTTTGTGTAAAATTTAAATTTTATAACAATTTAAACGTATATTTCGAATAATTGATATTGTGTGCATTAAGCAGTAGCGCCATTTCATAATAGAGGAAATGTTAAGGGCAATAGGCATGCTTCCAGCTGCGCGTACTAAGCGGAGTATGGCTGAAGAGATTGGAACGATACAAAACATGAAATCAAAGTTAGGTCACGTTATCGTGCTACTGGTGAAGTGGCTGAAAGATACTACAGCAAAAAGTCTATCACCACCCAATGATATGATCGATTTTTGCAAGTTCCCGCGAAAAGACAGCGAAATGTTACTACCATACAGCTGGTTTAGAGGCTCCAGTTCTTGGTGGAGACTCTTGCAGGTGACCAAACTATCAGAAGAAGTCGGCATGAAGCCCACGTTTATGCTAGCATACCGCTTTGAGTTCCAGGACTACGCCGAGCGAATCGCGCACTACGACAAGAGTGTGCTCGTGAACATTTGCTCTGAAAAGATAACCTGTTATCTGTAGTGGTGTTTACACATGAGTCCCGGTTCGGTTTCTACTCGGATTCACGTAGGAAACGTGCTTGGCGAGTTCCTGGTTGTGATGGCCGTCTACAACAACCTCAGGAAATCCATTCATACCACGATGGAACAATTATGATTTGGACGGGAATTCGTGTCGGTCGAAGAACAGAGCGCGTTTGGATCAGCAACACCATAACGGCTGAAAAATAACATAACGAGGTGCTAGTACTAATAATCTACCCCTGTAGACTACAATTGGGCCAAATGTTCAAGTTCATGGACGATAACACCCGTTCGCATAAAGCGAGAGTGATGACAAGCTTGTTGCAGGAGCACGACGTATCAATTTTATGCTGAATTACTCAATCGCCTAACCTCAAAACCATAAAATACGCGTAGGACATGTTCAAAAGAAGGGTTTTGATCATTTTTCCTGCATAAAATTGCGATGGAAGGGCAACTTTTTTTGCATCCTAGTCAGACCTGGAACAAAATACCGCACCAAGACCAAGATAACATAATAAAAGCATGAAAAACCATTGCAGGACCGTTATTTACGGTTTTTTTAATGTGCTGACTACTGATTACTCACATAACAGTTAAAAACAGATTAATTTTTGCTTATGCTTAAGAAACACATTCATTGTTAGTTTTACAAATTTTCCAAGTTTTTTATTTATTTGAATAAAAAATTATTTATGCAAAAATAATACTTTTATTTAATTCTGGATTGTAGCCTGATAAATTGTCTTTATAAAAATATAAACATGTTGTATGCTATCTTCAATAATTTTGAAATTTATTGAGTAAATACTAAATATCCCTAGACTTTGTTGAGGTGTGTATATCTTAAAGTGCTACAAACTGGGGACGGTGTCCATACATTTTTGAGCATTGTTCAAATGTTAATAACAAATAAAACGTAATAAAAACCACGCCTAAAAAATATATGAGTCCCGTGGACTCATAGAAGGGATAGTAAGTTTCACCTAGTGAATTGAGGGTTAATGCGTGTACGTGTGTTGGACTTCCAATGTAGCCGGTCTAATAACTAGAACGCACGGTGTTCCTTGTTTTTATATTTGTCGAGGTTGCAAAGGGCAGTGCATAACCCGTAGACTCTACATCACCTTTTCATCATTATAGCAGTCCATTAATGTCCCTCTGCAAGGACGGGCCTCCTCCTGCGACTCAGGGATACTTGGCCTACTAACACCACGCTGGCCAGACGGATAGGTACAGGGTTTAATTTCAAGATTTCCTTCTTTTTATTTCGTAAAGATAATATTCACGGATGGTCACTTAATCGGTTATCACGACACACATGGGATGAGATGGGATGGTGACATGTTGTATTCTTACTCCGTCACCACACGGGGTAGACTCTACAAATTCTGGCTTACTAAAGTGCAAGTTCCAAAATCGACATTTTATAGCCTACTACTTACCTACAACGAATCTTATGGAGTATAAAACATCAAAATAGTTCAAGCTGTTATGGCTCAAGGAGTTCACAATAGAACTAACTAACATACCCACATACAATCAGTCTATAGAATAAACAATAGAATATACTACATGTGACGTCACAATGATCTGTGTATTTACTATAATGCCTCACGTGCTAGACATAGATAACTGTACTACAATATCTTGTTAACTAATAATCTGCGTCCCAATATATATTGCACACCTCTCGCCCAAGTGATGCGTGAAACATTATCTATTTAAAGCTTTTTATTTTAATCTTCACTAAAACACGTATCAGAGATTTTGGCGGATTCAAAAAAAGAACTGCACCCAATCATTGATAGTCTTTAGGTTGTTACAACTATACCCCTTCCAGCGTAAATTTAGCTTTTTGACAGTTCACGTCCATGAAGTTTCGTAATACTTCCGCTTATTTTTCGAACAAATTATATTGTATTTCATGGACGTACCCATGTTTTTTTCAGTTACTATGGTTACTTAGTGATGACCACTCAAAACGATTACCACCATTATGAAACAAATTACAAATAATCGGTAGAAATAAATGCTATGAATAAACCTAAACTCTTCATCATACGTTTATAAAATGTAATATGATATTTTGATATTTTAGATTAGCTATAACCCGCGAATGTGTCACGATAAATTATGTATTTTAAATAATACCTTAGCTATCTATAACTCTATCATTTTAAGCTATAGGCTAGTTCTCTTAACATAGAAGAAAGAAACAATAATAAAATGATAATGTAAGTTGATGTAAGGATCTAAATGTGTAAAATAAAGTAATTTGAAAAATCGCTAAATCGGTTACAATCGAATGGGATTACATTCGAGATACTGCTGAACGTCACTAACGTCAATCTGTCAAATGTTGTTAAATATAGTGGAAGGGGTATAGCCGCAGATGGTAAAGGGATTATAGGCAGACTCTGACGTTGCAATTGCTTATCAATACTTTATAACTATCACTAGAGGAAAATTTAATAATAATTAAAATGTTTTACAAATATTTGCTCGTCGTTAAATGTTAATATTAAAGCGCCGATTACACTAGACTACATGTAGGACACTACCTACATCTTGGAGGAGACTACATCTTGTAGGACACTACATGTAGTCTTTCCATTTCCATGTAATTGTTTGGGAAATGGTAATACTACATGTAGTGCCCTACAAGATGTAGTCTCCTACATGTAGTCTAGTGTAATCGGCGCTTAAGTTGTGCATGCGTCGGGTCCTGACGGTGCCATTATGTATACATAACATTTATGTAATTGAAATAATTTTAATGTTTTATTACCAAAACCTAAGGTGCACAGTCGTTGGGGCAGAAAGGTTCTGGAATGGCAACCGCGAACCGGAAGCGCTGGGTGAGGAGACCCTTCTTTGCAGGAGGCCTATGTCCAGCAGTGGACGTCCACTTACTGATATGTTGATGATTACCAGAACTTGACACTGTCTTGAGTGACAAATAACAAAATTCATAGACTAGAGCATTTTCAGACCAATGCAAACAATTCATGTTCATGCACACAAAGATTTGCATTGAGCGGGAATCGAACCCGAGACCTCTGCGTAGCAGCCATAAGCCACAGAGGTCGTCAAGAACGCTGTTAATCCACTACAAATAAAAAAGGTTAAAATAAATCATTAGCACCAACGTCTAGCCTACAACGACAGATGACGTCACTTGTCACAAGACGTGATAATTATGATAAGGACGTAATGACGACAACACACTACAAGTACAACTTACTTCTTGCGTATTGAGTGTAATCGATTATATCGGTCATTAACTACTTAGTACTGAGGACACACGGTTATCTTAACTGAGGTGTAAATTAAATCACGTTGTTATAGGTGTGATCATCATCATCATCATAACAGCCCATTAATGTCCTACTGTAGGGACGGGCTCCTCCTGTGCTGGAGGGATAAAGATAAAGATTGATTTATTGCAAAACTACTAATACTTGGCCTACTAATACGTCGCTGGCCAGACGGATTGGTATAGGGTTTAATTTCAAGTTTTCCTTCTTTTTATTTCGTAAATATAATATTCACGGACAGTCCCTTAGTCGATTTTTACGACACCCATGGGACGAGATGGGGTGATGACATATTGTATTCTTACTCCGTCACCACACGGAGAATGTGTTATAGGTGTGATCATCATTAAAGTAAAAGACGTTGACAGGTAGACGTAAGCTTCCTCCAAGTCTTTATCGCAATGTGGTTTTGTGGCTTCCTCGACCTTAGACCTAACGAGCTCCTTATCCTTTCATCACGTGAAAGGGTGTAGAGTGAACACTCTTTGACTTGCCTATCGCAATTCCACTACTGCCACTTCTTGCAGAACGTTTTTGCCATATCGGTTTTGAGTGCAATGTGCTTTGCTTATAACCAGTTTAAAACGGCAATTCTAAACTCTAAGTCACTTTAAATCATAAGTGCAGCAGTATAGTTTGTTACGCCGCTTCTTCTCTACTAGCGCCTTGGAAGCGGTGGTAAAGGTGGAAAATTAAATAAATATGTGAACTTACATTAAGCAGCTTTAAATTGACGTCAATAAGTTGTTGCTATGTATCATTCAGTTGAAAAATAAATGAAATGAAATATCCTGCAGATCTCCTGATTTCTGATTAGATTACGCGCAGGAATAGCATCCACAGACATTGCTCTATGCATAGTTTGGAGTTGAGACCATTATTAATATTTTATCTATTCTACACATTTTCATTCCTTGATTTTAGTGACGTAGGTAATAGTAGTAGTAGAGGCTATTTCAAGAATTTATAAAATTGCGATGATAATAAAACAAAAAGAAGTTGGTATAACTGAAAATCCAAATTAGCCGCGTTCTGCATTAGTATTCATACAAAAGTATCCAGAAAAATGGGAAAAGACAAAGAATATTTTTAGCAAACGGCTGAACTGATCCAGATTATTTATTAACAAAGGAAGATATATGGTGCACAAGCATGGCGCAGAATTATATTATATTAAGTAAGTGTTTTAAATAGGTTTAAATTAAGATTGTTTTAGATTAGATAATTATCTGCAAAATTTTACCTAGCTTTACAATACCCGCAAACATGCATTACCCTTCTTTTGGACAAGTCGGGTAATAAATATTCACCAGTATTCTTCTACAATACTAATCTTAAATTTAAATACAGCCTTTACATTTTAGTTTAATTACATACCCGCTTCTACCTTGAGTTTAGCCATTATGCCTATCATAATCACAGCGCGTCTATCATGTGAGGTTATGCAAGTTTAATAGTTAGTTACGACATAGCTGGCTGAGTTTGTAAGGGACACACGCATGTAATGTCGTTGTTAGAGGTCAATGTATGTCTGTCAATAATGATAGTTATTACATTAATACGGTCATTGTTGACCTTGGTAGGACTTAGTTTAGTTTGATAGATAGATATTTTATCTAACACAGAGTAAGGATACATGTGGACCCCATTTTATACTGATTAAGAGGAATTCGCTGAATTATCTCAACGGCGACCAAAGAAGGACAACACTTGTCTCTCTATCTTATCTCTCTTTTCAGTTAGAGGCTGTATACCTCAATACCATCACCGTGGCAGCATACCTATTACACGATTAAAAAGTAGTTTTCAGGTAAAAGGCAACAGAAACTAGTGACATAGCAGGGTTATGAGACAAAACAACTTGTGTCTCAAATTGGTCATATTGCGGCTTACTTACCTGTGTTTTGTCATTGCTAAGTAAGCGATGGTTACCAACTTACCATCAGGTGAACCGCTTGCTATTTTGGCACTTTAAAGAAATAAAAAAAAAACAGACAAGCCGTCTATACAACGTTATATTAATTATATTTTTTAAAGTGGCCTATGTTCAAATGTACTGCGTCGTGCTTTGACGAGTGTTAAGTACTCATTATACTTGATCTGGATAAATTTAATACCTAAATAGCTTATTACTAGTATGACTGCAAATCCGCATCGTGCCCGTTGACTTTACAAACATCAATTTAACGGACACAAACACCATCCTACTAGACTCAGTAGAGTATGTATTTGAGGAACGCACAAAACATATCATACGTGAGATTCAAACCCACAATCTCATGCATAGAAGGCGGTTCCGCGACCGTCGCACCACCGCACACCGAGGCAATGAATATACGCTAATAAGGCAACCAAGACCTCTCGAAATAACGCAGTTTTCGCTGGCTATTGCTTGAAGATCTAAAATAATAAGGTAGTCAAAGAGAAACAATACACTATATATATGACACAAGAAATATTTATTACTGTTCACAATTATAATTAACACAGTCATCTCTTAAAGCAATATTTCATCTTAAATAGACGCAGGTGGCTCAAGCTCACCTAAAAGAAGAGCCCAAGATAAAAACCACACTTTACACATCACATGTGCACAGCAGCCAACAGTGACTGTGCCTCTGCTCAATAAGCAATAACAAAAGTATCCAGCAAGAGCAGCCTTAGTGTGTATTGTGCACACTATCTAAAGATGCCATTTTTAGAAAATATAAAAGTACATATAAATCATACATATAAGTAACTAGCTGTAAAACGCGACTTTGTCCGCGATAAAATTTGAAATGAAATAAAAAAAAACTTGTATAATTCATACAAAGTTTATTCACTATCATCATATTAGCCAATCGACATCAACTGCTGTACATATCCCTTCTCCAAGTATTGCCACCTTGTGCGGTCCTGTGCCTCCCTCATCCATCGGCTTCCAGCCGTCCACACCAGCGCTTTTCGGTACGCGGTCGCCACTCCCATCTTTCTGCCCAAACAGTTGTCGGTTCTCCACGCTATGTGCCCTGCTTGTCGCTACTTTAACCGTTTATGTCAGTTACTTTACTTTGGTTCTCTTGCGAATCTCCTCATTTTTGATTTGATCATGTAGGGAAACTCCCAAAATACCTCTCTCCAATGCCCCTGAATGACCATGAGCGTTCTGAGTAGGCCCATAGGTCAGGCTACAACATAGCTCTCTCCATTGCCCTCTGGAGTGACCATGATTCTTCTGAGTAGGCCCATAGGTCAGGCTACAACATATCGCTCTTCATTGCCCTGTAAGTAACTATGAACTTTCTGAGTAGATCCATAGATCAGGCTGCAACATAGCTCTCTCCATTGCCCTCTGAGTGATCATGATTATTCTGAGTTGGCCCATATAGGTCAGGCTACAACATAGCTCTCTCCAATGCCCTCTGAGTGACCATGATTCTTCTGAGTAGGCCTATAGGTCAGGCTACAACATAGCTCTCTCCATTGCCCTCTGAGTGACTATGAGCCTTCTGAATAGGCCCATAGGTCAGGCTACAACATAGCTCTCTCCATTACCCTCTGAGAGACCATGAGCCTTCTGAGTAGGCCCATAGGTCAGGAAGGCTACAACATAGCTCTCTCCATAGCCCTCTGAGCGACCATGAGCCTTCTGAGTAGGCCCATAGGTCAGGCAGGCTACAACATAGCTCTCTCCATTGCCCTCTGAGTGACCATGATTCTTCTGAGTAGGCCCATAGGTCAGGCTACAACATAGCTCTCTCCATTACCCTCTGAGAGACCATGAGCCTTCTGAGTAGGCCCATAGGTCAGGAAGGCTACAACATAGCTTCTCCATAGCCCTCTGAGAGACCATGAGCCTTCTGAGTAGGCCCATAGGTCAGGCAGGCTACAACATAGCTCTCTCCATTGTACTCTGAGTGACCATGATTCTTCTGAGTAGGCCCATAGGTCAGGCTACAACATAGCTCTCTTCATTGCCCTATAAGTAACTATGAACTTTATGAGTAAATCCATAAAACAGGCTACAACATAGCTCTCTCCATTGCCCTCTGAGTGATCATGATTATTCTGAGTAGGCCCACAGGTCAGGCTACAACATAGTTCTCTCTATTGCCCTCTGAGTGACCATGATTCTTCTGAGTAGGCCCTTAGGTCAGGCTACAACATAGCTCTCTTCATTGCCCTCTAAGTGACCATGAACCTTCTGAGTAGGTCCATAGATCAGGCTACAACATAGCTCTCTTCATTGACCTCTGAGACACCATGAGCCTTTTGAGTAGGTTCATAGATCAGGCTACAACATAGCTCTCTCCCTTGCCATCTGAAAGACCATAAGCCTTCTGAGTAGGCCCATAGGTCAAGCTACAACATATAGCTCTCTCTATTGCCCTCTGAGACACCATGAGCCTTCTGAGTAGGTCCATAGGTCAGGCTACAACATAGGTCTCTCCATTTCCCTCTAAGTGACCATGAGCCTTCTGAGTTGGCCCTTAGGCCCCCTAAATTTGAAAAAAAAAATTTTCGTCCTAGCTTGATGTTATATAGCCTATAGCCTTCCTCGATCAATGGTCTATCCAAAACTGAAAACTAAATGCAATTCGCAGAAGTAGTTCCTGAGATTAGCGCGTTCAAACAAACAAACAAACTCTTCAGCTTTATAATAATTATAATAGTATAGATATAGATAAAATCTGAAACAATAACAACGTTGTCATGACAGTGTCAAACTGATTGAAACTGTACTACAGAGTATCTGCTATTGGCTGTTATTTACGTTTCGTTCGACGATTATTTTTAAAGTACGTTACTTGATAATTTGTATTAACCATTAAAATAAACCTAAGAACGTTCCAAAACAAGTATTTTTAGGTGTAATCCTTTATTATTATTATTTCATTATTCCCTCTTCGTTTAAGTATCATTTGTGTTCGGTTAACTATATTAAGATAATAACTATTTTTGTGAGTAATATGAATAATAAACATTACTGTTTAGGGTGGTGCGAAAAAAAACCGTCTCCTTTGAAATATGTTATAACGCCATCTAGGTTTCATTATATGAACTGTTAGTATTGTTACTCAACGCCGCTGTAGCTAGATAGTTTTAAAAGTTACACTTTTTATCAATAGATGGCAGATATAACAAATTATTAAGCATTTTTATCAAATCCATTTTTGTTTACTTTTTCTTTCATAATTATTTTTTCTAGGTATGTACGTACTTATTCTCTGTCCGTGTGGAGACGGAGTAAGAATACAGTATGTCACGACCCCATCTCATCCCATGGGTGTCGTAAAAACCGACTGAGGGACTATCCATGAATATTATCTTTACGTAATAAAAAGAAGTAAAACTTGAAATTAAGCCCAATCCGTTTGGCTAGCGTGGTATTAGTAGGCCAGGCATCTCTCCGTCACGGAAGAAGGCCCGGCCCTGCAGTGGGACATTAATGGGCTGTTCTGATGACGTAGGTACTTATTTTCTGAGCTATCTATTACAACACCCTTAAGAGAGACTACGATTAATAAAACTATATTGTGACACTCCTGCTTACCGTCATTTGGTTATATTCTAACTTCGCCTGCAATGATATCTCTACTTTTGAACTTACACAATTTAATAAATAAAGGAAAAGCATTTTTTATAATGCAACTGATATTATAAACAGATACTTTTGTTATTGTAAGGAAATATATAATACCTATAATCTAATTTACTGATTGTAATCAAATATTATGACACTTTTCATTCTTATATTGATAGCGTAAGAAACATTATTTATAATGTTTCTTTTCTTACTTCTTTTCTTTTCTTACTTTAAAATGTTTGTTTTAACAAACATTTTAGAGCCACTCATTATTGGCCAGACCAAATCATAAGGTATGTATACAAAAACAATTTGACCTTGACCCCTTCCCCTTTTAATAAAAAAGTAAAAATTTGGTTTTTAGAATCATAGCTGAACAGACTTTCAAAAATCGTCTCGCAATCAAAAGGTTCTCTAATTAATTTCTTTACCGAACCATCAAATGATAGAACAGCCTTCCAGCAGAACAGTTCTCTCCTTTCTATGATATGGAGTCTTTTAAAGATTGTATGCCTGAGTTTATCAAAATGTATTTTAGATTAACCTCACTTCTGGACAGTAATCTCGATATGCATTACGTTGACAACATTAATAACGCAAGCCTTTAAAACAAAATGTAACAGTATTAAAACAAAATAAGACAGACTCACCAAATATCTTACAGCAATGCAGACAAACACAGGTGATGGAGTATATCACTATGAGGACCAGGAAGGGCATGAAGAGTATTGTGTAGTCCATGGTGTACTATAGTACGTGGTGACAGTACACGCGTAGGACACTATACTGAGTAGGTACTGTGTACTGTACTATCAGCGCGCCGATAATCAGATACATAAATTGATAGTAAGTAATTAGTTGATAGAGCGAACGTTAAACATTCAATGTTTATATTAATATTGAGAATTTGGTTATTTTCTTTTAGTTGTAGAGTATTAGTAGCCTTTAGTGTGTACTTACTATCTAAACCTTTAGCAAAATATATGATTAACACACTTCAGCTTAAAATTAAATCATCATAACAGCCTATTAATGTCCCACTGCAGGGACGGGCCTCCTCCCGTGACGGAGGGATACTTGGCCTACTAATACCACGCTGGCCAGACGGATTCGTATAGGGTTTAATTTCAAGTTTTCCTTCTTTTTATTTCTCAAAGATAATATTCACGGATAGTCCCTTAGTCGGTTTTCACGACGCCCACGGGATGAGACGGGGTGGTGACATATTGTATTCTTACTCCGTCACCACACGGATACACTTCAGCTTAAATTAAATAAATGGTACAAAATACGTCTTGAGTATCTGCATGTTTGTCCCTGGGACGACGCATCATGAATCATTCCTCCATCCTTAAGGCGACAGTTATGATTTGTAATAAACAGAATAAATTATAAAAATGTGAGAAATATCTTATCGATGTACAATATCTAAGTATTGTATAAGTAATAAAAGCACATTAATTACTCATTAGTAAAGCACAAAAAACATTAAGTATTGACATTTTGTGGAAATTCTACGAAATATAAACTATGATTAGAAAGAAATGTTTCCAGAAACCAGTTCTGACAAGCTGTTATTATGCCCAAACATTATAACGGAGCGTGATTTAGTTAAATTGTCTTGGCAAAAGAAGAAGCATTTAAAATAACTTGAGAAGTCGATAAATATGGTCTTCTACCCTGTACCTACGTATAATTCATTTGAAATTAAATAGTTACGACGACCTCGGTGGCGCGACGGTAGCGCAAGCGGCTGCCGTGCAAGAGGTTGTGGGTTCGATCCCCACGCAGGACAATAATTTGTGAGATCCACAAATTATTGTCCTGGTCTGGGTGTTCTTTGTGTCCGTTAATTGATGTTTGTAAAAGGTCCTCGCGACACAGGGCATAATCCCTAGTGCGGGAGTTGTCTTTTTTAAACAAAGAAAAAAAAAAGTTAAACGATTAGTGACATAATTAATTTACGAGCTCGTTACGCAAAAATAAGTATATTCACAGTTCAAATTATACTTAGTTTAGAATAATATGACGTGAGAATGTGTGAGGAATTATTACTGTGGGAAATAATAAATCAAAATACTGGAAATGAGAATAGCAAGACATATATACAGAAAATATTATATAATAATCAGGAATACACAAGTACAGATGAAATTAGCAATTTATTTAATACTTTTTTTATTAATTTGACTAATGCAAACGACTTTAAATATAAACATGACAATATAAATAAAACTATGGACATAAGTAATTCTAACACAATATTTATAAGCCCGACATACCCAATGGAAATATATAAAATTATTAATAATCTCAATAATACTAATTCTGTAGGAATTGATGATATTAACACAAAAATAATTAAACTAAGCGCCAAATACATTTGTGAGCCGTTGAGTTTCATAGTAAATATGTCTCTCCAAGAAGGTAATTTTCCTAATGATCTTAAACAATCCATTGTTAAACCTTTACATAAAAAAGGAGAAGAGGGAGACATGAACAACTACCGACCAATTACACTCATACCAGTATTTTCAAAGATTTTTGAAAAAGTTATGCTAAGTAGACTGAATGATTTCGTTAGCAGTCAAAAAATATTAAAACAGGAACAATTCGGTTTTCGTAAAGACAGTTCTACTTCATTGGCTTGCTTTGAATTAGTTAAAAATATTACAGAAACTGTCAATAAGGGGGTACCTATTACGGCTATATTTCTGGATATGAGCAAAGCGTTTGATTATGTTGATCATAATTTACTACTTTATAAATTAGAAAAATATGGCATAAGAGGTATAGCCAATAAATGGATCAGCAGTTATCTAAAAAACCGATTTCAATGCGTTGAAGTAACTAAAATAGAAAATAATACTAAATTGACATGTAGATCTGACTTTCAATTAAACAAATTTGGGGTACCACAGGGAAGTGTTTTGGGGCCATTTCTCTTCCTTATGTATATCAATGACCTTCCAAACATCACGCATCATAAAACTATCCTATTTGCCGATGACACAACCCTAATTATCAAATGTGAAGGCAAAGACACATACGAAAGAGACATAAATATAACACTTGATAAAACAATCAACTGGTTAAACGATAACAACTTAAAAATTAATGTTACTAAAACGCAAATAATTCAGTTTCAAAATTACAGAAGACAAAACATTACATTAGACATAAACATTAAAGCAGATAAAATAGAAGAAGTAGATACGACAAAATTTCTGGGAGTATTATTTGATAAACATTGCAACTGGAAGGCGCATATAGAATCCGTCTGCAGTAGATTAGAACGTTTCGTATTTGCTATTAAACGGCTACGACAAACCGTATCGACAGAAGCTGCTCTGAGCGCATATCACGGCTATGTAAGTTCGGTTCTCTCATATGGTCTCATTGTATGGGGAGGATCTGTTGAAGTAGAGAAAGCATTTCTCGTTCAAAAGAAATGTCTGAGAGCAATTACTGGTGCTTGGTTTATGGACAGCTGTAAACCAATATTCAAAAAGTTGCGTATCCTGCCACTGGCTTGCATGTACATAAGGGAGCTCTGTGTTTTTGTCAGGTGTCATCCACAATATTTTCCATTGCATTCAGACGTAATATCTAGAAATACTAGACATAAATATAAACTCGATCGTCCTAGGTGTCGTTTAGACATATATGAAAAGAATGCTTATGTGAGGGCAATAGATGTTTATAATAAATTACCAAATGTTTTTAAGGAATTGCCAATTAATTTATTTAAAAGTAAAGTAACACTGTGGTTGACTGACAAATGTTTTTATTCCTTATATGAATTTATGACATTCAAGGAAAACAATGTAATTAATTAATGTAAGATATTTTTTTAGAAATTATGACATGTAAGAATAACAATGTAATTATTTAAGTTATAATAATATATACAATAATGGCACTTTACGTATTAACATTTTACAATCTGACACTTTACCATTTTGACTTTAACATATTGACATTTTAACATTTTATACATACATTAACAAATATAATATAATAAGTACATGTTGTTATTAATTTCAATAAAATAATTAAATGATATAATTTGTTAAATAACATCTAGAATAAGTATAAATATTGTACTATGTTTTTAATTTTTTTAAGTTTATTTACTATGTTCACGCACCATTGTTATGGTAGAATGTGTTGGACTTTATTACTTCACCAGCTCTATGTACCGCATTTCTTGTGAATAAAATGATCTTTATCTTTATCTTTATCTTTACAAATATTCAAGCTAGGTAGGTATATGCACGGAGGAATTTGTAATGAGAATATCTGTAAAAGGAAACGAATTAAAGACGTTGCTAACAAAATCTGCAAGATGATGATTAAGCAATACGTACTTGACATCATAGTGTCGTTACTTTTAATGGTAGGTACGTTTAATGTCCTATTTTATTGTTTGGCCTTCCCTGTTAGAGGAAAACTTGATATACATACTATGTAATAGGTACTAATACTGGCCATACAGTATTGGGTTAAATGTCAAGTTTCTCTATCTTTTGTTTTTGTATAAACAAAATCTGCGAACTTCCCTTTATTCTTTTACGATGCCCATGGTTTGAGTTGGCCTGACACAGTTTTTCTTACTCTGCAACTACGTGGAGGGCTACCACCCCAGTAAACTACGAAATCATAGTTCCCTTCGCAAACTAAGCTCGTACGGATGTTAATAGAGTCCAGTCGTCTATCCTTACCCTATTCGGAACATAATAGAATAACCAGAATTTGGAAATCAAAAATGAATAGTTATTTATGTCTAAAAAATAAGTAGATACTAGGTAACTTATAGTAAATTGTATAAAAATAAAAAGAATACTTACTGAAAACGTTGAACACAAATCTGCCGATCACCATATCACACACAGACAGATACATCAACACTAACAAAAGTATTATTATAAAGAATAACAAATATACTATTTCTTTCTGACTTAAAAACATTTTGGCACAACACTCTACTACTTCAACTACTTTTTAATTAAAAAAAACAGACCAATTTGTCAGTTATTTTGACAGATTATATACTTATAGTTAGGTTGAATGTTTGTTTAATACTGATGGATATTTCATCTTAACGTGACGTGACTCGATGTAGTGATAATGTCGACACTGTGTTGCTTTGTGTGTCGATCTGATTTGTTATTTATTAGAGTAGGTATCATGTTTGTGTGTGGTGGAAATTTCTTGTATGTTCCGGTGCTGGTACAGGCTTCCTAAAGAGTCTAAGGGCTCTTTTTGTCTCATGGATGCGTGCGAAAACACGTAGAAAAGGACCCTTAGTCTATTTAATATAATGCTAGCTAGAGTTATGATTACAGAGATATATATTATGTTAAATTATCCTGCTTATGTTTCGTAATGATAATATTTGGGAACTTTCCCATAATCTGATTTTATGACATGAGGTGGAGTGGACTTAGTATTTTTTTTCTAATTTTTTTAACTTTACATAAAACACCAATGCAATCCGTCTAGCCACAAAGTTTATAGTAGCCTAAGTTTCTTTTAGTCAATGGGACAGGCTCTGGGAAGGAGCTAAGAAGATGATAATGACATTCAGGATATTTCTTTATACCACAGACCACTTTATGACCTTATTTGCTGACGATAGTACAATATTGTGTTTGAATAATAAAAATAACTTAGAATCAGAAATATTTAACACTTTGACAATTGATAATTGGCTAAAATGTAATAATTTAAAAATCAACTTGACAAAAACTCATTTAATAGACTTTAAACAACGGCAAACCGATAATAAAATACAAATAAATTATTCAGACACGGTAATTACTGAAATTAACGCCACACGCTTTCTGGGGATTACAATAGATAATAAGCTTAAGTGGAAATTACACATAGACAACATCTGAGATTTATTGTCATTTGTTGTATTATATTATTGTGGTATTTTTATATGGTAATCTGACTGACATGTTTAGTATTGAATGATGAAATGTATGTGTAAAATTTGTACACCAAAATGGTAGGACATAGCGTACTTATAACCTAGCTGTAAGAACTGTACACTAACCTATGATCCACAAATAAATAAATGAATTGAATTGAATTTCATTAAGACTATTTTGTCATAATAAATAAATCATCATCTCAGCCAATCGACGTCCACTGCTGGACATGGGCCTCCTCCAAGTATTACCAATAAGTAAATATTTAACACAAAAATAAATATGAATGTTTCAACGTAAGTAAATGATCGGATGTATTATTATATATCGATTGTTATAAATATTTTACAATATAGATAACGCATGTTATAATAACTTTCACGTAATTGATTATCTAATTAATCAAAAATGATAATAAACGTTATCATTTAATACTTTGTATGTACTAACTAACGCAATTCTCTTCACACGTTCCCACAACGCCATCTAGTCCCAAACTGAGTGAAGGTTGTATTGTGGGGTGCTAGACATTATTACGTAGTAAACACTCAGGCCAATGTAATCATTTATGTTCATACACAAAACATTGACTGAGAATCAAACCCGAGAGCTTCGCTTTGCAGTCATAGACTATAACCACTTCACCAAGGAGGTTGTCTTAACACGTTCCCAGTGCAGTGTACCATATATGGTACACGTGCATTGTTTTACTATTGTGTCTGCTGGCGGCACAGTGAAAGGGTTAATACGTCAAATTTACCAACAATCAGTAGAAGACGGTTACTTTAGGGGATTAAAGGACTAAATAAGAAAATGTCGTTACAACTAGATTCACATTATTTCTGTGTTCAAACAAAATTCTTGTTGAAAAGCATCCTAACTTAAAAACATTATTTCGAGAACACCATTAAAAATTACACCTTATTTTTCTCATCTTAAAATACAATTTAGCCTATTCAATATATTTGTTCTATCGTGACTGATAATCTGATAAGCTTATCTCGTGTTAGTAATACTGATGACCAGTGTATCTTGAACCGCCGCGTCCCTCTCACTCGTAGTCATGTAGAACTAAGGACGGGTTTGAAGTTGTGTGAGGCAGGTCAACGTATATTGGACGGATACTTTGTATTGGATATTCAAGGTAATGTTTGAAGTCTGCTAACGTCACTGAAGTGTAGTATGTAGTGTCACGTCATTAGGTAGAATTATTCTGTTTCTAGGAGGTAAGTACTTTGTTCTTAGTACACATTAGTACATAGGACAGACATCATGGCGGCCAAAAGGTATTTTAGTGTAAAGGACTATAGTAAGCAGATAACTATAGTTAATCTTTTTTTGTTGTCTTTTTAATTACTTCCCTGCCAGCACTTAAATATTCGATAATTTCCACACAGGATTTTTGTTTTAATTTTAGATAAAAACCAAATTACTTATTTCATTGATTTTGATGAAATTTCTAAGAGATCGTTTAAGAAATAAACCGCTTGGTCAAAAAATGTCAGTCAGTCTTTAACAATCATTTTTCGGAAAAAAAATACACCCACCCCAGTTAGTTCTTGTCAAAGTCGCTTAAAACGATTAAACGTGAAGACTCAAAACGATCAAAACCAAACTCCAATAATTAGATAGCAGTGACGCAACGGACAGACATTAATTTGTAAATTCTTGTATCAAATCATCACGGTAACAAAAAGTTGCGAAACTTGGCAGCTGCGTGGATAAGGATTGTTCTCGGAATCGTAATTAGTTGGACACTGGGCTCGCGTGTGAACCTTCCTGCCTATATATTTATGTCGCAGGGATGTGATGAAAACAGGGATATGGTCAATTCCATAAAATATAACATGATTTCATCATTTCCTTACACTAATCCAGTGATTTTATCAAATACAAAAACTGGTTTCGAGAAATGTTCTTATTTCGGCATTTGGTTGGGGTTATGTTGGATTCGAACAGTGACTATAACAGCCAACTTACATGTTTTTCTGTCATTTCAGAAACCAGTTCTGGTATTTGATCCTAGCACTAGATTTGTGTAGAGAAATGATATAATCGTATTGTAATTTTAACATTTTCCGTGGTTTGATCAAGCGCTTGGGGAATTGAGCAAACCCCTTGTTTTATCATATCCCTACGACATAAATACGAGCATCGAAATATTTTTGAAACAAGTTTTCTTTCCTTATTGATGAGTTTTTTTGAGAGCTCTTGGATATTTGGGAAGCTTGTCGACAGTAACACTGTATCAACACGAAATAGGTATTTTGAATGTTATCATTATCATGTCAAGATAATTAATTGAAATGCTTATTAATAATTTTCAAGAAAGGTTCTCAATTAGGTTGTATTTTTTGACGTTTGTTAACTTAGATGTCAGGCATTTTGAACTTAGTCATATAACAGAGTAACTCTACAATGGATAAACAGACATACGATGAAGGAGGCCTTCTTAACTTGTGGACCGATTTTAAAATGGTAAATGTAACTCATGCTTATGTACCCATGCAATCCGTCTGGTGACAGAGTAAGAATACAATATGTCACCACCCCATCTCATCCCATGGGTGGGTGTAGAAACCGACTAAAGGCCCATCCGTGAACATTATCTTTACGAAATAAAAAGAAGGAAACTTGAAATTAAACCCTATACCAATCCGTGTATTAGTAGGCCAAGTATCCCTCCGTCTCAGGAGGAGGCCCGTCCCTGCAGTGGGACATTAATGGGCTGTTATGATAAACCCATGTTTAGTAAACTTACGCCTTGTAACAATATTAGCGCCTTTCTCATGTACAGGGTGTTATTGAATCATCAACATAACAGGTAGTTCTGCCCCGAGGGCACGACTCACATCTCCCGACATACTCGTATGTACCTAATGCTCCACACTCGTGTACGACATAACGTAATTAACACTTTATCATTATAAATAAACTAAAAGTTTTACTTAATTTCCATGAGTTATGAAGGTTGTGGATACCGGATTGCATTGTAGACGTAGACTAAAATAGATTCTTAAAAATTATAATCATGTTTGTAAGTTTCCCCGATACAGAATGCGATCCCAAGCGCGGCAATAGACTTTTAAATTCGTTCGTTCGTTATTTCAGTCCTTATCATCCCATTGCTGGGCAAATGCCTCTCCCTTTGATTTCCACAAGGTTTTACTGCCGGTCCTTGGCCAATGAAGGCCAGTGTTTTTGTGCCCTTATCTATCTCATCTCGACACCTCCTACGTGGTCTGCCGCGACATCGATTTGATGACTCTGGGCACCACTCGGTGGCTAGTACATAGATGGCCTTTAAAAAAAAAACAAAATTTTGTTACCTGTAAACCTGCTATGGATGCTTGTTACTCTTTAAGCCAAAAATTATTTGTTACAAAATCGACATCAATCCAAGCAGAGTCGCAAGTAAAATCTAGTCATTCAATATTAATAGTAGACACCAAACATGTTGATACGTCTAGTACCTACGAAGTGAGGTCCTTGTTTAACAAACCATTACAGACATATACATGGTTGTAATCGATAGTTATTAGTACTGGGACCAGGTATGCCTTGTTGTGATATTTGAGAACATAGCATAGCCTACAGTATCGAGTCGTCTCTTGGGCTCTGTGAATTAAAAAGAATAAAAAAATGATTTTGTTTTCGACAGGGGAAAAAACACGTGGTGAAGGTGGAAACTTGTAATTTAATAGGTGTATTGATTGACTATTGTTCTGTCTTCTCTGCCTACCCCGGATGGGATAAGGCGTGAGTTTATGTATGTATGTATTGACTACCTGGTAGCGGCAACCGATGGATGAGGGAGGCACAGGACAAAGCAAGGTATGGTCGTTTGGAAGAGGCCTGTGTCCAGCAGTTGACATTTATCTGAGATGGTAAAATTACGAAATTCCACAAGGTTCTCTTTGCAATACATATTTATATAAATGAAAACAAATAGTAAGTAAAGTAGTACCTAAGTATAAATATTTATAAAGTAACAGCTCTGAACATAATTAACTTTGGCTGCCATATTTGGTGCTGGCAGTAATTAAGAGTGAACAAAAAGTACAAGACGACTGTACAACACAATTGCCAGTAAATCAACTAGGTAGCTAACTTATATTTACATGCTTACAACCTTGCTATGCTTGCTTTTTTGTATTTTGACATTGTGCAACTTTGAAGATATACTCAGGGTTTTAAAATTTTGTCGAATACTGCTTTTGACTACTTAAACTTTCATTATTTTTAAAAAAGGGAACTCCTGTACTAGGGATCGTGCCCTGTGTCGAGGGGACCCTATTTAAAGGACATCCAAACTCATGACAATAAAATTGCTGGATCACACAAAGAATTGCCCTGTCTGGGAGTCGAACTAGCGACCTTGTGCACTTTACAACCCCGAGGCAGTTATTGTGTAACCTCTTTTCATTTCTACCTTTATTTTTAAAATTCAACAATCTGGTGTCCATTGTCCACTTGTGGGCGTATTTCCCACATAAAGATAACACACTACGTTCGCATTGACAGAGTAATATACCGTAATAGTATAACTCGTCATCATGGCTCGCTAACTATGGGAACAAACTTGTTGTCACTAAATTATGATTGAGATATTATTGAAGCGAGAAGGTGACATCAAATATGTCTGCTTGTCATGTAGTGATAATATTATTATTTAATTAGTAGCTGGTGCCCGCAACTTTGGCTGCCTATTTTGGGAAATTCTACACAATATTTTATACATTGAAGCATATTATGTGTTTTAAGTTTCATTAAAATCCATTCAGTAGTTTTTACGTGAAAGAGTAGGCAAGAAATATCAATACTTACAAACTTTCGCATTTATGATAAAATAATAGGTAAGTATGAATATATCCAAAGTACTGCTATTTTCTTTAAAACTTTCGTGTTTCATTTTATAATATTATTTACCCGTGTAAATCATAATATTACTGCCTTTTCTTAGTTTAGGACTAGATGGCACTGTGTGAATGTGTGAACACTAAATTAAAGTTAATCCTAATATAAGGCTGTGTGAATGTGTGAGGAATATACATTTTGAATTGTTTTTAATAAAACAAGTAACTAAGTAACTTACACTGATTTAAGTAAGTAAAGGTACGTATCTTAAAACTTACATTATACTATTAAATGAATAGGTGCTTACCTCCTGACCTTAGCTGAATCAGTCCGGATATATCTAATGCTCTGTATACATAATGATAGATTTTATTAAACCTAGTACACATCGGAGAAAGAATAATACGATTAAATTATTTTCCGTGTGGTGACAGATTAAGAATACAATATGTCACCACACCTTCTCATCCCATGGGTGTCGTAGAAACCGACTAAAGGACTATCTGTGAATATTACCTTTACATAGAAAGACCTTGAAATTAACCCCTTTACCAATCCGTCTGGCCAGCGTGGTATTAGTAGGCCAAGTATCCCTCCGTCACGGGAGGAGGCCCGTCCCTGCAGTGGGACATTGATGCACTTTAAGTCCGGTAATTTCAAGTTATGTTGGCATGAATATAGTGGCAGAGTTTTTTTCTTACAATTGACTAAACATTATTATGCTGAAAATAAGGAAGCAACACGCAGATTTAGTAATTTAAGTGAAGCCTGTAAAGTACTATCCCCCTTACTTAAAAACGTCTTAAATTTAATCACTGTTTAGCGAGATTTTTCTAAGTAAAATCGTACGAATTTAAGCTAATCAATTGCTAGCTAAACAATATATAATATGTGTGTACATAGCCTAAACGTGATAGCACACAATCAGTATCTATTCTGGTCCCCACAATGTGCAATTTAGTTAGCGATCTAGACCCAGACATCTGATCTGACATAGATCTGATCATGACATAGATCTGAGCCCAATACATCGACTAGACGATAGTTGATGGCCGCGGGCGCTGTCATCCGTTAAATGATTAGTAATCTATACTGAACCAAGATTATATCTTAACTGTACTTAGTTATAATAATGGTGATAGATTGGGTTGGATGGTACAATAATTTGTAATATAAACTAATATCTCTGCCTACACCGGACGGGATAAGGCGTGAGTTTATGTATGTATGTATGTATAATCTAATACCACTAAGGAAAATTACACAAAAAATCAAAAGGTAGTCTCTATGACGGACTGGATGCGGAAGGCGCTAGACTGTGTTTTGTGGCGCGTGTCGGGAGAGGCCTATGTTCTGTGGTGATGACACAAAAAACCATTTTGGAAAAATATATTTTTTAATGAGTACATGTATATTTAATAACTCGTGTTGTAATCCCGAACGGCAAACGTTCTTTCCGGTTGCTAAAAATCGGAGGTTCCATGAAACTTGCGGAAGGATTAACCTACAGACCTCTGGCCAGACAATGACATTACTTCAATAACACTAGGTTCAAGGTGCCCAAGCCCCTCGTTTGAATACACCAGCTCAGTCAGTACTTCCTGACTTGCTACTATGAACATCTCATCCTAACAATAGCAGAACAGATTATTGAGAAAACGCTACTTTGAATAGTTTAATGAGTATCAGCAATGAAAATACTATCGTATGATATCGGAGTTGACATTTTCTACACGATTGATGTTGTAATGAATCAGCCAAACATTAATAAAACATAAAAAATGTGAACTAATAAATTACTATTCAGGTTACAAAATATTCCATAAAAACTGTAACAATATACAATAAAATATGCACACACAAATATTTGAGTGTTAATTATGACATCATAGATCAACCCTCAAAAGCGCATCATATTAAAAAGTCATTAAAATATCGGCTCAGGGCCCTTTAGTCCCGCGGTGAAGATAAAAAATGTATAACTCAAAGAAATGAATTGTGTGTAAGAATTATTCAAAGCCTCAAAGCGAAGGAAGTATTAGTTGTCACGTTTTAATAGTTACGATTGGATGAGAGGAAAAGGGAGTGTTTCCGTTGTCATACGATATTTTTGTTGTAGAAAATATTATCGGAGACTTCATTACTACCGCGTGATTACTGTCCATGGCCTTCAACAGGCTGCTTAATACCATGGTCAGTGTAAACTGTGCCGAAACATCAAGGAAAATAAAGGTTATTATTATCAAGTCCGCCAACGGAGTCTGGCTTGACAAAGGACTCCTTCAAATATTTCCACCTTGCGTGGTCCTGCACTTCCCTCTTCCACTGGTGTCCCTCTGTCCTAATCAATCACACGGTGGACGGATGTCCACCGTGTGAGGAGTTTCCCTTATTATATAATTTTTATTTTATTTTATTAAATGAAGTCCTTATCTAATCACTTTAATACATGCCATTAACTTTCCTAAGCGGTCAATTGTTTTTTTTTTGCGAACAAAACAAAACTTAATGTTCTCTATTCATAAAAAAATAGCAGGTAGAATCATTTATACTTATGCAGCATGTCAATTCTCGTTCTTTAAAATCGTTAAAAATTAAGTTAATTTAACTTTTAGTTGTCAAATTGTCACAATTGTATTCTTGTATTTATAATTTAAAATCTTTTTAAAATAATGTAATCGTACTGTAACTATTCTGTAATTTTTAAAGTGACAGTTCATGTAATTTTCGCGCTAGCATGGGTAGTCTTGTCAATAAGAAACGTCAAACCTTTGCCTTTATTTTAGGAGCGGCAGTGCGCGTGCGCGAGGGAAGCGAATCGAGCGGGAAAAACAAGTTAGGGATATCGCATTATTACATTCAAAGACCCTGATTTTCATTTTTTTAATTCTTAGAATAGAATTTTATGGAACTTATAATATTTTAATTTACCGAAGATAATTTCCTGTAGTTGATTTATATATTAATGTTTTATTTCTGTATATGGCGTGTTAGAAAATCTATTAAAATTTCCAATCTTTTAAATTGTATACCGTAAACTGGCAACTCTGTTATTTAACTCTTTTTTGCCATTTAACTTAATTTTAACTTTTACTTTACCGGACAAGAAATACCACTTTGGGTTTATTAAAAATTAAATTAAAATAAATTAAAAATTAAGTTAAATTAAATAGTATGTTTCGAGAATTGACCTGCAGTTTAAAAATAAGCAAGCATAAACTGACCGCGTACTAGTGAATCTTGTACTTTGCATCGTAATCGCAAAATAAATATTAATGAAATTCAAGGTTTATCGACATAATTGTTTCATAATTTATCAAGTATTTTGCATTAGCATCTGGCAGCATCTTAATAGAATCTTTTAACACCTTAATGATGTAAATAAAGAGTTTGTAATTACGCTATTAAATTTAATTAAGCTAATAATTTAATTAACATGTTACTATAAACTATTGCACATTACGTATTTATAAATAGATAAACGTTTTAAAGATGAAATTAATATATTTCAAATGAAATACGCGAATTGGATTAAAAGCTATAAGATAAAATAACAAGGATAAAATTATGCTACTGTGTGTCGTTTTTTTATAAGGGCACGGTAATATGACCGTATCGAAAGCTGATGGAAAGCATATATAAAATATAAATACAGTATATATATTGAGGGCAACGTAAAGTAGTCAAAAATAACTTCACTTTCGTTGCCATCACCTTGCTGTTAAACAAATTATTTATTTTAATGTTTATGGGAATCACACATTGTATCGCGGCGTCTTTACCCCGTAATTTTCAACGTAAGTATATCATACAATGTGTATGTCAATTAAATGAGATTTCAATCCCTGTCTTACACATAGATGAGCAAGTGTGAAGCTTGTATTTTTCTTTTTACAATAAGACATTGTCGCATTGTTGGCGCTGGCGTGCAACGTCATAGTCACGCGTCGTTAGTAACTCTTAAGTAATACGTGGACGTTAAAATCGTGTCGTATGCAACATGATAATAGAAACGCGCACGAGTTAACAATAGCGCATACAAACTAGTGGACCACACACAACTACTGCTTGTAGTAATTACTTGGGAAACTAATTTAAACTTACACTACTTATTTAGTAGAGTATGTACATTTATAGTTTACATGGGGGGAAAATCCTCATTCCATCTTACCTGGAAACGATTTCCAGCCTGGCTAAAACTTAGGTACCTATATCAAAATTCATCCGCGAAAGTTTGTTTTCCCTGTACCTAAATGATTTTTGACGGCAATATTAAAAGGCTACTACTTCCTACTAATCCTATCCTACTACGAGTAATATTATAAATGCGAAAGTTTGTGAAGATGTATGGATGGATGGATGTTTGTTACTCTTTCATGCAAAAACTACTTATTTTGGACTTTATTACGGATTTTATTACGGGAACTACTTTTTAATACGGATTTGATGAAATTTGGAATTATAGGTAGCGCTATGCTACACCCTAAGCATGGTATAGGTATACCACCGAACCGGGAAACCGCAGGCATCACCTAGTATTCTATAAAAACAATGATGTACCGTAGAAAATATGCTATTATTATTTACCTAAGATCAATTACTTAACTTTAGTACTGGTTGCATAATTTACTTTTAGCTTAAACTTATGTAGTCAGTTCACTATTTATGACACCTAAATAAACTTATCGTGACGAAGTCGCTGGTTACAGCTGGCAGCAGTGTAAAATAAAACACAACATAGAACTTCAATAGTTACTTAGTTTAATAAAACAAATTGCAATACAAACTTTTTCCATTACAGTAATTGTTAAAAATACAATTTACTTAAACTTATATGTACCTTGCCTGCATACAGGCTATATATTATATTTAAAGTGTGGCGAAAGTACGGTCGAATGCAAATAGAATGAGTCTGAATGTTCTCGTATCGACGTTTGTACAGTCAAGAACAAAAGTTAATTAAATCATCCAATATTAAAATACAAGGTCTTCAACGTGTTGAAGTTGAAAATTGGTGTTTAGTAGGTATTACTAATAATGATTAGTAACCTACCAATAAACACCAATTTTATTAATGAGTAATGATATGATTATTTTCTCTTCCCTTACGAAATTTACTTACAGGAAGATTTTGCGTAGAGATGTTTAGTAATGTCCTTTCATCTTTCACCCTCACTAGCCCTGTGTCGCAGGGACTTTTACAGACATGATATAAACGGGCACAAAGAACAGCCAAGCTCATGATAATAACAATTTGTGGATCACACAAATTATGACATTGAGTGGAATTTGAACCCACTGGGCCCAGTTTCCACCAAAGTGGAGAGGAGAGGAGAAGACAGGGGACGTGCTGCAAAGCTAACTAGTAGGTTATTTCCACCAAAGGGGAGAAGCGTGGCGGAGCAGAGAACTATCTACCTTCTCCGCTGCACAACGCCGCCTGGCTCGCTCGGCGCTAGCTTCACAAAAATCTATGGAAAAATCAGACATCTCACTTCTCCGCTTGATCCATTTCCAACGAAACCAAGCGGAGAAGAGATGTGGAAATAACGAAATCTGATTGGTTTAGTCATCTCTTCTTTTCTCCTCTCCTCTCCCGTTTGGTGGAAACCAGGCCTTTTTGCCGCGCTACCAAGGTTGGTTGTAGGTGTTCATTTAGTTTTGTAGTCGACTGTACGCGTAGGACGTCCCTGATAAGTGTTGGACGTAATATCAGTTCGTGTTGTTTAATCTGTACGGGACTGTACAATGTTGCTCTTATACTTATCTTGTTACTTACTCATCGACACAACCTGTTGAGGATCCAATTATTTGTAGAGGTTTTTTAAATAAAGTGAAAATAAAGATCAATAGTTATAATGGTGGTATATAGGTCTGTTCGGAATCAGAATCAGAATCAGAAATATTTATTTGTCAAACATAGGTTACAGAGGTCTAAAAATTATAATTATTACACCGCTATGTTTTGTCATTACGACATAAAAATATAAAAATAAACAATTCAATACCAACATGTCAATAATTAATTGAATTAAATAAAATTAACAATAATAATACAGCACAATAAAATAAATTAAATAAATTGTTACAATTATTGGTTTGTTCGGTCATTTAAATATTCCTCCACAGTATAATATGTCTTCTCAATTAGAAATGACTTGATCCTACTTTTAAACTCATTAAAGATATCTATGTCTATTATCGTTTTAGGTAGGTGATTGTAAATTCGAGGAATCATGCAAAACACACCTGCATTCATCCACATGCTGTTATTTTGTGGAAAGCAGATTTTATGTTAATGGCGCTTACTTTTCAAGTGTTCAAACATACTTGAATTAGCTTTAGCAAATAACGCTAACTCGTATATATATAGGCAAGAGAGAGTTAATATTTTAAGATCCCTAAAGTAAGGCCTGCAGCTGTCTGTACTTTGGAGCTTACACATTGCTCTTACACATTTTTTCTGCGCTTTGAATACAGTGAATTTTTCCGTACAGTTACCCCAAAATATGATTCCATAGCGCAATATTGTCTCAACATTACCACGATAAGCCGTGAGTACCGCGCTCTGGTTTACCTCTCTTGCAAGCCTGTATAACGCATATGACTGACTGCTCAATTTCGAGCAGAGGTTTCCAGTATGAACCCTCCAATCCAAGCAGTCGTCTATATCCAGACCTAAAATTTTTGTCGTTCGTACCTGTTTAATTATGTTACCATTATACCTAATGTCAATGTTATCTACTAGTGGAACTCTATTTCTAAATGTCATTAATTGTGTCTTATCTTTTAATTTCAAATTATTTGATGTCAACCATTGTATTACGTCAATCAAAGTATTATTCATGTCAGATTCGAGAGTTTGTTTATTTCTGGCCGTAAATACAATCGTGCTGTCATCTGCGAATAGAATTGTAGGATGGTTCGTTATCCCTGGGAAGTCATTGGAACATCTATACAAATATTATGCAGCGCATACTTGTCGACATGTCAAACTTTCCATGTCACGAGTGTTCTACAAGTTGTAACAGTGTAAACACTGTGGCATTGGTACATAATTCAAGAGCAGACAACAGTACAAGCATTGATAATGATACTCCGTCAGTGATACAGGGACAAGTGACTGAAAATAAACTAAAAACATTTTTTCGTTAGTTATAAGTACCTAAATATATTGCATCAAAACATTAATGGGGCCATAAGTAAATCCGAATTACTAACATTAAATTTAGAATGGCTTATGGAACACGGTGACCCTGTTGATGTAGTTTGTTTAACCGAACATAATATGAAAAAAAATGATATTAAGCTTTTATATGTTGAGAATTACATTCATGCAGCCTCTTTCAGTCGTGGAAACCGTCATGGTGGTTCTTGTATTTTGGTTTGCAATGGACATGAGTACAAATCTTTAATTTCAGTGGAAAAGAGTTGCGTTTCTGGTGTTATTGAGTGCTGTGCTGTGGAGCTTGTAATGCATAGACTAATAATAGTCTGTGTTTATAGACCACCCCGAAATAGTGTTGAACAATTCGACATGTTTTTTTAGGATTTTTGACTCGATACTTAATACATTATGTTTGTCAAAAAAGAAAATTATTATATGCGGGGATTTCAATATTAATACATTAAAAACCAATAAATTAACTAATGAACTATTAACTACAATGCACAACTATAATCTTAAATTGACTATTAATGAACCAACCCGCCTTGTAAGTGAGTCTTGCATTGACAACTTTATGCATAATATTAGGGGTTGCAAATATAATATTTATGAATTCGCTTTATCAGATCATACATGTCAGGTATTAAAATGTCCTGTCAAAGAAACTTGCGCTTTAAAATATTGGTTTATCAGGAGGCGGGATTACTCAAGGCAAAATATTTTAAAATTCAAAGAATGCATGCAATCTCTTACATTTAATGAAGTATATAATACGGAAGATCCTAATTGTGCATTCGACAATTTCCATGAATTGTTTGTTCTTTTTTACAATTTATGCTTTCCATTTAGACTGATTAAGAAAACCCCCCGTAAGAAACCGTTGTGGATATCAAAGGGTATTCGACAGTGCGCAAAACGAAAAAGAAAGTTACTTTGGGATTATAGAAAAAAATGCAATAAATCTAATAGAAATAAATTTAAATCATACTCAGCGCGCTTAAACAAAATAATAAAGCTAACGCAGAAAGCTCAAAATGATTATAAAATTAGTACAGCATCGAACAAATGTAAAGCGACTTGGTCAATTATTAACCATAATAAAAACCAAACTATTATAGAAGAAGTCAGGCAATTAAATAATAATGGTTTGATGATCGATAATCCTGTAAAAATTGCAGACGTGTTTAACAACTACTTTATAAGTGGAACTAATTCTCATCATGTAGCTAATAATGTTAAGTTTAAATTGTCAAATGAAAAAATAAATTGTAATTCTATATTCATGAATCCCACTACTCCTTTTGAAATTAATAAAATAATACACTCTTTAAAAAATACAAAAAGCACAGGTTATGATGACGTCTGTACAAATATTGTAAAAAATGTATCAAATATAATTTCACCTGTTTTATGCTACATAATTAATATAAGTATTTTCTTCGGTATTTTCCCAAATAAATTAAAAATAACTGTAATAAAGCCCCTGTACAAAAAGAATGACAAAGCGAGCGTAACTAACTATAGACCTATTGCTCTTATACCTATATTCGCTAAAATATTTGAAAAGGTAATAAGTAATAACCTTTATAACTTTTTTGAAAAAAATAACGTTTTCACGGAGAAACAAGTCGGCTTCAGAAAGCATAAAAGTATAAATTTGGCTGTTTTCAATTTCCTGAATACTATAATGACTGGACTAGATAATAAAACTTAGTCACTGCACTGTATATGGATTTGAAAAAGGCTTTTGATTATGTAAATCATAATATCTTGTTGGATAAATTGGAATCCTACGAATTAGAGGCAACATCTTAAATCTCCTAAAAACGTATCTTGAAAACCGACAACAATGCACACGAATCACTCGGATATGTTCAGAAACGCATACAGAGATAGTGCACTCATCTTCCTATCTTGAAGTAACACAGGGAGTTCCTCAGGGTAGCATACTCGGTCCATTGTTGTTCATCGTTTACATTAATGACTTGCCTAATTTTATTTCCCATGACATGGTATTATTTGCGGATGATAGTACAGTGATGTTCACGAGCACATGTAGGAATCAAGTAGTTTCAGATATTAATCAGACACTTGACACAATAGTTCAATGGTTATCTTATAACAATTTATTAATTAATTTAGACAAAACTAATCTCATGACATTTAGAAATAGAAAAAATAATTTATTAGATCTTGACATAAATTTTAATGGACATAATGTTAATATAGTAGATAATACAAAATTTTTAGGTTTAAATTTAGACTCGAGCTTAAATTGGAAATTGCAAGTAGAAATTGTATGTAATAAGCTGAGCCAATTTTCTTATGCGCTATCTATGCTCAGAAAAACTGTGCATCGGTCTGCTGTGGTCACCGCATACCATGGGTACGTAGACTCAGTCTTAAGGTACGGCGTAATCTTTTGGGGTAACTCTGTAGACAAGGAGGCAGTATTTAGAGCTCAGAAGAGATGTGTGAGGGCAATTTGTAACATTAAATCAACTGAATCTTGTCAACCATTATTTGTTAATCTGAAACTACTAACTCTTCCATGTATTTATATTTATGAGGTAGCTACATTTGTAATCTCACATATCTCCATGTTTGAGCATTTAAAAAGTAAACGAACCAATTATAAAATTCGTTTTCCTTCAAATAAAACGGCGCAGTTCAATAATAGCATATTTTGCATGGCTCCACGTATATATAACCATTTACCAGTTGAAACATTAAACTGCCCCAGCATGGAGACGCTCAAATATAATTTGAAAATTTTTTTAATCAGCAAGGCATACTACAGTGTCAAAGAGTATCTTGATGATAAATACAAATAAGTCATTGCAAAATTGTACTTTGTTTGGTAGTTAGGTATTATTACAGTGGTATTGTTCATTTTGTTTGTTTTAATAATAATTATTATATTATTTTAATTATTGATTATTGTTTGATTATTATTATATTCTAAAAATGTAAAATTATTTGATTGATATTATATTGTGGTGAAAGTAATGATTCGAACGATTGATTGTTATTTTGTAACTAATTGATTAATTATTAATACCTAACTGTTTATAGTTTAAGTTCAATGTGTTATAAATATTGCATGCTAACTATTTGGTAGAATATAGCTGAACAAAATATTTGTTTCTTAACAGATGTATGTAAACACCAAACTGACCTACCTATCAGTGGCGAAGGGTGGATTTTTATAAAAGGGAAGCCGAAGATTCCGTGGACTTTTGTTCTACTTTATATTACTATTATTCTGTAGTTCATAGGTATTCGTGAGAAAATGTTTCGATTTTACCTAGTTGTCCCGAACTCATAAACTTAAAATACGAAAATGTTTCTCTGTTTGGAAGACTTCTTTGATCAATTAGATTAATTGTTTATATTGCTATATCCTAAATGATTCTACATACCTACTTACTTACTTTTAGAATCTGAGAATACTGTCTGTAAGCCACTTACTTATACGTATCGAAATGAGATAATTGTATTAAAATGTTTCGTAAATCCACAGCGCCGGCGTTTCTTATATTTATAATTCAATTTCGAGAATGATGTTTTATCGCACATCACATAATAGGATAGTCAATATAATATAACACTATTAACCTGTCCCTTATAACAACAAACTATTAAATTTGCTGAAAACAATACAAACAAGTACTTACAAAAATATTCCATAGGATCCCAACGCACTACGACAAAAATAAAGTCAACCAATGCACAACACATAATACACAATCATAAATAATTAAACATACAAATTTTACTACTTTAAACAAGAAAGCGAATTTTATAACCTATTTGCAGAAAATAAATACAAATATCTGTTTTTTCTTCAAATGGTCCTATCGTTTACCGATGATTCTGCCAAAGTCAAGACGCAAGCCGTATAAAAATATAAAAACAAATAAATATAATTAAAAACTAAAAATTCAGAAGAAAGGCTGATTTCTATCAGATTTAAATAATTGATAAAAACAAAGGAATGTCAATGGCAAATTAAGTACTTAACGTGAAATGAAATGAAACTTCGTTACAATTGGTCGGTCCACTGGTTGCAATAGTGCTTTCTCGCTCTCGCAATGTTGTAGTTGTATCTTTTATCCTTGTCATAAGCCGATGGCCACCGGCTTATATGGTACCTTAGATCGACGAATACAAAGTGTCACGTGACCGTACGATTTCCGTACAGTCTGTTGTACTGGATTCCTAATTTCGCGACCGGCTTACTGCGCTCCGCGCATGCGCGCTTTAAGTACTCTCTGACTGAACCATAACAAGTTGTTAGTTGACAACCTTTAATTACAAGATGGCGTTATGAGTACGTAAATAATTATATTGAAAATTATTATTACTGTAATTATTATTGCGATTTACGTAAGAGAATACTTTTTTGTTTTATATTATTTTGTATTGAGTGGATGTTGCGTCATTGATTTATAATTGATTAATAGACAATGCTAAGCGGTTTTTGCAAAGGTAAGCCGGTAGGAATCGAGTTATATGGACACTTCGCCACTACTACCTATATTCGCAATAAATGATTTTCTATTTCTATTTCTATTTCTATTTCATTAATATATATATTAAACAATAATGGACCGAGCACTGTACCTTGGGGTATTCCTACGTTAACGCATCTATACTCTGACTCATAGTGGACTTCTTTTTTTGTTTTTGGACATAGACGTGTTATTTGGGTGCACTGTTGTCTGGCTGTAAGATCGGAAAGACACCTCCAATCAGTAATGGCTGTTAACTGGCCATCTTACTCATAAACGCCTCTTAAATTTAGTCACTGTTTAGCGAGATTTTTATTAGGAAAACCAACCTTTACCAAACAAAACCGTAAGAATTTAAGCTAATCAATTGACTAAAATTTAATAGGCGTTTATGAGTATGGGAGTGGGTGGTAAAACGGTATGCGTAAAAGCCAATTCTTTTGATTGATAAAATCGACAAATTTTGTATCCTTAGTCCAAGTTGATCCAGGTTCTAACCAACCATACATATATAAATCAGAGACTAGTTTTAGAGATTTTTTTTAACTTTATAAGAAACAATTAACTTCCCTTACAAGACCTTGGCTATTATAATTATCATATTGTATCTTACTAGAACGGTACATTGTTATTTGTGATAATCTCCGTACGCTGTTGTCCTTGTTAGCGAGCCTCGCGAGTTGCACGAGGTCAATGGCAGCGCTAATTAATTAGTAATCGATACCTTCGAATAGGAAGCGAGCAATGTACACCTAATAGTAGCACTAAATCTAGTCATTGTTTTACATTACGATTATATTAAAGAGTCGAGAATTTGTTGTAGTAATTTAACATGTATATACATAAAGGCTCTGTGGAGTTATGGTTAAGAGAACCCTGTGTCGCGGGGATTGTGAAATATAAATAATAAATAAATAAATACACATTCACATAACACCATCTAGTCAAAAACTAAGCAAATCTTGTGCTATGGGTACTAGACGGATAAACATACTTAAATACTATTTTTTACAAAATACATACATACTATACATAGAAATTTTGTTTGTGTGAATGAATTTAACATCCAGGATCAGGGCAATAATTTATGGATCGCACAAATAATTGTTCTGTTTTAACTGAACCCGTGACCTGTCGCGCTACCCCGTTAATGACTACTAAGCATACGGTCCTTATACTTATAGTTCACGACTGCTACGCAAAGCTCTTGGTTCCATTTCCGATTAATGCATATATTTAAGTCCATATTTATCTACTGTCAAATAGCTTGAATTATTTGAAGTGAATGAAAATATAAACGAACAAAATTATTGATGTTTCTCCCTCCTTACATAAACAGTTTTCCTATTTTTTTTAAAACGTATCTACCGCTTTACATAGTATAGTCCTGTGCTGTTCGGACTCAAATTTAATAAGCACCTCACAAATAATAGTCATGCCTGGTTTTAAAAGCCACGACTTTACGAGTCTACCGGGGCAGACATACAAGAATTTGTCTATAACATCTTGTTCAGTGGTAATAAGCAATATAACACTATATTTATATTCGATAATATTAGTTAGTTGAATAAGCAATCATCATAAGTATAGCTTACTTGACGGTACGAGTACCAACTCTACACACACATACGCCACATAACAGATACATACAGAAGTCTATACCACGAATTCCTATTGTACAGATCGACCGTTCCACAATGTTTTTCAACGTTCACATAAACACAAAAAAACTTCGATAAAGCCGAAAAGAGAGCTCGTATTAGTAGTTAATGAAAATGACTTTAACCAATACAATATAAAGTTCTTTTTACATTCACATAATGCCATTCACTTATTGCTAAACTAGACAACGGCAAACCTGATATTAGATAACGCGATACATACCTACTTATTTTTGTAAATACACACATGTTTTAAGAACATTAAAAGACCCAGAGCAACATAATAAAACATTAAGCTTCATGCACATACAGATTTACATTCAGCGTCAATCGAACCCGAAACCTTTGCGTAGCAGACAAAAAAATCGCCTTTAGTTAAATACGTATTTAAAATTTTGATTTTTACACAAGTTTTAAATATATTTGGTATTGAAAACTTCTTAGAGCACTCGTGATCGCGTTATATCCAACAGTTTAGAGATATTAATATTTTCTGTTTTTATGTGTGCGTAGCTAAGTGCACTTCGAACGAAGTTAAACTTCTGCACCTTATCTGTTTAGTACTTTTATTGTCACAAAACAGGATTAATATATACCTTTTCTATCTCATTTGACCCTTTTTTGTGTCATACAAAGTGTATCAGTTATAAACGAGGCATTTTGACCCATAAACATGTCATCGGCGCGATTGGGTCTCACAGACCCGGAGCCGACAGCGAGGCGAGGGTAAAATCTATTTATTTTGATTTATGATATATTCTCTTTTGTAGTGTTTGTATTGATATCATAGTTTTTGATATTGTATTACCTACGTTTGTTTTGTGACTTTTATTTAAGATAATGTTCTGTGTTTTGTTGAGTTGTTATTGTGAAATAAGGATTAAGTTGGTTTATAAATGGAATAACAGGTTGTCATACATACTTTAGATTATTATTAATTGATTCTCAATGAAGGTTAGAGATTTTCAAATGATTGTTACGGTTTTCTATCTAAACAAAATACTAAATGTTTGAACCAAGTCACAAGTTAGTTAAGTACATACAAATATATTCATACAGCTATGGACATCCATTGGTAAGAAGACGATGATAATGTCTTGTGTGGAAGTAAAAGTAATTCCTCGCACATAAAAATAAAAAAACCACTACAAAAATCTGTCAACATTTCACTATTATCCTACTAGCTGACTCGTGCCCACTTCGTTGTACGGCGAAAAAAACGTGTCCGTTTTTTAAATATCTTTCATTACTGCTCCGCTCCTATCAGTCATAGCGTGATACTATATAGCCTATGACACTCCCCGATAAATGCACTATTCAACAGAGAAAGAATTTTTTAAATCGGTTCAGTAGTTCCAGAGATTACCCCCTACAACGTCACAAACTCACAAACACACAAACTTTACCTCTTTATAATATTAGTATAGAAGTATAGATGAAAACCAACAGTACTTGAAAGTCCCTGAGACAGTTAATTTGTTATTTACGAAAGCAGGCCAATATCGATTCACCTGTTTACCTCTTTCCTCGACTATCCACTAAGCTTCAACTCGCAATAAATTAACTCATAACCATTCTGAGAACTAATCATAAATCTAACAATACTTCGATAATCACAACAAACGGATATAAAGCCTCTTTCACACTAGGCGTGACCGTTCCTAGGGCGTATAAGCGACGATCATGCGCCTCATAACCCACTTCAGTCGAGTATTTTAGGGGTACGTATCTAAGTACATACCGAAAAAAAAACATCACGGATAACACTTCCGTTCAAAATAACTAAAATTAAAGTACGTAATGGTTGTTTAACCTTAACTCAAAATACCAAAAGTTTAACATATAAATTATAATCAGAATGCATAGATTTAAAATACCTCAGGTTAAAATATTACATATTTACTTAGTCCATTCGGTATTCAGAATTTAGGTATTTCTTATGTAGGTGTAGCTTAGGTATTTTAAAATATTAGGTAAGTACACACATCAAAAAAGTCTAAGCAACATGCATGATATTACAAATTTACCATTTATATTAATTTATTTTACCATTTATTTTAATTATAACGTTGTATTTTATTTTTAAAATAATATTTTTAGGGTTCTATGATGTAAAAATAACAGCTGTTTTCTTTATAAGTTCTTTTAATAACAGAAATTAACAATATTAGAATATACAGGTACATAAGAAACTAAACTTTTTTTTTACAAATTGAAATTTCTTAAGAAAATGAATTTATTGTGAAAGAATAGGACAATTTAATACAAAGTATGGCCTCCTCTGCTATTCAGAACTTGTCGGCAACGATTATTCATTGAATTAATGAGACTGTTTATGTCATCTTGCGGTATTCGCTCCCAATGGAATTGTAGCAAATCCTTCAGCTGTTGGGTTGTTGTCACTCCGTCCAAGTCCTTCAAAACACGTCTCTGGAGCATGTCCCATGCGTGCTCGATGGGGTTGAGGTCTGGCGATTGTGCAGGCCAGGGCAATACCTGGATGTTCTCCGTTGCCAAGTATTCACTGGTTCGCCGAGCTGTATGTGAACGCGCATTGTCATGCATTAACGTAAAATCGGAGCCAAAGGTTTGTGCAAATGGATGGACATAAGGTCTGAGAATATCCTCAACGTAATTTTCAGCGTTCATGTTTCTATTTACAAAAACGAGCTCAGTTCGCCTGTTCTTCATAATACCCGCCCATACCATAACTGTTGAGCCGCTGTATGGATGAACTTCCTGAACGCACCTGAGTCTTTCAGTATTTCCGGGTCGACGGTACACTCGCACCCTTCTTGTATCAGGCCTAAACCCGAATCGCGACTCATCGGAAAACATAATTTTATCCCATTGTTCCTGGGTCCATGTTATGCGTTCTCTACACCATTCATTTCGACGAGCGCGATTCCCGTGACGTATCGGTGGGCACCTGATAGGGCGTCGAGCTCGTAGGCCGTACTCATGCAGTCGATTTCGCACAGTTTGGGGACTTACATCAACACCACTTGAATTTTGTAGCCTCAAACTTATCTCTCGAGCGGTTAACATCGGCTGGCGTCTTGCAGTCAGTTGTATGTACCGGTCTTGCCGAGTGGTTGTACTCCTTTTACGGCCTGGATGCTGTTCAGCGGGTTCCCCTGTATTATTGTAGCGCTGCCAAAGACGACAAATAACACTTCTATGAATACCAAAATGTCGAGATACCTGAGATTGATTACTTCCCGCTTGCAACATCCCTACAGCTCTTTGCATTTCATCTGCCGTCAAATGACGTCGCTCCATGACGTAAAGAATATCTAACAATTCAATTTTGTCGCCAACTGTATTTAAATGGTTGGTAAAATTATAAAATCAAGACTAAAACGTAGCAATTAACATGCACTCAAATTCAAACAAATTCGCAGTCATTTGAATTTTATGAAAAAAAACAAAACATAATCGAATTTTTTTTACCTATACACTTGAAGTTTACTTACCTATACACTTTGAGTGAGTAAATACTTAGAAATTAATTAATATAAATGGTAAATTTGTAATATCATGCATGTTGCTTAGACTTTTTTGATGTGTGTACTTTAATCTAGGTACATATTTTGAACGAAGGTATTTGAAAGTTAGGTGTTTTAATTTCAGGTATTTAGATGTACTCCATTTTTAGAGATATGCTGTAACTGACCAAAGCAAAAGCGGGAAGCGTGTATAGCGGTCGAAGATGTATGAACGTGACGCTAGCGCATCGTGAACGTCTCGCTTAGACGCCGGAGTATCGCCGACGCTGCATGTGTGGTCAGCCTAAATGTTAAGTAAAATATCGTAAATATTTGTCTCAACCACCATTTTGTGTGACTTGTACGCATTATATACAATCACTGTAGACATTTTATCACTAGTTATCACCCATTTAAATAATATTATAACTAGTGACCGACTGGAGTCAATAGTGAGTGGGTTGTGGTGGAAAATTTGCGAGTAGTGGATGGTAATAATTGTTATGTTTTACTGTTGAAAATCTACTACAGAGTTGTGTACTGAACTGTTTACACAGATTCAGTATGTTATGTTTTCATCTATATGTTAAGTTTTCATCTTTTGCCGTAGTGACACTAATTATACTTATTTCGTTACCACATGACCAATCTTTCAACTTCTTTCGTTCCTCTTCTTCATCATTTGGTTAGTTAGTAACTTAGAGTCAAGTTGCTCAACCCACCTCTGACGTAGCTTTACGACAATGTCATTACTACGACAGCCGGGAACTTTTGACATTCCCTCCAAAGCACAGATAAACAAGCGTTATTGATTTTAAATCAGTGGCTGTAAGTGCCTCAGATTTTACTTATTTCGAATAAAATAATCTTCTTGGTAAAAGTAATAGTAGATAATTACCAATCGATGCATCAGACAAACGAGTAGTAATCACGGTGCTTACGTTCGTGTAAGTCCGTGAATGTTCGGCAATACTCGGCACGTTGCTAGTCGTAACTCACGAGCATATTGCGCTAATGACTGTGTTGATGTACTGCTGCTAATTGTGCACTCTGGGATGATATAGTGCCGATTAGTGGTAGCCACTTTATCACTAAGCTTCGAGGAGGTTTAAGGTTCGATTCCTACTTAATGCAAAACTTTATTGGCATTAACTACTCCCGTAGTTTGGATTTTTACAGCGTTGTGTCGCGGTGTTTTTGTTTAGGATTAAAGCGGCCGTATATACATATGTGTGGCTGTCATGTACGAGGCCGAGAGTTCATATCCCATCCAAGGTAATTATTTGTGTGATCCAGAAATGATTGTGTTGAACCAGGTAAATATATTGTGTTAGTTAAGTTCAAGTCCGAAAAAAAACTATATACTATCTTCCTATGTGTCTCGCCTCTTAGTCTTTTTGATTAAAAAATGTAAAGTGCTGCAAAGGTTTCTTTGTCTGAAAAGCGGATCTCGTTATTTCAAATTTGATGGCGCGACAGGAAAACTCAACGTGGCTGCTTTATTCATTTTGCCTTTTGTGTTATTTGGTACACGTATGAAAGGCTAACAGAAACGTAAATCCAAAACTCATAAACGAATAAAATATTGAGTATCGATTTTATGATTAATTATTATTTTTGTAGTGATTTTCGACAAAACTAGTGTAACTTGCTTATGTCCATTTTGTTTTGTGTTTGCTGGAGATATAATTAATAAATTCGTCAAGGTTAAGTGCGGGGATATAGCTCAGTGGCAGAGCAATCGACTGCAGATCGATAGGCCCCCGGTTCAAATCCGGGTGTCCCCTTTACAAACGCTATTTTTTTACAGTGTAGAAATATTTTAGTATTTTTTGTGATCAAATTGTTATTAATATTGTTTTAAAACAACCCACTCCTAGTTTATGATTTTTTTAACGAATTTATACAGAAGGTACTTTTAAGTTTTTATCTTTACTAATATTATAAAGAGGTAAAGTTTGTGTGTTTGTGACGTTGTAGGGGGTAATCTCTGGATCTACAGAACCGATTTTAAAAATTCTTTCTGGGTTGAATAGTCCATTTATCGGGGAGTGTCATAGTCATATATAGTATCACGCTACGGCTACGACTAATAGAAGTGGAGCAGTAATGAAATATGTTTAAAAAAGTGACGCGTTTTTTTTTTGCCGCGTAACGAAGTGGGCACGGGTCAGCTAGTAAAAAATAATTTAAAATCCTACTGCAATGCTCTGTAGGTTTTTAAACTTGGCATGGCGCCCTCACGTCACCATCCCGAATCATAAATCTGTCTTCATCTTATTAATGGAAGTCTTCTGCTATATATTAAAATATAAACTGTAAACAAAAATTATACATGAAGAAAGCGAGCTTTCTTTGTGTCTCCACGACACAGACCTTACTATTGAACTTGTATTTAAAAAAAAGGGAATTGTAGGACAAATTTCTCTAGGTCAGTTATTCAGGCTTTGCAGTAGGGCGGTATCAATACTGGTCCCGCTGAATAGGTAACATTCAATAACTTCATAAGTGCCTATAGTTGACAGTTATGGTTAAGTAAAGTCATAATTATGGACCCGGTCAGGCTCAGCAGCCTTTATAATGATTCTGTTAACGGTAAAGTCTAAATTTACGACAATGGCAATATTTACGACATTTGAATGATCTGGATCACGGACTAAATAATGTGTTATTTGTGTATTACGATTATAGAACTGGGCTAGGTAACTGATAGATGAGGGAAGGTGGAGACGTTTAAAGGATCCTTTGTCCAGTTTTGGACTTCTTTTGGCTGATATAATAAGGTCACAATAAAATGCCTTCCGTGTGGTGACGGAGTAAGAATACAATATGTCACCACCCCATCTCATCCCATGGGTGTCGTAAAAACCGACCAAGGGACTATCTAATATTATCTTTACGAAATACTTGAAATTAAACCCTATACCAATCCGCCTGGCAGGCCAAGTATCCCTCCGTCACAGGAGGAGGCCCGTCCCTGCAGTGGCACATTAATGAGCTGATATGATGATGAATATGCCTTATGAGTTTGTGTCCCAGTTTAAACAGGCGGTCTAGAGACACTCGGAACTTATTATTTGTAAATCACACAGTTCTTCTCTATTTGGTACGGACAAGCATATTTTATTATCACCTTATAATGTCACAATAAATAAACTGCTAGCTTTATTAGTAAATGGTTTGGTTATGATATGACTGCTCATTTAAAGATATTTCGTTCACTTTTTACAACAACTACGTTTCGTCATTTTATATACTTAGTTCACTACGACGCGTAATCTCTGAAGACACAGGATCCAATCCTGTATGAGTATTAAACTTAACATTTATGTAATGTTGTAGTAGAAATGATAGCACCTGCCTTAGAACCTTAATTGTATAAATCAAACTTGTTATGTGTATTGGAACAAGCCATACAGTATGCTTACTTCGAATTTTCGTCATTTATCGGGAGAGATCGGAAGTGCTAATGACATGAGATATGTCGCTGCATATTTATATCACTTCCCATAATCACTTATTTTTCAATAGACATTATGAATAACACTGAAGTGGCTCTATTTAATTAATTGTTGTACTATATCAAGGTTTCGGGAGAGCGATGGATGAGGGAGGTAATACTGCCATAAGTATACCTACCTACATATATCTACAGGTCCGGGTGACAGAGGAAGGAACATTTTGTTACAGTGATAGTGTCTATGATGACACAGATGTTAGTTTTAAGATGCCTCTTTACAACACTTTCTTTCAAAAATTACAGATCATTTTTAATTCCAAGTAAATTCGTTTGATTTTGAAAGTTAATCCAAGTAAAGTCACAACTTATAAAAAGTTTATTGCAGTTTAGTTAAATTTTTAGAATATGAATGAAGTTTCTATACTTACAATAAATTTTATTCCCATTAAATATACCCATTAGCTGCTGTTTTCGATAAGTTATGATAAACTTACCAAACTATTTACTGCACGATTTAAAATCGACGGTTCTGCGGTTATCAAACACAATGTTGTTTTTGCTTGACAGACAAGATCATGATTCAATACTTATTCGAATAATTATAGAAATAGAAATAGAAATAGAAAAATTATTTATTTGCAGCAAAACATACAAAAAATGAAATACTTAGTAGCTACAATAACTTATATCTAATTTGCCGCAAATCAGACTCAAGTCAGCAAATACTGGCTAAAGATAACCAGCGCTGGTCTTCCCCTGAGACTGGTTGACGAGTGACGTACGGTCTACACATACAATTCTAGAAGTTCTACACATACAATTCTAGAAGTATAAGTGTTCATAAACACATAAGAACTAAAAGGCAAACAAATATGGCGTCTTGTCAACCACAAACCATACTAAGTCTATAGTTAGACTTGGTCTTTGACCTTTGTGAAAAATTTTTAATTAAATAAATAGTAAAATTCAAGAAAAATAGTGGTTAAATCAAAGTACCTAATAATTTATCAAGACAAAATAATTTTGTTATAGCATACCTACATGTCTAAAGCTACTTTACATAAATTTTCATACACATCAAAGTAAAATCAATCAATGCACAAACTAGTGAAATTGTGAAACTGCAAAATGTACCCAGTACATATTTGTTTACAAAAGTAAGATAAATGGATAGCATAAATATTGTTATCTCTTATTTTCAACAAACGATACTTAAACCTATATATATACACGGGGGATTCACAAATACACAAGCACACAGAGGTGAGTACGAATGATGCTGGTTCCCAAAATAAATACATAAACATAATCAATTAATATATTATAAATAAATAAATAATTATAATTATTTGCCAGCGCCTACAAAGCACTGGTGTCATTAACCAGAGCTTCCTCGTTTTTTTGGTGTTTCAATACAAAAGATCTTATTTGTTTTTTAAACGCATATATGCTTGGCAAGTTCCTGATTGGCGGTGGAATATTATTCCAACACTTTGAAGCAGCATAACGGAAGCTTCCCCTAAAAACAGTTGAACAATGCCGCTGAAGCCCCAACTGTACTGAGCAAGCGCGGGATACACCGTTCCTATGACTCGAGCGCCAGGAAAACTTGTCATATAAATATTTAGGTTCCTTAAACTTAATGACACCGAACAACAGGCATGACAAATGACACTTACGACGGTGCTGCATTTTTAGTAAACCGTATTTATTCAAAAAAGGAGTAACATGAGACCTAAAGGGTATGTTAAAGCAAAAACGCGCGCAGGCATTTTGAACCCTCTGTATAACTTTTTTTGTTTTCGCTAACAATCGTGGGGCAACAACGACATCCATATAATTTAATTTCGACAATACAAGGGTTTCCGCCAACTGTACGCGTAGTTCCTCTCCCAAGAAAGGTCTTATTTTGTAGAGCAGCCTCAGTCTATAAAAACAAGCTCTTACACAACTATCCACATGTTTCTCATACCTCAAGTCACTATCCATAACAAGACCCAAGTTTCTGGCTTCGTACACACGTTCAATAGGATGTCCCATGAGCATAAGCTTTACAGTAGGATTGAGACTAGTCAGCTGCTGCCTGCTACCAAAGACAATGTATTTAGTTTTGGCAGGATTTAGCAACAGGCAGTTTTTGGAGGACCACTCAGCTATCTGGCAAAGATCCTCATTGAGCCTACCGATCGTCTCATCTACATCTTGCGGCTTACACGACAAGTAAATCTGGGTATCATCAGCGTAGATATGGTAATTAGCGTGCCTGATGTGGGAAACTATATCAGCTGAATACAGGGAAAAGAGAATAGGTCCAAGGATAGAACCCTGAGGTACGCCCGATTGCACGGCCATTTTATTTGATACGGCATAGGAACCATCACTACGACGCAACTTCACGTACTGATACCGGTTAGTGGTGTAGCTATCAAACCACTTTAAAGATTTCGTGTCAAAGCCATAAAATTTTAGTTTGGACATTAGCAGACCTATATTTATGGAATCAAACGCCCGGGAAAAATCCAATAGCACCAAAACCGTACACATCCCCTTATCACGAGCAACCAGTATATTATCAGTTACATCAAGCAAGGCAGTTGTAGTACTACGTCCCACTCTGAAACCCGATTGCAACTGAGGCAGAATATTGTTATTTTCAAGATACTTATTCAGCTGCAAACAAATAGCCTTCTCCAAAATCTTTGATAGACACGGTAAGATACTAATAGGTCTTAGGTCTTTTAAGTTAGCTGGGCTTGAACATTTGGGTAATGGTCGTACAACTGCCAATTTCCATAACTCGGGAAATGTACTCGTGTTAATAGAAGTGTTCACTAGAACCCGAACACAATCCAAGGATTGAGGGAAAGTCATGAGTAGCATTTCTAGGGTGATACCGTCACAACCCTCAGCATTAGACTTAAGTCCCCTAATTATCGTGATAAGTTGTTCCATACTAATTTCACTCATCTTAAATATGGCATCAGTAAATCTATGGGTGTCGTAAAATCCCATTACGTCAGAAATATTACCTGAACTAGGTGGTATGTCAAGAAAATGTCCGTTTATTTTATCTGGGTCGTCAAAGATTGAAGGCAGTGTAAAGTCATCATGCGGTAACAAGGTGTTCTTTATGTTTTTCCACAACAATTTAGGTTTATTGATGTTACTGTTGATATTATGCCTATAATATGCATACTTCTCACGATAAAGAGCCTGATTAACAGTGGACTTCAAGCTTTTGTAGTAGTCCTTTTTTGCGTCAGTCTTAGTTTTATTGTAATCAGCTGCCGCCTTATCTCGGAGTCTCATCATTACCCTCACAGTATCAGTGATCCAGGGATATGAGCGATTTCTTAAATTGACAGTTTTAACTGGAGCATAGCAATCAAAAATAGACAACACGAAACAGTTAAATGCATTAACCATGAGATTAACATCGGTACACTGCGATATCTGCTTCCAATCGATAGTATTTAGATCATTGTTATAATCTGTCAAAGTTATGTTTTTTAAAGGCCGGTAAGTCATTATCTGTGGAGCTATTTTATCCCGCTTAATGTCAAACTCACAAACAACAAGACAATGACCTGTGATGGTTCCTACAAGCTCCAAAGTTATTTTCTTATGCTTTAAATCAGTGCAGACCACGTCAATCAATGTTTGACTAGTGCTAGTAAAATGAGTTGGCTCAGTGACTAGTTGGTTTAGGTTAAAATGAGAAAGAAAAGCTTGAAATTTCTTCGTGTTATTGTTATTTACATCCAGATAGTTAATATTAAAGTCACCTAGAATAATAATGTTGTCACATCCAGGCATAGAACTCAAAGAATCAGTGATGGCATCAAAAAACAGTTCAATATTTACCCAGTTTGGCCTGTATGCAGTGCCAATCATCAGCCTCCTGCCGTTAACATTAAGACTAAGCCACATTTGTTCGACCACCGTGTGAAGTGGGTCCACGGGATGCTGCCAAGTACGCACAGTGATTCCATGCCTTACAAAGAAACCAACGCCACCACCACGCGTGCGGTGATGTTTTGGTCGTGGCTTGTGTCTAAGTCTATAACCAGGAATAACAGGAGCTCGCCCCTCCTCCCCAGAATGTATCCAAGTTTCATTCAGGGCCAAAACATCAACACCACTGCGAGCAACAGCTGCTATAATACTGTCATGGTTGGTGCCGAGGGAACCTGCATTGTACAGTCCAACTCTAAGACATTTAGGTGCCATTACATTACATACACACATACACACAACATATAACCATCAGACACAAAGACATAATGCTCAGACACAATCAACCAACAATCCCTATCTGATTTTGTTTTAATACTAATAATTACAAAAAATATGCAAAAGGAAAACACAAACCCATCACTCGCACTCACCATGTATGTCCAAACATTAACCAAACTTATTACTATTTTCTTGACAGGGCCTATAAGCAAAAACAAATTAATTAATAACAATCCCTGTTGTTGATAAATTCTTATACAAAAAGAGTAAACTTTGTCACAACACCAAAATAAACACACAAGCTGTCCACCACTGACCACAATCACACAATTATTATTTCTTGGCATGAGATATCTATTTTTCTTATGTTGTAATATTTGTATATAAATGGATGTTAATTTACATAAAACTAAAAGAAAATTGTAATCATAATGTGGGTACTGTAGTGTACAGACTAATTTACATGAGCTATGTTTACAAAAAGTATTATGCCCAGCAGTATAAAGCAATAGTAAGTATGTATCTGTTGTGATCATTGTAAATAGCACACTTATAGTAATCAGTATTTTAAATAAATTATAAAATATAGTTCCATTTACTATGTGGTTACAGATATGTGAGATAGATAAGGCATATACTGTTATTTGTAAATAGATATTGTCATTTGAGACCATTTTTAAGATATGTATAGTGTTTTTCATTTTTTTATGTATGTAGTATGTATATAGAAGTTCGTGTAAATAATTAAAAGATTGCCCAAAACATTCATAAAGTAAAAGTGTGATGATGTATTGTGTGTGTCCATTTAAAGAGTTATTATCAGTTAAGGTTCTGTTAATGTAAATGTGTATAATATTACAACAAAGGTGTTGTATGAATTTGTGAAAATGTAAATGTACATGCCTTATTCCCCCCATCTTCACTCCACCAGTGTAAGACAGAAAAGTCTCATATGATATTAAAGAAATGCTATTCACTAAGTGCAGAGCAAACGTTATCTTTACCAAAAACCCTTTCCAAATCAGCCAAAGAACGGATTGCAAAAGTAGATCCTCCTTCAGCTTGCTTTGCTAGTATTTTTCCATGTTTTGTCCATGTGTACTTCCAACCCAGTTTGGCACCTAGTTCCCGCACACGAAAGAATACCAGCTTGTTGTGTCTAGTCAAGCGCTCATTGATGTAAAAGGGACGAGGTGCTGCTGCCAGCCCCAAGTCAGCACTATTTAGACCTCGACGTGCACGTGCCGCAGCCAGCATTTCATCCCGTAGCCCTCGCCTCGCCAGCCTCACCACAATACGGCGCGGGGTAGGCGCTAGTGTTGTCCCGTCACTGGTATTCCTGCGGTACCCAACTCGCTCTGCAAACATGACATCTCGTGGTTCTAGGGCAACACCGAGCTTTCCTGCCACAAGACCCACGGTATGCAAAACGTTTTCTCCACTGGTCTCCGGAAAGTTGGCAATTTCGAGGTCTGATGAGAGCAGCTCCTGGTCCCGTTCATTAAGCTCGAGCTTTAGTTGCTTAACAGTTTCGTTAAGCTGGGCATTACTGTCCCTATCTTCATTCTGGTGTTTAGGTGTGGTCTCCAGGACCTCCAGCCGCTTTTCCAGACTTTCTATACGTAGAGTGCTGGCAACAAGAGCAGCACGTACCTCCACCAGTTCCCTTTTGAGCTCGCCAATCAAGTCCTCTCTGGCCAGCCTTATCTCTGCTCGGATAGTGTCCCGTAGCTGGTCTGTCATGATCTTAAGCTGCTGGTCCAGATCTGCATGGCTGGTATCAAGGTCAATGCAGCCACCAGCTCCCTTCACAGGTGTAGCAATGTTATCTGCTTTAGGCATTTTTCTATGGCAATCAGGACACATCCAGTCGGCCGCCAACCGCGCTGTCTCCGGCATCAGCAGACACGCCTTGTGGTATATACCTGTGCAGCTTTTGCATGCAGCGCCACCTTTAACCTGCATGAATTTATTACAAGCTCCGCATTGTTTAGTCATGGCTGCAATTAAATTATATAATAGACTAGGCGGCGCTGAATAAGTAATTAATAATTAATCGATGCCCTTTCAAGAACTCTTTCTATGCGTGGTGCAGCAGAAACGAAATAGATGGCGCTATTACAAGGTTTGGAAAAAAAGGTTCTACTGAAGGCCTCACACTAATTTCAGCACCAGTTAGCGTGTAACAATGGACACAGGTCACCGACTCACGAAACACACAATCAACAGCCGCACAATTAACTGATTTTACCAATTTTGTACTTTTATTTCACTTATAGGGTATGACTATAAATATTAATTCACTATAAGTTAAGTGTTTTTGTATTTTATTTACGTTTTTCTTTACAACTTTGATCGTCAACACTAATTTGCTATGAGTCAGTTAACTTTATAACAATAAACACATTTGTTTTTCACTAACTAATTTATTTTAAATTTAAAAACTTTAATAAACACAGAGCGTAACAGCTGTTCTTAACGTCCGTGACGTCACTCCTATTACCTATACTAGGCCCTATAACTCTTCTATCTATCAATATTGTATACAGTCATAACACAACTTTGTACTTACGACAGTAAAGGACACAATGTTGTAATAAACTATCTGATAATGAAGATTTAAACACAAACTGTACCAACTTGCGCTACAATAGTTAGCCTCCACCAGAGTACCTACAGGCTTTAATATTATATTATTAATATTATAAATATTATATTAAGAGCTTAGTAGTCGTAACTTATTATAAGATTAAGTTAGTTTATTCATAATTCTATACAATAAAACATTATGATGCTGGTAACTGGGACACAGTTTTTAACTGTTAGTATTTTAGTTCCAAGAACAGAAATAATTCTGTCTCCATTTAATAGAAGAGCCATTACTGGCTGGCAACACACAATGGTCGAATATCTTTGTCTTCAATTACTGCGGAAAGTGAACGAGAAGATGCGTTTTAGCTTTCCGAACGCTGGCCAACAGAGGTGCATTCGGCAAATGAGGGTCGTGCTCGTAGCACATATATCGAGACGTAAAGGGATCGTCACCTTATCAACTCGAGCCGTTCAGTATTATTTGTAAGAAACTCCTTACAGCAGCAACGCACACTAATCGGAATCGTAACGTAATCGGATTTTTGACGCTTGACACCGAGGAAAAAGGCAAAGCGGTGCCGATCCCTTTACGTTTTGATATACATATGTGCTACGACCCTGACTCTCATTCTCGAATTGGTCTTATAGCTGAACTTCGACAATTATCTCTTGTAAATACACTCGTCGACTACTTCGAGTGTAGACCCTCCATATGATTGAATTGTGGCCAAAGTGGACAACCTCAATAATAACTCTCCGTTCTCTACTTGACTTTGCGCATTTTTATGACTTAAGTATCAATAGTAATCTAATAAACTACATATAATCTGACAATAAGTAAGTCACTTATAGTAGTTGTTATTTACAATAAATATTATGAACAGTGAAATGATACAACACTTTCTCTCATAGCATTGTTTTATAGCTTGTTCTGTGTTATTTAGTGTAAGTGTTCGATATTGTTTACATTCATCTGATCGTAATGCAAGAGTTATTGGAAAGTGCATGACAGTTATCATAAATCCAAGTTTGTGTGTTTTTAATCTCCCCGCTTTGTTGGAAAGTGTAGCTCTGTGGTATGAAGAGTACAAATGTAGGTATTTAACAATCACAAAAAACATTTAAGCTCAGGAGAATATTATTAATCGCACAAATACGTGTGTAAAATGTATGCCATGGAATAGATTTTCTTCGTCACAGACGGTTGCCCATTCCAGTCTTCTTCTTCTTCTTAACAGCTCATTAATGTCCCACTGCAGGGACGACCCTTTTCCTGTGACGGAGAGATACTTGGCCTACTAATACCAAGCTGGCCAGTCGGATTGGTATAGGATTTAATTTCAAGTTTTCCTTCTTTTTATTTCGTTAAAGATAACATTCACGGATATATATATATATTACGACACCCTTGGAATGAGATGGGGTTGTGACATATTGTATTCTTACTCCGTCACCACACGGATAATTCCATTCCAGTAGTTGGACATTAATAGTCTTTTCAATATCGAAAAACCCGACTAAGCAACCAAGAAAAATATACTAATCATAATTTAACCTATAATTTTAACTCCACAATATTATGATGAATAGTATGATGCGTATGATCATCAATCTCTGAACATAACACTCATCATACAAAGGTCATTCCCCCCTCACCTGTCATTACCTACACGTACAAATAGTTATCATTCACCTCTCAGAGTGTGTACTGTACTGTAATGCGATTAGCGTAACTCATGTTGTGATGCTTGATGTATTAGTGGAAGGTCGCATAGACTAAGTTTTGTATGTTTGATTTATATGCATATTATTATATTGTGAAATCATGTCTTTATTTTGTGTATTTGTTGAGCCGGCCAAAAAATTCAAAATGGTAACACCTGTCAAAGCTCAAATGCTCATTAGCTTAAAGCGTTATACGCATCTTCTCAAGTGACAAAAAAAAGAGGATAAGATTATACCTAGGGAGGAGCTCCGTGAGTTAAAGTTGGTAGACCGACATATTTTAATAGGTAATTAGTCTGAGGCCAGTTCGAAGGGTACGCGGCCTGTATTAGGCTTCCTAAGTAAAACAAGATACGCGTATGATAGCATAGCTAGCATTAAGGGCCAGATTCAGAGACCGCACTTTGACTTTAGTTTGAAGGAAAGTTCGACTTTGATACAAAAACGAGATATAAGGCTCAGATTCAGAGTCGTGACTTTACTTTCTTTCAAAGTAATCTTCCCAAAGTAAACTTTCCATGCGAAAGATTACTTTAATGTTTTTCAAATTCAGAGAAAATAACTAGACTTTGCTAAAGTAAAGTCAAAGTGCGGTCTCTGAATCTGGCCCTAAGTTGCGAGTTAAAAATTTCACGCCAGCCGGTCCTTAATATTTTATATCCATCAGTAAAAGTTTGTTAATGCTACAGGATCAATGCATGTAGATACCTTGTTAATAAGAAAGAATGCTTTTTATTTCTCGAAAATTCCATCTCCTTCCTACACAAGAAAAAACGACGTAAGCTAAATCAATTAAAAATCAATAAAAAAATGTCACACCTTCGTCGACATGTGACCTATTAAAAATCACTTTTTCTTAAACAAAAAAAAGGTGATTGCCTTTTAACGTAGAATTAGTTCAGTTGTCGCGTCTAAAACTATAAATACGTCACTCTTACTATCTGGCACTATAAAGTGTCTGACGGATTGCTACTGGCGCCGCGGTACCACTGCGCGGGGGACAATGGGAACAAACCTTGGTAGGGCTGGCACTTACCAACTAATAATGTAAAGTAGAAAAAGGTTCTTGAATGGGGTTATATCTGGTTAATGTGATATGAATAATGAAATAATAAATAAGAGTGGAGTATTCATGAAATATTTTGACCTTTGTCCAGCAGTGGACGTCAATTGGTTGATATGATGATGATGAATCATGAAATATGTTGCGATGTTGGCAAAAATAAAGTTCCAATAACATTCAAATTAAATTGTTTAGAGATGAACTTACTGTGTACTTATAAAGTTGGACCAATGTATTTTTTCTAACAAAGCCATCTAGTTTAATGTATCAAGACAAATGATGTATTTTTCAGACCGCTAAGACCAAACCAAGCCGTCAAGTTCGGGCAGAGATTTCTTTTTAAATCCTTTTTAATTAACATGTGAAATATTGGACCCCATCGTCATGGAATATGTTACGTAAATCGTAGTTTCCTTTAAAGGCGTGTTAATAATTATATTAATTATTTTTTTATAAAACATGATGCTATAGATAATGTGATCCTTGTATTGTAAATATCATAAACGGCAACAATTTTATTAATTTGTTTTGCATTAATTATCAAGTAATAAAAAGCAAGAGGCTTATCGAGACGAGCTTCCATTTACATAACTAATGTTATTAGAACATGTCATAATAAAATTAATAAGATTTACAAACTCATATTAAAATAATCCGGTGACCTCATTGGATTAAGGTACGTCGTTTTTTAAAACAATTTAAAATTTTGGCTGTTTCAATAAAATATTTTAATTAATTTTATTAAGTAACAAATTATAGATATATTATTACAATTAAATAGTTTCAACTATTTATAACAAAAAATCATGATATAGTTAACTATACCGATAAAAACCCTGTGATTATTTACTATTAATGAAATAAACAAAACTATGCAACGTTACTATCAAAGCGTGGTTTTCTTATGCAAGCCTGTATTCTGACTGGACTTATTGTCAACATCCTATCTCATTTTGACTGTGAACGTTAAATATATAAACCGATTAAAAAGTATTTATACGTAGCAAAATGATCCTTCTGCAATCCCTCTATTGTTTGGTACACAGGTTAACTAATGACTCTCCCATAAGTAGTTTTATTTTAGAACGCCTTTCCACAAATCACTAGCAAAAAACATAGAACGAAAAAACAGTTAAATAGGTAGTAACCAATAGGTTTGTAAAATGTCTGCTTCAGAGACAATACTACTTACTAAGCTACTCATTACGCATTATGTAGACTTATTGGTCCAATATATTGTTGTTTTTTGTGCCTTTCAAACCAGCAACCAGTCTACAGTCAAAAGATGAAAAAAAATATTTACTTAATCTGTCTCGACAGCGTCTTCCATTTTTTTGTTTTTATAATATTATCTTTACTAAGCATTTTATAGACATTCCATAAAGGACATCAAACAACACGGTGATTTTACGCTAACATAAATATAAATAAGTAGGTATTGTAATAATATTACTTTACGACCACTTAATTGATTTACCTACACCTTTTTATAATCAGAATCTTTCAAAATATATTTAATTAAATATATTTTATTGTATTTATGCCCCTAAAGTCCAATGACTTATATTTTATAGGAGATTATATAAATTAGTCATGTTCTTAAATATAAATAATAATATTTTATTCTATTAGTAAAAATACACACGGAATCCGTCGTTATTCTAGCAATGAGCAATGACTCATTAACTTTTATTTTTAATTAACTAGGAACTAAAATAATCTACCTGCCCTGGCAGCAGTTGCAAGCGGTTTTATGGTACGAGTCCTGTAAAAAACCCGACTCCATACATACCAAAAGTGTTGCCTTTTTCACCAACGCATATCAGAAATATAATATCTGTGACATGCCAAAGTCATCAGAACTGATCCTTTACGACAAGGAATTACTAGGCACTAAATCAATTACCCAATTACTAGCTCTTTTAGTTTTCTTATAAATTAATACTTACTTTACAATCACGCGACAGCCCTGCTATGCATGTCACGATGACGTCACAAAGGTATTTGTCACTTGCGACGTTTTTGTTGTTCCCATTGTTTGTTTGTTTGAGTGTCTATTTGTTAACGAATTAATTGTCTCCGAGTGTAGATCATTGATATACGATACGTGTTGACAGTTTGTGTTAAACTCTAGTGTTTTGTCTTGTAAGAGTTTGTATCTTACGCGTAGAAAGGTGATGGGTTTTCGGAAACGATTATATTTATTGGTTTTTTATTGTTACTTAGCTGTTTTAAGCAGCAATGTGTTAAGGACATTAATTTACCTAGCTGAACATAATATAACACTATCTTAAACAGCTGCCTTTAAACGGCTTGGTCTGCGTGGTTTCTGTATGCTAAGTTTTTCGACATACACAAATGAGGTCCGTCGCTGCAGTGGGATTTTCAAGGACAGGTTTGCTGAAACATTATATAGGTAGCCATTTATTTAAATTTCTTATTAATAAAATTGTCAAAAAAATTGTGGAAAATATAACTTAATTCGACACGGTCTTTCTTCATGTAAGTAAGCTTCCTCCCAGATGCTGAAGAACTTTCTGCTGTATATAGTTATAAATTATAGATGATTACGTTAAACACCTTAGAACAGAAGCTGTTAAGACTCATAGTCCTGTAATGTCACTAGATATAGTACCTTTAGTAGTAAGCTTGATCTATATGGTATTGAAATACATTTATGTCCTTGTACCAAACAATCTGTCAACATGAGGTGGACATCAAATTATGATTACTTTAAAACACTAACTTCTGAACTAGTTCGAGTACTGTTTTGACATTAAATCGACAGATGCAACAAACAATTTCTATGTTAATAGTTAGTAATATAAATAACTAAAATTACGATAAATTTACGAAGGATTTTTTTTCATAATTTTATTAAAAACTAGCTGCTGTGCCCGCGACTTCGTTCGCGTGGCGGATGTTACTTACTTCGCAATTCGATTTAATACTGAAAAATGGTTTTTGAAACCTTATAACAAACATAAATACCTACACACGAATTGTAAAATTAACGAACGAACCAAAACCTTTTCAAAAACAGACCTTTACAAAGACAGATCTATGAAGACTGTGTCTAAACTTATACTGAAAGACATGAGCGAACGTCATTCTTTCAAGAAAAATCTTAATACCGATACTGAAAATGAGGTCACAGGCACAATGCCATCTGTTGTCAAATTGGTAGGTAAGTTAAAATAAATGACATCGCTTATTTCATCATAACAGCCCATTAATGTCCCACTGCAAGGACGCGCCTCCTCCCGTGACGGAGGGATACTTGGCCTACTAATACCACGTTGGCCAGTCGGATTGGTACAGGGTTTAATTTCAAGTTTTCCTTCATTTTTATTTCGTAAAGATAATATTCACCGATAGTCCCTTAGTCGGTTTTACGCCACCCATGGGATGAGATGGGGAGATGACATATTGTATTCTTGCTCCGTCACCACACGGATAATCGCTAATTAATTATGAATGAATACATTTTGCACGCCACGTTATGGTGCGGCAGAATTACCTGCCTCGGTGGCGCGGCGGTCGCATTACATGGCTGGCGTGCATGAGGTCGCGGGTTCGATTCCCATGGAGGACAATTGTGATACACAAACTATTGTCCTTAGTCTGGATGTTCTTTGTGTCCGTTAAATTGATATATTTAAAGGCTAGTGTGAAGACTTATAATTGATATTACACATACGATTCATGGTTAATTTTATTAACATTTAAAAGGAATAACTTATTAATAGCACTTAATAATAAAATAGTTATAGATTATTTAAAAACTCATTTATTTTATGATTACTACTGGTAACGCCATCTCGTGAACAAAAGAAACGAAATTTAAATTCATTCAACATTGAACCAAATCCATTTTTCATTACCCCTGATTTGTATTGGACTGTTCTAATAAAGAGATCTAGCGATATCTCGAGTATTACTTATCCGATTCCGATTGTTTTATTATAGTATAGATAGATAGATTACCTACTTTAAACTTAATACCTAAAAACTACGTATCTATTTATTTTAATATCTAAAGCGCACTTATTCCGAGAAGAGTCAATAAGAACCACGTCCGTTCGCATTAAGAGTGAAGAAAGAAATTAAGAATGAAATTATATAGATGCACCGGTTGGCCGTTTCGGACGTAAAACAAAAATCAACCGTACAGCCGTACTCATAATGGCGCGGCGACATTTGGAAATTTTCTTTCATCTATATCTTGTGTTTATAAACCGATTTCTATTAAAAAAAAATTATGAATAAGGTATTAAAGTGTACTTTTGAAATATGGGAGTTTGAAAATGATATGTCTATGCAAATTACAATATATTTATGTATTTAATACACTGTGAAGAAAACCCTAACGATTAAACACGTTATTGTGGCTAATATATAAAAGATAGATATATACTAAGTATTCAGGACTTTTTTGTACATCTTTTGAAGACCATTATTTTTGTAATACATATTTTTGGCGTATGATCAACGTATGCGATGATAAGAGCTCGAACAAGCGTTTTTTCAACCGACTCACTTCAAATTTTTCGTCACTGCTCAGCTCCTATGTGTCTTAGCGTTATGTTATACAGCCTATAACCTGCCCAGGAGTATGGACTACAATCGTACCAAGTTTGGTTAAAATCCCTTCAGTAGTTTTTGACCCATGCGTGCACATACAGACAGAGAGACAGACAGACAGACAGACAGACAGACAAAAAATTTATTGATTGCATTTTTGGCATTACTATCGATCACCATTCATCCTCCAATATTAATTTTTAACATATATTCAATGTACAGAATTGATCTCTCTACAGTTTTATTATAAGTATAGAAGATATAGATATAGATATAGATAATTTGTAGATTACACAAATTACCTCGCGTGGGATTCGAACCCACGAGTTTACGTACACGACAGTTTTGCCACTGCAGCAGTTGTACACAGTTGTAAAATTTTATTTGATAAATATCTAACAACCAATAAAATATAAAACGCTAGTTACATTAGATACTTAGTATTTATGAGTAGTGGGCAACAAAACACAAGTTATACGTTTCTATTTAACGACATCCGGACTATATATTTTATATTTTCAATTAATTATTATTTGTATACCTACAAGGTAAAATAAACTAAAACCCACGCGGTCATACATCTCGGTATAAACTTTTATAATAATGAAGCTTAATTGACGTACGTTTGTGAACAAAACGTGTGTAAGACTAGCGTACCCCGCGGCGTCGCTCATTACTGGCCCATTACTGTGTCATTGTGTCCGCACATCAGGGAACACGCGATGATCAAAACGTGAACGTTTGTATGTATGTGTGTTACTCTTTATCGTTAGAACTACTGAATGGATGTTGATGTAAGTTTACAATAATATAGATGTAGCATCAGAATAAAATTTGAAGGTTTGTTTATGTAATGCCTATCTCAGTCCACAGCACGACATAAGCCTCTCCCAACACGGTCCTGAGTCTTCTGTATCCAGTCCGACCCAGAGTCTTTTTTGAAGTCATCGGTCCAACTAGCTGGAGGGCGTTTTGGACTACGTTTGCCGAGTCACGGTCTCCACTCAAGGACACGTTTGCTCGAACGATCATCGGTCAGTATCTTCGTAATATAAGCTAATTAAAATAGTAATCCTGCGCAGACGCAGTCACGGGTACAATCTAGTAACAAAAAATATAAATAAGTATTTAATGAAAATTATAGAGATAACTTTCTCTATGAGCGGAGTGTTGGTTAATGTTTGGGACTGTTTTACTTGTTGTAGCCTCGAGCACTGAGTTGTATTCTTTATCGACGAGTCAACGAATAGTTCTCTGATTATTGATAATGAATGGTAAATTGCCGATTTTAATCATGGCGTCTGTTAACTTAAAGTATATGTTAAAATAAGTGGATTGTTGATATTAAATTGTGAATAAAAAGTCGTCTTTTAAAGGACACAAAGTATAATTTCTGGATCATATACAAATCTGTCCTGCGTGCACTGCGAATCGAACCCGCGACCACCGGGCCCTTCACTGGGACAGGTTTAGACCTTAGGTACTTAATGAACTTACGGGGCTTAGTATGATCGCAAGAGCAGGAGAGCTTTGTCCTCCCTCCTCAACTTAGAGTGCAATCGCGCTTAACATTACGTTACCCTAATGCAGTCAGTACACCGAGTCGCTATGAAATAATGAACCAGGCTGGTCATCTGCCTCGGTGGCGCATTAGCGGCTGACATGCATGAGATCGTGGACTTAAATCAATTAATATAATTATAATTATGACGACCTCGGTGGCGCGACGGTAGCGCAAGCGGCTGCCGTGCAAGAGGTTGTGGGTTCGATTCCCACGCAGGACAATAATTTGTGAGATCCACAAATTATTGTCCTGGTCTGGGTGTTTTTTGTGTCCGTTAATTGATGTTTGTAAAAAGTCCCCGCGACACAGGGCATGATCCCTAGAATAGTCTTTTTAAAAAGAAAAAAATCCCACACAAGATGATTATTGTGTGATCCACTTATTATCCTAAGTCTAGATGTTCCTTGTGTCCGCTAACTTCATGTTTATAAAAATCAATTTTATGTCAAAAAATCCATCTGACACTGGGCTATCCCTAAAGCGGGAGTTGTCTTTTTAAAAAATCAAATCTTAATATACATAGCACATCAAATTTATCTTTATGAATCGGTGCGAGTCTATCTGTCAACATTATTTGTCCACAGCGTATTGTTACATACGTTACAGTAAACAGTAGCAGGTACGTAGGGGTGTCACCTACTACTATCTTGTGTTTTGTTTAACTAATTGACTAAACGCGTTAAAATAGTTCACGGTTCTTCTAAGATCAAGTGCTTTATACAAGTAACCACAAATACAGATACAAATGATAAAAAATGTCTTTGTCGATACAAATTAGAAATATTGCTGATAGAGGAAATTGAGAAATAGAGAAAGCTGGATAGAAAAGAGCTCATAGAGAAATATGTAATAGTCAAATAAATACCTCATCTACCAGAAAGCGCAGGGTGGACCGACAACCTAGTTATAACGGTGGGAAACTGATAAATGAGGTACCTCATTTATCGCGCAAGATGTCTTTATTTGGAGAAGGCCTATGTCCAGCAGTTGCTATCAATTGGCTGATATGATGATGATGATCAAATCTATGTCTTAAATAATCAGCTTAACATACTCCTTAAGAAAACAAATTAATAACTAATACACAAATAGATAAGAGGCAACCCTATCGCTAGAACAAGGCGCGAGTAGGTCGCGATGTTCGTGTTTAGTTACATTCTATATTATTTTACGTGTCTCATGTACAGACAACAAAACAAAAACTAAGTTATTTTTCTAGTGCTATTTAATTTTAAGCAAAAGTTTTAAAGCGATTGACTTTCATTTATTTAGTTTTGACTGTATCATACCGTGGCAAAGCGTGGTCAGATGAGTTGATAAAGGTTCCGACAAAACTTCAAAACTTTTTCTTAGACAGAAATAACTTCTGCCTAAAAAAAGTCAAGGCTTTGTATTAAGCTATCTCCCACTTAAAGTTATGTCTTCTTAGTACTACCTTTAGTCACTTAGTCAATAACTTCTATTGAATGTAATTCAATAGTGGCAACACAATTAATTAACTAAAAACAATTACGTTACCATGTTATAATTAAACGTCCATTTTTCTTCTGTCGGTACCAAATATTAGGGAAAGCTGCGGTCTGCGGCTGAAACAGATCCTCTTTGCTAACGGTACAGACGGAGCCTGCAGGCTTCGTGGCAGGCGTCCTCACAGTATGAATACATTCATGAGGTTGTGAGCGATGTAGTCTTAGTACGCCATGCTCTAGCCAATGTCACGAGCGTAGTAGGGCCTGAGCAGACCACGCAATGTTTCCAAAACAAGCATTAGGTAAGTTAGGAAAAAATTAAGTTAGTAGTAAGAGGTGTTAAGAAGCAGGACTCGAACCTGTGTCTCCGGACTATACGCATCCTGCGCCTTGACCTCTTGGCTATCCGAGTCTCTGTCTCGTTAACCAAATTACACTATTGCTTTATACGGAGCTATTAGTTATCGTGATTTATAACTCTACTGTAACAACGCCATCTAGGCGCGACAGCCGTAAACTTTCAATGTTTAACATGCAATGTTTGTTGCGCAACTGTTTCTAGTTCGATATTTATTTTCTGCAGTATGAGCACTAAGTATACAAGGTATACCAGGTAATACCACATGCCATCCCGAAGGTGTCGTAAAATATGACTGATGGACTACTAGTGAACAATGAAAAGATGTAATTAATTAAAAAGGAAATATAGTAACAAAACCTGATACCAATGCGTCTAGCATGCGTGGAATGTGTGGCTCAAGATGTAATACCAAAAATTGCTACAATTTCTAGATAAAGAACTGCTCTGGAGCGAGAAACAATGTTTTTAAAAACCTTACGACTTTATTTAAATTTATAGAAAGAGTACTTACTTAAATCGTTGCTTACAATTTTCGTGTACATGTTACACGATGCACGTACATTAATTGCGCAACATGTTATCAGCAACATGAATGCTGCGTGTTATAAATAAGGCTTTATTTGTATGAGCTTCCGTCCTACTGTGTAAGGTCATTAAGGTTTATATAGAGCCTCTGATAACGAACATAGTTTATTATAACAACTAGCGCTCTACACTAGCTTTGTTTAACATTTTACCTTTCTATTTTATTATATTAACACTTTGTTTGAAGTTAATTGTTACAAATACTTAAGTAACTGTATTATTTTACATCAATGAAAGTAGCTATGTACTTACAGCATTTCGTACTAAAAAGTTAAAGAAGAATGGGCATTTTTGTATGGAAGCCGTCCCCACCCTTGTAACACTTACACCTATACATCAAATGAAAGCCCTTGAAAAGTGAAGAATTTTACTGTATGAAACTAATCTGTCAGTCATGGGAGAACAGAGTTATTGAGGGAAAGAGAATAAAAATTATAAACGATAATATTTCATACTTTATGTTAATATTTACTATACATAGTCTGGCCATAAATACTGTTACAATTAAAAATAAGAAAGATATTACATTTGAATTTGGAATCTGTCATTTTTATACGATTGTTCATTGTATTTTCTAATTTTGGCGCCAATACATTGTACAATATTTTGCTATATTAAAATGGAGTGGGGTGATAAAGAAAACCGAATCGCTGTGATTGCATTACACAAAGTTGGTATGGAGCCGAATGTAATTTTTAAAACTCTCCATACGCTTGGTATTAGTCAAATGTTTGTGTACCGGGCTATTAATAGGTACAATGAGACCTTCTCTGTTTGTGACAGAAAAAGATCTGGCCGTCCACGTAGTGTTCGTACGAAAATGGTGGTCAAAGCAGTAAGGGAAAGAATTCGAAGAAATCCTGTCCGAAAGCAAAAGATTTTATCTCGGGAGATGAAGATAGCACCCAGAACCATGTCACGCATTTTAAAAGATGACTTAGGACTTGCAGCCTATAAGAGACGCACTGGTCATTTTTTAACTGATAATTTAAAAAAGAATAGGGTGGTAAAATCGAAGCAACTACTGAAGCGGTACGCAAAGGGAGGTCACAGAAAAATTTTGTTTACGGATGAGAAAATCTTTACAGTTGAGCAACATTTTAACAAACAAAATGACCGTATTTATGCTCAAAGCTCTAAGGAAGCTTCCCAATTAGTCGACAGAGTGCAACGTGGGCATTATCCGACTTCAGTGATGGTTTGGTGGGGTGTTAGCTATGAAGGAGTGACTGAGCCATATTTTTGTGAAAAAGGTATCAAAACATCGGCACAAGTGTATCAAGATACCATTCTTGAGAAGGTAGTTAAACCCCTTAACAACACCATGTTCAATAACCAAGTATGGTCCTTCCAACAAGACTCAGCGCCGGGTCATAAAGCTCGGTCCACGCAGTCTTGGTTGGAAATGAACGTTTCGGACTTCATCAGAGCTGAAGACTGGCCATCGTCTAGTCCCGATCTTAATCCGCTGGATTATGATTTATGGTCAGTTTTAGAGAGTATGGCTTGCTCTAAACGCCATGATAATTTGGAGTCCCTAAAACAATCCATACGATTGGCAGTGAAGAATTTTCCCATGGAAAGAGTGCGTGCTTCTATTGATAACTGGCCTCAACGTTTAAAGGACTGTGTTGCAGCCAATGGACACCACTTCAAATAAGCTTTTTATATTTTGAATTGTTTTATATTTATGTATTAAACTAACACACTGTAAAAGTAATAAATATTATTTGCAATAAAAAAAAATGTTTTTTCTTCGTAACAATATTTATGGCTAGACTAGGTATAAGCACGATAAAGTCACAGGCTATCTTACTAGTAAACGGTCTATACATCTAGCTCATCCTACATCATCCAGAAAATCATCCACAGCATTTTCCTGACTTTCGAATAGCTAGCTTTGCTAAACTAAACATAGGCTATCTTACTAGTAGACGGACTATACATCTAGCTCATCCTACATCATCCAGAAAATCATCCACAGAATTTTCCTGACTTTCGGATAGCTAGCTTTGCTAAACTAAACATAGGCTATCTTACTAGTAGACGGACTATACATCTAGCTCATTCTACATCATCCAGAAAATCATCTACAGCATTTTCCTGACTTTCGGATAGCTAGCTTTGCTAATATAAACATTTAGAGAACCAATAGGACATGTTCTTTATTCAGCAACCATTGCAGAAATAGTAAACGACTGAATTTATGTTCCTCAGGCTCGGAAACGGCTCGACTCAGACTAACAGGTCGGAATTTTTTTGTCGGGTTTCGGTATTCCGATAACCACGGCGTCTTTCTGTGTGGGACTGTTGTGGGAAGACACAATTTGATATTGCGACATTGCAGCATGTCAAGGACCAAAAGACGTTCGGGGAATAAATTAATGACTATTTTTGTTATTCTTTCTGAGCCTGGTGCCTTTTTAGGGGCGAGAAGTTTATTTAACGGTTCCACTCGGTAGGTGTGACTAACTGTATATCGTCGTTGTCTGCCTTGAGCGGTGACTCCTGGAGAGAAGTTCACCGTTTTACTTTGCTGTTGACAAATATTTGAAATTGGTGTATGTGATTGATATTATATCGTGATTGTTACCCTGAGGAGAACTGCGTATTGGGCCTCGAGGTTCTTGGCCAGGCATTCGGCCTTGTCATCATACTCGAACGCTAGCCTCCTATCAGGCCTACCAAAGGAGGCATAGTAGAGTATACGTCTTTCTTTAATGAACGGGATAACTGCTAGAAAGCGAGATAAAAAGGTTCGATCTCACTCAATTGCGCATACCATCGTGACTGACGAAACTCATTTATGCGTACTTTAACAGGCCACTAAAGCTGTCTAATTCTAACCCTATTGGACTCGCTGAGGGCCCTGTCGTAGGCACGTGTGGCAGGGATCTTGCGGCTCAACAGATCACGCAGTTCTCCAGGTAATTGCATGCGGAGGTCTTCCAGCATAGCCACTGTCTAAGAGCAATTGTTAATTAATGACACGACCTGTCAGGGCACCGATCGCCGCCTCAGTGTCCACTACAGTATCCGAACTGTAGGGACTACTATCTAGTTGGGCGGATTCGACAGACGCGAGTTTCTCCTCGAGCCTCTTCCAATCAGTGATCACCTTTGTGGGGATATGACCGGAGTCGGTGTCGGAGTGGTAGTATGAATGCATCAGTTTCATGCAATTCAGTTTCAGTTTCATTCATTTATTCAAAGTAGTACAATAATATTGTATCTTTTTGACGTCATTTAACACTACTTAATCTAAATTTAAAACATTTCAAAGTTTAGAAAACTTTACCACCGCCTCCAAAGCGCTAGTAGAGAAGAAGCGGCGCAACAAACTCTACTGCTGCATTTTCTTGACGTCATAATTTTTACATAGGAGATAACTGTAATTAGGCGCTGCAACCATTGTATACCATACATAACCATAACCAAGGATTATTCAATGATAAAGGTAGCGTCGTGATGTAGGTAGTACATAAAAGTGGGAGCACCAAATCACATTCATAAATAACTATCCAGTAGTAAAGACGTCGCTCAGCCAAATGACCCCTTGAATAAAAACTCAGAAGTGTATTAAAATGTAAATTTATTAATGTCAGGGTCGACCAGTCACCCCAAGTAGCACCCGTTCACGAGTATAACGCAAAGGTCAGCCATCAACCCCCTCGCCATATTGTAGGGAAGGGATTGACCCGGCCTCCACGCCACCACAAGCAATGACATTATAGTGAGCATGACGAGTCCTGACAATAAGAGCAACAAAAAAAAAACTACAATCAGGGGAGATACAAATGGCAGAGGGACGCGCTTACTTCACATCAACCAAAGTAAATTTTTCTGCGAGTCCTAATTCATAGACCTATTTTAAATCCAGGCATCCCGGTCACTAACATAATTCTCAAGAGTGTAATATCCTTTGGCTACTAAACAACTTTTAATTTTTTCTTTAAATGAAGTAATCGGTAATTCTAATATCTCTTCAGGTACTTTGTTATAAAGGCGTATACTAAGTGCCATAAACGATTGATGTACTTTGTGTAAACGGTAATGAGGGACACACAGTTTATGTTTATTTCTAGTATTTACCGTATGAATATCGCTTCTTTTGGTATATAAATGTATATTCTGTCTTACATGCAATATACTGTTATAAATAAATTGGGAAGCGACGGTTAAGATACCTATTTCCTTAAATAATTCTCTAAGCGATTCTCGTGCTCCAAGCCGATAAATGGCACGGATAGCTCTTTTCTGTAAAATAAATACACTTTGTATATCGGCAGCTGTACCCCACAATAGTATACCATATGACATAACGCTGTGAAAATAGCTGAAGTAAACTAATCTAGCTGTATCTACGTCTGTCAAATATCTAACTTTTCTAACAGCGTAAGCAGCTGAGCTGAGCCTCGCTGATAAATAAGATATGTGCGCACCCCATTGTAACTTCTCATCTATTTTTATACCTAGAAACATTGTGGATTGAACAGCTTCCAGCAGTTCACCATTTAAAATTAAACTTGGGCCAAGGTTTTTAACATTTGGTAATGCAAACTTAATACATTTCGTTTTCTTTGGGTTAAGTACAAGGTTATTAGCAGTAAACCATTTAGTTACTTCTGTGAGTGCATTGTTTACTTCGTCAAAATGCGTCCTATTTCTATTAACTTTAAATATTAAAGATGTATCATCAGCGAACAGTACAACGTCACAAATGTTTTTTAAATGGTAAGGTAAATCATTAATGTACACTAAAAACAGAAATGGACCCAAAATTGAACCTTGCGGCACACCCAACGTTACGGGCAAGCCTGAGGACCTCGAACCATTAACTTCAACATATTGAGTCCGACTACTCAAGTAGGATGAGAGAAGAGCTAAGGAAGAATCCTGCAAACCGTAATGCCTAAGTTTGTGTATAAGCGTTTCATGACATACGCAGTCAAATGCTTTTGAAAGGTCGCAGAATACACCTATAGCGTTGCAAGAATTCTCCCAAGCATTATAAATTTGTTTTAATAAAGCTACACCTGCATCAGTGGTGGAACAACCCTTTGTAAAGCCATACTGATCTTTATGCAGTAAGCTATTCTGGTTAAAATATTTCAATAATTGCCTAAGCATGATTTTTTCAAATATTTTACTAAAAGCCGGTAAAATTGATATGGGCCTATAGTTACCAGGATCCGTCGTACTACCTGTCTTAAAAAGTGGAACAACTTTACTACATTTCATTAAATCGGGAAATGTACCTGAATCTACACACCTATTAAAAATAACTGATAAATAAGGAGCTACTACATCTATTATACTTTTGACTACCTTTACTGACATGCCCCATAAGTCACCAGAATTTTTCAAAGCAAGAGATTGAAAGGCGTTAACAATGTCGTAAGGACTAACATGTTTGAATTCAAAATTGGTGTCACATTTTGCTACACACGAATGTAAAAAGTTACACGCACCTATCGAAGAAGCGTTTAAAGCCTTAGTAGTGGCTACTGGTATACTAACAAAAAAGTCGTTAAAAACATAAGCTACATCAACATCATTTTTCATTGTCCTACCATTATCAATTAAAGTTAAGTTTAAATTGCCTATTTGTTTCGGAGGCTTACCCTTGGCTTCATTAATAACTCGCCAAGTAGCCTTAACTTTGTTTGAAGACTGCTTTATTATGTTACTTACATAAAGAGATTTAGCTTCCCAACAAACTTTCCTAAATATTTTTGAATAATTTCTGACATACTCTATAAATGTAGGATTATAGTTATATTTCTTTAAATCATATAATTCATACAATCTACGTCTACTTTTATATATACCAACAGTAGCCCAATCATTAAACGCTGGCTTGACTTTTACTAAATTTTTCCTTACTTTAAAAATATAAATAAATAAATAGGTGCGTGGTTTTCATTAATGATTAGCATTAGCTCGTTATTGTTGCATTGGAAGTAGTAGCTGCGTCAGGTCCAGTTATCTTTCTAATATACCCAACTGTGCATATGAACATAGCGCTCAGAATTGACCGGTTAAAGTGGCGGTGGGCAGGGGACATAGCGCGGAGAACCGACAGCCGTTGGGGTTGAAAGGTTCTGGAATGGCAACCGCCTATCAGAAAGCGCAGGGTGGAGAGACCCCTCACACGGTGGTCCCACGACCTAGTTAGGACGGCGGGAAACCGATGGAAGAGGATGGCAATGTTTGGAGGAGGCCTATGTTCAGCATTGGACATCAATTAGCTGATATGATATACGAGTTTCTATATTTATGAAAGCTGTATGTTTTTTATTTGAAAAGCGAAATTCATGGTTTTCTGGATGATGTAGGATGTTCTACATGTATGGACCATACATATATAGTATAGACCGTTTACTAGTAAGATAGCCTTTGACTCTATCGTGCTTACATAGGAAACATTAGCATAAATTATGTAATATTATCGTTCATTATTTTTATTTTCTTCTCCTCAATAACTCTGTTCTCCCATGACTGACAGATTTGCTGTCATACAATAAAATGCTTCACTTTTCAAGGGCTTTCATTTGATGTATAGCTGAAAGTGTTACAAGGGTGGGGACGTTTTGCCCATTGTTCTTTAAATAAATAAAGAACATTTATTGTGAAATAGGTCCCTAGATAAAATAGAAAATTATAAATATTAAAACAAAATAAAAAAATCAAGGTACATGTTACATCTCATTTTTATCAATCCCAGCCATGAGCCACTCCTTGTAATAGGCCTCCTCAAGTTCGCGCCTTTCATTTCAGTTCTCTTCGTCTCAGTCAAACATTTTCGTTCATCTTCCTCTGATCGTCCTTCTATTGATTGGCACATCCCCATTTACTTGGACGAATATTTATACTTGTTACCGAAATAGATACACTTTAAGTATACAAAATGATCTTTTATATTTATTTTTTTCTTAAACAGTAGCAAGACACAATACTTAGTACAAAAGACATCAACGAGCGCACACTACAATCACCATTACAATACGAGAATGTTTAATTTTCTAACAATCTTAGTCCTTGTAGTAGGTATTGGTAGTTAGTAATAAGAATAATTTAAGGTTTTCGTAATTATAACGTTTTTCCTATAAAAATGATATTGTTTTGAACATCTTGCCTTATTGTCATACATTAAAAACAAACAAAATTAAGTTATTTCTTAATCGACTTCTTTGAATCATTAGTTAATTAAATAAATTAAATAATAATAATTCAAATTAAAACATAAAATGCAAATTTCGCAAACTTAATTTAAAACATAAATACATGATTAAAATTCCTTTTCGTTACAAAACTAGGTTAATATTTTTTATGTTATTTTTATAAAATTCGCCGCCAGAGACAAGAGAAGCTAGACTTAAAGAATGTCTCATCATTAGCGCATTAAATAGTAACACAATAAGTAAATAAATCAAACGTAGGACCCCACAGTGAGCTGCTCTACATAACTATACAATAATGATTTCTGAGAAATAGATGAGGAAATAAACTACCAAAATGTCAAAGTTGGTAAGAAGTTTAGCACGTGTTTAAACAGTTAGAAGCTAGTCCTCGCTACCAGGGCATATGTTGCCTTTTATGACACTAGACACCAGAGTTTACACGTGGGATGTAAAAAAGACAAATATCCCAAGTACATACATAAAATCGCCGCCGGTAATTGACGGTACCCACAACGTCAAGTTAAAATTATAAATATTAAGGTATAGAAATAACTTTCATAGACAATACTTTTTGTTTAACTCCAGATATATAGAGAGACTAGGTTTTGCCCGCGGCTTCGCTCGCGTTAAAAAGTATTGTTATAAATTATGTTTAAAAAAAAAACCAGAACCCTTATGAGATCACTTTGTTGTCCGTCTGTATGCCTGTATGTCAAAACCTTTTTTCTAAGGAATGCGTGGAATAGCTAAGTCGTAATGTCACAGAATTTCGGAAAGATGATTCGTGACGTCATAGAATTTTTGACAGTTGAGTCGTGACGTCATAAAAATTCTGACAGATGAGACGTGACGTCATAGAATTTTGGCGGGAATATTTTTTTTGATAGCTACGTACGTCGTGACGTCAAAAATTTGGGCGGGATTTTTTTTACAGATATGTCGTGACGTCATAAAATTGTGGCGGGAATTGTTTTTTATACTTACGTTGTGACGTCATAGAATTATGGCAAATTATTTTTATTTTACAGCTACGTCGTCGTGACGTCATAATGTTTGGGTAGGAAATTTTAGTTTTTACAGCTACGTACGTCGTGACGTCATAAAGTTTTGGCGAGAATTTTTTTTTACAGCTACGTCGTGACGTCATAAAATTGTAGTGGGAAAATTTCTTTTTACAGCTACGTCGTGACCTCATAAAATTTTGGCGGGAATTTTTATTTACAGTTACGTTGTGACGTCACTAAAATTATGCCGGGAAATTTTTGTTTTTACAGCTACGTCGTGACGTCATAAAGTTTTGGCGGGATTTCTTTTTTACAGCTACTTCGTGACGTCATAAAATTGTGGCGGGAATTTTCTTTTTACAGCTACGTTGTGACGTCATAAAATCATGGCAAGAAAATTTTATTTTTACAGCTACGTTGTGACGTCATAAAATTATGGCGAGAAAATTTTATTTTTACAGCTACGTTGTGACGTCATAAAATCATGGCGTGAAAATTTTATTTTTACAGCTACGTCGTGACGTCATGAAGTTTAGGTGGCAAATTTATTTATTTACAGCTACATCGTGACGTCATAAAATTGTGACGGGAAAATTTATTTTTACAGCTACGTCGTGACCTCATATAATTTTTGACAGCTGAGACGTGACGTCTTTGATAGATAATTCCTGGCGACATAGAAGTTTTGACAGATAAGACGTAACGTCATTGAATTTTGGCGAGAATCTTTTTTGACAACTTCTTCGTAACGTCATAGAATTTTTGGCAGCTAAGACGTGACGTCCCAATAGGGGCTGAATGAATCAAAATCCTATATTAGCGGACGTCTTTATCATAGTAGCTCCAATCTTTAATTTCAGTTCAATCATTCGAAAATGTAAGAAGATTTATACAAAATTTCATCCTGTTTTACCCTGTTAGGGATAGAATTTATCAAAATACTTTCAAAGTCAAAGTCAAAGTCAAAGTCAAAAACGCTTTAATCAAGATAAATACAATTCTCATTATATATTTCTTGACGTCCTTTAAACTACTTAATCTAAGTTTAAATACATGTAAAAGTTTAGCAAACTTTACCACCGCCTCCAAAGCGCTAGTAGAGAAGAAGCGGCGAAACAAACTCTACTGCTGCATTTTCTTGACGTCAATTTTTTTACATTGTAGATAACTGTAATCAGGCGCTGCAACCATTGTATACCATACATATCCATACAACGAAGGATTTTATTATAAAATGATAAAGGTAGCGTCATGCAGGTAGTACATAAAAGTGGGAGCACCAAATCACATCCATAAACAATTCAGTAATAAAGACGTCGCTCAGCCAAATAACCCTTTAGGTAAATTATTAGAAGTGAACCAAAATGTAAATTGATTAATGTCAAGGTCGACCAGTCACCCCAAGTAGCACCCGTTCACGAGTATAACACAGAGGTCAGCCATCAACCCCCTCGCCATATTGTAGGGAAGGGATTGACCCGGCCCCCACGCCACCACAAGCAATGACATTTTAGTGAGCATGACGAGTCCTGACAATAATATCAACAAAAAAGAAATAAGATAAAAATGGCAGAGGGACGCCTCCATTTAACATCGACCAAAGTAATTTTCCGCGAGTCTTAATTCATAAAGGTACATTATTTTTAGAGGTACATTATATTACTCTAAAACTTATATTGTAATCTTACGACTAGGAGCATCATCATATCCATGGGTTCTTATCATTAAGGTAACTAGATGTATCATAGTAAGCTTTTTTGCACAATTTAGGCTTGATATAATTCTTGAACTTATTAATGGACATGTTACAAACATCTTTTGGTAGTTTATTATAAAAGCGTACACACGTGCTACAGAACGACCTACCTATTTTTCGGAGTCTGCTGCTGGGCACAGCTAAGTCATCTTTATTTCTCAAATTAAGATTATGAAAATCGCTATTTTTATGAAATTTATCACGATTTTTATGAACATAAAGCAGATTTTCGTAAATATATTGTGCATAGACAGTTAAAATACCTATTTCTTTAAATTTCTCCCTAAGTGATTCTCTGGGTCCCATTTTGTAAATAGCTCTGACAGCTCTTTTCTGCAATATAAAGATGGTCTCAATATCAGCAGCACATCCCCACAATAGTATGCCATAAGACATTATACTGTGAAAATAGCTGAAGTAGACTAGGCGGGCAGTCTCAACGTCCGTATATGCGCGAATTTTCTTAACCGCGTAGGCGGCAGAACTAAGTTTGTTGGACAGAGCTTCCACATGTGGGCCCCATTGAAGCTTAGCGTCTAAAGTTATGCCCAGAAATACTGTCTTATCTACTAATTCAATTTCCTCATTGTTTACTTTAACTATAGTTTTAGCCTGCCTTACATTGGGAAGTGTAAATCTAACTAACTTTGTTTTTAATCTATTAAGTAGCAAATTGTTTGTACTAAACCAATTGACTATTCTATCAAGAGCATTGTTCACATCGTCAATATTAGATTGCTGTCTCTTAACCTTAAATATTAAGGATGTGTCATCTGCAAACAATACTATACCATGATTGTCCCTTACCATATATGGTAAGTCATTTATGTAAACCAAAAATAAAAAAGGCCCTAATATGGATCCCTGGGGTACCCCTATGTCTACAATTGATCCAGGGGAACGTATTCCATTTATATCTACACTATGCACCCGGCCACTAAGGTAGGATGAAATTAAATTGAGTGCCACATCCCTTACACCGTAGTGGTAAAGTTTCATTATTAATGTGTTATGTAAAACGCAATCAAACGCCTTGGATAAGTCACAAAATACGCCGTACGCATCATGCGACTCCTCCCAGGCTTCAAATATGTTTTCTATCAGGGCTACACCCGCATCAGTTGTCGATCGGCTTTTAGTGAAACCGAATTGTTTGTTATGTAACAGATTGCTATCATGAAAGTGTTTGAGTAGTTGATTTAAAATAGGTTTTTCAAACACTTTACTTAATATTGGTAGAACAGATATTGGCCTAAAATTGGAGGGATCTAATGAACTACCTGATTTAAACAAAGGAATCACTTTACTAATTTTCATTAAATCAGGAAACACTCCACAATCTAAACAACTATTAAATATAACAACAAGCTGAGGTATAATAACTTCAATTATAGATTTAACAATAGGTACAGAAATCCCCCAAATGTCTTTAGTTTTCTTGGGATTGATTTCTTTAAGCACTCTACGAATATCTTGTGCGCTAACATGCCTAAATATAAATACTTCATCAAATCTAGCTACATTTGCTTTCAACAAATTTTCTGATAGGGAGGTAGAAGAACCAAGTGTTTTTGTCAAGAGAATTGGAGCACTAGTAAAGAAGGTCTCAAATTGGTGTGCTACCTCTGGTTCCTTTGTAATTATATTTCCACCAATGCTCAGTTTAAATTCAGTAACCTTGGAGCGGAGTCTTCCTGTTTCAGCATTGATAACATTCCAAGTTGCTTTGATTTTGTTATGACTTGATGTTATCTTCGACCTAATATAAAAAGATTTTGCCTGAATGCACACTTTTTTAAAAATCTTTGAATAATTCCTAACATACCTATGAAACTCTTCTGAAGTATTACTCTGCTTCTGTGCATATAATTCATATAGTTTAATTCTACTTAGATTAATTCCAACCGTTGCCCAGTCAGCAAACTCTCGTTTGTTAGATACCATCAAAGATCTAGATGTAAATATAGATTGAAATTGGTCATTTAAAACCTTAAAGAAGTTATCGTATAGTACATTTGGGTCCTTGTCAGAAGGAAGAAATGGCAAGATGTTTGTTAAGTTATCTTTCAACTTTTCAATACGGTTAGATGTTACTGGTACATACGATATCCTCCTTCGGGGTGTTGGTGTATTTTCAATAGTAAAATTGACCAATTGACCGCAGTGGTCAGATTCTAACTTACTGATCATGGATTTGTTAATTGGTGTTATGTTATCGGTAACAAAGATATTATCTATACATGTTGCAGAAGTTTCTGTTATTCTAGTTGGCTCTAGAAACAAGGGAGACAAATTGTGTGACTTATACAGATTCAGAAGTCTAGTTGTACAAGCATTTACCTTTAGTATATTTACATTAAAATCTCCGCAGACCAATAGCTGCTTTTTTGACTTAGTTAATTTTGTTAACATTTCATCCAGAATCTGCAAAAAATCATCAAAATTCCTCTCTACAGGCCGTCTGTACACACTTGCTACTATAAATTGCTCTAGTTCTACACAGGCTATTTCAGTTACACATTCCACAGACATAGATACAACATCATTTCTTACTTTATACTTTAACTTTTTATTTATAAGTATCAGAGAGCCTCCTTTAGTCCTATTTACCCTGCAGAATGCGCTACCAACTTGGTGGTTACCAAAATTGAACATGAGCTGCTGTGCCCTAAGATGGTGTTCGGTTAGGCATATGATATCAATATTTTCCATGTTCATATACAATTCTAGTGTTAGTATTTTGCCCTCCGTTAGATTATATATATTCTGATGCACTAGGTTAATATTACATTTTGTATTGGTTTTATTTCTTAAGGGGCAGTTACTGTTGTAAGCTCTATGATTAGATTCCCTCGATAAAGCAATCAATTGTTGACTAATATCTTTATTTTGTAAATTTATGTTATTTTGAATGACAGAGGGATAATTAATATAATTATTATGATCTGAATTAAAATTATTAAATGTAAATGTGTCAATGCAAGAGATTGCCTCTTTTGTCTTATAATCTAATTTAAATTATTTGGATATAGACTATCCTGACTAGATTCACTCATACTGTTATTAGACTGCTCAAATAAAGCAGTTTGAGTAGCCAAGTTCTTGGCTGAAATGTCAATACAATAATGTAGCGAGGATGCTACTTGTCTTTTGTAATAGTTGGAAAGCCTATGCTTACCTTTTGTCAGATAATAATTGTTTTTAAAAATAGAATTAATATCAATTATATTAATTTTATCATTATAGCATGCAATAGTATGTAGTGTTAAATTCAAATTATATCTAATTTTGTTTTCCGCATCTGGCAAGTTGTTGCAATAGGGCAGTGTATACAAAACAATCTTATTTACATTTAAATTACTTAATGATTCACAGTATTTTATGAGCTCCTGTTTCGTTACACTTCCCCTATCCCCTATTAAAATAACTAAATTATCATCCTTCACAAAATTATGATTACTTACTTGTTTCATAATGTCACAATAGGATGCTGAAGGAGTACAATAGTTTATAAATGATTGTCCCTTCATGTAAAAACTTAACTTAGAGCCCATATCTCTTCCTATTTCATCACTAAATATGTATGTTTGACTCAAAACATCACAACCTATAGTATCGAAACTATCACACAAGTGATTAGATATACATAGATTCGACACCTCAGGACTATTCAATGACAATGGCAAAGTGCAGCGGTTGCAGTTATAATTAGTTTTGTCTTCAAGTGAGGCAAAACGGTCAGCATAGTGTGATGTTGATTCAATGAGTTTGTCCATTGCCAGTGAATACTCCCTAATCATAAGTTGTGATTTGTCATACATACTTGTCACTGAATTAAGAGAATCTTGTAATTTTTGTAACTTTGTGTTCAGTAATTGTGTTTCAGCTTCATGCTGTTTTTGTGAATTTTCTAACTCTAATGTGTACAAACTTAATTCTTTGACAGACTCCATTCTATGTTTACAATTCTTAATGTTTTTGTTAATACTTCTACAATTTTTAATTAAGTTTTGATTTTTCCTAATAAATTTATTAATTTTTATATATTTTTTTAGTTTGTTATTGCTGCAATTGCTTAAATGAACCATGTCTGACACTATATGGCGTTGAGGAGTGTCTTTGGTGAGATTTATGATGTCAGTACATTTAGGCTTTGAATCAATAACCAACTGCGGGGACCTCTCTAACAGCTCATCAAACAAGGATATGTTTTGTTTTGTGTTGACATTGAGCAACTCTTCTTCAAGATGTGTGATCTGTCGGTGGGCATCTCGTAGCTCATGCTCATTTTCTCTTTATAAGGGGATGCTTACTTCATAGTAGCTATCTGCATGCAAAGTCTCAGCCCGATCGGTTTAAATCTAACAAAGTTTCATACAAACTTTCATCCCCTATTTTATCCCCTTGGGGATAGAATTTTTAAAGCCCTTTCTAAAGAGATGTCTAAGTCATAATAGCTACATGTATGCAGAGCCTCCGCCCGATCGGTTTGAAATTGGCAAAGTTTCATACAATCTTTTATCCCCTATTTGATCCCATAGGGGTAGAATTTCTTAAAATCATTTCTGAAGGGATGCCTACGTCATAGTAACTATATGCATGCAAAGTCTCAGTCCAATTGGTTGAAAATCGACAAAGTTTCATAAAAACTTTGATCCTCTATTTTATCCCCTTGGTGGTAGAATTTGTAAATATCCTTTCCAAGAGGATGCTTACGTCATAGTAACTACATGTATGCAAAGCCTCAGCCCGATCAGTTTGAATTTGACAAAATTTAAAAATAACTTTCGTTCCCTATTTTATCCCTATAGGGGTTGAATTTAATTAAATCCTTTTAAGGGGATGACTACATCATAGTAACTATTTGCATGCAAAACCTCAACCCGATCGGTTTAAAATTGACAAAGTTTAATACAAAATTTCATCCCCTATTTTATCCCCTTCGGGGTAGAATTTATCGGAATCCTTTTTTAGCGGATGCCTACGTCATAGTAACTCTATGTATGCAAAGCCTCAGCCCGATCAGTTTGAATTTGACAAAATTTCAAATTAACTTTCGTTCCCTATTTTATCCCTATAGGGGTTGAATTCAATAAAATTATTTTAAGGAGATGCCTACATCATAGTTACTATTTGCATGCAAAGCCTCAACCCGATCAGTTTAAAATTGACAAAGTTTAATACAAAATTTCATCCCCTATTTTATCCACTTGGGGATGGAATTTATCGAAATCCTTTTTTAGCAAATGCCTACGTCATAGTAACTCTATGCATGCAAAGCCTCATCCTGATCGGTTTGAATTTGACAAAATTTCAAACAAACTTTCGTTCCCTATTTTATCCCTATAGGGGTTGAATTTAATAAAGTCCTTTCTAAGGGGATGCCTACGTCATAGTAGCTATTTGCATGCAAAACCTCAACCCGATCGGTTTAAAATTGACAAAGTTTCATACAAACTTACATCCACTATTTTATCCCCTTGGGGGTAGAATTTATCAAAATCCTTTCTTAGCGGATGCCTACGTCATAATATCTACCTGCATGCCAAATTTCAGCCAGATCCCTTCAGTGGTTTCGGCTGTGCGTTGATAGATCACTATGTCAGTCCCAAGTAACACAGAAAGCATTTTAACAAGCAACAAGTGAACTTATATAGAGCTTAAGACCCGTACAAACTCTTATATAAGTTCACCGAGCGTCTTGAAGCTGAACAATGGCATTTGAAAATCATTGTAATGCTTTACGCTGTATAACAGTTGGATAATGGCATATCAGAATGCTTTTGTAAAGCCTTTAGCTATTTTTAGTGCTTTTGGTTCTACAAAGACATTTTAAAGTAGTTAATAAGTGCTTGAAGCTGTTTTACAGCACAAACGTGAACCACTATAATGCCATGTAAATCCGATATCCAGCTTTAAGCTGTTTTTTGTGCCTTTTGCTGTGTAAAAGCACTTGTAAGGGGTAAGTAAAAGCTTAATGCTGCTGAACAGCATAAATGTGAATCAATATAATGCTTGCATTTTAAAGGAAGAACTGAGTGCTGTTGTGTAGCTAATAGCTCTTTAAACAATCACACGTGAGTAGTTGTAATGCTGGTGGCATTAATTGGGCTCACCGGGCTGCTTAAGGCTGACCACCATTTTGTAAATATTTTATAACCAAAAAATATTTTCTTTCGGATCTATTTATAAAAGGAATTGTCATTTAAAATATTTATATAACTTAATTTAATACAGTACAAGCAAAACTATGATTGTATTTATTCAAAACTTATTCTGTACTAGGAATACACATTTGTTTTGGTTTTACACACATCATTTTTATAAAACATTTTGTATGAAAACCACAAAATATCGAAGGCGCGTGAAAATTTTTAATGAAACTTATATAAACAAGTACAGTAAACTACACTGCGCAGTAATATTTGAAGGCAAGAAATAACAAACGAGTCAAAAACTTATCCGATGAATTTGTTTTGATGCAAATTATAATATGGCGTCACTCACTGTTTTATTTTGACCGTCTTTACTTATTCTTTTTTTGATTGTAATAATTTACACGCAATAATATAAAGTTTCCTAAGTGTGAACACTTAAATTGCTCCAATAATTCTTTTAGCACATTTAAATGCTAGTCTAATGCTTTTGTAATGCCGTTGGCATCTTCACTATCAATAATTTTGCTATTATAATGCTTCTGTAATGCAATAGGCTATCTCATTGACCATTTTAATGCTTTCTTAATGCGATTGGCAATATTATTGACCAAAATGATGCTTCTTTAATCCGATTGACATATTTCTTGACCATAATAATGCTAATATAATGCGCCAGTAATGCTATTAACCAGCTACTGTGAACCTATATACGGCATAAAGCTGTATAATTTGTGCCCAAATAAGCATTACAGTAGCCATATAAACGTTTATAATGCGACTATAAAACTAACTCAAAATGCTAAAAGGATACAAGAATACTCTTATTCGGCCCTTATAATGCTTTGATGTGTTACTTGGGGTCACCTTTGAGTTTTATATACACTGACGGACTCATAAACTGCATCAAAGTAATAGACGACTTTGAAATAAATATTCTAACCAAGTATGCAAACTTTCTATACAGATTTAAATTGAAACCTCTAGATTGGTTCGTGAACTTTAAAACAGCGTAAGGTCATATGTTTAAGTTTAAGTTTATGTACTGGAAAGGACCTTAAGATTTTTTTTGAAGAAAAAACAGAAATTTAAGGAAAATTGGTTTAATTGAAAAATTGGTTTTAACAATAGACACAAACTTTATGCAAGGGTTTATTTGTGTTTAAGTAAGGTGCATTACCCCCACGTGCCCTTATTACGGATTCTAATCGGTTCCGCATAGATTTTATAAGGGTTCTTAAAAGATCTTGCGGAATATTGTCCCATTCTTCTGAAAGTGCTGTTCTTAGTGCTGCCACTGTCGTGGGCGAAGGGTTTCTCGCATATACAGCTCTTTTTAAATTGTCCCAAACATGCTCGATGGTATTAAGATCCGGGCTGCGTGCTGGCCAATTCATTGTACGTATCAAAACCTCTTCGCAATAATGTTGAACTTGTGCAGCTGCATGCTGCCGAGCATTATCCTGCATTAAAGTAAAATTTTCGCCTATGAATCCCATGTAAGGCACCACGTGGTCTTCTAATATCTCTGTTATGTAGCGATGTGCTGTCAAACCCCCTATATTACCGTTTTGACGGACCATGTCTATGAACACAAGTTCTTTTCGCCCGTTCATCGATATGCCACCCCAGACCATACATGAACCGCCTCCAAAAGGAACACGCTCCTCAATGCAACTTTGAGCATATCGCTCCCCACGTCGACGATAGACTCTTCTGCGACCATCTGCACCATATAAACATGTCCTACACTCGTCCGCGAACAATACAGAGGCCCACTGCACTTCTGTCCAATTCAGGTGATGACGCGCAAATCTTAAGCGAGCTTGTCTGTGAGCTGCAGACAACTTTGGACCATTTGCTGGTCTAAAAGGGATGCTATCCGCTTCCTTTAACCTCCTTCTTATTGTTCGTGCACACACGTTTACTCCACACACTTCATTAAGCTCGGGTTTGATGTTAACTGACGTGAGGAAACGATTTCGCAGGGAAGTTGTAACAACAAATCGGTCATCACGACCTGTGGTTGCTCGAATTCTGCCTGTACCACGTCTCCTCCTGTAAGAACCTGTCTCTACAAACCTTCTGTATATTCTAGAAACCGTAGACAGGTTTAAATTTAAATTTCTACCAATCGTTCGTTGATCCAAGCCCTCCCGCACCTATTCCGCAAGATCTTTAAAAAACCCTTATAAAATCTATGCGGAACCGATTAGAATCCGTAATAAGGGCAAGTGGGTGTAATACACCTTATTAAAACACAAATAAACCCTTGCATAAAGTTTGTGTCTATTGTTAAAACCAATTTTTTAATTTAATCAATTTTCCTTAAATTTCTGTTTTTTCTTCAAAAAAAGTCTTAAGGTCCTTTCCAGTACATAAACTTAAACTTAAAGATATTACCCTACGTTGTTTTAAAGTTTACGAACCAATCTAGAGGTTTCAATTTAAATCTGTATAGAAAGTTTGCATACTTGGTTAAAATATTTATTTCAAAGTCGTCTATTACTTTGATGCAGTTTATGAGTCCGTCAGTGTATATATGTCGCAGGGAAATGAGGAAACCAGGGATTTCACGAAATCACTAGGGATATCACGAAATCCCGGTAAATGTCGAAATGCCTTGCACTTCGGCGGCCGCTACCGCGGCACGCTCGCTTCGCTCGCTCGCCTCGTGCGTTATGGTCACAGTTCTAACCTAACCTAACCCACAGACGATAGAATTTTTGTGTTTTTTAACCTACAAACAAAAATATGAGCATTTCTTTTCTAGTACAAATGGAATTTCGTCATATCCCTAGGGATTTCGTGAAATCCCTGATTTCCTCATTTCCCTGCGACATATAGATATAAAAAAAAACTTTTTGGTGATGCCGTATTTTTATTATAGGGTCAAATTATTTTAGGGCTATCCATAATTTTAAAATATAGTAAACAAGATAGGTAGTAGAGCCCAATTTCTTACCACTTCCCTCCTGTTAAGTTAGGTACTCACGTTTAAATGCCTTAATGGTGGCTAGTGGTGGCTTATCCGTGTGGTGACGGAGTAAGAATACAATATGTCACCACCCCGTCTCATCCCACGGGTGTCGTAAAAACTAACTAAGGGACTATCATTCAATATTATTTTTACGAAATAGAAAGAAGGAAAAGTTGAAATTTGACCCTATACCAATACGTCTGGCCAGCGTGGTATTAGTAGGCCAAGTATCCCTCCGTCACAGGAGGAGGCCCGTCCTTGCAGTGAGACGTCAATAGGCTGTTATGATGATGATGATGAATGGTGGCTCGCATACTGTTTCTAGCCTACTTTCTTCAGTTATGACGTAACCGTTGTCCGAATACCATCAGTCGACTCTTCCTTTAAACACGAGACGACAAAAGATGGACTTGACCATACTCTCAAGTACAAATGGTAGATCGTAAAACTAAACAACAAGGAAACAATAACATTGTAAACTAATAGACAAACTATAAAACGTACATTAAACATTACTTTATTACTAACTAACTAAGTGTTAGAGGATATTGTTTTACTTTAGTTATCTATACTAATATTATAAAGAGGTAAAGTTTGTGTGTTTGTGTGTGTGTGACAATGTAGGGGGTAATCTCTGGATCTACTGAACCGATTTTAAAAATTCTTTCTGTGTTGCATAGTCCATTTATCGGGGAGTGTCATAGGCTATATAGCTATCACGCTATGACTAATAGGAGTGGAGCAGTAATGATATATGTAAAAAAAAGTGACGCGTTTTTTTCGCTGCCCAGCGAAGTGGGCACGGGTCAGCTAGTTTGTTATAAATCAGTTTATTTGTTTTGTTTATAAGTAGTAATGTTGTTACAATGTTTGTGCTATTAAATGTTGTGGTAATTCAATGATATTGTAATAAAGTGTTGAGTATTAACTTGGAGTCTTCAACAAGTTAGGTCAGTGTCTCACGTCACCGTTATTCAAGGCCAAGTGTTACTTTTGTACAAGACTCATGGCCAGCGTGGTATTAGTAGGCCAAGTAACCCTCCGTCACGGGAGGAGGCGCGTCCCTGCAGTGGGACATTAATGGGCTGTTATGATGAATGTATGTATAAGAAAATACATTCCTATGATAAGGAAGCTGTGGGACTGAGATGAACCAAACAACAACATAAATTTAATTCATGTTGCTGTCAAATAGTCTAAATTGGATACATTAGCGGTTGTCGATATCTCACCACGAATTCAAAATCTTGGTAACTGCTTTCTAAAGCGAATAATAAAAATATAGATCAGCACATGTCAATTCTCGTTCCTTAAAATCGTTAAAAATTCGGTTAAGTTAACTTTAGTTGTCTTATTGTCTTACCTATTATGTGACAATTTGACAACTAAAAGTTAACTTAACCGAATTTTTAACGATTTTAAGGAACGAGAATTGACATGCAGGTTTTGCTCATGTATTTCCTTATTCCTATTAGAAATATTGGCTCGTTTGAGCATTGTTTATGTTATCTTAATACTTTATCATGTACAAACTGTTGCTGTACCTACTACCTTTCCCTTGCTTAATATCTCATGAAATTAGGTATTCCTGATAATGAGACCAACTTTGTGATAAGGCATGATATCGTTTATTAGTCAAAATAGAATCACTATTTTATAATATAGTCGCAACGGCCTTGTAAATAGATTTTCGTACATTACGTATTGTATGTCTTTGACTTTGAACACAAAATTAAAATATTCAGGTCAATCGTCAATATGTACTAGCATACATTAATAAAGACAATGTAATTAAATTATATAATTCCTAATTATTTATTTTACAATATTGAATAATCATTAAAGCATGTAAGCACACACATACTTCAAGGACTTATTAACCGTCACCAACGTTTTTAACTGAATTATTAAAAAAATATATATCATTATTTGTGTGTTGGCAATAAAACGCTTTCATTTTTGTTCAATTTTCTTTTATTTTAGCTATTTTTTTTCAGTTCATAATTATCAAAACAAATTAATGCCTGTCACAGCAAAGCTATATCTGTCTGTCTATCTAAGATAATATCTGTAAAAGCCTCCGCGACACAGAGCTTGTTTCCTCGTGTGGGAGATTATTACTAGTTATTTAACCGTAAGTCTAAATACTTTTACGCACTGCAACATACGCATGAATATGCACAGGTAGTCGTGACAGAGAAATCAATCTGTTCTCGTTCATACACGTTCAGGCAACACATACATACATTACACTCTATTTATAGAACCTTCACACAGCCTTCATTCAAACATCTCCGTGCATTATCTTACTTAACTACGTGAAGCAACTTATTTTGTAATATGTTAACTACTTATTATTTGTGTTATGAAATTCAGTCGTATTGAACTTATCCAGTTTTAAAATCAATTATACAACGCAATCAAGTCCCAATCTGTTTATATTCATCATAACAGCTCATTAATGTCCCACTGCAGGGACGGGCCTCCTCCCCTGAAGGAGGGATACTTGGCCTACTAATACCACGCTGACCAGACGGATTGGTATAGGGTGTAATTTCAAGTTTTCCTTCTCTTTATTTTATAAAGATAATATTGACTGATAGCCCCTTAGTCGATTTTTACGACACCCATGGCATGAGATGGGGTGGTGACATATTGTATTCTTACTCCGTCACCTCACGGAGACTATTTATATTGAAATTGTCTAATCTACTTGTTAAGAAACGTAGAAACATTATGACATCAGTAAAAACTCGTCCACTGCTGGACAAAAGCTTCGTCCAATCTTTTGCACCGCATCACACTTTGTAATAGCCTGGCAACGCCTGTAAAAGTTACTGCTACGCTGATCTCCAGTGTCGAAGATGTGTTTTAAAAACATTAAATAGATAAGGTTTCACTCAAAATGTGCGCTCTTAAACTTCTCGTGCTCTATAAGAAACTATACACATAAATGCTCAACTCTGTCCTATGTTTTAGTAGTTTTCATACAATTTTTGTTTACAAAAAATACAGAAAATATTTTATACATATATTTTCTTTATATGATAAAAAAACGAAAGTGAGTTGGTAAATGTATTAAGTTTGTGCCTTGAGACTGACGACACAATAAGAAATGAATCAAAGAACAATATGTTGTAAACATCATCAAATGTTGGAAAGTACTCTCTCGTACCTACGTAATGTTCACAATACCTTAACTTTAAGTGCTGTACTAACAAATATTTTCATAGAGACTGATCATAGGTGAGTCCTTAAAAAACAACTATCTTTAAAACTGGGGGCGGGTGGGGGCACTAGGGATCATCCCCCACTGTGTTACTGGTACTTTACAAACATCAATTGAACTGACATACAAAAACATCTAGACTCAGAACTATCATTAACATCATTATAACAGCCCATTAATGTCCCACTGCAGGGACGGGCCTTCTCCCGTAACGGAGGGACACTTGGCCCACCAATACCACGCTGGCCAGACGGATTGGTATAGGGTTTAATTTCAAGTTTTCCTTCTTTTTATTATGTAAAGATATAATAATATTCACGGATAGTCGGTTTTTACGACACCCATGGGTTGAAATGGGGTGGTGACATACTGTATTCTTACTGTGTCACCACACGGATACTTTACAAACATCAATTTAACTGACACACAAAACCATCTAGACTCAAATCTATCATTTACGGAACGCACTAATTGTTATCTTACATGGGATTCGAACCACCTTATCCACGGCAGCTTTAAACTACTACACTAAAGCAGTTTATAAGAATATGTAGTAGAGTCTACCGGTCCAGTGCAGATGAAGCTCAGTGGATGCTGTGTGTCCGATGAATACGGACGTGGTCACGCGCGCTCGGCTAACACATCGCGAGTGCTCATGTTAAAGTGTACGTAACATTTTGGACATAACTAGTGATATTGTAGTTTATTTGGTGCTTTGTGTTTTCGTGGTTGTTTGTCTGTAAGTTTGCTATTTTATTTATATATCTAGCTTTAGTTTTATTAAGCTTGTGATAGTTAATAAGTGTAAATATAGATTTAAGTTTTTTTACCGGCATTTTTATGTAATGTTGCAATGACCCCAGATTTGTGCCAGTCTTAATTAACTACATTTAAAATATTTATATTTCCTGTAGGTTTTAATAGTATTTTTGATATCCACATAATTTTTTATACCTACTTATACTAGACTAAGTTTTAAAACAAAAAATAATTGACTAATTCATTTTTCTTAAATAAGTAATTTATTATTTAAAAAAGACTCATTAATACCTTACTGCAAGAACGAATTTTGCTTCTATGGGAGGTATACTTGTCCTAGTATTTTCAAGTTTTCCTTCTTTTTATGTTGAACAAATAGCTTTTTCCTTTAGTCGGCTTTTGCACGACACGTGTTTTCGCTTTGGCACCACACAGAAGATTTAATTTGGATTTTCATTATGATAAACGAAGGAAAAGAAATTTTTGTAGTTAGTGAAAACAATTTTGGAAATTAAAATTTTCGCCTTTTCTTTGCAAAAGTCAAAAGTCAAATTTATATTTTTTTTAAATTTAAAACATACTAAGGTACTTGATTGTTTTTTAACCAAATTAAATCGGCGTATTTACGTACGTAGTTTATAAATGTGTCATTCTGAACATTTAACTTATTAATAACATTCTTGTTGAAGTTTCACTGCGGATGCACTCGGTAGCGTAAAGGTTGTGCGGCCGTCGTCCGCAAGGTCGCGGGTTATAATTTATTAAAATAAAGTTAATTAATTTCGCAATATTATTTTAATGATTCACAAATGTTTTTTACTAGCCTGGGTGTTCTTTGTGTAGTTAATTTCATGTGTGTAAAAGTCCTCGCGACATAGGCCTCGTTCCCTTATGCGTTACAAAAAGGCAATTATTGCTTTAATACCGTTTCTACGAGCATCATTTATTACTTTCTTACTGTTTCTATCTCCTGGTAATGACAGAGTAAAATACACGTTGTCACCTAATCTCAAATACTCCATTATGGGCTATAACTAGCGCGATATGTAAATTGAAGAAAATATTATATTTACGAAAACAAAAGAAGCTAAGTTTGACCAGCTAGATAACTTTTTAAAGGCAGCTTTCGTACTGGGAATCGAATCCTGTGTTGCAGTGACATATATAAAATTTAACTAACACAAAGGCATCCAGGATCAAGACCATCACTGGTATTGGAACTCTTGACTTCTTGCACGGATTCGACCGTTGCGCTGTGCCTTAATAAAAATGTTGTTACTTTAAAACTATAAAATTAACAGTCAATAATGAATAGTACTGAATAATGAATAATAGATACTGAACACCGGTTTTCAATCAATAATCACATTTTCAAAACTTGTTACTTTTATAAAATATTTAAGTATTTATTAATATAAAATTACCTACGTCATAATACAGCCTGGGTATCGTAGCGGTAGTAGTATGCGACTATGGTGCTCAAAGTCATAAGTTCGAATCAATGAGTGGCCCTTGGTCAACATACTCGTAATTACTTTAAATATATATATTATTACTGTTTTTTTTTATATTTGGTACCTCAAAGCTCAGTAATATCTACACAGATTTAAATATAACTGTTGATTTAAACTTTCAACTTTCTCATTGACATTATCAAAATTGGGTTAGCACTTAATTTGGTTTTTTAATTGGTTTCTCGAAACATATGGAATTTCTGTATTTCTTCCTTGTAAATACGCTTAAATACGAAAACTTCAAACTTCAAAATGCTTTATTTCATAAAATTTATCACAAATTGTTTGAAATCGTCTTTTAGAATTTACTTGAAATTGAAGCTATAGTTAAAATTATAGATCGACACAGACAAACGCCACAGCACTAAAAAAACCGCGTTGTATTGTCCAATGTAAATTAGAGAAGAAAAATAAAACCAATCTACTACTCAAATCTACTTGTATGTCTGTATTGATCGATAAATTCCAGTTTCCAAATGGTTGGGCCAATGAGAAGAAACCTGGCAAAGAAACTCATGGCAACTCTTTTAAAATTCGGTTGTTTACAATATTTCTTTCAACATAAATCATATACAGAAAGTATTAATATTAGGTTTTAACACTTTGCTTTATGAGTCGGAATTTTACCTTAATTATTAAATAAAATAAGACAATATGATATAAAACACGAAATTAATACTCAAACTTATATATCTATGGGATAGGGACCAAGCCGGGCAGGTTGCAGGAAAAATACCTAGAAGGCGAATTTCCTAGCGAGATGACCAAATAATCTAAGGCTCTTAGCAAAGTTTAAGCGATTTAAGTATGTATTAGAAATATAACTAGAAACGCTTACAGGGACATAATTGGTAAATGCAGCTTTAAACTTATCATATTTCCATACAAGGTTTAATAACTATTAGACGTCATGTTAATCCTATTACCTAGGAGCTAAGTACCGTGAAACTGCACAGCGACGTACTGTGAGTGTCCATGTTCATATCAATATATAAAGGTTCCTATTGTGTGAACTGTAAGTGAAGTAGCAAGTTAAATGTATATTTGTCACTTTATATAATTGTTTGCTAATTGTTGCACAAGATTGTACAAGATGGTTGCACTGTGTCGTGATGTGCGGATTGTTTGGGTAACAATGGTTAGTGTTTATTTTGGAATGATTGGTCAATGAATTGTCTTTGTGTACTTCTTGAATGAGGATGAAGATGATCTCCTTAAAATAAAGATCGCTATTGAGTGCGGGGACTGTATTGTTCTGTAGGTAGAGATACTCTGAAGTAGAGATACACTATCAAGTGTACAATTAATGCTATTCGCGGTCACGGCGGTAGTTACAAGTCCGACCCCATAATTATGTACAGTGACTAGACTTTTATAGAGACCCGTCGTTTAAATCAGTACACACTGGTCCGCCTTGGATCAGACAAGGACACGTATAAAATAAAGTATGGTTTCCCTCGCAAAAACGTTTCGTTTTAAATATTACCGTGTTCTGAGTAAAGAAAAAGTAAAAAAAATTGAATCAAGAAACTCTTCTTTGAAAAATACTTAATATTAATAATTGTTTTTCCTTTAAACATTCCAGCATTCCCATGAAAGATTACTTAAGCCAAAGCACAATAAATATCAGACACAAAGTACATAAATACAAACTTTTTACATATAACTATACTTATATATAATATTGAACACGACTCGTTAGTATCTGCATCTCGATAATGCAGCGATCGTGACCGGCGTCGTGACCTGACGTCTACCTCGGCCGGGATCGAACCCGAGACATCGTGGTATCGCATTACTATGTTCTACGCAACATAACATTGCGAAATACAGACAGACTATTTATAAGTTTAACTCAAGCTATTGATTTAGAAAATTATATGTTTAAGTTAGAAAGCGTTATTGACATTAACCGCAAATCTGTTCTGAGGTCTAAATAATGTATACTTACTTGATAGAATGGTAAAGTTATTTCCCTTACGATTACCATAGCACGACCACTTGTGCATTTTCTTTTGAGCCGAAGACCGTTGACGAATTTTTCCTTTGCCGAACCAATTGATTATTAAGTATAATTAAAAGTATTTAAGCTTTGCTTAATTTAATGTTTTTCTTATTGACTGTACTTTGGTTTTATTGAGAATCTGCTATTTTGATAATCTAATATTACAAGAATCTAATATGTTGAGAATCTAATATTATGCGAATAAAGGAGCCCCTAGCCCCCTTACTCATAAACGCCTCTTAAATTTAGTCACTGTTTAGCGAGATTTTTATTAGCAAAACCAACCTTATACCAAACAAAAGTTAGTCTTTAAGCTAATCAATTGACTAAAATTTATGAGGCGTTTATAAGTAAGGGGGTAGATGTCCGGTAGAATAAGTACGTCCTCTATGAAATATTATTATTGAATCTTTCTGTACATGTTTGCATTCATTGACATCAGTTTTTCACACTGCGTTATCAACATCGCAGTGTGAAAAATCAATCATTGCGAACGGTAAAAGCGGACATAGAGTGATGATATTTCGTGACTAACATTCGTTGCACTAATTCTACGCTGTATTCGCGCTTTCTACTATCAGTTTCGGTACACTCATATCATTGCCATGTCAATAGAAACCACAAAAACAAAAGACGACTACCGTTGGATAGAAACCGCTTTGAATGTTTCCATTGCATTTAGTATCGTTCATCGGAATCTCGGTAGCTTTATCACGAGGTCACCGATCTGCAAGAGTTCTATGCACATTGATTTATATGCTTATATCAGAATCGAATATTGTACCGTGTGGTAACGGAGTAAGAATACAGTGTGTCACCACAACATGTCATCAGGTGTCGTAAAAACCGACTAAGGGACTGTCCGTTAATATTATCTTTACGTAATAAAAAGAAGGAAACTTGCAATTAAACTCTATACCAATCCGTTTGGCCAGCGTGGTATTAGTAGGCCAAGTATCTTATGGGCTGTTATGCTTATATCAGAATCATCACAATAGTCTATTAATGCCCCTTTGCAAAACTGCATTTCTCGAGTAAAGAAGGGAAAACTTTTTAGGGGCTTTTACCCTACAACGCAGACTAGACTGGATTCATTTCGTTAACTCAAAGATAAAATCAACTAATTTGCTCTAAGCTTTTAAAAAATTTATGCGATTTAAGGGGGTTCTGTATTTTTACACTGAGAATATATTGTTCAATATTTAATTATAATTCAAATAAACAAATGGTTCAACCATTCTTTATTAATTTAATTTTTTAATTTAATTATGAATATTTAAAAAAGAAACAAAATATAAAATCGTCGTCTATTATGTTCACGTGTGATCAATTAACATATTTATACAATATCATTTAGTTTTAAATAAATAATAATGTTAAATTGCTTAAATATATTTTAATTTGAATGAGTCATCCCATTAAGAGGTTCCATGTTTTATGTATATTATTGTATATCCATGTATTTTGTATCACTGCAGGCACAAAAGTGGAATCTAAAATCAAGTGAACAAAAACGGTAAAATTCAGCACAATATATTATTCTATGGATATAAAACAGAGAGATTTTATTAATTTGGTCGAGCATGTGTTTTGAAATTCTAACTAGTTAACATTTTTGACGACCTCTGTGGCGAAGTGGTTATAAAACATGACTGCTACGCAGAGGTCTTGGGTAAGATTCCCGCTCAATGCAAATATTTGTGTGCATAAACATAATTATTTGCATTTGTCTGAGTGTTTCTATGTATAATATGTATGTATTTACAAAAAAAAGTATATAAGTATTAATATCCGTTGTTCTGTTACCCATTACACAAGCAGGTTAAGCCTAGCTTACTTTGGGAACAGATGGCGCTGTGTAGACATGTCCGTAAATATTTATTTATTTATTACAATTGGTTTTATCACAACAGTGCCTTCTTCTTGCGGTCCTACTGCTAAAGCTGTTAAAAAATAATCCACAGTTCAAACTCATTATTATTCAAATCATGTGTACCAAATCATAACTTAATAATAATATGATATATAACTTAACAAATACGATGATATCTATGAAACAGTTGTAATAACCATAGAAGCGGCGTACTGCATACATTTACATATTGTGCTCGAGCTAATGTAAGAGCTCTTTCTGTCGACTGCTTTACTGATAACAGATAGTGCTACTGCTGACTGCGCCTCTTACTGCTTTAATATTCATAAGATAATATAATATATTCCTTACACATTCACACAACGCCATCTAGTCCCAAACTAAGCAAAGCTTGTACTATAGGTACTAGACAACGGATAAACATACTTAAATACTTTTTTACAAATTATACATAGAAAACATCCAGGCTAATGCAAACATTCATGTTCATGCACACAAAGACTTGCATTGAGCGGGAATCGAACCCGAGACCTCTGCGTAGCAGTCATGTAATATAACCACTACGCCACAAAGGTCATAGATCGTCCGCATTTGTCCACTCACGATATGATTGAGGTGAAATGTTACTAAAGGGTTTCACTCTCAAAACACAGTCTCAGCTTTGCGGGATCACGATCGACATCCGTGATGTTAAATCTTTTGCGTAAACAGCTGTATAAATAATACTACCTACAACTACTTCGGACCGTACTTTCGCGAACTCTGTTTGGATTCGAATTCGACTTTTACTACTACCGGTATTTTATATTTACGAAAGATTGTCAGTCAAACGCAAAAAAAAATATATAAGGACTTAATAGTTTTATAGTTTCTATTCCGCTTGCGTTACCGTCGCGCCACTGAGATCGTCATAATAACTATAACAGAGTTTAGCGAGAATTTATACTAAGCTTATCCTACTTCTTACTAATATATATTTTAAATGCGAAAGTTTGTGAGGATCTTTGAATGGATGGTATTCTCACAAGTCGCAGGTTTGATTTCTGCCACGAGTACCAAATATGTGTCCATAGTCTTTCGTTCATTTCGAAATTTTCAAATTTTACCTTTATAGGTTAATTCATATGTAATTTAATGAGTATATAATGAATGATGTGGTGAACACATTACCGTCAGGCCTACTCCGACCACGTCCGGAGAGAACCTGACGCGAGCGGAAGACATCAACATGTCAATTATAACCTGACCATTTATCTGTTTGTTACATTAAGCAGCGGAACATTTGTGTTTGTACTTAAATAACGATAACGTAACTTAACGGTGGATCTTGTTATACTTTGTAACTTAATGTTGAACTTAGGGATTGTGTAAAGAGAGTCATGTTATAATACGAGTATGCATGACGATTAAGTTAGTTCGACTAGATTAATTCTAGCAATTTATTGAGCATCGGAAATATAAAGTAAGCAATATGTCTACATATTATTATAATACAAATATCCAGATCAAATCAAATTAAACTGTTGTATTACTGTAGATTAATATTTAACTTGTGCGGAGCCGATGTGTACTGGAATAAGACATTTTGTATTTTAATTATCAGAAGATCCGTGAAAGAAGCAAAGTGAACGACGACGTAGGTCAAAGGATTGCGAGTGATAAATCAAATTCGTGAGGAATGTCTCACAGTACCTATTTATGACATTGATACTGAAATATTTTATGATAGACATCTAGGGAATAATGACTGTCCTGACTAAGAAGTACGAAGTTCCAAGCAATTTGGAGTCGTTCGACATGAGTATTAATGTCTCATTACAGATACAGCAAACCAGCACATGCTCTGACATCGTCGATAATGCTACGTTACTCTCCATCCTGTACTTTTATAGTATAGAAACATCATTGTATTTAGTCTGTAAACCATACCTCTATTATACCGGGACTACGACACGCCTACTCGCCTGCGCTAAAGGCGGGTAGTCATCTTTCCCACGATGAAAACAAATACGTTAAAAAGAGACAGACGATATAGTCGATCTACTCTACTGTAAGTGTCACAAAGCACACAGATGTTTATCAATGAGTGATAATAATCACTTTAGGAAACATTCGTATCTGATCGCAAATTACTAATAACGGATATCTGTAATCACATCTTCCGTTAACATTTGACAGTTTCTGTATTAATAAAAAAGAGGTTTTATTATAAAAAGTTTGTATTCAAATCCTAAGATAGTAGAGAGATATAACGTAACTCTTGATCATCATATCAACCTATTCTCCGTGTGGTGACGGAGTAAGAATACAGTGGGTCACCACCCCATCTTATCCCATGGGTGTCGTAAAAACCGACTACGGGACTATCCGTGAATATTATCTTTACAAAATAAAAAGAAGGAACACTTGAAACAAAACCCTATACCAATCCGTGTGGCCAGCGTGGTATTAGTAAGCCAAATATTCCTCCGTCACGGAAGGAGGTTCGTTCCTGCAGTGTGCATTAATGGGCTGTTATGATGATGATGATATCAACCTATTGAAGTTCACGACTGGACCTGGGCCTCATCAAAATATGTGATCCCCTGCGCGGTCCTGTGCCTCCCTGATCCATCCGCTTCCCGCCGCTTTAACAAGGTGTAGGCCTAAGTAGGTCGTTGCTCTACCGTGTGAGAAGTGTTCTCACCTTGTGCTTTTGGTCGTGGTCGCCATTCCAGAATGTTTCAACCTACACGTGGTTTATAGTAAAGGAAGCCGCTACATTTTGACATACAAAAAAACATTAAAAAGTATATTTTTAAACTTCGTTCGCGTTTATAATCAAGTTGTTGACTTATTTCTTGCTTTCGTTTCAATAAAAGTTATAGTTACCGTATCATAAAGTAATAGGTGAAGCTGTGTCGAAACTTCAAGCTAAATTCCCGAATACCTTTACACAATTCAAATCAAATATTATTGTTTGCTCTAAATAATATCGATTTAAGTGCTAATAGATTAAGAATCTGCAACAAATTTCTAGTGAATCACGAATCTTGTTTTGTTATAAGCTACGAGCGCTCTACTAACATCTGTCACTAAACAGAGATACTAACAGAAGTCTAAATACGAACGTGCGCTCGAACAATGCACATAGCCACTTCTAAAAACAAAACCCTCAGTGTGGTGACGGAGTAAGAATACAATATGTCACCACCCCATCTCATCCCACGGGTGTCGTAAAAACCGACTAAGGGACTATCCGTGAATATTATCTTTACGTAATAAAAAGATGGAAAACTTGAAATTAAACCCTATATCTGTCTGGCCAGCGTGGTATTTTAGATAAGTAGGCCAAGTATCCCTCTGTCATGGGAGGAGGCCCGTCCCTGCAGTGGGACGTTAATGGGCTGTTATGATGACTTCTAAAAAATCATAAAGAGTAAATGGTTGTGACGTCTAACTGTACGTGTATGTGTACTACACCATCCGATCTTATCTCATCATATCAGACAAATACGTTCACGACTGGCCGGACATAGCCTCCACCAAATGTCTTCACCTTCGTCTGTTCTTTGCCTTCCCTCATCTACCAGTAGCCCACAACCTTCGTCACCCTGCTTGTGTGGAGTCTACCCTGCATATTCCGTTACGCAGTTGCCATTACGTAATTCTTAAAATCTACTCAAGAGAAAGTTTGTACAAAGCAAAACTTGGCGCCCAGCGTATTATTGTAGCCCAATTGTCTTCTGGACTAATTTGTAATGTGTCTCTATGGTGGTCTGTAGTGATTATCAGAAGTACATAAAGTTGTGCGCATCTAATCGTAGCAGATACCATACACTTAACTGAGTGGGATCAATTTGTAACATTGCGAAATAAGACACGTTGGAAATACGTGTTCGATTCCCGCCCAAGCTTACTATCTATTTATGTGAATACATAATTGTTTTAAAAATAAGTGAAAAACAACACATATAAAATATAGAGGTCGGGGCAGGATTAGAAACTTCTTTTTCCACTGACTATACACTTCAAATGTCTCTGACGACTGGGCCACCTCGTGTTTGTAACAAGTCAAAAACCTTAGCTCAAATTAGACAACACCGTCTAGGACGTCTGCTTTTAATGGATAAATAAGCTTAATGTGGCAATTTAAATAAATTTTCTATTGACTACACAATACAAATAAAATTTAAAACGTTTTTTATTTAGTCCGGCGGTTTCTGATACCATACATAGAAAACAACTGTCCATCAGTTTGTCAAAGTCTCTATTATTTCGCAGCTATTAAAGCCAGACAACAAACATTTGTTTTTGTATTGTTATCTTAGGAGTCATGTCTTCAATCGGCGGGAAACATCTTTAGTAGACCTCACAAGGAATGGTCTTGTATAGGATACGCAAGCAGCACTCCACTAAACAACTTATAAACTATACTAAAAGGGTATACTTACCTAAACATAAATTAATACAATTATCAAATCTAATACATAGTTATTTATATTACTACGTGATAAGAAACTCATTCATGATTATATATTGACATTATGAGGTTTATAATATTCTAACTTTAACTTATTTAAGTTTAACTTATTTTTATAATATGTATACAAACAGGTTGTAAGTCATATCTTAAATACACGGGATATTTACTGTCATAAATGTCGTTGTGATGATGAATTAATCAAAATAAGTTTTATCCCGATAACAAAACTTATACCTGCCAGATGATAATTTACTCTGCTATTATTTTATATTTATATTTTATTGTGATGTCAGCAAAAACTTAATACTTAGCTTAAACCTAATCTGTCAAATATAGCTCAACCCTTTTATAAAATACGACAACTTTTTTTGTTTCTTAAATTATTTATTAATTACATGTTTTCATAAATAAAATAGAAACTAACGCTAAATAAAGCTAATAAAAACCATTGCTCAAGTGTAACTATTAAACGTATAATTAATACAAATAAAATATCGTATTGCAATAATAAATATAACTCCCACAGAACTAGTCGCTAAGTATTGCCACTAGACAGTTACTTACAGAAGTCTATGTCATATTTTATACTTAAGTTTTCATACCGATCGGCTCGCAATCGCGCTTAGACTGCCAAGTTTGGCTTATGCACGAAAATACATCGCGAGAGTGACACTAGTATTCAGATACTTAAATGCTTTATTTATTCTTGAAATTAAAACAGGAGTAAAATAAATATTTTAAAATTATTTACATTTAGGTACATTACTTACTAAATAAGTTATCATAGAATAAAAGATCGCCAATGTCTATTGAAAAAGCTATGCAGGTTTTTTTGTACAATCAAATCAGGATCGAGACAATTGGCTAAACTAAAGTGACTGACGTAGATGACGATTCATCGAATAAAGTTTTATTGACCAGGGCACATACCACGCAGACCCAAAAGTTGATGGGGCAGAAATTTTCAGGAATTGCCCCGTACGCGGTGGACCTACGATCAGATTAAGGTTGTGGAAAGCAGATAGTTGAGAGAAGCACATAACGCGATGGGCTCTCTCAAAGAGAGTCTTTTGGCCAAATATATATTTTAATAAGTAAGTTTTTTTTTAAGTCTTGTTTTTGTTATCATGCTCTGTGTATATTTTGCAGTATTTAATAAACTATTTTTCATTTTTTCATTTTTTTTTCAATACCGAAAATGTATTTTGGTGTAAGCGAAATATTTGCATTTAGCATGTAACTAGATTTCTGCATTTATCTTTATATTGTATTATAACGTAACGCCATGTATGTAGCAGATATAGTTCGGTGGTACGCTTTAAAAATATAATGAGTCTGTGCTCTGTACGTGAGAAGTTAGCCAAACGTGTACAGCACAGAGTAATGTTAATAAACAGGTATTTTATAAAAGTTAAATACTAGTTCAATTGAGTAGTTTAACCAAAAAACGACACGTCTAGTTAAAGACGGGTATAAATATAAATAAACTCAACTAGAGTTTATTTTCTATAGTCTCTCTTGTGTCAATATAAATAGACCAAAATTAAATTTCCTTCCCCACTGAAGAAAATTGTCACTGCATTCAGACAATCTGCTTATAAACAGTAGTGCCACAAATCAAAAAAATCCAAAATCACTTTTATTCAAAAAATGTGGTCCAAATAACCGTTACTTTCATTTTTAACGAAGACACCCACTAAAAACGGCTCAAAAATCATAAATGTACGCATACGCCCTTTTGGCATTTTACCGCATCGACGGCTAACTTCCGAGTAAAGCCGCCATTTTTTTAGTTGCGACCCGGCAGTCAGCGCGAGCGCACGTCAGTTTTATGCTACACGACCACATCGCAAAAAGTGACTTATATTGTGACTTGATTTTATATGCTACAGTGCCATATTTGTGAAAGTGACCGTTTCGCATAAAAAAACAAGTAAGTACACAAATATTTTTTAAGACATAGGTGCCACATTTTGGTAAGTGTCTGTATAGCAATAAAAATTGAGTGATATAATATATTATTTTTTAGGCTTATGAGTTGTTTTTGTTAAACGTCTGTTTTGCTCAAAATATTTGTGTAATATATAATATTTTGTTATAAGCTTAAAAGTTGCTACTGTAAAACGTCTGTTTTGCTCAAAACATTGTTCTGCTTATGGTGTTTAATATTTTATTAAAGTCAGTTATTTCCAAAAAAACTTCCACTGGTAAAAAGCTTTTTCTGATTGCTATATGCTTTAAAATAGTGCTACGACTAACACGGGCTGGATAGTGGTCAATCAAAGGTCCACAGGTGCGAAGCTCCACGCTACATGTTGCGGACCGGTCTTACATTCCCAGCGGTGCGCGGCAATGTGCAATTATATCAACGTAGTAATCGACGAATAAACCGCGCTTTTGTAATACAGTCCACATCTTTTATTTTACCACCAAGACATCTTTTATTTTACCACCAAGACCATCTTATACATTGATTATATTATATTATTATACTACTTACTACGTACTGATTATACTTATACGTTGATACGTGATTGATTTTAATTTTAATTAATTTTTAATTTATAAAAGACAACTCCCGCATTAGGAATTACTCCTGTGTCACGGGGACTTTTACAAACATTAAAACAACTTACACAAAGTACATCCAGACTCAGAACAATCACTTGTGGATCGCACAAATAATTGTCCTGTGTGGGATTCGAACCCACGACCTCGTGCACGGCAGTCGCTTACACTACCGACCGATACGAACGGAAACTGACGAACTGATGGTGAGTTTTGATGTCGAATCTCTGTTCACTAATATACCAATCAAAGAATGCGTTGAGGTCGTTAGAGACAAATTAAGTGACAATGATATGCCCCACAACTATGTTGATCTTTTAAAACACTGCTTGGATGGCAACTACTTCCTTTTCCAAGGTCAATACTACCTCCAGATTGATGGCGTCGCAATGGGGAGTCCAGTAGCCCCGGTACTGGCTAATCTCTGGATGGAACATTTCGAAGAGAAGGCCCTGAGCCTTGGCCCTAAAACTATCAGACTTTGGAAACGTTATGTTGATGACATCTTCAGCGTAGTCAAAGGAAGCAAGCAAGAGGTAGATCAATATATTACACATCTAAATGCTCTCCATCCAAAGATGCGTTTCACGTATGAAATGGAGGTGGACAGGTCATTGTCTTTCTTGGATGTCAAGCTAGCCGTAAGAGCAGATGGGTCCATATCACATAGTGTTTACCGTAAACCTACACACACGGACAGGTATTTACACGCAACGTCTCATCACCACCCGCGACACCTTCAATCTGTGATAACATCATTAAAGAACAGAGCATATGATCTCTGTGACCCTGAGCACCTGGGGCGAGAGCTAGACCATGTTCAGGAGGTACTTACGAACAATGGATTTAAGGTTAATACGCGAGAGAGACCAATAAAAAGAGAGAGACATCCTGGAGTGAACAGGCAACCTGCGTACCTACCTTATCTGAAAGGCGTGACAGATAAGATTGGCTCGGTGTTGAGAAACTACTCAATACACACCATTTTCACCCCGGAGGCCAAGGTTAATAGCATAGTACGCTCACCAAAGGATGTCCTACCTCTGCAATGTCCTGGCGTGTACAAGATTGACTGTAGCTGTGGCAGTTCTTATATTGGGCAAACAAAGCGGACCATTGCTGAAAGGCTCAAAGAGCACATAGCTGCTGTGAAGAACCGACAGACCAACAAGTCAGCTATCGCCGAACACTTGGTGAACGCTGGCGCTAATCACTGGATCGAGTTTCATAAGCCACGGGTAATCTCCACCGATCGCCACCATTACTCAAGACTTGTGCGCGAGGCCATTGAAATCAAAAAGTTCCCTAAAAACTTTAACCGGGATGACGGTTTCAAGTTGTCAGCAACGTGGAATCCAGTGATATCGAAAACAATACCTCCCTTTTTTGAACGGTCGGTTAACGTACAGACCAGCGTTACAGCGGGACTTTATATTAACATCTCAAGATGCGAGGGTAGATGATAATAAAATATTATCTATCACGAAGACGAAGCTGTGACGTCGCATCACCAGTCAGCTTGCGACCACGGCCAGTGCAACCTGTGCCGAAACGTCAAGTAAAATAAAGGTAAATTAAATGCGCGTTAATATCCCGTTTATATAATATTTATTACAACTTATGCTGTGATTTGTAGTTGTGATTCTACTAATAATTAATAATAATAATTAGTTAAAGTGAAGATGATAATTTTAAATAAAAGACTATTTTTTTTCTTATTTGTGGCCTTTTATTCAAAATTTTAATTTACTTTTGAGAAATATTTTATATGCAAAAGGGACTTTTGTGCTACTAGTTGTCTGTATATTATAGCTACTACAACGATAAAATAAACGAAAGGTGGAGAATCAAAATACGCTTCGAATGATATATGACACAATAGCATTGATAGTAGAAGTGTCAAAAAACAAACAAAAATTAAAATGAAAATTTTCAATGTATAAATTTTGATTTGTGGCCCTATTGTTTTAAAGCAGCGAATTGTAGACTACTATTATATAATATTCATTAATAAAATAAAACAAACAAGCATACCATAGACAACATATTTTAAATTTATGTTTACAACCATAACGAATTATTAAATATTTTAAGTAGCACTAAACAATGCACTTAAAGCTCCGTATCTTTCCACATTATCTTTGTATATAATTAATTAACAATTAATTAAGAGAGAAGCCATTTCCATCATGTGACACTGTGGGTCGTATAAACATTTGACCACCCGTCGTCAAAGGGACGTGTGGGTGGTTACATGTTCATTATACTAATAGGTTATGACCACCTCTGTGGTATGGTGGTTATAGTCCTGCTATGCTGAGGTCTCGGGTTCGATTCCCGCTTAATGAAAATCTTTGTGTGCATGAATTTGAATGTTTAGTACATTGGTGTAGGTGTTTTCTATGTAGAGTAATGTTTGTATTTACGAAAATAGATGAGTAAGTATATACAGTTGTGGTCATATAATTAAGAACGATTTGGAGTTCTAGGAGTTTTTCATGTAAATCGTGTCATACGCAGAGATGTGTACCTTCTGAAAAGCAACTAGTTATGTTATAAAATAGCCATATTAATAGAGCAACGTGTCTTAGTAATAAAGAATAAATACGCATTTTTTTTTATTGACAATTTATTTTATTGTACCAAGGTAACACATTCAAATATTACTGAAGCTGGACAAATAATTAAGAACGATTTAATACACTACTCGGAAATTATTTTGTATGACACTTACATTTAAAAAAATATAATAATAATGTAGCGTGGAAGTTTTAAAAAGCATTTGAATACATTTGTAACTAAAATTAATAGTTGATAGCATATCCACGGCTTTTAATTACTGCTTTACACCGGGCGGCGAGGCATAGATTCTATTAATTTTTGACATTTCGCAAGAAAAATACAATTCCATATCTCTAAAAACCTTTTTTTTTACTTCGAACCACAAATTCTCTATTGGGTTTAGATCTGGGGTATTAGCTGGCCAGTCTAGGACAGAAACTGATTGTGCTGTTAGAAAATCCTTTACGGTGCGTGCCGTGTGCTTTGGATCATTGTCATGCTGGAATGTCCAGATAACTGGGAGAACGTCTTCAACATAAGGTAACATTGTTTCTTCCAGTTTAATTCTGTATTGGAACTGGTCCATGTTACCTTCTATCAACTTTACAGGTCCAACACCATGTCCAGAAAAGCACCCCCAAATTTTCACATTTCCCCCACCATGCTTTAAAGTAACTTTGGTATATTTAGGGTCGAATGCTGTATTCGGGGGACGTCTTACGTATCGTTTACCATCAGAACATACTCTGTGTGAACGTACTCTACAGTGGTGTTATTGAAAAAATTTACAATACCGAGAGAAATAAAAAAATGCAGGCAACGAGTTTCGCGTCTTAGTTGTTAAAAATCTTCCCTTTATATCAGCGTTCTTAATTATATGACCACCACTGTATGTGTTTATCCGTTATTTACCATCTATTCATAGTACAAGCTCAGCTTAGCTTGATACAAGATGGCGTTGTGTGAATTTGTAAGGAAAAACGAATAAGTTAAATCATTAAATTATTCAGCAAATGTTAACGGCAGTTTACTGTTTTATTCTGCGTGTTGGTTTAATAGCTACAGAAGCTAAAATATATGTCTTTGTATTGAAATATTTTACATCATTTAATATATAGAAACACAAACAAGAGAGTGTCCCCCGCTGTTTTATAATACTTGTTCATTTACTTACTGACGTCCACAGACACAACTTTATCACCAAGAACGTGCATACTAATATTAAGGATCTGAATTGCTTGTTGTTTGTCTGAACGTGATAATCACGAAAACTTCTGTTTTGAACTCTATCTATCTTTTAGTTTTATGTACCAATATAAGCAGAGACTCTGTGAAATATCATAAAAATGATGGAACTTTTTAAGCAAGATACTCAGTATACTTCCAAGCATATGTGGGATATGACATTTGAAACACTAATGTCTTCTGTAACCAGTGAGCTGGTCTGCTGCTACGGCTTGAAGATAGGGGACATAAACCTAGACTGCCTTTTAGTAAACCCATCGAGTTTTGGCTCGTTGGATTTGTCTTAACTAGTTCTCTTTAAATAATTGTTAATTAAATATTTAATCATTTAATTTATATTTTAAATCGCCATGTTCATATAGTGTTCGTGTAGTGTCTTCAAACCCCACGTAAGACATTCTTTATTCATTTTATGTGATCTACAAATTAATGGTTGCCTTGCGACTGAATGTTCTTTGTGTCCGTTAACTCCATAACGGTAAACGTTGCCGCGGCACAGGACTTGATCTATAGTCCAAGAAAATGTAATCCCTCAGTCATCTTTCATCAGACCTTTAGGATGGGTTAGTGATACTACAGTTTATCATCACACGAACAAAACAAAGTGGGAGTACCTTTACATTATTTAAATATTAACCTCTGAACTATGAGTCTACTCTATGCCTGCGCGGGAGTCTCTCACATCTAATTGGCAGTAAAGAGCGCCAATTCCGCAGCCTAATGGCCACCAAATAAGTATGTTGTGCACCGTATCCGAACATAACGTTCAGTTTTATATATTTTCATTAGTTTTACGAGCATTGTAAACCTCTGATTGGTATTTAATTAGACAGAACATGCATCTATGCGCCCACGTAAACATCAATATTTTTATTTGTCTTTGTGTGGGTGTGTACGTGTGTGTGTGTGTGTGTATGTATGGATGTGTGTCTGTGTGTATTTTTGTGTTTGTCTGTATGGTGTACGAATATAATATGTGTATGTGTGTTATGGTATTTGTGTGTGTGTTTACGCCTATGTCGATTAACGCTAGTATTGTTATGGATATATTTTCGATTCGATCTGTCTAGTTTCATTGTTTTAAGTAGAACGTCTATTATTGTTAATGAAGCGTATAAACAAATTAACAAGAAATTGGGTTTTCGTGCGTTTTAGAGTTTTTTCTGTGAAATTGCTGGAACTAAATGTAATTTACTTAGTTAGTATCCTTATCTGCATAGTTTTATTTTGGAGATGTAGTTTCACGCAGCTTTTTATACGTTTTTTTTGTCGAAGGTTACAGTAAAGTTTATTTCTTGCTTTCCGTTTTCGACCTTGTATGAGTATTGTTTTTTCCAACATAAAATGTTGTACATCACAATACTTTGGAAACGTTAAAAAAAGACTGGATTCGAGACAAAATACAAAAAGCAATGTGATATTAACTCGTCTTGCCAGCGTTTTATCTCTAGACTAAGTTCCTGAACTAAGACATTCGTAGACTGCAATGAACCTACACATAACTTACTACCAATGACAAAATAAAAAACACAGACATATAAAGAGATAATAAAATTCACTGACTTAACGTTTACTTCCCACATTAACTCAAAAGCTCGACTTTTACAACTCCATTTTAGTTATTTATAATAATATGTTAAATAATGACCAATCAGTATTCGTGCTGTATAATGTAGCGTAGGCTTCGGCCGCGCCCTCTATCATACTCCATAGAGGTACATTTAGAGCCTGCGCAGACGACGAACTGTTCTCTGTGGCGGTGGAAAAATACGCTACGCGAATAATCATTTATGACCCTGAAATGTAGAGACGTGCACAACCTTATACGTTGCTCATCTAGTGCCATGGCGAGTTCTATGTACTTCTCAGTACTTTTGTCCGGTCCGCTCTCTGAATGTCCTCAGTTATTCGAACTCTTTATCATTAAGTATACCTTCGTTACTAGGATTAATTGTACGCGGTACCCATAATCCGTTTGTACACTCGATATAGTTGTAAAAACAGTGTAGGAGATAAAAATACCCGTATTCCAAAGTCCTTCGCCTACGCAGACTATTACATCGATGTATATTCTAATTTATTCTTTATTCTTCGTACTTATGTCCAGTCTCTGCAAGATCTCAGTTATTCATGGTACTTTTTTCACGCGGTAATTTTAATCACTTGTAATAAAAAGTGTACGCACAAAAGGCCATCGTCTGCGCAGGTCATTATATCGTTGTATATTCTAAGCACGACGGAGAAACACCCACCGACATTACATCAGTAAAGTGACGACAACTTGTTCCACTACTGATTAATTACTACTTTATGTTATTGTGTTTCACCAAAAATATAAGTTTATTGCTTAACATTAAGTTATTTGTAGGTATAGAGAAGTAGTTAAGTACCTACTTACAGATAATGGTTTATTTTTTAGAAAAAATTAGAACAATTCTGTTGGTTGTTGACTCTTAAAATAGGAGTATTGTATACCTACTACATTATACTTGTATATTAAGTAAAAATAAAAATAACGTGAACTTTAATAATCCATACTAATATTATAAATGCAAAAGTAACTCTGTCTGTCTGTCTGTCTGTTACTCTTTCACGCCTAAACGGCTGAACGGATTTTGATGAAATTTGGTACAGACAATCTTTAGACCCTGAGAAAGAACATAGGCTACTATTTATTAAGAAAATTTTTTTTTTTACAAAAAAATTGTATGTTCTAGCCTTTTGAAATTTTTACCAGTGTGGGGGTGAAATAGGGATTGAATTGAAGATAATACAATAAATCTTGGTACGTAGGCTTTTTCTACAAACGGAATTCCCGAAATTCAGAAACGGGAAAGAACGGGAAATACAAAGACAAACTCACATTTACTTCTCTCTCACTCACAACAAATTCTGATTGACAAAAACTAATTTCACGCGGGCGAAGCCGCGAGCGGAAGCTAGTTCAGGAATAAAAGCATCATGAAATGGGCTTACCCCCGATTTTCGAATGTCTGATTAAGTAAAACTCAACTAATCAAGTGTCAAAACTCTTGTCAACTATTATTTTTCGGAACTAAAATTTTACACTTGATTAGTTGATTTTTACTTGATCAGTAATTCAGAAACCGGGGGTTATTCTATCACCATCACTTTTCCGATTTGAATACAAGTGCACGGGATCAACACCAGCTGAACACCGAACGTGATATGCAAGTACAAACCATTAAGGGACTTTCGTGGTCGATATCCAGGCGATCATAAGTTGACCTCAAAGGACAAAAGATAGTCACTGGATTAGCTTCGATGATCCTACAGGCACAGTTATGGAAGGCGAGTTAATTATTTTCTAAAGGCTAAAATTGTTGTTTTCATAAATTGTTTGTTTACCAAATAAAATAATATTTGTGAAGTGATCACCAAAAGAGCGATAGGAACCCAGCAGAGTTTCTTGTGGGTGTCTTCTCTGACATGGTCGTGTTCCGGACCCTCAGTAAACTTAGCCGTTAAGTTAGACGAGCATATGTGATCACTATAAAACGACTTTTACAAGCGATATCGTTATATCTTATGTGAATAAATGATTTTTTGTTTGTTTGTAGTAATCAAAAATCCGAGTGTTTTAAAATAGAATATTCTGAATATTATTTGGCTTGATTGTTACCTCTTTCTTTATTTAATATCATTTTAACCTTTTCACAGTGCCGCCAGCAGACACAATAGTAAAGAATGCAGTGTACCATAATACATAATATGGTACACTGCACTGGGAACGTGTTAAGAACTTACTGGCATGGACTAGTATCTGCTCTAACAGGCAAGACAGTTGCACAGTTTAGTATCTCATTTTGTTTAGCATTTCTCTCCTGTCAAAAACTAAATGATTTATAAATATAGTCTCTTATTTGATTAATATGTTTTTTATTAAATTGTATACAACCAGTGATGATAATTAAGTAAAAATTAATTAGGTACGCTACAGTAAGTTAGATTTGTTTTCTCAATTGGAGTATGTACCTAATCTTGTTCGTGTTTTATAATCTTGTACATAATCGGATTACTATCAACTTGTTGTTGCGTATATTGATAAGTTTGTCAACGAAACTAATTAATTTTATAGTTTCCTCATCTGATTTCGAAGAAATTATGCAGTTTCTAAAATCAACTTTATTTAAACTATTAATTTTCTTGAATTTATTATATAGCTTGTTTGCGCCTTTGTGCTACCGAACATTGGTAAGATTTTGGGAAAATTGAGACAAGACAGAACAAGGTTAATTATTATTCTTTCATATATACAGCATACTCAACACTAAAAAGAAAAATATAGCCTCGCTTGCTAAGTAGTAAAAAAACTATAATAAGCAGTATCAAATACATGTAACGTATAAACATGCTCCTACTATGTTATTTAGATACAAAAACTACTGTTAAACAACTACAATTATAATAATAGTTTACTTTTTACAATAGTACAACTAATGTATAATAATGTTGTTAAACAACTCAACAAGTCTTTATCCACTCGCGCGCCCGAGCTCGCGGGCCGCTAGAGCGTCAAACGTCCGCGCCGCTATAGCGACCTAACTGCGTTCCGCGCGTCATGCCGTTGCCGATATAAAATGTAATTACTCCTAAACTAATACAATTACAGCAAAATAAAAATTCCACTATAAAGCTAAAACTATAAGGCATCTAGGTATATTTAAATTAAAGTAGACCCATCAGCCCGAAACTCAAAAAAAAAATATAAAGTTGCAAAACTACGATAAATTTAGGCAAAAAATTTGTTTAACACGTATTTCCGAATCTATGGTATCATATTTCTATTAAATCATTACTGCCATATTATAGTAGGTTATATAAGCTTTATTTTGATACCAAATAAATAATAAGTGGGTAGTACAATGTTGCTTAATTATCCTAAACAATCTACAAGTACCCACACTTTTGCTAATAAAATGACCGGCGGAATGGCCGACCGTAAATTTAAAACAACAAAAATATAAATGGATTCGTCATATTTTCTTCAGATAAAAACAAAATAATAGTAATAATTAACTGTACTACCTATTACAACAAATATTTTAGCAATACACTTAGTAAAATAACGTAAAAATAAATAAACATAAAAAAAAAAAAAAATTGTTACGTGGCCATTTCAAGTCCAGTAAAAATATAACAAAAGACTCGCAAACCATTGCATTTTTAGATATTCTATAAGCAATAATCTTAAGGATCATTTTAATATATAACACTACTAGACTTTAGTAATAAATAAAACAATAATTACATCTTAAATGCAGAGATCGCAATACCTTGTCAACTCGCGGCACACGTGTTGAAACTAAATTAAAATTGTCTATATTCTCCTTGTCAAGTGTCAGACTGTTATACATACAAAGACGCGTTTTTTAATACAGTACCATCTATTGTCGAATCCTAAAAATGCTTAGAAGACTTCCACAGATAAAAATAAGTATAAAATACGCTAGTATAGCGTCTAGCGAACGGGTCGCTCTAGTTACCCGGGCGTTAGACGCTATAAAGTTTTAGGTCGCTCTAGTCACCCGGGCGTTTGAGTGAAAACAAATAATAACTACCTAACTATATATAATTTGATACAGTACTATAAATCAACACGTAGAGCTATTTATTTCACTTCGAAAATAAACCTTATTACAAGGGAAGTGTACGTAGATTTGTTTGTGTGTATGTTTGCTAAATTCATGCTGAACAGATTAGATTAGTGATGGATATTAAAATTGGTTTCGTATTGTGGTAACAGACTAAGAATAACTCGCTTTACCTAATCCCCTTGTTATAAAAGCTTGCTAGCGGACTAATACTTTAAATCTAAATAAAAGACTAAATATATCAATCTGTCTAGTCGATTGTCTTTCGACAGAATATGCTCTAAACAATGGGAAGCATGTGAATTGTAAAAATCTTCATCATAACAGCCCATTAATGTCCCACTGCAGAGACGGGCCTCCTCCTGTGACGGAGGGATACTTGGCCTACTAATACCACGCTGGCCAGACGGAATGCTATAGGGTTTAATTTTAAGTTTTCCCTCTGTTTATTTCGTAAAGATAATATTTACGGATAGTCCTTTAGTCGGTTTGTACGACACCCATGGAATGAGAAGGGGTGGTGACATATTGTATTCTTACTCCGTCACCACACGGAAAATCTGTAAAAATGGTAAATGAGAACTGTTCTCTCCTCCATTACTTACTAGCCTTTAAATTTTAAGAAAGTTGATTAACTTCCCCTTCCTTCCCGTCGACCCGCCGGTCGACTTACGTCGGCTTTTACGACATCCATAGCGAAACAATGATCACATATTATGTTATCTTAGATTGTAATAATTGTATTCTTTAACTCCACACGATTATTTACATTGTTATTAAACTATTAGTTCTGTTATACAGATATGGAAGAAATTATAAAATAAAGTTTTTTTAAAACAGTTTAAGTAACAACTAAAGGTATTTAAGCTTGCGGGCATGAACTTGAATACACTTAGTTAAACTAACAGTTAATTATTACTTAGTACTTATACAGTTCCTGTATAATAAACATTGAATTTGTTTATTAATAATTACCATTTCGCGTGTAAACATATAATCATACTTATTGTGTTTATATTCAATTACAATTTATTTCTGTTAGACAAAATACAGTCAATGTACTACACAGTCATTGGTGTAATTACCCTGGTAATACTTAAAATATTTACTTACTCATTAAATAGTTATTAAACATAAAACATAACAGGGATTTTTGTATAGCTAACAAAAATTAAGTCACGTCAAACGGCCTTCTTTGGATAAACAATAGTTTAAAGATCTGCCTTTTATTTGTCAAGCAGCTTTAAAGCGGGTGTTAGTGCATGATAAATCAATAATGACAATAATAAGTATTATAGTCACTTTTCAGTTTTTTTTTATATTTTTAAGTCAACTCCCGCACTAGGGATGACCTGTGTTGTGATCTGGGGTATTTTACAAACATTAATTAAACGGAGACGAAGAACATCCAAACTCAGGAAAATAATTTATAGATCACGCTAAGAATTGTACTCGTGGAAATCGAACCTGTGACCTCGTGCACAGCAGTCGACTCCGCGACCCTCGTGTTAGCGAGGCAGTCATAATCAACAACCAACACAGAGTACAGTTTTTGAGGGATTCGTAGGGGTAATCCTATGTTTTCCAAGTAAAAGAATGTGCAAGATTCCTTCAAGCAATAAAGCAGCTTTTATACCCTTGTAAACTAGTCTCCGGGATCTAATTAATTTAGTAATTTCAACCTCGTAAACAAGCCTCATCGTACAAGGCTGCGTCTAACAACCAGTTTAACTTGAACCGCGTTATAAATCAAACATATCTGTCATGTGCATGCTCCCTGGATGGAAGTGCGGCTACTAACAACATTGTTTTTGTTCTGTCTTTCTCCCGAGTACAAAATGTAGTCCAATTAGTATTATGTTAAGTTTTTAGTCAAGCTTGTTCAAAGATTTCTTCTATTTAATGTAGTTTTCGATCTGCCTTTAGCTTAAATAAGCTTAAAAAGTAAACTCTATCAACATAAAATTTTATAGGATCGTAGGCATTCTATAAAATATAATTTTAAATTTGGATTTTTACTACTCGAAGTTAGGAAAGGTAAAAAAATCATAAAAGTCTTCTCGCCGTCCTGGCTTTTTATAGATGACAGAGGAACTAGTGGTGGGATTTCGTCGGTACAACTTATTTCCATATTTACGGAACTAGGATACTCCTACCTTGCTGCTTAGCCATACTCAGGTGGGCGACCTTTATAAAGTTTCCCACGTAAAACAAAAAAAGAATATTAGTCTTATAAAATATTTTATTATAAAAGAGCATAAGTTAATAAAACTGATTTATGTTAAGTTAAGACAATTTTATTATAAAAATGTATGTTTAATGAGACAACAAATGAATATCCACTTAACAAATAATCGTAAAGCGTTCACGGGTAACAACAGGCAGGTGCGACTTTATCTCTCGGTTAATATACGAGATACAGCAGAGATATTCTACATTATTATTGTGTTTGTTTATTATTATTATCTGAAAAAGGACACATCGTATCAGAATAGGTACCTCGTGGAAGAAAAGACATAAGGAAAAGGTAAAGAAATCTGTTTTCAACCGACTTCAAAAAAAGGAGGAGGTTCTCAATTCGGTTGTATTTTTTTTATGTTTCTTTTGGATAAATATTTGTCTCTACATGACTCATGACTTCTTTGGTCCACGACTTAAATTTTTATTTTTTACTATTTGTTGTGTATAACGAGCTTATTTACCTATTAGCTGATCAATGCAGCCTGCTTCGCTCGTACGAGTCAACTTTTAAAAGGTGCCTTTATTTTAAATACTTAGATGCTGCTGAAATAACTATAGAGTTATTTCAGAAAATTAAATATTAGTAGTAAGAATAGTCTTATAAGATTAAAATACTATTAGTTTATTTGAAATTGATGTTTTAAAATCCTGACATTGTTTTATATATTAGTAAAATGTATAACATCGACCAAAAGACATCAACTACTGCTATTTCACTGACTTTAGTTCTCATGCAGATCATTTATATAATTTAATCATCAGTTATTAGTCTCTATGTTCTTACTTACTTAATAGACTTAATAACTTCGGTACAGCCTACGTAATTACAAAGAAGTATTAACAAGTTGTACATAATGATTCCATCGGATGTTGATATAAATACTTGTCCACTCGCAGTTGATGTCGGAACATATTCACAGCTCATTTAAAACTGGTTCACTTTTTATTTTATAAAAACAAAACTCAGTTATTATACCCTTTTATTTTTATTTCAATAAATCGTCTTTTATTATAGAACAGCCAAAGGCTAGACCAAATTTATAAAATCTTATGTAGCTGTAGGTTTTAAGGTATTAAATAGGTTACCCAACCAATTAGCCTATTGCTGGAAATCCTTTACCAACACGATCCACACTATACGGTCCTCCACCTTCCGCTTCCAATCTGCGAGATTTTTGAGGTCGTTGGTCCACCAGAGCTGAAAACCATCCATCTTCGTTGGGCAAAGTTACGCATTATCCTGAAAAAGTAGACTGTTCCGAAGAAATAGGCAAGGAATTGCAAACTCAAATCTCTCTATTTGGTGAAATTGTATTCTTGTGCAGGCTAAATAATAATTTAGGCGGGAGAAGCTGCGAGCAACAGTAAAGTTATAAAAAAATACAAACATTAATTTTACAATGAATATAATTGACGATGCTTTATAAACAGCTCATGGCAGGCACTACCCGCCTTCTACACAACATTAACAACACTTAACTACATATTTTTATTCATACATTTTTACATTTCATATTTATACTATTTTTCTCATAAACTTTACACAGTTGAGTCGGTTCACATCTCATTATGGTTACACATTAACTATGTTGACATCACATTAGCAATAATTGCATCACAAACGGCGCAGCACCTCACGTTATATACTCAGCGATATTGAGTAGATTATCTTTGTAACAAATAACTTAATTATCATGTTAGATGTTCGAGGAACTTATAATGAATGATTATGTTGTTTACTCTCTGTACAATGTTAGTTATTTGTTGATGAAATATGCAATGTTATTGCGAAGTACTTAGTGCTTCAGACTTGACGGCTTCTAAATAAACTTTAGCACTGTTTATACGCAGTGACAGATTATACAGAAGTCCAATACATGTAAATGATAGTAGTCAATAACAAAATAAGCATCTTTAATAAGGTGACAGAGTAACAGTTCTAATGGCGCAGGTTACTTGTTCAAAGGCTCAAAGAAGGCATTCATTACAAGGTACCTTTGCTGTACTCTGATATAGCTAATGTCCATGATACTACTTGACCTCAACTGGGTCACTTGTTCGTCTACCACCTTTAGGTTATTATAATGATGATAGTCGAAAGAAGTACCTCGTTAGTGGCAAACAGACAGGTACACTTGATGGTAAGTGATTACTGTAGTCTATGGACGCCTGCAACATCAGACGAGTCACACGCGCGTTACCGACCCTAATTATATCTGATGTCAAACTACCAACACTTACATTGAAGAGTGGGGCCAAGATAATTAGGTACATAAGATATGAAAATATGTTGTCTTTGTTACAAATTCTAACAAAATTCAAATTGTAATAAATGTAGATTGCGGGTTTACATTTTGTTTATCACACTGTACCACCAGCATCGCGTTATAACGGCAGCAGATAATTGAATAGAGCATCATTAATTAAGAAGGTGTAACAACCGCTCATTACTACGTACATTGCGCTGTAATGATACTCTGTAGTAGCATTTACACCTTGTAATAACAGCAATGAACACTTCTTGTACATGTGGACACATGTTTGCAACATTTTTATGCAAAGACTAGCTGATGCCCGCGGCTTCACCCGCGTTGTATAAGTAGCTTAAATGTTATTCTAAACCCTAAACTACATAAAATTCCAAATTTAATCAAAATTCATTTAGTAGGTTTTGCGTGAAAGAGTAACAAACATCCATCCATCCATCCATATTATATCCTCACAAACTTTAGCATTTATAATATTTAGTAGGAAGAGTCAGTTTTTAGTCAGTGTCGCAGAGTTTTGGGCTACATATCAATTTAGTCTAGTATCGTTTTGCCATCGATACGCTAAAATGAAATAAGAAGAAGTATTACTTTCTGAAAAAAAAAACAATTTTTTTTAAAGGATGAGTAAAAGCGCAAATATAGTGCAGAAATAAAGCAACGGAGGGTAGTCAGAAAACAATGAACTCCGTTCATTATCATCATTGCCGGTATGGCCAAATGCTTCAGTTGCAAAGGTTTGTTCCACAACTGAAGGGTTTGGCATAGGAAATAATTTCCGAACCTGGTCCGAGACGATATCTGGAAAACTGTCTGGATATGACATTGCAGACCGCCACGAAGAGCTTTATACATATACTTAATGTACTCATGTGTTTTATTTTGACAAGACAAAACGTATGAAAACCCGCATTGTTTATCTCTCATCGATAAAGTGCCAGGACGTCAAGTAGCTTTACTTAAACCTTCTTTACAGGAACTAACTTTATTCAAAGATAGGAAGAGAAGCAGGTTCAACGTTGCTACCAACTTAAACAGCCTTTTGCTGAAAAGACCTCGAACATAAGTTAAAATTGATAAGTTTGAGAACCTCTGGCACACGGTGAGACATAAAGCTAGTAATTATGATCGCGCAGGACTCCCTCATATGATTGGACACGCCCCTTGAGCTTCATCTGTCATGAGCTTACATTGATATTAACCACGTTCTGGCTGTTAGTTTACTTTTAAATTAATTAATATTGTCTATTAACTGTCGCTTTGAATTATAATCATAATCATAAATATACTAATAGGTGTTTACTACGTTTTTTAAGGATTTACTGTAATTCTCCAAGAAGCAGTATTTAAAAACAGCATCATCATCAACTAGCCTATTGCGCTCTACCGCTGGACATAGGCCTCTCCCAACACACGCCACAGAACTCGCTCCTGCGCTTTCTGCATCCAGTCCGACCCAGAGACCTTTATGAGGTCGTCGGTCCACCTAGCTGGGAAAACAGCATACTTAATATTTCTCTATTTATCCCTGAAAAATAATTAAAATCTTGTTTCTTTGAAGTAAAAGCATACCTAGACGAAATTTTTCAAATAACCTCGTGATGGTAAGTGGTAAGTGGCCTTTCACGGACGTTAGCAATGCCAAGGCATAATTCAGCCGCTGTGTGCATCCTGGCCCTGTTATTACTCTAGCTACTGTCACCTTCCTTCAGTTACATTTGCAAACTACTGCTAGAAGCTGAATTAACCAGAAACCTCAGTAATAATACCAACTAAAACGACCTCTGGCCAAAAAAAACTTAACACGTCACTTGAACACATTCCCACAAGTAATGATACAGGTCATTTCTTAGATATTATTACAGTTACAATGAGTCATAGTCTCCTGCGTACATAGTACACGTAGGTGCGTAGTGTGGTGTGTGGGGTACTATTCCTGGACGAGCTAATCTTGTTTATAGCCGGAACACTTTAACTGCCGATCATTAGGTCATCTACACACGAGTTAACACCATCCATACGTTTAGAGCTTACACTGATAAACTGTGTACTACTAGCTTTAGATAAGCTTTGGGTAAACGCACTTCTGTATTTATTTTAATACCGAATTCTATGAAATGAACAATTAGCTTACTTGAGCTTTAGATACGCTTCGAGCTTGTCCATACCAGATATAGAAGGAGTTTTATTTTTGCTGGCTAGTTTAGTTCCCGACCAAACCCTATTAACGCAATCAGTCATTTTATCTATCAAACAATAGATATGACTGATTAACATAAATTCCATTTTTTTGGTTTAAAATAATTAAACAGTTTCGACTAAAAAAACTTAACCCTTTAAAGTAAACTAAATTAGTCAGACGTGACTAAATTTTGTAATAACAAACACAAAAAATACCACTCAATCACCAAAATCTCCCTTTAGTTTTTAAGTCGGACAAAAATAAGTCTTACAACTGAAAGCTCCAAGTATTATCCATTCACTCGTTAGTCCGAACGTCAAACGTTTTAATTAAACTGAAACACTAACAGCGCGCATATTTAGTGGAACACTACAGAGAAAGCGCTAGTTATGTAGTTGTGCGCTAATTTGTATGTAGGGAGAGTGCGCACGCGTATATCTGACGCGACTTATTGTTTGGGTACAGTCTTGTGTCTATGGAAAGTGTTTGTCTGTGTTAAGTAGTTAGTACACTAACGTCGTCCACTACTTTGTGTGGACAGTTGAGTCTGTGTCTGAAACTGTGTAAAGGGCTAAGTAAGTACCTATCTACAACGAGTTTTCAATATATTATGAAGGTACATAGTTAAACTTACACGCTTTATTATTACCGTCCCAGGAGTACGTTTAAAAAACCAGAAAGAGGTAATGTACTTAACCATATAAATGCTTTTCCTTTTTTCTTTAGAATCAATTGAGCTTTCATGATTTATGTATTAACTTTCCTAACATCGATATTTCCATTTTGGACTAAAAAATGTTAGCAATAAGTAATGTATGGCAGTAGACTCGTATTTTTAGTAAAAAGTGACGAACACTTTTACAAAAAACGTCTTTTGAAAAATTTAGGTAAATATTTATTTTCTTTATGACTAATTGCTACACACTAAAAAATTATTTGGTCAGACTTTTGATTCAAAGTCTATCACAAATTAACAAGATTGACTAATGCGTCAGTCTTAATAAAATAACAAAATAGCTCAAAATTAAAAAGCACACAAACTATTTAGCACAATGAATGAGCAGCTAGTGACACATAGGTATTGCGGTTCACGCGCCCATTAACTAATATACCTAATTGTAGAACATCTTAATTTACAAAACTGACACACAGACAGACACACATAACAAATATAAATATTATGATCTAACGAATATCACAGATCCGGGAAGCGAATCTATAAATAACTCGACACTGCGTTGTGGTGCAATTTAGGCAGTTAACACACGGCACCGCGCACCGCCGCGGTGGGCGGTGAGGCGGTTTTAATGTCGCATTGGCCTGTATGAAATCCGTTGGTGCCTTGCACATGTGCACCGCCCGACCGCGCGGTCGAGCGGTGCTCTCGCTGCGACCGCCCCTCCGCGCTGCCATCCGGGCGGAGAGGCGGCGCCTCGCACACGAGGAGCCGCATAACCGCGCCGATTGTTGTGAGTGCAGGACGTGTTTATGTAATTTAAAAATGGATTTCGATGTCGAAAAGTTTATTTCGGAGATCGAAAGTCGCTCTGCTATTTGGGACATGAAAAGCGCACAATATAGTGACAGACTGCTTAAAATGAAACAATGGGAAGAAATTGTTACCTTATATTTGGAGCCAGGACAAACTTCTGACAAAGAAAAAAAAGAACTAACGTTAAATCTATCCGCGCGGATAGGCGCGTAAACCGCCTCAACGCGCGGAGCACCACTACGAAATCCGCTTCGCCGTCGCCGTCCTCCGCGGCGGTGCGCGGTGCCGTGTGTTAATCGCCTAAGAGTATTGCACACTGTATACAATAATTGCTGGTGTTCCCCACAGTATCACACTCTTACCACGATGGATAAGTAAGATTGTTTTTTTATGAATCAGGGTGAGTGACATTTCATACATTTTGTCCACTTCCATTGGTATAAATCTACTACCCACTTTAACACAACTTTGTCTACTACAATCTTTGGTGGTGAACACTAATTGATGAACGTTACGGGGGATGCTCTCCAGCCTGGTGACAACAGCATTGTAAGCTGATAACTTGTTATTAACTTAGTAAGAGCAACGTATACAAGAAGCATATAGATTAAATATACAAAAGAGATTTGGACAGTCATACGTAACGTACGTCGCGCAAAATATATCATTACGTAGCTTCGACCCCACAGCTTCTAGCAGTGCAGTACATACCACTGTCGACGTCTTAGCAAGACGGGCGCACAGATCGTCGCTTGTTAAAAATGCTGAGTAGACTACCTAGAGTTTTATTTTAGAACTACTTAATAATAATCCTGCACATTATTTCAGTCAGTGTGTTCTCCTCTTAAGACTATATTCAGAACATTTCCCACAAAGTCTAATGTGTGTGTGCGTGTGTGTGTATGTTTGTGTGTGTGTATGTGGTGAGATTAAACAATTAAACTTACACGATGCTATGTTAGTTGTTATGTTAGTAACAACTAATTGTTTCTTCCGCTTGTTAACGCGTTTCAATTCATCGACAAGTGATAGATCTGTGTCAAACATTCTAAATCTAACTATAATAGTAATTTTATCAAGTCATTGTTTAATAAGTATTACGCGTGTATAGAATATTAAGCATGATAGATAATTTAATTCGTGGTTTTTATAAACACTGTAACCACCAAAAAAGAATTGACACTTAACTATAGACTCAGAAGGACTTATTTCAACTTGTTTTTTAGAAATTAAGTATTTTTATTAAGAAATGTCTTTAATTTGTTTTCCTTCAAAATAAAAGAAAACCATTCCACCTACCTCATTATTTTATTCTGTCTGTTAATAGTATATTCTATAAGTTACTAATCTGAGTGAAATCAAAAGAAACAAAAGGTTATTTTAGAAAATAATCGATTATTAAATTTTCAGTTTTAATGTATATTATTTACTGCGTAAACGATTAATAAACAACAACAAACATAAATATTATTATAATATATTAATAATGATTATTGTTGTTGTATCACACACAATAGATCGCTAACACCATTATTTATTACATGTAGGACTACATTGTATAACACTATTGAATGAGTTGCAAATGTGAACATAAATATAAACAAACGATTAGTATTTCTGCAATAGGTACAACAAAATTTATCACATAAGGATCTAAATCCGGTATGTAATAATAAACAGTTAATTCACTTAATTTACCGGGGATTGTTTCAAGGTCGGAAGCTTGAGAAATTAATTGTGTGATCTATAAATCCTTCTCCTAGCCAAGATGTTCTTTGTGTTCGTTGAATTTTGTTACTATTAGTGCCCAAGGTACAGGGTATCTGGAACACACTAAAATTCGTTTAGAATCAGGAGTTTCGTGATTTTTAATAACAGATAATTCTTAGGAATTATATAATTCGGAATTTTGAAACTTGATATTTTGAGAATAGGAATTATAAACTTTAGGAATATTGAAAATCCGGAATATTAAAAAACGGAATTATAATACGTCGCAATTGTTTTTTTTTCGGAATTTTGAACTATTCGGAATTATGAAAATCGCTATTTTGAAATTCGAAATGGTGACTTTTGGAATTATGTAGTGTACCCGGTAAAATCATTCGGTGCGCGAGTGGTCTTTAAAAAGAAAAGATGATCATGGAATTCGGCAATCTCCTTTAGGTCAATCTCCTGTCTACCAAACATTTCATGGAGACGTAGAGTTTTAGACATTGAAGATAATCCATATTAAGTACAGTATGGAGACATTGATAATATGATTGGTTTTTAAAGAAAGACAGCAAATCAATGAGTAAGAAGAGTATATCCGATTACCGAAAATAGCAGAATAATTTATAGCATAAGTTTTGAAAATTATCACATTAAAATGTATCTTATAGCGTTCGGCATAAGGTTGAAATTATAAAAGATTGAATCCCCACTTACTTCTATTTGACATTGTATGTTTCGTCATGTCTACTAAGGATTTAACTATATTCCAAGATCTAGGAAGTGCCAAACATCACTTATTTTCTAATGAACCAAATATACATGAATGGGTAGTGGTGGGGAGAACTATCATCGTATGACTAATAGCTAACTTGCCCAGACGGCCACTTTTCTGGTAACCGTTGATGAAAGTACAAAAAAACAGAGGTAACTTCACTCATTTTCTAATGGCTGGTTTTAACATAATATTAAACAAGATCGTTAAGAATCCATAATCGAAACTGCCAGACACTTTGCGTCGGCCGTTTTTCGTAACAGACACTCCAAAGTTCCGAAAAAAAATCATTAATGTCACTCAATTTCTAATGGCTGATTTTAACATATATTATACACAAGCCCCCTTACTCATAAACGCAACTTAAATTTTAGTCAATTGATTAGCTTAAATTCTTACGGTTTTGTTTGGCATAAGGTTGGTTTTGCTAACAAAAATCTCGCTAAACAGTGTTTAAATTTTAGAGACTTTTATAAGTCCTTACTTATAAAAGTCTCTCAAATTGAAACACTGTTTTAATTATAATTAATAAACAAATTTTAAAAACTTTGAAGTGTCTGTTACGCAAAACGGCCGACGCAAAGTGTCTGGCAGTTTCGATTATGGATTCTTAACGATCTTGTTTATAATATATGTTAAAACCAGCCATTAGAAAATGAGTGAAGTTACCTCTGTTTTTTTGTACTTTCATCAACGGATACCAGAAAAGTGGCCGTCTGGGCAAGTTAGCTGTTAGTCATACGATGATAGTTTTCCCCACCACTATCCATTCGTGTATATTTGGTTCATTAGAAAATAAGTGATGTCTGGCACTTCCTAGATCTTGGAATATTAGAGCTGTCATTGCACTTCGATAAAAAGTCGTTGCAGTGCAACAAAATATAGCACTTATTGTTAACGTTATAAAATATAATTTCAAAATCATCAATAATTTATAATCTCACTTTCTCGCTTCCTCATTGTTGTCTGTCTTTCTTTAAAAGCCAATCATATTATCAATGTCCCCATACTGTACTTTGTTATATGTAGTTAACAAATAGTAAAAAATCAAGTAGCGAATAGATTCGTCTTTGAGTTATTGTCGGACGAAACAATTTACTTCTTGCACAAAAATAACTTTTATTTTAGTGAAAAATAATAGGTCTTGATGTTCAATGTATCAAATTAGATTAAATTGCATTGTAACAGATATAAAAGACTATAAATAACAGCTATGCAGTGTTACAAGGCCAATAAGCTTGCGTAATCCAAAATTTAATTGCTTTAAAAATTGTTTATTATGAATTTGGGAATGTTTAATTGTTTATGCAGTCTTTTATTTCTTCTTCAGCATTTCAATTATTCCAGTTCAAGCACTATAAATATTGTAAAATAATAAAACGATAAAACACAATTCAAGTTTGTGTGTTTATAATTTTAATTGACTGAGTAATTTGTGCAGGTACTTTCTTTGATTGATTGATTGATTGATCAGTAACTCTAGCTCCCGTGTTAATTTATACGAGCTTGTTACCTACGTGCGTCGTTAAGCAAGTATACAGCGTCGCAAATCACTCGCGAGCACATCTCCGCGTTGATTTACTGCAAGTATTTATACTGTGACGTGGTATTGATGTACTGGCCTTGTCTTATGCTGTGGCGTTAACTAGGCGGGATTAATTTATTGTGTATTGTTTGTTGATCACTAGAGTCATTCTAAGATCTGATAAGAATTGGTTAATCTGTAAAATAACAGTACAAGACTGATAGTGCAGTTTTTCGATAACAACATAGCGACAGTTTTAGTACCTACTTCTGAATTTGTTGAATGAATCATGTTGTGTGATGAGCAATCATTTTTTTTATTTAATCATCTCCAGCAGTAAGGATCTAGTCCTGTGTCGCGGGGACTTTTGCAAACATGAAATAACCAGACACAAAGAACTACTAGACTCAAGATAAGCATTAGCAGATGACACAAATAATTATTTTGTATGGGATCCGATCCATTGACCTCGTGCACGCAAGTTGCATACACTACTGTTTTGTAAGACTGATGTATAATTTGATGTAAACTTATTTGTTAATAATAAACAAAAAACAAACAAACTACACTTTGCCACCGATACCTTGTTTATATTACTTACTAGCTGACCCGTACCCACTTCGTTAGGCGGCGAAAAAAACGCGTCACTTTTTAAAACATATTTCATTACTGCTCCACTCCTATTAGTCATAGCGTGATACTATATAGCCTATGACACTCCCCGATAAATGGACTATTCAACACAGAAAGAATTTTTGAAATCGGTTCAGTAGATCCAAAGATTACCACCTACAACGTCACAAACACACAAACACTCAAACTTTACCTCTTTATAATATTAGTATAGATACGGTTTAAATGAATCATCATCCATTCCGTGGGTCGAGATAGAACTACCGTAATACATTTTAGTGTTGTATTTGCTTTTACCATTCGGTTCATTACAGTACAAAATAAATAATTATATAGTATAATTAAGTAATAAACTAGTAGATAAACAACAAGTATCGTTTTACAGTGACATTTGATTGCTCTTCATCTTTATTATAATCAGATGTCAAAGATGTCAAGGCTGGGGAAAGGCTTCAGTAGCTTGTGTTGTAGTAGGTATGATAATGATGGACTGTTATAATGATCGTTGCTTTACTGCGAAAATACTTTCCTTACCGATTCTAAAAATCGCGTCGAAAAAACTTTTGTGACCACGCTCTATATGCAATCTCACTGAAACATCGAGAAATATAAAAGTAATTAGGTATATCATAAGCTTTATTTGGATATAACACAAATACGGAATGTTTTACGAAAAAATAAGGAAATGCTTACCGTAGCTGTATAAATATACTTAGTAAGTAGGTATTAAAATTGTGTCGTTAAATGATATGCTAAATAATATTTGAGCGGGTGTACAAGGTATGAGTGTAAGGTTTACGTAGAGAGTTATGTGCACTCTGCTTAACATTCAATGTTGCGATCGTTGACATTACTTGAGATCAGTGGTCACTTATCCTGCGACTTTCAAAGTTAACCGTATAAAATGTTCAATCTATAAAGAATTTTTGTAGCAGTTTCTTACAGAGAAACATTATTATTTAAACATTAAAAGTTGTATTAAACTTTTTACTTACGATGACTATAATGTTTATAAGATCTCAATAAGTTTGCTCTCAACTGACGCGATAGCTAACGCTTGCGGATTAAAGACTACCTCATATACTGTGAGACTAAACAATTTTATTTATGTATTTATTTGTTTATTAATTATAAACTTACATCTAGCTTTACAGGCAGGCCTAATGCGACAGACAAGTTGACCTTATTATCTAATAACTTTTATGTACCTATATACTATCTTATTCTACACATAATACACGGTAAAACTATAAAAAATAAACTAGTTGCTGCACAGGCTACACAAATTCACAAGGTCGGCTTACTAGCCGACCTTGTGAATTTGTCGAATATACTTTAGCTGCTTTTGTCTCATCGCAACAATAATCCATGTAAACAGTCTCGGGTTCGATTGCCGCTCAATTAAGCAATATTACAGGCAAATGATAGTATAGGCTAGGCTAGTTTGGGATTAGACGGCGATGTTTAAATGTAAATAATACTTTTAATATGAATCATTATTATTTTCTTTAGAAGCATATTTCTATATTTCCACACAACTCGAGTAAAGTTTGAGCGCCGATGACGTTCGTAATCCGACGTTTAACACAGTTTATGTGAAGTATCAGATAATCACGTGACTTACTCATCTCTCAGATATATTGTAATGTTTACTGCTCACCTCACACGTGTTCGCAACCCCTTATTCGCTATATGGCAGATTCTCATTATGTTGTTTAAGCTAGGTGAATAACTTTAAACTAAGGATTACGTCTGCCTCTAGCAGAGTTACTAAGTCTAATTCCCTACTACAAAGGAGATTCGCCTTTACTATAGACTTTTATAAGCTATCAACGTAATAGCTGTGTGTCTCAGAGCAGGGATGGTCTTCGTCTTTTGAGGGAGGGAAATCTAAACTACTTTTGAAAGCGCAAATAATCTATACTTTGTCGCAATAAACGACAGGATATTTTCATAAGTATAGGAATTTATTTAAACTGCATTACCATATTACGTCAGTGTTAACTCTAACTAGTATCTAGATTAGCTATGATTAGCTCTGACGTCATATGATTAAACCAAATAAGTAGTTACTACGGCTTGGTTTTGAATGATGAAAACTGGGTGCTGCAAGTTGAAGAAAAGCATTTACTAATATTTACAATCTGAATGACACAGCCTCAAGAAATAACTGGTGTTAAAATACCTAATATACATAAACATTAAAAACTGTTGTTATAACAGCAGTAGTACAGTATATAAATATACAAAACTTTCACTCAGTCGTACAGTCGTTAATATGGATATTTATTATAATTGAAACGTTTTAATAAATATTATTATTTCTGTGTTTATGAGTAAGTAAAGTAATTGCGTCGCGCTGTGTGCCGTGCACCGACTGTACCACAACAGATAGGTAACAGAAGTCAATGTTATGTGTTATGGTCAGGAATGCTTCTTAGCTTTTGCTAGCTTGCTTAGCTCAAGCGTTGTCCACTTTAACCAATGTTTTTTTTATTATTGGGTACTTTTAGGTGGTAGTGATAGCCGACCCTTATTACTAATAACATAGCTGAACTGCTGCCTACCCTAGGATGTTATATTACACAACTTTGTAATGTTACTTACTACTGTAACCCTCCACCTACTCACTAAATAACATTTGCACACAGTGTTAATATAGACTTCGGAATTGTTGAAGAGGTGCCACCTGTTACACAACCTCGGGGTAGTAGCAATTGTTTAGATCTCACAGTCAAACTGTATATCCCACAGTTTTGTGGGACACAGTTTTAGTTCATAAGATTTTTCATGTACCGTTTATTTAATAATAAATTATAATAATAATAGAAGAAGGTAAAACGGAAATATAAACTAAGTATTTAATTAATTTGATGATATTATTACGTAAGCGGTATCCGTGTGCTTTGTTCGTACGAACTTTGTATGTAGTTTGATTTCTGTCAGTATATCTGTACAGTGAGCAGACTATATCTACTGACATCACATAATTATCACAACTTGTGGGTTTCTCGGCATTTCTGTTAAATAACTAAATGTTATACTTGTTAACTGGACACGGGGAGCGTAAGTTCGTAAGTTATCACGAGTAAAGCCTATGTCCAACAGACAATTGCAATATTGTTGACTTGATTCATGCATAATTATTTAAAATAATAAAGTCATGCTTTAAAGTCTGTCCCGCATAAAAAACTATATTACGAGTATGATAATAATTAAAACTGTAAGTAATAAGGGTACTCTATTAATGGTACTGTAGTGATGTGTGTGTGTGTGGCATGTACAATATAAGTACATGCACTGTAATTAATAAAGAAAGTCTTATAGTTATAGTCGAGCGCATCACTTTTGTCTCCCAAAACACACATCCTTACATGGTGATCCTGCCAGGGTGGATCCACGCGGCAATGCCGTGTCGCGAAGGTGTACAATACAATATACGTACATGCCACACATACACCACTACCGTACCGTCTCTAAGTAAGAGTACTCTATTTTGTACGTCTTTCTTTTTGTAAGCTGCTGTATAGGGATCAAGCTGTCACAACGACTCTTACATACATCACAAAACACATCTGGATTCTTTCTGAGCCTGGACTCAACACAATCATTAATTTATAAATCATACAAGTAATTGTCTTGCTCGGGATTCGAAACCAAGTCTTTGTGCACGTCAGCTGCATGCGCGACCGATTCACTTAAGTTAATCAATTTGTCTGCTTGTTTGTCACGTTATACTCAGTATGTTTATATAAAGCTGTGCCAGGTATGATTAAAATCCACTTGTGTGTATAGTGAGTGACATTAACACGTACCACTAATTGTGTTCTCATGTACTATATGACGTCACTATATTTTATCTGTACTCTTAGGGTTCCTTCTATAACATGCACTTGAGATCATTGCTTTAATTAAATGAATATAATTTATTGTTAAAAGAATATATTAATAATTAAACAATAAAAAAATCCTAGAAGCGAACGCTGTGTCCTTAGTCCGTTTACAGACAAGAAATAAACAAAGACGAAGAACAGATTATATAGAGATAAGACAATAATATTTAAGTGGATCACACAAATAACTATCTTATGTGAGTTTCGAACCTGAGATCGCATGGCAGCCAAATACACAACCGCTTTGCCACTGCGCCCGTTCAACCGTGCTGCATCTACTTAGATCCTTGGAATTTATTCTATGTTATCGCTTACATACCTACGGAGCCAAGCTAGGCCGCCTATAAACGAAATCAAAAAAAAATATAAAAACAAAAAAGTTAGCATAGTGCATGCTTCGCTCGTAATTCTGTAATAGTAAAGATAACACAGGTATTCTCGTAGTAAATACTGATCACACCCTGTATCTACGAGTGCGCTATAAATATAACTCTACAGGTTGTTTCTTTTTACTTGTTTGTGTGAAAACGCGAACTTTTTACGATAATATACATAGATTAATGTTACCATGTTTTATTTTGTTCACTTAGTGCATAGTGACTCACAGACTCTAAAACGAGCAGAAAGTGGATCTCGACTTGGTTGTATTTTTAAAAAGTTTGTAAGATACCTTTTTTTTATTTCCGTCTAAAAATTTAAATTTTATCTTTATTTTAATTTAATAATGTGAATGCTGTATACACCTTTAGGTGTTTCACACAGAACAATACAACTTTGATACTTTATTTGTAGCTATAAATTGTGAAATGACAATGGTGTGTTTTTTTAAATAAATAAAATTAAAATAAAATATGTTGTCCAAGTTTTCCTTCATTAAGACATTAATGTGCGTATGATATAATATTTTATCACATTTTCGCATTTTACCTACTTTACAAAACTTTTCGTGACAAAGGCGCGGTAACAGTTAGTTTACAATAATGAATAGTATCTCGTAAATAAGATCGTTACCCTCAATACAAAGTCTGCAGTATGTACAACCTTAAATACTTTACATTGATTGATCACCCTACTTCCATTATCTGCATACAAATATATCTAGATAATACAGTAATTACTTCTAATATTAATGATAAACATACATAATACTAATTCATACTTATATACATGCACTAGGACAATGTAAAATGAACTCTATTACATAAGTAATAGGAGTTTTTTCGCAGTTGGATGTGTAAAAATGATTGTATGATAAATGAGTGTTAGTGTGATTGGTATATCAGGTTGTCATCACATCATAACTAATAGATCTTTACGAGTATTAGTCACGGGTTGTGCAACTTTAGGTATGTTTTGTATTTTCAATAATATTGATACACAAATGAGTAAGTACTTACACCTTGTTATCATATTCGTTTACTAGACAATGTTATTTTGTAACAAACAAGCAGCAATATTCCTGACCACCGGAACTGAGGGTAGCGGAGAAACCTACAAATATTAAACAAAAGTTCCATTCCTAGATTTTGTGCAATCCTTTGGGCTAATATTTCTTGGATTCTCTGACACACTCCGCTCCAGGGGAGAGGCAGCCTATTACAGTTTGTTTTTTCTGTCTAGCATTTTTAAACCCAACATCACACAATCTTATTCGGATTTGGCGTAAAAGTCTGCTACAAGTATGGGACTTCTTATTAAACGTAAATAAACTTAGAAACTAATGTGTTGACACCCATTACAATACTCAAGCGATTTTGATTAACAGAAATCCATTTTTTTTTAAATATGCAATATAGTAAGAAGAACTTGAAGTGTATGTCCCTTTTATCTCATCCAGAGATAATTCATTGTCATTTATTGTCAGTCCTATTTTCTCACAAACAGTTACTTTAGCGTTTATTAAGTAAGGATGAGTTCATAAAGGGTCAACATAACCGCGACGAACCGTCAAACGAGTTGATCCAGAAATTAATAATTGATGACTGACCATTTTACAATAAATTATTAATTTAAATATGGTAGTAAGAAACTAGCAATATTAACATCGAGGCTTTATCCAATTTATAAATCGGGCTTTACTCGCGGTGCTATAATATTGTATAAGGTATATCAACCTATTCTTTACGGCACCGTATGAACTAAGCTGTGACTTTTAAGATAACACTTATAAAATTGTATGGTTGAATAAAGCAATCATGAAAAAAACTTATCAACATCTTCAACGTTTGGTTAGTGGCCAACCTTGTGTAGAGACCTGTTCAAGAAGCCATAGACCTCTGACGTGAGGTAAAGACTGTGTTTCGACGACAGCCAAGACCATATTTTTACATGTCCTCCGAAGCACAGCGAAGATAAGGTGAAAATACCACAGAGGGTCCTTCATTTTTGCTGGTTAAGTGTTCATTACCTCCGCGACCAGCCTTGCTTAACCAGAGCGTTATCGTTTATAAAACAGTGATTGCAACTGTCTGTGAGCACTTAAAATGTTGCAATTATTCTTAGTAATTATACCTTATGTTCTATATATCCACGTGCTATTGTATAAACAATAAATAAACTAACAAATGTATTACTTGTTCACAGGACTGACAACGCGGCGATAGACAACGCTGCGCAAGCGACATCGTTTCTACGAAAATAACGTAACACTATTCTAGCAAAAATATAATGACTTAAAAGTAAAAAGTTTGACATAAATATTTTTATTAAACTCTGTGTGACAGTGTGTTATATTCCTTAATTAGCATCATCATAGCTAACTGACGTCCACTGCTGGACATAGCCTTTATTGTTACATTTTAACTTATCGCGGACCTGTGTCTCCAACATTAATGTGTTAGTGTGTGTATTGTGTGTGTGTTAGTGTGTACAATGCGTGTATCACTAAGTGGTGCGATGTGAGGATGTGGGCATGTGCGGCGCGGCGGCAGATGAGCCGAGCGCGCGACCGCACCGCGTGCCCAGGACAGCCCCGCACACGTGTGCTCGGCGTCGCCTCACGACTGCTACTCCTACTCGCTCTCTATCTACATTGTGTCAGGTAACTATTACTTTATATGTTAGTGTGTATATTAAGATCTTGGAATAAAGAAAGCGACCTTGCAGATCATTAACAAACATATTGAACAATAAAGGTACAAGGTGTGAGCCCTGAGGAACGCCAGATGTAACACTGGAGTATTCAGATTGGTGGCCGTTAAGGACAGACAACATAGAACGACCTCTCCGTCAAATATGAGCCCACCCAGTCGAGAAATGAATTACAAATATATTATAAGCTGCAAGTTTATGACATATTTAATAGGTACTTTGTCAAAAGTCTTGCTAAAGTCGTCTTTTTTAGGCGTGCAGTAAAGGAAACAAAAATATATCTATTTTTATCCCTTCTTATTACAGTATGTCTATAAAATACAATCCAATCTGTAATATAATTATAAAACAGTTGATGACGACGCATCATGATTATAACGACACAGATCTATGAATGTTGCCATATCACTTAATTATCTGTCTCTCATTTAACGCTTTATAGTTTCTGATTGACAGAAATATATTTATGTGTCGAATAAATAACATAAAAACATAATGTCAAACAAGTTATTATTGTATAACGGCAAAACTTATTAATTTTATGCATATTTGAATAATTTCTAATAATCAGCGAACTAAAATATAGAAACTCAAAATATTGAGACTTTTTTAATTATCTTTTAGTCTCTTGATCCGGTTCACAACTAAATTATTTAATTTGTTAAAAAACGGTATTATTTAGATAATGGCGATCATATGCAGAAAGGGTATCGATAACAATTTGTTAATTATTGGAAAAACAATATTTATTGACTTAATTATAAGCTTTATGTAAGGACTGCATAACTGTAATAATATATCTTACTTTTATAAGTAACAGTAATGCCAGATATACTTACACTTGGCTTTGTTTACTTTACAAAAAAAACTTATAAATACTGTTGTTGAAGATAATCAATTATAGTTTGAGAAGAACATCTCCATGTAGAGTTTAGGTTCGAGTTATCATAATCATAATCATAATCATTTAATCACAGAATATGGGTTGGTAAAAAATACAGATAAGTTGGTACAGTCTGCTTTGATCCACATATTGACCATTTCTGGCATGCAATATTATTACATTCAACTTAAATTATATTATTAAACTAAAATATATATAGTTTAACTCACTTATTCAAATATGATGTACTTACATACATTAAGTATATTCACGCCCGGCTCTATGGGGATTGGCAGACTACTAATAACTAATAATACTTAAAATCCTGCTTTTCTTGGTGCTGTCCAGCAAGATATGTCTCTTGTTAGTAAGCTTAAACAATAACTGATAGATAGATCTGAATAAATGAACTGTACTTAATACTACTACAGTACAAGAATATTTTTGCATTTGTAGACGCTTTACAGAAAGACACTAAATGGTTTGGTAATTATACATACTTCCATCGCCAAACCATCAAATTCCGGGACAGTCTTCCGTAATACGAGTACTTGTTCCCTGTTATAATATTAACATAAGGTAATTTAAACGTAATGTTAAGTAACATTTGGCTAGACCAGGAAAGTGATAACGATAAAGTATCATCATTAGTGATCATTAGTCTCGATATAGTCATTTATCCGATTCCTTAAAGAAATATAATTGTTATCTAAGCCATAAACCTACATTTGTATTAAGATAATTTTCAAATGAAAATTAAAAGTTTTACGACACAAAACCATTTACTTGCCGTGTACATAAATAGTAAACTATTAAACCAATCTGTATAAGATTGAACACAGACATTAACAAGTTGTTCTAATGATTTATAGTAATAGACAACGAGCCCGCTACATGCCTCTATAAACACATACATTATGGTAATCCTATGTAAATATATTCATACATAATATAGAAGCTATCAACACGCTAGTTTATCACAAATTGCCTTCAATATCTCGACATCTATTCAATCACTAACAAAAAACACAACAAACGGTTCATCAAAATTCAAACGAAACCCCAAATTATTGTGAACTTGTTCATCGTTTAATAAAGCATGCGAACAATAATAAGCTCCCACAGTGAATACTTGTACCCTATCATTACTAACAATAAATCCGCAAATTCTTTACAAAAACTTACAAAACATGCTCTCATCTCATCACGGAATGGCGTCTTCTTTATTTTGTCAACATGTTTGTGTGCGCGTGTGTGTGTGTGTGTGTGTGCACAGTAGCTCGGGAGCCCAATTATAATGTTTTTGTGTTCGTAATGGCGCTTGTTAAAGGTTTTCGGCGAGTACCTGCGCTGTTCACTGCACTGTTATAATTGTGAAGCGATGTCGCTACTGTTGGCGAGGAGCGAGTCAAGGTATTAATTTTTGTAGATGAGGTTGAGAGTTTTACATTTTTTAGCACAAACACAGTGATCATTTGAAGGAAGCTCTGTATTTGTCTTTACCAGACGTAGAAAAACTCGAAGGTTTACAAATGTAATGCTTCAGCGCTGCACTCGTCATATTAAGACACAAGGTTTTAAGTCCTAAGTAATCGCTAGCTACTACGTTCTTAAACACCGTCATCTCTACCTGGAGATGAATGAAGCGAGAACAGTGCCGGTACCAAAGAGACGGCTACTGGCACGCATGTGTTTAAGTAATTATATTCAGATCAAGTGCAGTAGTTTGTGTACTGGTCATTTCAGAACACATAATATTAATATTTCACTTCCTCAGAAAGTTTAACTTCGTAACTTATTATTTCTGAATGTTCCGTGTCTGTTCATTTCCTGTTCTCACAACACAAGACTAAATAAATTTAAGCGATTGAAAACACAGACTGACCTACGGGAACTGTATTACATTCATATTCATTTATTTATTGAAAGTAGTACAATAATATTGTATCTTTTTGACGTCATCTAACACTTCTTAATCTTAGTTTAAAACATTTAAAAGTTTAGAAAACTTTACCACCGCCTCCAAAGCGCTAGTAGAGAAGAAGCGGCGGAACAAACTCTACTGCTGCATTTTCTTGACATTTAAGTTATACCCTGGTTCTTATAAGCTGTATAATCGCTCACAGTGAGACACAATGGCGCGCCATAACCATCAAATTTCCATATATTATAGTGAACAAGTTGAGTTAGTAAATTATGTTGTTTGTACACGAGCCGTCTAATCACTGTTCGACAACATACATACTAACAAGCACGCCATTATATTATGTTTACTTTTTTAAATGATAATATATAAACTACTTTTTATTCGTCATATGACTAGACGGACAATTGGCTTAGATAATGGTAATCTAAGTTCAAAGTGTTTTTGCGCTGCACTCGCTACTCTAAGACTACTGCTGTTATGCCGCATAGCATAGTGTAACAAAGCTTCTGTACTTGAACATAGTAACATTTGCAAAATCTGCTTAAGCAAGTTATTAAATTAAAATTTATTACTAAAGGTTTTATTATTGTTTTATTGGCATGTGGGGATTGATGATAGATTTGGCCTCATCTATTCTACTCCTGTGGTCGTAAGAAAAAAACAAAAAGAGAACAGAAGCCAAATATATTTTAACTACAATCCGTTGCTTAATTTCTGGGCTGTAGAGTTCAACAGCGACAGTTCTCTAGAGTTAAACAGCTAAATTAACTTAATCCGTAAACATTTTGTCGTATTCACCATTACATACTATAAAGTTGTGAGCATTAACCTTATGTCAGACATTTACCGTACTATAAACGTTACTTTTACGTTAACTTTACGATACTTACGTAAGTTTTATTGTCTCTTACTAACATTCACAAACAGTTCGTCTCCACTGATGAAACCTGACCCCTCGTTATGCCAATCCTTTCTTAAGGGCTCTGGGAAATTACCTTCGAAACACACATACAAATCAAATTCAAACTTAACATATAACAATTTAAGTTGAAAATCAATTGTATGTAAAACTCGATTATGACAGTCGATCATTTCCGATATCGTATAGAGTAACCACGCCCTCTCGCCCACTAGTCTATACGCCTTTTGGTTTAACAAGCAAGTTAACGTTCATCTTCAAAGGTATTTGTAAGGCGTGGTTACGTAAACGCGCGCGTTACGAATACTGATGACACGATGATGATGCATCACATGTTTAAGTTCATTGTTAGGCCACTTGCTTTATATTGCTTATAGTTTGTTGCTTACTATCCGCTTGAGTATTTTAATACGAACAAATGAATATTAGCACAAACATTATATAAATAAGTGATTTTTATGTCACTAAAGTGCACAGTCGTATTCATTCTGTCTATAATATATAGTTGTAATTATTCGATGAAGCTCCAGGCTAAATATTGGTCCAAAGGGCAAGCTGAATGTTAAAATAAAGCTTATGTCTAGGTACTGGAAATTCACATACATACGTCTTTAATCTGTGACACGATTATTCATAGCTACTCGCTAAATCCCACTTTTGTACCACAACTTGTTCATGAAGCTAATAAAGATGCTTCTTTGGCAAATTCGTCGCTACTAAGAGAATCATTTAAGCAATTGAAACATATTATAATGTGCCTGGACATTACTTGTTGTTAAGATACTTATAAAGTTAGCAGTTAAAGTAAAGTTAATGTGACACTAAGGGCCAGATTCAGAGACCACACTTTGTCTTTACTTTAGCAAAGTCTAGTTATTATCTCTGAATTTGAACAACATTAAAGTAATTTTTCGCATGAAAAAGTTTACTTTTATTATTTACTAGCTGCTGTGCCCGCGACTTCGTTCGCGTGGCGGATGTTACTTACTTCGCAATTCGATTTAATACTGAAAAATCGTTTTTTAAACCTTATAACAAACAGATATACCTACACACGAATTGTAAAATTAACGAACGAACCAAAACCTTTTCAAAAACAGATCTTTACAAAGACAGATCTATGAAGACTGTGTCTAAACTTATACTGAAAGACATGAGCGAACGTCATTCTTTCAAGTAAAATCTTAATACCGCGATACTGAAAATGACGTCACAGGCACAATGCGATCTGTTGTCAAATTTGTAAGTTAAAATAAATGACATCGCTTTTTTCATCATAACAGCCCATTAATGTCCCACTGCAAGGACGCGCCTCCTCCCGTGACGGAGGGATACTTGGCCTACTAATACCACGTTGGCCAGTCGGATTGGTATAGGGTTTAATTTCAAGTTTTCCTTCATTTTTATTTCGTAAAGAGAATATTCACCGATAGTCCCTTAGTCGGTTTTACGCCACCCATGGGATGAGATGGGGAGGTGACATATTGTATTCTTGCTCCGTCACCACACGGATAATCGCTAATTAATTATGAATGAATACATTTGCACGCCACGTTATGGAGCGGCAGAATTACCTGCCTCGGTGGCGCGGCGGTCGCATTACATGGCTGGCGTGCATGAGGTCGCGGGTTCGATTCCCATGGAGGACAATTGTGATACACAAACTATTGTCCTTAGTCTGGATGTTCTTTGTGTCCGTTAAATTGATATTTTTAAAGGCTAGTGTGAAGACTTATAATAATTGATATTACACATACGATTCATGGTTAATTTTATTAACATTTAAAAGGAATAACTTATTAATAGCACTTAATAATAAAATAGTTATGTATTTAAAAACTCATTTATTTTATGATTACTACTGGTAACGCCATCTCGTGAACAAAAGAAACGAAATTTAAATTCATTCAACATTGAACCAAATCCATTTTTCATGACCCCTGATTTGTATTGGACTGTTCTAATAAAGAGATCTAGCGATATCTCGAGTATTACTTATCCGATTCCGATTGTTTTATTATAGTATAGAAGATAGATACCTACTTTAAACTTAATACCTAAAAACTACGTATCTATGTATTTTAATATCTAAAGCGCGCTTATTCCGAGAAGAGTCAATAAGAACCACGTCCGTTCGCATTAAGAGTCAATGTGAATGAAATTATATAGATGCACCGGTTGGCCGTTTCGGACGTTAAACAAAAATCAACCGTACTGCCGTACTCATACTGGCGCGGCGACATTTGGAAATTTTCTTTCATCTAAATCTTGTGTGTTTATAAACCGATTTCTATAATTTTTTTTTTATGAATAAGGTATTAAAGTGTACTTTTGAAATATGGGAGTTTGAAAAAGATATGTCTATGCAAATTACAATATATTTATGTATTTAATACACTTTGAAGAAAACCCTAACGATTAAACAGGTTATTGTGACTAATATATAAAAGATAGATATATACTATTCAGGACTTTTTTGTTCATCGTTTGAAGACCATTATTTTTGTAATACATATTTTTGGCGTATGATCAACGTATGCGATGATAAGAGCTCGAACGCGCTTTTTTTCAACCGACTTGCTTCAAATTTTTCGTCACTGCTCAGCTCCTATGTGTCTTAGCGTTATGTTATACAGCCTATAACCTGCCCGGGAGTATGGACTACAATTGTACCAAGTTTGGTTAAAATGCCTTCAGTAGTTTTTGACCCATGCGTGCACATACAGACAGACAGACAGACAGACAGACAGACAGACAGACAGACAGACAAAAAATTTATTGATTGCATTTTTGGCATTAGTATCGATCACCATTCATCCTCCAATTTTAATTTTTAACATATATTCAATGTACAGAATTGATCTCTCTACAGTTTTATTATAAGTATAGATTACTACAAAGTAAACTTTTCATGCGAAAAGATTACTTTAATGTTGTTCAAATTCAGAGATAATAACTAGACTTTGCTAAAGTAAAGTCAAAGTGCGGTCTCTGAATCTGGCCCTAAAACATTGTCGCCACAAACAGTTAGCCAGGTGAGAACGCAGTATTATAACTACAATAGATGCTGATGTTAGTGTGGTTGCATCAGACAAATGCCTAACATTACTGCAGTGACGTGCGCTCTAACATTTTTGGAATCATACATTGCTTTGTGCCCTTACAGAGAGTTTTTATGACGCAAATATATTCAAAGAATCATCACTAATAATGTTAGGATAGACGTTCGTCGTTCGTTCGTGCGGGGAAGGTAGCTTTACCCATAATAGCTACATCAGGTTGATATATTGTTTTAAGTCATCTTCGCTATGAACGTAGATTTACAAGTATTATAATTCAAGACATTGTCATGATTTTAATGTCGTATTCTCTTAATTAACAATAATATTCTCAGAATTACGTTATATTTTTGCTAGAAAGTAAAGACATAGTTAAATAGTTTAAGATATTAGTACTACCACAATGAATACAGGCATAGATAACGGCTACCATATTTTGTAGTTTCATTAATAAGGACGATTCCGTGAAACCAATATTTTTTTCAAAGTATGTACTTGAACCAAATTAATTTTAGTTCCGAAATAATAAATTAAAATTGAAAGTCGAATAATAACAAGAACTACGAGTATGTTAAACTGAGGCCTGATTGCAAATGGCGCCACGATCAAAACTTATTTCTTGTGAATGAAACTTCTTCTTATAATGAACTTATACATTACAGGTATTAAGTAAACACGATCACTTAACGTCCAATATACTTAACTTATCTACACTAACAACTCACTTACATACACAAACACACATAAACTAGTACAGTCGATTACAAAGCATAAGAACATCTATACATGGTATAAATAAAGCTGTAGTTAAACTTTGTTCTTAGAAGGACATTCTGTAGTAGGTGCCCTTGTGGAGCCGGGACAGGTCGTTAGTATTCAATATAATAAAACATCTCAATGCTAAAAGCCTCCTTAAGTAAGCGTAGTGAAGAGTAATCTTATCGTATAGTGATATTGTAATACTATCCTACGAATATTATAAACGCGAAAGTTTGAAAGTATGAATGCTTGTTACTCTTTCACGTAAAAACTACTGAACATGTTTTAAATAAACTTTACAATAATATATCTCATACATCAGAATAACACAAAGATCACAATTTATGAAGATATTGTGTGCATTGTCTAATACACACAGACGAAGTCGCGGGCCCCAGCTAGTTATACATACGAGTAAACCGCTGAACACGAAAAGTGTTGCAATTTTCTATGTGTTTATCAAGTTGTGTAGTTGACTGTACTACACACACACACACACTTATAGTAATAGTGTTGATATCAATTTACACTGTAAGTAATTGTGTATAACATCATTAGTATATTACGTAGCAGCTACGTGCTGTGCTACGCCGTAGTCGCTACCATTTTAATTAGCTAGATTATTACTGTATGTAGGTAGATAGTTTAGCATCTACTTAACAACTCTATAATGTCTTAATGATGAAATAAGCCCTATCATGTAATAGTAGAAATCTTGACTTACTTATACAGCCTTAGCCATGTAAGTAATGGATAGTTCTTCTCAGATAGAGCTACGACACCCATCCCTAGGTGATACCACATGCAGAAGAAAATTACATCTTATCTTATTACAACTTACAAAATCTTCGTTGGATCTATAGACGCTTAGAATCCACAGTAACAGTTGACTCCGTGCTTGCTATTCAAAGCTTGGATGTGTTATAATGTCTTTCTGTTTTCTTTCTTTAATGTAAAAGTCACATTTGTGAATCACATTAATTATTATCTTGCGTAATTGTCTTGAAGTTGGAGATTCTCTGTGATCGTCAATTTCAGGTCTGTAAAAGTACCAGCGCCACAGAGCTATATCGCTAATTAGTGAGGTTTTACTTCCAAAAACAATCTTACCATCGGTTGACCGTACACTCGTTTTGTAATAAACAAATTGTTATTATACATATACCTATATATGTATATATACAATTTGTAACATTTATATCAAAACAATATAAATTACAAATTAAATGTAGCACTTACTTATTACAATAAAGTAATGTCACGTTTGTTGCGCGAGGTTACATTGTCATCACTTATATAATAAGTAGATATTTATTATTATTATATAAATATAATAATAAAACAATGCAATGTAATGTAATCAATAAAGTGTAATATTTAATGTAATGAACATTAGTTGACAGTTATTGTGTGACGTGCATGTAACGCTGAGAGCTTTGCGCTATTAACGTAGTATAACATCACCGCTGAGGTCAACTTGTCACTCATATAATGCTCAACTTTATATTGTTTACTTTATTAAACTAATAATGTAAGTACGTAAATGAATAAGTTTATTGAAAAGTCGTAGTCCTCCACATTTTGTCAAAGGTTGAAGCATTTCTGTGTTCCATGCGCGGGGACCATTCGTCATCATCATCATAACAGCCCATTAATGCCCCACTGCAGGGACGGGGCTCCTCTCGTGACGGAGGGATACTTGGCCTACTAATACCACAAGGGCCAGACAGATTGGTAAACGGTTTAATTTCAAGTTTTTCTTCTTTTTACTTCGTAAAGATAATATTTACGGTTAGTCCCTTAGTCGGTTTTTACGACACCCATGGGATGAGATGGGGTGGTGACATATTGTATTCTTACTCCGTCACCACACGGGGACCATTACAGATTTTATTATGAAAATAGTGAAGGTTCCGTTACGGTTAGGTGAAGATCAAATATAAACCCTACTGCTTAGGCTTCGATTTCATAACTTAGTTGGGCAGTAAGCTTTATTAAGCCTTATTCCTTGCCTCATGTTGATGTCAATAATAACGCAACTGTCTTGCTTGTCAGCAGCATATCATATCCAAAACGATAAAGTGGTTGCCGAAGAGTCATTACTTACCATACATTTCTTACTATCCGTTACTTTAATTCGTGGACAGCGCTTTAACCGATTCGATACAATCATATTATGTCATCTCATTCATAACAGCCCATTAATGTCCCACTGCAGGGACGGGCCTCCTCCTGTGACGGAGGGATATTTGGCCTACTAATACCACGCTGGATTTGTATAGGGTTTAATTTCAAGTTTACCTTCTTTTTATTTCGTAAAGATAATATTCACGGATAGTCCCTTAGTCGGTTTTTACGACACTCATGGGATGAGATGGGGTGGTGACATATTGTATTCTTAGTTTGTGTGTTTGTGGTTGGAGGGGGTAATCTCTGGATCTACTGAACCGATTTTAAAAATTCTTTCCGTGTTAGTGCTAGTGCTAGTTATAAACAAAGTAGGTGATAGACGTACATACAGAACGTAATCCCGACTTCCTCATAGCTTTTTGTTCAAATCTCCTAAAACTCACGACATAACATAAAGCAATATGATATGTAAATAATAGTATTAGTTATAGAACAAAAAGTGTATGTAAGGTAATATACAGTATGAGTATAGCATTACTGCGGTGTAACGTCACGGCTACCTGACTACGCGCCGCACTTATGTTACAACTATTATACTTCATTACTTTGGTATTTGATTGTATTATATTAATCTTATCTTATATACACTGGGCGGCAATGAAAACGGGTCGCTTACAAAAACCTTAATAACTTCCAAAATATTGGAGCTAGCTTTATGAAATAAAGACTAAATGATAGATAATTTAATCACAAATAATGCCGCAAGTAAAATCTTTCAAGTTATTTTTGATTATTGTATTAAATCCATAAATTAAAAATAAAGACACAATTTTTAAATTTTAACAACAGTTTCGAAATCATTTTTTTACTCTTTTTTATGGTGTATCATGAAAAAGACGCATTTTATATACAGAAATTCGATATTCTGATCAAATTAGCATAAAAACATGCCTCTAACCCCTAAAGAGTCTACAAGGATTCCAGAAATGCTAGAAATATGACCTAGTCATCGTTATACAGCAAAAACTGTTAGTTTATAGCTCTCAATCGTTCGAAAAGTACTCCAGCTATTAGAAGACACTCTATCCAATGCGCGCAGACCAAGATCAGAACCAACAGCGTGCACAAAAGCACAAGAGGATCGTTACATGGTGTCGAGAATGTTGAGAAATCAATTTCAAACGGCTGTTAAGTCAAAAAATAACTTGCTACGTGCTCGAGAAAGCAATCCAAGCCCTTGTATAGTGAGGCAGTGTCTAGATGAAGCAAAATTACAGTCCTAGACCTGAAAATATTCGTAAACTTGAAAGACAACATCAAAATTCCAGATAGAGTAATAATAAAAAAACTCGTGAATAGGATCATGACTGATTAGTTAAAGAAAATGCTTCCGATGAGTCGAGGTTTACGTTATACAAGCACGATGGAAGGCTAAGATTCTGGAAAAGTACAGGAAACCTGTATAACCAAGCTAACATTGAAGAGAAAGTACCTTATGCCGGAGGCACTGTACACGTGTGGGCTTGAATTTCTTCTGAAAGCCGCACCGAGCTAGTAGTGATATAAAATGGTACTTTAACTGCAGAGAGGTACTTCAATGAAATCATTAATAAGTATGATGGCTCATTTTTGGTAAACATCGGCGAAATAGTCACCTTTATGGAACTCAACGCTCGTCTTTATACAGATTTAATAGTGTTAAAGTTCCGTAAAGATGTCGCTATCACACGTATGAAGTAGCCAGGACGCAACCCAGACTTGAAAGCGATCCAGCATGCTTGGGACGTATTAGGTCGATGAGTAGGATGTCAAAATTTACCTCTTATCACCCTTTGTGAACTCAAAGAAGCAGTGATAGAGAAATGGGTGTATTTTTCTCAGAATTCAATTTAAAACCAAATGGAAAGCATCCAAAACCAGATGACAGCTGTATTAACAGCTTCTGATAATAAAACAGCGTATTAAATGAGTGAAAATTGCATTTTTGATACCTTTTACCTGTTTTCGACATCTAATGAAAGTGACAATTTTTATTTAACTTACTTTTTTCCAAAATGCACTTAACAATCTGTAATTTTTATCACTTCCATATAAGGACTGTTAAATAATCTTTATTTTAGTGTTTATTTCATAAACCTAGCTCCAATATTTTGGAAGTTATTAAGGTTTATATAAGCGACCCGTTTTCATTGCCGCCCAGTGTATATATAAAAGAAGTAACTGACTGACTGACTGACATATCAACGCACAGCCTAAACGGCTAAACGTAGGCACTTGAAATTTGGAAGGAACGTAGCTTAGGTACCGTAGGGGTGCACTAAGAAAGGAATTCCCGAAATTCCCTCAGGAACGAAAAAAAAGCGGGAAAATCCTTTTGTATGAAAAATCTAAACTGCTTAAGTTAGACGCTTGAAATTTGGCATGCAGGTACCTTAGCAAATTTAAAGCTTAGCTTTGCAACAGGATATTGCAAAATTCCCACGGGAACGGGAGTTAGCAAGAAAAAACATTTGTATGAAAAAATTTAAACCGCTTAAGTAAGACGCTTGAAAGTAGGCATTCAGGTATCTTAGTAAATTTAAAGCTTAGTTGCAACAGGATATTCCAAAATTCCCTCGGGAACGGGAATTAGCGAAAAAAACATTTGTATGAAAAAATCTAAACCGCTTAAGTTAGATCCTTGAAATTTGGCATGCAGTTATCTTAGTAAGTTTAAAGCTTAGTTGCAACAGGATATTTCAAAATTAGATAGGCAATTAGGCAGATACCCAAATGAGAAACCGGAACGTGGCAGACGCATGTGGGCAGACGACGTTGATGGTCGTGTCAAATATTAAATTCTACAGGCGAACTTTTTATTACTTTTGGATGGTTTAAATCTTTAGTAGGCAGTTTTCTGTTTAATTATCCAGGCGGACGTTTTACTGCCCTTCATCATAACAGCCCATTAATGCCCCACTGCAGGGACGGGCCTCCTCCCGTGACCGAGGCTTACTTGGCTTACTAATACCACGCTGGCCAGACGGATTGGTATAGGGTTTAATTTCAAGTTTTCCTTCTTTTTATTTCGTAAAGATAGTAGTTACGGTTATTCCCTTAGTCAGTTTTTACGACACCCATGGGATGAGATGGGGTGGTGACCAATTGTATTCTTACTCCGTCACCATACGGATTCACTGCCCTTGAATCTAATATTTTAATATATTATATTACTAGCTATTACCCGCGACTTCGCCCGCGAAGGCTTATGAGTATTTCATTATTTAATGCATTACCTCTCGGTAAACAGCATTATGGGACATACTGCATTCTGCGTATACCTACAAAAATATTGCCATCTTAATGTATGCCATTTAAAGTTCTGCAAAACAGTAATTAATTGTGCTAAATAATGTTTGTGCCTTTCAAATATTCGTCTAAACAAGTTTATGCCAAATGTGTTCTGCGTAAAAAAACTTCGCTTCGTAGGGGGAACCCGCGCTAAAGAGCTATCTTGGTACAACGAGTAAAAAATATTAATAAAAAAATAATAGTGCAAGTTCAAGCTGGGGTGTGGACCGATATGTCAATAGATGTACACTGTGATGACATCTGATGACGGTACTACCTACACTGTTGACTCCTTAAATTCACTTAAACGACCAGGAAAACCCTTCCACAAGTTAGGGATCAAGGTTGCTGTGCCTGTCCTATTTTTTTTATTTTTTTTAAAAGACAACTCCCGCACTAGGGATCATGCCCTGTGTCGCGGGGACTTTTATAAACATCAATTAATCGACACATAGAACACCCAGACTCAGGACAATAATTTGTGGATCTTACAAATTATTGTCCTGCGTGGGGATCGAACCCACAACCTCATGCGCGGCAGCCGCTGGCTCTACCGGCGCGCCACCGAGGTCGTCATATTATATTACTACTGTAACTTGGACCCGTCTGGATTGTGTAATGTCATTAGATTATGTAAAATCTTTCAGGCCATCGCTTTCTCCAGAGGGCCAAAGGGATAGACATTTTTAGAACCTAGAAACTCCTCAAGACCGGTAGGCATGTTGTTTATCGAGACGTAATGCATTAAATAGTCATAAGCATTCGCGGGCGAAGCTGCGGGCAAAAGCTAGTCTTAATATAAATGTAATAATTATTTCTGCGGTAATAATTATTAATGTAATAATAATTATTTTTGCGGATAGATGTAACAAACAGCGACGCAAACAAATAATAAAGTATATAATATAATAAAGTTATCTGCTAGGCACGGGCAATTAAATAAATAAGCAAGAAAGGCTCCACTCAAGACTATTATCAGCAATAAGATCCAAAATAGTTTGTCAACATAAAATCATGCAAATAATATAGGGGTTTCTGTACTTACATACATTATAGCTAATATTGTAAAAGTAAATAAGGCTTCTCTTCTACTTTCGATGTCGTTAGGCTACGCTTTGTTTAGGTTCCCTGGAGGCCCTGGGTAAGAGACAACTGGGAAAAATACTGTGCGGCGTTAGTCGACTCAAGTTTAACATGTATTGGTATAGCCGATTAATGCCGCACGGTGTTTATCCGACACTGACAGCCCTCAGGTTCCTGAGTCCTTTCGCCGTATATACAAACGTAAAAAAAACAAGGATTCAGTTTTCCAAACATAATATCATATCGTTAATATTTTGATTTAAATGTTCAACACAAATGATTATTCATAAAATTATAGTATTAGCTCATCTTCAGCAAGCACATAATATAAATTTCTAAGCTTAACTGTCAAAAATTCATGTACTTAGTCAAAATTTGTCTACTACAACCAATTTGATAATTTAACTTAACAATAAAAATCAATTAGCCTACCATCACTGATGCGTCACATACGACAATGACAACAGAGTCACGCGTGTCCATTGTGATCCGTCAGACAATGTCCCGCGTCACGGCGCACGGACTATGACACAATGGGACTAGTTTATGTCATCATCCTAGCCTGTCGCCGACGTGAAATGCTTTGTGTCTAGTAGAGCCACTGTATGTGTTCATTTATTATAATTGACCATTCACGAACAGTATGATGTCGGCACGATGGACCAACAACCTGAGAGCGGGAGCTAGAAATGTCAGGCCTATGTCCAGCAGCAACAGTAGAAACTTCATCATCATCGGCATATCAGCCTATGGAAGTCCACTGCTGGACACAGAGCTCCCCCAGACATTCCCACCCTGAATAGAAACTTGGTCTATATGAACCACACTAGACCGGTTGGCAGTACACTTTGATGCTTAAGTAATAGTTCTTTAGTCGCCTTTTAAAACCCTGAGGTTGAGACGGTATTATGTCAGCCCTGTATTTTATTCTGTTGCTTCACGTCCACGGGATTATTGTTCTTAGTATAACTGTTGACATATTTCCACGTACAAACGCAGTCGTATAAGTCGGAGGGTGTCGTGAAAACTTAATTCCTCATTATTCGAGGGTCATATTCTATTACTTAGTTTAAATTATTATTATTGTAACAGTATAGGGAATGATGAAAACAGGCAATCAGATACGATCCTGTGCATTTAGCGAGGGGTTCATAGGATCACATTTATAATTGTAACTATACTTTTGTTTGTAGAGTATATTTCCAAGCTGGTCCTGTAGTGCTTTTCTTAATTCATCTTAATTGGTTTTTTAACCTAATAAATGTTATAACTAAAAAACCGAAATTGCGTATAAAATCGATATCAACTTTCTGACTTGGATTTTATAATAAAATTATTAAAGTTGTCATCGAGACTAGCTTAACACTACTAACTAATACAGATACAGATATAAAGGTATCAAAGGAACGCCGCACTAACTGTAAGGGTTCACACACACGTCACATAAACTACACAGATTATATAATTTTACTTATAGTTATAATAGCTTGATCAGTGTGAGCGGACACTACACGACTAGACATACTTAACGTTACATATAATAAGTTGTATGTTAATTAATAATATACAAAAGGTCGCAGGGAGATATTCTACTTTATGAACTCTTAATAAGTTTTATTTTAAAAAAACTATATTCAATGTCAATTCTGATGAGAGGTAAGTCAATTACAATATTTGATGCCCCACTACAGGGATGACACTCCTCAAACGACGAGGAAAACTGGGTTAGTAGATAAGTACTACCTAGGTACATCACGCTGGTCAATTAACGTGATGGTTTAACCATCAATATACTATGCGTTTCAAATAAGAATAGGACTGTCAGAGCGCCATCTTGTTTCGCATTTCTAACGTACTTCATGAATGTCATGTACGGTAGGAAAAAAATAACCCCAAAATTTTATTAATTTTTACTTCAATATGTTATATAAATTTTTAAATAAATTAAATTTTAATTGGAATACAATTCTTCTACACCACTTATGGCATCATAGCTACGTTCTTCATCCGAATCAGATTCTATGTGAAACAAACTGCAAAATTTTCAATAAAACCGGTTTTTTCCGTAAGGTTTTTTTTTATGTTATTGTTTCAATGTAACAAACAAATAAAACGGTAAAAACTAAAAAACATTTTTTTCGTTGAATTAAACAATCTGTTTCTATCGGAATTTTCAACGCTAAATATTTTTATTTAAATTATTTTACGATTTTTTTTGTTGGTCGTACTAAAATGACAGTTGCCACATGAAGTTGGCAGCAAGTGCTATCCTATTCTTATTTGAAACGCATAGTACAACATCGTACAATAGCACGGTCTTCATCATCAACTCCATTCCACTATTTTTTCTACGATTCCAATCATCAAACACTGTCTTAAAGATGTCATGACCAATGAGGTGCTTAAATAATATGAAAGGAAAACTGCCGCGACGTTTTAAAGCCTGTTAAATATATAAAGAGCTAAAGTCACATGAGTTTTGGATGCTCACATTCTAACAAAATAGTATCGACTCATAAAAATGTTTATTTCAAAGGTTACATGTATTTAATTGCGGTTTTATCTTAAATGTAAATTTAAATTCAAATAAAGTGGCTATAAAACAACAAGGTAATCACAAGGACTGCTTCGGAATGAACACAAAGATAAATGTTTCATTTTTGTAACGGGAAAACTATCTTAAAATTTATATTAAAAGTATTCAAGACATAATGAACATGAATTTAATCACATGTTATTAAAATTTTGAACCACTCAATATGCCTACAGTGTGATTGGTTCAGACTGCCTACACTGCATTATTTAAACGATTCAAAGACCAAGAACTATGAAAGCCTGTTAAAAAGACAGTCATAATATGAATAATGAGTTTTTACTGCACTCGTTCTGTAAATACAGGCCAGGAGTGAGAGCACTTGATAGAAGTCATGAAAAGATGCCGATGTGTTGCCACTTCACAGATCAGACCAAATGATTCTTCACATTTTGTTTGAAGGACCCGTTGTCGTTCGAGTGCTAGGCTTACAATAATTATCCGTAAATCGCTCTAATAAACAATTATTACTCTGCGCGGGAGTCGATTCTGCAACTTCGAGCTTAGCTGCCGCTTCTTGTACTGGCGGTACTGACATCATAAATACGCCGCTACGTCAATAATCAAACGAAATATCTATAACTAATAAAATAACAAACTATGCCGCGCTTATCTAATATATATTTAACATAGATACTATGTTAGTCGTAAGAAGAGAGCCGCTCGAACAATCCTATGAATGTCATTATTTTTATATTTATATGTAGATCTGATCGGCGGTAAACTATAGACAAACTGACAGATTTATTTTGTTCTTAATGTCAAGCATTTGTTCGCTATAAATCTTAGTTGTACACTTTGTGTGTGGCGCTACACCCACACAGACAGACAGACAGACACGCGTCGTGTATGTGTGTGCGCTACACTCAATGTTCAGCTTATTACACGGCACATTAGTTCATTTGTAGATGTGCCTGTTAGTAGGGGTACTATATGGTACTACGTGGTACTAAGATTAATAAGGTTTAGAGTAATAAATACGTAGATGTCAGTGGTACTTTAAGATTAAGTTGTAACAACACTAATGCCCCTGTATCTTTACGTATTAGTTTAAATAATGGAATAAATTAACTATAACTTGGTATTAGAATCCTTTTTACTTTTTTTTCGTTGAAACTTAAAAAATTGTTTAGTATCGTTGTAGACAATAGAATTACAATTTTTGTGTAGAATACGAACTTCGCTTTTCTTCTTATTGACTCTGGAGGTACCTACATGAGAGCAATAATCAATAAGAAATAAATCACAAACGCTATGCTAAGCTCAGATACGTTTAAAAATACATTTATAATGATAATATATCGACTAATATATCACTGTGTACAAATATTGCGTAACTTGTGTATAACATTAGCTATGAGCTTAGCAATAACTTACATAAATATCATACTTTCTACTTAACAACCATTATCATCCAATATCTTAGATAGTCCCTTCATCTCTGGAATTTTGGTTAAGTTCGTTGGAAACTTCAGGTTCTATTATAACCCCCGACGCAAAAACGACGGAGTTTTATGGCTAACGCAGACCTGGACGGCATGGCAAGGGATTTTAATTTTTACTAATAGAAATTCAACCGTACTGTTACAGAAATACGACATAAATTGCTATGCTTTAAAATGATGCCGCGGCATTGAAAAATCCTTTTCATGGGGTGTTATAAGTTTGACGTGTCTGTGTGTGTGTTTGCGTGTGTGTATAAATGAGTACATGTCTGTCTGTTTTATAATTCTATTTTAATTAATTCAATTTGCTATGCATTTAAATTTAACTAAAATTATTTAATTTCAAAATCATGGTAAGTATTTTTAAAAATATGTTAGTTATTCTGTATATTCTATATTATCGTAGAGTGTGACCGTATCGAGAGTTCCCATTAACTTTATTTTATACTTAAATACTATCACGAGATTAAGTACTTTGTTCTTTACCGACAAGTACATGTGAGGCATATCAAATAGTTTGGATAAATAAATATGTAACAGAACTATTAAATCAAATTAATGTTTGAGTAATTATATACTTAAAAATGTATACCTACTACTAGAAACAAATAAGTTAATACTAAGTAAGTATCTAATATATTTTAAGAATGCGGCACATAGCAAGGTTTATAGGTAAGTAATGACAACATTCACATATTTTGAATATGAATGTATGTAGTACTTACATATTATGAATATCGTGTAGTGTAATAGTTCAGATTAATAGTATTTACATACTTTGGGTATTTAGAAGATTGATTTATTTTTCATTTAAGGGGCTTAATATGAGTGGTATGACTTTTGTAGAATAACTTTATAACCTGACTCTAATGGACTCTATATGGACGTGTATTGTATATTGCTCTATTCTCTTCCTAATCCGTTATCAATTATTCCTAATTCGTTAGAGTTTTGGGCTACATCAATTTAGTCTAGTATCGTTTTTGCCATCGATACGCTAAGAAGAAGAATCCGTTATCAATTTAGTTTATCTCTACTCTAACTACATTTAAATGTATTCCTGTAGTTACTAAAAATATTCAATCTTTATTAAGTTAGTATCTGTAGGTAGATAGATGTGTCAACTAAGTCCACAGTAGCGCACTGACTACTATGTACTAGTCACAAACGTGTTCTCCCACAGCTCGCTGATAAGAGTTATCTACTCGTAGGTAATTAGCAGGTCGCCGCGGGTGGCAGACACGCGCCGGGGGGGGTAATCAATGAGCAACTGATTGATTTACAACCACTGAGGGAAAGTTGTAATGGTTATATTTAAACGTTACTGTACTACGCCTCGGATACTGTATCACCTACCTACTTATATTTATCTATTGTGGTTTTCCTAATAAAAGAGTACAAGCTTAGTTGAATTTAATGAAGGAAAAAGCAAAGAAAGAAAAATAAAATCTGATCTTAAGAACTATAATAGTAAATTAAATATATGAGGCAATGTATTAGATAGGTATATGAACTTTTTAATATAATTAATGATCCATCCATACATAAAGTAAGTGTTAAACACCAGAGCTCAGAACTAGTGCTTAACTAGGGATGACACGTATATACCGGCACAGGTTTATATACTCAGTATAAGCTTGCCAGTACACACACCCAGTATGTATAACTGAAACCCGGTCTGGACCCGATCGGTACAAATTCTTGTCGAACGCCCGAACTAAACTCGACCGTATTCATATGAACATAATCTATAGTATTCCTTGACATACAGTACGGTACAGGCGGCCATACGGGGTCTGACGTCATACCTGTACCGAACGCCCGACCCGAACTAAACCGTATTCATATGGCAATAGAGTATAATCTATAGTATTCCATAACGTACCGTACGATACGGGCCTCCTCGGAGCGGGTATGACGTCATACCTGTTCCGAACCAAACCCGACCGTATGGGTATAATCTATGGTATTTTTGACGAACCGTGCAGTACGGGTCTACGGGTTTTTTGTAAATCAATGGTCTACGCAGAGCGGGTCTGACGTCATACCTGTACTTGTATCGTACATTCGTACCTAGAAAGAACGATCGCATTGAAATTTGTTTACATTTAATTTTATATTCTTTAATAAATTATTTGGTGATGCAAATTTCTTCTTTGTTTATATTCTTATTAGGAAGTTAATAATTGTAATATTTATTTTAAATTAATTGTTATTTTTTTATTTTACAAGAGTAGGTACAGTCACGAGCAATAATATGTACACATTTTCAAATTTTCTAAACTATCTGCACGTTTATCTAGACATTACAATATCAAAATGAATTCGTAATTTAGAAGAGGTTCCGTACAGTTTTGAATTAATCTTCGAATTTTCAATTTTGGATTGGCAGAACTTTAGATAACTGGTTTACAAAATGCGAAAATGTGTACATATTATTGCTCGTGACTGTACCTAGTTGTTTTGAATGACTTCTCTTTGTTTTTTTATTGGAAAAGGGTTCTTTGAGCTATTACAGATAGACGAGGTTTTAGAGTAGGTACCTATGTATAAAATGTTTCATGTAAGTACCTAAGTAATATTGGTTTTACAACCTTTTTTTATTATTTATAAGCATTTAGTTGACGCGGCGCAGTTGTTCGATCGTGTTTGTAAACTCAAAGCCCCTGTCTGAAAATACCTATAGGTATGATTATACTGGGTTTTGGCACGGAGTATACAGCCATACCCATACCTGTGAGCCCGGGTATGCAATGTTGCAGGTATATCTCATCGCTATGCTTAACCCGTTGACCTAGGTTGTCCTAAAATGTGACACTAATGATAATGAAATAAAACCACTGTGCACAGTTCTGTAGTAATCTACTTGAATATATTAAACATCAAGAGACAGGTAAAAGGTTACAATAACTAAGTTAATTAGTTCTTATGTACTAAAAGGATGTAATGAAACCATACCGCAATGCAGAATTTAGCTTCAACGCCATCTAGGTGAACTTTATGTAAACTACAATATTTGCAATGAAATGGTTTAGTTAGATCGTACTATGGTTTTAAACATGATTCGTCGTGAACATACCGCCCACTAAGGACGATACTGACAGAACGTCCTTCTTAAATTGAAAGCTACAAACAAACAAAACAATATTAAACTTAACTGAACTACAACAATGTATAATTTTGCACTTAAAATATCATAATATAACAAACTCTGTTCAAGAAACAGTACTTTTTAGATTTTTAAAAGATTCTTTTTTACAGTGACAACAAGTAAGTGAACTTTTATAAATTAAAACATGGTTACATCTATGGAGTGATAACAATTTTATGATCTATTAATATAAAATTACGTATGAAACAATACAAATTGTTTGTTCTTTTCAAACATGTTTCTTATACACATTTGACTTAACTTAAGTACATACAGGTAAAATACAGAGTTTCGATGTTGGTCTTTTAAAAACAGAAGACTGTGTGCGTACAGTAACCACACGGGTAATACCATCATCACCCGGGTGCTTCTCTACTACTCGACCGAGCAACCAACGACTTGGCGGCAAGTCGTCTTCCTTAATCAGAACAATACTACCTAGTTCTGGTTCAGGGACTTGTGAGGCCCACTTGTACCTATTCATTAAGGTTTAAAGATATTCACAAGACCAACGCTTCCAAAATGACTGTGTCATTCTTTGAATTAATTGCCACCGTGTTAAATAATTAACGTTAAAATTGTCATAATTTTGGTCTGGTATATTAACTAACGGTTCCCCAATTAGAAAATGTCCGGGAGTTAGCGGTAACGGCTCGCTGGGATCTGTACTATCGATAATACTCATAGGACGCGAATTAAGACAAGCCTCCACCTGGTAGAGCAGCGTGGTCAGTTCCTCATAGGTGAGGGTTGAATTCCCTATCACTCGTTTTAAGTGGTGTTTGGTGGATTTCACTCCCGCTTCCCAAAGCCCACCAAAGTTGGGACTATGGGGGGGAATGAAATGCCATTCGGTGCCTTTAGCCTCTAGGTGCTCCGCTATTGATGCTTGAATATCCGTTAGCTGCTTTAACTCTTTGGATGCTCCCACAAATGTTGTACCGTTGTCACTGTGTAATTTTGCACAGTGGCCTCTTCTAGACACAAAGCGTCTAAAGGCAGCCATAAACCCTTGAGTGCTCATATCACTGACCACTTCTAAGTGCACAGCACGAGTGGCCATGCATACAAAAAGGCATATATAGCCCTTGTAGGAGTGGTGCCCCCGCCCCTTGGATGTCCTTATATTTATGGGTCCTGCGTAATCGACCCCACTGTGCAAGAATGGCCTTGCCGGTGTACATCGTACTGCAGGAAGTGAACCCATCATTTGATGCTTGATGCTCGCTCTTTGCTTGGCACACGTGACGCACTGGCGAACGTGCAGTTTGACCAAGCTTCTAGCACCTATGATCCAATAAGCTGTTCTTATATAGTTAGTCGTAAGTTGAGGGCCTCCATGGAGAGTCTTAATATGAGCATCACCTACGATAAGTCGAGTCAGATGACTTGAGTGGGGCAAAACGATTGGATGTTTTGTTTGATCGCTTAACTGTGCCTCCTCAAGTCTACCTCTAATTCTTATTATGCCCTTGTCATCTAAGTAGGGAGAGAGTGACTTGAGTGTACTAGATTTTAATTGTAAATAGCCTTTGTCTTGTAATTGTTTGTATTCTACAGTAAACTCTTCCATTTGTGTTAATCTAATACAACATTCAAGCGCGCCGTCTAATTCTATTCTGTGTAAATATTTTTTATGAAATTGATTATTTTGCTGTAAAAACCTCCTACAATATGCTATAATTCTAATTAACTTTGTAAGTGTCGAATATTGTTCAAAAATTGAACAATTAATTGTGACTGCAACATGAACCTTTACAGCCTGTTCTAAATCAACACTGTAGTTATTTGATCTACTATACATTATAGTTTTTTCTTTGAGAAATGGTGGTCCGTAAAACCACATTTCATGGTTAATGAGTAAACTTGGTTGATTCTTTTTGGTCGAAATATGAAACCATTGTGTAGCCTTCATATTCGTTAAGATTTCCGAGGTGCGATTGGCTACAAATGTCTTCCACCGACTGGGGTGACTGTTGATCCAAGCTAAGACGACAGTGGAATCAGTCCACGCTATTATTTTGTCCTTACTGATATTTAAAACGTCCGCTGTTTCTATTAAAAGTTGCGACAAGAGTCCTGCGCCACACAACTCTAGACGCGGCACGCTAATTTGTTTTACGGGTGCTACTCGAGTTTTTGCACATAACAATGAAACTTGTACATGGCCTTCATGATCAATACTTCGGACATAAACAACAGCCGAGTATGCTGTCTTCGAGGCGTCGCTGAAACCATGGAGTTCCAGATCATCGTTCGACCCTGTACCCAGCCAACGAGGGATCCGTACACTGGTAAGTAGAAATAATTCCTGGCGGTAAGTACTCCATTCACTTGTCAATTCATTGTTTAACACCTCATCCCAACTAACGCCTGCTAACCATAGTTTTTGAATAAAAACCTTAGCCATAATGATGCTAGGAGCTAACCAGCCTAACGGGTCAAATAAACGAGCTATTTCTGAAATAATTGATCTTTTCGTTACAGGAGCAGTCGTCGAGAGCGGGAGTGTCACCGAGTATTGAAATTCATCTTCACTGCGGTTCCAGGTAAGTCCTAGGATTTTTATTGTACTATCAACTTTGATTTCTAATTCCTTATCTTGTGTGTACTGAATTTCATTATTTTCATAATTTTTGTCCTTTATTTGTTGTGTATATAAATTGTCCTTATTTGTATTTGTTCTTGTATCAGGTTGCTCTTCTTGTTCCCTTTTGTTATTTCTTTGTTCTATCATACGTATGTGTTCTACTATTTCTGGATTATTGCTGTTCCACTTCTGTAACTGGAATCCTCCTTTGCTTAGTAATTCTGTCATTTGTCTATATATCTCTATTCCTTCTTCAAAACTGAAAACGCCTGACATAAAATCGTCCATATAATAATTCTTTAAAACTTTCTCTGCAGCTAAGGGGTAATTAGCGCCTTCGTCGTAAGCAACTTGGTGTAAAGTTCGAACTGCCTGAAAGGGCGCTGACGCAGTACCAAAGGTAATGGTTACAAGTTCATAATCGCCAATTTCTTTTTCAGGACTGTCTCTCCAAAGTATCCTTTGATATATTGCGTCCCCTTCGGTGATTCTGACCTGACGATACATTTTTATTATATCTGCTACTAATGCTATGGGATAAACTCTCCACCGTAACACCGTGTGTCTCAAATCAGACTGCAGTCTAGGTCCTATCATCAAGGTATCGTTCAGTGATATTCCGTTGCTGTTCTTCTCTGATGCATTAAATACAACGCGAACCTTGGTTGTGGTTTTATCGTCCCGTAGGACAGCGTGATGCGGTAAGTAGACAGCTATGTTTTTATGTAAGTCGTCCTTTTTTATTGGTCTCATGTGGCTGTGTGCTCGTGTGGCATGTGCTCATGTGGCTGGAAGTTCAGATATTCTTCTATTACTGCGTTGTACTTTAGTTTTAAATCTGGGTTATTGTTTAATCTTTTTTCTAGGGATTTGAATCTTTTTTCAGCTATAAAGCCTGAATTGCCAGCCTTGCAAGGTGGGTCTTCGTCTCTAAAAGGTAACTTGACGATGTATCTACCTGTGGTGTCTCTTACAGTTGTCCTACTATACAATTCTTCACAACTTTTCTCTTCAGGTGTAAGTATTTTCTTTGTACTATTGATCTCTTCTATTTCCCAAAAGCGACGTAATAACTCATCCTCAATTATGTGTGCATGTAATGTTTTAATTGTAATTGTCTTTTTATGATTGTCAGCACTGATGGCGCCAGACAGAACCCATCCTAAAGCGGTGTTCTGTGCTATCATAGTACCCGACGGAGACTTCATCAAACCTGGCGCAATAATACTGCTATAAGCTTCGGCACCTAATAAAATATCTATTCTATTAGGCGTACTAAACCCTGGGTCCGCCAGCTGGTAATCTGTTATATCTATCCAATCCAAATTTGTATCAATACTACGCTCTGGTAAGTACGATGTAATTTTCTTTAAAACGTATGCATTTACATTAAGATTAAAATTAGAATCTACGCGAGACCGTATACTTATCTGAACCATATGCTTCGCCATTGTTGAACTGTTAGATCCTAAACCGGAAATGAGACCTCGAATAGGAATCTTTTTCAGCTTAAGAAATTGAGCTGTTGCTTCTGTTACGAAACAAGCTTGGGAACCCTGATCCAGTAAGGCACGGACTGACGTATACTCACCCGTTTTTGACACGGCATTTACTAACGCTGTCGCTAGTAAAACCTGTCCGGGCTTAGGTACTTTACCTGTAGACAAGCACGAGACTATGCGATCAGTATTAGTTGACGAACTAGCACTGTCGGTAGAAACGGTTGCAGAAGGTGGTTGACCTTTACTCTCTGACTCCTTGTTGAAATGCAAAAGCGAGTGGTGGCGCTTCTGACAGACTCTACATGTGGTGGGCTTATTACATTGATACACGCTATGATTACTTCCGAGGCAATTAAAGCAAATCCTATTTTGTGATACGAACTGGCGTCTACTGTCAATAGTCTGTTTCGCAAAGGCTTTACAAAAGCAAAGTTTGTGCGACTCAGAACAAAACTCACACTTTGTACTTGAGGAACCGGTAGCTATCATAGCTCTTTTAATATGAGGCTGTGAACTATGGCTATTAACCTGAAAACCCTTTCTTGGCTCAACACATTCTAACGCGCGGAAACGATTTTCAATAAAAAGTTTAAATTTTTCAAAGGATGGTAAGTCATTACTGGAATCGTTGGCCACAGTTAACTCCCATTGTTTTTTAGTTTCTTTGTCAAGTTTATCTGAAATTATATAGATGATAGTTGCATCCCACTTGTTTATCTTTAAGTTTGAGAGCGCGTTTAGGCAATCGCAAGTAGTGTCAATTAGTTCCTTAAGGGATTCAGCTGACTCCACTTGCCTCTGCTTTTGACCTAACAGTCTTTTTAATATGCAATTGATTAAATACCTTTTGTTACTATACCTCTCATCTAGTTTAGACCAACACACATTATAATTTGCATCAGATATTGGAATATGACGTATTAATTGTTCTGCCTCGTCACAGAGCAAGCCCTTTAGATAGTGAAGCTTTTGGACGTTGTCGAGTGAGTCATTATTGTGAACTAATGACACAAAAAGATCGTGAAACGTTGTCCATTCTGAATATTTTCCTGAAAATTTGGGAATCGCAATCTTTGGTAACTTTACGGATTGATAACTCTTTGTTGATTTAGACTCAGTCGACAAAGTCTTTTCGCTTTGCTTTTTAACAATAATTTTATTAATTGTAGTTTTCATTAAGCTCTTATAATTAATATACGTATCCTCTGTTGCTTCATATAAAGCGTCTACTTTTGCTTGAACTATGTCCTCTAGTTTAAAATCTCTATATAAATTAGCGTTTATATTTTTAACTGAATCCCAATCTTTTTCCAATAACTCCTGTCTTGTTTCTATGTATTCTACTGTCAATCTATCTTTACCACATTTTTTAAAATTAATTAGGCCTTTTTCTATGACCCCAAATAGATTATTTAACATATTTATTGAACTCTCCATTGTAGCACACTATACTGCTACACAACAATATTTTATTTATTATAAGACAAGAGAGAACTTTTCAAAAACCTAATATTAAATTGATGTTAAATTATGTACCTACTTACTATGATTTATCATTAAGATAGGACTATTTAAAGAGCCAACACTAAATTGATGTTAAACTATGTACTTACTATTTATCATTAAGAGAGGACTTTTTAAAGAGCTAATACTAAATTGATTAAATAACTAACTAAATTAATTGTTTCACTTATAATTACTATAAAAATAAATTTTAGTGTTACACAAAATTGCTTAAAATTTTACAAGTGTTTGAACATAATAAGAACCTGAGGGAAATCGGCGATAGTCTCCTCGTTCCCCCGTTTTCTATAAATTATTCTAAGTCCTAACTATCATGCACAACTTTACTTAATCTAAATTTAACTTAAGTAACTCAAAGTCTTATTAATTTTGTGAAATTTCAAAGTTAATTCTTTGCTTGAAATAAAGACCACATTTGCTTGAAGAAATTATTTCACTATTTGCACTGAACACATTAATGAATAAATTGTACTCACAGATTATCTTGATACAAACACTGTTTCGATCCAGGCGCCCCCTAGTGGTGGTTACTGGAACTATGTAATTGTAGCTTTAGCTTCCTGATTTACTGGTACCTCCTGTGTACCACTGTACTAGTTGTCCTCTTGAACTGGTTGCAGCGTTGCCTCTCACCAGATGGCGCTGCAGTCGCTTTCTCCTTTCCTGAAAAGGATGATGTACTCTTCTCTAAGCAGCGATCCACTGCGAGTACACCTGTGTTTTACAAAAATGTCCGGGTCGTAGGACCAAATGTTAAACACCAGAGCTCAGAACTAGTGCTTAACCCGTTGACCTAGGTTGTCCTAAAATGTGACACTAATGATAATGAAATAAAACCACTGTGCACAGTTCTGTAGTAATCTACTTGAATATATTAAACATCAAGAGACAGGTAAAAGGTTACAATAACTAAGTTAATTAGTTCTTATGTACTAAAAGGATGTAATGAAACCATACCGCAATGCAGAATTTAGCTTCAACGCCATCTAGGTGAACTTTATGTAAACTACAATATTTGCAATGAAATGGTTTAGTTAGATCGTACTATGGTTTTAAACATGATTCGTCGTGAACAGTAAGATCAAAGACAATTTTGGGTAGATCAATCAGAACAACATAAACTCTACTTAATGACGTATGGACTACTCATACCTATGTCTATTGGCTTGGACTTTGGGCAAAATGCATTGCAACCACCCAAAAGTCGCTCCAAAAATCCTAAGAATAACGAAGGTATAATGACACTCAAAGCCGAAAAATATGTTTTTAATGTAGACCTGATCCTGCACGTTCAAAGGTACTTAGGAAGTGAAAGATATAACGTTTAACCTAGGCTTTAAACAGTTCTGTAACATACGAAGAGTTTGCTTCAATCAACTTTAAGTCGTAAACCTCCTTGTTAGATCTATATCTAGACCTCAGGTCTTGATACAATCATACCTCGCTACAGGTACGAGTATGACCGCCCACGTTAATCAATAAATAAACTAATAACATAGCTTTTAATCTAACAACTTTAATGAAGTTTACCTAACCAATCATAATATCAATAATACTGCTGAACGCTCAACAAGCCAGCTTATGTGGTGTGCGCAGACGAATAAGTTTTGTTTGCGGACTTTTTTTATCCGTTAAAATCTATTACTGTATGATCTTACAATTAGTATCGAGTAACGGAAATAAGGTATAAAGAGTACTGCATACAAAAAGTCCTTCGATTAATCGAGGACATGCAGAAAACAGACCGGATAAAAGTACGAGGAAGTCCCCGAATAAAAATTGAACGTAGGTTACTAGTCGAAGTAACGCACAACATGGCAGACTTGAGTACGCGTTCGAATATTTGCTTTTATACAAGCACATCTCTACATTTCCTGTCAACAAATTATAGCACGCCATGTTTGTCAAGTTCACAGTAAATTTGCGCCAGACTTTTTATTCGCGGCGTGTTTTTTTTTCCACCGGGGAGAAAAGTCCGTCGTGTGCGCAGACTCTTATACAGCACTGCCTACAACCTCACATTATCTAGTTTAGTTAAGTAAAGCCGTGAGTTATTAATGTGGTCGATAAATAACTCGTCTCACTCACGTCTCTCTTAGAAAGTATTAAGTATGTAGTCGGCGCCGGGTGGCACTGTTAGTTCACAGTTGTGTTGTTTCCTGATAGCCTATACATGGTTAAGATATGTGTGAAACATGTACTGATCAGCTGGACTAATTATAAGAAAATTGAGTAAACAATTGATAATTAATTAAGTCAAACACCTGTGGCTAGCGACATAACAATAAAAATTTGTTACATACCATTTGTAATATAAACTAGCACAATAAAATACAATATTAAACATTACAATGTCGTGTCGTGCAGCACTCGCATATCCCACGATCCCACACCACACATCGCCACACCGAGCGCTCATTATACAACTTTAATTAAAACTATATTAGTAGCGTCCCAGTCCCAGCCATACTCCATACTTACATACTTACATTTATATGCTAATTAAACGCTTTCTATATTAAACAGTTTGTAACTGCTCGTAAAGTATATATGATTTACGTTATGAATGAAGGAATGAACTATAAATATGTCGACGCCACACATAGGTCTCAGTAATTACACTATAATGTATAATGTTATGAATGTAGGGACTTTCCCACAGGGCTACATAATAGTATAGTTGTACATAGTTGGGGATTGATGAGAGGTTCAAAAGCTAAAAAGAAGACATACAATATCTGTTCCAAAGTCTTATAATGTTAAAGCTTTATTTGGCAATGTGATACAAAATTGCAGGTAAAACAACTTTAATAAAACATCGACTGTAAACAATAATGCAGTAAAAAAAGCTTTATCTTAACTTAAGAGCTTTATAACTGTTTTACTTCTACTTTATAATAGTTTTGACTAAAAAGTTTGATACGAAAACAATCTGCCAATGTTCGCAACCTGTCGCCACCAAATACCAGACACGCACGCAACCTATATTGTCGACACAATAACACTCGCAGTTTACTAACAATTTAACAGTAGAGATTGTACATTGTGTATATAGTGTTATATTTAGACGATTGTTATTTGCCAAATGTTTGGTGTTTCATACATGTTTGCCCCAATGAAGAGTAAAAATATGAAAGCCTATTGCATATTGTTATCTGCAATAGAAGGTAGGGAGCATAATTTATTATTAGGTATAACATTATTAAAAAAAATACAACCGAATTGAGAGCCTCCTCCTTTTTTTGAAGTCGGTTGAAAATTAAACGGTCGTAAGAGGCCGACAGCCGTGTATACAACCTTGACTACGCTGATTAAAGAATAGAGTAACACAACAATTTATGACTATGGTTCACATCATAAACTTTCTTCTCACTACTATATAAACAACAACTAATTATACAAGTGATTAACTAATTACGTGTAACATCTCAACCTATCCACACGTCGACCGCGTGACATGTGTCCGCTTCACTGCGTTATATATCATTTAGTTGTTCGATTTCACCTGACTACCAATCAATGTTGCTTTCCCACACTACACAGTAAGCCACAACACAACCCTTCACAGTAAAATAACACTTAAAGTAAACAGTATTGAGATTATTATTGTATAGTGGGAATGATATCGAGTATTTCATGAATACGTCAGCGGTAATATGTCGCGCCAATTAACGGACAGTCGCGAGTCGCCCACGCAACGTCGCCGCAACAACTACAACACTGCACTCTGAACAATACTAGTTATTAATTACTTTAACAAATACCACAAACAAATATGTTACATGTTTGTTGTATACATGACAAAGTGATAAGACAAACGAATCATTCGTCTGATGATAAACTCCAGACTAGTCATAGAATATCTCCAGAATATGGGCCTGCTGGGCATAAACCTCCTCCAAACACTTCCACTTTATCTCCGCCTCTCTCCCTGTACCTTCCTCATCCATAGGTTTCCCGCCGCTCTACCAACTACTGTCCACCCTGTGAGGAGTATTCCTATCTTGCGTGTTCCAGTGCTCGGTCGCCATTCCAGAACCTTTCTGTCCGCACGTCCGTCGTCACTGTAATCGGGCAGTCCTCAGCGGTATGTCGGTCACTTTGGTGAATAAAACTTGCTACTTTACGAATGTAAAGCTCGTCACGGAAAGACGCAAGCTTCTGTGCCTCTTTCCGTCATCTACACTGCTGTACGTAAGGTACAAACTCAACACAAGATTAATTGTGCGATCCACATTTGATTGTCTTCAACATTAATTTTCTTTGTCTCCGTTAATTAATTATTTATAGTCCACTTTAAACGTGACAATTTGATAGTAAAGCAGCTCTGTGTGTGTATGTACGTTTGTGTGTGTGTACGTTTGTGTGTGTAGGTAAGTGTGAGCGACATAAGAACAACATTTAACACAAACACGTCAAGTGTTTAGTCTGTAGTGTGAATGTAGCGCTAATACATGCAGCCAGTACACTAAGCAGGATGAGGCTTTACTTTTACTTGTTTTGCCTTGTTAAAAGATACCTGCTTTGTTAACCTAATGTAAACAAGCCTCCTTAAAGTTTATAAGTTTTAAACATATTCATTTCATTCTAATAGAACGGGTGCAAAGAATAATTATTTCGGCAAAATGTGAACCAACTGTATGTGCAATGTGCATATCATTGCAATTATTCTCGATTCATTATTAAATAGAGAACCGTACACAGACAGATACACAAACAAACATGTAAACAATAACATCGCATATTATTGTACAAACACGCGGCTGAACGTATTAATACACGAAACTCTCCCACAGTATTGACATTGAAATCATTTCCTCTCTACAGGAAGCATACCTTGTTTGTTTGCTATTCTGTGGATAATTGCGATTTCCGCGACATTCACTGCTCCGGATATACGGTACACAGGCTACCGTATCAACTAACTACCCAAGCAGCAACCAAGCGTAATGAACACCAAAAAAGCAGTCAATACAGCACTTAACGCTGTTTTACAGCTGTATAAGAACGTTGAAAAGACATTGTAGCGTTATAATGTCGGTTTAGGAGTAATTATTCAGCTCTAACTGTATTAAGTCGTTAGTAAGGAGTCAAAGTACGCTTAAAGTTCTAAATTAGTGTATGATAACTGTCATGTACAGCTTTAAGTTTCCTGTAACGCTTCAATCCTCATTTTAGTATTAAAGTTGTACAATAGCTGAATTTTGCATACCGTCACTTACTTAATACAGCTTAGAGCTGTATTATGGTGGTCCTCAATACGAAGCAGGCACTCTCTTCTACAGCTTCTTTTTATGGTGTAATTGTACACCCTTTTACAGACAATAGCTGTCTAATTTCTGTCTTTAAAGGTAATAAACAGCAATTAAAATAAATGACTAGTACAATACAGCCATAATCTGTATAAGTGACAGAGTCGCCACTTTGAATTATTTGTATGTTAATTGTATTTTGTGATTGTTGTTTAAATATGTGGAAAAAGCGAAAAAGATTTGGTGGTATTCGAAGAAAGATTGAAGAGGAATATTTAAATATAACAAATGATCAACAAAATGAAATTACTGCCGAGGAACATGGAGATATTTCAATAGATCACACCTACAGTCAAGTGTCAATACCGTCGACATCTAATGAAAGAAGTTCCGTAGAAAATATTGAGAATGATTTTAGTTATATCAGATGTAACTTAATAGATTTACCTTCTGCAACTGATGACGTCATTTTATCGTGCAGCAGTTCAAGTGAAGGTGAAAGTGAATACGAAAAAAATTTATTATTTCGCCAACAAATACAGAATTGGGCCAGAGAAAGAAACATAGCTCAAGTAGCATTGAATGATTTAGCTACTATCATAAACCTAAGATTTCCAGGAATTTTACCATGCGATGCCAGAACAATTTTAGGTACTGCAAAGCAAATACAAATCAAACCAATTCAAGGAGGTGAATATTGGCATAATGGCTTAACTAAATCTTTAAAAAATATATTAGAAAAATGGGTTGATGTACCGAGTAAAATTTGTTTGAATTTCAATTTTGACGGTCTTCCAATATTTAATAGTTCTAATAAAGAGTTTTGGCCGATTTTATGTACAATATTTGAAAGACCTGATGTAGAACCGTTGGTGATTGGTATTTATTTTGGTGTTGGAAAACCAAAGCAAATTGATGAATATTTAAATGATTTTGTAAACGAAATTGATAACCTAATTAAAAATGGAATGTACGTTGAACAAATCAAGAGTAAAGTATCTATAGGAATAAGATGTTTTATATGCGATTCTCCTGCCAGAGCTTACATTAAAGGTAATAGAATTGAAGCTGAAGAATATAAGTAAATCAGTATGCCTAAATATAAAAATGTTGCAATTCAATTAAATAATACAAAAAAAATGAATAATATAAATACACGTCACTTTGATAATGGTATATTAATTTATTTTTCAGGTGTATGCAATTTTAATGGAAAGCATGGATGCTTAAAATGTGTGACCGTAGGAGAATATTCACATACGTCCCATACAGTAATTTTTCCTGAAATAAACTGCCGTCCAAGGACTGACCAAGAATATCGTGACAAGAAGTATGGACCTCACCATAAAAAAGACTCACCTTTACTACGATTAGGAATCGATATGATCGAAGACTTCCCGGTAGCAGATTCTTTGCATCTAGTCGACTTGGGCATAATGAAACGGTTACTAGTTGGTTGGCGCAATGGTAATTTTGGAAAGTACATAACTAAATGGTGTGCTAAAGATATTGAAACAGTTTCTAATTTTCTTTCTAAATGTAAATTGCCATCTGAAATTCATCGGTCAGTGAGAGGACTAGATTGTCTTTGCCACTGGAAAGCATCTGAATATCGATCATTCTTGCTTTATTTAAGCATTGTTATACTTCCACATGTGATGTCACATGACGCATTATGCCATTTTTTGATGTTTTTTTGCGGTATAACAATATGTACTAGTAAAAACTATGTTCATTTACTTCCGTTGGCCAAAGAGTTCCTACAGTATTTTGTTGAACATTTTAAAGACTTTTACGGAGTAGATTATATGACAAGTAACGTTCACAATGTGGCACACATAGTGGATGAAGTACAACGGTTCGGTTCGCTTCATACTTTCAGCGCATATCCTTTTGAGAACAAGCTTTATTTAATTAAAAGGATGCTTAGGCACGGACACAAACCTCTTGCTCAAGTGGCTAAAAGATTTAGCGAAGATTCAGTAGCTTCAAAAACCGTACAGAGCAGAAAAAAAACCGTATTTAACGAACCCTTTGTGAGTACTAACAGTAAACAACTAACTGTACTACATTTCAAAGACTATAAACTGTCACCAAAATCGAAGGATAAATATTTTTTATGCAACGATGGTCAGGTTCTCGAGGTAAAGAATATATATATGCTTGAGAAAAAAATTAAAATATGCGCTCTTTTATTTACAGACTTAGCAGAAGTTTTTGAATCACCAATAAAATCGTCATATTTGAATATATTCAAAGCTAATTTGCAAGCCTCTGGGCAAGTTCAGACCATTGTTAATCCTGAAGATGTAAAAATGAAACTAGTATGTATAGAACATAAAAACCAATTATATTTTATACCCCTATTGCACACAGTTTGATAAATAAAATTCATTTTAATTTATATAGATTTTTTATTCTTTTTATCACTTTTGGCTCACATTTTGAGTCATACAAATACAATTGCAATACTCATCACAAAGTAATTTTTCACATAATATTATCTTAAAACCGTGGCATTTTAATTATTAGGTTCCGTTTGTCAGGAGGACCATGAATATAAACAACTTACACTAAGGGGCCTTCTTAAGTCTTGAAAAAAAAAAATAGCTGTTTCATAAAAAATAGTCGAATAAGTATTGATTTATGTAAGATTGTCATTTATTGAAATTGAACAGCTGGCTTCTGATTATGATAGTGTTAGTCCCAAAGTAAAAGATTTTAATAATAATGAATATAAATCGCTTCACTAAGAAAACCTAATAACTAAAATTTCACAGTTTATTATAAAAAGAAGTTTAAGTACCTATATACTTATGTGTTTTTGGTAAGTACTAAACTAACATACTAAGTAAAAGACTATAAAATGGTATAATTATTATGTTTTGTCTTATGGACAATCACAGTCACAAGATAATTATCTTCTTATAAAATAGGGTAGCTTAACATTTTTTTTCCATTCCGTCATTCTTATAACATACTAAGTAAAAGACTATAAAATGGTATAATTATTATGTTTTGTCTTATGGACAATCACAGTCACAAGATAATTATCTTCTTATAAAATAGGGTAGCTTAACATTTTTTTTCCATTCCGTCATTCTTATAACATACTAAGTAAAAGACTATAAAATGGTATAATTATTATGTTTTGTCTTATGGACAATCACAGTCACAAGATAATATAAGTACCTATCTTAAATAGGTTAGCATAACAAAATTATATTTTTCATTCCGTCAGTCTTATAACATACTAACTTATAATAGTTTGATTACAACTTGTCTTATAAAAAAATCACAGTCACGAGATCACGTGTGTTTTTAAAACAACTTAACTCAATTTTTTTATTAACCCATAGGTAGCTAAACAATTTTATGATTTATTAACAAAGTGATTCTTCATCCTCCTCTTGATCAATAGGTTTTGCGCCTTTTGCTATATTTTCAGAGTTTTCATCGTTAATTTCCATATAATTTCGTATTTCCTCTTGAATTCCGGCGTTCTGGTTTTCTTGATCTCCAGCTTTTCGAATTTCCTGATTTTGGTTTTCTTGCCGTAGTCCAGTTTTTTTTGTCCTTATTCTTTTTGTAGAGGCTCTTTCGTTCTTATGTAGTTTCCTCTTTCCAGAGTTTTTTAACACAGACTTGAAAAAATCTTCGTTATCAATCAGGGTGTAAGTGTCATCCCAAGACTTTACAAGTTCAAAGAAAAAATTAAGGAAATTTTTGTATTTTTTCAAACCAAATTTGGTCACTTCGCTTTTCCTGCTCCCCCCTGTCCAAGAGCATTTACACAAAAATTCCCGAGTTAGAAACATGTCTAGTATTTTATAAGCGCATGTTGCCCCTTTGCCCTCTGATTTTGGACATACAAAAGAATATTGTGTAAAAAGTTTAATTTTATTTTGTTTGTCCAATAGAAATGACTCCATTTTCTCTAGGTCTGAAATACAGTCAATAGGTTTTATAATTAACATTTGACTATCAAATCCAAGTTTGGATTCGGCCAATGAAACCACATCTGCATTTTTGTTCAGATCATGCTTGGAAAATCCATCGTCTAATTGTACCGATAAGCTTGCCAATTTATGAAATATTTTTTTTTGGTTACTTTCCAGAACGTTTATTTTTTGCTCCATATTGTATTGATTTTGCAAGATTTCTTGTAGATACTGAATAATCTGATCATTATTTTGCTGTGTTTGAATGGGAATTTGAGTTTCAAACTCATTGTGCAAGTTTACTATGATGTCCGAATTTGTTTCTACATCTGGTTCATTCTCGAAGTAGTGAACAACATATTCCGCTGCAGTTGAAGCGTTGACATCAGTATGTAAGTGTTCGGGTATTTTGGTTGAAGCTGATGAAGTGGATGGCAGAGTTGGTTTCTTGAAAACCTGAAACCATCCATAAACAACATAAAATAAATATTTTCAGAAACATCATGAAATGTAATCAAAACTGCAAAAAAAATTATAAGTCGTAACGTAATATGGAATGTAAACATTTTAAACAAAATATCATTTAAAGAATAAGTATAAAGCGCGTCGGTGCTGAACCACGCGCCGCTTGTCAACGAGCCTTATAGGTCGATCGCTTAACTCGCGTATCTCTCCGCATACTGTAATGTATACGGGGAGATCTATACGCGAGTTAAACGGTCGGCCTATAGTAGCTGGATGAACAAATATGGCCCTGTGCCTATGTCACTAGACCAACAATTAACCCAAAAATGTGATAAAAAAATTTTTTCTCTGTCTGTCTGTCTGTATGTTCAGGTATCACGCAAAAACTACCGGTTCGATTACGATGAAACATGATAATAATATAATTAATTATTCATTACATCCTGGGCACACAACTGCATGAGCACTTTTTATCCCGAAAAAGTATATAAAAAATAAAAAAACTTAATTTTGCGGTTCGATCTTCTAGGCCCGATTAGGTACTGTACCATCCGCAAATAATAAGTTTGTCGTGGGTTACGTCACCCACGCGAACGAAGTCGCGGGCAAAAGCTAGTAATAAAAATAATATTAAAATAAAAATATACAAACCAACTGCTCTGCTAAAGCGTTATAGTTCACGTTTTCTATTTGACATTGCAATTTTCTGTTTTTTATTTCTTTGTCGGTGTCATCCGTATCGCTTCTTTCAAGCATAAGCCGTAATTCTGTCTCTGCTTCCGAAAAGGACGGTATTGAGTGTCTTTTTACTCGACACCTTAAGGCTGACCACCCATTTGCAGGTAAGCTATTTTCATTAATGACCAATTTGCTCACATCTAAGCAGTTTTTTGGCCATTTCAAAATGCCGTTTGTTTCCCATAAACTGGGTACAGTGAAGAGTAAACTTTTCCCTTTTTCTACTGTCTCCACAATCTTGAACGGCATTTTTTTCCTAAAAATAAATAATAATGTAAGTACTTACTATCAAAAGGTTTTTTTATAACAAGCTTTTTTTGCCTAAATTATTTTTGACTCTATGGCGTAACAATTAATTTATACTAAACTAATTTATTTATTTTTATAAAGCGTTTAATAAGCGATAGGCACATAATTGCATTTAATATAAGGCACATTCCCCACATTACTCGCACATTCCAATAATGCACATCAATCACAATTCTCATTCTCATTTACCCGCTCACCTGACGTTTACAAATAAACGCTTGTAAAAAGTTTTAGTATACGCTCTGAAATATTATCACTGCCGAATTTAATTAATTTACACGAGCTTTAAAATAAAATATAGTTTTAGTTTTTGATAGCAATGCGTAGGAAGGGCGTGTGAACGGCACGAGATACACAACGGCTAGCTACCTAATCAAGCAACACACTGCTTGCTTTATTCGCAGGAGCATCCGGCGCGGCGCGGGGAGCGCGCAGTGCGTAGACGCAGCTCACGCACACGTATGTAGCGGTGCGTGGATTGGGTAGTGCAGGGAACGCAGCCACGCATACAGTTTACAGTTTTGTTGTGCCTAGTATGTGCACAAAACAAGTATAATTGCTTTGATATTTAAAAAAAAATAACTTTAGTACTTTATTTTCGAAGACGTGATAGATAAGAGTCACCTCTTAGTGCATTTTGGTTTTTTACTTAATATTACGTATCCCTAAAAAGAGTTACAGTTTATGTTCGTAACACTACTACTATACAACATTAATAGTAAATTTATTTGTTTATACAGCCCATAAACCGCTACAAACTGAATACTAGTATCCGTTACATACATAGTACAGCTAATAATGCTATAAGACCATAAAAATAGAATTTAGGCTGCTTAGCAAATTGTCGCCATTTTAACAATTACAAATCGAAGATACTAACATAAGTACATAAAAATTAGACTAATGTTTTATCTTTATCTATCAGTATTTTCAGTTTGTCCAATAACCCACCTGTCATATAACAACAATAAGGATCTACGTTTATTAATTCAAACATTTTTTAAATTCTAACCTATAAAAACCATATTTACTTACCTTATTTAATATCTCTTCCTTGGTTATTTTGCTGGCGCGTTTATTTTTTATCACTAAACTTATATATATTCACAATAAATTTGTTTTGGCACGATAATCCACTGTATCCTGCGCCTATCGAATCTCCAATATTTAAATAGAAAGCGTTTATACTAAATGTCACTTTGATCAATATTAATTACTGAAATACGCCATTAAAATATCTTCTGTTTCGTTTTTATTCTTTTGCAATACTCTTCAACAGACTTTTTACAACGTAAAGCTTAACAAGTGAGTTACAATGTAGTAATTGGAGTGTATTGGTTTCCTCGTACACCATAGTACAGCCGCAAAACAGCTATCATGCAGCCTATTTTATGCTTATACAGCTACTGTACAGCTAATATAACGCAAAACGCTGTATAATTTGTGCCCATTTCAGGGGTATAAGGGCTGTATAAGCGCTTATACAGTCTTTGTGCAGCCGAGAAATACAGCATTATGAGTATAAACGAACTTTAATAGAGCTGTTATACAGCTTGTGATGCTGCTTGGGTAGTACGTAATGTAATCATAACAACAATACATTTACACATTCATATATCATTAGGTACTACATTCGTCACATTAGTTGCTGCTTGGTGAATACACATTGACCTACTCTGTACTGTAGTGTAATTGTGTCTAATTGTTTCATATTCATTTTGGAATACATGATTTCGCATTCCCACGCTAGCCGTAAAAGCTAACTGAGGGAAAGTAAGCTACATTTTAGTACAAAGAAGGAAAACTTGTCATAAAACCTATACCAATCTGTCTGGTCTTATTAGCAGCCTTGTTCTCTGCTCCTTCACAGCTGTAGATTATTCATGTGGCTTTCTTCTCATAGAGGGCGAGTTCAGAATCCACCAATCCCAACAAGTTTTAAGTTGACGTTTGTATGTAGTTCATGCGAAGGTACTCTAATGACTTGAGACATTTTGATATTGTTCCAGTGTGTCAGTGTGTGGGGGGGGCGGGCAGTCCCTGGGCGCGGCGCTGGTGTGCGCGCGCGCGGCCGGGCTCACGGAGCGACAGCGCGCCATGTGCCGCGCCTCGCCCGCCGCCATCGCTGTCATAGGAGACGGACTCAGGTACTAACTACTACATACACACAACTGTTACAACCCCATCTAGGCGCCACAGACGTAAACTTATTTCTTGTTTACGAGAAAAAGCATACTTTACCTACCTGTCACTTGGGGGGCCCGACGAGCACAATTGTCTGAGTTACTGTCCCAGGTGTACCGACACTGTATCAACTATACAACCATATTCACGCACACAGATAATTTGACTTGTGCACGGACCAAAACTATATAGGATATACTGATATCTACAGACATCTTATAACTAAATGGCGGAAAGCGGGTGTTTTACTATTGACTGTACATGCGCGAACGTCTCTGACAATTAACTTCACGTCAGCAGAGTAAGATTGCGCGAGTTGTTTATACATTGCACGGACTAGTAGCCTAGCTGTGTGCCTATAAATAATATAATGTGTGCTGAAGTACCGTTCATGTTTACGACACTCACTTGTGCACAATACGTCATCTATTATCAACTTGCACCAGAAGACACAGTGTGTGTGTGTGTGTGTGTGTATTTATGTGTGATAGTACTAACACGTAATAAAAAAGATATATTATATATTTACGGCGAGTATAATAATTTCACATAAACGTGACAATAGAACGTACAAATAGGTTATTATTGAACAAGTAAACTTCAGGCTGCCAGGTGATAACTATTCTATTTATTTTAGTTTTATTTTAATATGTATGTGTCACTAGAACTTTTTCTTTGTTAAATAAACAATACATCGAATTTTTAATCACAGAGAAAGAGAGTATTGTGAGCACCAGAGCACCTTACAATAGTTTCCAACAATAAAGTACAATTACTCATAAAAGTCCTTCTGCATGAATCATGCTTCTTCCACCAGACACCTGGTCTGCTAATATCACGCCTACTTCCAAAATCATGGTAATCATTGTGTAAAGGCACAAGACCGCGCGGAGTGACAATGTTTGGAGGTGGCCTATGTCCAGCAGTGAACATCCATAGACTAATATGATGATGACTATTGAGCTGTTGTGTTCCACTACAACTGTCGTCTTGCAAAGTGCTCTTGATCTGTGATCTATGTCTGAAATCAACGCTGCTGTAGCAGACAGTAAATAGATGAGGGACTAACACCTATAACTTTAGGGTCTATCGTATAGATGTAGCTCATTCCCATTTCAGTGTAAGCAACCTTGTGGCTGACATCAATGAACCGATTGCACCTTCAACTTTTAGATATTTATTACAAGCACCTAATATTTAATTTCATTCTTATAAAAAAATGTGTTATTGCTCAAAATGTATTGTTTGGACAGGATGGCGTACGCAGAGTGCCGTCAACAACTCGCCGGTCGTCGCTGGAACTGTTCCGGAGTGGGAGACAGCCATCAGTTTGGACATGTCATGCCACTTGGTTTGTACTTAAGTACTTATTATACTTACTCTATTAATCTTAACCTATAAAGCAGGAACGAAGATAAGCAGGGATGAGACTATCTGAAGGTGACAAAAATATGCCTTGCCAAGTGACAGTCTTTTGACATGACCAGTCAAAGGTTTTCTGTATGCCTTTACTAAAGAGGATTCTAATCCAAAAGACAAAGAAGTGGTGGTTCATCCCAAAAAAAAGAAGTCAATAGGTACACTCAAGGAATTTAATTGTTTAGCAATTTGCTTAATTTTGATATCGGTCAGGTTACTATTTACCGACTACAGACGACGGATGACGAACCCCGACGTCTTGGGAGTCGTAAAATTAATTAGACAAGGTATATATACCTAGCCTTGTCTATCTATGACAGACAGGTATTTTGTGTTAAAATAAAATTCTTCAATTTTATATTGTTGACAGACCAAAGTTAAGTCAAACTAAACTAGACCTTATCTACCATCTCCATCAAACAGTATCCTTAGTCCGAGTTTGTGTCACTATTAACAATAAAGTATATCGAGTAGCATTCGCTGTTCTGATTGGTTCAATGCATTGTATTGATAATACTGTCAAAATTTTATTTTTTACTCTTTGGACAGAATGGTGGAAGTTTGTAAACAAAGAAGTTTGAAGTGCAATTCATACTTATTGGTTATATTTTATATTATGTCAATTTTGAGGTGTAATATCTTTCAAATTCACTAGGATTATTTTGGTATATAATACGACTAAATTACGTAGGTTGTGTACCTGCTAAACAATTAAATTCCTTGACCGTACAATATTTTGATAAAAACTACAAACTCGGGGCAGAATCGTTCGTAATATCGAAATTAAGATGTATCGAAGTTTCATTATGTCGAAGTAAAATGTTCTCGTAGAAAAAAATCTCGAAGTTCAGTTTGGGAGTCGGTTCGGAAATGAATTAATCTAAACCTTCACTCAACATACAATCGTATCATAATTATTTCAAATATATAACGTTCTATATATGGGTGAGTGCGTGTCCATGAATGAGTCTAGACGTCACGGCTCACGAACACCGTTTAATGACAATGTCATTACCGGTGAATTTAGTTAAATATTGTGTGTACTTGGTACGCAGCAAAATATGGAAGGAACTTCCGGCGATCCTCTTTTTTGTAACATAAGGTGTTGTAGTGTGAAGAGGATAATGATAAAGTTGGCATGGCGAGGGCAACAGAACGTCATCATTTCGCTCTCTATTGCATTGCTTTGGATTGCCTTTTGCCACCATAAACCCGAACAATAATCCGACAGTTTGTAATTTTACTATTCAATACTTTCATAACGTATGATGCCAAGCAAGTATAGGTCTGTATCTTATAGCTCGTGGCAACATCAGAACTGTTGAGATCAAAAGGAAAGAAAATCCTGGGGTGAGGTAACAACTATTGTTTTATAGGATAAAATTATGCATCTGAAATCAGAACTTATGGGTAGACATGCCCAAGACACAATAGAAATCCGATATATTTACGGCTTTACAAAGAGAGTAGCATTCTTTTTTTTTATTAAATAAAAAAGTAAATTGAAACTGGGCTTAATAATTCAAATACATTTCAAGCACAAGCACGTGTAAGCTTACTATTATCATGTCCAGCCAATGTAGTCCACTGTTGGACATAGAGCTCCTCCAAATATGTCCACCCTGCACGGTCCTGTGTCTCCCTTATCTATCGGTCCCACTAAGAGAACTACAACTAAAGTGTTAATCATGATCTAGGTATAATATGTACTTAGTAGTAAATCATACAATATGAACATCTACTTACTATTAATTATATCCTAGTGATACAACTACATGTATCTAAATGTGCGGTGCACTTAAACTATTAACTTAGTGATTAACGGTCCAACTGTTGTTACCTGCTGGTGCGTACTAGTATAGGTGCAACGCACACTGGCATTGTCGCAGAAAGTTCAATACTTGATTTACCATAAGTTGTCGTAAAGTTTAAATAAAAAGAAAATTTTAGGAATAATTGACTCCCATACAAAAACCTGTCCTTCGCCTTTATGTTTTTTGTGGCCGCGACAATCATATTTGTTAAATCTTTTTCACACTAAGTATTAGCCCAATTGCAAAGTTCAAGAATTCAGTTTCAAGAGAGGAATAAGACATAATTGACGTACCTACGTAGACAACAATAACGTCTAACAGTTTGTACACAGGACAAACTGTTTGCGTGATTCGTTAATTATTGTGCTGGGTCTGGATGTTATCTGCGTCTGTTAAAAGAATTTCACAAAACGATTCCTAGAGAGACCATTAAAAAAGTAATAGTTTTATAATTTATCTTTTCCTTTTTCATGTATAAAGTGCTTTTGTGGTCACTATCTACATTTTACAAGAAATGCGTTGTAAAGGTGAAAACATCGTCTAGTGTACGAGGACCCTTACACTGGTTACCTCACTACGAACTAATTAACTATTATGATTAATAGTATCTCGTACGACTAGAACACGTACTATACTAATAGTACAGGTACCAGACATACTGACAGTACGTCATGTATACAGACAGTATGAATCATGTAGTTGACTCTAATGCCCGATTTACACATCGACAAGTACAGTAGCGAGTTAAGTAGTATTTTAAGATTAAGTTGATTTAAGATCTCCATCCATTGATTTACAAAAAACCAAAGATACACACTCCACTTCCCAAAAACGTCCGCAACAAATGGGCGCATTGTGCACTTTTTTTAAATTAGTATCGCGTTGTTCTACCGGCAAACGTCAATCATTAAATTTTATTGCTTTATGTGCATTACTTTTTAAATACAACTTTATGTCATGCGTGTAAGATTGAATTTGAAAAAAGAAATATGTTTACGATATTACTATACGTATTTATTGCGTATGTTTAATTTGGTGACACTTTTGGCTGTTAGTTTTGTTTGAAAATGTGCATCTAGGGTTTTTTATAAATCAATGTCTCCATCCTATTTTTTGGCAAGTTAAGTTGGCGAGACGCGAGAGAGGGGGCTACTTCGTACTTAACTCGCCAAAAAATAGGATGGAACTCTATTTAAATCAACTTAATCTTAAAATACTACTTAACTCGCTACTGTACTTGTCGATGTGTAAATCGAGCATAATGGATTACTGATGTTTGGCAAAAAACGTTTCCCAAAGTGACACTTACCAAAGTATGTTTCCCAAATTATCATTTCCCAAAAAAACATTTGGCAAAACCATCTTTTCGCAATTTGACAGAAATATAGCAAAACTATTTTTAGCAAATTCTTGTTTAGCAAATAATTACATAGCAATGTTTCATTTTACCAAATATGGTTTGGAAAATATATTAATAATTCGAATTCCTTACAGATAAAAAGTTTTTACAATAAAGAATGTATTAGTTTAGTATATTAGTATTAGTTTCCATTATTAGATTTTATTTTATTTATTAATTTTTTCTACTTCTTGTTTTAATTGACTTTGGTTCTGTACATTTAAAAAAACTTTTGCAAAATAACTTTTTAATTTATTTATGTAACTATAATATGTAAAATTTTGCATGCCTACCTAGGTAAAATATAGCTGAACTATATGTTTATTTTTAATGTCTTTTATACCTATATTTGCAAAATAAATAAATATTCTATTCTATTTATTCCAAAATATTATACATCATTATGATTTACTGAGTCTAAATTCACTCCATTAAAAACTTGGTCTAATTTGCACTGACAATAAAAATTAATTCTTATTAATTCTCTGTTGGGGTCACAGTTCAAACCTAACCTAACCTACTTTTCTAGCAGTTCTAATCTAACCTAAATTTTTCACCCATATTAAAATTTTAAGGAACTTCCGTAAGGAATATATTTTTGACAAAATAAAGCATTTGCTTAATGTATATTTCACTAAATAAAATTTGACCAAGTAAAAATTTGCCAAATGAATATTTGACCAAGTAAATAAAATGCAAAATGTAAATTTGCTAAGCATTTTTTTGGGAAATGAAACTTTGCGATAAGTTGTTTGGGAAGTGAAATTTGACGAAACGTTTTTTGCCAAACGGCAGGATCCCGACTCTAATAATGTTCATCACTATGAATAGTAACCTTACATTAACAGCTAGAGTCATTTAATTTTCCTCATCCTGAGAGTATTTTTTTGTGTTTTAAAGACGCGCTATTTTTCGCGATAAAGTCTGGTACTTAAACATCAATTTAACAGTTCGCACAAACAATTGTCGAGGAAGACAAAGTTGTCGCCGCGCGAGACACTTGTACCGCGGATAAAAGTTTAAGGTCCTAAGTCTAAAGCCTTAAAACTTAAGTCTTATTACATGTATAGATATGTAACTAAGTAGGTATAACCTTTTCGGCTTCGATATCATTGATCGCTTTCTGGAGTACCTGTCCATTACGTTCGCGAACCTCGAACGTACACTCAAGGTAGTGGTAATTATTTCTAAAATTATTATTAATATCGGCTTCCCCTTTTTAATTATCTGCCATTTATAGTTATTTTACTTAAATTCGTTAACATCTTTTACCAAAAAAACCTTTCTCTTTACATCAGTGTAAGTATATACAGTATTGATGACGTGTTTCATATCCGATACGTAAACACTATCGTGGGTCTTCTTTACACGTGTTTATACATATTATAATACTTAGTGATAAGTTATACAATGCACTCCTCGAGGGATGCGCGAGGCACGAGATCCTCGCAGAGGGCACACATCGTGACTAATGACTTATATTTATATGTTAATTACTTATTACGTTAATATAACAACTAGTTTACATCTCACATTATAATGTGAGATGTAAACTAGTTGTTATATTATTAACTATAGTTACAAGTATTTCTTATGTTAATTATTACTTGTACTGAGTGTTTTGTGAGATAAAGATTTGTTTCAAAAGAAAATTTATACAATATTGTTTTGATTGCTCGTTGTTATTACCCTAACACACAACATAGTGCGGAACACCATAATATGAAAGAAATTATTGAACTAGAGATAAGTAAAATCATTCTCGAATCGCACAAACAACTCTGCAACGTAGTGTTTGAACTAGCATACTGCGACCCCACAACAACAAGACAGTTAACATCTACTTTTAATATTGTATTAATTATCAAGTATTTTCGTGTAGAAGGCTTCTAAAATGAAAGCTCGGTTGCTTTACGATAAATTCAATTCCACCGGGCTCTCTATTTAGCTTTCTTCATCTAGAGCCTTCTGTCACCTTTATCGTCTTCGTTAGCAGGTGATCAGTTCACTGCAGGAGGCGTCTAGCAACTCTGCTCTTTTCCAGTAGGTACAGGGTTGCTTTTTGTTAACCCCTTTTAGCTATTGGTTTAGCATACAACCAACAAACGGGCAATCTGAACTGATTTATAAGATAAGATGGATTATGATCATAAATAAATATCATATCTCATAATAATGTTAAAAGTTAAAGTCGTTAAATAATATGATATTTTTATATCATTTTCGCAGACAGTCATTAACACAAAATAAATCAGATCGACACATTAATCACAGTTAAGGTAATATATATAGTGATTAAGATCAGGATATACGATACTCGACATAATATATAATAATCAATGCTTGTAAATATAAATAAATGTAAATGTTAAATGAACGTAGGACATTAGCCCCGCGTCGTTCTACATGCGCCGCGCCGTGCTACGTGTGGCCAGGCAGACTCGGCCGGTAGACGAGCAGTAGACATTATTGTAATTATATCTGTGTAAGTAGTACGATATAATATGTAATCATAGTTTTATACAAACATTTAATGAAATGCTCGCAAAGTACATATCTTGTCCACGTGGAAATAAAAGAGAACTACGTTCGCTCTAACACTGGAATGTCCAATTGTTCAACTGTAGACTTGTCTTACTTGAAATGATATAACGATGACAATATCACATGAATATCATTAACTAGTCGACTACATCTATAAAACTACAACCTCTACTAAGTGCAGAACATTCTTAACAATAATATTCATGTAAACAATCGTTGCAACTCTACATAAAAAGATGTACAAAAGTTAAATAATATAAATATTGAATAGTATTCAATAACGCAAGTTATTCAACGAAACAAAACAAAACACACACGTCGAGCACGCGCCTCACGACACGACACGACACGAGTAGCGAATTTACTCTTACTTACTGAGGGTTGGCACTACGTACGAGTACACTAGTTAGCGCTGGATCTTCAGCAAGAGGATGCCCAGGCTGGTACTACCACAGGGCCCTTTTAATACTCTTTCGAACATTAGTGTGCAATAAGTTGTGAGACTTGAACTTTTATTTCGGGTAGGGAACTTGGCTACGCTCTGGCGCTGCGGTTACTATTTACAATTAAGTGGGTCTCTTGTTCGTCAGTAAAAATACAGCAAGAAAACAACATACAAACTTCTCTCCACCTTCACACCTAAGTTTATAAGGGCTCATGGCAGAAAGAGATGGGAAAAGAAGAGTATATCTCTTCTTTAGTAGTACAATAGTCAGTCATGGTGTACAACTCTTCTTATTACATATAACAAGACACATAATAAGCTTTATTATTAATGTTTGTAACCTTATTCTTATAACAACACAGTAATCTCCCACTGCATGGACTGCACTCTTCTAATCACAGAACTTGTGGAAATACAATGTAAATAATAATTTATAGTCTAAAGTTCTCATACGTTTCCTATGTTTAGTTTTGTCAACCCTGTGTTCTACCTGACACGTGGATGGTAGTGATTTATATGGCAGAGCTAATTGACGCGCGGACTTACTCTCGATAACGACATCTAGCGGACAAAGCGACAGACTACCGACCTTCTCCGGAATGTTTATGAATATGTTTCTGTATATATTTATAAAATTAATAATAAAAATTTAAGAAAATATTTGAGTGTCCGAGAGTAACTATAAAGGGTGTCAAACGCCTTATTTCATCCCAGATTATGGGACATCTTCAGTCAATATCACAAAGAAATAAGAAAAAACTGTCTATCGAAACTATAGTTGTATTATTAAGTGAGCAAAAACGTAACTATGCTCAATAAATCATTATCAATAGGTAATGTTTAATTCAAGTATTTGTTAACATTACGCACTGTATCTACTTACTACGTACTTATGTGTGTGTGTGTGTATGTGTGTAATATCTCGTCAAGCTGCTCGTCTCTGCCTGTAAAGTACCCTATGAGTAGTGGCGACATAACAGACACAAATGAAGACACGTCGCTGTGTACCGCAATGTACTACAGTTAATGATAATTTACTAGTTCAGATATAAGCCTACGTGACAGCTAACATATCTGTGTATTGAAAGATTTTATACTATTTATGTATACTTTAATTGAGTAAATAGCTCGGTGTAATATGCAACGATCTTTAAACAACACTCACGAATAAGGGTCGTAGCACACATATCACGTAAAGGCATCGGCACCGTCTTGCCTTTTTCCTCGGTGTCAAACTGTGGCGATGCCGATTAGTGTTGATTTGCAGTAAAGAGTTTCATACAAATAATACTGAACGGCTCGAGTTGATACGGTGACGATCCCTTTCCGTTTTGATATGTGTGCTACGACCCTTAGACTGTATTTTTACTTCCATTTTTCATTCAATATTACAGTTGTAAACATACCATTATCCTCACACAAACATCGAACAGTAAAACCAGTATCGACAGACATTAAATAATTTAACTTCATTTCCTTCGCAATTAAATAAACTACGTATATATCAGAGTGTTACCACCTACGCGTTTCATTTCTAATGAGTGTACATTAAGTGCATCTGAGAACTGTTCCCACATCGTAAATACTAGTCGACGAGGTGATATTACTGCTCACTGTTCACAATCAACTAGTATTATTGCTGCACTCATCTATACTTAGCTCTCTGTATACAATATGCTGTGAGTACTCCACAATCATAGGAGGATAATGTCGGCTCTGTCTGTATATATTTAACTGCTGTAGTAGCAAAGTGGTCCTAAACCCGACTACCCTGCACGAGGTCGCGGTATACAATTTCACGTTAGTTAGTTATTTGTGTAATGCACAAATTATTGATTTCAGAAAATTAAAATTCGGACGAAAATTTCTCGAAGTTCAGATAGATAATCATTTATTTGTAACTACTCTTTTGTAAGGTCTTAAACCTTCCCTCAGATCTACATTAATTAAATCAGTATACTTTTATCTATATGTACATATAATATCCCAATCTTGCCCGTATTCATAATGTATTTTGCGGTATACTTGGCTAAATTGTTTATTTTTTCCTTTTATGAAATTGTAAAATTCTGAATCCTATCAGTTAAGTATACAGCAGCTATCAAACAAGACAAGATACATTTCCTTCTCTTATAACAAACTTTAAACACTAACTTAAACCTAACTAACGCTCCACGTCTGTCCCGGTTAGATAAAGACAGGTAATGCAATACTAAACGACAAATAGTTTGTGAAGCGCCCCGAGCTATCAGTAGGTACTTAGTACATGAACACAGAGCTCTCCAACAATATTCGATGCCACACTTTACTTTTATTGCTTCCTTACCTACGAGTATGTTGTTCTACACGACTTGCATAGAACATTTGCTCAAGTAACTATCTGTGAGACAATGGGGAATTATCGTTAATAAATGTTAAATATCTTAGGAAGATAAGGAAAACTTGGCATACTGTCCAGTTGTCTGGCTAGCATGGTATAGTGCAAGACCTACTATTTTTTGTGAGGAATATATTATTATATTATAAAGACATACCATTTGATTATATTAGACATCAAGGAAAACACGAATAGCATCCAGAAATGAAGGGAGCTGATGGTTATTAGAAAAGCAACTTCAGTTCTGTGTAAGCACCTGCTGCAGACTCGCTGGTCTGTATAACTGCTTGTTCACACTACGTTTGATTTAGGTAACCTTACTGAAAATTTTACATAGATATACCGTTTCACCGCAACAGTTTATCAAAGTTCCGCTCCTGGGACGTGCTGTCTCCAATAAGTAAACTATTAAAATAGATTTTTATAATTCAGTTTATATAAGTCAAGTATAATAAGTATGTAGCTGACAATGATGTTTCCTTTTAAAATGTAATTACTTAATGGTTCACGACAAAAGTAGTTGCCTATCATCAAGCACCGACCGTTGACAGTTCAATTATAAATAATGAATATTTTACCCAATATAGTATAAACAACATATTTAATGTTGCCAATACCATATAGACAGTCCATGAATACAACATCAATACGTCTCTAGCAACACGTGAGTGAAGGTAACAAGGGCCGTCCATCAGAGTAGTGTGAGAGGGTAAACGGTTATGTAAATGTGATGCAGTGTTTAGTAACAGTTTGATAGACACTCAATACAGTGTGGAACTGTTCATAGATATGCACATAATTATGTTACAGGGGCTTCTAGATACTAAGTACGTACAATCTATGTACTTAACATTAACACCATCTATACCTTGATATGAATAAATATGGGCAATTGTCCGGTGATGACATTAGGTATTTTAACACACAATATAATCTCTTAAACTTAGCAACCCTATACGCGTCGCAATCTTCAGAAGTTCCAGACGCCACGTTTTGAAAAGTGCTTTCTTCTCTCTAATCTCACTCTGGACTGTGTCGTTCTTCCACCAAGTCTCCTTGTCACAAACTGCTTTCGCTTCACCAGAGACTCCTTTAAGAACGCCTCTGCCACCTTCCGCCCGGTCAGTACGTCAGCTATCTCCCTCTCGCGTATCTAACTCTTCATTTATATAAGTTAATTGTTCCAGCGACGAAGGAGGCGGCGTTCACGTACGCGATCACGTCGGCCGGCGTGACGCACGCGCTCAGCACGGCGTGTGCGCGCGGGGACCTGCCCGCCTGCCAGTGTACTGCCACACGGTAACCTAATACACTCATAGACTATGCCACTGAAGCCCTTGAGATTACAGATGTGTAGAGATATGGGGACTGTTTATTGCCTATACCACGGGGTATGTTTTGAAGAACTCACCGAAATCTCTTCTCGGAACCTCATCAGACACATGTCCCATCTTACACGGAACAGCTCATGGCGGAATAAAATGCCACTCCTACACTGTGGAACCTATAAATAGCACAACATAACAATAAAGTCATTTAGCAGTTACTTAGATCTGTCAGTAAAACCAGTGTACGTGATTTCTTTTTCTAACGATACTGGGTTGGTGGTCATAATTTATGGACCCTTACTGATTTCTGACGATCAGGGTTTCAAACTAGGGTAATAAGTCAAACTGTTGAAAAATTTTAATTTCTGCTTAAATCAAATATAGACAGTAATCTTCAAGGTGGTAAACACTTTTACAAAGTCGAGTCATTATATTTTAAGTTAAATGTAATGTTCTAAGAAAACATTATTTTCAGATCTCTACTACGAGTATAGTCATCTGTTAAAGTGATGGTACTCTGGCAGATATTTCATTTGATAATTATTACATAAAATGTTAATTCATTACAATGTAATTTCACTTTCAGTCGTCGCGGTACATCCGCCGGCGATCAGTTCCAGTGGGGGGGATGCGGCGACAGCGCGTACGGCGCGCGGCTCGCGCGGAGGTTCATAGACGCGCGAGAGCTCGAGCGAGACGCACGCGCGCTCGTCAACCTGCACAACAACCATGTCGGACGGAAGGTGAGGTGACGGGGGATTGTGCTATACATGCGATTATGTAATTGGTTCCGGAATGCGGCTGCCATTCACAGCTTTACATATTTGAATCCACGCAGAACAGTTGATTGGCATGTACCGGCGATACGTAGTGCGAGATCTATCTTTAAAAAGACAATAAAGTCCTAGGACCTACTTAGTATTTCTAGCAGTAAAATTCATGTAAGTATATTAAAGTCTACGGGAAAAGGGGCATGAGTCATCCATTGCGCAGGAGTTGTCTTTTTACAGAACAAATACAAACACAGCATTAAATACATCGCCCTTTTAACATCATACCTAGATCAGGTCCGTGATTATTTTAAGAATAACTTGTAGCGGAACACTACGGCTTTTCAGAATATAAATCTTTATCGGGAAAAAGGTTTTGTTGCTCAACTTTTAATGATATGCGAGCTCGGACCACTGTCCTGCAATATCTGCTGTCTAACCTACACCCTTTACCGAGATTTTCGACAACAATACGTTGTGTTGTACAACAATCTCTTTAATAAATATTTACATGTATACCTGTGTGAAAACAGACAGACAGAATTCTTTAAAATGAAAAAAGGAGGTCCTTTCAAGGTACAGCCAGCGAAATAATAGCTCAGTATTAACCTTAAGTTATGAGACAGTAAGACATCATTATAAAACAAAGTAGATATAATTTGTGAACATTCCTGTGAGCGCAGTATTCTGTGAGAACCCTCTCATGACGCGGGTACACGGGCGAGGTGGGCAGGGCGCTGGCACCCGCGGGCGATGTTACACTTTTATTTGTCGCGCAGTAATGGCGCTCAGTACGACTCGTAATGATGGCTGACTTGATACTAATGTGTCCGGTGCAACTGTATATCATATGAATGATTCGTTTTTAAATTATGTTTAATTATTGGACAAATATCGTACAGCAGCAATTTCAAGCAGTCAGCTAAACACGTCAAAGCATTTAATTTAATATGCAAAGTTTTCAAAGTTATCGCTACTCTTAAATGCAGCCTCTTTGCTTGTTTAAAAACAAAACTTAAAGCCTAATGCATATATGCTATTGAAATTGTCCTAATGTAGGTAATCATTAGGAATTAAGAATACTCAATCAATATAAATTTTGATTAAAAATGGTCCTTTTTAGTTAAAATCGTGGTGAAAGTAAAATAAAAATTTGCTGCGGAAATCAGTTCAAGGCTGTTACTAGTAATGTAACAGTTCAGGCAAGATAAATTAAAATGAGGAACTGCTGCATCTTTAAACTACTGATCGTTGTTTCCATTGTCTATGTGCATATCGTTTCACCACACTGGATTCTGCACACAAATGGACCAAAAGAGAGTCTAAGTGTGGAAACTAGAGTCCACCAGCCATTCCATTCCATTCCATCGTTTCATCACACGAAATACTTAGTGAGCTTGCTCTGACTTCAAAGCCGACTAGTTATTTAGATAGGTACTGCCGGCACGTGTGTGCCTGTGTGCAGGTGGTGAAGGAGCTGGTGCGGCGCGAGTGCAAGTGTCACGGCGTGTCGGGCTCGTGTGCGGTGCGCACGTGCTGGCGCGCGCTGCCGCACTTCACCACCGTGGCGGCCACGCTGCGCGCCAAGCTGCCTCGCGCGCGCCACGTCGCCCTCGTGCGAGGCGTGCTCACGGTGCGCCGCGCGCGCGGGACGCCCCGGCCGCCGCGCAAGGCCGACCTCGTGTTCCTGGAGCCCTCGCCCTCCTACTGCGAGCCCGACGCCGCCGCCGGCTCGCTCGGCACTCACCACAGAACGTGCAACAAAACCTCCAGAGGTACGTTTACTTCCGATATGTACCCCCCAATATTACCCCTCTGTAACAGTGAGTATGTTGTAGTCTGTCACAGCTCACAATGTTGCTAAATTACATATAAATTAACTACTACGAACTATCAAATTCGTAATTGTATCATTAAGTTGGAACCATTTCATTGCAAGTTGCAACATTAAAAGTTGACTGCTGTGCAGTCTAGATTGCGTTGTTACAGTAAAGTGAGCTAATGGCTTCGTAGAAAGCAATGGAGTACTTTAGTTATCGAGATAAGGACTCGGCTGGTCTAAGTGGTCAATGGCGTCGGAAGCGTATTCTCTGAAGATGCATATTGGAATCCTGCCTCGAGTATCAAAATTATTCAATTGTCTTTTGTTATCAGGCGAGGACGGGTGCGCGACGCTGTGCTGCGGGCGCGGCTACAGCACGTCGCGCCACGTGTCGGCGCACACGTGTCGCTGTCGCTTCCACTGGTGCTGCCGCGTGACCTGCGACACCTGCCTCACGCGCGCCGACCTGCACGTCTGCAACTAGCGCACTCCACCCGCACTACTGTGTACAGAACTTTGTGACACTAGCTGTAGTGATCAGTGCAGTGTAACATAGGGACAACTGCCACTGAAAGAGCAGCGACCGGCAACGCCTTTTTGAGGGATATCTTATCGTGATTATAGACTATCTAGTCATATGAAGGCAAAGAAAAGACGCCCCAAATCTGCTTGCCTTCTAGCGACTAGACAAAAGAGGCACCGCTTTACTCTTCAAAAGTCACTTGCTCATTCTACTGCACGCCGCTACACTTTCAGTGGGGATGGATCCTTAATGTTGTGTAAATAAATAATAGTATTATTGATCATGTAATGAAGTAAGTTTAACATTTTGATGTATTTACTTGCCAATGTACTTTGTTAAATTAATAATAACTTAACGCACATTTGTAATGTATAACAGTAACACGCGTGCCATTCAATACCTACATTTTGTAACAATTATAAATGTACTTAACTTCAATTAATACACTTCTGTCATTGTGAGACATATATTGTACTTAAGTACATAAAACTTCCTAATAAATAATATCCAATGTTTATTGCGGGTGACATACCTACATAATTTGTCTTGAATTAACCACATATAATTTTGTCTAACTTCTTGATCACTGTTTGTCTTATTGGTTCGCTTTGTTGATATACATTTATGTGATTATTCCTCACCGGGATGATCAGTTCAGAATATTTCTGCTCTACTGTTTATAAACTCTGCGAGCTTATTGTCGAGCTCAACAATTGGTCTGTTCAATGTGCTTCTTGGCCATTCCTGATTAATACATTATGCGATCAAAAAGAGAGTCCTCTGCAGAAATATTAGACCACAATGATTAATGTAATTATTTTTATATCTGGACTTACTGTATTTCTTGAACGTTACTACATCCAGTGAACTATCTAACACTTGTCTACTTAATAACTGTTGATTATCATCAAGTCATGATGATCGCTACTTAATACCGTTTGTACTCAGATGTAAGATATAGGAACACATTCCGATAATAATGTTATTTAACTTATTCACGCGTAATCAACGAACAATAAACGTTTTACCACATATCTGTGTATTTATTTAAGCTCCTGTGAACGTGTTGATACCAAGTTAAAAAGCAAAATAGGTAATTTTTGTAGCTCACTATTACCTACTAAATGTAAAAAAAGAATTTGGAGGTATTGGTAGAAGGTCTATGTCCAGCAATGACTGATTAATATGATGATTACGAAACAGGAATGGTGTTTACGTCAACCTAAGATGGTAAGTGAACTGAAAGACCCACGCTTCAGAACTCCAATCTGTGAATGAAGCCAATAGACAGATCGATATGCGATACATACCTAGAGTTTCACAATGTGGAAGCGCTTGGAGGAGGTCGATATGCAATAGTGATGATTCCTTGGCTGATAGATACTACGAGTAATCTTAGCGACTGTAGTAACTATTTAATAAACAATCGATGATCATGACAAATAAATATGGTACACGTTAACCAAAACACATTTCCTGAACCCTGGTATCTCTGGATCATGATAAAACCTGCTTTAGAACCTTCCATAATATTCTAAAGTTGAAGTCCAACTTATGCGCTGGTGATCCAAAAAAAAACGACGTGGTAATTCTTGACCAATAAGAAGCAAGAAGTCAACTACAGCATCAGGCAAGCAGCATTAACAGCAAAAACAACTTTACTTGCACCAGGGATCATGTCTTGTTTGGCGGTTACTTTTATAAACATCAATTTAATGTGTACACAAAGAACGTGAAGGCTCAGGAAAATTATTTGTTGTTTGCACAAATAATTGTCTTGCGTGGAAATCGAATCTCCCACCTCGTCTGCGGCAGCTAGAAAGAGCGATGAATATTTATTAATCATGAAGTTAATCTCACCGTATGGTGAAGGAGTAAGAATACAATATGTCACCATCACCACCCCATCTCATCCCATGGGTGTCGTAAAAACCGGCTAAAGGACTATCCGTAAATATTATCTTTACGAAATAAAAAGAAGGAAAACTTGGAATTAAACCCTATACCAATCCGTCTGAGCAGCGTGGTATTACTAGGCCAAGTATCCCTCCGTCACAGGGGGAGGCCCGTCCCTGCACTGTGACATTAATGGGCTTTTATGTTATGATAATAAACAAAGAAATCCTTGCCTTCCAAATGCCTGAGGTATACAAAAATATGTGCCTTAACTTTAGTGCGGACCTATAACGTATTACCATACAGCTGTTTATTAAACGCTGTTATCAGTGCACACAGTGGCGGTAGTGAGAGAGTAAAGCTATAGATCAGTGGTCCACAAACATAAACACTGTTAGTGTATCCAACATGGCGGCGAGGCACGTGCGACTACGTTCAGGCACATCAAATAGCTCGTAACTCACGTAAACAAGCGTTTCATGCAAATTCCCGCGATTACAATGATTCATAGCACACTTACCACAAACTGGCGTACCATCATGGACCAATTTATGTGCTTATTACCAGAATATCATAACAGATTGTCACAAACACATATTAATTGCGGTATTATAACAGACAGTAGGTACTTAGAGGTAAGTATATTTATTTCATGGTTAGTCTACATTAGTTAGGTACTCTCAAGGAAACCACCTCTAAACCAATACGCACTTAAACTAACTAAGACAGTCTTCAGGTTTTTTTATAATGTAAAGACTATTTCTGATTGAAACATCAACAAAATTCCAGACGTTTCCCTGTCTCTGCTCTGCTCTAAGATCCTGCTGCACTGAAGCGAAGCTTTAGTTAACGCTAATCATAGTTAGTAGATCTCTTTCAGTGAAGGCCTCGTGAATTTTGATAGTAGTTATTTATAAATGTATTGAGACAACCGAGTTTTGCATACAAGTACTATACAACTAAATTTCGTTTTATTTCATAAAATTTAAACAAAAATCTCTGAGCTGGTAATAAGTAGGCTTTTAAATATCACGCTATACTACTGCCATCTATAAATATTATATTAGCCACTTACTATGATTTTAGTTAGGCCCTTAACTTATGCTACTCTCTGCAAGATGGCGCTTCTCTGAAAATTAATGCACGTTCCGTTGTACATACAGTTTCTTAAATCAATTACGTTCGTTTCATTTACAAGGATGACGGTAACATTATAACCATAACACTATAAATAGCATAAAATCTAAATAATGTATTATACATTGGTAACTTTTTAGATCAAGATTTAGTAAATACTTTCAAAAAACATCTTGATGTAATGAAATGTTTGATGAAACGGAATTTATATTTTGTTTGTTTGATGTTAGTTACTGTCAAGGAGGTACCAAACTTATCAGAAAGGTAAATTTCTACAAGCGAGTATATTAATAAATGAAAACTGGTATAATATAAGGGTGTTTATTTCACAACAATGCCGAAGCCTGCATGTGTTCAATGCAGCTCGGATGATTCTTTATTGTGGCGCAGTACGGAAAGTGGACAGATATGCAACGAGTGTCATTTAGCGAATACACTTAGCAAAGAAGCTAAAGCAGAGGCAACTGTAAAGACTGAAAGCGATGACAAAAAAGATGAGAAGGATGAGGACACCAAGACTGGAAAGAATGAGGGGGAAACAACTCCTGCAAAAGCCACAGGGAAGGGGACTAGAAAGAGTACTCGGTCGACCAGATACAAAGCTAAGACGCCTGCTCCGGCTGGCAAGCCTGGTGCACCCCGCGGTCGAGGACGACGGAGCATGTTCAAGCGACAACCACTGCGAGCGCCCACAGCTACACCCACTGTTGTCACCAGTGAATCTATCTTTTACAAAGGCAACTATATGCAGGTACATACCTAATACATACTTGTTTGTAATTTAATTCTCAAATAGAATACCTAAATAACATTGAAAACCAACCAAAAGGTCATGGAATCTCTTTAAATGAGGTTTGGGCTTCAATTCAATATCACTTTAAAATTTGTGAGTTCTATTGTGCGACACAAATAACTGTTACTAAAAGTGGATAACTAGTTTGTGGCTGGCAGCTTAGAAAAATCTTTACCAAGATTATGGTAACCATAAACTGTTGCAGACCTTATTGTTCAGACAAATATTTCCTACATTTTTCAACTTCTATCTATGATTGAGAGTAATATTTGTAAATAATTATTATATTTCTAACATTTGACTGTTATAACTTCAGGTGGGTGATATAGTGTCTATGACAGACATAGAGGGAGGCACATTCTACGCACAGATCCGTGGCTTCATGACAGACCAGTATTGTGAGAAGAGTGCAGTGGTTACATGGCTACTGCCCACTAAGGCTAGCCCACCTCCGGAGAAATGCTTTGATCCTGCCACTTACATTATTGGTATGTTTTCGCAAAGAGTAGTATACTGTGTTTAATAATTCACTGACCTATCATAACTACAAAAAACAATCCCTGCATTAGGGAGCAAGCCCTGTGGGAGGACTTATGTGGACATAAAATTACTACCAGACATAAAGAATTATCTTATGTGGGATTTAAAACCACTATCTCTTGAATGGCAGCCATATACTAATATAATTGTTGTTTAGGTATTATAACAACAATAGCTAGGTTGATTAGGTTTTAAGTTGTCCTGCCTGTTCCATAAAAATCAGTTATGTAATTAGTAGATATTATTTCCATGTATAAATGTTAAATTATTATGTTACCTCCCTAAATAATGTAATATATAATTTCCAGGACCGGAAGAGGATTTACCTCGTAAGCTAGAAGTGATGGAGTTTGTGATGCACGCACCCTCCGACTACTACAAGGCTAACATCTCTCCGTACCCCATGATTGACGACGAGGTTAATGATTACACAGGATACATATGGACCTCCCTAGATCCTAAAGAAAAAACATAATAATATGACTTTGTATAGAATTAAAATTGTTTTGTAATAAATGCTTATAAGTTTATCTAATTTCTGTTTCTGGCAGTACACTTCGACACACATTGAGAGCACAAATCTGAGTTCTGAATAAATTAAAGCAGGTTAATAAATTGGAAGTTAAAGGAAGATTTGTCATCTTTTTCTATGGTTGACCCAGGTCTAGGTCTATATTTCACTGGGACACCATGGCGACGCAACCAATTAAGCCACCGTGGTGTCTGTAAGCTACCAAACTTGACACTATACAGACACCACGGTCGCCACACCACACTGAGACAGTATCAAAATAGACCATGAGAAAAAGAACCGGACTGGCGGCCGAGTGAGTGAGACTCCATACAGCGCTGTACTAATTAGTGGTAGCGTGGCGGCGCATCCAGTAACATTCTGTGCACGCGTCCGAGTTGGTTGCGCAATCAAACGGACACCAGGTGAGTAACTCTCTATAGAACTGTATTATTCATTTTGTTGGTAGCGGTGACTGGTTGCGCCGCCATTGTGTCCGGTGAAATATAGTCCTTAAAGACGTCTATCAAAACGTTACTTACGCGCGAAGTTGTAAAAACAACAGTTAAAATGTGAAAACAATAGACATATTACCTCTATAATCATTATAAGTTCTCATAACATGAGCTCATTCCGTAGTCTATTTTATCCCCATGAGAACAAAGTGAGGTTAAGAATGAAGTTTACTATACTTTCCACCTCATGAGTAACAACACGATGAGTATTATTAACAATAAAAACCTTTCTTCAAGCCTATAAGTATTTCAATTAATAAAAAGCTATTAATCAACTTTTTTATAAACAAATAGTTAGTGCATGTTCGAGCCTTAGCTTTTTTACAAATTACAATAAAAGATAAAATGACAGATTTCACTAAGTAAGTAATGTCAAAGTCAGATACGTCAATCAACGTCAAATCGAAATAAAGGTTATAATTTGTGTTACCGGTAAAGAGAAAGGATTTTATATTTTATTATTCCACTATTCTTCTATTAGTATTACAAAACTAATTATAATGAGTCGTAAAGAAGCTCTATCGTCATTTATTCAACAAATCCATGGAAGACCCGTCGTCGTAAAACTAAACAGCGGCGTCGATTACAGAGGTAAGCGCTTAATAACATCAAATTGCTTTTTTTACAATATCGAAGACGTATATAGTCATTAGTGACATAGTCTGTCTAATAAAATATAAATACCAACCTGTTTGTACACAATTATCAATTTATAGGCCTTACGTACGAAGTGTTGTTGTTTCTGTGTATGATGCCATCATAACCTTCATATTTATTTGAATTGTCACGACAAGGAAAACTAATCCGCTTCCTACATCATCATTTAGATTTACTCACAACATTGTGTTAAACTATTTAGTTTACATTATGATTTGGTTTTATAATGGTTTTATGTCTTAGATTTCTCAGACCAAGTCAATTTCAAATGGGTATATGTATGTGGCCTAGCGCCCCCAGGGGTAACTCTCCGACCCTTAAATATGTGCCCCATAGGATCTTTATAATTTGTACACCCATTGAAGGTCTTAAAGGTTGTGTGTAATCCCTACCAACACATTAATTTTAGGTCATACATTTTGGAGAAAGCCTATGTATATCTGCTGCTGAACATGATGATGACATTAATGAAGTAGTTGTACAAACACAATGGACCTGTCACTCCTGACAACAAATCAATGTACAAGGAGCTAAATAATAAATTTTAATACTTGTTGGTTATACTTGCACCTGTAACAATAAGACAGTCTGTGTAGTAACCTAGTAAGAATACACAGTAGGACACCACCCTAATGTTTTGTAACAGCTATAAAATGTCAAACTAGCATGTTAGATTCCTTCTATAGCTGAGAATGGCAAGTAACTGCACTGGGGTATTATTTGTCTTAGTTAAGAGTCACAATTTTTACCTTGTATACTTAATCAAAACTTACAACTTTCAAAATCTTTCCTACAGCTCTGTCTTGAACTAATATGATATAATGTATGAAACTATTTATTAAATAATAAACACATTGTTTTCCAGGTGTACTGGCATGTTTGGATGGATACATGAACATAGCCTTGGAGCAAACAGAAGAGTATGTCAACGGTCAGCTCAAGAACAAATATGGTGATGCCTTCATCCGCGGCAACAATGTACTATATATCAGCACACAGAAACGTAGGATATAACACTAGATTTATACATACATTATGTTATAAGATAGAAATAAGAATATAAATAATATTTGCTTTATTTTCTTTATTTAATTTTCTTCCTCTTTTACCATATTCTTATCAGATTATATTTGTTACTTGTAGTTCACCTTCATGTATCCATATACCTGGAAACAAATTACAGATTAATTATTGTCAATAACATGCATGTTAGAAACATAACCAGAAACATTGTTAGCCATATCTGATTTATTTAATATTACTTAATATTCATTAATTAAATTATTACTAGTCATTTAGCAGGTTGCCTGTTGTGACAATAGAGATAATAGTAAAACAATTTGTATGTATCATATATGATACATGGGACAAGGAAAGGGTTAAGGCTTGAATATTAGGTACCTAATTAGGTAGTTAATAATTGTAACCATAGATAATTTCACATTAACTTTACCTCATTGGCATCTATATCTGTAGCTGTAGGACCTTTACCATTGCCTAAGTTAGCAATAAGCTTCTCTCCTCTGTAACCATACTCCTTGGTGTACGATTCTCGAGCCGAAAGTGCAGCATTAGGATCGAATGGTATGTCCACGCGGTAGTTACGTATCGGAGTCCAGAAACTAGAGTAGAAGGTGCCTTCACAACACAGGAACACACTCAGTTGTATAACAAACAGTTTATAAAGCATGGTGGATGAAGCGACACTGATGCTAGCGCGGTACTACTGTCGTACAAACACACTGTGTAGGTTATTAGTCATATAATCGTATTATGTTTGTGAATATGTTATGAGTTAACATCTCACAAGGTCTTCCTATAAGTGTTGTTTGCACTACTCAATTACGTAGGTATAGTCAAACCTCTTGTAACTTAAACTACTTATAATAACTTATTACAATCATTTGTTTCTTTTTAATATAAAACCTGAATAGTTCAAAAGTTGGCGAATTTTAAGATTTTTAATAAGTTGAGTCTGGAAGCTGTTGCTGAGACTGACAAGCATTTCAGTTAATTGACCTAATGACTGAGTTAAGTAGGTACCCTATCGTCGAAGTCCATAAAGTAGGATTACATCGGATGGAACTCGAAAATAGGTACGAAGGTATTTGAGGAAATAAAAAATAAAAAATTTGGTAAGAAGTTGTAATAAGGTGCCTATTTAGATTCGGCGATCAAGACAAATCTATACCTAGAGAATTAGGTAGGAGTTAAATAATAAATGTATTGTTTTCACATTGAGGTATATTTTTATGAATAGTAGGATATTTAACTAAGTATATCTACTTAATAATAACTTAATAATTATGTACAAAAATATTCACATTAGATCTAGCCTAATACCAAGCGTAAAACGACAGACAGACTGGCAACACCATAATTTAACTTTTTAGTTTAACATTTACCTAGTTAATTAACTGAGACAGCAACTCCTTCAAACAATGGCGCACATGATATCCTGCCTGTTGTGTTTCTGTGCTCTCTAGCACTTTGTATGCTATACACCTAATTTGTTCTTAGGTAGGTATTAAGATAGCCTCTTTCATGACTGTCGCGTAATACCTTTATGAATGTTGTTATACTACGTATTAATTAATATAGAAGTAATCAGTGTAGTGTTGTATAAGTGTGTAGTTTAGTAGATGCCCTCGAGCGGAGAATAAGACTTGTACTGGTAGAGCTCCGGGCCCCCGTACCCGTACAGCAGCTTGCCCTTGCCGTTCTCGTCGTAGTACGGGTAGCGGTAGTTCGGTCTGGAATAATAACACATTATTACTGTTACACATTATCTCACAGCGCAGGGTGTATTAAAACGCTTTCAGTGTTCAATAATTCCAGGCATGCGAGAGGGTTTACAAGTACAGTCACGAGCAATAATATGTAGGTACACATTTTCAAATTTTCTAAACTATCTGCACGTTTATCTAGACATTACAATATCAAAATGAATTCGTAATTTAGAAGAGGTTCCGTACAGTTTTGAATTAATCTTCGAATTTTCAATTTTGGATTGGCAGAACTTTAGATAACTGGTTTACAAAATGCGAAAATGTGTACATATTATTGCTCGTGACTGTACCTACAAGCTTTTATTTAGAGAGTTACAAGGGATCTCAAAATGGAGTATGAGTTCCGATGTAGCATAAGTACAAGACTTTATAGTTAAATTGTTCATCTGTTCACATTGAAGCCGTGTTCATTCACCTAAGCCCATCTGCAGTCAGGTAATTACAGTTTATTGTCACACAGTATTTACCTTTCAAAGTACTGAAAGTTGGGCGCCCTCGGCTGCGGTATGGTGGAGTCTGCAGACATGAACATAGACCACACCATCGCCAACTGAAACATACAACAACATGAGCTTTACTACGTACGGGACTTTATATTAAACAAATAAATAACATAACTAACTCCAAGTAGAATATCTTTCTTTAATTCAAGGTCCCTGTAACTACATACACGAGTACGGCAAAAAAAAAAAAACTATAAGTAAGTACTAAAAGCAGGGACAAAAAAAACATTTAAATAAACTTATTTTCATCAATGTTGCTGAATAAACATTAGATATTTATATTAGGATATAGTATGGAACAGCAAATTCATTTAGGTACAGTCACGAGCAATAATATGTACACATTGTCAAATTTTCTAAACCATCTGCACGTTTATCTAGACATTAGAATAATAAAATTATTTCATAATTTCGAAGAGGTTTCGTACAGTTTTGAACTAATCTTCGAATATTCAATTTTGGATTAGCAGAACTTTAGATAAATGTTTTACAAAATGTGAAAATGTGTACATATTATTGCTCGTGACTGTACTTATTTATGATTATTTTTACTTATTTTAAGTATAGTGACTAAATGAAAATATGCATATCAACTTTTTTTGTAGATATTGATGTCAACGACCTACTGCTCTACTGACCTAGAGTTCGCTCAAAAACCTACTTATTACTTACTTTATCAGTTGTGTGACTATATCTTTAATCTACATAGATTATGCATAGATATGCTGTACCTACCATGAAGGATTTATCTGTACCTACATGATTGTAATGAAAATTTTCAAGAAAATAATTTACTTAGCTACTAAAATGTTGCCATCCGCGATAGGTAAGTAGGTACCATTTTTTATAATTAAGCAATTAATTAACCTAACGTCTTCTTCATCTTAGAAAGTCAAATCCCGCACTAGGGTTCAGGCCCTGTGACGCGTGGACTTTAGCGGATACAAAGAATATCAAACAAACTCAGGACAATAGTTTGTGGATCATTAGTACAAAGGATTCGAACCCGCGACCTACACGTAAGTCGTTACCGCGACCGTCGCATTTACCACACAGTTTTTTAGTTGCAGCAGTTTCGCAACAAAAAATATTTATACGGAAACATTGTAATCTAGGTAAATAGGTCTTGAACAACGAAATATACCTTGTCGTCTTACTTCACATACATAAGTAGTTATATAAGTGATCCTTAACAGTTGTTTCATTGCCAACCGTTGACATAATCAAGACACGTATGTAATTATACGATACCATTTCTTTAATTATAGGCACGGTATAAGTACCTTATACTCTACATTAAAGTGAATACAGCGTAGGCAGGCTCTCGGGCATCATAACACAGCCCATTTATGTTCCACCAGTCTACTAATATCACGCTGGCGAGAGGGATTGGTTGTATGATGAGATTTTTTCTACTTTTGATTTCGTAGAGTTAATTTATGCAAACCTTTCCTTAGTTCTCTTTTACGACACCCACGACAATGAGACTTCATCACTACACTGTCTTCTATTGCTATTTGTAGTAGGCACTGTTGTGTATGATACTTCATGCCAGGCATTAGGTACCATACATAGCGTGGTAGTGGCGATGACAGTGTGTCAATCTAAGCGGGTTAATAAGTCGATGCAGTCAGCCTTTTTAAACAACTTTGAGTAACTTCATCCTTGTATAAGTACGTCACACACAGTTTCACAACACCTTACACAACACACAGACGATTGCACGTAAATATTATACATTATAACATCTACTAACCGTTACTAAAACGTAAGTGAAACACTTCATAGTCGCTCTACTTTCAATCCACAATATTCCCTAAATAATCCTTGTGTTTACAATCGTTGTATAACTCTAGCATGTAGGTACAATGTACGGTATGGGCTACGTGTCCGTCCTTGTCCCACAACTCGACTGACGGATCAGTGCGGCTGTTCACTCACCGTGCACTGTGGCGGTGGAAGGGAAAGCACCTCTCGCATGTTAATGATCTCTGATACTTAGACAATACTATAGAGATACGTGACCCGGCGACGAGACTATGTCTGTGTATACGATTACTAGTATCGTAATTACTGTGGAGTTTACTCACACGATGGTTTTGAACATGAAGCTTATATAGGCCAGTATCTACTTAACTAGGTAACTTCTTTTTAAAGTTTTATGTGTGGATAAAATTTCATACATAATAATAAGTGACTACACTAATTAGTAATACTGCTACATATTATAGGTTGACTAGTACTTATTTACAATATATTTTGTACTTAGTAAGTAATACCGCTATGAGCTACCGGACGCTAACAAGGTGGCGCGGCGAGCTAACCAAAGTGAAAGTTGATAGATGTACCGCTACGTGAGCCGCGCTCGCACTACGTAACATTCTGACGAGATCTGGAAACTTCTGTGTGTTTTGTTTATATTTTGATAAAGTAATTTATTTACATTTAATTATATAGTACCTACTACCTACCTAATATTTAAACTTAAAATGTACCAATATGTTTAACAGTTACCTACGTCAGGCAAAGAAGTCATTCGTCGTAGTTAACCAACTCTGTGAGGTCACATACTCTGTTCTTGAGTATCTGCATCGTATCGTATATACCGAGACCAACGGCCGGCCGCTGACGTAAACAGGTTGTGGAATACAGACTCAGACTGCATGACGCATCTTATGAGTTGGATTGACGATCAGGTAGAGGGATCGGGGAACCGATGTATAAGGAAGGCATAGGGCAGTAAAAAGCTGAAGGAGGATTTAATTCTTAATAACTTATATTAAAAAAAAAGTAAAGCATAAATAGTGATTTTGATATTTACAGAAACTAAAAGAGAAAACGTACTTAGAAAATAGATCCATGAGGAACACTCAGAGTTACAGATCTATTCCAGAATAATATGTTACAATTCATGTCTACATCTTTCACCCTGTTGACTAAAAATTCGCAATTAAATCATCAGGAACATAACTTATAAACAAAATGCCTATACACACGCAGGAGAATTCCATGATCAACACAGTCAAATGCTTTGGGAAGATCGGAGAAAACTACAATAGAAATGTTAAAGTATTCGTTCTATACTTCGATTGACTAAATTCGAATATTATACAGAGCTCTGACTTGTTTTAGTCAATATCAGGCAATGGACATCCACTGCAGGAAATAACCCTCCTTCAAATATATTCACATTGAGTGGTCATAATGCTGTCCTAACTAGGTCGTCGCTCTCCCAAATAAACATTATATTTTGATAAAAGTTATAAAATAAAACAATTTAGCATAATTTATATTAAATTTTAATATCACATTGTTTAACAAAATTGCAAATGTTTAACTACAAATACGACTAATGAACTATTAATACTAAGTATTTACACTAAGGAGCTGCTTAGCATAGGACGTATTACTTTGGTGTAACATTTATTATTATCACAGATTTACTTCGTCACGCGTGTATAAGTACAATTACATATTATTATTTATAAATATTGCTTTTGGTATAACTTAATAAGATACACTTAGTGACATGACAAGTTGTTAGACAATGTTTCGTATGTGATGAGCTAACGTTACATTATTATAACATAATGTAAACATTCGAGACTTTATTGAATATCTACAGGTGACTAGAAAATATAAAACATAACATTATAAAGAGTAATAACGAGCAGCCGTAGTCTTAATCTTGTATAAAATGCGTAACATTAAGATATATCTTTATCTATGTTATAAAACTTGTTTATAACACTTTGTTTATAAAACAAAGTTATAAAACATTATAATTATTATATTAGATACTAACAACACTACACTATAAGGTACTACGTGAGGAATATTTAGTCTAGTTAGACTTATCTCATAATTATTGTATTCAATAAATAATATAGTTTAGTTTAATTATTCTCATATATAACAAGTGTTATATGAGACTAGTGCATGATCCCGGCGCGCCTCGCCTGCTCGGTGATGACGTCACGCGCTCGCTGCGCTATACTGCGGGGGCGGGTCAACGCTTCCGCAGCTCGCTCGAACTTGTGAGAGTTGCGTCTGAGAACAATACAATTACTCATATAGCTGATATTCAAACATAATTTAGTTATCTCCAAAAAAGAACAAAATCCTATCGATTGATCATAATTATCAGTGTATAATTTTGTATTTTGATACACATTGTATAACATTTTCATTGTATCACTGTATAAACAACTGTCTATGTACAGACCTTGAAAAAGTCTTCATCTTTTTCGTAATGTAATAACTTACCAATAGATAAGTAGCTATTTTATAACATTAGGCGAAAATTATAACGTTTTTTTTTTTTTTTTTTTAATTAATCTAGTAGGGCAAGATCCTAGAAGTGGCGCTAATGGTCTACGCCTTCTTCTAGGATCGTTTTGCAGTATTATTATTTAATGTATAATGTGGTGAATAGTACAAATGAATGGTTAACAATAAAATAAGAAGAACATAAGAATTGACAAAAGTATTCTAAATTACAACAATGCTTAACATATAAAATAAAGTTAAAGTTATTTACATACATCCTTTTTTATATATCTTTTTTTTTTTTACAACTGCAATTTTTTAGTTGTATAGCATATTTAATTGAATAGGATAAAGAATGCATGTTTTTTTTTTATTATACAATCAGATAAAAAACAAACAAAACAGACACTTATTTAAACAAAACAGATTAACAATAAAGAAGAAAAATATAACATATGTGAACTAAAATAAAAGACAATATTTACATAAAAATTACAAAATTTACAGGTCTTTATACAAATCATCAGCAAGTATAATGTAGCAAGTTATATGTGCATGTGTGAATATACTTCACTGTATCGCTAAGTTTGATTAAAATGTTTTAATTCTTTAATAATATATGAAATATGGTTGATGAATATGTTAACTGTTTCTTCGTATTTTATTAATTGAATTAAGTAGTGTGGATTGTATGGGTCTATATCGTGGTTCTCACATGTATATATAAAAGGTAAACGAGTAATTTGGAAGCGTGGCCATTCGAGAATTAAATGTCTAAATGTTTGAATTGATGAGTTATCACAGGGGCAAAGATCATTATTGGTTATGTGAAAGCGGTGAAGGTACGATTTATGGTATGCATGATTGGTGAGTAGTTGAGTGATAGGAAAGGATGGTTTAATGATAGATAAAAACTTGGATATATCTTGAAAAATAATAACGTATAAATTATAACGTTAGATTGTGTCGAATAACAGGATGCAAAGTTAAAGTTTCAATCAATGTATTTTAATCTGACATAATTTAAGACTAGATCAGGTGTTCTGCAGGGCTCTATATTGGGCCCTCTAATTCGTTATAATTTTTAATGACGTTTTCCAATGAAGATGACGATTGTTTGCTGCTACATAAATAAAATCGTCGCGTTTTACAGAAAAGGGAAATAAAATAAAATCTAAATTACATATTACAGAACCTACAGTATATCCCACAAGTGTAAGTCTAAGTTTCTTAACAACACTTCTATCTAGATATTTTAAAATACTACCTTTACTCAACAGATTATTAATACTAATTTAAGAGGAGTATACTTAAAACTTTAAACAATTTAATGAAATAGAACAGTTATACAAACTGACCTGATGTAAGCCATGGTGTCTACGAGGACGTTGTCCAACTTCTTCTCGTCAATTTCGTCCATGGCGCAGTCCTCCATGAGCGGCGGGTTGAACCTGAAGTAGTTGCCGGAGGGCAGGAGGTCGTTCAACACTAGGTGCACACCTGGAAGAGACAGTTATAAACATAATAATCATTATTAGTCTTAAAATAGGTCTGCAGTAGCAAAGGCTTTCCAAAAGTGTTATTTGCAAAATTAGTCAACAATTTTTTTTTATCAAAGTCAGGAAATTTGATGTGCTCAGAGTACATAATGTTTGCAAATATTTTTTGGAGGTGTTGTGGGAATATGTCAGCGGTAACAGAGAGCTCAGTTTAAAGAAGCAAGACTGAGTGTCGGTGTGCGGCAGGTCGAGACTCACCCTCGGTGTCGGTGGCGGAGTCGAGGATCTTGTTGAACTTGTCCTTCCACGAGGTGGCGGGGGGCTCGCGGCGCTCGGGGGCGGAGGCCCGCACGCGCCCCGTGCCCAGCGACACCAGCGCGCCTCGCGACACCTCGCGCGCGCCGAACAGCAGCCGCGCCTCGTGCAGCCCCACGCCCGTCGGGTTGTTCACGAGGATACCTCCGTCCTGGTGCAGCAGGCCGTGCAGCCGGAACTCCTCGAAGTACGTCGGGGCCGCCGCGCTCGCCCGCACCGCGTGCCACAGCCGCGCGCGCGACGTGCCCGGGAACACCGACCTCGTGCGGTACCCCACCTCGTACGAGCGGAACAGGTACGGCGACAGCCGGGACCCCGCGTTCACCACGCACGACACGAGCGCCAACTTGGGCATGTTGTTCCTGTTGCAGTGCGTGAGCGAGTAGTCCTGGAGGTGGTCCTGCAGCATGCGCTCCCAGGCCTGCGTGTCGTAGTACGAGTGCGTGAGCACGAGGCGCGAGGCGCCGCCCAGGCGCGAGGTGCCGCCGAACATGTCGCGCGCGAGCGAGCGGTACAAGCGCTGCGCGTCGTCCAGCGAGCCCGCGCCGCGCGTGAGCACGGCGGCGATGATGGCGCCCGTGCTCACGCCCACCACGTAGTCGAACAGCTCCGTGACGCGGCGGCCCGTGAGGCGCTCCAGGTGGCGCAGGATCTCGATGGCGATGATGCCGCGGATGCCGCCGCCGTCCAGCGACAACACGTTGGCCCCCGCCCAGCGCGGCGCGGGACAGTGCCCCACCAGCGCCAGCGCCTCCCGCGCCGCGCCCCCCGCCTGCCCCGCGCGCCCCGCCACCCCCAGCAGCGCCCCCACCGCGCCCTCCTTGATGGCGTGGTCTCGAGCCTCCGGGTACTCGTGCAGGTGCTCGATGAGTCGCTCGGTACGTCTCAGGACACTCTCGTCGCACTCCGCGCTCGCGATGGCGCTCACCACGTACGCCGTGCGCGAGTGGATCGAGCTCTAGAACAACATAAAGTCACATGTTCAGGTGCCTGCCATAGCCTAGTATCATACTTACTGTCTAAACTAAACTAAACTATGTACTCGTAGCTGTAAGCCATTCAGTGAAAATTAAACTATCATACAGTCCACACGTGTGTTCACTCAAAAACCCAAACAACCTATTATACACCTTATTGCTTTGATCATATGGTCCAAAACGAACCGGATAAAAGTAGCCGGCCGGCCGGAGCGCTCGCGCCGCTAGAACAATAGCAGTCCATTGTAGTAAGGATTTCTCGGAAATAAGTTGTTTACTTTTGTGCTAGTGAGTGAATATTATTGTGACTTTTAATTTTAAATTAAAGTTTACAATGGAGGAACTTTTAGTGTATCAAAATGAGCTGCTGGATAGATTAAAAAACGCCGAGAAGAACTTTAAAAAGTCACCTAAAGACAGGATCAAGAGATCATACTTAGAAACGAGGTTAGAAACTTTAGAGGAACTTTGGAACGACTTTAAAGAAGGGCATAAACGTGTCATATTGAAGGTCACTAAAGACGAAGAAAAAGATGCTTCTTATTTTGATGAAAATGTTTATGAACAGTTTGAAGAGACTTATACATACTACAAATCGAGTTTAAAGGAAGCTATCTTGCCTTTTTTGGATTGTTCAAAGGTTCAAGCCCACGATTACCCTCAGACCTCGACACCAATCGGCGATCTACAGCCCTCTAAAGGTGAAATAAAGCTACCACGCATACAATTACCTACTTTTTCGGGTAAATATGAGGAGTGGCAGACTTTTTATGATTTATTTTGTGCCCTTATTCATAATAAAAAGTCTTTGTCGCCTGCTGAAAAGTTACAGTATCTTAAGAGTAACCTAACGGGAGAAGCGGAAGAATTGTTACGTAATTATTCAGCCACAAACGCTAACTACGAGGAGGCGTGGAGTGAATTGGAGTCACGTTACAATAACAAGCGTTATAATTGTAACGAAATTTTGAGAAAATTGTTTAACCAAAAATCTATACACACGGCGTCTGGAAGTACAGTTAAACAATTAGTAGACACGACTTCGACATGTTTAAAAACTTTGAAAAACATGGATATGGATACGGAGACCTGCTGGAACATGCTTATCAACTATATTGTTGTTACTAAATTGGATGCGGAAACAATTACACAGTGGGAACAACACTTGAGTATAAGTAACAACTTCACACCCACTTGGTTGGAGTTACACGAGTTTTTGATTGCAAGATTCCGTTCGTTAGAAATGGCGAATAGTCACAAACCAAGATCGGTACAAGCTAGGCCTATTGTCAAACCTAAAACATTTCATTCGAACATAAGTAAGGACGGAAATAGGCCAGAAATTAAGTGTTTTCTATGCAGCGGTGAACATTATATATACCACTGTTCGAAGTTTAGCGGTATGTCTACTAAAGAAAGACAGGAGCTTATACAAGAAAGAAAATTATGTTTTAATTGTTTAGCTCCATCACACACAGTGGTCAAATGTCGTCAGGCAGCGTGTTGCCGGCGGTGTGGGCGGCGTCATCACACACTTCTACACTACGAGAGAGAAACTAACGCAGCGCAGCCCAATGAGAGTGAGTCATCGTCTACAGGTACTGTGAGCGCATCAGTGAGTGATAAACCTAATATTTCTTTTGATAAACATATTGTTACTAATTTTTCTAGAGAGAATGTGCAAACAAATAGTGTCCTTCTAGCTACTGCTCAGGTGTTAGTAGATAGTAGGAATGGTTGCAAATATGTTATAAGAGCTTTATTAGATCAAGGTTCACAGGCATCCTTTGTGACTGAGGCTACAGTTCAGTTACTTAATCTTACACGTAAATCTGTTAGTGGCTGGGTGTCAGGGGTAGGAGAGGGGCAAACGAGAATCAAACACATGGTTTCTTTTACTATGAAATCACGCCATAACTCTCAAGTATCGGTACGAGTAGATGCGTATGTATTGCGTTCATTAACAACACTGTTACCCACCACTAGTATTCATACCCCTGAGTGGTTAGATATGACAAACATGGAGCTAGCTGACCCAGGTTACGCTACACCAGGTAAAATAGACGTTTTACTTGGAGCCGAGGTATACAGTGAAGTTTTATTAGAAGGTATCGTGAAGCACCCCCAGGGTAAGTTGTTAGCTCAAAATACTTCCTTAGGTTGGGTTTTATCTGGTAGAATGGTACAAAATTCTAGCTCGGCAAGGAGAAACATCACAAGCTTACATATACAACACACAGAAGACGAGATGCTTAAATTATTCTGGGAAATAGAGCATGAGCCGGACACAATACACAAAAGAATGTCAACAGAAGAAATACGATGTGAAGAGTTCTTTAATACAACTACATACAGAGACGAAGATGGGAGATTTGTGGTAAGGCTTCCATTTAAAAGTGAGAACCCAACGTGTCAAAATGGTGGATCACTGAACATAGCAACTAAGAGATTTGAATTTTTAGAAAAGAAGTTATTAAAGAATGTGAAAATGCGTAACGAGTATCACAAGGTAATCGGTGAATATATGGAGTTAAAACATATGGTTCAGGTAGATAATAGTGACATCAACAATCCCAATGCAGTTTATCTTCCTCACCACGCTGTTATAAGAGAAGACAAAGACACCACTAAGCTTCGAGTTGTCTTCGACGCTTCTTGCAAAGGCGTTAATAAAGTTTCTTTAAATGACAATCTTCTTGTGGGTCCTAAACTACAACAAGACTTACGACATATACTGATGAGATGGAGAACCCACAAAATTTGTATTACGGCAGATATAGTTAAAATGTATTTAATGGTAAAAGTGGCAGACGAAGATACTAACTATCAGAGAATATTATGGAGATTTAGAGAAGAAGAGCCAATAAAACATTTTAGACTTCTGAGATTGACATTTGGGACAGCCTGCGCGCCATATCTTGCTGTAAAATCATTACAAACATTAGCTGAAGAAGAACAAGAGAAGTTTCCATTTGCAGCAGAGATAACAAAGTCGGACTATTATATGGACGATTTATTAACGGGTTGTGACTCGGAGCTACAGGCTATGACTATCTACAATGACATGAACGCGCTGATGAACTTAGGAGGGTTCAAACTACAGAAGTGGAGCAGTAACAATGAGAATGTTTTAAAATATATGGGAGTAAACAAACGAGTTGATAATGAACTTCCTCTTAAGGTCAACAGCCTAATAAAAGTACTAGGTGTCATTTGGAATCGTGTCACAGACAATTTTGAATATACCATCGTCATACCGGAACCTAGGCAGTATATTACAAAACGTCTCATCCTTTCAGAAGTTGCTAAACTATACGACCCTCACGGGTGGATAGCTCCAGTTGTTGTTGTCGCAAAGATGATCATACAGAAGTTGTGGAAGACAAGATTGCAATGGGACGATACTATAAACGGAAAATTACTAGAAGAGTGGTTACATTATAGACATGATTTGATTAACATTAAACGCATTAGTATACCTAGATGGCTACATTGTTCACCCACAGCTAGGACAGAATTGCATGCATTTGCAGACGCTTCGCAAGTAGCATATGGAGCAGTAGTATACATGCGTGTTGTGGATGACGACAAAGTTTATGTTAATATTATAACAGCCAAAACAAAGGTCGCCCCAATCGAGAAACAACTATCAATACCACGGCTAGAGCTATGTGGGGCCGTATTGGCAGCAAAATTAATATTCGAAGTGTCACAAGTGATGAGCATACCTAAAACTAATCTATACGCCTGGACAGACTCAACTATTGTACTAGCTTGGTTAAAGGGCGGTGCAAGCCGCTGGAACACATTTGTGAGCAACAGAGTGTCTGACATACTTAACCTGTTAGATATTGAGCAGTGGGGACATGTTGATACAGATGTGAACCCCGCAGACTGCACGTCCAGAGGTTTACAAGCGTCGGAACTGTTGAATCACGAACTATGGTGGAGTGGACCAGCGTGGTTGTCTGCAGTATGCATACACCCAGGTACTGACTATATTGAAGACACAACTGAAGAGGAGAAAGTTACATCTTTAACTGTGTTACTAAACCCTGATGAGACATTTATATGGAGCAAGTTTTCTAGCTTATACAAAATGTTGAGAATAATGTCATACTGTAGAAGATGGTTAAAACTAAAGCAATTGAAGAGAGAAAACAGAACTTTTACTAAATTTATTATTACAAATGAATTAAATGAAACTTTAGAGATGTGTGTGAAACAAGTACAAAACAATGAATTTAGTCAAGATATCAAGCTGTTGAAACTAAATGGATGTGTCCCTAGGAGAAGCAAGCTCCGTGCTCTTTGCCCAATTCTTGATGAAACTGGAATTCTAAGAGTCAGTGGTAGAATCCAGCAGTCACATACCGCATACGAAACTCGACATCCTATAATATTACCTGCTAAGAACCACCTTACCAGATTAATAATTAAGGATGCTCACATACGAACAATGCACGGAGGCCCACAAATAATGATTAATTATTTACGTACAAAGTATTGGATATTGCGAGTTAAAGATGAGACAAAGAAATGTTATCGAGAGTGCGTCACTTGTATTAGATACGCTACAAAAAATAGTTCACAATTAATGGGCCAGTTACCAGAAGTTAGAATTAAACCTGATAGACCTTTTAAATCGTCAGGCGTCGATTACGCAGGACCCATTAATATTAGATTTTCACCAGGAAGAGGAGCTAAGTCATACAAGGGATACATATGCTTATTCGTGTGTATGGTAACTCGGGCCATACACTTGGAAGCTGTAACAGATATGACGTCGAAGGGATTCATCTCAGCTTTCAGAAGATTCACATCGAGACGAGGCCATTGTAAAGATCTTTATAGTGACAACGGCACTAATTTTGTAGGTGCGGATAAACAACTTCAAGATATGTTTAATAGAGCAAGATCTTCAATGCCTGTTGAGATAGCAGAGTTGTTAACTTTAGAACGCACTACATGGCACTTTATACCTCCGCATTCACCTAACTTTGGGGGACTGTGGGAGGCTGGGGTTCGCAGTACAAAATCACATTTAAAAAGGGTAATTGGGGACACAACACTTACCTATGAGGAGTTATCTACAATGTTAACTCAAGTAGAAGCTTGCCTAAACTCGCGTCCTATATCACTTCTAAGCGATGACGCGAATGACCCCCTCCCGCTGACACCAAGCCATTTTTTAATTGGTGAACCTATACTGAACTTGGCTGACGAGAATTATACACAACAAAATATAACACCTAATGAGAGATGGCGATTAACACAAAAAATGGTCAATGATTTCTGGAACAAATGGTATAAAGAGTATTTAGTAACACTTAATCATAGATACAAATGGAATAAAAAGACCGCCGAGCCAGAAATCAATGACGTAGTTATCTTAAAAGAGGACTATGTACCACCTTGTAAGTGGTTATTAGGCAAAATAACTGACAAACATGTAGGTCCAGATAACATTACACGAGTTGTGTCAGTCAAATGTAAGAACGGAATACTTAAAAGACCTGTGAGTAAAATATGTGTCCTTACCAAATAATACTGTAATCATTATTATTCATATCGTATAATGTACACAAAGATTAGAACGTAAGTATTTCTTTCATAACTTGTTTATTTTAACATTGTTTATATAATAAGGTACCTATGCTTAATATCCCTTTGTGTTTGTTTCAAGCTGTCCACAGTGACTCATATTTACAATAGTGTTTTATTCTAGAGAAGTAGGTTATTGCAAATAAGAATGTTTTTAAAATTATCTTAATATCAGTATCTTAAAATGTACCTACAATTAAAATAACACATCGTTTACCTAAACATAATGTTGTACGGTGGGCGGTTAAATACATTATCCATTTATATTCATAGACTTTAGAATAGTACCTATAGGATATAATTTAGTAAAATAGAAACCTGAAACGTGTACCTATCTATGTATAAAAAACTTTTGTGTTTATTAAAAGATTTTATTGTTTAGTTTTATACTAGGTACTTATTTGATGTATTACGAGTGGGAGTATATTATTATCTAGTGTATTATTGCTGTTAAAACTTAACCTATTAGTTTTTAATTATTACTAGAAAGAACAATGTCCTTTGGTGGGCGGAATGTCTAAACTAAACTAAACTAAACTATGTACTCGTAGCTGTAAGCCATTCAGTGAAAATTAAACTATCATACAGTCCACACGTGTGTTCACTCAAAAACCCAAACAACCTATTATACACCTTATTGCTTTGATCACTTACTTTACAATATGAATAGATTTATAAATCACTGCTACTCCTTTTCAAATACTACTGGTATCTATTTGGAATAATTTTATTGGCATAATTTGACAATTGCAATTACGGCTGATATTCATTAGGTTCACAAATTATATTTATAATAAAAATTATTTCATCGAGAATATCCGTTTCCTATTAATATATTTTGTAAAATAATAGGTAGGACACATTAAATTCAAGGGTAAACCGAAGTGTGAATTTATTTTACCCACTGATTTAGTAAATAAATAATGTACCTATTGTAATGGCGCATGGCAGGACGCCAGGAACTATCGCGCGACACATCGGCTGATCTTATACACAAACATAACGTAATCGTACTAATATCATGTTATTTACATTTCTCTAACCTCCGCGCAACACATACGACGCAACATCTGTATCACCACGCGCACACGCGCAAGGTTCTTCCTGCGCCGCGTGAGAACTGCGCAAATATTCGCGAACATTATCACAACACAGAGATACGGCGCGACCTCGCCTTACGTCACTACACTTTTAAATAGTTTTATGTATTACTAGTACATGTGGACGCGCTGTGAGTGACCCAGACTTGATGGTATTTCTAGCTGTGCTGTATTCTGTTACAATGTTCACAATTACGTTACTGTTTGTGTGTTGTGACCAGAGCTGGCTCTGTATACACCGCAACAAATATGAACTAGAAAAATTTGTCCTTTCCTAGTAGTTTTATCAGATGAAAGTGACTAGTTAATATGAATTACTAATACTATATCCACATTGCTGCCTGCTACATAACACATGATTCCTAATTCCCTCGTGTGAGAGTAGACTTTTTAAACTAGACTAAATAAAAATGGCACAAACAACTAAGTATTTACAAAATCATCATAACAGTTGTTTGTTTGATGTTCTCATGTGAAACTTAACCTACTTATACCATGTCAGCCTGATGGATTGGTATAGATTGATATTTTGTATTAAGTTTTCTTACTTATGTTTTAATAAAGATAAAATTACAATATCATAAGAGTGTAATAAATAATAATAAAGTGTTAAGTAAGACTCACTTTAGGTGTGGTCTGTATTTGTGTCCTCCACGAGGGCTCCGACACCTTGCCCAGACTTGTGTCCTTCTTCAGTTTGAGTCCCTGCCACAGACCCTCCACAGTAGAGACGGGGGCACTTGTTGCTGTACTCTCTAATGCGACCTCAGCCTGCTTACTCTCTGGAAGGTTGACCACTTTCTTGTCAACGTTAACATCCTCCACTGCTGTAGTCTTGAGCTGAGTGTTGTCTTGTAGTTTGTCCAGGGCAAGCTGCTTTGAGCTCGTCATGCGCACTGATATTATCTTCTCAAACTTCTTGATCAGGACTGCAATTATACAATAAGTAAATAAGCTACTGCTTAATGTGTATAATAAAATTATATAATTAAATTTTATATACTTGGCATTATTGCCATTAAATACTGATAATTATTTTTACTGCAATTATTTTGCATTGTCATGTGTATGCTACACATAATAATGCTATATACAGCTAAAATAATGTTGGATAACTTTTAATTATGATTATCAATCCATACTCTTGCATTTAGCATTCAGCCTACAAACCATATACACTTTAGTACAAGGTATAGTATCAAGTTTTCCTACATTTATTTGTTATGAAAGTATACTATATTGATATAGACATCAAATTGTTAACGACTTATGTATAACAGAACAGCAATATTTGGTAAATTTATATTCTATGATTAACAACAGTTTTCTATACAATATGAATATAATGTGCATGGCATGGTGTAGTATATGTTGAGTACTCACGGTCCCATTGCTCAGGGGTCGCTGGCTTCACCTTCTGTGACAGCTTGTCCACTTCCGCGTACAGGTTGCTCAGCGAGAGGTAGTGGCGAATTACGCGCCAATGTCCGCCCAGGGAAGGCATCTTCACTTACAAACTATTTCTTTACAATTGTATTTTTTTTTAAGTCTTTGACACTATTTGTTTTATAGATTATGTACTTATTGTCTGCAAAACTCAGTCACTTAACACAAACTTTTCACCACTAGTATTGTACTTATTTTTCAAAACTATGAAAGCAAAGCAAAGCTTTGTATTTTTAGGTAAAGATTTCACTGAATAATCCTGTACACTCTATTCGCGTATCTGCTCAGCACTGATGATAGTAATTTAGGTGTTTAACACAATTTGCACGACTAAAAATACAATGACGTATCTGTGACGTTATATCGAACGATAACAACCTGCTGTCAACCTCGACAAATCAAAACAAACTGGACTGCGTTCCGTTACTTGCTATCCGATACAGACAAATGTTAATAATTTACAATATTTCAGATAGCTAACTACTTTGAGAAAAGTATAGCAATATTTAGGAAATAATTAAATAAAGTTAATAGTTCCACAAAACGTATCACGGCACAGGAAACGCAAATATCACGGCACAGGAAACCAAAATATCTATAACAGTAGACAGAAAACAGAATTTGAGACTGCGTTTGTCGTAACGCGGTTTGTCGATCTCGTAATCAAGTCTTCATAAAATGTTAATTGTTATCTATCACTTTCACTTTTAGTTACACCATGCACTACTAAAGATAGAGGTTACTAATTAATGTTCAGCTTATTTTTTCAATTGAATTTATTTTGTTAATCAATTTCAACTGGTCACTATTTGAGAACACGATTCCCAAATGAAGACTAAAGTTGAATATGTAATTACGGGGATCTTTATAGCTCTAATTTTCAAAACATGTTTTGCTAGTGCATTGTTTATGTCATTGTACCTAGGTACGTCGTAAAATTACTACAGGAAAACACTAATACTTGTGACGAGGTTGATACGCGATAAGATAATAACTCGCACAACATAATGTTTGCCACACCTCCCGCGCAGTCCATTCACGTTGTGTTAAAATGTTGTAAATAAACATCGTACGATCGAGATTTGTACACGTTCCAAGTATTTCAGCTTCAAAACATCTGCTAACTGACTCAACAACGTGATTATTCGTTGTTTTGTATTGTCATCTCATCCATTAATAGAAAGATAAACAAAATAATAACTAATTTTAAACGTAGTTTGGATCATAATATTATGATTATTAATCACTCTGAAAATATGTGAAAATTATAATCGTAAATATTGACCTACTACTTATTGATTACCGACATGTAAACGGGTAAGTACCCTATGTCTATTCCATTTAACAACGCTGTTAAGTCAACCTTGCCGATGTTCTGCGTGATGCGCGACCTAGGATAGGTATTCACGGGTACACAAGACATTGTCGCCAGAGATTTATCTTGCAATATCTTAACAAAATCATCGTTTCATTGCGGGCCACGGACCAGGGAGAGGGTCGGTCCACAGCTTGTTTTTGCCACATGACATCGAGTAGGTAGGTTAATATTAAAGTAAGAACCAAATAGGTATAAATGCCCATGGCCAGAAGCCGACAAAAAATATATAAAAAGAGCTTTTCTTTGTAGGTGTAGTACGTTAGAGCAGCGGCAGACTTGTTAGTGAGGGAATACAAAATGAACAACCTTACCGTGAGATTTCATTCTAAAGGAAACTTTGTTTTATAGAACAAACAAAGAGGACAATCGATGTTTGGTATCCTTATTAAAATGTGCCACAGCTACTAAGAGAGTCAACTGCTCTTGAATAGGTACAGTCACGAGCAATAATATGTACACATTGTAAAATTTTCTAAACTATCTGCACGTTTACCTGGACATTAGAATACCAATATTATTTCGTAATTTAGAAGAGGTTCCGTACAGTTTTGAACTATTCTTCAAATATTCAATTTTGGATTGGCAGAACTTTAGATAACTGTTTTACAAAATGTGAAAATGTGTACATATTATTGCTCGTGACTGTACTAGTAGGAGTTAGTATTGTGTTGATAATAATTATGTAATACGTAACATGTATGCAACCTTCAATCATGTCGAGTGTGTCAAAACTTGTAATATATACGAGTAGTGATGTGCCTAGTGGCAATATTTCCATTCCCAGCAATATTGCCAATGTTGCCACTGCCGGTAAAATACCAATATTCCCAGCAATATTGGCAATATTGCCAATGTTGCCTATCAAATTAACACTATATTTTATTATATAGATGAAATCATGATTTTTCAATTATATTTGTGAAGAATATCTTTCATAAAAAATAATAATAATAATATTTTGGCGAAGTCGATAACAGCTTCACTCACACACAGGTAAAGATTTTATCAATTCCTTCGACTTCTGCTAGCGTGGAAAGGAGTTTTTCTTGAGTTGTTGATCCAAATAGTGATTTACAGATAATGAACGAATGACATTTTTTTGTTGATTGTTTGTATTTTATACATTGACTAGCTGTTGCCCGCGACTTCGTCTGCGAGTTTTAAAGAATTCACACATATCCTTATAAATTGTAGCCTACGATGGTTTTGACTATGACTTTTATTTTAAATTTGACTTAGATTTTGACTTTTACTTTACTTTGTCTTTTTGATTTTGACTTTTGACCTTTTTTGATTTTGACTTTTGACCCTTTTTTGATTTTGACTTTTGACCATTTTTTGATTTTTGACTTTTGACTTTTTTTGATTTTGACTTTTGACCTTTTTTGATTTTGACTTATGAACTTTTTTGATTTTGACTTTTGACTTTTTTTTATTTTGACTTTTGACCTTCTTGACTTTGACTCTGGTTTTGAATGTTACTATGACTACAATTTCGATATTGATATCTTTTTTGCGGAACCCTTACATTAAATTTTAGAAAGTCTCGTAATCAAAATTAAATTTATTTTCTGTAATAGGGTCCCTATTAAATAAAAGTATTCTAAGTTACTCCTTATACCATCAGTTACCTCTCCGTAACCTTATAGAGCCTAATTTGTGCAAAACCATTAATATTGTTAAAAATTTCAACGTTTTTGTATTTTTCTACGGAACCCTAAATAGTTTTTAAAATCTAAAGTACCCCAGTTTACGCGCCGTAAAATTTTCAATCCAATAGTGAAATTCCCATCGAAATCGGTTCAGCGGCTTCGGAGATTACCCGGAACAAACAGACAGACAGACAACATTTTTTTAATTGTGTTTTTCGGCAATGGTTTCGTGTATACATTGATATGCAATTTGTAAAAAACCGGGGATTTCATGTCACAAACAGACACTCCTATTTTATTTATATGTATAGATATTTAGTATTTCTATTTCTACATTACTCGTTACATACTTAATACTTAGTTATTTTTATGTAATTTTGCCTGAAAAACAAGTACAATATTAAAGAATTGATTGGAATTTGTGCCTTTTATTCAGTTTACTATGATTGTCATTCCTGTATAGAAATGTTGTCGTTTCTTCTTATTTTCACTATCATGTGTGGCAACATTGGCAAAATTGCCAGTAAAATACCGGGAATATTGCCAAAAATTTTGGGCATTTTACTCAAAACAAAATTATATACTTAGTGTACAATGTAGTTCGTAGCCTTGAAATGCTAATTTTAAGTATTGTACATAGGTGCTATAGTCCATTTGACTTTTATTTAAACAATATTGCCATAAATTTCCACTCGCGGCAATATTGCTGGCAATATTGCCACCAATATTCCCAGTTCGGGCAATATTGCCGGCAACGGCACATCTCTATATACGAGTAACAAGATAACTGTGCAGTTCTGCTTCGCGGACAAGAACCTACCAGGCTCAAGTAAACCTTAGCATTAGTTCTTTTTAAGATAATGAAAGAAGACTGAACATTATCAATTGTTTATTGCTATAATTAATATCAACTAACAAATTTTTCCAAAATCGTCGTTGTAGAGATTAAGCCGTACTCTTTATACATATATTGTAACAGTGACTAGCGCGTGCCGTCGCCTGTCCTCGTCACGCGCTGATCGACCATGTCTGTCGTCACCGTCTTCAAGTCGTACGCCTGCCCTATGTAAGCCATGGCGTCGATGAACATGGCCGTCGTGTTGAACCCGTAGTCGCCCAGCTCCGCCGTCTTGTAGTCCCACGGGAACGTGTGGTGGTAGTTGTGGAAGCCTTCCCCCAGCACCAGCGACGACACTGTCAACGTCTCTACTGGTTGAATGTTTTTGTCGTACGGCCTGACGTCGCCCCACAAGTGGGCAGCGGAGTTAACGAGCCAGGTAAAGTTGAGCGACAGCACGTAGCGCAACACGGCGCTCGAGAAGAACGAGTTCCACAGCGACTCTCCCCACAGCATCGGGAAGTACGTCGGGATCACGAAGCAGCTCACCAGAGACAGCGGCAAGTAATAACTGCAACATAAACAACATAATGTTGTACACTTTGTGGAGCCAGGAGAGTGCTTGACGATGGAACACAACATGCTTGGCCAGATCGTGTAATTTTTTTTCAGTGCAATTCCCTACTAGTGTTCCTAATTTTTTCATCGTTGGTTGTGAACCGCAAGGCAAAACTAAGCATAGTTTATTTTGATGGCTTGGAATTTGTTTGATAAAACTATTAAATTGCTTACCGTTTCTGAAAGCAGAGCAGGGGATCGTTGGTGAGGTCGCTCATCTCTATCGTGTGGCCCTTCAGCTTGATGTCAGGGTGCTTCTTGACGAGCAGCCAGCCGACGTGCGCGAAGAAGAAGCCGCGCCGCGAGTTGTGCGGGTCCGCGTCCGTCTCCGAGTACTTGTGGTGCATGCGGTGGTCGCGGGCCCACTCCCACACACAGTTCTGCAACACACAGTTACTTATTTTAAACATTATTTGTCAAATATAACACTCAGACGTACTGTGTGGAGTCCACTAGGTACTTACTTGTAAAGCCATTGAGTTTAGAAACAGCAGAAACACCTGCAGAGGAAGTTTCGCCTTGTACGCCCTGTGCGTCCAGAGGCGGTGTGCTCCGGCCGTTATGCCCAGCCCCGCAAACTGGCCCATTGTGTACGCTGACAAACAACATCAAGCAATCAATGTAAAAGTACAATGATACTCTAAGTAGGTATATTATTAGTGTATTCTGGGAAGCTTCAAAAATATAATTAAGTATATGTAGAGTGGACGTTACGCACATACTGACCTACACCACTAACGAGTGTTTGTGGATCGCACAGATACTTGTGCGTGACAGGAGTATAGTGTACCCGCTAGTACAAGATGGTAAACGCTTACTATACCTACTCACTTAGTTGTCACTTACCGTATATGAAGGTGGTCCACATGGTCTGGAACAGCCACACGTAGAGTCCGTACAGCGCGGCGGTGTGCAGCACGCCCATGATGACGACGTTCCGCCACACGATGTGCCGCTGCGGACTGGCCTTAGTGTCGCTGTCGACACTGCCCGTGCTCTGAGCTTGTTCTGTAGTACATGACGACGTGTCGCCTCTAGCGGGACACAACGGAGAACCTGCACAACGTTAGCATTAGCACAAGTAGCCATACTTACTTTATTGTTATGGAACTATTCTAATAATAGAATATTAAATAATTAATATGTTGTATTTGTGTAGTTTTGCCAAGTAAACAACAATACGAATACTAGTAAGTTTAATGAAACAACATGTTAATTAGATGATGTACGACGAAATAATTCAAGTTAAATAATATCAACATGTTTTCGTTTCATACATAAGTCATCATCATTCCCCTGCCCTTATCCCAATTTTATTTGGGGTCGGCGCAGCATGTCTTCTTCTTCCATTCTTTCCTATCAGACGTCATATCACAAATCACACTCTTCGCAGCCATATCGTCTTTCACACAATCCATCCATCGTTTCTTTGGTCGTCCTCTTCCCCTATATCCATCCACATACATGTTCAACACCTTTCTTACCACATGATTCTCATTCCGCCGCATAACATGCCCATACCATGACAGCCGGTTGCCACGTAGTTTTTCTGCTACCGGTGCCACTTTCAAACTTCCTCTTACATACTCATTTCTTACTCTATCCGCTCTCGTAACACCACACATTCCTCTTAACATTCTCATCTCTGCTACATGCAATTGTCTTTCATTCATCCCTTTTGTGGCCCAACTCTCTGATCCATACAGGACGGCAGGTCTGATCATGGTCTTATAGATCTTCCCCTTAAATTTAAGGGGAATGTGGGGGTCACAAATGGTTCCCGTGACCTGCCGCCATTTCATCCATCCTATGTTAATTCGGTGCTTTACGGCCCGATCTACTTCGCCATCGCTTTGGATGCAAGAACCGAGATACCGGAAGTCGGAGCAGACTGGAAGTTGCACGCCATCAAGCGCTATGGCTTCAGGACTGGAGAGACCGCCGAAATCGCAGAACATGCATTCTGTCTTGGTTCTGCTGATTTTCAAGCCAACACTCTCCAGTTTCTGTTGCCAACTCTCCAATCTGCTCTGGATCTCAGGTCCATCCTCCCCAACCAGAACAATGTCATCGGCAAACAGCATGCACCAGGGTGCCTCTTCCTGTATGCCCGCCGTCAAGGCGTCCATAATCAGTAGGAAGAGGTAAGGACTTAAAGCCGACCCTTGGTGCAAGCCTACCCCTACACTGAACTGGTCGGAGTTGCCAGCAGACGATCGGACGTATGTACTGGCTTGCCTGTACATAGCACGAATTAACTCCACATACTTCCCAGGTACACCTTTCTCTTTCATGGCCCACCACAACACTTCCCGTTCGTTTCATACATAAGGCTTGCTAATATTAGTTACTTAAATCTATTTTTTAAGAATTTATAAGAATTAGGTAATAAAACTAAGTAATTTGGCCAAATGAATACAGAAGCATTCTAAACATTAAATTAGGAAATAATAACTAATAACTTCGTCTCATTAGGTTAGGTAGAATGAACTGTACGGACTTGTAAGGAACCGTACATGTAGGATGATGTTAAGTAGAAACACGTCACAAACTTGAGTAAAGTTTATTAAGTAACGTGGATAGAACCACGGCTATAAATGGTCTACAATTAAAATGCTTATTATTATCTTATTTATACACAATTATTTGGTTAGTAATTACTATGTTGTATGTTAGTAATGCCTATGTGTGAGTAGGGTGAAATGATGTCACCGAATCAGCAGAATAATGTACGGTGATGAAACCGTACATGAACCTTAAAAATAGCAAAAAATGAAATCAATATAAATCAGTTAGGTAACATAGCTCAGAGAACAGACAGCCGCTGGCGCAGGGTGAGAGATCCCTCACACGGTGGACCTACGACCTAGTAAGGACAGCGGGAAACCAATAGATGAGGGAGGCACAGGACCGCACAAGATAGCTATACTTGGAGGAGGCCTATGTCCAGCAATGTACGTTGATTGGCTGATATGATGATGATGGTGTAATCAGATAATTTGATGTTAAAGAAAATATAATGACACAATTAAACATAAAATGAACAATGGAAATAATGATTAATAATTAAAACGTTTCACATAGTTGATGATTTGTAAGTTTTTCTACTAATTTACATTTGTTACGAGTATGTTATGTTGTTTTTAACATAATTGACAGAGTGAAGATTCTGAAAATTGATACTGTGACCAAACATTTTGTAGGAACTACTTTACATGTCTGTTAAACTAAGTGTAAGATGGTTTCTTGTTTGTTGAGGTTATTGGGTGATTTGTTGAAGGTACAACACTCTGAACGAAACGAATCTGAAATTCATTTGTACATTACGAATACAACTCCTTAAACCTACATCTGAGTCGTAAGTCTTAGACGCTGTGAATGCTAAGATTAGGTCTTATCATATTAAGCTAGCACGAAGAGTACGATGATATCTGGAACCATACTCTATCACCCTTACTAATTTAAGGTATGAATTTTAGTTCGTTTCTGTCCGGCATCCAGATTCATGTAATTTCTCCAAGGCTGAGAATGAACAGCCGGAAATGAAAATGATTACTTAGGAGATCTATAATTATATTTATTTCACTGTAGTCTGCTAACATAGGCTGTAGGTATAGCCGGTGTATTTTACGTGCTATTGATGTTCTTACTTCGCCACCACGAACATTCTCTCTATATCTTGACCAGGTCTAGTTCATAATATCGACAGTTCATAAACATCATGACATAATAAATATCAACTTGAACAGTTACTAACGCTGTTAAAGCAACAGTTGCAAGTTGCAAGCCAGTCGTACCTACATAATATTATATTCAATATTTAACCCAAGAGACAAAGAGAATTTGGGTAAGGTAGTGTACTACCGTTGCTTTACAGTTGCTTTTTTTGTACCTACTACTAGAAATTATGGGTCTATTAAATTAAGAATGGTATACGTCTATGCTTTGTGCAGCTCAGTGGACTGATGAATGCTGGAAGAGATGCAAGCGCAAAACTCAGTTATTAATCATTGTAACCTTTATTCCACTCTGTATTATAGCTTGCTGCAATGATTTTATGTTTGTATGGATCATCCATTCTTGTACCCCTTCGGTCAATATATTATTATAAACTGTTATGTACTCACCCATTTGTATGAATATTATATTATTTCGTTTCCGTGTTCACTTTTGCGCGCCCGTGAAACAACAACCTACTAAAGTTTTAATTATTTTATTCATTCATGTTATTAACACATTCAAGAAATGTCTTTGTTCTAATTATCTACGAGGACTTACATAAAATTGTAGAGTTTGTGTGTTTGTTTGTTGCTAGTGATATGATATGTTTCTATTTTTTATTCCCTTATTAGTCAAATTCAAAAGCAACACTGCTCGTGACCATGAAGAACAAGCTGGCTAGTCAAAGCCCTGCAAATATTACTAGCTTCTGTCTATACTTACCCTTATACCTCCAAAGAGTAAAATAGACACACGATGGATTTGCACAGATGAAGATGGATTGATGGGTGCAGAGGACTCATTCTAGGTGGGTAGAGTCTTACCTCCATTAGGTTAAATCCTTGATACTTACTTAATTGTTTACAGAACTACTATCAACTGTAACAATACCTAGTATCAAGACCATGACATCACACAATGTTACGTGTAATCAAACCGCAATAATCATTACTATTTAGGTATAAGCTGTAGTAGTCTTAGTGTAAGCAGGTGAAGACGGGCGGCGCTTGTCTATAACCGATACGAGTAGGTCAGGTCCCTAACTATAAACATTTATGTATTATTCCGCTTTCTTGTCTGATATAAATTGATTTCACTTAATTAGTTAATACGTATAGTTTAATTGTTGTAAACAGATGTATTTACAGTTACATTGATATTCACATACATAAACATAAAAGAAGAAGAGTATGTAAAGATTTATAAAAGTTTTATGTTTTGTTCCTTACCATTCTAAAATCTCGTAATTGGTTTTGAAATCCACATAGGTAAACTTTTACTTTACATAGCGAATTGATGAGTTATACTTACAGATAGATTTTGATAGCTGTTTGGGCTGTTGTCCGTATGGACGGCAGTTGCGGAGGTGACCTGCTACGACGTCAAAGAGAGGTACTCTGGGTTACCCTGGGCCTCTCTTGAATTGCGTCACCTGGCGGCCGCCAGGAAGCCCGACGGAGTCTCCGGAGTATGGGTGTAGCACCCTGGTCCCGGAACTCTGTCCCTATGGGCTAAAAGGGTAGCCGTGGAGGGTTTAGTGTGGTATACTGGCCAATTTGGTCGGGGAGTCCTCACACTCTGGCATAAAGCTTCCCTCCCGGAAAAAAAAAAAAAAAAAAAAAAAAAAAAAAAAAAAGGTTAGGTTAGGGGGGAGTACTTAGGGTTGGTTCTCGATAGCCGATGGAATTTCGAAGAACACTTTCGACGTTTGGCTCCAAAGCTAAAGGCCGCCGCGAACAGTCTGTCGCGGCTTTTGCCGAATTTGGGAGGGCCAAACGCCTCCTGCCGGAGGCTCTATTGCGGCATCGTGCGGTCGATGGCACTATATGGTGCTCCAATTTGGGCCGATGACCTGACGGACCGGAGTCTCGCCCTTTTGCGAGCTCCTCAACGAATAATGTCCGTCAGGTGCATCAGGGGCTACCGCACGATCGCCTTCGAGTCGGCGAGCCTCCTTGCCGGATCCCCGCCGTGGGACCTTGAGGCCAGGGTCCTCGCGTCGCTCTTTCAATGGCGCGAGGATGCACTGGTGCGGGGCGTATCTACAGCGCCCCGCGTAGTAGAGGAAGTAAGGTCCCAGCTCCGCCGTAACATGCTGGCGGAGTGGGCGGCGCGACTTGCGCGACCAAGTGCCGGGCACGCCACGATTGTGGCGGTAAGACCCGTGTTCCACGAGTGGCTAGAGAGGCGTCATGGTGCCCTCTCGTACCGGTTGACGCAATTGCTCACCGGCCACGGCTGCTTCGGCAAATTTCTCTGTCGAATCGGCCGTGAGGAGACGTCCAGTTGTCATCACTGCGGGGACTGCGCCGAAGACACGGCGCACCATACGTTGGCGGAGTGCCCGGCGTGGCACGAACCGCGCCGTGTATTAACCGGCGCAGTCAGGGTGGGTAGCCTCTCGCTGCTGGTACTCATCAGCTTGATGGTACGAAGCGAGAGTGCTTGGGAAGCCGTCGCTTCATTCGCAGAGACGGTTCTGTCCGTCAAGGAAGCGGCGGAAAGGGAGAGGGAGAGTCATCGTTCATCCTCCCTCTCAACCCGCAGATCTGGGCGTCAAAGGAGGGCGCCGCGAGACGACCTCCAGCCACCGTGAGGGGCCTGCGGGCGGCAAACTATGGCCAGTTTGTCGCCGTTGAGTAGCAGGCCAGAGAGGACGGCGTAGTGTTCCACGTACGCCTCTCTACAGTGGAAGGGCACGGTCTTGCCCTTCGTTTTCGGGGTCCGTAGTCAAGGACCAGCACCCGCCGGGACGGCTCGAGTAATGCCAGTCTTCTCGCCGTCTCGGCATTTTGGGTGAGAGAGGAACACCGTGGGTTTTTAGTCGGTAAACCGTATTACCACCTTTCGGGACTCCGACACACCTGCCCGCCTGGGCCAAAGGCGGGTAGACGGCCTATAAAAGGTTTTCCCACGAGAAAAAAAAAAAAAAAAAAAAAAAAAAAAGGTAGGGGCGGGTCCGCCCCGACCGCTGGTGTTGCTCGATGAGACGGCCAAGGCTTTTGAGAAAATTCTCGCCTCCCGTCTCATCGAGCACATCGAGTGCGTAGGCCCGGACTTGGCGGAGTGCCAGTACGGGTTCCGCACCGGTCGGTCCACGATTGACGCGATAGGCCGCCTCAAATCTTTCACCGAGGCGGCCGCCGCGCGCGGGGAGATGGTGGTGGCGGTGTCTCTAGACATCGCCAACGCATTTAACACCGTCCCCCACGAAGCGATAGAGGGAGCGCTAGTTTTCCATAAAGTGCCCCTCTACCTCCGCTCCTTGGTTAGGGATTACCTTCAGGATAGGGTAGTGCTCTACCAGGATGCGGAGGGTCGCGTTCAATCGTGGAGAGTGGCGGCAGGTGTACCCCAGGGATCAGTGTTGGGTCCGTTGTTGTGGAATCTGGGGTACAACTGGGTTCTGCGTGGAAGGCTGCTGCCGCAAACAGAGATAGTCTGTTATGCGGACGACACGCTCGTTGCGGCAGCGGCCAAATTCTGGGAGGAGGCGGCCGAAAATGCGTCGGTTTGCACCGAGAGGGTTGTCCGGCGCATCCGCCTCCTGGGGCTTGAGGTGGCCCTAGACAAAACAAGGGCCATCGGTTTTCGAGCCCCAAGAAGAAGACGCAGAATCCCACCGGAGCTCCGTGTCCGAGTAGGGGGGGTCAGTATTCCCGTCGGGGTACATTTAAGGTACCTCGGCCTTGAACTTGACTCCTCCTGGAGCTGGGAGCGGCATTTTACGCTCTTGGCTCCCAGACTGTGTGCTGCTGCGGCAGCTCTCGGACTGCTGCTCCCCAACATAGGGGGGCCATCAGCCAGGTGCCGGAGACTGTACCACGGAACGGTACGGTCGATGGCACTTTACGGATCTCCGGTGTGGGCAGAGAGTCTCACGTCTCGCACTAAGGCCCTGTTGCGCAGGCCGCAACGGACCATCGCGGTCCGCGTAATACGCGCATATCGGACTGTGAGTCACGGGGCGGCCTGCGTTCTTGCGGGCACGCCTCCATTTGAAGTCGATGCCGTGGCACTCGCCGAAGCGCATCGACGCAAAGTGGAGGCGAGGGTGCGGGGCGTGCGGCCCGCTCTAGAAGATATAGAGCGGGCCCAATCCAACATCCAGGATGACGCCATCAGAGCGTGGATGGAGACTCTCTCCCAACCTGCCGCCGGCCACCGGACGATCGAGGCGATTCGTCCGGTGTTGAAGGAGTGGGTGGGGCGCCCGGGTGGCAGCCTCACCTACCGCCTGGTGCAGGTACTGACCGGACATGGTTGCTTCGGTCACTACCTGCACCGGGTCGCCCGCCGGGAAGAAACGCCGCAGTGCCACCACTGCGGCGATCTTGATGACACGGCCGAGCACACTCTGCTCCTGTGCTCGGCCTGGGACGAAGAGCGCCGCGAACTTTGCGCGGCGCTAAGATCGAACGACCTCGCGCTGCCGGCATTGGTCAGAACAATGCTCGGTAGTGCGGAGGCGTGGAATGCCGTGACCTCCTTTTGCGAGACCGTCATCTCGCGGAAGGAGGAAGCGGAGCGGGTGCGGGAGAATGATGCTCTAGCTGCACCCGCTCGGCGCAGACGAAGAGGTGGGAGGGGATTGGGCGCGGCGTCGTCTAATCCTAGCCAACCTCGTACGTAGCTCGCGCAGGGTTTTGTCGCCTGCGTGTGGGGTGCCTTGGGCTGTTGTCCGTATGGACGGCAGTTGCGGAGGTGACCTGCTACGACGTCAAAGAGAGGTACTCTGGGTTACCCTGGGCCTCTCTTGAATTGCGTCACCTGGCGGCCGCCAGGAAGCCCGACGGAGTCTCCGGAGTATGGGTGTAGCACCCTGGTCCCGGAACTCTGTCCCTATGGGCTAAAAGGGTAGCCGTGGAGGGTTTAGTGTGGTATACTGGCCAATTTGGTCGGGGAGTCCTCACACTCTGGCATAAAGCTTCCCTCCCGGAAAAAAAAAAAAAAAAAAAAAAAGGTAGGGGCGGGTCCCAAGTGAGCATAGAGTACGTCCCCGTCGTCCGCCCTGGACCCTGACTTGACCACCGTAACGGAGTGGCAAGTTAGGTGACCGAATTTCTTGCTCGATACTTGCGACACTATTGCTGATTACTATGCCACAAATTCCGAGGGACGCCTCCGGGCGTTTCCTACCAAAAGGCCCTTTTCAGGGCCAACCAAAAGGCCCTTTTCAGGGCCAACCAAAAGGCCCTTTTCAGGGCCAACCAAACGGCCCTTCTCAGGGCCAACCCCAAGGTCCTTCTCAGGACCAACTTCAAGTCCCAGAGAATTTCTCTGAGGTTGTCGTCCGGCCTGCGTGGACTGAGTCTCAGACCGTGAACTGGTCGATGTCCGAGGGGGGGGATCCCGCCCACTCGGTTGCATCGTCGTCGTCTCGACCCGCCTCCCCTGTCTTGCGTGGTTTGATGCCGCCTCCTCCTCGTATGGACGTCGCTGGGACTTCGGGAGAGGTCCTCAAATCAATTTTAAAGCCTTCGTCGTTGAGGCGCAAGAGGGTCAAGAAGACCCCGACCCCCCCTCCGAGAAGGGGAAGTGATGAGGACTCCACCCCGGCTGAGGAAGGCGGGGATGAGAGTGATGGCAGTGGCGTAACATCGCCAGCACGGAAGGCGCCACGGTCGAGGACTGGCCGTGGCGGTCGGCGGACTGATGGGCTCTCGCGGGCCCCTCAACCCGCCAAATCATTTTTCCGTGACCCCTTAGTGGAGAGCTCCGACTCTGGAGCCACAATTAGGGGGTCGCGGAAGCCGTCCTCCTCAATCGAGGACCTTGTAGAAAAGGCGGAATCGTATGCCGGGACCTTGCGCAGCGTGGCCTCCAAGTCAAAGAACCTAAAGGGCACCTGCGTCAAGGAGATTAAGGATGCCTCAGACGCCCTTCTGATGGTGGTGAAGGGGATGGCCCAACGGGACTCATCTGATGAGATGAGGAGGCTGAGGGCCGACAATAAGCGCCTCAGGGAACAGCTGTCGGTCCTCACGGAGGAGATCTCCGCTCTCAGGAGAGCGTTCTCGGAGAGGGGAAAGGTGAGGGCGGAGAAAGAGTCATCCCTCAAAGGGCCATCCCCGCAGGTAGTAGTAGAGCCCGCCATTATGGACGCTCCTGTAGAAGAGAGCGGGGGTGCCATAACGCGCGCCGATATGGCGAAGATAGTAGGGCTCCTCCAGCGAGACCTAGCTGAGAGGTTCGGCGCCATGCTGGGTGCCCGACTGGAGGGGCTGGAGGCGGACGGGCGTCTGCTGCCTGCACCCGTAATTCGTCCGCCACTTGCGTCGGACAAACGAGCTGCCTCCGTCAGGTCATATGCCGGGGTAGCAGCACCGACAGCCCCCACGACCCTCACTCCCCCGGCCAATTTGCCAAGGGAGGCTAGGGTCGTAAAGAAGGTGGCGCAAAAGGCGCCTGAAAGGGCCCCCACGCAGATTGCGGGACCCTCCCACGCGGTGGAGACGCCGGTCGTCCAAAGTGAGTGGACGACCGTGGCTAAGAAGCCGAAAAAGGCTAAGGCGGCTCCCGCTCTCGCGGGCTCGCGCGGTCAGGCCCAGATGAAGAAGCCCAAACCACCAAAGACGCTGGCGGTGGTGGTGGCCCTTAAGCCAGAGGCGGTGGCGAATGGGGCCACATACGCTCAGGCCCTCACAACAGCGAGGGCCAAAGTAAATCTGGGCGAGCTGGGCATAGGCCCGGCCAAGTTCCGGACGGGACTCACAGGGTCCCGGGTCATTGAGCTCCCAAAGGGGACTACCCCGGCCCAGGCCGACAACCTCGCCACTAAGATAGGGGTGGTGCTGGGGGAGTCGGCCAAAGTCACCCGGCCGCAGAAGCTCGCAAGCTTCCGGGTGACGGGGCTCGATGACTCTGTGACAGTTGCGGAGGTGCAGGTGGAGTTGGCCAAGGTAGCTAGTCTAGTTTTTGACTTTCTATCAAACGGATTTTAACAAATGAGGTGTCCAGAGAAAGGGCTCGACTAGCCCAATCCAGATAAGTATAAATTTTGAAAATAGGATGTAGGGTTGCCAAATAAAAAATTAAAATGTAAAATTTTTATATAAAAATGTCAAAATTCTTCCTTTTTCAGGTGATCGTGATCCAACGGGACGTCGGACGGTGCTAAAACTTCAGTAGGACCTCAGGAGTACGTCAACGCACAGGTAAGTAATAATTTCAGCAATAATATTGACTCCGAACACTTATAAAAGGACTCTCAATGTTCGTTTCTATAGCGAAAAACAGAATATTACGATAAAACAAAAAATTTGAAAATAACTACACAGCGGTACCCCACAAGAGGGTGGTCGTCGTGTAGGGGGCGTTAATGCCCGTAATTTAAAACCAAAAAATTCAAAATCTAATAAAAAATAGCAAAGTTGTATGTGTTTTTCAAAAACAAAATTTTTCAAAAACACGTAAAAATTTTCTAAGTCCCTAGGGGTGAAACTAGGGGTTGGTATCCAAAAGGGTGTCTGTGAACACTAAATTGTTGCTATAGGAGGTGGTTAAAAACGAAAAGTCAGTGAAAAATTGTCAAAATTTGCTAAAATAAATAGGTGATTTTTTTTGGGTTAGGTTAGGTTAGGTTAGGTTTTTTTTTTTTTTTTTTTTTTTTTTTTTTTTTTTTTTTTTTTTTTTTTTTTTTTTTTTTTTTGCCATAACCCGCCACATGAATTGGCGCCTATACTAGCTAATGTTCATTCATACCAGTTCTCGCTTTTGTGCCTCTCGTACTTTCATGCTTCATACTTAATCTTTCTTGTATCCATCTCATTCGTTCTAGTGGGTGGGGCTCCCACTTTTACACTATCTACTATATTTACTTTATTTATTGTTATTTCTTTACACGGGTAAATGAGTTTTGAACACTTTTTGTAATTCTTTTTTACATTCTTTCATTTCCTTATTTTTACTTATTTCTATTACAATTCCTTATTATCTAATTACATATTTTTCTACTATGCTATACTTTTAATACTATTATTATTATATTACACATCTTCATACACATTTCATTTACTTATTTTTACTACAATTTCTCACTGTCTATTTACATATTTAATTCTTTTACTGCTATACTATACATAACTATATACTACACATCTTTATACAAATTTTTTCTCTGCCTACACTCTAATTTTTACATACATATAATATTAATGCCTCTTGTGATATATACAATTATATATTAAGAGGCATTTTTGCTACACTGTCTTATTGTTTTCTATTACTACTCTAGCCACATTCTCGCAGTATTCTATAAATTTGGTTCTATGTTTACCCGCCATCACCTCCCTCACACTTTCCTTGTTTAGCGCGACGTTTAGTTCTGTCTCTACTTTGTATCTTTGTGTACAAAAACGTGGACAATAAAAGATAATGTGCTCGACTGTTTCCGCCGCGCTCGGGTCGCAGGTACACGATGGGTTCTCCTTACACTTAAACCGGTTTAAGTATTCTGAGAACCCACCGTGCCCTGTTAACACCTGTGTGAGAACGCCTGTTGGCCGCACCTTTTTAATTACGCGGAAGGCATCTATGGCATCTGGTAGGAACATTTTCGTCACGGCGGCCGTCTCGCCCGACATGTATCTCCGGTTCCATTCATCGAGCGTGTGCATACGGATGCATCGCTTGATGTACGAAACCGGACAACTGTAACAGTCGTAGTCCGGCTTCCGCCGCGACGCTAATGCCGCCACTTTTGCCAGCTCGTCAGCGCGCTCGTTCCCTGGCAGGCCCGCATGGGCCTTGATCCAGAACAAGGACACAGCTTTGCCCTGACTCAAGGCCCGCGTCAGGTTTCCGCGTGCCTGTACTGCCAATGGGTGGAGGGAGCGGTGGTTTGTTAGCGCCTGCAATGCTGACATTGAGTCGCTGTACAAGCCACAGCTCTCCTCTTTGCACTTGAGGACTTCGTCCGTTGCCCTACAGATTGCCAAGAGCTCGGCCTGGTAGACCGTGCAGTACGCGGCCAGACTGAGTTTTTGGTTTCGGGTTTCACCCTCATTATTCCAAAAGGATAATGCGGCTCCGACCTTCCCCTCAAACTTGCTGCCGTCAGTGAAGATTCGCACTGTCTGCACGTTGTTTTCGTCTACCCGGTGCTGATCCGAAAGGCACGTAAACTCAAGAGCAATCTGTGTGGCTGGGTGGGGAATATCTGCAAACCCTATCGGACCCTCAATTTCCCTATCCCCGGGCACGAATCTGGATGACCCTCTCCTCGCTTCATACAGGGCGGCTGCCTCTTGTATGCGGAGGTCTAGAGGAAGTATCCCGGCCAGTACCAATGCGGAGTTTAGCGAGACGGTGCGGTACGATTTGCAGAGCTTCTGGGCGAAGCCTCTTTGGACTGAGCCCAGCCTCTTCCGTACCCCTAACTTAGTCGTAGCCGGAGCCCAGGCGGCAGCAGCGTATGTGATGATGGGTTCGATGGTTGCGGTGTAGATGGTATGTATTACGTCGGTGTTTAAGCCCCAACTTACCTTAGCAGCGCGGGACAGCTGCTTGTAAATGTCTGCGGCTTTCTTACAGACATTCGCCACATGATCGTTGAAGGTCAGCTTGTCGTCTATGGTTAGGCCCAGTAACTTCATCTTCCTAACCATACAGATGTTAATTCCGGCCATGCTCAAGACTGGGGTATCGTATTTAAGCTTATTTGTTACTAGCATCGCACATGTTTTGTGCGGTGCGAATTTTAATTTGTTCTTGATCCCCCAGTCTCGAACATGGGCGAGGGCGGCGTTCGCAGTCCTAGACAGCTCGAGCGCTGTATCGCCGTCCACTACAAGCACGATATCATCAGCGAAGGCCTGCACGTAGTTCCAACGCCGCTCCAGTTCGTGCAAAAGTGGGTCAAGAAGAAGATTCCAAAGGATAGGGCCGCCGATTGACCCTTGTACGCAACCCTGATTTGTTTCTCGGATGCATTCCTCCCCGGCATACCGTACTTTGACCTTTCTGCTGTCGAGGTAGCTATCTAGCAGCCTCCTGATGTTTACCGGGCAGTTTTCCTCAGCCAGTCTGACTCTGATAGCCGGCCACCATGCGCTATCGAAGGCCCCCTCTATATCCAATGACACCAGGACAATTAGCTTTTTCAGCCTCAACTTGTCCTGTACGTGTTTCATTAAGGTATAAAGGGCGTCTTCAGTGCTCCTCTGGGGCATGAAGCCGTACTGGCGAGTACTGAGCCGCGGCACGAGCTGCCATTTCATCCTTGCCACTATCATCCTCTCCAGGACCTTCCCCAAGACCGGCAGTAGCCCTATTGGTCTGTATGACTTGGGACTCTGGTAATCATCCTTTCCCGGTTTTCTGAGGACCACCACTGTTGCCTCCTTCCAGATGTCCGGAAAGTGTGCCACTTCTAGGCACTTATTGTACAGGGCAAGGAAAGCGTCCGGGTCCTGGCAGATCGCTCGACTGCAGATGTCCGAGGTTAATCCGTCTCCTCCAGGTGCTTTCTTCAGCCGAGTTCGTCAAGCGACGAGTCTGTCAAGACTGACACCTTGGCGAAATCCTTTAAGAGAGGAAGAGGCCGACCACCAACGACAGGCCAGTATGTTGGCGTCGGGAAAGCCCGTAAGGAGTTGGCGGCTGCCAAAAAAGCCGCCGAGGAAGAGGCTAACGCCTCCAAAGAGGAGCTCAGCAAAAAAGCTCGACAATCGCCTAAATCGCGATCTCAACGCCTGTCTGAGTCGTCACCGGATCGCTATCTACATTCGGACACGGAGGATTTAACTCTGTTGGATCTTGGTCAGAAGACCAGAAGCGTTGCTGAGGCGATCAAAGAAGTTCGGAAGGTCAGCAAAGGCTTGCAAGGCGGTAAATCCAGGGACCTGAAGCGAGCTGTTGAAAGCCTTAATGAAATAGCTGAAGCTCTACAGAGCAGAACCGTCTCGGAAGAGATTACAAAGCTGAGGAACGAAAACGCTCGGCTTTCTAGAAAATTATCGGAGCTGAGCCGCCAGCTGAGTGAATTGCGTGAGGACCGAGAACAGGCTCACACAGTCCAACAACGTGAGACGTCCTCAGCAAGAAAGAGCCAGGATTCTGACCTAGCCACCCTGGTTAGGAAAGAGCTTGCAAGCTTCGCAGCTCGTTTTGAAGTGCTGGAAAGCCGTCTTTTACGGCCGCCTCTAGCCTCCGACTCCAGAGCGACTTACGCAGCCAAAACAGCTGCTGCACGTTCGGCACCGTCGATTGAACCAGCACCTTCGACGTCAGTAGCTGCCCCAGTAGTGCAAAACGCTCGTACTACTAAGAGTGCAGCTCCATCGGTTCCTACTCCCAAAAATGCGGGAGTAAAGAACAAACAGAGGCAAGAGAAGCCAGAGTCCACTCCGGCTAAAATAAACCCACCCAATCAAAGGGAGGGTGAGTGGCAGACAGTAGGTGAAAAGAAGGCAAGCGCAAAGGCCAGAAAACGGGAGGCTCAGAAGAAGAAAAAGATGGAAAAGATGCTTCGTGCCCCCCGCTCATCTGCAGTCGTTTTAAAACTTCAGCCAGCGGCGATCGAAAAGGGGACAACATACGCTGACCTCCTGAAAAAGGCCCAAGAGGCCATTAATATCGAGGAGCTCGGCATAGCGAAGGGACTGCGCTGTAAACAGACGCAGACTGGAGCTCGCCTTCTGGAGGTTCCAGGAGCGAAAAGTGAAGATGCTGCAGATGCCTTAGCCCAAAAACTGCGCACGGTACTGACGGAGGAAGAGGCCACAATCAGCAGGCCTATGAAATGCGCTGATGTAAGGTTATCGGGATTGGTAGATTCAGCAAGTGCCGAACAAATTACCGACGCAGTTGCGAAAGCTGGAGAATGCTTGCCGACTCACATCCAAGTTGGTTCCATACGCCCCGGCGGTGCAGGAATGGGCACCGTCATTGTAAAGTGCCCGGTGACAGCCGCAAAGAAACTGGTATCGGGAAGTAGCAAATTGCTAATAGGCTGCTTCTCTATCAACATAAGAGTTTTGGAGCCGAGGCCTATGCGCGGCTACCGCTGCTTTGTGGCTGGCCACGTCGGCGTTAAATGCACGTTGGAAGCTGACTGCAGCAACCGCTGTTTCCGCTGTGGTGTGCCCGGTCATAGAGCTGCTGAGTGCGAGTCTGAGCCGCACTGTATAATTTGTGCGGCTGCTGGAAAAGCAGCTAACCATCGCACAGGAAGGAAGTCCTGCGTCCCAGAAAAGGGGACCAAGAAAGCTCAAACAGCTCTAACACAAGAGCCGGCGCGGAAAGAAGCACCCCGGGTGCGCACCGAAGCGGAACCAGTCGAAATGGAATTAATTTAATGGCTCCACGGTTTCGCTTCGTCCAGACGAACCTAAACCACTGCGCCAGGGCTCAAGACCTTCTAACCCAGACCATGGCGCAGTGGAGCATTTCTATTAGTGTTGCCGCCGAGCCATATTTTATTCCCAACAGGGATGATTGGCTGGGTGACCAAGACGGCTCGGTGGCTATCATTTCGTCGCGCGCTGCTGGGGCTCCGATACTCGAGGTTCTGTCCAGAGGTCGGGGTTGCGTGGCAGCGCGCTTTGGTTCGTTTTGCGTCATTGGGGTGTATTTCTCGCCAAATAGATGTCTCGCCGACTTTGAGGGATTCATACACGAATTAAGCTTCGTCGTCGCTCGTTGTCACCCCATACCCGTTCTAGTCCTCGGGGACTTCAACGCCAAGTCCACGGCTTGGGGTTCCCCGTCAACGGACGCTAGGGGTGGGGTGCTAGAGGAGTGGGCCGCAACATCTGGCCTGCTCATCCTCAACCGGGGAAACGTACATACATGCGTACGGCAGCGGGGCGGTTCCATAGTGGACCTTTCATTCGCAAGCCCCGCTGTAGCCCGTCTTGTCACCGACTGGCGCGTCGAGGAGGGGGTTGAGACCTTATCCGATCACCGGTACATCCGGTTTGATCTCTCCCCCCGAAATTCCGCTGCGCCGGTCCGGGCTACCCCGGTTGGTCCGCGCTGGGCCTTGAAGAAAATGGATCGGGAGGTCCTCCTTGAAGCCTCCATCGTCCAGGCCTGGGTTTCTGCACCGGATAGGCCTGTCGACATTGATGTAGAGGCAGAGTGGTTCAGGGAGGCCATGTCGCAAATTTGCGACGCGGCGATGCCCCGGGTTCGACCGGGGCGAGCGAAGCGCCAGGTGTACTGGTGGTCGACCGACATCGCGCAGCTGCGCTGCCAATGCGTAGCAGCGCACCGCCGGTACACCGGACAACGTCGAAGGCGCCGCCGCACTCCCGATGCCGATGCCATCGAGGCGGAACTGTACGAGGGGTACAGAGTGGCCAAGAAGGCCCTCAATCTGGCCATATCGCGGGCTAAAATTGAAGCCCGCGAACGCTTGATCGAGACTCTGGATCAAGATCCATGGGGGCGTCCCTACCTATTAGTGCGGGGAAAATTGCGCACGTGGGCGCCCCCACTCACGCAGAGTCTCAGGCCAGAGGTGCTGGAGGGAGTTGTTGGTACTCTGTTCCCTTCGAGGACGGAGCACACTCCTCCGCACATGGTTCCGCCCACAGTGGCTGCCAGCGCGGACGAAGAGGAAGACGACGACGTGCCCGAGGTGACCCGGGTAGAGTTGCGGGCTGCGATGTTACGCCTTCAGAGAAAGAACACCGCGCCGGGACCCGATGGCATTCCAGGCCGAGCGTGGGTCCTGGCCCTACGGGAGCTCGCGCCCCGACTATTAGGGCTCCTATCGGCGTGCCTTGAGAGGGGCCGATTTCCAGAGCCATGGAAACATGGGCGTATGGTCCTTCTCAAGAAGGAGGGGCGCCCGGCAGACTCACCGTCTGCCTACCGGCCCATTGTGTTGTTGGACGAGGTGGGCAAGCTGTTCGAGCGTGTGCTTGCAGACCGCCTCGTCCGTCACCTTTCGTTAGTTGGGCCGGACCTGGCGGATTGTCAATTTGGTTTTCGCCAGGGGCGCTCCACCGTGCACGCCATCAAGCATGTGAGGAGCCTGGCGGAGGACGCTGTGTCCCGGGGCGAGGTGTTGTTGGCTGTCTCGTTAGACATTGCCAACGCTTTCAACACCTTGCCTTGGAGTTGTATTCGGGCGGCACTAGTTTACCATGGTGTGCCGCCCTACCTCCGCCGCATTGTCGGGGCTTATCTAGAAGATCGTGTTATTACCTACCCGGGTCGGGAGGGATTATGTCGGCGAGACATCGGTTGTGGAGTTCCACAGGGGTCGGTTCTGGGTCCGCTCCTGTGGAACATTGGATATGATTGGGCGCTGCGCGGTGCGCTTCTCGCGGGTGTCAGCGTTGTTTGTTACGCTGACGACACACTGGTCACCGCGAGGGGTAAGACGCACCGGCAGGCACAAATATTGGCGACTGCTGGAGTCGCGCAAGTCGTAGCTAGGATCCGGCGTTTGGGTCTCGAGGTGGCGCTTCACAAGTCCGAGGCCGTTTTCTTTCACGGGCCTCGGAACCGTCCACCTTCGGGATCCCACATTGTGGTAGGAGGGGTTCGCATCGGCATCGAGCCCACTTTGAAGTACCTTGGGCTCGTACTCGATGGCCGATGGAACTTCGAGGAGCATTTTCGTCGTTTGGCCCCAAAACTAACGGCCGCCGCGACCAGTCTGTCGCGGCTTCTGCCTAACTTAGGAGGGCCAAACGCCTCCTGCCGGAGGCTCTATTGCGGGATCGTGCGGTCGATGGCGCTTTATGGCGCCCCGATTTGGGCCGATGACCTGACGGACCGGAGTCTCGCCCTTTTTCGAGCTCCGCAACGCATCATGTCCGTCAGGTGCATCAGGGGATACCGCACGATCGCATTCGAGTCGGCGAGCCTCCTTGCCGGATCCCCGCCGTGGGACCTTGAGGCCAGGGTCCTTGCGTCGCTTTTCCAATGGCGCGAGGATGCACTGGTGCGGGGCGTATCTACAGCGCCCCGCGTAGTGGAGGATGTGAGGTCCCAGCTCCGCCGTAACATGTTGGCGGAGTGGGCGGCGCGACTTGCGCGACCTAGTGCCGGGCACGCCACGATTGTGGCGGTAAGTCCCGTTTTCCACGAGTGGCTAGAGAGGCGTCATGGTGCCCTCTCGTACCGGTTGACGCAATTGCTCACCGGTCACGGCTGCTTCGGCAAGTTCCTATGTCGAATCGGCCGTGAGGAGACGCCCAGTTGTCATCACTGCGGGGACAGCGCCGAAGACACGGCGCACCACACGTTGGCGGAGTGCCCGGCGTGGCACGAGCCGCGCCGTGAGTTAGCCGGCGCTGTCAGGGTGGGTAGCCTCTCGCTGTCGGTATTGATCAGTTCGATCGTCCGAAGCGAGAGTGCTTGGGAAGCCGCCGCTTCATTCGCGGAGACGGTTCTGTCCGTCAAGGAAGCGGCGGAAAGGGAGAGGGAGAGGAGTAGAACATCCTCCCTCTCAACCCGCAGATATGGGCGTCGAAGGAGGGCGCCTAGGGACGACCTCCAGCCACCATGAGGGGCCTGCGGGCGGCAAACTATGGCCAGTTTGTCGCCGTTAAGTAGCAGGCCAGAGAGGACGGCGTAGTGTTCCACGTACGCCTCTCTACAGCGGAAGGGCACGGTCCTGCCCTGTCCAGCTTCGGGGTCCGCGCATTTTGCGGACCAGCACCCGCCGGGACGGCTCGAGTAATGCCAGTCTTCTCGCCGTCTCGGCATTTTGGGTGATAGAGGAACACCGTGGGTTTTAGTCGGTAAACCGAGCTTCCATCTTTCGGGACTCCGACACACCTGCCCGCCTGGGCCAAAGGCGGGTAGACGGCCTATAAAAGGTTTCCCACGAAAAAAAAAAAAAAAAAAAAAAAAAAAAGGTTTTTTTTTTTTTTTTTTTTTTTTTTTTTTTTTTTTTTTTTTTTTGCCATAACCCGCCACATGAATTGGCGCCTATTCTAGCTAAATTTCATTCATACCAGTTCTCGCCCTTGTGCCTCTCGTACTTTCATGCTTCATACTTTATCTTTCTAGTATTCATCTCATTCATTCTAGTGGGTGGGGCTCCCACTTATATACTATCTGTTTTGTTTACTTTATTTATTTATGTATATTAACACGGGTAAATGATTTTAGAACACTTAAATACTAGTTTTTAATTTTTTCTCTTTTTCTTATGTTACTTATTTCTGTTAAAATTCCTTACTGTCTAATTACACTTTTACTTATTTACTATTTCTTATTTCTATTACAATTTCTTAATCTCTATTACATATTTTCTTATTTTACTACTTACTATTTCTTATTTCTTACTGTCTATTACATATTTTCTTATTACTATGCTTAATATACTATTATTTTTATACTACACATCTTGTACAAATTATTCTCTGCTTACACTCTAATTTTTAAATACATATAATATTAATGCCTCTTGTGATATATACAATTATATAGTAAGAGGCATTTTTGTTATACTGTTTTATTGCTATTTATAACTACTTTGGCCACATTCTCGCAGTATTTTATAAATTTGTCTCTATTTTTACCCGCCATCACTTCCCTCACCGTTTCTTTGGTAAGCGCGGTATTTACCTCATTCTCCACTTCATGTCTTTGTTTGGTAAAACGTGGACAATACAAAATAAGATGTTCGACGGTTTCCGCCGCGCCCGGATCGCAGGTGCACGATGGGTTGTCCTTACACTTGAACCGGTTCAAGTATTCTGAGAACCCACCGTGCCCTGTTAACACCTGTGTGAGGACGCCTGTTGGCCGCACCTTTTTAATTATGCGGAAGGCATCTATGGCATCTGGTAGGAACATTTTCGTCACGGCGGCCGTCTCGCCCGACATGTATCTCCGGTTCCATTCACCGAGCGTGTGCATGCGGATGCAACGCTTGATGTACGAAACCGGACAAGAGTCGTAGTCCGGCTTCCGCCGCGACGCCAATGCCGCCACTTTTGCCAGCTCGTCAGCGCGCTCGTTCCCTGGCAGGCCCGCATGGGCCTTGATCCAGAACAAAGACACAGCTTTGCCCTGACTCAAGGCCCGCATCAGGTTTCCGCGTGCCTGTACTGCCAATGGGTGGAGGGAGCGGTGGCTTGTCAGCGTCTGCAACGCTGACATTGAGTCGCTGTACAAGCCATAGCTCTCTTCTTTGCACTTGAGGACTTCGTCCGTCGCCCTACAGATTGCCAAGAGCTCTGCCTGGTAGACCGTGCAGTACGCGGCCAGACTGAGTTTTTGGTGTCGGGTTTCACCCTCATTATCCCAAAAGGATAATGCGGCTCCAACCTTTCCCTCAAACTTGCTGCCGTCAGTGAAGATTCGCACTGTCTGCACGTTGTTTTCGTCTACCCGGTGCTGATCCGAAAGGCAGGTGTACTCAAGAGCAATCTGCGTAGCTGGGTGAGGGGTATCTGCAAACCCTATCGGACCCTCAATTTCCCTATCCCCGGGCACGAAACTGGATGACCCTCTCCTCGCTTCATACAGGGCGGCTGCCTCTTGTATGCGGAGGTCTAGCGGAAGTATCCCGGCTAGTACCAATGCGGAGTTTAGCGAGACGGTGCGGTACGACTTGCAGAGTTTTTGGGCGAAGCCTCTTTGGACTGATCCCAGCCTCTTCCGTATCCCTAACTTGAACGTAGCCGGAGCCCAGGCGGCAGCAGCATATGTGACGATGGGTTCGATGGTTGCGGTGTAAATGGTGTGTATAATGTCGGTGTTTAAACCCCAACTTACTTTGGCAGCGCGGGACAGCTGCTTGTAAATATCTGCGGCTTTCTTGCAGACATTCGCCGTATGTTCATTGAAGGTCAGCTTGTCGTCTATGGTTAGACCCAGTAGCTTCATCTTTCTAACTTAAGTTAGTTTTACCTAACCTAACTTAGGTTAGGTTAGGTTAGGTTAGGTTGGGGGTCCCCCCACAGCTTTGACTTCCACGCAGTGACCCCTGGGCAACGTCGCGCCTGACCACCGTAACGGAGTGGCAGGCCGACGGCTAACGAAAGCTGTGCATCGAATACTACCTGTTGTGAGTTCGATATTGTTGTTTTGAGCATGTCTCAACCCCTGAGGGACGCCTCCGGGCGTTTTCTCCCCAAAGGCCCTTCTCAGGGCCAACCAAAAGGCCCTTTTCAGGGCCAACCAAAAGGCCCTTTTCAGGGCCAACCAAAAGGCCCTTTTCAGGGCCAACCTTTGTCTCGTGATGCTTCGGCATCGGAGACCAGCCGCGCACCATCTGCGGCTGGCGTTTGTCGGGAAAGTGACGTCGTGTCAGATTCTGACACGGAGTCGATCGTGAGTTCGAACTGCGGTTCGACCCACCAATCCAGAAAGAGGTCCTTTCTTAGGCGAGGCTCTCCGGAAGTCGTGGAGAAGCCCGCGAAGCGGGCTATTATTCAAGCGGACTTGGAGGAGAAGATCGCCTCCAAGGAACAGCGGGCGCGAACCACCAGAGCCAAGGCTGGTTACGGCGCCTCCAGCGTCCTCTACGCGGACCACTCCGTGGAGGAGATGGAGCGCATGGCTCTGGAGGACCAGCAGGAGATCTTGGAGGTAGCCTCCAAGTCCTCCAATCTGAAGGGGACCTTCCAGAAGGCCCTTAAATGCCGGGCAGCTAGCTTGCTCGGCATTGTGAAGGAGATGGCGCAGCGCACCACCTCCGACGAGACGCGGCAACTGCAGGCGAAAGTGGATCGCCTGCAAAAAGAAGTGTCTGCGCTTCATGCGCGCGTTGCCGAGCTCATTACTCGGCCTGAGGGGCCAACATCCGAAGATCCAGCGCAGATGCCCGCCCCCTCCAACCTTGAGGATATTATCCGAAAGGTTGTCATGGAAGAGAGGGCCTTCACCAGGGCCTGCTTGGCCGGTATTGAGGACCGGCTACTGCCGGAGAAGCGGCTCCGCCCTGCGCTCGCGGCGGATAAGGCGTCTCAAAAAGTGTCCAGCGCACCCGGGCCCTCAACGGCCCCAGTCCAGTCGGAGCAGCCCGAGCCCGCTAAGACCGCCAAGGGCAAGGGAAAGGGCAAGAGGACCACTCCGGCCGCCCCAACTGTCCAGACGGTCCCTCAGGAGACCCCGAGGGAAGACCCCCTTCTGCCCTCTACCACCCCTTCCAATCAGCCATGGACAAAGGTCGTCCAGAGGAAGAAGAAGGGGAAGAAGTCGGCCCCGGAGCCCCCTGCAGCCAAGGCTGCAGCCCATGTTGAAAAGAGTAGGAAGCTCCCTCCTGCTCCTAAAACCGCAGCCGTGGTGGTCACGCTGACCCCACAGGCAGCGGAGCGAGGGGAGACGTATGAGTCCGTGCTGCGGCGGGCTCGTACACACGTTGACCCTACTCAACTTGGGGCCGGCAGAGTCACTTGCCGCAAGACCCAAACGGGGGCTCGCCTTTTTGAGTTTTCGGGGGCCCAAGGCGGCACCAAGGCGGACCTCTTTGCGTCGAAGCTCAAAGAGGCTGTTGCGGACACGGCCAAAGTAGTAAGGCCCGTCAAATGCGTGACTCTAGAGGTGACCGATCTCGACGACTCGGTCACCCAAGAAGAGGTGCTGGCCGCGGTTGCGGCGTCGGGGGGCTGCGCCGTTGACTCAATTAGGGGCCGCGCCATAAGAACAGGCCGCAGGGGTATGGGCGCCATGCGCTTGGAGTGCCCTGTCGTGGTGGCTAAGGCAGTTTTGGCCAAGGGTCGCCTTCCTGTAGGGTTCAGCTCGGGTGGAGTCCGGGTGCTGGAGGACGGCCCGATGCGGTGCTATGGGTGCTTCGGCATCGGCCACACCCGGGCTCTCTGTCCGTCCACTGCCGTGCGCACGGAGCTCTGCTTCCGTTGCGGTAAGGAGGGCCACAAGTCGGCCAACTGCGAGGCACCCACCCCGCACTGCGCAGTATGCGCCGCCAGTGGTCGCCCAGCCGACCACGTGATGACGGGCAGAAAATGCTGCCCGCCAAAAAAGAAGGGCAAAGCGCAGGTGCCTTCACGGCCTGCCGCTGCCGCCGCCACTAAAACCCCAGCTTCAGTGCCGGCCATCGAGGGAGGTTCTATGGACGCCGATTGATGGCTGGACACCAAACACGAGTCCTTCAGGCGAACACCAACCACTGCAGAGCGGCCCAGAATCTGCTGGTCCAAACCTGTGCGGAGTGGTTGGTGGACGTGGCGGTTGTCGCCGAGCCGTATTCTGTCCCTGCCAGCTGGCTAGGGGACGACAACGGCTCGGTCGCATTAGTGACGCGGTCTTCCACTGACTCCCCTCCCCTCTCACTTTTAGAGAAGGGACCGGGATACGTGGCCGCCGCGTGGGGAGAAATAGCCCTTATTGGGGTGTATTTCTCCCCAAACCGCCCGCTCTCGGACTTCGAGAATTTTCTCGGGGTCCTCGCCGGGGTGGCCGGTAGAGTGGCACAGCGCCGAGTTTTGATAGTAGGCGACTTTAACGCCAAGTCGGTGGTATGGGGTAACCCGACCACCGATGCCCGAGGACGCGAGGTGGAGACGTGGTCCGTGACGTCCGGTCTGTCCCTCCTTAATAGGGGCAGCATGCACACCTGTGTGCGGCGGGACGGGGGATCCGTCGTGGACCTCGCCTTTGCCTCCCCCTCTTTGGCGGCCTGTGTGGTTGACTGGCGGGTAGAGCTAGTGGAGACGCTGTCGGACCACCGATACGTGCGGTTCGACGTCTCTGCCCAGAGCTCCCGGGGAGCACGCGCAGATCATTCGCGCTTCCCGCGGTGGGCGCTCACCCGCCTAGACCGGGGGGCCGCCACGGAGGCGGCGTTCGTCCGGGACTGGCTGTCGCCTCCTGTCGACACTCGGGACGTGGACTCGGCGGCGGTCGAGCTGAGGGACTCCTTGACCGAGGTGTGCAACTTTAGCATGCCTCGGTCTCACCGTCCGCCTCCTCGACGCGCCGTTTACTGGTGGTCGGAGGAGTTGGAGGGACTGCGGGCAGCCTGTGTGGCGGCCAGGCGGGCCTTTGCGAGGAGCCGAAGGCGGCGCCACCGTGACCGCGAAAACGAAGACCGCCTCTATGCGGTGTACGTGGAGGCCAAGGCGACTCTGACAGCGCGAATGGGCGCGGCCCAGGACCGCGCGAGGGCGGAGATGGCAGAGGGTCTAGACGCTGACCCCTTTGGGAGACCGTACAAGGCGGCGCGCAACAAACTGCGCCCGTACGGTCCCCCAGTTGCCGAGACCCTCGAGCCGACGTTGCTGGATGGGGTGGTTCAGTCCCTGTTTCCGCGCAGGGACAACTTCACTCCACCAGTGATGAGCGCTTCGCGCGGTGCGGCTCCATCGGCCGACGAGGTGGTCCCCCCGGTCACGGAGGGCGAGGTGGAGAGGGCAGTCTCCCGCCTCCGTGGGAAAAAGACCGCCCCGGGTCCGGACGGCGTCCCCGCAAAGGTCGTGGCCATCGCCACCTCCCAGATGGGAGAGAGGCTTCGGGACCTCTTCAGTGCGTGTGTTGCGTGTGAGAGGTTCCCGAAGCCATGGAAGGAGGGCCGATTGTGCCTTCTTCAGAAGGAAGGGCGGCCGGTGGACTCCCCATCGGCATACCGACCCATCGTCTTACTAGATGAGGTCGGTAAAATGTTTGAGGGGATCCTGGCTGCCCGTATTAACAGGCACTTGTGCACAATCGGCCCGGATCTGGCGGACGCTCAGTTCGGGTTTCGAGCTGAGCGTTCGACAGTGGACGCCCTCTCCCAGCTCAAGGGCCTGGTGAAGGAGGCGATGGATGCGGGGGAAGGGCTGTTGGCTGTGTCATTCGACATAGCCAACGCCTTCAACTCCATTCCCCACTCCACCATCCTAGAGGCGCTCCGCTTTCACGGAGTGCCTCCGTATTTGAGGGGCCTATTGGCGGACTACCTGACGGACCGCACAGTCCTTCTCGAGGACAAGTCGGGTCAGCTCCGCCAATACGGCGTCGAGTCCGGTGTTCCACAGGGTTCTGTTCTTGGGCCGCTCCTGTGGAACATCGGATTCGACTGGATTTTGAGAGGCAACCTCCCCCGTGGCACGTCTGTCATCTGCTATGCGGATGACACTCTATTGACTGCCCGGGGGAGAAATTTTGAGGAGGCGGCCAGTCTGGCCTCGGCGGGCGGTTCGCAGGTTGTGGACCGTATTTCCCGCCTGGGGCTGACGGTGGCGCTGCACAAGACCGAGGCCGTGTTCTTCCACGGGCCTCGGCAGCGCCAACCGCCCGACGCCCACATTCATGTGGAGGGCGTCCGCATTGGGGTGCAGGCCCAGATGAAATATCTGGGCCTAGTCCTCGACAGCAAGTGGCGCTTCAGTGCACACTTCAGTGCACTGTCGACGCGCTTGTTGAGGACCGCGGGCGCCCTCTCAGGGCTCCTCCCCAACTTAGGGAGACCTGGCGACCAATGCCGGCGTCTATACGCCGGCATACTAAAAAGTATGGCCCTGTATGGGGCCCCTATCTGGGCGGACTCACTGTGCAGACGGGAGAACGCTGCTGCCATCCGCAGGCCACAAAGGGCCATAGCACAGCGGGTGGCGAGGGCGTACCGCACAGTGGGTTTCGCGGCGGCGTGCGCTCTGGCGGGTACCCCTCCTTGGGAACTCGAGGCTTGGGTGCTCGCCAGGGTGTATGATTGGTCGGCGGGGCAAAGGGCGCTAAATCAGCGCCCGGACCCGGCAGAACGGGAGGAGGTGCGTGGTGAGGTGCGGGAGGCCATTACTCGGCACTGGGCCGAAGATCTGGCCTCCGCGGAGTTTGGGCGGCGGACGCTGGACGCCATCGGGCCTGTCCTAAAAGATTGGCTCGATCGGCGGCATGGCTGCCTCTCCCTGCGTCTGGTGCAGGTGCTGTCCGGGCATGGTTGCTTCGGATCGTACCTGCACCGGATTGGGAGAGAGGAGACTCCGCGATGCCACCACTGCGAAGCAGCGGTGGACACGGCGGAGCACACCTTGGAGGTGTGCCCGTCGTGGGCGGAGTCCCGCCGCGCCATGGTGGCGGCAGTCGGGGACGACCTCTCGCTCCCCAGCGTGATTTCTGCCATGCTGGGGAGTGAGGAGGTGTGGGAAGTAGTAGCCTTCTTCTGTGAGCACGTCATGTCACAGAAGGAGGCAGCGGAGCGCGTGCGGGAGGACGATCCTCTCGCGGCGCCGCTCCGCAGACGACGAAGGGGTGGAGGACGGCGAACACAACGTCCGTCCTCCTCCGCCCCGGGGGGTGATCAGCGGGCGACAGGCGCGGGGGCGCCACCGCCTGCATCACAGGATCCACCCCCTGTGCTCCGGCCATTATAAGGCCCCCTCCCCATTGGGGGGAGGCGTGAAGGGCCTGCCGTAAGGCGGGCAATCGCCGGTGGGGGACTGGATGTCATGGATTCCCAGACCCCCTCCACTAAGGCGAGGTCGGAGCACCGCTGGGTTTTTAGTGGGTATACCGGGAATCTCTTTCCCGGGGAGTCTCACATACCCCTTTTCTGTCCCCCGACGGGAAAGGGGATGCGTAAAAGCATTTTCCCAGCGCAAAAAAAAAAAAAAAAAAAAAAAAAAAAAAGGTTAGGTTAGGTTAGGTTAGGTTAGGTTAGGTTAGGTTAGGTTAGGTTAGGTTCTAGGGGCGGGGTGCTAGAGGAGTGGGCCGCAACATCTGGCCTGCTCATCCTCAACCGGGGAAACGTACATACATGCGTACGGCAGCGGGGCGGTTCCATAGTGGACCTTTCATTCGCAAGCCCCGCTGTAGCCCGTTTTGTTACCGACTGGCGCGTCGAGGAGGGGGTCGAGACCTTATCCGATCACCGGTACATCCGGTTTGATCTCTCCCCCCGCAATTCCGCTGCGCCGGTCCGGGCTACCCCGGTTGGTCCGCGCTGGGCTCTAAAACAGATGGATCGGGAGAGCCTCCTTGAAGCCTCCATTGTCCAGGCCTGGGTTTCTGCACCAGACAGGCCTGTCGACATCGATGCGGAGGCAGAGTGGTTCAGGGAGGCCATGTCGCAAATTTGCGACGCGGCGATGCCCCGGGTTCGACCGGGGCGAGCGAAGCGCCAGGTGTACTGGTGGTCGACCGACATCGCGCAGCTACGTCGCCAATGCGTAGTAGCGCACCGCCGGTACACCGGTCAACGAAGAAGGCGCCGCCGCACTCCCGATGCCGATGCCATCGAGGCGGAACTGTACGAGGGGTACAAAGTGGCCAAGAAGGCCCTCAACCTGGCCATATCGCGGGCTAAAATTGAAGCCCGCGAACGGTTAATAGAGACTCTGGATCAAGATCCGTGGGGGCGTCCCTATTTGTTAGTGCGGGGAAAATTGCGCACGTGGGCGCCCCCGCTCACGCAGAGTCTCAGGCCAGAGGTGCTGGAGGGAGTTGTTGGTACTCTGTTCCCTTCGAGGACGGAGCACACTCCTCCGCCCATGGTTCCGCCCATAGTGGCTGCCAGCGCGGACGAAGAGGAAGACGACGACGTGCCCGAGGTGACCCGGGTAGAGTTGCGGGCTGCGGTGTTACGACTTCAGAGGAAGAACACCGCGCCGGGACCCGATGGCATTCCAGGCCGAGCGTGGGTCCTGGCCCTACGGGAGCTCGCGCCCCGACTACTAGGGCTCCTATCGGCGTGCCTTGAGAGGGGCCGATTTCCGGAGTCATGGAAACATGGGCGTATGGTCCTTCTCAAGAAGGAGGGGCGCCCGGCAGACTCGCCGTCTGCCTACCGGCCCATTGTGTTGCTGGACGAGGTGGGCAAGCTGTTCGAACGTGTGCTTGCAGACCGCCTCGTCCGTCACCTTTCCGTAGTTGGGCCGGACCTGGCGGAATGTCAGTTCGGTTTTCGCCAGGGGCGCTCCACCGTGCACGCCATCAAGCACGTAAGGAGCCTGGCGGAGGACGCTGTTTCCCGGGGCGAGGTGTTGTTGGCTGTCTCGTTAGACATAGCCAATGCTTTCAACACCTTGCCTTGGAGTTGTATTCGGGCGGCACTAGTTTACCATGGTGTGCCGCCCTACCTCCGCCGCATTGTCGGGGCTTATCTTGAGGACAGAGTCATCACCTACCCGGGTCGGGAGGGATTATGTCGGCGAGACATCGGTTGCGGAGTTCCACAGGGGTCGGTTCTGGGTCCGCTCCTGTGGAACATCGGCTATGACTGGGCGCTGCGCGGTGCGCTCCTCGCGGGTGTCAGCATTGTTTGTTATGCTGACGACACACTTGTCACCGCGAGGGGTAAGACGCACCGGCAGGCCCAAGTTCTGGCGACTGCTGGAGTCGCGCAAGTCGTGCATAGGATCCGGCGTTTGGGTCTCGAGGTGGCGCTTCACAAGTCCGAGGCCGTTTTCTTTTACGGGCCTCGGAACCGCCCACCTTCGGGATTAAACATTGTGGTAGGAGGGGTTCGCATCGGCATCGAGCCCACTATGAAGTACTTGGGGCTCGTTCTCGACAGCCGATGGAACTTCGAGGAACACTTTCGACGTTTGGCCCCGAAACTAACGGCCGCCGCGAACAATCTGTCGCGGCTTTTGCCAAATTTGGGAGGGCCAAACGCCTCCTGCCGGAGGCTCTATTGCGGGATCGTGCGGTCCATCGCGCTCTACGGCGCTCCGATTTGGGCCGATGACCTGACGGACCGGAGTCTCGCGCTTTTGCGGGCTCCCCAAAGAATAATGTCCGTCAGGTGCATCAGAGGCTACCGCACGATCGCCTTCGAGTCGGCGAGCCTCCTTGCCGGATCCCCGCCGTGGGACCTCGAGGCCAGGGTCCTCGCGTCGCTCTTTCAATGGCGCGAGGATGCACTGGTGCGGGGCGTATCAACAGCGCCCCGCGTAGTGGAGGAAGTGAGGTCCCAGCTCCGCCGTAACATGTTGGCGGAGTGGGCGGCGCGACTTGCGCGACCTAGTGCCGGGCACGCCACGATTGTGGCGGTAAGTCCCGTATTCCATGAGTGGCTAGAGAGGCGTCATGGCGCCCTCTCTTACCGGTTGACGCAGTTGCTCACCGGCCACGGCTGCTTCGGCAAATTTCTGTGTCGAATCGGCCGTGAGGAGACGTCCATTTGTCACCACTGCGGGGACTGCGCCGAAGACACGGCGCACCATACGTTGGCGGAGTGCCCGGCGTGGCACGAGCCGCGCCGTGTATTGACCGGCGCAGTCAGGGTGGGTAGCCTCTCGCTTCCGGTACTCATCACGGTGATGGTCCGAAGCGAGAGTGCTTGGGAAGCCGCCGCTTCATTCGCGGAGACGGTTCTGTCCGTCAAGGAAGCGGCGGAAAGGGAGAGGGAGAGGAGTAGAACATCCTCCCTCTCAACCCGCAGATCTGGGCGTCGAAGGAGGGCGCCTAGGGACGACCTCCAGCCACCATGAGGGGCCTGCGGGCGGCAAACTATGGCCAGTTTGTCGCCGTTAAGTAGCAGGCCAGAGAGGACGGCGTAGTGTTCCACGTACGCCTCTCTACAGCGGAAGGGCACGGTCCTGCCCTGTCCAGCTTCGGGGTCCGCGCATTTTGCGGACCAGCACCCGCCGGGACGGCTCGAGTAATGCCAGTCTTCTCGCCGTCTCGGCATTTTGGGTGAAGGAGGAACACCGTGGGTTTTAGTCGGTAAACCGTATTTCCATCTTTCGGGACTCCGACACACCTGCCCGCCTGGGCCAAAGGCGGGTAGACGGCCTATAAAAGGTTTCCCACAAAAAAAAAAAAAAAAAAAAGGTTAGGTTAGGTTAGGTTAGGTTAGGTTAGGTTAGGTTAGGTTAGGTTAGGTTAGGTTTTTTTTTTTTTTTTTTATTTTGTAAATTTTCAGTTAATCCCCTGATGTGGTGTTCAGAGACGTTATTTTCAAATTTCTATATTTTTCTAGTTTAGGTTACATACTTTAATTATAGTTTTGTTCTTTTCACTTTATTTATTTATTACTTTTCCATTTTCCATACCTTATAGTGATCGTATTTCATGATATCTTTTTATTATGTAATCGACACTATCCATCTATTTTTCACTCTTATTAAGCTCACACACTCTTTTAACAATTTTTTCACAATATTTTAAAAATAACGTCCTTTTATTTCTGTCTATTATTATTTTATTTAAATTTTCCATTTTTATTTCTACCTCTATTTCTTGTTCTATTTCGTACCTGCTTTTTCGAAAATAGGACATTCGCAGAGAACATGTATCACTGTCTGCTCATGATCGGGATCACATGCACACGACGGGCTCTCGCTGCACTTGAATCGGTTCAGGTACGCGGCAAACCCGCCGTGCCCCGTCAATGCCTGTACCATATGTGGTGACAGCTCCACACACCTTATCACTCGATACGCTTGCTCAACATTCGGTAGGAATAGCCTTGTTATCGCAGCAGTGTCCCCTTCGCAATATCTCCGGTTCCACTCCTCAAGCGAGTTCTTACGAATATCTTGCTTGAGGAATGAAATCGGGAATAGGTCGTAGTGCGGTTTGATTTTTAATTTCAGCGCAGCTTCCTTAGCCAGCTGATCCGCTCGTTCATTGCCGCTATGTCCCGCGTGTGCCTTGATCCAGAAGAGGGACACTTTCTTCTTCTGCATCAAAGCCGTGGCTAGACTAACGCGACTGCCAACTGCGAGCGGATGCAGTGCATCCCAGTTTGTCACGGTCTCCAGAGCCGCCCGCGAGTCACTGAACACCCCAAAACTCGTTTCAGGACGCCGAACAATCTCCTCCAACGCCTTTTGTATGGCCAGCATCTCAGCTTGGTACACTGTGCAGTGCGCAGATAGCTTAAGCTTGACGACACGGTCTTCACCAGCACCTGTCCATATTGACAGTGCGGCCCCAACCTTGCCCTCAAGCCTACTGCCATCGGTGTAAATGCACACCGCTTGCCGACTATTCGCTGATACCTCATCGGGGTGTACCAAGCTTTTGAATGCAAGGTTCACACGGCTTGCCGGATGAGGAGCTGCGTCATACGATGTCATGTGCTCGGCCTCCCCTCCAAACATTATTTGTCGGCGTGCTCCCTTCTTGGCCTCATACAATTCCGCTACTTCTCGGGCTCTGATGTCAAGAGGTAAAATTCCAGTCAGAGCGAGAGAGGCGTTCAGTGACACCGTCCTGTAGGCGCGGCATAACTTCTGTGCAAAACCCCTTTGCACCCTATTGAGCTGTTTTTTAATGCTTATTTTAGAAGCGGCTGGGGCCCAGGTGTTAGCGGCGTAAAGTAATGTGGGTTCCACCACTGCCGAGTATATACTTTTTATTACGTCGGGATGGAGGCCCCACGTAATCTTTGCAGCTCTGGCCAGATTTTTGTATATAGCTTGAGCTTTTGCTATCGCGACGGTGATATGTTGGTTAAAGGTTAACCTTCGATCAATAATGAGGCCCAGGACTTTCACCTCATTTGAGAAGCCAATGCTCACCCCGCCCATGCTCAGAAGTGGCGTGTCATATTTTAATTTGTTAGTCAAAAGCATAGCTTTTGTCTTCTGTGGTCCAAATTTAAGCTTATATTTAACACCCCATCTCTGAACATGGTCGAGGGCAGCGTTGGCTCGGCTTTGGATCTCCAGTGCCGTATCGCCGTCGAACACGAGGACCACGTCGTCAGCAAAAGCCTGACAGTGGTCCCCGCGGTCCTTCAGCGTCCTTAGCAAAGGGTCGAGGAGGAGGTTCCACAATATCGGACCACCCACCGAGCCTTGGACACATCCTTTCTTTGTGGCCTTTGTGTGTTCGTGTCCAGCGTATCTCACCACCACCTCTCGGTCGCTGAGATAGCTGTCCAGCAAACGCCTTAGGTTTACCGGGCAGCCATCCTCGGCTAGACGCACTTGGATTGCTGGCCACCAGGCACCGTCGAAGGCGCCCTCTATGTCCAGTGATACAAGAACTACGGTCTTTTTCCTTTTTATTAGATCCCTTATGTGGTTCACTAAATCATAGAGGGCGTCCTCCGTGCTTCTTTGTGGCATAAAGCCATATTGTGCCTTGCTAATTTGGGGAAGGATGTGCCACTTAAGCCGTGTGACAACCATTTTCTCCAGAATCTTTCCCATCACTGGCAAAAGTCCTATCGGTCTGTAGGCCTTAGGGGCCGTGTAGTCCTCTTTTCCGGGTTTCCGGAGGACTACCACTACTGCTCGTTTCCACTGTTTAGGAAAATGCCCCAGCTCCAGGCATTTGTTTGCCAGTGAGAGGAAAGACTCCGGGTCCCGCATTATGACTGCACTACATATGTCTGCAGTAAAACCATCCTCCCCAGGCGCCTTTTTGGGATCAAAGGAGCGTACTGCAGTTGTTAGTTCGAGCATTGTAAATGCGGGATCCAAATGTTCATTTTGGATACTATCATTTACAGCTCTTGCCTTCCTTCTTATGACTTTATGCTCCTCGTTGTCCCATCGTTCTTCATCTTCTGGGTAAAAAGTCTCTGCCAACAGTTTCACCGATTCCTCTTCATTTAAGTTTTTATTTTTCCATACTAATGGTAGGTCCTCGTGTCTCCTTGTTGTTCTCCCTATCACTCTATAGATCCTATCCCACATAGTTTCCCTGTCCTGTTGTACACAAAACTCCTTCCAGCTGTCAACTTGAGCTCTTTTAACTTTATACTCATATTCTTCTTTACTTTTCAGGTATTCTTCAACTACTTTATCTCTACGAGGAGGTGCTGCACAGCGGATTCTTCGTCTCCGGGTCCTGACAGTCTTCTGAAGTTCAGCAAGATCTTCCGACCACCAAGGTAAGTAGAATTTTGTTTTACTGTTCTTCTTAGGAATAGTGTTTTCACACGCACTTTTTATTGCTTCTGTTAGTCTCTGTATAGCTTCATCTATGTCTGTTCTTTTTTCTATCTGTTCTATTGTGCTTTTATCTATTTTATAGTCTTCTTCTAACTGGTTCCATTTTTCACAAAATTGACTCCATTTAGCTTTCTTTGTGTTATACTTCCTTGTTGTTCTTTCTATTTCTACTCCTTTCCTTCCTTTTTCCATGCCTAACTTAAAGGTAATTGTATTGTGGTCTGAGCTCACCGCCCCTTCCTCAACCGTCCAGTCCTCGATAAATCCCAGCAGTTCTTCAGTGCAAAGCGTTACGTCTATGTGACTCGCGTATGATACTGTACCCCTTACTGTATCAAAAGTCGGAACATTCCCAACATTTAGCACCTGCATCCCCACTTCGTCTATCATGCCAGCCATTTCCTCCCCTCTCCTATCCACCGTCATACCCCCCCACCATGTGTTTTTAGCATTTCCGTCCCCACCCATCAGTATTCTAATGCATCCCATTTCCGCCTGAATGTGTCTGAGTTGTTCTAGATAGGGTGTGATTGGTTTGTCTGGCTCGAAGTAGAAGGAGACTATCCCGACTTCCCATCCCCCGCTGCGGATTTTAAGCACTACGATGTTACTGGTCGTGAGAGCGGGGCACTGCGATACATTTAAGTGGCTATCAAAAACTGCGACTGCTGCTTTGTTCGGTCCATCACCTGTCTTTTCGCATTGATAGATTCGGGTTCCAGGATACTCCCTCATCTTTCCTACTCCCCCAACGTAAGGTTCCTGCAACAACGCCAATGTGATTTTTCTTTTTGCTGCCATCAGCATAAGTTCTGCGGTCGCCAGTTGCTTACGCTGCAGATTAACTTGGGCCACTGTATGGGGAACTTCGAGTTTCGCTATGTTCTCTGCTGCACCTGACACAACCTTAACAATACGCTACATTTGCTCTTGCTAATCTATCCCACCGCTGTCTTACACAACACTCATGGCTAAATGCGTTATGGTTGGTTTTCTCCATTTTTGCCTCAGTACAGTTACGACATTTGGGCGCCATACCTGCGAGCCAATTTGAGCACTTGTTCTTCATATGGTCTTCACCACAATGGCTGCACCGTATAATTGTCTCGCTACAGAATCGCTTCCCATGTCCGTAACCGAGGCATACCGAGCATTGTATAATGGGGGATTGATCCTCCACTCTTACCCTTTGGAGGTCCAGGCTGATAGTACCCTGGTCCATAAGCCTCCTCCACAAACGAGGTGATACGCTGAGAATGACATGACTGGCGTGTGGGTTTCGCGTTCGCTTTCTGTATTTCACAATGATATCTTTGTCTTTATCTTCGAGTCCCATGAATGTTTTCTTATTTTGATTTTTTAATGCGCTAATAACGTCTTCATCAGTATTGTATGAGAGAACACCTTTGAGAATGACAAGAGGGTTTTTGTTTGCAATCTCGTTCACGTTTAGCTGGTCACCCGCTTGCATGATCTTTTCTTTGATTTTATCCCTTTCTTCCTCCGTTTTACATCCTAAGATAATTTTCCTATCTCTTGCCTTCCTTATCTTTTCTATTGACAATCCCTCTTCTTTTGCATTTATCACTTCTCTTACCCTTTTTAACACCTCTTCTCCCGTTTCTGTCTCATTTCTCGATGTTATTGCAACCGAATGTAGCGTGACAGGGGCTTGAGTTGCTCCCGCAGTCACGTCTGCGTATGTCCTTAAGCTGCGATTCTCTTTTTCCATGTCTAGTGTATACTGTATCTTATTTAATTTGTCTCTGTTTTCTCTAAGAATCTTATCCTGCTCCTCTATTTTTCCCACAATTACTCTACATAATTCGTTTTCTATTTTCTCTTCTCCCACATCAGTAATAATAGGTTCTTTTCCTGAAAACTCCTTGTTCTTTCTCAGCTCCCCTTCTGACTCCTTGATCAAGCTATACATACGTTCAATGGCCTTCGTGACTTCCGTTTTAATGTCACTTCTTAGGTTTCTAGAATTGTTAAGGTGCATTTTGGCCCTCGTGATGCAAGCCTTAGCTTCAGATAGTCTATCAGTGTATTTGGGTGGCTGCTTTGGGACTTCTAATGATGCTCTGAGTCCGCCCTCTGTCATAACACTTTTACTCTTCTGCTTGCCTTTGTCAGTGCTGCCTTGAGATGTTGTTAAGGGAGTAGGGGATATAAGCAGACTGCTCGTTCCGCCTAACTCCCATTCGTCAATACTGCGCCTCACACTTGGGGCTTTTGTCACTGTTCTGGTAGGTGAATTCATAAGCACCTTGTCTGCACTTTCATCCATTTGCTTAGAAGGTGTTCTAAACATTCTTCAATATGTCTCGAGCTCGAGAAAGAAACGTCAGTCGATAAACAATAGCAAAATAATCATATAATTTTTCCGTAAAACTAAAAGGTGTATAGGGTATACTTTATAAATTATGTAAAATCAGTCTCTTGCCTTATCGGTGTATATGGCCGAGTAAGACTAGTCTTAAAACTAAAGAAAACATAATCTAGAATATTAAATAGTTAATTAAAGGGAGGGTGGGCGGGCGATTTTTTGACTTTCTATCGAACGGATTTTAACAAACGAGGTGTCCAGAGAAAGGGCTCGACTAGCCCAATCCAGGTGAGTATAAATTTTGAAAATAGGATGTAGGGTTGCCAAATAAAAAATTAAAATGTAAAATTTTTATATAGAAATGTCAAAATTCTTCCTTTTTCAGGTGATCGTGATCCAACGGGACGTCGGACGGTGCTAAAACTTCAGTGGGACCTCAGGAGTACGTCAACGCACAGGTAAGTAATAATTTCAGCAATAATAATGACTCCGAACACTTATAATAGGACTCTCAATGTTCGTTTCTATAGCGAAAAACAGAATATTACGATAAAACACAAAAATTTGAAAATAACTACACAGCGGTACCCCACAAGAGGGTGGTCGTCGTGTAGGGGGCGTTAATGCCCGTAATTTAAAACCAAAAAATTCAAAATCTAATAAAAAATAGCAAAGTTGTATGTGTTTTTCAAAAACAAAATTTTACAAAAACACGTAAAAATTTTCTAAGTCCCTAGGGGTGAAACTAGGGGTTGTTATCCAAAAGGGTGTCTGTGAACACTAAATTGTTGCTATAGGAGGTGGTTAAAAACGAAAAGTCAGTGAAAAGTTGTCAAAATTTGCTAAAATAAATCGGTTAGGTTAGGTTAGGTTAGGTTAGGTTAGGTTAGGTTAGGTTAGGTTAGGTTAGGTTAGGTTAGGTTAGGTTAGGTTAGGTTAGGTTAGGTTAGGTTAGGTTAGGTTAGGTTAGGTTAGGTTAGGTTTTTTTTTTTTTTTTTTTTTTTTTTTAAAATTTACAGTTACCCCTAATGTGGTGGTCAGGGACTTTTGATTTCCATACTTCTTAGTTTCTTATCTATTCTACCGTTCGAGTTTCTTAATATTATTTAAGAAGTCGACGTCCTATTCATTTCGCTTTTATTAAGCGAGCATGTCTTTCTTACCACTATTTCGCAAAACCTTAAAAATATTTTTCTTTTTACGTCATCTGACAAGAACCTTTTTAAATTTTCTTTCGTTATGCAGTCATCTATTTCTTGCTCAGTTTCCCACCTCTCTTTGGCAAACATTGGGCACTCACATAATACGTGCTCTGAGTTTTGTATTTTCTCTGGTTCGCAGAGACATGATGGGCTCTCCCGACACTTAAATCTATGTAAGTATCCGGAGAACCCCCCATGCCCTGTAAGCGCCTGTGTCACATACGGTGTCAATGCCAACTTTCTAATCGTTCTGTATGCATCCACAGCATCAGGGAAAAACATCTTTGTTGCAGCAGCCGTATCCCCCTCACAGTACCTGCGATTCCATTCCTCAAGCGACTCATTACGTATGTCTCGCTTGAGGAACGAGATCGGGTACCTGTCATAATGCGATGCCGATTTTAGCTTTAAAGCTGCGTCCTTGGCCAACTGATCCGCCCGTTCGTTGCCCACGTGCCCGACGTGTGCTTTGATCCAGTACAAAGATACATTTTTGCCCTGGATCAGCGCCGCACGCAGGTTCCGACGAGCCTCGACTGCGAGCGGATGAGTCGTCTCCCAGTTACAGACTGTCTCCAGAGCCGCACGAGAATCGCTGAATACGCCGAAATCATTTTCGGCGCGCCTGGCAACCTCCTCTAGTGCCTTTTCCATGGCCAAAAGCTCAGCCTGGTACACAGTGCAGTGCGCTGATAGCTTCAGCTTGACGGTACGATCTTCGCTAGCCTCTGTCCATATTGACAGAGCCGCGCCGACCCTACCCTCAAGCTTGCTGCCGTCGGTGTAAATGCGCACTTGTTGGTTGCTGTGGCTTAACACCTCCTCTGTTTGTACCAGGCCAGCAAACTCAATGGTCATGCGGTCAGCCGGATGTATGGCTTCCGTGAAAGGCACCCTTCGCTCCACCTCACCCGCCACCAGCCCCAGCCGGGGCACACCTTTCCTTGCCTCATAAAGGGCCGCTGCTTCGCGGACCCTGAGGTCAAGCGGCAGTATCCCGGCCAAAGCCAGCGACGCGTTTAGTGAAACTGTTCGGTACGCCTTACACATTTTTTGTGCGAAACCTCTCTGGACAAAATTTAGCTGTTTCTGTATTCCTTTTTTTGACGCCGCAGGGGCCCATGTACTAGCCGCATATAAGATAGTAGGTTCCACCACCGCTGTATATATCGTTCTTACTATCTCTTGATGCAGACCCCAGTTTATTTTTGCAGCTCTAGATAAGCTCTTGTATATCGACTGGGCCCTACTAACGACTCCCCTGACATGCTGGTTAAAGGTGAGACTCCGATCAATTGTGAGACCCAATACTTTAATCTCATTCGACATGTCAATGCGTACCCCGCCCATGCTCAGGAGTGGTGTGTCATATTTCAATTTGTTTGTCAAAAGCATAGCTTTTGTTTTATTTGGAGCAAATTTGAGTTTATATTGTACACCCCACTCCCGAACATGATCGAGGGCGGCATTGGCACGTCGCTGGACGTCCGCCGCCGCGTCCCCGTCGAACACGAGAACCACGTCATCCGCGAAAGCTTGACAGTAGCTCCCGCGCTCTCCGAGAGACCTCAACAGCGGATCCAAGAGAAGATTCCAAAGTACGGGTCCCCCTATGGACCCCTGTACGCAGCCTTTACTGGTTGTCTTCCCACATTCCTTGCCGGCGTATCTGATCTTAACTACGCGTTGTCGAAGATAGCTGTCCAGCACACGTCTAAGGTTTACTGGGCAGCCATCCTCGGCAAGGCGAACCCTTATTGCGGGCCACCACGCGCTATCAAAGGCGCCCTCTATGTCTAGTGATATGACTACTACAATTCTTTTTTGTTTGAGTTTTTCTTTAATGTATCTCACCAAGACATAGAGGGCGTCTTCGGTACCCCTCTGTGGCATGAACCCGTACTGGTTAGGGCTTATTTTTGGCAAGATGTGCCACTTTACTCTCGTCATCAGCATCTTTTCAAAGATCTTTCCCATCACTGGCAGTAGTCCGATAGGTCTATAGGACTTTGGGTTAGTGTAGTCCTCCCTCCCAGGCTTCCGAAGGACCACAACCGTTGCCTCTTTCCAACATTTCGGAAAATAACCCAATTGTAAGCACTTGTTTGCCAGTGACAGGTAGGTCTCCAGTTCCTGTGTGATGGCGTTGTGGCAAATATCTGCCGTGAAGCCATCTTCGCCGGGTGCTTTCTTAGCACTAAAGGAGCACAACGCTACTTTTAACTCCTGTTTCGTAAACGGTGGATCCAAATATTCATTTTGAACCCATTCGTTTGCTAGGTCAGCTTTTCTACGAATTCGCGTGTGTTCCTCATTATCTTCATCCTCTTTGTCCTCAGGGTAAAATGTTGTAGCGAGTTGTTTAATGGATTCTTCTTCGCTAAGCACCTTTTGACCATCAACCAGCCGTATATCCTCTTTCCTTTCTGTTGTTCTTGCCATTACCCTATAAATCCCTGCCCACATAGATTCCTTGTCCTGTTTCTCGCAGAACTCCTTCCAGCTTTGTACCTGTGCCTTTTTTACTCTTATTTCATAATCTTCTTTCTTTTTCAGGTAATCGCCGATGACTCCTGCTCTACGCTGCGGTGCTGCGCATCTAATTCTTCGCCTCAAGGTTCCAACTACACTCTTCAGTTTATCAAGCTCTTCATTCCACCATGGTAAGTTAAATTTTGTTGTTTTACTCTTTTTTGGTATGCTCTCTTCGCATGCTTCTTTTATTATTTGATTGAATTTTTCTACTATTAAGTCTATTTTTCTTTCTGTGTCTATTTCTTGTATAGTTAATTTATTAAGTTGTCTATCTGTTGCTAACTGACTCATTTTCTTACGAAACTGAGCCCAGTTAGCTTTTTTGCTATTATATACTCTAGTTGTTCTCTCTATTTTAATTTCGTTTACCATTTGCAGCTGTAATTTAAATGTTATCAAATTGTGATCGGAGCACACCCTACCAACTTCAACTTTCCATTCATTAATAAACCCAAGTAAGTCTTCCGAGCAGGCCGTCACGTCGACATAGCTTGTTAATATCCTTGAGCCCCTGATGGTGTCAAAAGTGGGCGTATAGCCATTGTTTAAGACTTGCAGACCCGCTTCATCAAGCATTCCTCCCATTTCTTCCCCCCGACTGTCAACTCTGCTGCCTCCCCACCAAGTATTTTTTGCATTGGAATCCCCGCCCATTATAATTCTGTATGAATCCAACGCTACTTCTATTCTTCTAAGTTCCTCCAGATAAGGGCCAATAGGTTTATCCGGCTCCAGATAGTATGAAATCACCCCGACATCCCGCCTCCCAGTGCGAATCCTAACCACTGCGATGTTATTGGTTGTCAATTCAGTACATTGTGTTACTAATAGTTTATCGTCGAAGACAGCGACTGCCGCCTTTACAGGACCGCCATCTTGCCGTTCACACTGGAATACGCGGACGCCGGGATAGCTCCTCATTCTGCCTACTGCACCGACATAAGGTTCTTGAAGCAGAGCCAGGGACATGTTACGGTTCTTAGCTTCCTGGAGCAGCTCTAACGTTGCTGTTTCTTTTCTCTGGAGGTTAATTTGTGCAATAAGGTGAGGTCTGAGGGGTTCTTTACCTGTCTGTATTCTTGGCACAACCTTAGCAGTATGCTATTGTGGCTCTAGCTAGAGTGTCCCATCTGCGCCTTACTGTACACTGCTCGCTAAATGCGTTGTGGTTTGCTTGCTCTATTTTGTCTTTTTTACAGTTGACGCAGACTGGCATGTCTCCTGCGAGCCACTTCGCACATTCCGCCTTCTTGTGTCCCTCTCCACAGTGAGTGCACTTCTCTTGGGTTTCAGCGCAGTGCCTTCTACCGTGCCCATAACCAAGACACATCGTGCACTGCACCACCGGTGAGTGGTCCTCGACTTTAACTCTCTGCAGGTCTACTTTCGCGGTTCCCGCCGAAGTCAAACGCTGCCAGATGATTGGCGGGACTCTCATCACAACATGGCATGAGTAAGGGTTGCGTGTTCTTTTGCGGAACCTAAACTCCAGAGCATTCTCTTCACTGTTCAAGCCTTCAAATATTTGTCTATTTTGGTTCATTAGCGCGCTAGTAATGTCTTCGTCGGTGTTGTAGCTAAGAACATTTTTTAAGATGATGAGAGGATTTTTGTTTTTAATTTCCTCTACCTGTAATTGATCACTAGCTTGTCTTATTTTGGCCTTTATTTTTTCTCTGTCTTCCTCCGTCCTACAACCCATAACTATTTTTCTGTCCTTTGCTTTTCTGACCTTCTCTACGGCTATTCCGCTCTCCTTTGCATTGACTATCTTTCTCACTCTGTCCAAAACCTGCTCCCCTGTCTCAGTTTCATCTTTAGAGGTTATAACTACAGAGTGCAGTGTGCTGTGCTCCTGTGTTGGACCTTTCACTTTCCCTGCTGCTACGCTAGCGTAAGACCTTTCTTCTCTATTTAACACCTCTTGAATTTTATTTAGTGTATCTCTGTTCTCCTTTAGTATTTTCCCTTGCTCTTCTATCTTGTCCAACAGTAGGCTGTCCCTTTCCATTCTCGTCTCCTCTTCTTTATCCTTTTTTCCTTGTTTTATGTTTTCTCCTGGTGTGGGTACCAGCCTCTTTCCTTGGTGACTTCTGCTCTCTTTCAATTCTCTCTCTGAGTCTCTAATGAGGCCATATAATCTTTCTACTGCTCTTGTTACCTCTGTCTTGATATCACTCCTCAGGTTCCTCGAATTATTGAGGTGTAGTTTTGCACTAGTCAAGCAAGCTTTAGCCTCCGTTAGTCGGTCCTGGTATTTTTGAGCGGCTATCAGTGCCTTTGAGGGTGAAGATTTACTTCCTTCTGTTGCAGAAAGTGCCCCCTTCTGCTTAGCACCTTCTGTAGCAGTTTTTTGTGGGTTAGGTTGTGTTGGTGGTATTGGTGCTGCGTCGCACCTTCCCGCCTCCCACTCGTCAATGCTTTTCCTCACTCTTGGCGCCTTCGTCACTGTTCTTGACGGTGATAGTATACAGTCGAGACCACTGGTCTGCGAGTCATCTGCGCTTTCTCCCATCTGTTTGGATGGAGTTCTGAACATTGTGTAAGAGTTAATAATTCAATTTAAAACAGGTGTATATGGCCTGTTTCGTCAATATTAAAGCTTGTATATATGTATAATAATATTAATAAATAATAAAAGTCAATAAAATTCAATAATTAAAACTAAAAAATAAAATTCAATAAATTAATATATAATAATTTCGTCTAAGTCAAAGTTAATTTTTATTGGTGTATATTGCCAATTTGTCCTAGAAATCTAAAACCTAACTTACCGTATAATTTTGTAATGTTTGTCCCACCAATGTATAGAACCTAGTTAAGGTGTCTAGTCACTACTGGGAGGGATTTTTTGACTTTCTATCGAACGGATTTTAACAAATGAGGTGTCCAGAGAAAGGGCTCGACTAGCCCAATCCAGATAAGTATAAATTTTGAAAATAGGATGTAGGGTTGCCAAATAAAAAATTAAAATGTAAATTTTTTTGTATAAAAATGTCAAAATTCTTCCTTTTTCAGGTGATCGTGATCCAACGGGACGTCGGACGGTGCTAAAACTTCAGTAGGACCTCAGGAGTACGTCAACGCACAGGTAAGTAATAATTTCAGCAATAATAATGACTCCGAACACTTATAAAAGGACTGTCAATGTTCGTTTCTATAGCGAAAAACAGAATATTACGATAAAAACAAAAAATTTGAAAATAACTACACAGCGGTGCCCCACAAGAGGGTGGACGTCGTGTAGGGGGCGTTAATGCCCGTAATTTAAAACCAAAAAATTCAAAATCTAATAAAAAATGACAAAGTTGTATGTGTTTTTCAAAAACAAAATTTTACAAAAACACGTAAAAATTTTCTAAGTCCCTAGGGGTGAAACTAGGGGTTGGTATCCAAAAGGGTGTCTGTGAACACTAAATTGTTGCTATAGGAGGTGGTTAAAAACGAAAAGTCAGTGAAAAATTGTCAAAATTTGCTAAAATAAATAGGTGATTTTTTAAATTTCGTAGGGATGAGGTAAACTTTGTTAGGTATTTCGATGCACAGTATGTACTGGAAGAGTCTTCAGCGGGTGTTTTTTTGACTTTCTATCGAACGGATTTTAACAAATGAGGTGTCCAGAGAAAGGGCTCGACTAGCCCAATCCAGATAAGTATAAATTTTGAAAATAGGATGTAGGGTTGCCAAATAAAAAATTTAAAATGTAAATTTTTTTGTATAAAAATGTCAAAATTCTTCCTTTTTCAGGTGATCGTGATCCAACGGGACGTCGGACGGTGCTAAAACTTCAGTAGGACCTCAGGAGTACGTCAACGCACAGGTAAGTAATAATTTCAGCAGTAATAATGACTCCGAACACTTATAAAAGGACTGTCAATGTTCGTTTCTATAGCGAAAAACAGAATATTACGATAAAAACAAAAAATTTGAAAATAACTACACAGCGGTACCCCACAAGAGGGTGGACGTCGTGTAGGGGGCGTTAATGCCCGTAATTTAAAACCAAAAAATTCAAAATCTAATAAAAAATGACAAAGTTGTATGTGTTTTTCAAAAACAAAATTTTACAAAAACACGTAAAAATTTTCTAAGTCCCTAGGGGTGAAACTAGGGGTTGGTATCCAAAAGGGTGTCTGTGAACACTAAATTGTTGCTATAGGAGGTGGTTAAAAACGAAAAGTCAGTGAAAAATTGTCAAAATTTGCTAAAATAAATAGGTGGTTAGGTTAGGTTAGGTTAGGTTAGGTTAGGTTAGGTTAGGTTAGGTTAGGTTCATCGAAGGCACCTGCTATACCTTCAACATCGCGAGCTGTTCATGAAGCTGCTAAAGCTCCTACTCCACCGAAAAGAGTCTCGCAGCCCACATCAGTTGCACGTCAGGCAACTGAAGAAACGTGGGAGAAAGTGGGTGCAAAAAAGTCAGCCGCCAAAGCTAAAAAACGGGCTGCCAAGAAGGAGAAAAAGATTGCAAATATGTTACGGGCTCCTCGCTCGGCCGCAGTCGTAATGACGTTGCAGCCTGCTGCGGTCGAGACTGGCACTACATATGCCGAGCTTCTTAAAAAGGCCAAAGAGGCGATAAAGGTAGAAGAGCTCGGAATCACAAAAGGTCTGCGGTGCAGGACCACGCAGACGGGTGCTCGTCTGCTGGAAGTGCCAGGAGCTAATAGCGGCGATGCAGCCGACGCCCTGGCAGACAAACTAAAGGAAGTTGTTGGAGAAGCTGCTTCAGTGACAAGGCCGACTAAATGCGCTGATGTTCGTATCTCCGGTCTGGATGACTCAGCTACGATCGAAGAAGTAGTCGCTGCAGTAGCCAAAGTAGGAGAATGCCCACTTAGTAGTGTAAAGGGGGGTTCAATACGCTTCGGTGGCGGAGGTATGGGCACTACGATTATTAAGTGCCCAGTGACTGCAGCCAAAAAGCTAGCCTCAGAACGCCGTTTGCTCGTGAGCTTTGTCTCAGCTCATGTTAAGGTTTTGCCGCCTAGGAGCATGAGATGCTACCGCTGCCTAGCCCCAGGGCATGTTGGCGTCCAGTGCACGTCGACAGATGATTGCTCTACACGTTGTTTCCGTTGCAGCAAGTCTGGTCACACGGCAGCAAATTGTGAAGATATCCCAAACTGCTTTTTATGTGTAGCTGCAGGCAAGCCAGCCGATCATCGGGTTGGAAGTAAGGCGTGCGGTCCTGCCAAATCAAAGGCGACCAGTAAACCACTCACAACCAAGAGAGTGGCTAGTAATAAGAGTATAACGGATAGTGCAACAACACAAGAAAAGTTGCCATCTCAAGACGAAGCGGAACCAGTTGAAATGGAATTAGTTTAATGGCTCCACGGTTCCGCTTCGTCCAGACGAACTTGAACCACTGTGCCAGGGCGCAAGATCTCTTAACCCAGACTATGGCGCAGTGGAACATTTCAATATGTGTCGCCGCCGAGCCTTATTTTGTGCCGCCCAGAGATGACTGGTTGGGCGACCTGGATGGCTCGGTGGCAATAATTTCGTCGCGCGCTGCCGGGGCTCCGATTCTCGAAGTTCTGTCTAGAGGTCGGGGTTGCGTGGCAGCGCGCTTTGGGTCGTTTGTTTTGATTGGCATATACTTCTCGCCAAACCGATGTCTCGCCGACTTCGAGGGATTTATTCACGAATTGGGTACCGTCGTCGCTCGTTATCACCCCGTACCCGTTTTAGTCCTCGGGGACTTCAACGCCAAGTCTACGGCTTGGGGTTCCCCGTCAACGGACGCCAAGGGTGGGGTGCTCGAGGAGTGGGTCACAACATCTGGCCTGCTCATCCTCAACCGGGGCAATGTGCATACATGCGTACGGCAGCGGGGCGGTTCCATAGTGGACCTTTCGTTCGCAAGCCCCGCTGTAGCCCGTCTTGTCACCGACTGGCGCGTCGAGGAGGGGGTTGAGACACTTTCCGATCACCGGTACATCCGGTTTGATCTCTCCCCCCGAAATTCCGATGCGCCGGTCCGGGCTACCCCGGTTGGTCCGCGCTGGGCTTTGAAGCAAATGGATCGGGAGGTCCTCCTTGAAGCCTCCATCGTCCAGGCCTGGGTTTCTGCACCGGATAGGCCTGTCGACATTGATGTAGAGGCAGAGTGGTTCAGGGAGGCCATGTCGCAAATTTGCGACGCGGCGATGCCCCGGGTTCGACCGGGGCGACCGAAGCGCCAGGTGTACTGGTGGTCTACTGACATCGCGCAGCTACGTCGTCAATGCGTAGTAGCGCACCGCCGGTACACCGGACAACGCAGAAGGCGCCGCCGCACTCCCGATGCCGATGCCATCGAGGCGGAACTGTACGAAGGGTACAGAGAGGCCAAGAAGGCCCTCAACCTGGCCATATCGCGGGCTAAAATTGAAGCCCGCGAGCGTTTGATTGAGACTCTGGATCAAGATCCATGGGGGCGTCCCTATTTATTAGTGCGGGGAAAATTGCGCACGTGGGCGCCCCCGCTCACGCAGAGTCTCAGGCCAGAGGTGCTGAGGGGAGTTGTTGGTACTCTGTTCCCTTCGAGGACGGAGCACACTCCTCCGCCCATGGTTCCGCCCATAGTGGCTGCCAGCGCGGACGAAGAGGAAGACGACGATGTGCCCGAGGTGACCCGGGTAGAGTTGCGGGCTGCGGTGTTACGCCTTCAGAGAAAGAACACCGCGCCGGGACCCGATGGCATTCCAGGCCGAGCGTGGGTCCTGGCCCTACGGGAGCTCGCGCCCCGACTATTAGGGCTCCTATCGGCGTGCCTTGAGAGGGGCCGATTTCCAGAGCCATGGAAACATGGGCGTATGGTCCTTCTCAAGAAGGAGGGGCGCCCGGCAGACTCACCGTCTGCCTACCGGCCCATTGTGTTGCTGGACGAGGTGGGCAAGCTGTTCGAGCGTGTGCTTGCAGACCGCCTCGTCCGCCACCTTTCCTTAGTTGGGCCGGACCTGGCGGATTGTCAATTTGGTTTTCGCCAGGGGCGCTCCACCGTGCACGCCATTAAGCACGTAAGGAGCCTGGCGGAGGACGCTGTTTCCCAGGGCGAGGTGCTGTTGGCTGTCTCGCTGGACATTGCCAACGCTTTCAACACCTTGCCTTGGAGTTGTATTCGGGCGGCACTAGTTTACCATGGTGTGCCGCCCTACCTCCGCCGCATTGTCGGGGCTTATCTAGAAGATCGAGTTATTACCTACCCGGGTCGGGAGGGATTATGTCGGCGAGACATCGGTTGTGGAGTTCCACAGGGGTCGGTTCTGGGTCCGCTCCTGTGGAACATTGGATATGATTGGGCGCTGCGCGGTGCGCTCCTCGCGGGTGTCAGCATTGTCTGTTACGCTGACGACACATTGGTCACCGCGAGGGGTAAGACGCACCGGCAGGCACAAATATTGGCGACTGCTGGAGTTGCGCAAGTCGTGCATAGGATCCGGCGTTTGGGTCTCGAGGTGGCGCTTCACAAGTCCGAGGCCGTTTTCTTTCATGGGCCTCGGAACCGTCCGCCTTCGGGATCCCACATTGTGGTAGGAGGGGTTCGCATCGGCATCGAGTCCACTTTGAAGTACCTTGGGCTCGTTCTCGATGGCCGATGGAACTTCGAGGAGCATTTTCGTCGTTTGGCCCCAAAACTAACGGCCGCCGCGACCAGTCTGTCGCGGCTTCTGCCTAATTTAGGAGGGCCAAACGCCTCCTGCCGGAGGCTCTATTGCGGGATCGTGCGGTCGATGGCGCTTTATGGTGCGCCGATTTGGGCCGATGACCTGACGGACCGGAGTCTCGCCCTTTTGCGAGCTCCGCAACGAATCATGTCCGTCAGGTGCATCAGAGGATACCGCACGATCGCCTTTGAGTCGGCGAGCCTCCTTGCCGGATCCCCGCCGTGGGACCTTGAGGCCAGGGTCCTTGCGTCGCTTTTCCAATGGCGCGAGGATGCACTGGTGCGGGGCGTATCTACAGCGCCCCGCGTAGTAGAGGATGTAAGGTCCCAGCTCCGCCGTAACATGTTGGCGGAGTGGGCGGCGCGACTTGCGCGACCAAGTGCCGGGCACGCCACGATTGTGGCGGTAAGTCCCGTTTTCCACGAGTGGCTAGAGAGGCGTCATGGTGCCCTCTCGTACCGGTTGACGCAATTGCTCACCGGTCACGGCTGCTTCGGCAAGTTCCTATGTCGAATCGGCCGTGAGGAGACGCCCAGTTGTCATCACTGCGGGGACAGCGCCGAAGACACGGCGCACCACACATTGGCGGAGTGCCTGGCGTGGCACGAGCCGCGCCGTGAGTTAGCCAGCGCTGTCAGGGTGGGTAGCCTCTCGCTTTCGGTGTTGGTCAGTTCGATCGTCCGAAGCGAGAGTGCTTGGGAAGCCGCCGCTTCATTCGCGGAGACGGTTCTGTCCGTCAAGGAAGCGGCGGAAAGGGAGAGGGAGTGTCATCGTTCATCCTCCCTCTCAACCCGCAGATCTGGGCGTCAAAGGAGGGCGCCGCGAAACGACCTCCAGCCACCGTGAGGGGCCTGCGGGCGGCAAACTATGGCCAGTTTGTCGCCGTTGAGTAGCAGGCCAGAGAGGACGGCGTAGTGTTCCACGTACGCCTCTCTACAGTGGAAGGGCACGGTCCTGCCCTGTCCAGCTTCGGGGTCCGCGCATTTTGCGGACCAGCACCCGCCGGGACGGCTCGAGTAATGCCAGTCTTCTCGCCGTCTCGGCATTTTGGGTGATAGAGGAACACCGTGGGTTTTAGTCGGTAAACCGTATTACCATCTTTCGGGACTCCGACACACCTGCCCGCCTGGGCCAAAGGCGGGTAGACGGCCTATAAAAGGTTTCCCACGCAAAAAAAAAAAAAAAAAAGGTTAGGTTAGGTTAGGTTAGGTTAGGTTAGGTTAGGTTAGGTTGGGGGTCCCCCCACAGTGTTGACTTCCTCGTAGTGACCCCTGGGCAACGTCGCGCTTGACCACCGTAACGGAGTGGCAAGCCGGCGGCAAACGAACACTGTGATTCGAAGTACTTACATATTGTTGTCTGCTTCTTTTTGTTGTTTTGAGCATGTCTCAACCTTTGAGGGACGCCTCCGGGCGTTTTCTCCCAAAAGGCCCTTCTCAGGGCCAACCAAAAGGCCCTTTTCAGGGCCAACCAAAAGGCCCTTTTCAGGGCCAACCCGTGTCCCGGGATGCTTCGGCGTCTGGGACTAGCCGCGCACCATCTGCGGCTAGTGTTGTCGTGTCGGACATGTCCGACAATGAGTCGGTTGTAAGCGGGTCGAACTGCGGATCGACACGCGCCTCGAGGAAGAGGGCCTTCCTTAGACGGAGCTCCGGAGGTTCTCCGGACCAAGCGGAGAAGCCTGCCAAGCGGGCTGACATTCAGGCGGATTTGGAGGAGAGGATTTCCTCCAAAGAGCAGCGGGCTAGAACCGCCAGAGCCAAGGCTGGCTACGGCGCCTCCAGTGTCCTCTACATGGACCACTCTGTGGAGGAAATGGAGCGCATGGCTCTTGAGGACCAGGAGGAAATTTTGGAGGTGGCCTCCAAGTCCTCCAACCTTAAAGGGACTTTCCAAAAGGCCCTGAAATGCCGGGCAGCGAGCATGCTCGGCATAGTGAAGGAGTTAGCGCAGCGTACCACCTCGGACGAGACGCGCCAACTGCAGGCGAAGGTGGATCGCCTGCAGAAAGAAGTGTCTGCGCTTCATGCGCGCGTTGCCGAGCTAATTACTCGGCCTGAGGGGCCTACGTCTGAGGGTTCAGCATCGATGCCGGCCCCCTCCAACCTTGAGGATGTAATCCGCAAGGTTGTTATGGAGGAGAGGGCCTTTACTAGGGCCTGTTTGGCCGGTATTGAGGACCGGCTACTACCTGAAAAGCGACTGCGTCCTTCGCTCGCGGCCGATAAGGTGCCCGAAAGGGTATTGAGCGCACCGGGGCCTTCCACGGCCTCTGCCCAGCGGGAACAGCCCCAGGCCAAAGGAAAGGGCAAAGGCAAAAAGACCGCTCCGGTCCCAACTGCCCAGTCTGTCCCTGTCGCGGAAACAGAGAGGGAAGACCCTCTTTTGCCGTCCACCACCCCCTCTAACGAGCCCTGGACAAAGGTCGTCCAGCGTAAGAAGAAGGGCAAGAAGTCGGCCCCGGAGCCCCCTGCAGCCAAGCCTGCAGTACACGCGGCAGAAAAGAGTAGGAAGCTCCCTCCTACTCCAAAAACCGCAGCCGTGGTGGTCACGCTGACCCCACAGGCAGCGGAGCGTGGGGAGACGTATGAGTCCGTGCTGCGGCGGGCTCGTACACACGTTGACCCTACACAACTTGGGGCCGGCAGAGTCACTTGCCGCAAGACCCAAACCGGGGCTCGACTTTTTGAGTTCTCGGGGGCCCAAGGCGGCACCAAGGCGGACCTCTTTGCGTCGAAGCTCAAGGAGGCTGTTGCGGACACGGCCAAAGTAGTAAGGCCCGTCAAATTCGTGACTCTTGAGGTGACCGATCTCGACGACTCGGTCACCCAAGAAGAGGTGGTAGCCGCAGTTGCGGCGTCGGGGGGCTGCGCCGTCGACTCGATTAGGGGCCGCGCCATCAGAACGGGCCGCAGAGGTATGGGCGCCATGCGCTTGGAGTGCCCTGTCGTGGTGGCTAAAGCAGTTTTGGCCAAGGGTCGCCTACCTGTAGGTTTCAGCTCGGGTGGAGTCCAAGCGCTGGAAAACGGCCCGATGAGGTGCTATGGGTGCTTCGGCATCGGGCACACCCGGGCTCTCTGTCCGTCCACTGCCGTGCGCACGGAACTTTGCTTCCGTTGCGGAAAGGAGGGGCACAGGTCGGCTAACTGCGAGGCCGCCAAACCGCACTGCGCAGTATGTGCTGCCAGTGGTCGCCCAGCCGACCACGTGATGACGGGCAGAAAATGCTGCCCGCCAAAGAAGAAGGGGAAAGCGCAGGTGCCTTCACGGCCTGCTGCTGCCACCGCCACCGGAACCCCAGCTCCAGTGCCGGCCATTGAGGGAGGTTCCATGGACGCCGAATAATGGTTGTACGACTACGTGTACTCCAGGCGAACACCAACCACTGCAGAGCAGCCCAGGACCTTCTGGTCCAAACATCTGCGGAGTGGTTGGTGGATGTGGCGGTTGTCGCCGAGCCGTACAATGTCCCTGGCAGTTGGCTAGGGGACGACAACGGCTCGGTCGCATTGGTGACGCGGTCTTCCACCGATTCCCCTCCCCTCTCACTTTTAGAGAAGGGACCGGGATACGTGGCCGCCGCGTGGGGAGATATAGCCCTTATTGGCGTGTATTTCTCCCCAAACCGCCCTCTTTCGGACTTCGAGAACTTCCTCGAGGTCCTCGCCAGGGTGGCTGGTAGATTGGTGCAGCCCCAGGTGCTAGTCGTAGGCGACTTTAACGCCAAGTCGTTGGTATGGGGCAACCCGGCTACCGATGCCCGAGGACGTGAGGTAGAGACCTGGTCCATTTCGTCCGGTCTGTCCCTCCTAAATAGAGGCACCGTCCACACCTGCGTGCGGCGGGAGGGGGGCTCCATAGTGGACCTCGCCTTTGCCTCATCTTCTTTGGCGTCCTGTATAGTGGACTGGCGGGTGGAGCTGTTGGAGACGCTATCTGACCACCGATACATACGCTTCGACATCTCCACCCGGGGCTCCCAGACAGCCCGCGAGGGTCGGTCGCACTTTCCGCGGTGGGCGCTTTCCCGCCTAGACTGGGAGGCCGCCACGGAGGCGGCGTTCGTTTACGACTGGCTGTCGCCTCCAGTCGATGTTGAGAATGTCGACGCAGCGGCGTCCCAGTTGAGGGACTCCCTGACCGAGGTGTGCAACTCTAGCATGCCTCGGTCTCACCGTCCGCCTCCTCGACGCGCCGTCTACTGGTGGTCGGAGGAGTTGGTGGGACTGCGGGCAGCTTGTGTGGCGGCCAGGCGGGCCTTTGCAAGGAGCCGAAGGCGGCGCCACCGTGACCGCGAACACGAAGACCAACTCTATGCGGTCTACGTGGAGGCCAAGGCGACCCTGACGGCGCGAATGGGCGCGGCCCAGGACCGCGCGAGAGCGGAGATGGCGGAGGGTTTAGACGCTGACCCCTTTGGGAGACCGTACAAGGCGGCGCGCAACAAACTGCGCCCGTACGGTCCCCCAGTTGCCGAGACCCTCGAGCCGACGTTGCTGGATGGGGTGGTTCAGTCCTTGTTTCCGCGCAGGGACAACTTCACTCCACCAGTGATGAGCGCTTCGCGCGGTGCGCCTCCATCGGCCGCCGAGGCGGTCCCCCCGGTCACGGAGGGCGAGGTAGAGAGGGCAGTCTCCCGCCTCCGTGGGAAAAAGACCGCCCCGGGTCCGGACGGCGTCCCCGCAAAGGTCGTGGCCATCGCCGCCTCCCACATGGGAGAGAGGCTTCGGGACCTCTTCAGTGCGTGTGTTGCGTGTGAGAGGTTCCCGAAGCCATGGAAAGAGGGCCGATTGTGCCTTCTTCGAAAGGAAGGGCGGCCGGTGGACTCCCCATCGGCATACCGACCCATCGTTTTACTGGATGAGGTCGGTAAAATGTTTGAGGGGATCCTCGCCGCCCGTATCAACAGGCATTTGGGCACAATTGGCCCGGATCTATCGGACGCTCAGTTCGGGTTTCGAGCTGAGCGTTCCACAGTGGACGCCCTGTCCCGACTCAAGGGCCAGGTGAGGGAGGCGATGGATGCGGGGGATGGACTGTTGGCTGTGTCATTCGACATAGCCAACGCCTTTAACTCCATTCCCCACTCCACCATCTTAGAGGCGCTCCGCTTCCACGGAGTGCCTCAGTATTTGCGGGGCCTGTTGGCGGACTACCTGACGGACCGCACAGTCCTGCTCGAGGACAAGTCAGGTGAGCTCCGCCAATACGGCGTCGAGTCCGGTGTTCCACAGGGTTCTGTTCTTGGGCCGCTCCTGTGGAACATCGGATTCGACTGGCTCTTGCGGGGCATACTCCCCCGTGGCACGTCTGTCATCTGCTATGCGGATGACACTCTGCTGACTGCCCGGGGGGGAAATTTTGAGGAGGCGGCCAGTTTGGCCTCGGCGGGCGGTTCACGGGTGGTGGACCGGATTTCCCGCCTAGGGCTGTCGGTGGCGCTGCACAAGACCGAGGCCGTGTTCTTCCATGGACCTCGGCAGCGCCAACCTCCCGACGCTCACATCTTTTTGGAGGGCGTCCGCATTGAGGTGAAGGCCCAGATGAAATATCTGGGTCTAGTGCTCGACAGCGGATGGCGCTTTCGAGCACACTTCGGCGAGCTTTCTTCGCGCTTGCTGAAGACTGCGGGCGCCCTCTCAGGACTTCTCCCAAACATCGGGAGGCCCGGCGACCAATGCCGGCGTCTGTACGCCGGCATACTGAAAAGTATGGCCCTTTACGGGGCCCCAATCTGGGCGGACTCACTCCGCACACGCGAGAACGCCGCCGCCATCCGCAGGCCACAACGGGCCATTGCACAGAGGGTGGCGAGAGCTTACCGCACGGTAAGCTTCGCGGCATCGTGCGCTCTGGCGGGAACCCCTCCTTGGGAGCTCGAGGCATGGGTGCTCGCCAGAGTGTACGACTGGACGGCGGAGCAGAGGTCGCTCAGTCGGCGCCCGGACCCGGCAGAGCGGGAAGAGGTGCGGGAGGAGGTGCGGGAGGCAGTGACTCGGCACTGGGCCGAGGATCTGGCCTCCGCACAGTTTGGTCGGCGGACTTTGGCCGCAATCGGGCCCGTCCTGGTGGGCTGGCTCGACAGGCAGCATGGCTGCCTGTCCTTACGTCTGGTGCAGGTGCTGTCCGGGCATGGCTGCTTCGGATCGTACCTGCATCGGATTGGGAGGGAGGAGACTCCGCAATGCCACCACTGCGAGGCTGTGGTGGACACGGCGGAGCACACCTTGGAGGCGTGCCCGTCGTGGGCGGAGTCCCGCTGCGCCCTGGTGGCGGCGGTCGGACACGACCTCTCGCTCCCCAGCGTGATTTCTGCCATGCTGGGCAGCGAGGAGGCGTGGGAAGCGGTGGCCTCCTTCTGTGAGGAAGTCATGTCACAGAAGGAGGCAGCGGAGCGCGTGCGGGAGGATGACCCTCTCGCAGCGCCGCTCCGCAGGCGAAGAAGGGGTGGAGGACGGCGAACACAACGTCCGTCCTCATCCACCCCGGGGGGTGATCGGCGGGCGACAGACGCGGGGGCGCCACCGCCTGCATCACAGGATCCACCCCCTGTGCTCCGGCCATTATAAGGCCCCCTCCCTATTGGGGGGAGGCGTGACGGGCCTGCCGTAAGGCGGGCAATCGCCGGTGGGGGACTGGACGACATGGATTCCCAGGCCCCCTCCACTAAGGCGAGGTCGGAGCACCGCTGGGTTTTTAGTGGGTATACCGGGAATTCTGTTTCCCGGGGAGTCTCACATACCCCTTTCCCGTCCCCCGATGGGGAAGGGGATGCGTCATAGCATTTTCCCAGCGCAAAAAAAAAAAAAAAACAAAAAAAAAAAAAAAAAAAAAAGGTTAGGTTAGGTTAGGTTTGACTCGGCATTGGGCCGAGGATCTTGCCTCCGCATCATTTGGTCGGCGGACGCTGGACGCCATCGGGCCCGTCCTGATCGATTGGCTCGATCGGCGTCATGGCTGCCTTTCCCTGCGTCTGGTGCAGGTGCTGTCCGGGCATGGTTGCTTCGGATCGTACCTGCATCGGATTGGGAGAGAGGAGACTCCGCTATGCCACCACTGCGAGGCGGCGGTGGACACGGCGGAGCACACTTTTGAGGCGTGCCCGTCGTGGGCGGAGTCCCGCTGCGCCCTTGTGGCGGCGGTCGGGGACGACCTCTCGCTCCCCAGCGTGATTTCTGCCATGCTGGGGAGTGAGGAGGTGTGGGAAGTGGTGGCCTCCTTCTGTGAGCACGTCATGTCACAGAAGGAGGCAGCGGAGCGCGTGCGGGAGGACGACCCTCTCGCGGCGCCGCTCCGCAGACGAAGAAGGGGTGGAGGACGGCGAACTCAACGTCCGTCCTCCTCATCCACCCCGGGGGGTGATCAGCGGGCGACAGGCGCGGGGGCGCCACCGCCTGCATCACATGATCCACCCCCTGTGCTCCGGCCATTATAAGGCCCCCTCCCCATTGGGGGGAGGCGTGAAGGGCCTGCCGTAAGGCGGGCAATCGCCGGTGGGGGACTGGACGACATGGATTCCCAGGCCCCCTCCACTAAGGCGAGGTCGGAGCACCGCTGGGTTTTTAGTGGGTATACCGGGAATTCTGTTTCCCGGGGAGTCTCACATACCCCTTTCCCGTCCCCCGATGGGAAAGGGGATGCGTAATAGCATTTTCCCAGCGCAAAAAAAAAAAAAAAAAAAAGGTTAGGTTAGGTTAGGTTAGGTTAGGTTAGGTTAGGTTAGGTTAGGTTTTTTTTTTTTTTTTTTTTTTTTTTAATTCTTTTACCCCTAATATGGCGGTCAGGGTCTTTTCTTACTGTTAAAGTTTCTTGTTCTTATATGTTGTTTTCTAATTTGCTTATTCTTTTTTAATGAGTCCAAATTTTCTTTTACATTCTTAATTTTGTACTATTTTACTACCTTGGTTTCTTGCTTTTATTTATCATTCCTACGTTCGAGTTTCTTAATATGTTTATTAAGAAGTCGACGTCCTTATCATTTCGCTTTTGTTAAACGAACATGTCTTGCGTACCACCGATTCACAAAAGCTAATAAATGTTTTTATTTGTGTCTTACTAAACATGAATGTTTTAAAATTTTCTACACAGATTCGTTCGTCTAGCTGCTGCTCAGCTTCGCATCTCAGTGTGAGGAACATCGGGCACTCAGACAGCACATGTTCTGATGTTTGGGAAACTTCTGGCTCGCACAGGCATGATGGGCTCTCCGCACACTTAAATCGATGTAAGTAGGCGGAGAAGCCACCATGCCCTGTGAGCGCTTGCGTCATGGAAGATGATAGTTCGTTTTTCCTTACTAGTCTGTACGCCTCGATAACATTGGGGAAAAATGTTTTTGTGACAGCAGCAACGTCACCCTCACAATATCTCCGATTCCATTCCACAAGCGATTCCTTGCGGATATCTCGCTTGAGGAATGAGATCGGATATCGGTCGTAATGCGGCACAGTTTTGAGCTTAAGAGCTGCATCTTTAGCCAACTGGTCCGCTCGTTCGTTGCCCTCGTGACCCGCGTGCGCTTTGATCCAATACAAGAATACATTTTTGCCTTGGGTCAGCGCTGCACGCAGGCTTCCGCGAGCCTCGACTGCGAGCGGATGTAACGCCTCCCAGTTGCCAACTGTTTCCAGGGCCGCTCGTGAATCGCTATACACCCCGAAACTTGTCTCAGGGCGCTTAGCAACCTCCGCTAATGCGATCCCTATGGCCAAAAGCTCAGCCTGGTACACGGTGCAGTGCGCTGACAGTTTAAGTTTGACGGCACGGTCCTCGCGATCATCTGTCCATATTGACAGTGCCGCGCCAACCCTACCCTCAATCCTGCTACCATCGGTGAAGATGCGCACCTGTTGAGTGGTGTTGGTAAGCACTTCATCTGCGTGTACCAGGCTCTCAAACTCTATGGGCAAGCGGTCAGCCGGATGAGGAGCTTTCGAGTAATGTACTCTCCTTTCCACCTCGCCCGCCACCAACCCCAGCCGGGGGACGCCAATTCTAGCTTCATACAGGGCTGCTGCCTCACGGACCCTGATGTCAAGCGGCAATATCCCGGCCAGAACCAGTGACGCGTTCAGGGAGACTGTTCTGTAAGCCCCACACAACTTTTGTGCGAAACCCCTTTGGACAAAGTTAAGCTGCTTTTGTATGGACTTTTTTGATGCTGCTGGTGCCCATGCACTGGCCGCATATAGTATTGTAGGCTCCACAACTGCTGTATAAATAGTCCTAATGACTTCCTTATGAAGACCCCAATTTATTTTTGCTGCTCTGGACAGACTTTTATATATTGACTGTGCCTTAGTGATGACACCTCTGACGTGCTGGTTAAACGTCAGTTTCCTGTCAATTATAAGACCCAGTATTTTTATGGAATTGGACATGTCAATGTGGACCCCTCCCATGCTCAGGAGTGGAGTGTCATACTTCAATTTGTTGGTCAAAAGCATAGCTTTTGTCTTGCTTGCAGCAAATTTGAGCTTGTATTTCACACCCCACTCCCGAACATGGTCGAGGGCGGCATTGGCACATCGCTGGACTTCCGCTGCCGTATCACCATCGAATACGAGAACCACATCATCAGCAAAAGCTTGAATGTGGTTCCCGCGCTCACCAAGTGACCTGAGCAGTGGATCCAGAAGAATGTTCCAGAGCACGGGCCCGCCAATGGAACCTTGCACGCAGCCTTTCGATGTCGTCTTCCTGCACTCTTTTCCAGCATATAAAATTCTCACTGATCTTTGCGGTTAGGTTAGGTTAGGTTAGGTTAGGTTAGGTTAGGTTAGGTTAGGTTAGGTTAGGTTAGGTTAGGTTAGGTTAGGTTAGGTTAGGTTAGGTTAGGTTAGGTTAGGTTAGGTTAGGTTAGGTTAGGTTAGGTTCGGGCACGCCACGATTGTGGCGGTAAGTCCCGTTTTCCACGAGTGGCTAGAGAGGCGTCATGGTGCCCTCTCGTACCGGTTGACGCAACTGCTCACCGGCCACGGCTGCTTCGGCAAGTTCCTATGTCGAATCGGCCGTGAGGAGACGCCCAGGTGTCATCACTGCGGGGACAGCGCCGAAGACACGGCGCACCACACATTGGTGGAGTGCCCGGCGTGGCACGAGCCGCGCCGTGAGTTAGCCGGCGCTGTCAGGGTGGGTAGCCTCTCGCTTTCGGTGTTGGTCAGTTCGATCGTCCGAAGCGAGAGTGCTTGGGAAGCCGCCGCTTCATTCGCAGAGACGGTTCTGTCCGTCAAGGAAGCGGCGGAAAGGGAGAGGGAGTGTCATCGTTCATCCTCCCTCTCAACCCGCAGATCTGGGCGTCAAAGGAGGGCGCCGCGAGATGACCTCCAGCCACCGTGAGGGGCCTGCGGGCGGCAAACTATGGCCAGTTTGTCGCCGTTGAGTAGCAGGCCAGAGAGGACGGCGTAGTGTTCCACGTACGCCTCTCTACAGTGGAAGGGCACGGTCCTGCCCTGTCCAGTTTCGGGGTCCGCGCATTCTGCGGACCAGCACCCGCCGGGACGGCTCGAGTAATGCCAGTCTTCTCGCCGTCTCGGCATTTTGGGTGAAGGAGGAACACCGTGGGTTTTAGTCGGTAAACCGTATTTCCATCTTTCGGGACTCCGACACACCTGCCCGCCTGGGCCAAAGGCGGGTAGACGGCCTATAAAAGGTTTCCCACGAAAAAAAAAAAAAAAAAAAAGGTTAGGTTAGGTTAGGTTAGGTTAGGTTAGGTTAGGTTAGGTTGGGGGAGTCCCCAAGTGCACAGAAAATACGTCCTCGTCGTCTCCCCTGGGCCCTGTCCTGACCACCGTAACGGAGTGGCAGGCAGGTGGCTGAATTTTTCTGTGCTTTACTTGTGGATTAGAGGTTCAGTACGTTCTCTGAAATCTTGACGATGTCGTCTTCGCAGCAGCGTAACGCGCTCGGACGCTTCGTAAAAGTCCCTTCACAGGGCAAAAAAGGCCCTTTTCAGGGCCATTCCCCTTCCCCCTCCACTTCCCCCTTACCTAATCCCGAATTCCTTGTCCCAACCCCTCCCCCTCTCCCTTCTACTTGTCCGAATGTGGTGGTCTCCGACGATGGCGGGGCACAATCAGTGGTGTCAGCGCCGAACGCACGCTTTTGGCGTAAGCGCACAAGCTCGGCGTCGGAGGTGGACACGGACGCCGATCGAAGCCTGGCTAAGGTCAGTTCGGCCTGCCGTGGTCGTGCACAGTATGCACGTGGACGTGCTCTCGCCAAAGGGAGTGAACGCCACGTTGATAGTTGGCTGGACTCCCGGGACAGTAGTAGCTGTAGCTACGCTACCCAGTTGCAGGAGCCTGAGGTGGTACTGTGCGACATGGAGGACGAAGAGGCCGCGTCATTTTTAGGCCCTGAAGATCTGCGCGCACAGGCGCGTAAAAGCGCAGATACTATTAAAGAGATTGCTAAGAAGTCGGGCAATCTCAAGGGCGGCTTTGTAAAGCGCCTCAAAGAGGAAGCCGAGAAGATGGCAGCATTGGTGGGACTGCTGACGGCCCGCTCCGAGGTGGAAGAGCTGCGCAAGCTGCGCGTGAGTGGGGCACGGTTGCGTCGTGAAAACGACTCCCTCCGGGCCGAAATAAAGGCCTGGAAGAGAGAGGCCGAGGTAAGGAGGACGGCGACTTCACCCCCAGCGACCGAAGCTGGCACAGAAGGCGCAGCAATGGAGGCGCTGCGAGCCTCCATTCTGCAATCGGTGGGCGTTTTAGTCAACGCCCGCTTCGAGGGTGTGGAGGACCGTCTCCTCCCTGCCCCTGTGGTGCGCCCGCCTCTTGCTGCCGCATCAAGAGCTGGACAAACTCGTCCTGTGGGTCAAGCTCCAACGCCGACAACGCTGCAGCCCGCAACATACGCCCGCGTGGCTAGTGGCGCCGTCCAGGCTCAGCCTGACAGAAATACGCGGCGGGTTCCGCCTCCGCCTTCGGCTTTAGTGAGGGCTGGTCCTGGGGCTGCACGGCCAGCCCTCTCTCAGCGCCCAGCTGCCGTCGCTCAGTCAGCAGCTGCTCCCATTTCGGTCCCTGTCGAGCGGGAGGCCGAAAATCATTGGGAAATTGCGGGGGCCGCCAGCAGCAATAGGAAGGCGGCAAAAAAGGCGCGAGCCAAAGCCCGCAAGGCCGAGGCTTCTAAGCCCAGGCTGGCAGTGCCTCGATCGGCTGCGGTGATTATCAAACTGCAACCGGGAGCTGCACAAAAAGGAGTCACCTATGCCGAGGTGCTGAAAGAAGCGGCGGCCAAGGTGAACCTGGCGGACCTAGGCCTCGAGGATGGCGTCAAATTCCGCCAGGCACTGACTGGGGCTAGGATATTGCAGCTCCCGGCTTCCCAGCCGGTAGAGAAGGCGGACGAGCTGGCCGCTCAGCTAAGGGCGGCTCTCGAAGGGGTGGCGGACGTCGAACGTCCGGTGAAATGTGCTGATTTGCGCATCGCCGGTCTCGACGACTCTGTCACCCCTGACGTGATTGCGGCAGCAGTGGCGCGCGTAGGCGGGTGCCCTGTGGAGCAAATAAGGGTGCTCGCCATAACAGCCGGAGAGGGGCGCATGGGGTCGGGGGTGGTTCGATGCCCCGTCGCCGCAGCCAAGAAGGCCAGTGATGCGGGTAGGATTCTGGTGGGGTGGAGTTCCGCCAGGGTCGAGGTGTTGGAGCAGCGGCGTCTTATTTGTTACCGGTGCTTCGGTGCCGGGCACGTCCGGGCCTCCTGTCCTAGCTCTGTGGACAGGTCCGGACTATGTCGCCGCTGCGGACTTGCCGGCCACCTCGCGGCTGCCTGCACCACTACCGTCCCGCGCTGCGCTGTATGCGAAGCCGCAGGTAAACCTGCCGGCCACGTCACGGGGGGAGGCAAGTGCAACCCCCCCACGGTGAGAGGGAAGCCCTCACCGGCCCTGATGGTTGAGCGCTCGCTCGAGAGAGAACGGGCTCGAGCGCTCCCACAGGAGGTTGAAATGGAAACACAAAATGCCTAGGGGTCCTTTCAGCTTCCTGCAGGCGAACCTAAACCACTCGGCCGGGGCTCAGGATCTATTTCTGCAGTCCACGGCTGAGTGGTCAATTGACGTGGCCGTGGCCAGCGAGCCCTACTTTGTCCCCGACACCCCGAACTGGGTAGGGGACCTCGACCGGGTAGTGTCCATCTATACCCGGTCCGGCAATGGCAAGTTGGTCTCTAAGGAGTCGGGGAACGGCTTCGTTGTGGCGGTTTGGGGGGAGTTCTCCATTGTAGGGATTTATTTCTCCCCGAACCGCCCGCTGGTGGAGTTCGAGCAGTTCCTCGACTCCGTGAAGGAGGCGGTATGGCGCCAGTCCCCGATGAAAACTTTAGTTCTCGGGGACTTTAACGCGAAGTCCCGCACATGGGGAAGCCCTGCGACAGACGCGCGGGGCCGTGCCGTTGAGGAGTGGGCGGTGGCGTCAGGCCTTGCCCTCCTCAACAGAGGGGACACACTGACGTGTGTGCGGCGCAACGGGGGGTCAGTTGTCGACCTCTCCTTTGGCACGCCCGATGTCACACAGCGCATCCAGAGGTGGAGAGTCGATGTGGAGGTCGAGACCTTATCAGACCATCGTTACATCCGGTTTGAGGTCTCGACCAGCGCCGGGCACCCAGGGCCCTTCAGGGGCGTTAGTAAATTTAAGAGGTGGGTGCTCGGCGCCATGGACGCGGAGCTGGCCAGGGAGGCGGCCATCGTTCAACAATGGTTCGCCTCGCTCTCAACCGGTTCTGTCCCCGTTGAGAACCTGGCCGAAGGACTGCGCACCTCGTTAGTGGAGGTGTGCGACGCGTCCATGCCACGGGCGCGGCGGCCGCCTCAGCGGCGCCAAGTCTACTGGTGGTCACCCCATATTGCAGAACTAAGGGTGGCCGCCGGCGCCGCGAGGAGGGCATACAGCCGTCATAGGCGAAGGGGGAGGGATCCAGCGTCGGAAGACCTGCTGCGGGTGGCGTATCACGCCGCCACTAAGGCCCTGCAGCGGGCCATTTGCGAAGGAAAGGACCGGGCTAGAGAGGAGTTACTGGCCCGGTTGGACGCGGATCCCTGGGGGCGCACGTACCGGCAGGCAAGAGGTAAGCTTGCCGGCTGCGGGGCGCCCCTCGCGGAGTCTCTGCCGCCGGCCTTGGTGCAGTCGGTGGTAGAGAGGCTATTCCCCAAGGAGGTCCCGGGGTACTCCGCGCCGCCAATGCCCCCTTTCCGGGTGGCGGAGTCCCCCTTTGTCGACGCGTCAGAGGTGCCCGAAGTCGAATGTGCGGAGATTGACCGCGCATTCGACCGCATGCGCGGAGGGAAGACCGCCCCGGGCCCGGATGGGGTTCCGGGCCGGCTCCTCTGCCGGGTGAAGGGAGAGATTGGTGGTCGGCTCCGGGAGCTTTTCACGCGCTGCCTACGCGATGGAAAGTTCCCGGAGATATGGAAGAGAGGGCGATTGGTCCTGTTGCCGAAGGGCGGCCGAGATGCGGCCGACCCTTCTTCGTATAGGCCAATCGTCCTACTTGACGAGGTGGCCAAAATGTTTGAGAGGGTGATATCTGGCCGCCTCGTCAAGCATCTAGAGGAGGTTGGGCCGAACCTGTCGGAGAGCCAATTTGGTTTCCGCAGGGGTCGGTCCACACTGGACGCCCTGGGCGCCCTCAAAGCGCACACGGCGTCTAGGGTGGGTGAGGGGGAGGTGGTCGTGGCTGCCTCCCTCGACATAGAAAACGCCTTCGGCAGCCTGCCGCACGGCGTTCTTCGGGAGGCGCTTCGCTATCACGGGGTGCCTCCCTATGTGCGGCGGCTGCTGGAGGATTACCTGGTGGGAAGGTCTGTGGTCTGGGAGGACAGGCAAGGCCGCCTGGTCGTGCAGTCGGTCGACCGGGGTGTTCCACAGGGCTCAGTCTTGGGCCCTATTCTGTGGAACCTCGGATTTGACTGGCTGCTGAGAGGGTCGGTGGCTGGCGTCACCAGGATATTTTGTTACGCCGACGACACTCTGGTGACGGTCAGCGGGTCGACCCTGGCCGAGGCGGTCGGACGTGCCGGGGAAGAGGTGTCCCGGGTGGTGGACCGCATGCACTGCCTGGGTTTAAGGGTCTCCATGAGGAAGACAGAGGCCCTCCTCTTCCACGGCCCGCGAAGAAAAGCTCCCCCCGGTACTAAGATCAATATACGGGGGGAGGAAGTCGAGCTGAAGCCTCACATCAAATACCTGGGACTTCAGCTCGACGGGAGGTGGAACTTCGGGGCTCATTTTGAGTCTATGGCCCCGAAGCTCGAGAGGGCTGCCGCCGCGTTGGGACGTCTCCTCCCCAACGTCGGCGGCCCGGGGTCCCCGTGCAGAAGGCTGTACTGTGGGATCGTCCGGAGTATGGCTCTGTACGGGGCCCCGATTTGGGTGGATGCCCTCAGCCGCAGCAATGTGCGGTTGCTGCGGAGGCCGCAGAGAGTGATCGCCGCTAGAGCGTGCCGTGCATATCGCACGGCATCGTTCGAGGCGGTCACTCTGCTGGCGGGGGACCCTCCTTGGGAGCTCCAAGGTAGGGTCCTAGCGGAGGTGCACGCGCGGCGTGCGGCGGCGCGGGCCTCCGGGGCCGACTTCGTCGCGGGCAGAGTAAGGGCTGATTGCCAGATTGCTCTGCTCCGCGACTGGAGGTCGGCCCTGGAACAGCCGGGTGCGGGTCGCAATACCATTGAAGCGATCCGCCCCGTGCTGGAGGAGTGGGTCTCCCGTGGTAGGGGGACCCTCACATACCGGACGTGCCAGGTGCTCACCGGACACGGTTGTTTCGGTGAGTACCTGCACAAGGTGGCCCGGCGAGAGGAGACGCCGGCCTGCCACCACTGTGGCGCAGCCGCTGACACGGTGCGCCACACGGTCGAGGAGTGCCCCGCATGGGGCACACAGAGGAGTGCCCTAGTGGCGCTACTTGGGGGTGATTTGTCGCTGCCGGCTATCGTTCGTCAGGCGGTCGGCAGCGACACCAATTGGGGGGCCATGACCGCCTTTTGCGAGGCGGTCATGAGCCAAAAAGAGGCTGCGGAGAGGGTCCGCGAGGACGATCCCCTTGCGGCCCCTCTCCGCCGATGTAGGAGAGGGGTGAGGCGGCGCAGGTACGCTGACCTGCTGCCGCTTCCCCCTCCGACCACCTAATTGAGGACGAGGATGTGGCGATCCGAGGGGGTCGCTGCGTCCTCAGTAAGGGGGCGTCCCCAACTATTCCTGGGGGCGCCTCCTTGTGCTGTCAGGGCTTGCGCATAAGCGGGCCCGTATGTGCGAAGGCACAATGCGCTGGGGGGCAGGCTGTGAGTGCCCGGAGCGATCCGGCCTGTCCCCTAATTTAAAGGCGCGTGGGGAATAGCCCAGCGGTTTAGCGGGTAGGCCCTCCCCTTCTGGGGGGGAGATCCCCGCATGCCATGGAAGACTCCCTCGAGTCTCCATGGTATCCAATTTTATGGATTCCCCTGGGACAAAAAAAAAAAAAAAAAAAAAAGGTTAGGTTAGGTTAGGTTAGGTTAGGTTAGGTTAGGTTAGGTTAGGTTAGGTTAGGTTAGGTTAGGTTAGGTTAGGTTAGGTTAGGTTAGGTTAGGTTAGGTTAGGTTAGGTTAGGTTAGGTTAGGTTAGGTTAGGTTAGGTTAGGTTAGGTTGGGGGTCCCCCCACAGTGTTGGGGGTCCCCCCACAGTGTTGACTTCCTCGTAGTGACCCCTGGGCAACGTCGCGCTTGACCACCGTAACGGAGTGGCAAGCCGGCGGCAAACGAACACTGTGCATCGAAACTTTGATTTTTACTTGTTGTGCGTTACGATATTGTTGGTGGCAATGCCACAACCCTTGAGGGACGCCTCCGGGCGTTTTCTCCCCAAAGGCCCTTCTCAGGGCCAACCAAAAGGCCCTTTTCAGGGCCAACCATTGTCTCGTGATGCTTCGGCATCGGAGACCAGCCGCGCACCATCTGTGGCTGGTATTCGTCAGGAAAGCGACGTCGTGTCAGATTCGGACACGGAGTCGATTGTGAGTTCGAACTGCGGTTCGACTCACCAATGTAGGAAGAGGTCCTTTTTTAGGCGAGGCTCTCCGGACGCCGTGGAGAAGCCCGCGAAGCGGGCTGTCATTCAAGCGGACTTGGAGGAGAAGATCGCCTCCAAGGAACAGCGGGCGCGAACTACCAGAGCCAAGGCTGGTTACGGCGCCTCCAGTGTCCTCTACGCGGACCACTCCGTAGAGGAAATGGAGCGCATGGCTCTGGAGGACCAGGAGGAGATCTTGGAGGTAGCCTCCAAGTCCTCTAATTTGAAGGGGACCTTCCAGAAGGCCCTGAAATGCCGGGCAGCTAGCTTGCTCGGCATTGTGAAGGAGATGGCGCAGCGCACCACCTCCGACGAGACGCGGCAACTGCAGGCGAAGGTGGATCGCCTGCAGAAAGAAGTGTCTGCGCTTCATGCGCGCGTTGCCGAGCTAATTACTCGGCCTGAGGGGCCAACATCCGAAGATCCAGCGCCGATGCCCGCCCCCTCCAACCTTGAGGATATTATCCGAAAGGTTGTCATGGAAGAGAGGGCCTTCACCAGGGCCTGCTTGGCCGGTATTGAGGACCGGCTACTGCCGGAGAAGCGGCTCCGCCCTGCGCTCGCGGCAGATAAGGCTTCTGGAAGAGTGTCCAGCGCACCTGGGCCCTCAACGGCCCCAGTCCAGTTTGAGCAGCCCCAGCCCACTAAGACCACCAAGGGCAAGGGAAAGGGCAAGAAGACCACCCCAGCCCCAACTGCGCAGTCGGTTCCTCTCGAAGCAGAGAGGGAAGACCCACTCTTGCCCTCCACCACCCCTTCCAACCAGCCTTGGATAAAAGTGGTGGCGAGGAAACGGAAGGAGAAGACGTCGGTCCCTAAGCCCCCTGCTAAGCCTGCGGCCTTGGAGGATAAGAGGAAGAAACTCCCCCCCAATCCTAAAACCGCAGCCGTGGTAGTCACGCTGACACCAGAGGCAGCGGAGCGAGGGGAGACGTACGAGTCCGTGCTGAGGCGGGCTCGTACTAGCGTCGAGCCTGCGCAACTTGGGCCTGGCAGGGTCACGTGCCGCAAGACCCAAACGGGGGCTCGTATCTTCGAGTTCTCGGGGGCCGAAGGCGGCACCAAGGCGGACCTCTTCGCGACGAAGCTTAGAGAGGCTGTCGCGGACACGGCCAAGGTCGTGCGGCCCGTCAAATGCGTGGCCCTGGAGGTGACTGACCTCGATGACTCTGTCACCCAAGAGGAGGTAGTGGCTGCGGTTGCAGTGGCGGGGGGCTGCGCCGTCGCAGCTGTCAGGGGTCGGGCCATCAGGCCAGGTCGTGGTGGTCTGGGCACTATGCGCCTGGAGTGCCCTGTTGTGGTGGCCAAGGCCGTTCTGGCCAAGGGTCGCCTCCCAGTTGGGTTTAGCTCGGGTGGAGTCCGGGTGCTGGAGGACGGCCCGATGCGGTGCTATGGGTGCTTCGGCATCGGCCACACCCGAGCTCTCTGTCCGTCCACTGCCGTGCGCACGGAACTTTGCTTCCGTTGCGGCAAGGAGGGCCACAAGTCGGCCAACTGCGAGGCACCCACCCCGCACTGCGCAGTATGCGCTGCGAGTGGTCGTCCAGCCGACCACGTGATGACGGGCAGGAAATGCTGCCCGCCATCAAAGAAGGGAAAAGCGCAGGTGCCTTCACGGCCTGCCGCTGCCGCCGCCACCGGAACCCCAGCTCCAGTGCCGGCCACCGAGGGGAGTGCGATGGACGCCAATTAATGGCTGGACATCGACATCGTGTTCTCCAGGCGAACATCAACCACTGCAGAGCGGCCCAGGATCTGCTGGTCCAGACCTCTGCGGAGTGGTTGGTGGACGTGGCGGTTGTCGCCGAGCCGTACAATGTCCCTGGCAGTTGGCTAGGGGACGACAACGGCTCGGTCGCATTGGTAACGCGGTCTTCCACCGATTCCCCTCCCCTCTCGCTTTTAGAGAAGGGACCGGGATACGTGGCCGCCGCGTGGGGAGACATAGCCCTTATTGGGGTGTATTTCTCCCCAAACCGCCCTCTCTCGGACTTCGAGAATTTTCTCGGGGTCCTCGCCGGGGTGGCTGGTAGAGTGGCGCAGCGCCGAGCGTTGATAGTAGGCGACTTTAACGCCAAGTCGGTGGTATGGGGTAACCCGACCACCGATGCCCGAGGACGCGAGGTGGAGACGTGGTCCGTGACGTCCGGTCTGTCCCTCCTTAATAGGGGCAGCATGCACACCTGTGTGCGGCGGGACGGGGGATCCGTCGTGGACCTCGCCTTTGCCTCCCCCTCTTTGGCGGCCTGTGTGGTTGACTGGCGGGTGGAGCTAGTGGAGACGCTGTCGGACCACCGATACGTGCGGTTCGACGTCTCCGCCCAGGGCTCCCAGGGAGCACGCGCGGGTCATTCGCGCTTCCCGCGGTGGGCGCTCACCCGCCTAGATCGGGGGGCCGCCACGGAGGCGGCGTTCGTCCGGGACTGGCTGTCGCCTCCTGTCGACGCTCGGGACGTGGACTCGGCTGCGGTCCAGCTGAGGGACTCCTTGACCGAGGTGTGCAACTTTAGCATGCCTCGGTCTCACCGTCCTCCTCCTCGACGCGCCGTTTACTGGTGGTCGGAGGAGTTGGGGGGACTGCGGGCCGCCTGTGTGGCAGCCAGGCGGGCGTACACGAGGAGCCGACGGCGGCGCCATCGCAACCACGACGACGAGGACCGCCTCTATGCGGTGTACGTGGAAGCGAAGGCGGTCCTCTCGGCGCGAATGGGCGCAGCCCAGGACCGCGCGAGAGCGGAGATGGCCGAGGGTCTAGATGCTGACCCCTTTGGAAGGCCGTACAAGGCGGCGCGGAACAAACTGCGCCCGTACGGTCCCCCAGTGGCCGAGACCCTCGAGCCTGCGTTGCTGGATGGGGTGGTCCAGTCCCTGTTTCCGCGCAGGGACAACGACTTCACTCCACCAGTAATGGGCGCCTCGCGCGGTGCCGCTCCTTCGGCCGAAGAAGTCCCTCCAGTCACGGAGGGTGAGATGGAGAGGGCAGTCTCCCGCCTCCGTGGGAAAAAGACCGCCCCGGGTCCGGACGGCGTCCCCGGAAAGGTGGTAGCCATCGCCGCCTCCCAGATGGGAGAGAGGCTTCGGGACCTCTTCAGTGCGTGTGTTGCGTCTGAGAGGTTCCCTAAGCCATGGAAGGAGGGCCGATTGTGCCTTCTCCGAAAGGAAGGGCGGCCGGTGGACTCCCCATCGGCATACCGACCCATCGTCTTATTAGATGAGGTCGGTAAAATGTTTGAGGGGATTCTGGCTGCCCGTATTAACAGGCACTTGTGCACAATCGGCCCGGACCTGGCGGACGCTCAGTTCGGGTTTCGAGCTGAGCGTTCGACAGTGGACGCCCTCTCCCAGCTCAAGGACCTGGTGAGGGAGGCGATGGATGCGGGGGAAGGGCTGTTGGCTGTGTCATTCGACATAGCCAACGCCTTCAACACCATTCCCCACTCCACAATTTTAGAGGCACTCCGCTTCCATGGAGTGCCTCCATATTTGCAGGGCCTGTTGGCGGACTACCTGACGGACCGCACAGTCCTCCTCGAGGACAAGTCGGGTGAGCTCCGCCAATACGGCGTCGAGTCCGGTGTTCCACAGGGTTCTGTTCTTGGGCCGCTCCTGTGGAGCATCGGATTCGACTGGATTTTGCGGGACAACCTCCCCCGTGGCACGTCTGTCATCTGCTATGCGGATGACACTCTGCTGACTGCCCGGGGGAGAAATTTTGTGGAGGCGGCCAGTTTGGCCTCGGCGGGCGGTTCACAGGTGGTGGACCGGATCTCCCGCCTAGGGCTGTCGGTGGCGCTGCACAAGACCGAGGCCGTGTTCTTCCACGGACCTCGGCAGCGCCAACCGCCCGACGCCCACATATATGTTGAGGGCGTCCGCATTGGGGTGCAGGCCCAGATGAAATATCTGGGCCTAGTCCTCGACAACAAGTGGCGCTTCAGTGCGCACTTCAGCGCACTGTCGACGCGCTTGTTGAGGACCGCGGGCGCCCTCTCAGGGCTCCTCCCCAACTTAGGGAGACCCGGCGACCAATGCCGGCGTCTATACGCCGGCATACTGAAGAGTATGGCCCTGTACGGGGCCCCTATCTGGGCGGACTCACTGTGTAGACGGGAGAACGCTGCTGCCATCCGCAGGCCACAAAGGGCCATAGCACAGCGGGTGGCGAGGGCGTACCGCACAGTGGGTTTCGCGGCGGCGTGCGCTCTGGCGGGTACCCCTCCTTGGGAACTCGAGGCTTGGGTGCTCGCCAGGGTGTATGATTGGTCGGCGGGGCAAAGGGCGCTAAATCAGCGCCCGGACCCGGCAGAACGGGAGGAGGTGCGTGGTGAGGTGCGGGAGGCCATTACTCGGCACTGGGCCGAAGATCTGGCCTCCGCGGAATTTGGGCGGCGGACGCTGGACGCCATCGGGCCTGTCCTAAAAGATTGGCTCGATCGGCGGCATGGCTGCCTCTCCCTGCGTCTGGTGCAGGTGCTGTCCGGGCATGGTTGCTTCGGATCGTACCTGCACCGGATTGGGAGAGAGGAGACTCCGCGATGCCACCACTGCGAAGCAGCGGTGGACACGGCGGAGCACACCTTGCAGGTGTGCCCGTCGTGGGCGGAGTCCCGCCGCGCCATGGTGGCGGCGGTCGGGGACGACCTCTCGCTCCCCAGCGTGATTTCTGCCATGCTGGGGAGTGAGGAGGCGTGGGAAGCGGTAGCCTCCTTCTGTGAGGACGTCATGTCCCAGAAGGAGGCAGCGGAGCGGGTGCGGGAGGACGACCCTCTCGCGGCACCGCTCCGCAGACGAAGAAGGGGTGGAGGACGGCGAACACAACGTCCGTCCTCCTCCGCCCCGGGGGGTGATCAGCGGGCGACAGGCGCGGGGGCGCCACCGCCTGCATCACATGATCCACCCCCTGTGCTCCGGCCATTATAAGGCCCCCTCCCCAGTGGAGGGAGGCGTGAAGGGCCTGCCGTAAGGCGGGCAATCGCCGGTGGGGGACTGGATGTCATGGATTCCCAGACCCCCTCCACTAAGGCGAGGTCGGAGCACCGCTGGGTTTTTAGTGGGTATACCGGGAATTCTGTTTCCCGGGGAGTCTCACATACCCCTTTCCCGTCCCCCGATGGGAAAGGGGATGCGTAATAGCATTTTCCCAGCGCAAAAAAAAAAAAAAAAAAAAAAAAGGTTAGGTTAGGTTAGGTTTTTTTTTTTTTTTTTTTTTTTTTTTTTTTTTTTTTTTTTTTTTCTAATTCCTCTGATGTGGGTGTCAGAGACTTTGTTTGCTTATGAGTTTATATCTTACTAATTTTATTTTTCCGTTAATGTCGTATAATCACTTGTTTTTCTGTGCTGTTTGTAATGCTACGTCTGTACAAAACTTTAAAAATATGGGTCTTGTTTTATGGTCTTGTATCAGTTTGTGTATGTTAGCGATACATATATCTGAGTCCATTTCTATTTCAGTGTTATACCTCTTTAGCCCAAACACAGGGCATTCAGTTATTAGGTGCAGTATACCTTCATTTATCGATGGGTCACAAACACATGAGGGGCTGTCTTTACAGCGAAAACGATGTAGATACTCAGAGAACCCCCCATGTCCTGTCAGCACCTGCACTGTGATGGGATCTAATTGCATTTGCTTTAAGATAGAATAGGCCTGTTCAACATCTGGTAAAAACACTTTGGTAATGGATGCTGTACTACCTTCCTTGTATCGCTGGTTCCATTCATTTGTTGACTGCATGCGTAAGTATCTTTTAATAGATGATACCGGACATGGCTCATAGTCAGGCCTCTTCTTTAGGTTTAAGGCCGCTTGCTTTGCCAACTGATCTGCGCGCTCGTTACCTTGAATCCCGATATGTGCTTTAATCCAGAATAAATTTATACTTTTTTCCAGAATTAATGCATCCTTCAAATTTTTATTTATTTCAGTAACGAGTGGGTGGGCTGAGTTACCGCTAATGATAGCATCCAGCGATGATCTTGAGTCGCTGTATATATCGAAGCTTGTTTCTGGGCGTTGCAAAATAGTACTAGTGGCACGCAATATGGCTAATAACTCAGCTTGATAAACTGAGCAATGAGGGGATAGACCAAGCTTGATACTTTTGATTTCAGTATCACCGATCCAAATTGAAATTGCAGCACCGACTTTCCCATTAATTTTACTGCCATCAGTAAAAACTCGCACTGATTGCGTGTTATATATTTTAGTTGATGCTTCTTCATCTAGGCACACATATTCTAAGTTTAATTTATTGGACGGATGTGATAATTCAGAAAAGGGAGTTTTTCTTTCCACTTCTACTTCTACCAATGCTGGTAATGGTAACCCTTGTCTTGCTTCAAATAGCGCAGCTGCTTCTTGTATAACTAAGTCTATTGGTAACAATCCGCTTAACAACAATGCAGAGTGAAGAGAGACTGTCCGGTATGATTTACATATTTTCTGCGCAAATCCTCTTTGTATGGTGTTAAGCTGTTTTGTTACACAGAGTTTATTGGTCGCAGATGCCCAAGCGCTCGCAGCGTAAGTAATAGTTGGTACAACTGTTGCGGCGTAAATAGTCCGTATTATTTCTGGATGTAATCCCCAACTTATCTTTGCTGCTCTTGACAATAGTTTAAAGATTTCCACTCCTCTACGACAGACATTTGCGACATGGTTGTTAAAAGTCAGCTTGTGGTCCACTGTCAGGCCTAAGATCTTTATTTCATTGAACATACCAACTTCAACTCCACCCATGCTCAGTCGTGGGGTGTCGTACTTAAGTTTGTTTGTGATAAGCATTGCCTTTGTTTTATGTGCTGCGAATTTAAGTTTGTTTTCAACACCCCATTTCTGCACATAGTCCAAAGTTTCATTAATACGTTCCTGCAAGGCAGATGCCGTGTCACTATCGAAGATTAGCAACACATCATCAGCGAATGCCTGACAGTAATCTCCGCGTTTCTCTAAATTTTTCAGGAGTGGATCTAAAATGAGATTCCACAGTATTGGACCACCAATGGATCCCTGAACACATCCTTTTGAGGTAGAGGTTTTGCATTCTGACCCAGCGTACCTCACTGTCACTGATCGCTTTTTTAAATAACTATCTACTACTTTTCTCACATTTATGGGACAATTTTCCTCAGCCAGACGAACTTTTATGGTTGGCCACCAGGCGCTGTCAAAGGCACCCTCTATATCCAGTGACACCAGTGTTATCAATTTTTTGGCTTGTAGCTTGCCTTGTATGTATTTCACTAGCGTATAAAGGGCCGCCTCAGTACTTTTTTGGGGCATGAATCCATACTGGCGAGTACTCATTTTTGGTATAAGATGCCATTTTAACCTTTCGACTAACATTTTTTCAAATATCTTTCCCATAACTGGCAGCAATCCTATAGGGCGGTAAGATTTCGGACTTAAGTAATCTTCCTTTCCTGGCTTCCTGATAGCAATAACTGTTGCATGTTTCCAGTTTGTTGGAAAATGCCCCAGCTCCAAGCATTTGTTGGCCAGAGTTAAAAACATCCCATAGTCCTGTGAAATTGTGTGTGAGCAAATTTCAGCTGTTAGTCCATCTACTCCTGGTGCTTTTTTGGGGTTGAAGCTATTTATGGCAGTTTTTAACTCAGTTATAGTAAATGGTGGATCGTGGAAGTCGTCCTTCTTCAAGTTGTTTACCGCATTAGCTTTTTCTCTTACTTGGCTATGGTAAGCATTATCCTCGGATACAGAGTCTTCTGGATAGAATGTTTGGGCTAGTAATTTTGCAGAGTCCATGGGCTTTAGATAATGGCCATTTGCTCTAAGTGGGTGCTCTTCGTATCGCTTGGTTGATCTTCCTATAACCCTATAGATTCCTTCCCACATTCCTTCCTTATCCTGCTTTCCACAAAACTCCTTCCAGCTTTTAATTTGAGCTTCTTCTGCAGCTATTTCATACTCTTTTTTCTTTTTCAGGTACTCTTCAATTACAGAAGGTCTGCGAACAGGCGCCGCGCAACGTATCCTGCGTCTTCTGGTGGCAACTTCCTTCTTCAGAGTCTCGAGTTCCGCGGACCACCACGGTACGGTAAGTTTGTCTTTCTTTTTTAATTTAGGTATTGATGCTTTACAAGCCCGGGTAACGGCATTTGTCAACCTCTCGACAGTATCGTCTAACTCAGCAGTATTAGAAATACTTTGAATCACGCGTTCACAGATGTTCTCTTCACTCTTTAACTGTGCCAATGTATCACGAAAATAGTCCCATTTTGCTTTTCTGGTATTAAACTGTCGTGTGGTTCGTTCGATATCCATCCCTTTGGCCTTTGTTAGACCAATGTTAAAAGTTATTCCGTTATGATCAGAGCTCGTTAGATCCTCTTCTACTTGCCAGTTGTCTACTAGATTTAATAAACTCAGTTCACATGCCGTAATGTCCACAAAACTGCTGTATCTCTTCTTTCCTCTAATTGTATCGAAGGTAGGAATATTGCCGGTGTTCAGAATGAATAAGTTCATTTCATCAAATATACCCGATGCTTCTTCACCTCTGCTGTCATTTTCATGACTACCCCACCAGGTGCTTTTTGCGTTAATGTCTCCTCCAATAATAATACGGAGTTTACCCATTTCAATTTTAATTCGCTGTAGCTGCTCTAAGTAGGGTTCAATGGGCATATCCGGTTCAAAATACAGAGAAACTACGACTATCTCCCAGGCGCTTGTATGAATTTTAACCACCGTAATGTTATTAGTGGTGAACTCTGGTAATAATGTAACACTAAGATTCATATCATAAACAACGATCGCTGATTTAACTGTACCCTGACCACTTTCGTTTTGATAAATTCTGCAGCTACCGTAGTTTTTCATACGTCCTATTGCTCCTACGTATGGTTCCTGAAGAAGCCCAAATGCAAACTTACGGTTTTTAGCTGCTTCCATCAACTCTAAGGTAGCCAGCTGTTTACGTTGAAGGTTTACTTGT